>JANUYF010000001.1:385261148-386490077 GCA_026167975.1 Phrynosoma blainvillii | reverse complement strand
CATGGCCCTTGTGGTCTCTTCCAACACTATGATTCTACAATACTGCAATAGGTAGGTCCAACTGGGTAGGACACTTGCCTGCCAATACCTGCTATCATCAAAGATGTGCACCAGAGTAGATGGGCTGATATAGCAAATTCCTTGAGGGCCTCAACATATGAAGTGGCAACATACTAAGCCAACAAGTTCAGTTTTGTATAGCAATTCTTCACAAGTCTTCTGTTCTGATTGTTCCAATTGAAGCGATGGTAGAGATTACAGAAGTTCTCATGTAATTTTTGGATGCTGAACTAACAAATTTAACATCCCCCAACCCTCCTTGTGCTTGTGCAAGTGAGTCAGAAACAAAACAAAAGAAAAGAAACCCCCCCCCCCAAAAAAAACCTCCATAAGGTGCATGCACAAAGGTGATGGGAGAGTGTGACTATATTATCACCTGCCAGGGGACTCAAGAAGACCTCCCCAACTGGATTGACAAAGGAAACACCATGCTGCCCATTGGCTGTGATGTCATCAGTTTCAGATGCATGGCCACCTAGGTGAAAAAGAAAGGATCACAATTTCAAATGTTCCCAAGGAGGACTATGGCAAGCCAGTAGACTGTCTATATTGCCAATTTCGCTCCACAGTTTTATTTATTTAGTTCAGAGGTGGGCAACTGTGAAAGACTAGGGGCTGCATTAGCCCTTCGGGAGAAATTGGAGGGCCACACCTGCTCCTGTAAAAAACAAGACCCTTTTTTGCCAGTAAGCACCCTCTATGGAACATAGGGAACGTTTTGCACCTTCATGGGCCCCTAGAAGACATTTGGGACATTATGAGAGAAATGTGTTTTTCTGCAGGTGTTTTTGCTTCACTGAGCTTTTATGAGGAAGGGTAACAATCAATCAATTAATGAATCAATCAATAATCAATCTAAATAAATAATTAAATAGCCTAGAACATATTGGTCTTTAGGGATTGTTTAAAAACAGTCAGGTTTAGGATATTCCATAATGATGAAGATAGATCTAGAAAAGGCTCCTTCTCTTGTGCCCATGAACTTGATATTAGAAACAGAAAAGAGACTGGGGATATGCAGTGTTTTGGGGATAGTAGTAATGATGAGAGTTATGTCTGTAGCTATAGATACTGTTTTGCTTCCAACCTTACTGATATAACATTATCAATTTTTTTCTTCTGTTGGTCCTATATGAACTTGAGCTACTACAATAAGCTAGTACAAAAAGCTTTGAATGAAATGTAATAATGATATAATTTGTTATGAAAATATACCTTTGTAGCCTCCACCACCACCTCCAGATGTGCAAGCTCCTCCTCCACCACCAAAACCACCCGAGGTGGCCCATTGAAGTTTTACTAATGCTTGCTGGCAGGCTTTGCCACCTTCTCCACCCTCCAGAAGTGATTTCCCAGCCCGAGGAAATTGGGTAACATCTTCCCAACCTCCACCTCCACCTGTACAAATTGAATGCAAGCATGAAAATGTCACCAAAGGGAGGAACTTGATGTTTTTCACATATAGAAGTAGGCATTTCAATTAAATCATGCCATCCAGGGGAGATTACACATCACTGTGACAGCCCTATGATAGACCTATGGTATGCAGGAAAACATTGATGGGATAATGCATATTTTGCAAGCAAGAGAATCACCACTGTTTCTGAGCAAAATAATAACTATTTTTTATTTATTGCAAGTATTCATTCACCACTTTTCAGCCCTCAAGCCCTCAAAATGATGCACAACAGAAAAAAACCCTTAAAACATGTGTTTTTTTCAAAAAAAAAATGTACAAACAATTTTTTAAAGTACTGATCGAACACCATTACAAAATTTACATAGCCTCCAAGGACTTGATGTAGGAGACAAAATTGGCTGTAGTTCACTTTTTTCCATTTTGGACTGAAGATTCTGAGATGGTCTCCCTTCTGGAAACAGACTGTCTAGCTTTTCCAAACTATCTATGCATTTTTTCTATTCGTTTCTTCCTTTTACAAATATGATCTCATTATTGTTCACATCTGAGTGTTTCCTAACTTTTAGGCTACATCCTTCCTTCTGTGGCCAAAGATCTCATGAATCAAATTGACTCTAGATATATTTTTACCACCTCCCTCTCATATAGACAGCTATCCAAAATATACATTATCTGAGAGAGACATGTTTTGAAAATCTGCAGGTGTTGTTTATGCAGCTGCTAAACATAATGTATATTATCACCTACAGAACCTCACCTGCTGCCCCAGTTCTCCCATTGACTCCAGGCACTGCTGTGCTGTTCACATACTGTTCCAAGAACACATCGTCAAGGGAGCCATCCTGGTATTTCATGTAAGCCTTCCCTCCACCTCCTGCTGCAATGAGCAGAGGTTCAAAAGCTCCATCTTTTTTCTGTATGAGAAAACACACAAACATAAACACAGTCAGTTAAGGAATCACTGCAGGTTCAAAACTGGACTGCATCTGTATGAAAGACTGGAAAATGCTCTCTTCCTACAATCATGCTATGCAGAAAGTTCTGACAAATCTTCTATATGAATCCAACACTGACAGGTGATGGCAACAAACCCATGGAATACAGAAGCTATTATAAGGGTGGGGAACTGGTGGTCCACCACATGCTGGACTGTAACTCACATTACCTGGCCACTGATTATTCTTACTGAGTTAATGGGAGGCAAATTCCAGCAACATTGAGCTGCCTTGGGCTCCATATTAGAAAGAAGTCAGGATATAAAACAAACAATATATATAAGCAAGTAAGAAAAACCAGCAAACATCAGGAAGGCCACACATCCACCACCTCTGTTCTAGTGTGTGTAAGATATTGTTAAATCTCATTGGTTAGCATTTTTCATTTTCTTTGTGACATAGCTACATTATAGACGGGTTCACTGCCTTTTCCGAGGGAGTCCTAGCATCTTTAACTCAAAGCCAGATTGCAGGTGTATGAACCAAAACAAAGTTGTTTTTTTAAAAAATGAGCAGAATTCATACAATGAGGTCATATTGTGGAGAAAAGTACAGTCCTCATGTATTTGATATTTGTGTGCACTTTAAAATAAGGACATCACGTGAGCACGCAACTAATAACTGAATGTAATAGAATTACTTTGGATCCAATTCTTACTAAGGTGCTCCCAGCTGGATAGCTCCTAGTGCTATAAATCAAAAGTTAATGTAACTTCATACTTGACAATCTTTTTGTGGAAAGAAAAGGAAGGTAGAAGAAAAGATGGGGAAACACAGGACTATGACAAGCCAAAGGCATCATTGTATGGATCCCTAGTAAAATTATGGGAGCGATTCAGGGAGACAGAATGATAAAAGCCTTGTCCAGGAGCATTTAAATATATATATATTGCTGCTATTTTGTCTCTTCCGCCTTAACAGAGCTTTTTGCAGGGGGGGGGGGCTAGAAGAAGCAACAAAAAAATAAAGAGGGCTACAAGAGAGCAACAAGATGTCTGGAGTCCACCCTCTCCCATAAAATTCCAACAAGGCAGGTGATAGTATTGTGCCTCATCCAGAAACACCTACTCAACTATAATTCAGGGAGGATTACAGTCATGCCTAAACTCTTGACAAATGGCAAATGGCCAAACTAATGCATATCCTTGAAGCAAACGCTAATAGCAAATTTACCAGAGATTGGGAAAAGTTTTGTGTATACCTACAATGTAAATTTGATCATTTGAATACTACTGGATTTGATGATGGTTGAACTATTTAATTTCTGTTCATAGGAGACAGGTCTATGCAGTGGATAGTTTAAATAATAAAAAAGAAGATTGGAAAATTTAGAAATATTAAAAGGAAAATGATATGATTATCATTTTTTTCTGTTTTTACTAAGAAAGTTGATTAACTACAATGACATATGCTGTCCCCATGTTATTTGGGAAGTCTCTTTTATCATATTGTTGATGTGTAGTTGTTTTTTGTTTATGTTTTCTGTGTATGTTTTTTTCTTGTGATATAGTATGTTTCATGTGGATTAATTGTTTCATGTTGAATTATGTTCTATGCATGTGATAAATCAATAAATATATTATTACAGTATTGTGTCTCATCCAGAAACACCTACTCAACTACAGTTCAAGGAGGATAACAGTTATGCCTAAACTCTTGACTTTAACTGGTTTAAAGTGTTTCCTCTGTTTAAGGAACCCAGGAAAATGTAGTGGCACAGGTGGTACTAGACTTATGCAACAAAGAATTCTCAATATATTCATTATTATTCTTAGAATCTTTGGGGGAAGACGTGAAAATGAAAATGAAATACAGTCAATATAAGCTTGTCAGGTAAATCCCAGCCCTTTGCCATTAAAACAACCCCCCAACCTCACTGTAGAAGAGGCCAGAGAAGAAAAAAAGGGGAAATGTTGATTCAAAACTTTAGAAACCCTCAAGGGCAGGTTACTGAAAAACAACATTTATTTATGTTAGCAGTTTATATACTGCCTATATTGCTCTAACCTAGGATTGCAGGCTCTTTCACACTACACAATTATAGTGCCATGGAATGGAATCATGGCAGAATATAGCCACATCATAGCACTAAAATTGTGTGCTGTAATGGTCCCACAGGGTAGTGATGCTATGTGATATTTTTAATTTACTCATCATATGGGTTAGACCAGCGGTCGGCAAATTATGGCCTGCAGGCCAAACCCGGCCTGTCGAGGCCTTGTAACCAGCCCATGGTTGGTCCTGCCGCCATCGCTGCCACCCCTCCCCGCAAAAATGGCACCCATGCCCGCATGCGCATGACAGTGAGCACCATTTTGGAATGCAAAACGACGCCGGCATCATGCGCATGCGCTTGTGACGTGCGGCACCGTTTTGCATTCCAAAATGGTACCCGCCATCGTGCGCATTCCACCTTGCTATGGATGAGAAAAGATGTGTATGCTCAAACCCCATTATAGTCAATGGATGGCAACATATGTGCAACTCTGTCAGTGTGTCCATGTACATGCGCTGCCATAGACAATAACAGGGCTGGTCCATTCATGGATGTTCAAGTCTGTGGATGGCTAGCCTGCCAATATGACAGGTCCACTGGATTTGATTTAAATTGTTATGGCAACAGCCTACGGAATCCTGGGATTTGTAGTTTGCTTTGAGATCTCTGGCTGAGAATTCTAAATGCCCTTCCCTGAACTGCAAAACCCAGGATTCCATAAGATGTTGCCATGGCAGTTAACAAGGAATATAGCACTACAATTGTGTACTGCTGGTGTGCCCTGGCACTGTGACATTCAACAGAATAGGGTTGTGTTTCTCAATCTGATTACAAACACTACAGCTCCAACTTGAGTTATTTTGGGGTTTTGTAAAATCACAATTGGGAGGGGGGAATTACTTTTTCTTCCCAGCATTCCCTATCCAGCACGGCCAATCTGGCTGGGAAGAGCTAGGAGTTATAGCCCAAAAAGGACCCCCCCCATCCGCTCCCAGCTCTGTTTAGAACAGCTTTTCCACATGGGTGTTTCAGTTTTCAACTGCCTCTTACATAGCTACTACTAACTGGAGACTTGTCATGAAAAGACTGGAAAGAAGCATGAAAACTTACTCTAAAGATATAAGTAGCTCCTCCACCACCACCCCCTCCTCCAGCCCATTCAGTTAGTCCCCTTTCTTTCTTGTATTCTTCTTCAATTTCTGATGATTCGCCCAGGCAGATCTTCATCGTCTGAGAGTTGACCTGGAAAGGGGGGAAAAAAGGAGATAAGAATAATTTATTTTATATGAAACCTTTAAGGGAAAACATAATAAAGCATAGGAGTCTTGGGCTGGTATTCTGTTGGTGACATACATAGGCATAAGTCCACCTTATGCCTCTGGTTTTTTGTTTTTGTTTTGGAGAGGGAAGAGATCATTGCAGGGATTGTCATTCTCTTCTACCCTCCCCAGTGACCAAAGTGCCCCCTGCACACTTTTTAGCCATTGCAGCCTCCTCAGATATTTTGTGGCTGGTGGAGAGTTGTGGATATCAGAGAAGTATCTGGCTGTGTCTCTGGAATCAGACATAGAATGATTACATCATTTGTTGAGATTTCTCAAGGACCCCAGTGGATAATGTAATTATTCTGTACTTGACTATAGTGTTTTTGCTGTACCCCCAGGACTCAGATTCAGACACAGGGGCAGGGGGACAAGATGAGCCAATGAATTAAAAGAACTGGCAAATGTAATCTCAGAGCCACTGACAATAATCTTTCAGAACTTCTGGAGAACAGGAGAAGTCCTAGCAGACTGGAGGAGGGCAAACATTGTCCCCATCTTCAAAAAGAGGAAAAAAGAGTATCCCAACAACTATCACCCAGTTAATCTGACATCAATACCGGGAAAGATTCTAAAGCAGTTCATTAAACAGAGAGTCTGTGAACATTTAGAAGGGAATGCCATAATCACTAAAAATCAACATGGGTTTCTCAAAAACAAGTCATGCCAGACTAATCTGATCTCTTTTTTTGATAAAATTACCAGTTTGCTAGATGAAGGGAATGTGGTAGACATAGCATATCTTGATTTCAGTAAGGCTTTTGACAAGGTCCCCCATGATATTCTTGCAAACAAGATAGTAAAATTTGGGCTAGATAATACAACTCTTAGATGGGTTAATAATTGGTTGACTGACCAAACCCAAAGGGTGCTAAGCAATGGCTCCTCTTCATCCTGGAGAGAAGTGACCAGTGGGGTGCCACAGGGTTCTTCAACATCTCTATCAACGATTTGGATAAAAGCATAGGGGGCATGCTTATCAAATATGCAGATGACACCAAATTAGGAGGAATAACTAATACCCCAGAAGACAGGATGAAAATTCAAAATGACCTTAATAGATTAGAAAGCTGGGACAAAGTTAACAAAATGAATTTCAGCACAGAGAAATGTAAGGTATTGCACTTAGGGCAAAAAAATGAAATGCATAGATATAAGATGGCAGACACCTGGCTTAATGAGACTATGTGTGAAAGGGATCTAGGAGTCCTAGTAAACCACAAGTTGAACAAGAGTCAACAGTGTGATGCCACAGCTAAAAAGGCCAATGCAATTTTAGGCTGCATTAGTAGAAGTATAGTATCTAGGTCAAGGGAAGTAATAGTGCCACTGTATTCTGCTTTGGTCAGGCGTCACCTGGAATACTGTGTCCAGTTCTGGGCACCACCATTCAAAAAGGATGTTGACAAACTGGAGTGTGTCCAGAGGAGGGTGATTAAAATGGTGAAGGGTCTGGAAACCATGCCCTATGGGGAACGACTTAGGGAAGTGAGAAGAGACGGTTAAGAAGTGATATGATAGCCCTGTTTAAATATTTGAAGGGATGTCATATTGAGGAGGGAGTTAGTTTGTTTTTTGCTGCTCCACAATGGATGTAAGCTACAGGAAAAGAGATTTCACCTCAACATTGGCCATCTGTGGGGGATGCTTTGATTTTGAATTCCTGCATGGCAGGGGGTTGGACTGGATGGCCCTTGATTTTACTAAACTTAGAGAAATACTGAGGGTGATCCCATGGACAGGAATACTAAAAGAGAAGGGAGTTCAAGACGGATGGGAGTTTCTCAAAAGGGAGATACTGAAGGCACAATTTCAAACCGTGCCAACGAGGAGGAAGAATGGGAGGTGTCTCAAGAAACCAGGATGGATGACTAAGGAACTTGCAACTGAACTATGTTTTAAACGGAACATGTATAAGAAATGGAAAAATGGGGAAATCACCAAAGAGGAATTCAAACAAATAGCTAGCACATGTAGGGGTAAAGTCAGAAAAGCTAAAGCGCAGAATGAAATCAGGCTTGCTGGAGAGGTTAAGAACAATAAAAAGGGCTTTTGGGGGTATGTCAGTAGCAAAAGGAAAAAGAAGGAAATGGTAGGGCCACTGTGTGGAGAAGATGGCAAAAAGTTAACAGGGGACAGAGAAAAGGCAGAATTACTCAACACCTTCTTTGCTTCGGTCTTCTCAGAAAAGGCAAAGGGTGCTCAACTTGAGGATAATGGAACAGAGGACAGAATAGGAGAATTTCAGCACAGAATAAGTAAAGAGATAGTACAGAAACATCTGGTTAACCTAGATGAATATAAGTCTCCAGGACCAGATGAATTACATCCAAGGGTATTAAAAGAACTGGCAAATGTAATATCAGAACCATTGGCAATAATCTTTGAGAATTCCTGGAAAACAGGAGAGGTCCCAGCGGACTGGAGGAGGGCAAATGTTGTCCCCCATCTTCAAAAAGGGGAAAAAAGAGGATCCCAACAATTATCGTCCAGTTAGTCTGACATCAATACCCGGAAAGATTCTGGAGCAGATCATTAAACAGAGAGTCTGTGAACATCTGGAAGATAATTTCATAATCACAAAAAGTCAACATGGGTTTCAGAGAAACAGGTCATGCCAGACAAATCTGATCTCTTTTTTTTGATAAAATTACCAGCTTGGTAGATGAAGGGAATGCTGTGGATATAGTATATCTTGATTTCAGTAAGGCCTTTGACAAGGTTCCCCATGACATTCTTGCAAGCAAGTTGGTAAAATGTGGGCTAGACAAAGTAACTGTTACATGGATTTGTAATTGGTTAACTGGTCGAACGCAAAGGGTGCTCAACAATGGCTCCTTTTCAACTTGGAAAGAAGTGACCAGTGGGGTGCCACAGGGCTCTGTTCTGGGCCCAGTGCTATTCAATATCTTTATTAATGACTTGGATGACGGTATTGGGGGCATAGTTATCAAATTTGCAGACGACACCAAATTAGGAGGAGTAGCTAATACCCCAGAGGACAGGATCAAAATTCAAAATGACTTGAACAGACTAGAAAGTTGGGCCAAAGCTAACAAAATGAAATTCAACACAGAGAAATGTAAGGTACTGCACTTAGGGCGGAAAAACGAAAAGTACAGATATACGATGGGGGACACCTGGCTGAATGAGACTACCTGTGAAAGGGATCTAGGAATCCAGGTGGACCACAAGTTGAACATGAGTCAACAGTGCGATGCAGCAGCTAAAAAGGCCAATGCAATTTTAGGCTGCATCAGTAGAAATATAGTGTCTAGATCAAGGGAAGTAATAGTGCCACTCTATTCTGCTTTGGTCCGGCCTCACCTGGAATACTGTGTCCAGTTCTGGGCACCACAATTCAAAAAGGATGTGGAGAAACTGGAGCGTGTCCAAAGGAGGGCAACTAAAATGGTGAAGGGTCTGGAAAGCAAGCCCTATGAGGAACGACTTAGGGAGCTGGGGATGTTTAGCCTGGAGAAGAGAAGGCTGAGAGGTGATATGATAGCCGTGTTTAAATATTTGAAGGGATGTCATATCGAGGAGGGAACAAGCTTGTTTTCTGCTGCTCCAGAGACTAGGACCCGAAACAGTGGATGCAAGCTGCAAGAAAAGAGATTCCACCTCAACATTAGGAGGAACTTCCTGACAGTAAGGGCGGTTCGACAGTGGAACACACTCCCTCGGAGAGTAGTGGAGTCTCCTTCCTTGGAGGTCTTTAAGCAGAGGCTGGATGGCCATCTGTCGGGGATGCTTTGATTGGGAGTTCCTGCATGGCAGGGGGTTGGACTGGATGGCCCTTGTGGTCTCTTCCAACTCTATGATTCTATGATTCTATGATTGTGGTCTCTTCCAACTCTATGATTCTATGAATTCAGAGAGTGAGACAGAGGGCCCTGACAGTGAGACAGAAAGGCATGAAAGCATGGCAGTTTTGGAACAGAAAGACACAGAGCTTGTAGTACCTAATGTACTTATAATTTTCTGCTAGAGAGCTCCTGTACTGTAGTTTATGGGAGGGTACTTGAGCTCTCTGGCAGATAATTCTAAATATCATATCAAAGAACACATCCTTTGATAACGTAACAAACTCCTATAATAATATGATACAGATGGATACACTCAATACCACAGTTGGAGAAAGCATATTGTTATTACAAATTGTTTCTTTCATTTAGTTAGAACATATGAGCCTCAACAGGTCTGTTGTTTTGTTCTTTTTAATGTCTCTTTGTAGAGAATGTCTAAATGCTCCTTAGTTCATTCTGTTGAGCCTTATGAGATCTGCATTCTATTGAGCCTCATAAGATCTGGATTAGATCACTAGACTCTAGGTAGACAGACATTATTTTTACTCTGCCTTTGTTCAGGGCCAAACACATTGAGTTGACACCAATTTTTTTTATTGAGGACTGAAACTGAGGATATTATCGCACAAGCATAAAAATGCGACTTACGGGCCTTTACAGACTGCCAGAAATAGTGCAAATTGAGGCCACTTTAACTGTCCTGGCTCAGTGCTAGGGAATCATGGGAACTGTAGTTTATTTTGGCACCAGAGCTCTCTGACAGAGAAGGCTCAATGTCCCAGAAAAAAGTACAATTCCATGATTCCCTAACACTGAGCCGGGACAGTTAAAGTGGCCTCAAGCTGCAGTATTTCTAGCAGTCTGTAAAGGCTCTTACCTCTCCCAAATTCAAATAAAATTTGGGCTGCATCTGGTTCCTGTCACATGGCTTTTGTCGCCAAATTTGCCATCCGAATGCAGCCCGAGTGCAGCCTGGTTCACTTAACTTGCTTTGCAGCCATTTTTCAAAAGTCGAAAGCATCTGATAGGACCCAGATGCAGCCCAAATTTTTCTTGAATTTGGGAGAGGCAAGTCACGTTTTTATGCTTGTGCGATAATCTCCTAAGCAAAGTCCAATCTGGGAGGAAACATGTTTAATGTGAAGTCTCTCTAGCAGTCAGATCCCAGCGCTTTGTCTGAGTCTGATTGCTCCATTATGGCATTTGAACACAATAGGAATTTGATCTTGATAGCAATATTTCAGTGCTAGGATGGATATAACAGAAAAGACTTATATTTATTTCTTGGAATATGCAATTAAATCTAAACTGCAGGGCAACATCGCTTACATGAAGGACGGTATGTGGTAGCTCATTAAAGAAAATGAAAGGAAGAACCAAGTCAATTTTGAATTCCGGAATCAGTTTAAAAAAGACATGCTGTGGCTATTCCCCCCCCCCCCTCTTTTTTGCAGGTTTTGTACAGGCCTACTGTCATTTCAATATCCCATAGATAGTTTATACATTCAGCAGAATTGTACACTAAAGCTGTTCCTAGACTCTGCCATTTCAGGAAGGTAGTAAACTCTCTTCCCAAGGAAGGGGAGGGGGGAGGTAGGAGAAGGAGTTGTTTTCCTGAACACATAAAAATAGGTGAAAGAAACAGGTAGAAATGTATGCTGAATTCTCTCCTTTGAATCGTGACTTTCACACATTTATTTATATGGAGGAATACAGAAAATGCAAGTTAACACTTGTGGCATAAACATAAGTTAAACCTGGAAAGTGTTAGAGTCCAGGAAAACTTCTACCACCTGATTCTGCTGAATGTATACAACTGCTTTCCCCTTCTGTCTGTAAGGACGTTATCACACGAGGGAAATCTGTTGGTTAATCCACACAAATCCCAAACAAAAAATGAATTTGCGCCTCACGATTTCACACAACGTTGCACAGAAACTGGTCAGAAACTGGACAGAAACTGGTATTATCCGAGATCTTTTTGATTTTGGGAGTTTAGAGGAAATGCATTTGCAAAATTACAGTAATTACAGTAATACGCATGGACAATTCTCTTTTAAAACCTGGAGGAGGGCCAAGAGGAGGAGGAGGAGGGGCCTCCAGGGAGGGAGAGTCCTGGGCTCCTCCTCAGTGCCATGAAGGGAAGGCAAGGCAAGGCAAGGAGAAGGAAGTTTGGGATGGAAGAGAAGTTTGGCATTTGGGATGGAGGGAAAGGGAGGGGAAAGAAGGCTTCCCTCGCAGCAGCTGTGGGTGGATGTGGGTGCAAGTGTGGGGTGTGCTTGTGGAGCAACTTGGAAATCCATCTCACCATGAAGTTCTGCCCTGCAGGTCCTACAAAGGGGAAAGGCTTATGGGGGGGGCATGGAAGCTACCTCCAGTTTCCCCCTCTCCTGGGCATCATCCAAGGCTCTGGCTCTCCCCAGGGAACAACCAGCCCTCCCTCCCTCCCTTCCTTCCTCCCTCCCTCCCTCCCTTCCTTCCTTCCCTTTCCTCCTCCTCCTCCTTCCCTGCCAGCTCTGCCTGTGGTCCTACTCTCCTTGCTCATCTCCCCAGCAGCTGACAGACTCCAATGCCAGGAAAGGAGAGAGAGAGAAAAGGGAGGGTGAGCCATGCCAATCCCTCCCTTGCCTCGGCTTGCCTTGCCTTTCCAGCCTCCTCCTCCTCCTCCTCTGCTCTCTTGAGAGGTCCTAACCCCAACGGAAGGGGGTTAGGACCTCTGCAGGAGGACATGACCCCAAATGGAGGACAGTCTGACATTTCCTCCTGGGAAATGCAGGACCCGCCCTGGAAAAGGAGAAGTCTTGTCACAAAACACACCCATTTCCAGTACATGTACGGGTTCTTTTCACTTGTGTATGAAAGTTAAAAATGTCTTTTTTTCGCTTTTAACTTAATTCTGTTATTACTGTAATTACGTGTGAAAAGCTTTTGCACAATTAAGCTCTTTTTTCACTTTCTTTTTGGGATGCTTCATTTCCACTTTATTATCTCTTTAACAACGAAACTGGCCCACGTGTGATAACGTCCTATGATTTGTTGGCTCTAATGCCTCTAGAAGATGAAGGGAGGGAGAGCATGTGGGGAAGATGGGCATGCAAATACAATAAATGTGTAGCAACTTTGATGGAATAAACACAGCCATGAGGTTGCTCCTTGCTCTTACAGTTGTTGTTGTAGTATAGGGTAATGGATCGATCTGTCAGGAAACATGATGGAGAATATGCAACCACTATGTGAGTCCCTCTGGCCATCTGGAAATGAAGTTGACATAAATCTGTCCCCTTCCCAGCTATGACTTTGTCCAGAAGCCTTTACCCCCATAATGGAAAGCCCTCTTGGTGAGCGGGTACGCATACCCCGTTGTTTTCCCCAAAGTGGCTCTAGTACAGCACCCTCAATGCCTTACAATTAAATTGTGACTGGAAAACACAGACGCAGCAAACCGCTTGAAATAAATGTTATGGATGTGAAAATCCACTATCTGGGCTAATTGTACCTACAGGGGGAAAAAATAACTGCCAAATAATTTTTCGCAATGAAACAAGGGTGCAGGAGATGGGGGTGAGAGTTGTCAGCCAAGACCATCTTGTCATTGAGGCCTGGAGTCACAACAGGCCTACTTCTATATAAAATAGGCAAAGCAGAGAAGGATCATCCCCTTCCCAGAATAATAGCTGTCCTTAGGGAGATGAGTTTTCATCTTGTTTTTATATCACTGATTCCTGTCTTATTGTTTTATCATTTATTGTTTTGCGGTATTTTAATTTTTCTTAGTTTAATTCTGTTTTAAGGGGATGGGAGGGTTGGATTGTGGGACGAGGGAATGTTTTAACTTTGTCTGTTTTAAATGTTGTAACCCGCCCTGATTGCCGTGCAGAGGGGCGGGCTATAAATAAAAAATTATTATTATTATTATTATTATTATTATTATTATTATTATTATTATTATTATTATTATTATTATATACCTGTCATGGGGGTGAAAAGCCCTCCTCCACAGCCAAGCCAGCAATGTCCTTTGGCAGAGCTCCCTGAAGCTTTTGTGACTGCATGAGAGGCCAGAGCTGAACCAATATGGATACAAGCCTAACTGCATCCCATAGGGGACAAGACAGTAACAATAATAATAATAATAATAATAATAATAATAATAATAATAATAATAATAATAATAATAATAATAATAATTTATTAATAAGCTATACTTATTAAGTATTAATAAGTAATAAGTATTTCTAAGAAGAGGAACTCTTGCTCTCTCTCCCTCTCCACCCCCTCCCCACTCACACAGAGCTTATCTGGGATCCTGTCTACCTGATACCCTTTGCCATCCTGACAGACAGGTCATATCCAGCAATAGTGCATTTATTTATTTATTTATTTATTTAATTTGATTTTAATTCTACTTGAGTTTAATCCTGTTTTAAGGGGTGGGAGGGTTAGGGGGGAGGATGGAATGTTTTTACTTGTTGTATTTTAACTTGTTGTACGCCGCCCCGATTGCTGAGCAGAGGGGTGGGTTATAAATAATAATAATAATAATAATAATAATAATAATAATTTATAACCCACCCCTCTGCTCAGCAATCGGGGCGGCGTACAACAAGTTAAAATACAACAAGTAAAAACATTCCATCCTCCCCCCCTAACCCTCCCACCCCTTAAAACAGGATTAAACTCAAGTAGAATTAAAATCAAATTAAACAAACAAACAAATAAATAAATAAATAAATACACTATTGCTGGATATGACCTGTCTGTCAGGATGGCAAAGGGTATCAGGTAGACAGGATCCCAGATAAGCTCTGTGTGAGTGGGGAGGGGGTGGAGAGGGAGAGAGAGCAAGAGTTCCTCTTCTTAGAAATACTTCTCTCCCACCCTGTTTTGGTATTGTCATAATTGAGAAAGCTAACCCTAACTCATCCACTGCCATTGTCTGGCAGTTTATCTGTAACTATGGTACTCAGTGTGGACGAGGTCTCAGGGTCTGTCTCTCACCCCTGGGCAGGCATCTTCTCCTTGTTGCCCCACCAAGATGTAGAGGAGCTCATCTTTCTCCAGTTGGAAGCTGGCTGAAATAAAGACACCATGGGAACGCTTGTTGTGGTTCTTGGCTCCTTTACCTCCAGCTGCTCCATATGCTGAAATCCTGGATAAAGAACAGCAGCAGTTAGGTAGAAAATCTGCATAGCACAACATCAAAGCAGATACTCCTGGAAAATCTTCATGGTCACACCAGTGATCCTGTATTTACAAAAAAGCCTTTGAAGTGACTTCAGCCAGGTATATTCAACATTCCTCTCTCCGCAAATCTTTAACATTCAAGTATCAGCAGAGCCTGGCAAAGTTACTTTTTGGATTACAACTCTCAGAAATCACAATTTAATACAGCAATGCTAGCTGAGATTTCTAAGGTTTGTGACCCAAAGAGGATTTTTTCCAAGCTCTGGCCTTGGGCTATCTTATAGGGTGAGCACAATGGTGGGAATAGTTTGGCCTTCCAAATGTTGTTGGACTGCAACTCCAAACACTTCTAGTCAGTATAACCAATAATGAGGTATATATGTAGTTGTAGTCCAACAACATGTTGAGTTCCAAATGTTTTCCACCCTGAGTTAAAGATTATGAAGAAAATATGTTCAAATTGCTTTAACCCTTAAAACAGATGGGGATCTGTGGCACTTGAGATGTTGCTGGACTATAAGTCCCATCATCATAGCCATTGGCTGGCTGGGCCTGATGGGAAATGGAGTCCACCAACATTTGGAGGTTGGAGATCATGCCCTGGGTTTAAAAATTGAGTGTATTTTTTGAAGGTGGGTGGAAGGGATTCTGTTCAGAATAGGTATTCTGTTTGTGTACTGTCCAATTTCCCTTCCTGAACTTGCTGAGTTGGTCTTGATGGTGATATTGAGTCCCCTCAGTTTGTTTTCCTGGGGATTTCAACATCAATGCTGAGACCACTCTTTTGGGAGCAGCTCAGGACTTCAAGTACTCCATAAGGACCATGCATCTATCTCAGGGGTAGGCAACCTTTTTGAGCTGGGGGCTGGTCCCCCGAAGTTGCCCCTTCCGGTGGGCCGAGGGGGGGGAATGGTGGCGTGCACGCTCATGCGCACACGCGCAACCCCGCCGCCACGTGCGCACCCCCCCGTGCGCACTGCCACTGCCGCAGCTGCCTCCGCGCATGCCGCGGCCACCATTTTGATTTCCAAAATGGCGGCCGTGACTCATTTGTGCATGCACAGTACTCCTGCGCATGCGCAAACGCACCACGGCCACCATTTTGGAAATCAAAATGGCGGCCATGCCGCGACGGCTGCGTGGCAACCAAAACGCGCGGTGGCGCGTGGCGGCAGGGGTCCGCCTGGGCCGGTAAGTGCGGGGCCTTGGGATGGAACCGGCCCATGGGCCATAGGTTGCCGGCCTCTGATCTCTCTATTCCAAGAAGTATTGGGTGCCAACCATGTTATAGGTCTAGTCTTCTGTGCTGGTGATCTGGATGTGGAGTGGATGTGGCAGAATTTTCCATAATTCCATTGTCAGAGACAGATTACTTCTTTATGTGGTTTAGACTCAGGACTCATAGACTCTGGTGAGGGCTAATTAGGATGGTGCATGCCAGGAAGTATAGGGATCTGTATGGATTCCTGCTGGCTCTTGGGAAGTTTACTGTTGCCTTAACAGGTGATCTTACTGAAGTTCTGGCTGATCTCTGGAAAAGGGAAATGGCCAGGAAAGTGGACACAATCACTCCTAAGTGCCCTCCCCATGAAGCAGAGCCAAAGCAAGCCAAATGGTTTATTAGGGAACTGGTGAGTGAGGAAGCAAGTGGGTTAGAGAGTAAAGTTTTGATGATTCAGAGTAAATTTGATCAAACACTTGTTAGAGCCCATTGGAAAGCCTATGGTGAGATGGTGATAGCAGCAAAGAAATATTTCTTTCCTGCCACCATTGCATCTGCACAGTGTTGTCCAGTGAAGCTATCTTGAGTGATCTGGGGCCTTTTATCTCATGCCTACAAAGGTAGCAGGTAGACCACCCTGCTGTGAAGAATTTGCATGACACGTTGTGGATAAAATTGTTCAGATCTGCTCCAGCCTAAATCCTCTGGTTAAGACGTAATATTGGCTCATGCTTGTCATATTTTATTGGCTAAATTTCAATATGTACAGCCTGAGAAAGTGGAAAGAATCCTTGGAGAAGTGAGAGACACCATATATGTACCAGATCTATGGCCTTTCTGACATATAAAAGTGACCAGAGGGGGATTGGCTGAGTGGGTTGTGTGCATGGTTCCTGGATGAAACAGATGATCTAGATCAAGCTGGCTTCAGGACTGACTATGGGACTGGGATAGCTTTGGTTGCCTTGGTGGATAACCTACACATAGAACTGGATAGTGGGGAATATGTACCTATTGGTTCTGATAGGTCCCTCAGTGGTTATTGTTAACATCAGCCATGGGTTACCTGTCTGGGATGAGTTTTGGGGGCACAATTCTACAGTGGTTCCAGTCCTTCTTGGAGGTGAAAACTCAGAATGTGATGCTGAGGGTTGCCTTTTTTATTTCCTGGCTGTTAGTCTCTGGGGTACCTCAGGGTATGGTTTGTTGCTCATGCTGTAACATCTACATGAAACTTCTAGGTGATCATCTGGAGTTCTGGAGTTCAGTGTTACAAATATGCAGAAGGCATACAGCTCTATCACTCTTTTCAATCTAACTCTGAGGAAGCTGTTTTGGTGCTAAACCGGTGTCTGCTGTTAGTAGTGGACTGGATGAGGACAAAAAGACTGACGCTTAATCCAGACAAGACAGAGGTCAGTTGGAAGACAGATCAGGAATATGGATTCAGCACATGTTATGTGAGGTTATACTCCCCTTGAAATCTCAGGTTCACATCTTAAGTGTCCCTCCCTGACTCAGACCTGAGCCTAGATGCTCAGGTTTCATCAGTGGCCAGGTGTGTGTTTGCACAATTAACAGTAGAGTGCCAGTTGTACCCATTTCTTGAGATTTGTCTACAGTGACATATGCCTTGGTTACATTCCAGTTGGATTATGAAGCTCCCTTTGGAAACTGTTTGAAAAGTTCAATGAATCCAAAATGCTGCAGCCAAGCTGCTGACTGGTGCAGGTTACAAGGAAACATATAACTCCCTTTTGAAACAGCTTCACTGGCTATCTGTCTGTTTTCAGGAAGAATTCCGAGTGCTGGGTATAACCTTTGAAACCCTAAACACCTTGGTTCTTCACTTTCTACATTTATGGTCCAAAATGTATGGGCCAAATAAAGTGGCTTCTGGCTGCTTTGGGTGTGTGGCATTTACATGACCAGAAGACACTCAGAGAATGTGCTCTGGGGCTAAAAGCTGGACTAAAAAGGAGTAGATTTGGATTGACTCTTGGCTGGCTTGGCTTGGGACTGCAGTGGCAGCCCCCTTTGGGAACAGGCCATGAAGTTACCATGGTCCCAGCTTGATTGCAGCCGGAGCGGCCAGAGGCGACTCTTTAATGGCTGTCTGCTTCACCCCTATATCTCCTTGCATGAGCCTGCCCATTCTTAAGGGAAGGCTTTCTCTGACTCCCACCACCATCACAGATGTATTTGGTGAGGACATGAGAGACAGCCTTCTTGGTGGCTGGGGTTGTGGAGTTCCCACCCATGGGAGGTTTGGCTGGTTCCCGCTCTTCTTTCCTTTTACCAGCAGCCAAAGGCTTTTTTATTCAGGCAGGCTTTGACATATAACTTATGCAGCAGAAAAAGGCTTTTAATGGGGCTGTGCTTTTATCTTTTTTATGATCTATTGTATTTCATACTGCTTTCACTTTGTGTTTTTAATTGAATTGTTGTTTAATTGTGTTTTTTCTATTTTTTCCAATTTTTGTATGAATAGTGTTAAAAACTTTTTAAAACTTGCTTTTAAAATATTTTAAAGCCACCTTAAATTTTTTAGAGAAATGCAGGATATAAAACAAACAAACAAGAATAAGTAGTAGTAATGTCATTACCACACAACAACAATACTCACGTGTACTGGTTTGATTCTGGTACTTTCCATACTTGCACCCCACGTAGTGGTCCCTCTTTCTCCACAGTCACAGAAACATTGGTGTTGTGATAGGTGTTATCACATTGTGCTTGAGTTGGCCCTTGTGGGCCACTGGCACCACAGGATGAGAACCACCACTGAATAACAGGCGCTTCCCCTAAGGCCAGAAAAATATCCAGAATTGTGACTGATCTGTCAGCTACCTTTTATTTCCTTCACTAGTACCATATTAATACAGTCTGCCCACTTTAGCTAGGAAATCAATTATTCTTAGAATAAGTTATCTCTTACAGTTTCTCATAAAATTGATTCACTGACAAACTTAATGCAAAACTAGCCAGAATAGAAAGAAAATGTTATCAGTAATAACACGGTTAGCATCAACAGCATCAGTTACCCACAATTTTTTTGAAGTCTTAAGTTATGTTGATATTTATTTAGCAGCTCCTTTGAAACGCATGTAGATACAGGATATCTTGGTAAGTTAAAGAATTGGGCTGGAAGCTAATTGAAGCCTAACCAAAAAGGTACCATATCAGTGTTTAGAAGTGCTGTAACATCAGCCTCTGACTATAGATCCCAGGTCCTGGTCTATAGGCATCCTTGTGGGGAGGATTAAGGAGTTGTTCTCTTAAAGAGCTAAATACAAAATCAAAACCATTTCTACCTATACCTGTAGAATTCTTTGTTTCATATTTTTTGTTCTCTGTCCAATACCACTATCTCTTTCTCTCTGTCTCAAAACTGATCCTGAGCTTGCATTATGTAAAGGAAAATGTATTTTGTTGTTGCATTGTTTCCATGAGAGAAGAAGAACCATCATGAGTATCTCTCATGCCAGTACTTTTGAAATGAATAGTACCACTGCAGTATGGCACAATGCCCATTCTTTTTAATGGGACTTGCACAGGAGCAGTTTATTTTATATACTTGCCAGCCTCTCTGCAGCCTCCAGAGTGCAGGACAGTTTTCTGACTGATCAAAGGACCTCAGAAAAGTGCACTCCTGAATACTCTGACTAGCTTTGGATTGCATTTGCCTCAATTCCAGCTCCAGTTCACTTTCCCTTCTACTCTGGTCTCCCAGCCCAACCTAGCTATGTTTTGTTGGACCCTCTTGCCAGTAAGGTAGTCTGATATTTACTTGCCAGGCAAGCAACTGGTGAAAAGTTTCCCTCTGCAGACTGGGGCTATCTGTGAATCTCTGATGATTTAGGAGATTTTCACATTAGGGCCAATTCAGCAATAATCTGCAATAATCGTGGTAATGAAAACAAAAAGCAACAGTAGCACTATAGTGCTCAATATTTTCATGCAGTCGTGTGTTGAAACCCCCAAAATAGTGTGATTGCTTTTCACACATACCCATGAATGAATCAGTAGTAAAGTGGAATTGCATCATTTTGTGCATGCACCATTGCTTTCCACAGTTCCAGGTTGCTTTGGACTCCCTTTAAATTTTAAAGAGCCCTGGTTTCTTTTTAGGAAGACACCACTAAAATCAGCTGGGAAAACTAAGGGGCTGTACAGACCAGCCACAAGGGCTGGCCTGGGGGTAGAGTGGGGGAATGGTGACCACATACCATCTGTCCTAACTCCGCCACCACATCATCCCCATGCTGCCAACCCAAACAGGCGGTGGGCGGTGTCAGGGTGCACCCTTGGTGCAGCATTTATACATGCTGTACCAAAGGAGTGCTGAAAAGCCGCCACCACAGTGGCAAGGGCAGCATTTGCCAGCTCTTTTTAGAGCAGCAAAGTGCTGGATTGGGCTGCGGTGTGCAGTTACTGTGGCCCTGATCCGGCACTCCCAGGGCCAGCACGGAGTAGCCCCTTTTAGTCCATCTGTTTAGCCCCTAAGCTTCCTTCCTTCTCTTTCTCCCTCCTTCTTCCAGACTCAGTTTTATTTTGTATGATTCTGAAAAGACTGTGAGTGTGGATGAAAGTTAGTGGAAATTAGGAAAACCAAAACCATTGTGCCATCATGGAAGAAAAAGAAGTCTGCCTGGTTTGTTGCTTCTAAGGCATGGCTGAAGGACTAGAAATTTACAGGGTTTTCCCCCCAGAGGAAATGGGGGGGGGGCGGGAAAGGAGAACAAGCACAGCCCCATGTCCCACCAGGGCTCTGGACAGAGTACGGCTGCCACCGCTGCTTCTTCATGCTCCTCCTCCTCCTCCTATTTCTCCTCCTCGTCCTCATCCTCATTCTTCTCCTTCATACTCATTAAGTAAATCCCAGTGTTCTGAGGCTTTCCTGCTTATATAGACACATGGCTGTCATCAAGACAAGCATCTCCCTTCCAGCCTCCTGGGAGGCTTCATCGAAGGGAGAATCCCCCAATTCTCCCATCCCTATTGGGAAGGCAGACATCCCACCCTTTGGTGGAAGGAGAGGAAATCTGGGAGGGGGGACAAATCAGAGGTAATAGCCCTCACTGCCAATGAGGGGAACCAGGCACTGCAAAATGTAGAACATTCTGGGAGAAATGGATGATGTGACACACACTCCAACGTAACACCTAGACATAACACCCTTCCAGATATGTTATTCCATGCTTCTGGGCCATGGCTCCAAATGGAGGACTTGGAGAGGAGGATTCTTACTCCTGGACAAAAAAAGGTGGAAATGGAGGACGCGTCCTGGGAAAGGAGGATATGTCTGGTCACCCTGGAATGAAGGAGCAGGGTGACCGGATGTTCTCACCACAAAGGAGGACCAGGCAAAAAAAAGTGTAGGGCATTCCAGGAAAATGGGAGGACCTTTTAAACCTTTGAACCAGTTTGCTTTCCTCAGTCCTTTTAAACTTGGGGAAGCTTTGCTGCAGTCCCTTTAAATTTTAATGAGCTTTGAAGGTTACTTTCCCAATTAAAGAGAGATTAGCTTTCACGCCATATCAATTGCTCTTCAATCATGCTATTGAGAAGCTACTTGTGGGATTCTCCCATGAATGGCTTGTTGCTGGTTGCTGGAGCATTGCTGGTTATTCCTAGATAAGTCCTGATTGAGCATGCTGCTGTGTGAAAATCTTGGGCACAATCGCACAATTATCCCAGGAGTATGCCTTTTTCTTCTCCGATTTCCCCCATGTGATAATCTCCATAGTGACTAGAATGGGACAATGACCTGTAATTTGGGATAATGCATAACTTACCCCACTGATTCTGCCTCTTACATTCAGGTTAACAGGAAAATATCATTACTGTTAGTTACTTCCTGCCCTCACTCTGATTTTTTTGTACATAGCAGTGTTGTGGTACAGAACAACCAGACCCAAATGCCTGACTCCGAGAGGTTCTTCCTTAGAACCAGACATAGAAGGCAGAATGCCCTGGAAGACTGTCTACATTTCCCTCTGTCTAACTGAGGACAACTGGCCCTGTGTTTTCCTTTGCATTCCTCTCATGTATCAAACTCTTCTGTTGTTTAGGGCTATATCACTTTCCCTTATAGTAAGAATATGGGGGGAAGCTGAAAATAAAGAAGATACTCTAGTGTTCCCCACCCCCAGGAGATTCTATGCAGTTTCTGAATTCTGGAAATGTCTTTACTGTTCTTTAACAGCTGGTCCTTCCTGTAATGATTATAGCACATTTAGCATCATGAACACATAAGTGTTATCATGGTAAAAGAATTTATGAGATTTTCAGACTTGGAAAAAAGAAGCCGGGAATAAAAGGCATACTCCCAGTAAAATCGTGTGATGGTGCTGAAGATTTTCAGACACATCACGCTTATCCAGGACTTCTGCCATGAAGATCCAGGAAATTGTCAGCAACAAACCATTCATGGGGAAGTCCCGGGGATGGTTTGTTGTTTGGGCTTCCCAGGATAAGTCCAGGATAAGCGCAACATAGTCTGAAAATCTTCAGCGTGATCACACAATTATCCTGGGAGTATGCCTTTTTCTTCCCTGATTTTCCCCAGGCTGATAATCTCCTTAGTTGTAGGCTAGTGATAAAGTAATAGTGTGGCTGGATACACAGTGGACAAAATAGTCACCTAAAGCAAGAGGTTCTTCTAATGGATTAAAAAGCCGCTCATCTAGTACATCGATGTCCAATAGATAATGTTGGTTTTCATCAGGGTGGCTTTGTCTTCTTCCTGTAAGAATGTGAATATGAGTGGAATGAAAAGAAAGAAGAAAGAAAGTCAGGAGAGGAATCAGCCACTTTCTTTTGCCTAATACCAAGAGAGATTGGATGTGCAAGACTAATGAAAAACATTAAATAAAAAAGGAGGAGGCTACAATGCACACTTGTTGCTATTTTCTGTACCAACAGGAATCAGATGTGCTATAGAATACAAAAATGGTGTACAGTTTGGGTTGCCAGACTGGATCTGGGATGGATAAGTTTAATTGTTAACACAGCATGAGAAGATACTGTAAAGCTCAGTCAAGCAGGATGAAGGCATCTGTCCTCTGTCATCTTTCAAATCTTTCAACTGCGGGCATCCCTCCCAACACAGCTATGACCTCATGGTGGAGAGTGGTGGTGTCCAGCTGTTCTTATCTCTGGATATACACCCTGAAAGTCCTGTTCCATGATGTGTTATGGATTAAAGTTACTGGATTCCTTTCTCAGATTCAACATGGAAATTCTATGTAGTCAACTCTGAAAAGAGCCTGCCCAGTCTCCTGGAGAGCCTCTCCTTCACATACTTGAAAATTCTGAATTATATTGGTTGGGAAGCAGAGGAAACCATTTTGTACCCACTACTAAATTGAACAACCTGTGTAGAGAGCCTGCCTTGCTTCTGAATTTTCCGGTCTCATGAAGATTTTTTTTTTAAATTACAGGAGGTGCTTGGCTTATCAAACTGTTGGCTGTGTTTATACCCTCTGGAATGTTATGAATGTTTTAATCAGCTAAGTGTTTGGGGGTTTTATTTTACTGCTAAAAACATGCCACTTTTGAGAAGAACACGACCAATTAAAAACATTGGCTTGAACAGAAAACATCCTTTCTGCAAATGGAAGGACTTACTTGGTTTGTAGAGGGGCTTTCAGTCTTACAAAGACTTATATCATCAAGAAGAGGGAGGAGGTGGTTTTAATCAATCTCTCCCTCCTGCTGCAACTCCTCATGCCACATCCACACAAATCCAGAGGATTCCCCAACCCTCAACAACAAAGGGATGTTTTTAAAAGAGAGAGGGAGCTGTAAAGCTGACAACCAAATGGGGATCTGTGGTCTCAGGGCTTTGTCCAGAATCTCAGGGCTGAAACTCTCTTCTCTGGTCATCTGGGAAAAGGAGAGGAATCTCAGGGAGACAGTGTTGCCTTGGAAATACTTGGGCCCTGTGACTACTTTTGGTGTTCAAATCAGAGGGTGGAAAACTGTCTTTTGGTTGGACTAATCTCCCATTTGTTAAAAACAGAGAAGGGAAAACCATGGTTCCTCCATGCCCCTTTTCAATGGAGAGCCTAAAACAGATAACTTTCATGTCTCTTGCACCAGGTCCTACCCATGTGATATCAGCAGGGGCTATCCCTGTCTCAGTTTTGGGCCCTGAAATCTTAGGGCCAGAGATGCTTCTGACCTAGGAACTCTACAACTGAAACTAGGAAGAACACTCCAGCAATATTCTTACGACTTTTCAAGCATTATTTCTTCATGGGGAGAAAACTAAGAATGTAAAGAATATCCACATATATTCTTGTCTTTGGCTAGAAAAGGTGCCTTGGCAAGAAAGTCTAGGAGAAGAGGCTTCAAAAATTGGCTCAATTTTATTTAGAGCAAACTTAAAAGAAAATGTAATAAAATAAAAAAATATATAAAAAAGGGTTAAAAATATTGCCAATTGGTTAGGCAAGCATAAATCCAAGGTTCTATGTGCAGAACCCAAATATAAGGTAAAATAATATTCCAGCCAGTCATTAGAAATGCTGAATATGACCAATACATGCTAGGCTCAGATACTATACATCCCAACCCATAAACAAAGTGAAGGGAGATGTTTTACATATAAAGTACATATAAGGTAAATGTATATCAGCTCCGAAAGTACAAAAGGGAGGGATAACAGTACAAGCCCCTTACAAATAGGAAATGACCAAACACGTTTCAACACTAGGGACGTTATCACATGGGGAGTCGCGGGGAGTAAGTGGAAATAAACCGGACGAGCGGAAGACTTTAATTTACGGGATTTGTCCCGTTCCTCCTTGTCTGATAATTAAATTCGAATTTAAAAGGGGGTTAATTCGAACAAAAACCTGAAAATGAAAAGATCAGGTTTTTGTTCGAATTAACCCCCTTTTAAATTCGAATTTAGTTATCAGACGAGGCAGAACGGGACAAATCCCATAAATTAAAGTCTTCCGCTCGTCCGGTTTACTTCCACTTTCTCCCTGTAACTCCCCGTGTGATAACGTCCTAGGTCTTCTTCAGTGGTCAAGAGATGCTGTTGTAACAGCATAGAGGGAATAGCAATGTGTATAGGCACATGCCTATACACATTGCTATTCCCTCTATGCTGTTACAACAGCATCTCTTGACCACTGAAGAAGACCTAGTGTTGAAACGTGTTTGGTCATCATTATCCATTTTCTACTTGTAATGGGCTTGTACTGTTATCTATACACATTGCTACTCCCTCTATGCTGTTACAACAGCATCTCTTGAACACTGAAGAAGACCTAGTGTCGAAACGCGTTTGGTCATCATTATCCATTTTCTACTTGTAATGGCCTTGTACTGTTATCCCTCCCTTTTGTACTTTTGGAGCTGTTATACACTTACCTTATATGTATTTTACATGTAAAACATCATCCTTCACTTTGTTTATGGGTTGGGATGTATAGTATCTGAGCCTAGCACGTATTGGTTATATTCAGCATTTTTAATGACTGGCTGGAATATTATTTTACCTTATATTTGGGTTCTGCACATAGAACCTTGGATTCATGCTTGCCTAACCAATTGGCTATATTTTTAACCCTTTTTTGATATTTTTTTTTATTTTATTACCTTTTCTTTTAAGTTTGCTCTAAATAAAATTGAGCCAATTTTTGAAGCCTCTTCCCCCTAGACTTTCTTGCTTTGGCAGTTTTCTTGAGGTTTAGGGTCACACCTCTCTGTTTTGATAGAAAAGGTGCCTTGACAGAGCTGGAAAAGTGTCTTGACAGATCAGGACATCTTGTTGTAAAACCTGTCAACCCATTATGGGAGATTTTTCATCACTGCACAAGAATGAAAACAGAAGCACACACCCCACTGTCCATTATGGAACCTGGCAAAAAAATCTCATGAAGGTTTTTTGTGTGTAGAGAAACCCTGGACTTAAAAACAGGGGGTTGTGCAAAAGATGTAAAGTGTTTTTATTTTGCACTAAATTGGTTTTCATTTTTGCATAAAAAATCTACAGGAAATTTTTGCAAAGTCATGAAGTGTGAAATGTAATATAAAAATGTGCAAAGAATCTTGCATTCTTGTCCAAGAGGGATGTTTTCACATGCAAACCCTAAATAATGAATATTTCCACCACAAAGAAAATGTAAAACAATGCAAAATGCAACATCAGTACAATACAATACAATATAATACAATAAATGCATGCATACACACAAACATACATAACTGCCTTTTGTAAACAGAACAAGCTTCCAGAACAAATTTCCAGGGGTAGGGGGCAGCATAGGCAGCTGGAGGGGCAGCAGATTTGCAGCAAGCAAAAGTGCCCCATGAACTAGTTACATTCAACTGGATCCAACCCTATGACATCATAGTCATAATAGCCACCCCAGTATTCCCCATTACATTTTTGTTTAATTCAATTTTGCTTGATTTTCTGTCTGAAGCAACATGGAAGGGGGGGGGGGGGAAGAGCATGACCTTTTAACACTGGCTTATACCTACACAGCAGCTGTTTCCTGCCAGATGAACCAGTTAGTTCTAGCTGTGCAATTATCCTGAGCACGAAAACACTTAGAGATAATAACCTTGTTTCCCCCTTACAGGCAATCTTGGCAGATTCACCAATGAGCAATTGTTTCAGTGAGACAGAAATGACCTCTTTAGGGGTTAGAAATTATCCTGGGGGAAAGAAGGGTGAAACAACAGTTTAGCAGATGAGACCTCTTCTCATGCTTAGCAAGACCAGTATGAAATGGATGAATGAGCAGTGGGAAATCCTGGCATCAAGTAGCTCTACAGAGGTCCCTGGGGTGCTGACATAAGAGGCTAATACAGACTAAAGACTGTGGGACAAGCATTTAATATGTATCCAACCCCATTAAAACAAATAAAAAGGATTTCCTAATATGAACTCATAGGCCCCTACAGAAGTTGCCGGAAGGCAGATCCCAACAACATTTGCCAGTAGAGCCAATGGTGAGGAGTGCAGTCCAATAACATCTGAAGAGGCAGTGGCATCCCTAGGGTTGGTGTCATTCAGTGTGGTAATGCATGGTGTCACCCCTCCACCACTGACCTTCTCCTCCCATTTCACACCATACAGAATCCTTAGTAATACTTTTTTGCACTAATGTTACTCATAAATCATAATTCCCATACACCACTGAATATAATGCTAATAGTCGTGACATAAAACAATCAGCAAAATTAAAATTACACCTTCAAATTACAATAGCATACTCACAGCCTAAATGAATTGATGTAAGGATTTGCTTAAAGTGTGATTTTCCAAAAAATTTAAAAACATTTTTAAAAATTTAAAATTTTGAAATTTGAAACTGTAATTTTAAAAAATTCTGGGGCCTCTCCTTTCTCCTCCCAATGAGCCTCACCTGACTCCCACCATCTCTTAAAGCATTTTAAAGAGATACAGATGAATGCCAAAGCTGATTTCTGCCAAAAGGTAGGTATTTGAAGAGAAGTGGTATCACCCCCTCTTAGGGTGTCACCCGGTGTGGTCCGCACCCCCCCTCCTAGTGATGCCACTGTGAAGAGGCATGGATCCCCCATCCCTGTTCTACATAGTTCCCACATACTTTATATCCAGTTGGTAGACGGAAAGTGCCAGCTTTTCCTATCAGGCCATCCGGCCACCAATTATGACAAAAACTGAGATTAATGTAAAATAAACTAACTGGTTGAAAGAAAAACCAAATAGTTACTTTACACTGAGGACAAAGAAGTTCTTAGTCTTTTTGGCCTTTAACTGAATTTCTTAGGAAGCTACAGGTCACGAACTCCTCCTAGCTCAGCTGCTGACATCCAGAGATACACAATAAACTCAGTCACTTTCACAGGATGTAGAGGACTCAACAAGAACATTGCCTTCCTCTGTATTTCTTGTTCAGTCTTTCTCCCAGCAGCAACACAACCGGCTGTCCTCAGGCAGTTCTTCCTCTCCAAACAAACAGCTCTTCCTCCTTTTCTTAAATAGCTTAAACTCCTTATAGACTGCATCTCTCTTTTGCTCACACATTCTTCACACCCACTGAGGACTGTGTTCCCAATATCCTTGAAGAATTCGTTGGAATTCCGGGAGTTTGTAATAAAAGAGCAATACCATCATATCAGTACTTTTCAAAGAAGTAGCTATGTAATTCTCTTGCTGTATAAAAAGGAGGAAAGGAGAAGGGGGAAAGTATGTGGTGGCTCCTTTAAGACTAACTAGTTTTTAATTTAGCATGACCTTTTGTGGATTTAAACTTACTTCTTCAGATGTACTACAGAGTGATATTAAAGCCTTAGGTATAAACATATTCATACAGTTGTGGGAATGGGACAAAATGTAATAGGGTCCAGAAAAATGTAAATGTCTTAAATTTTCAAAGGATTGGGTGAGTTAGTGGTTAGTGTTGATATGTGAAAGCAGTAAATCAATTTCTCTGGGTTCAAAACTCTCGGGAGATTATCACACACATCAAATTCTATTTTTCAATCCTGGGCATTATCCTGCTATTATATTGTTATTATGTAATAAAGGGATATGAATGAATCAATGATCTATGCTTTCACACTATTGTGCTATTACAAGATTCTAGCATCTCAACAATGAAAAATTAGTGATTTTACTTTCCACACCTCAGCGGTTTGAAGTGTTGCTATTCCGTAATCATGAAATCTCATGCATATGCAGATGCAATGATGCTGACCTGACCTATTATCGCGAGAGCAAAATTGCATTTCTGCACTTCTGATTTATCAGTACAACTGGAGTAATGCAAAGATATATATGTATATGTGTATATATGTATACATACATTGATTTAATAAATAATAAATAATATTTAATATTTATTAATAATGTTAATATTTAATAATTTAACTGGATGGCTCTTGGGATAGCCCCAACTGCACTGAGACCGGCTGCACAGTTTCTCACAGGCTTTCACTGAGAAACTTTGCTTGGAGGAATTTGACCCACAGGAAATTATTTTACTGCACAGCGATCAAGGGGAAAAAATTGTAATTGCGCGATTGAATCATTACGAGGTATCACACAAGCAGTAATAATGGTCTATTAGCACTATCAGCAGGGTATTAATGGGATTTAGTGTTAATACAAAATTACACTTCCATGACATTTCAAAGACGGGATAGATACAGGATTAGCACAAAGTCATGTGATAATCATTCATGTAAATGTGCAATTATAACGGGAACATGATGGGACAATGACGAGTTATATGTGCAGATTCCTTTTGTTATAACATCACCCACAACATCAGTGGTGCAAGTACTAGCTCTTCCACCAATATAATATATGTCATCCTATGCTATCTCTTGTTTCATGATAGATTGTTTCATCACAGGATTTTCATGGTTAAAAAAAAAATCATGAGAGGTTTACTGTGCCTCCTTCTTTGCAGTTGTAACAACTATGGTGCCATTGTCATTGTCTCTGAGAGATGCGCTGCCAGTGTCACCCTCCACTACTGCTGCTGCTCAGTAGCTTTTTGGCACATTAAGGGCCATGGGCTGCCCCATGCCTCGGCCCCAATCCACTCTTTCGCCGACTGGGAAAGGAGCGCCCAAAATAGCACTCCTTTCCCAAGCCACGGAAAGGATGCTGCAAGAGCTGCCATGCAGCTCTTTTGCGCCTCTTCTGGAGCAGCATGCAAAAATGCTATGCCAGAAGGATGTCATCGGAGCACTCTCCATGTGCAACGGCAGGCGCTTCAATGACGAACTCAGGAAGGGGTTGGGGCAGCTGGCAGCTGGCTGCCCCTCCCCTTCCCTGGCTCCAAGACAGCCCTTAGTCTCTTTTAGGCTTCTCAGCGAAAGCCTGACTGACACAAGAGACCCTGTCAGCAACAGCACTACTACCGTCAGCATAGCCTTTTGCCTCACAGAAGCACGCAGCCCCACCAATATAGAAAGGTAGTGACATTTGAAAAAAAAGAAAATGACTTCATGGCACACTACATTTATTAATACAAGAGTCCTTGCTTCTGCACATTTAACAAAGGGAATTTTCTCAGAAAACTCTGGGAAACTGACTTTTGGTATGCAAATATACTGCTTTCACACATCAACACTAACTAAATGTTTGAAAGACTTGTCACAATGTTATTTTGGCAAGATTTGTTCAGTGGAGGTTTGACTTTGCCTCCCTCTGAGCCTGAGAGAGTGTGAATTGTGCAAGGTCACCCAGTGGGTTTCCATGGCTGGGCAAGGGATTCAATGCCTTGTCTCCAGAATCTTAATATAATGCCCAAATCACTATACCACATTGACTTTCCACTATACCACACTGGCTCTACAAATTATTTTAGGGAGGGTCTATACTTGCAAGAATCCCCTTAACTAGCATGGTCCTGGGTGATTCTGGGAGCTGTAATCCAAAATAAGTGAAGTTAATACACTCTGCACCAGGCTGAAGCCTAGAGCTATTCCAAAAGGGAACTCCGGGAGATGTAGACCAAAAAGGTAACTTTTCCATGCATCAGGCTGAATGCTAGAGCTATACAAAAGGGGAAGGCTGTTAGAGAGAGTAAAGTCTCCTTTTTCTGAATGGGCTGAGAGAAGATTACCTTGGTGGTTTAATGCAGTCATAAACCCTACATTTCTGTGCAGCCTACAACATGTGCCACAGTCAAAAAGTAAACCTGATGCCTGCCAAGTGCTTATAATAGCACTAGGCAATATATTAAGCGGCTGAAGCAGCAGTTTGCCTCTCAAACAAAATTCCTTCAGAAAGAACCATCATTATCAGTTCTGGGGTATGAAGACTGAGCTTGAAAAATAAGACAACAGTAAGGTAACCAGTTGGTAAAGACAGGTAGAATGGAAGAATATGGTGCCAAGGAAAGGCAATGCATAAAAATAGCCATTATATTTCCCAGATTGGAGATTCTGGACACAGAAAACAGACAATGAGAACTTCTCAGTAGCAAAGAAAATGTGTGTTATCAGTGAAGAGAGGAAACAGTGTGGTGTAGTGGTCTGAGTGTTAGACTATGACTCTGGACACCAGGGTTCAAATCTCCACTTGGTCCTGAAAATCCACTGGATGACCTTGGGCACATCATACACTCCCAGCCTCAGAAAACCCTGTAATAGGTTTACTTACATAGGTCAGGAAGGACTTGAAGCAATGAACATCAGTCAAGAATAATTGATCAGAGTATATTTTCAAACTAGTTGCATGCTGCTGTGGTAATGATGTTTCCTTTCTGTACAACAAACTGGGAGAAATTTCAGACCCTGCCATGGCTGTGGATCTCTACACTCACTCTTTTCAAAACACACACACAACTATACCCACATCAAATTTTGAAGAGAAGGGTGGTGAACGGAAAAGCCAGAACAAGAAATCAGCATTTCCGTCTCAGTTGGAAATAAATTATGCTTTCCTTCCTGCTCTGCTTCCTACCCTTCCCCTTCATTTGCCAAGCATTTCCAGCATAACCTCTTTGCCTGCCTATTAATTGGCTCTGCCAATGATATCCAAAACCTCTCTTGGCAAAGGGAGATGTAATTCTATTACTGAAAGCAAAGCAGAGCTGCTAGGCTTCTCCAAGATCTAATGAATTAAAAAGACATGATGATGAATGAAATGGCCTGTACTCAGAGGGAAAACAATGCCAGCTTACAAGAATTCAAGCAATAGCTATGAAATTGCATATTGCAAGATGTGCAGATCCTTAGCGGGACACTAGGGGTGGCTAACATGCAACCTGAGGTCCACATATGTCATTCCAGCCATTTTTTAGTTCCTTGACCCTCCCTGGGAAGATCAGTACTTCATGAAAAGAAGGAATGCTTCATGAAAAGAAGCAATGCTCCCCAGGCACAATGATTTTCTTTTGAAAGATTAAACAGACCCCATGCCCTTTTTGGGCCAGAAGTGGGTACAATACCAGGAATGGGCTTCTGGCTATTTCTAGTTTCAGTTTTGGGAGGGAGGGGTACAGCCTGGAGGGGATGGAATTGGCTCCTGAACCAACATAGCCTCCTGAAGATTCCCGATATCAATTGATTTCAGAAGTTGCACAGGGGGAAATGGGATCTGAGAATGTGTCCCATTCTTCACTTCCTGTTCCTCCACTGCCACCAGTGGAAATCTGCCAGCCACATGTATCACACATCTGGATTTTCCAGGAAAATATTTTTCCAGGAATTTTCCAGGAAAATCCAGAGAAAGATGTGTCCGTCCGTCCCCCCCCCCCCCCCGGACTGCAAAGTAAGCCCTAAAAAATCCTGCCAATTACCCAAATTGACAAGAACATTGTATGTCCAGATCGCTACCAATACAGATGAGCCCAGGGACAGGGGAAATGCACAAACATTGTCACTCCTATATAACCACATTTCACAGAATGAATAGTCCTGGATGAGGTTGCTGGGGGAAAACACCTATTGTCTTGATTAAAGGCTATTACCAGGAATGATTCTTTACAAGAAAAGTCATTTGGATCCAGAGAAACAAGGACCTGCATGTTCATTGTACTGTATGGCAGCAACTGTTTGGAAAGATGCTCCATTCAGATTACAAAATTACAGAGTTTAGAAAAGCTTTATTTTGAACTGTAATTCCTTGGAGGATTCTGCAACTTGTAGTAAAAAGTTATTTTTCCAAGCTCTGCAAAAGTAATCATCAGGAAAAATCAGTATATAGAAACAACTGTCACTCTCTCTTGCATGCTGAGAGCATAACACATTTCTCATTTTCCTTTGCATGCTGGCTGCCTATTAAAACTTCTTTAATCAGAGGTAACTCACCATTAGAGAAGCAATCTAGGCCAAATGTAATATTGTCCACAGCAATGTCAGCTTGTGAATTCCAGCCCCAAGTTGCGACCAGCTGCAGATGAAAGCTTTTGAACAATGGATATGTTTGAAGTGGGAGAGAGAAAGATAAAAAGATAATATATTAAAGAGAATATATAAAATAATATATTGATTATTAATATATTAAATATATTTTAAAAATATGAAACCAGCACACCTGAAGTTGAATGAAACATGCCGTATATACTCAACTATAAGTCGACCTCATGTATGAGTTGAGGGCAGGTTTTGGGGCCAAAATTATGGATTTTGATATGATCTGTGGATAAGTCAAGGGTAAAACCTAGGGGCATTTAACATAGGATCTAATGAATAAAGCAAAGGAAAACAATGCCAACGAATTTACAAAATTCCAGTAGGCATTACTGGTTGTGCTCACACTACATGGATGAGAGAGTAGAGGGAGGTTGGGTCAGTGCCTCCAGGACAGATTACACTCTTGCCTTTCACCAAGGGATGGTTCCTTTTTTAAAGATAAGAATTAAAGTACAGTACTTACATTGACCCGTGGATAAATTGACTCAGTTTTTTGGGGGTCAATTTTTGACTAAAAGTTTTAGACTTATGCAAGAGTATTACAGTATATGCAAATAAGAAAACAACTTCAGTTTTCTTCTTTAGGATTACCCAAAGGCTACTCATAAATGAAAGCTACAGATCATCAATGCAAAATGATACATATGTTTCATATATTATAGGATTTCAGAAGTGCCACATGGAAGAAGAAAGACGTAAATTAAGTTTTCAGGCAAAAACTTATGTAGTGAAACACCACACGTTCTGAATTTTCATGTCACATTATAGAAATAACAGTTATCAGATCATCAGAAGAGTTCATCCTTCCAGCTGCCTTAGTAGTTGTATACATTGGGTGTAAGCAATATTAGCTACCATACAGTAGATCTTGGAAAAGTTTTTTTTGGGGATTACAGATCCCAGAGTTCCCCAGCCAGCATGATCAGTGGCCATATTGGCTGGTGGTCGTGTCATCAAAAAAGTAACATTTCCTATTAAAAAACACTTCAGTACCAACAGTAATAGTGGCAGTAGATGTATTAACATACATTAACCTGCTTATCTAGAAGGACAGGAAAACCAATAATGCTTGGAATGGAGGCATTATTCTGCACACTCTTGCTAATTCAGTATGGCTAAAAATATGTTACCATCCCAATGGGTAAAGCAGAACAGTTGTTGAATTAGCATCCAACGTAAACACAGCTCCATATATGTATGTTTTTAGCTTTATTATTGCTTAAGCCAAAGGCCATTCCCATATATGTATAATATCTTTTGAGTGTATATATATATATATATATATATATATATATATATATAAATACACAGCAGGATAGCCTCTGTTAGCAGTGATGAAATCCCCTTGTGATTTATGAGGGAATCATATATTGACAGAAAGGACAAATGCTGTTTAATATGTTATCAATGAGAAAACAGTCTTGTTATAAATATACTGCAGAGACATAAAAACATACTAACTAGACAAATGCTGTGCAAAGCCAACATGCTAGGATTTCAAATGGAGAAGAAGCTATCTGTGAATAAAAAATGGCAGTCCAGAACTTCATATAGTAATAAGAGTGGAGCCCAAGGAAGACCTCTTAACATGACTGAATATTTTTATGTGAGATATTTTATGACAACATTTTAATCTCATGCCTCAATTGTCATCAAAAAATTGCTGGAATCCTTTTAGTGACTTATGCTAGCATAACCCCAAAGTGTCTTCACTCCGCTGGTTCTGGAATGTCCTTTTCTTTGATGTGCTGGCCAAGCATGATGCACATTTCTTTCATGATGTCCTTTCCTTTGATGTGCCCATCCAGCAGATTGTAAGGGTCATTGACATATCTGACCTGCATCACTATGTGACACACTGGAGACTGTTGCACATTATGTAGCAGCCATTGTATAGCTGTGGAAAAAGGCACACTCTTAGACTTCCAGCCTAGGTATGCTATCAGAGCTTTACATTTTGTGAATGTCTAACATAATCTCAGTTTAAGATTTTGGATCTTCTTTATCTCAGCTCCATACAGCTCAGGATATTCATAATGTTCTTGATGTGTACCTTCAAGTCATTTCTGACTTACGGCGACCCTAAGGTAACCATGATTTGTTCATGGAGTTTTGCCACTGCCTTCCTTTGAGGATGAGAGAATGTGACTTGGCCAAGGTCACCCAGTGAATTTCCATTGCCAAGTGGGAATTTGAACCCTAGTCTCTAGAATTCTAATTTAGCACTCAAACCACTAGACCATGTTGACTCTGATTCATAATGTATCCACTGAAATACAAAACAGAGCTGAGCCCAAACAAGAGGACTTTTGTAGCAAATTTTTCCAACCCCTGCAAAGGACAGGCTACTTCCCTGTTGATGGGGGGGGGGGGAGATACCCTTGAAAGGGGACATCATAGTAGGGCTAGGAATCAAAGGGAAGAGGTAAAATGTTCCTACTGACAACGGGAAGGTGTATTTTTATTATACATTGAGAGTGAGAACCCACAGAAGGAGTTTTTTCTTCCTATCTCCTTTCTTTCCTGGTACTAGACTGAGGACAACCAGAGGTCTTTGTTTGGCTCCATATTTGGCACCTTTGACTACATGGTACAAATACCTTGTTATCGTCACACACAATGTGATTGCCAATAGGGTAGGCTAATGAAGAGATGAAGATGACACTTTAAAAATGACACTGAGGGAGCAGCAGAGAGAAAGAATACAATGATTGCATGGAGACCTAAGAGCTTATTGCAGGGGTAGGCAACCTTTCCCCTTTAAGGGCCGAGGGACTTCAGCTCCCAGAAGCCTCAGCCATGTTGTCCAATAGTCCCATGTTGGCCAATAGCTCCTGGGATTCTGCAAGCTGAAGTCCCTCGGCCCTTAAAGGGGAAAGGTTGCCTACCCCTGGCTTATTGCATGGGGTTAAAAAAGTGACTTACCTCTTCTGGCTTGAATCTTCTTCTGGGCTGCAGCCAGGTACTATCATATTTAAATTGCTGCTGAATCCGCCAGCCAAATCCAGCCCGGGTAAACCAAACTGCACCCAGCCAGTTCCTTTTCAGAAACAGAAGCTTCCGATTTCGAGAATTGGCCAGCTGAATGTGGCTTGAACTCACATCTTGCCCGGGCTGTATTTGGCTGGCAGTATCACAGCAGAATTGGTGGTGACTTACGTATGATAACACCCAGATGTATCCCGGAAGAAGATTCAAGCTGGAAGAGGTAAGTAGCCTTTTTAACCCCATGCAATAAACTCCGTAGACAAAACACAAAAAGTTTCTGTCTTGTGGACTGTTCAGGAGAAGGGAAACCCTATTTTTCTTGCTAAATCTTTTGTGCTGTGAACATTAGGTGAAGCCATAATGTCAAAGTAGGCAGTGTGCTGCTATTGGACTACAGCTCCCATACACCTTGATCAAAGCTGATGCTCTGGGCAGTTGTAGTCCAAAATTTCTGGACAGCATCAGGTTGCCTGCTCCTAACATAACATAAAATGTATAAGTTAATAAATTATTAAATGCCCTCCCTACATTGACTTAGCATATTGCTGTTTAATGCCAAATAAGAAACAAATCTCTTGTGACACACTAAAGAGATTAATAGGTTTGGATCATTGCAGAGTTTCAAGGACTAAACTTCCACTACCACAAAAAGTAATGGTAGCTGTGTTGGCCAAAAGAAAAATGTTAAAATGCCATATTCATCTATATTGTATCTAAGACCAACTAAAAAGTCACAAAATATGTCAGCAAATGTCAAAGGTGTTTACAGTTGTACCTGTAAGATAACTAACAAAAACACTCTTCTTTGTTTACTATGCCATTGCAGTCTTGTAAAGCAAACAGTAGCTAGCTTTTTTTGGGCAATGTAGATAGCTTTCAGCCACAGTGATTTTTCTCCAGCTCCAATTCTGATCTGGATGGAGAAGAATTCAGGAGCTTTCAAAGCTTATCTTGTATTTGAATAGGGCTTTTATGAACAAGCTTGTATGCGAACCTCATTCAGAAGACATTGACTAGCCTCTCTAGATAAGTTATTCTAGCTCTTTCTCCCACACTTTCCAAATTATCTCCTCGTCTATTCAAATCAGGGATGGGTTTCATGCAGCCCTCTAGATGTTGATACTCTGCAACACCCAGCAACCCTAGCTAGAGATGTGAAGAATGCTAGGAATTGTGGTTTAACAAAATCTGGAAGATTGCATGCTGTTTGCCTGTTTATCCATCTGGTATTATGTATCACTTCTCAGCCTACCAGAGCCCCCAAGGCAATGTACAACAGATTTCCACTCCTGATTGAAATGCTACCATTCCCCAGGTTTGTTATTAAAGTAGCTCAAATGAAGAACAATAAATGCAACAAATGAAAAAGCAGAATAAGAACAATCACAAATACCTCATGTCAGTCAGCAAATACCTTAGTAAAAACATCAGTCAACCCATGTAACACTGGCTAAAACAATACAGACAAAATGACTTCATTAAACAACTTATGAATAAACAGGAGAATAAAGCTTGATATGGAAATAAAAATACAGTAGATACAAGACTTCCATTCCACAAAAGGGACATGAAGAACTTCACAATGACCCCCACCCCACACACTGGTCAATGGCCACATCTTCCTCTCTTCCTGAGTCTCACCTCTCAGTCTAACCCTCCTAATCTTTTACCTGGGAAGGTAAAGAATGACATTCATCCTCCAGGCATACATACAAAGATACAGTTCAAATGCAAAGATATAGCCATGTTAGTCTGAGGAATCAGTATGTAGAGAGATCTTGTAGCACCTTTGAGACTAACTGAAAGAAAGAAGTTGGCAGCATGAGCTTTCGTAGACAAGTCTACTTCCTCAGATGCATTTACATTTAAATGCATCTGGGGAATCTGAGGAAGTAGACTTAAGCCTATGAAAGCCCATGCTGCCAACTTCTTTTTGTTAGTCTCAAAGGTGCTACAAGATCTCTCTACATAATGATACATTTATCAACTCTTGTCTCTGACAAAAACTCTTTCCAGTATTCTCTTCAGGCTGCAGGGTTTGTCAGGCTCCAGAATGGTGAAGTGAGGGTAGTTGAAAGTTCTTAGTCATAGGTCTAGAAAGTTCGCCCTGCAAAGCAATTTTGTGGCCTCCAGTATCCTCCCCAGCAACGCCCATGTCAACCCCACCCAGGAATGTCCACTTCTAAATGTCCCTCAATGTCCCCTAGAGGTATGCCTTAGAACCATTTTAGATAAAAAAGTAACCCTTTTTTCCTCAACTGGAACTTACCCGGAAATTGATCTTCCAGTCACTTTCTGTTGAAAAAAAGGTCTGCCTTAGAACTAAAATTGCCCAAGGGAACTAAACATGGCAAAATTATCCTCAATCTATTTTGGAAGTGTTGAGGGGAGTTGGAAGACAATTATTTTTTAGGAGTGGGGTATAGGGGACTCTGCCCCCCAAGTTCCCCAGGGGGACAGTGAGGGCCCCTAGCTCTTGACAGTTGCCCAATCTACTTTAGATCCTTGATATTCATCTTTTACTAGTAAGAACCATGTCTAAATCCAGTTGTTAGTTTCATTTAGAATAGGCCCACTGAATCAATGCAACCTTCGTAAGTCAATACTTTCATGAGTTCCACATGAGTTGTGAGAGTCTACTCTCATTGGGATCACAACTGGATTTAGGTCAGGAGTCCTGAAGTCCGGGAACCTTACACACGCCTAACTGGAAGGCTGCACCTACCACCCACCATTTTACTCAAAATGCTCCCAGCACCATCTAGGGAAAGAGTGGACAAATGTGCAGACGGCAGAAGCTATTGTTCTTTCCACACACACCCAGCAGGTTTCACCAGCATATCTGGTCATATATGGAAGTGGAGTAATGTCACTTCCAGCCTCCATTTTGTCTGATTTTGGGCATTTTTCTTCTTCTTTTTTTAGGAGTTGGTGAAGCAAACTTCACATTTGAGGGCATTTTGCACGGCTTTGGGTTGGCTTTTGAGCACAAAAAGTTATTTGATGGTTGGCCGGAATTTTTTTTTTTAAAGGGGGATAATCTGAGGGTTTTGGAAGACTTGAGGGGCTTCAGGGGCATACTTAGGGGTTTTATGGTTGCACTTTTCTCACCTCTGAGATAGGGGGCATTGGAAGGAGCTATTTCTAATTTTTTTGCTTTGTTTACTTACTTTCACTTTTGAAATAATAATAAATAATAAATAATGTATTTATTATTTATTTTATTTTTATTTTCCTGCCTCTTCTCAAGGGTCAAAGCAAGTTACAGTATGTTAAAATACAAAACACAATTAAAATACATAAACCCATGATTAAGGTACAATACTTAAGTCATATTCATAAGAGTTCATATATAGACTAAAAAGTCATGATTTAAAATTGACTGGCCTGCCAGAAGAAATATATCTTTAATGCTATTATAAATGTAGTCAGTGTTTTCAGCTGTTGTATCTCTTCTTTCAGGTCATTCCTAGTCTGGTGTCAGTTTAGTCCTGTCTGGCTGGAGCAAACATTTCCCAGAGGACCTGAGAGTACAGGGCAGATTATATGGGAGAAGGTGATTCTTTAGGTCACCTGGACCAAAACCATGTAGGGCTTTAAAGGTAATAACCATCACTTTGTACTTTGCCCAGAAACTAATTGGATGCCAGTGGAGTCATTTTAAGATTGGTGTGATACGATCATTCCTGGATATACGTGTAATCAATCTAGCTGCCATATTCTGAACTAGTTGGAGTTTCCAGATTTGGTACAAAGGCAGCCCAGTTCTTAGCACATTGCAGAAGTCCAGCACACACTATCATATTTAGGTCCCGTGATTCTAGGAACAGGCGTTGTCAGCATATAAAAGGCCCCCTTGGGTCTAAAATAGGCTGGAGAGGAAGTGATATAGAAAAATTGTATGTTATTCCCCCCAGAGAGTGTGGATGCATTTGGAGTAATTTTTTTTACAATAAAAAAAATGTGCAGGTACAGTCTGTTGAGGGCCACAATAACAACCTTAGGGCTACATGTCATCACATTTCCTCCATCCCTAAGTTAGGCCCTTGCTGATAACTCAGCCTTTTTTTACTGTCCCTTATACTCTGAACTTCTTCCCAGAGCAGTGCAACTTCAATGTATTCTTTGAAAGCCCTCTGCAAAAAACACATTTTTTAATGGAAAGGCTTCAGCTCAAATCTTTACTAATATGTGTGACCAACTAGCAAGCATATCCTTCTCCTCTTGACTTTCAACTCACTTTCTCTCCTCCCCTTCTATGGAGTCTTCAGTGAGAAATCTTAGAAAGCTTACTAGGATGGATGACTCTAGAAAGTATCAAGCTCACTGATGATGCACCATGAGATATATATTTTGCATATATAACTTGAATTCTTACCTGTTCTGAAGCCTTGGCATTTCAAATGTTATAAGGAACCACTGATCACTCCAGCTCCCTCTTCTTTCCCACACCAGAGGTGTGGCACTGATTTCACCTGTCTCTTCTTGGACAATGAGTGAGATGGTACCATTGTAATTGCCAAAAATGTATGCTGAGAACTGCACCTAAAGAAAAGGATAATGGCACAGTGAAGAATTAGGGAGGAATTCTCCTTTAGAGTCTTTCTGATATACCTAACACATTTGAAGATTATAAGCTTGGTTGGTATGTACTGTATTTATTTTATACCGAGAGGTTCTATGGCCATAACTGTACTGAAAAAGCAATTGTTGTGCTGTGTGACTTCAGGTAATTTCTGACATAGGGCAACCCTATCACAAAGTTTTCTAAGCAAGATTTGTTCAGAGGGGGTTTGTCATGGTATTCCTCTTAAGTTAAGAGAGTGTGAGTTGCCCAAACTCATTCAGTGGGTTTCCATGGCTGAGCAGGAATTCAAACCCTGGTTTCCAGAGCTGTAGTGCAGCCCTTGAATCACTACACCACACTAGCTCTCTGAGGAAGTAATAAGAACACAGAAATCAGGCTGGATCAGAGCAAAATTCTATCTAGTCAAGCATGCTCTTAACAAAGTGGCCAAAGAGTTGCCTATAGGAAGCCTCCTATCAGGACATGAGTGCAATTACATCTACCACTCTCTTCCATTGTACAGAAACTGATCTACAGAGGTGCACTATATACAGAAGAAATATACACCCATTGTGGCTAATGCATGTATTCCAACTGTTCTGATTTGGCAAAGAGTGTCCTGAGTAATCTATGTTGAGTAATCTATGTTGTCCCATTCCGCCCCCCGTTGCTTTTATAATGTCCCAAATTCTCTCTTCTCTTCCTCCCATTCCCCCCCTTGTTTTCAGCTTAACTCAAGCACTGCAAACTGAGTACAAAGTGCCAAAATAGTTTGCACTCCTTTTACTCAGCAGAATGGAGAGGAGAGGAGGGTGTGGAGTCTTGCTTTTTCCAGTTGGCTCAGGCTAAAACAAACTGTTTCAGCCTCTCCTAGCTTTTGTGTTCCTCTTCATTAATAACTTTTGCCATCCTAACCACACTCTGATGTTGTTTGGCCACCTATGTTCTTGTTCTCATTTGTGAAATGTTGGAAGGTTGCCAGTAGCCCTAAACTCCATGGAGGATGCTAATCTCTATGAATTTCTCTGACCCTCCCCCCCTTGTTAACCATCCAAATTGGCAGCCATTACTGCATTTTGTGGAATTTAATCCCTCAATTTAACAGTGCAGCTATGGACGTTATCACATGTGTGCCACAATTCGAAAATAAAGTGGAAATGACAAATTCCGAAAATAAACCGAAAATAAACCTTGATTCTGCAAATTGCTTTCACACGTAATTACCTTAATTGTGCATTTAAGCTAAGCCCCCACTGAAACCGCATTTAACGTTCACACACAAGTGAGAAAATCCCGTACATGTACTAGAAATGATCTTCTAGCACATGCGCACTATGCTCGCTGCGGCTGTCACTCGCCACGGCTGTCCCTCGCCGCGGCTGTCACCCCTTCCCCAGGTCGTCCTCGGAGCAGCCGGCCCTCCGCACGGCCGGCGGTCCAAGGAGGACCTCTTCGCACATGCTGTGACAGAAGAGTCGCCGAAGGTGCGCCGCCTTTCAGGGGCGGCGAAGCTGCATCATGGGGCCGAGGTGTGGGGATACCTTGGCCCTGCAGCGCAGCTTCCTGGGGCGGCCCACATCCGCCCGTCCTTCAAGCCGCCGAAGGTCCCCGCAAAAGGCTGCGGTGCACTTTCGCTGACTCCACCGCCGCAGCGTGTGCAAATGCTGTGGTGGGAGGTCCTCACCGGAGCGCCGGCCGTGCGGAGGGCCGGCTGCTCCGAGGACGACCTGGGGAAGGGGTTGGAGCGCCAATCGTGTGGCTGCCCCTCCCCTTCCCTGCCCCCAAGACAGCCCTTTAAGCCATCTGCTGAGGGGGAAGGAGACCCCGCGCAACCATGGGGAAATGCGGGGAAATGCTTCCAAATGCGCATTTGGCTTTCACATTACGGTAAATGCGAATTTATCTTAATTGCGCATTTGCATTTCCTCCAAACAAGCGAATTTCAAAAGATCTCGGATAACACCAGTTTCTGTCCACTTTCTGTCCAGTTTCTGTGCAACGTCGTGTGAAAACACTGGGCACTAATCCAGTTTCTGTTTGGGTTTTGTGTGGATTAACCAGCAGATTTGCCCCCGTGTGATAACGTCCTATATCAAAGAGTACTTTCTTTGTCTGTCTTGAATCTCTCACTATTCAGCTTCAGTGGATGATTAATGTATAAACTGAATCTCTCACTATTCAGCTTCAGTGGATGATTATGACTTTAACTTATTTAATTTAATCTAGTTAATGTATAAACTGAGAAAATCCCATCACTTTGTGTCAGTGATCTGCATAGTTAAATGTAATTCCATGTGAGTGTGTAGTAGCTGCTCCAGAGATATGTGTGGTTCCCTTGAGCTATATACAACTTTTCCCATGTGGATACAGCCAAGGAGCACTCAGTCTGAGTAATTTTAGCATCTGTATTAGGTTCTGAATTTTGTGATGTTAAAAAAAGTGTTTACACACATTATAATCAGCAACTGACTGTGACCACATGGAGGAAATGGTTCTGGTTGAAGAAGATCAAACTAGTGCTTCTCAGAGTCTCTGATATGGGGGGCTGGCAATTTTTCCCCCTAATGTGCCATTTTTGTGCCCATTAGCTACAACTGTTTTTTCTTTTCTGTAAAGTCACTGCAGATGAGCAGTCAATGGCTCAAAAACTGGCATGAGATCATCATTACACCACTTTCTAGAGTTGTTATCCCTCACTATAGTATCTCTTCTCATATGAAACCTTATATGAAATAATGTGGCTAGTCTTAAAGGTGCCAGAAGACTCTTTCCTTCTTATCCCATACTCATGTGACTCTGCTAAGAACCTGTGTGATCTTTACCCCTTATATGCATTTCTTTCCCTCCAAACAGCTATAGCCAAATATGAAATACTGGTAAGGAAGATCTTGTAGCACCTTTGAGACAAGGGGGCTGAAAAGACTGGCATAAAGACCCGGCCTGGGGGTAGAGTGGGGCCATGGCGACTGCACGTCAGCCGCCCCAACTCTGCCCCCATGTCATATTCATGCCGCATGCCCCACCGCAAAGCGGGAGGCATCAAGGCACTCCCTTGGCACAGCATCCACACACGCTGTGCCAAAGGAGTGCCAAAAAGCTGCTGCTGCCATGGCAAGAGCGACTTTTTGATGCTATAAAAAGGAGCGGCATTTGCCAGCTCTTTTTAGAGCAGCAAAACACTGGTTCAGAGCCGTGGCATCATGGATGATATATAAAACTATATACAGATGGAGGAAACTTAATGCTGAGTTGCAGTTGATAAATAACCCTTTCAATTTTTGCCATATTAGATCTGTTAAGACAACTGCATTCACATGGCTGGATGCTTTCATTTCTTACCAGCAGGCTCGGTTGCAGAATTTATAGCAAAAGGAAAAATTCACAGTATCATATACTATATTTCACTCAGATTATTACATTACTGAAGAGGCTGCTGTGTTTTTTGAAAGCTACAAAAACTAAAAGAGTCTTTTTCTATCTTAATCAGTAACAGATTTATTAATAGACTAACAGATTTATTATGGCAAATGCACAACTAATAAATGCAATATCAGATGCATGAAATATTATCCTCAATAGGGAAGAAATAATGACATCTGAGTACTAGAGAGAAAAAATGCAAAAGTTTGTTCAAATGGTCATGAAATGTAAGTAGCACAATCCGTGCCCTTTCAATTGAACATGAAATGTGTGCAAAATACTGCATAGTGATTATTAATGTTTGCTGTGCTATGCCTGTCACATTTGTATTTCTGTGAAATAATTCCACCAACTGGTTTGTCTTAAGCATACTGGACTGAAGAAAAAAAATGGGTGGCCCTAATCTTTATGAATTTCTCTGACCCCCTTGTTAGAACCATCCAAATTGGCAGCCATTACTGCATTTTGTGGAAGTTAATCCCTCAATTTAACAGTGCAGCTATATCAAAGAGTACTTTCTTTGTCTCTCTTGAATCTCTCACTATTCAGCTTCAGTGGATGATTATGACTTTAATTTATTTAATTTAATCTGCTTTAATTTAGTTAATGTATAAACTGAAAAAATCCCACTTTGTGTCAGTGATCTGCATGTTAAAATGTAACTCCATGTGAGTGTGTAGTAGCTGCTCCAGAGAACTGTGTGGTTCCCTTGATCTATACACAACTTTTCCCATGTGGTAGAATTAAAAGATATAGCCATGTTAGACTGTAGAATCAGTATGTCGAGAGAACTTGTAGCACCTTTGAGACTAACTGAAAGAAAGAAATTGGCAGCATGAGCTTTCGTAGACTTCAGTCTACTTCCAAATGCATCTGAGGAATTAGATTTGCATTTACAAAAGCCCATGCTGCCAATTTCTTTCTTTTAGTTAGTCTCAAAGGTGCTCCAAGATCTCTCCACATACTTTTCCCATGTGGATACAGCCAAGGAGCACTCAGTCTGGTATTAGGATCTGCATTTTGCTAAGAACCTGTGTGATCTTTACACTTTATATGCATTTCTTTCCCTCATACACAGCTATAGCCAAGTATAAAATACCATTAAGGAAGATCTTGTAGCACCTTTGAGAATAACTGAAAGAAAGAAATTGGCAGCATGAACATTCATATACTTCAGTCTACTTCCTCAGACTAACATGGCTATATCTTTGAATTCTACTGTTAAGGAAGATGTTTATTTTATTTTTATTACTCAGGGAATGAACAGGTTTATTGTCCAGAATGAGGGCAAGCATAGATTCCATAATGGATGATATGTAAAACTATATACAGATGGAGAAAACTCAATCCTGAGTTGCAGCTGATAAATAACCTTTTCAATTGTTGCCATATTAGGTCTGTTTAAGGTAACTCCATTCACATGGCTGGATGCTTTCATTTCTTAACAGCAGAATTTATAGCAAAAGGAAAAATCCACAGTATCCTATACTATATTTCACTCAGATTATTACATTACTGAAGAGGCTGCTGTGTTTTTTGAAAGATATAAAAACCAAAAGAGGGTTTTTCTATATTAATCAGTAACAGATTTATTAATAGACTAACAGATTTATTATGGCAAATGCACAACTAGTAAATGCAATATCAGATGCATGAAATATTATCCTCAATAGGCAAGGCATAATTACATCAGAGTACTAGAGAAAAAATTGTAAAAGTTTGTTCAAATGGTCATGAAATGTAAGTGGTACAATCCGTGACCTTTCAATTGAACATGAACTGTGTGCAAAATACTGCATAGTGGTTATTAATGTTTGCTGGGCTATGCCTGTCACATTTGTATTTCTGTGAAATACTTCTGCCAACTGGTTTGTCTTAAGCATACTGGACTGAAGAAAAAAAATGGGTGGCTGAATATAGCAGTTGCTTGGCCCAGATTCTCTACAACTTAACACTATGAGACAGGGGCATACCACTCTGAAGCCACCAGATAAACCAGTTTTGCTTCCTAACAAGTCATCAAACAAATAATATTGTAGGCTATGAACTGTACTAACATACAGTCTCCAAATTTGTGAAGCAGCTTGTGTACACTTGCCAGAATACCCTGGGCTGCCCCTTGAGCATTCTGGCCCCTGCATTGTCTCCAAATTTGCTCCCTGACCTGCTGAATGACAGGTGGCAATGGTCCCTCTGAGCTAGCCAGTGCCACCACTGTGGGCATAAGTCACTTTGGGGGCAGAACGAGGTGCCCAGAGTGACCCACATCTGCAGAACAACTTGGCAGGAATGCTGAGGTACTGGCAGCCACCCATTGCCATCCATTGTTTCCACATTTTGCTCCAGTGGGACAGGGTGTGGAAATCCTGAATCAGCACTGTGGGACAGGGGACAGGGTGTGGAAATCCTGAATCAGCACTGTGTAAACAACCAAGACCCGATTTGCGGTCTGGGAACTGAATGGTGTAAACTCCATGCCAGCCCAGGGGGAATTTGGTGTATGGGGCTGATGTAGACAAGGCCAAGGTTGGGCAACTCAGAATAAATTTATACAGTGATGTTTTGCAACCTTTTAGAATCAAGCTACTGAATGTGCAATTAGATTTGGTAGATTACAAAACAGATTGTGTGTTGTATTTTGTCATCTTGTGTGCTTTATTTATATATATAAATAAATCAATGTAAAAAGACAAGAAAGTGACCTTCATAGTACTAAACATCCCCATGAATTGAGGATGAGGAACAACATACCTGATAAGTGCCACTGGCAAGACTGGCTGGGAGATTAGCACTATATGTCTTGGCAACACCACCTGTGTGATTGCTATCTATGTGAAGATACAGATAGTGACCTGGAAAATAAGTTGTAACCAATGTTATAAATGAAAAGAAGACTAGTCAGGGTGGAATCTTCAGCAAATTAGACTCAAGGTTTACCATAATCTACTGATGGAACCCGCAGATTCTAGCATATTCTTATTCTGGAATTTGGGATTCCAGAATGTCCTCAATTTGCATGCTCTGAAATGTCCTCATTCTGCAATATGAGGTTCTGCAACATCATTAGTGTACCATGTGAGGTTCTGGAATGTCTTCATTTTCAGGTGTCGGAATATCCTAGCTCTGTAATTCACTTAGCCATGGATGAATGAAAATCTCCACTGCATTGCATGGATCAATTGCATATCTGACTTGAAACTCTATGTGACATACTGAAGGCTGCTATGGATGTTCACAAGGCCTGGAGCAGCTCAAGAAAGTTTCTACAACATTTTAGACAAGCAACTAGATGATACAGTGGAACTCTCATTCTCCATGGACTCAAGAACTCTATCTATGCTACATGGCTTATTGCATGGCATCCTTTGGAGAATCAAAGCACATTGCTTGATAGCACATTTCTAATTCATTCTTATACCCCATTAAGATCCAACTAAAAGTTTTTACCTTATTTAATTTATTTCAGAGCAGCTTCCAAACAGGATTTTCTACACAGGGGAAAGACATGCATGTCTCTGATGTGCACTCCTCCAGTGTGAGGCAAAGGTACATCTCTCCACAAAGGGCATAGCCCACAAATACAGGAGAAAAAGTATGGACGTTATCACACAGGGAGTTGCGGGGAGAAAGTGGAAATAAACCGGACGAGCGGAAGACTTAATTTACGGGATTTGTCCTGTTCCACCTCGTCTGTTAACTAAATTCGAATTTAAAAGGGGGTTAATTCAAACAAAAACCTGATCTTTTCAAAAGATCAGGTTTTTGTTCGAATTAACCCCCTTTTAAATTTGAATTTAGTTATCAGACGAGGCGGAACAGGACAAATCCCGTAAATTAAAGTCTTCCGCTCGTCCGGTTTATTTCCACTTTCTCCCTGCAACTCGCCGTGTGATAACGTTAATCACACTTCCTTTATTGCTGCATCTTTGGAACATCCGAAGTGGCTTTTGTTATTGTTATTGTGTGTCATCAAGTCATTTCTGACATCTTAGGGTTTTCTTGGCAAGATTTCGACAGAGGGTTTTTTTCTATTGCCTTCCTCTCATGCAGAGGGGGGCTGAGTGACTTGCCCAAGACTCCCCAGTGATTTACCACGGTCAAGTGGGGATTTTAACCCCTGCCTCATGGGGTCCTAGTCTAACACTCAAACCACTACACCACACTGGTTTTTTAAAAGAGGGTGGTGGAAAATATGGAACATACCTTCAATGGTATGTAAGGCAGATCCTCTAAGCAGATCTTCATGCATCTTTGAAAATCCACCAACAGACCAAGAAAAATTTGCCTCACTGTCCAATGTCCAGCCACAGGGACCCTCCTCAAAAGAGCAATGTGCACTCGCCGGTAAAGTGTCTGCTAAGGAGATATAAATCTTATTAAGAAAGAAAACAGAATGAGTGTTCTATGTTGAACTAGGTATTCTCTTGTTGAGTTTGGTTAGCAAACAAAATGTAGGCATGGATTTCTATCAAGGCTCCCAAGGCTCGTTACAACTTATTCTATATACAGTGCCACAATAATTCATATTGATAGTTTTACCCAACTTTATTTTTGTGAAAATATTTGGGAGGGAATATATTTATATCCAACAATCTTGTATTTAACAATCTTCCCCAAGGCAGATTTTAATAAAAACATCATTTAAAAAAAAAAGGTCTATTCAGGAAACTGTCTTTAGATTCCTGAAGAAAGGAAGAAGCAACATCATATCTCCTTGCTGAGAAGCAGAGCTCAGGTATTTCATATAAAAGCTTTACATGGAATAAAGAGAGCTTTAGCTACAGACCCTGGCAGACTTCAGGTGCAACCACTCAGGGGATGGAATCAGGGATTTTTATTTTTCCTTCCATTGCAGCAGCCTCTCCCAAACTTATGCTCTCTAGAGGTTTTTTGTTCATAATTCCCAGCCAACATGGCCATTGGGGACTTTGGTGGTAGACATTCAACACACGTGGAGGACACCAGGTTCATGAAATTTGTACTGGAGATATTTTCCTTTCTTACCTTTGTGGGGACCTGGAGTGCAGGAAAGGGGAGGACCCCCAAAACCTCAAATAAACAAGCTGCCAAATAATCAACTGAAAGGTAATGTAAGGGAAAAGGTGCCATACTTACCACAGAAAGATTCAGAATCTTCTTCTGGGGAGCAATCTGTGCTGAACTCACAGACCTGGAGTTGGCTGACACAGCTCCTATGTGGGCAGGGAACAATGGAACCATCATCATATTTTGCAAGGTGTAGCCCTTCTTTGTCTTAAAAAAAGGAGAAAGAGAATTATTGACATAATGGGCATCATAGGCTTATTACAAGCTTCTTTTCCTGCTGTTCACACAGTGAACAGGAAACAGTGAAAGAAATATACCCCTGAATGCATTGAAAGCAGAAAGAATAGATAAATGATACTTATTTTGTTCAAAATAGTGACATGCCACCTTTCAACAAGGCCTTCAAGGAAAAATGCATCAACAGGCATAGTCTGAAATTTATATATATAGGGGGAAAAATGGTTGCACAGCCGATAAAACAAACCCACAGAAAGAAATCCTGAATCTGGGGCATGAGACTGAGGGGTGTGTGTTTAAATCTCCCCTAATCTATTGAAACTCTGGGAATAAATGTATCTATAATAACACCAGGCACACCTGGTTCATGTACAGTGAAAAAAATACAGTTTATATACTTGCCATCCTCTGGTTCTATACCAAATGTGAAAAGGGCTGAAAAGAATTAATTGAAAGCTCTATTGACAGTAATTAATCTGTCACACAGTAGGGATGTTACTATTTCATTCTTGCAAGTGAGGATAAATAATTTCCACAGTTTTCTTCCCACTGTGGAAAAAACAATTACTAAAGAGTTTTGGGAAATTATTCTGCACAGAAATAGATGTGGGTTTTTTTTGCATGAGAATTGCGGGATTTGTGCAAAAAACAAAACAATACACGGATGCCTTGCATCCACGTGGTTTTTTGGTACAAGATAGATCTTTTTCTATCCAAATAATCAGAGCTATTAAATCACAAAAATCTTGCACAACAAGCATCTTGTTCAACAAAAGTATTTCACAGAAAGCAGCAATCTTGCACAACAAAGCTGTGTATCTATTTTTGGGAGCAAGATTGCTGGATTTTGCACATAATTTCTTTTTGTATAAGATGTTTGTTATGCAAAATTTCTGCTTTATGCACAAGATTCTTGTTGTGTAAGTTTTTTGTTGGCCAAAATTGCCTTGTTTTGGTAGGAGAGGATTTGTATAGGATTTTTGTGTGAAAGATTACTACTCCTGTAAAAACCACAAAGCCTTTCCTGTAGAGTTTAAGGAGCACCTCTCCCCCCCACAAATGAACTCCTGGGAATCGCATGTGTCTGGATCACATTTCATTCAACTGGAATGTGGAGTATTTTAATTGTGTAGACAAGCCCCTAGTCAGTGGGCTTCTTCACTCTGTACAATTATAGTGCTATGATTCCACTTTAACTGCCATGGCTTCATCCTATGGAATCCTGGGATTTGTCATTTGGTGACGCATTAGAGCCCTCTGTCTGAGAGTTCTAAATACCTCCTCCTTAAAATGCAAATCACAGGATTCCATAGGATGAAGCCATGGCAGTAAAAGTGGAATCATAGTATTATAATTGTGTAGTGTGAATCCCAGTGAATTCCACCCTGAGCAACTAGAAGTCGAAGAAATGGCATACAGACACAAATCTTCCTACAAATTAGATATTTTTCTAATATCCCAGATCTGACTAAGAACATATAGTAGATCCTTAGCATGTGTGTGGGTTTAGTTCCAGGCAGTCACACCCTGTATTATTCAATGGAAGAGACATGCGCACAGATGTGTCAATACATCTGCATGCACATGTCACCATTAAATAATGTAGGGCATGGTGATCTGCAGGTGGTCAAATGTGTGGATTGCCAGCACACCAATACGGAGGGTCCATCGTATAATACAACAAGTAAGTGTGTGTGTGTGTGTAAGACTTCCTGTTTTTATGGGTTAATGGGCCTCAATAGAGAAATGGTTCTTTGGCCACTTGACTTAGGGGCTGAACAGATTTGTCTTTAAGGGGCAGTGGCAAGCCGCCCCTTTCTTTGCCAGATCGGGGCTGTGGCAACCACACGCTGCAGCCCCGATCTGGTGCTTTGATACTCTAAAAACAGCTGATAAAATGACGCTCCATTTTAGAGCGGCAAAAAAGTGCCCTTGCTGAGGTGGTGGCTTTTCTGTGCTCCTTTGGTGCAGCTTGTGTGGGACGCACAGCGTGAAGCTGGCATGGGGCAGAGTTGAGGTGGCCAGTGTGCAATCACTATGCCCCCACTCTACTCTAGGCCAGCCTAAAGTGCCAGTCTGTTCAGCCTTTTAATGCTAAAGTCTAAGAGGCTGGATCATGCACATTTGCACCAGTCCTTAATTCAGGACTAACAAGAAAGGCAGTGTTGACAAAGCTGCAGACTATTCATTTCCATAGTTTAAAGGCTGTCATGTAGCCATTAAAGTTCATGTGCAGAAAGGGAAGACATTCTTTTCAAGAGACATCATATTATTTCAAGGTTAAGAAAACAAGTAAATAAGCCTGACAAGTTCAGTTCCTCAAAAACAAGCAGGTGACCTTTGCAGGTGGTGCATTTAATGGTGCCTTTCAGCATTAGATTCCCTGGGGGGTGGCAGTTGGGTTATCAGTAAGGAAAATTTATTGTCTGCTTTTTCAGTTCTTCCACTGTATTTCTTTGCATTCACAAATTCATATACTCCATTTTTCAGTCCTATTGATAAATCATTAAGTCTGTCTTAAATCACTCAAGTTCCCTTTCTGTTTTATATATCTTTCACTAAATATTTCCTCTAGCATAAACATTTAAAACATCCACAAGAATAATAAATCCCTTCTGTATTATTACTGTTTTTTATTTAAAAATACACAGAAACTAGAAAAGGAGAATGAAATGGTTAAGAACAAATATTTTTTAAAATGCTAATAAAGTCAGAAATATATAACAAGAGTATTTATTTAAAGTCTACTAAAACTATCTGTTGTCCCTAAACTTATGGGGAATAGTTGATATAAAATAGTTGATTTAAAAATTTAATGCCATTTTGGACCTATCCAAAACAGCTTGTTGAAGCTGATTTATACCAGATCGATTTTAGGAAGGACATGTGTAGGGTAAATATGTGTAGTGTTTGCATAGAGCTAGCATGGTGTAGTGGTTTGAGCACTGGCTTATGACTCTGGAGATCAGGGTTCAAAAACTCACTTGGCCATGACAACCCATTGAGTGACTTTGGACAAGTCACATGCTCAGAGGAAAGGCAACGGCAAACCTCCTCTGAAATAATCTTGCCAAGAAAAACTCATGATAGGGTCACCATAAGTCAGAAAGGACTTGAATGAACATAACAACAAGAAGTGGTGTAAATCTAACATGAGACTAGTTCATCTTTGCTATTTCACTGGGACTTTTGCTCTCCACTCTGACAGAAACTCTACTCTGGATAGTATCCTAGTCCTCTGGGACAGGTTTTGAAGGGGTGTGTGTGGGGTGTTAATAATAAGGGAAATAATGCTCCTGCTACTGAACAGGTTCTATTGAATAGCAGCCCAATTGTGGCCCATCCTATATATTTACATAGGCCAAGATTCCACATTCAGCAATATAGCTATGATAACAGAGATTTGTTGTGTTAGCTCTGTCTCCTAGTGATATCCACAAAAATCTACCTTTGAAGCCAGGCAGTCCCCACATCAGAAGGATTTCCAAAGGTGCTGGAGAGTGAAGTACTGGGTGATGACACATTCAGCCCATCTTTTGGCAGCAATGTATGATGCTACAAGTAGCTGAGACAAGGGCCCTTCTTGCCACAGCTTGTCTCATCACAACTTGTTGCTAGGAGAGGGCTGGACCCTCAGTGTCCCGTTCTCCAGCATTTATGAACTCCTTCTGTTACTGGGGCTACCTGGCATCAAAGATAGGTTTGAGGGACACATTTGGTTGTTGCAATGGTGGAATGCTCATACATGTGAATCCCAATAATTACAGTGTTGCAAATGCACCTTATGAAAATACTGAGCACAATGCCAGTCATCATTCCCCCCGAAAAGAATTACTTTTTTAATTATTTTTTTTAGCAATATCACTTTAGCAATATAACAATTTATTTGATGTACAGATGTAATTTTTTTCAAGTTTTCTTATCTTCAATGTGAAACACCATCAAAAACCAAGTAAACTGCTGCTAGTTCTCTCTCCCAAATTTTGGGAGTCTTATTAAGAAAGTACAATTTTTGAAAAATTTCATACATACACAGATACAAACAAACAAAACCCTCCTGACTTTTGTGAACTGAATGAGTACATTCAAGACATACCATGAAAGCAGTTTCTGAGCTGCAATGAGCCCAGTGCCAAAAGCCCAGCACTCATTTCTCTACAGCCTGAATACAGCAACGTGATCTCAAAGGGCCTTTCCATTTTTCCAACAGAACCTATCAGCACTTTCCATTTCACCCTGCAAAAAAATCAGACAAGTTGTTATTAATAACAGTATTTCACATCTATACAAGCATTATTGAACACCCATATCACACATGTCTTGTTTCACATTGCTTATATTTGTAACATAATAAATGTTCCACACATTTTATCTTGATTATTATAGCAGTATTGGTCAGTATTATTATCTTCACCCAGTATTATTATCTTGATTGCACCAGTTAGGGTGTAATGTGTCACAAATGGTGGTTTGCATCATTAAATGTGAGCCTAGGATTTTCTGGATTAATGTTTATACACTCTTAAAGCCACCACAATATACTGGGAGATTTCAGAAGGCACATAATGGTGGGAATGGTGAAATTTATCAGTTTTGCTATCTTAAAAAAACCTACCTTTCAGTTTTTTATATCCCTAAAGAGAAAAACATTTACAAAAGTAAGTAATTCCCCCCAAAAAGGAACTGAACTGAAATTATCCCTTATTTGCGAAAGAAGTGACAACACTAAGTATTATTGTGGCCATATTCATTGGGAAACAAACCCAAAGTCTTAAATATTCAAAGACCTCAGTGAACAAATATGTCTGTTCATTTTGTTTTCTCCCAGATTCAGATTCTTAAAATTACAAGTTCTGAATGTTTAGAAATTTGCAAATAGGTAAAACGTTAGTAAAAATATTAATTGTGACAAATCCTCCCAGAGGTAATTGTTTTAATATTTTGTTTGAACGGCTTTAATAGTACCCAAGAAAGGACAAAACCAACCAAAACAAGGATTAATAAAAACAGATGTCTTGTTATTTATTCTTTTATAACTTGCTTTCCCCCCAATACTGGGACTCAAGGTGGCTTACAAAGATTTAAACAAATACAGATTAAAATGAATAGGTAAATATCAATAAAAACCTATGGTGTTGTTGTTGTGTGCCTTCAAGTCATTTCCAACTTATGGAGACCCTAAAGTGAACCTATCATGGGGTTTTCTCGGAAAGAGTTGTTCAGAAGAGGTTTGCTATTGCCTTCCCCTGAGTCTGAGAGAGTGTGACTTGCCCAAGGTGACCCAGTGCAAAGCAAGGATTTGAACCCTGGTCTCCAGAGTCTTAGTTCAACACTCAAACCACTATGCCAAGCTACAGATGTATTAAAGTGTAATTAAGCAGCCTATAAAATTAAAATCATTGAAACCCATTAAAATAACACAAAGGCCAACAAAACATTAAACCAGAAAAATCCCATTATAGTCAATTCCTAAAAGCCTGTTGGCTTAGAAAAGTTTTCGCTTAAGGACAGAAGAACAATCAGGAGGGAGCCATCCTGGCTTCCTTAGGAAGGGAGGAAGCTCCAAAGCTAGGACTCAACCATCAAGAAAATCTTCTCCCTTGTCCACCAAATGGACCTGCTAAGGTGGTTGGACTGAAAGAAATGCTTACCCTAAAGAACTTGTAGCAGACAGGTTATAAAAAAGAAGAGATGACGTTTCAGATTTTACTGCCTGTAATCCTTAGAGCTTTATCATCCTGTTCTTTACTCCTGTAGAGTCTTCTGTGTCCTTTCTATTTGCCATTCCTCCATTTAAATTTGCAGGATTTCTTTTTGGAGGCTGCTTCTGGTTTAAAAGCAGCTAACAACTCCAGACACATTGGATGGTTACAAAACCAGTATGAGCTACTGCCTCCCCTGTCAATGGGGGAGCCCAGAAAATAAATGAGATATCCATGGTACCTCCCAAAATAGTTTCAGCATTCTCGAGCCATCTGCTTCTACTTTATAAAACCATTGAAGGCAGAGTACCTGTAAAATCTAATGGCTGCAGATAAAATGTCCATAATAAAAATATGGAAACTGGGGCACTTCTCTCTGAGATCAAGAATGCTTCAACAATCCTTACTTTTAGGCACATATTGAAGACTCCCCTTCTTTTGGCGGAGTAATGAGCAAGTGGCCAGAGTACTACATAATCTCTTTTGGCCAATTTCATTCCCCCTCATGAGACAAGGCTAGACCGATTTGTGACAGTGACCAAATATCTTGAAGACAGGGTATGCCCAATACCACTCCCCCTTATATCTTCTATCACCTCTTACCTAACTGCTGGGTGAGAGGACACTGTGTCAGGTACACTAGATTTTAAAGATATTTTATTTTTGGAACTGGCTCTGAAACCAGGGGCCCTTTCACACTACACAATTAGAGTGCTATGATTCCATGACCCTAAGACTTATATCCAGCTGCTAGTCTCAACCTTGGGATTTATACTTTAGGGCAGGGGTAGGCAACCTTTCTCCTTTAAGGGCCGAGGGACTTCAGCTCCCAGAATCCCAGGAGCTATTGGCCAACATGGGACTATTGGCCAGCATGGCTGAGGCTTCTGGGAGCTGAAGTCCCTCGGCCCTTAAAGGGGAAAGGTTGCCTACCCCTGCTTTAGGGAGAGGGATTTAGAATTAATAGCCAGGTAGTTCCACTAGTGCCTTATCAAACTATAAACCCCAAAATTTCATAGGTTGCAGCTATGGCAGTTAAAATGGAGTCATGGTATGGTAACTGTGTTGCACAAAATGAACCCCAGGTCTCATCCATCCTAGAGAAGCTCACAGAAGTATTTACACAGCACATGAAGACAAACTATTCCAAGGTTCAACCTCTAGCTGTTACAAAGCTAATAAGAACTAACGCGTCACATGCCATATTTGAGGGTCGAAAGTTCAAAATTGTCAAGTACAGGTCTGTCAGGTAGAATTCAAAGATATAGCAGTGTTAGTATGTTGAATCAGTATTTAGAGATATCTTGTAGCACCTTTGAGACTAACTGAAAGAAAGAAGTTGGCAGCATGAGCTTTCGTAGACTTCAGTCTACTTGCATCTGAGGAAGTAGACAAATCTGTCAAGTGTGTGGCTTCCGTGATTTGAAGGAGGCAAGGGAAATTGTACAGACTTGCTCTGCAGCCCTCTTACCACATTACATGCTATTCCAAAGGATGCCCACTTGGAACAGATTTGATGAAAAACAAAGAGGCCTATAGAAATCAGCAAAAGTCACCTCTATTCCTTCCTTTCATTCACTGAAGCCTCTGATTGATCAAGGTTCTTACATGAACAGAAAGGCCACTGTTTGATATGACCCTAAGACTGTGGTGATTAGAATGTCTAGCTGGCCAATCAGGAGGCAGCTGAGGACCAACGAATACAATTCAAGCTGGGAGCACTTGGGAATTTTTTTTTTCAAGCTGACAGTTGGAGAGAGCAGTTGGGGGTTTGGGGAAAGTTAAGCCAGAGAGAGAGAGAGAGAGATGCATTTCTGGGAGTTCCTGAGGGAACTGTAAATTTTGTTAGATGGAGTCCAGACAGGAGGGACTCGGGACAGATACAGAACTCTAAGGAAGGGAGTTGCTGTTGTGTTATATCCTGAGGGATATTGCTAGCCTGTGTGGTTGAACTATTAAAAGGGAATTGGAAACAAACATTGTTTATATGTAACCAAGAGAAACTATAGTGACAAGCTTTGATACAAATTATATTTATTCCATTCTGTTCTAGAATAAACTTTTATTTTCATTTAAACATCACTTGGCCTATGTTTTCAAACCAAACCACGCTACTAACCTTTTAAAGCTTTTAGTGTGGGTCCTTTTACACATAATTGGGTGGTAGCCCAGGACTGCCATCTTTAAAAAATCAGTGCTATAGTGAAAGATAGCAAGAGGATTCACCACAAAGACTTATATCCAACTGCTAGTCTCAAGTAGACTACACTCACTGAATTAATGGCCCACACTCATTATTTAAGTAAGAGCTACCTTACCATTCAGCATATGATTCAGTGGGTCTTTTCTCATTGGCACTTGAATCCGGATTTAAGCTTATATATTTACATAACTTCTTTGCATATGAAAAATTAATAGGCGGTGCTGCAGGGAAGAGATAGATATTATCAATTGTAAAACATTATAAAATGCTTAGGGATGAGTTATTCTGGCTCCTTTTAGCATTTTTGCTTATTTGGGTTTGTTTTGGTGAAAGACTGTAGATGTGGTTTGACTTAGTGTAGTGGTGAGTGTGTGATGAGGCCTAAGCAGACTGCCAGAAATAGTGCACATTAAATTGAGGCACTGCCCTGGCTCAGTGCTAGGGAATCATGGGAACTGTAATTTATTGTGGCACCAGAGCTCTCTGACAGAGAAGGCTCAATGTCCCAGAAAAAAATACAGTTCCCATGATTCCCTAGCACTGAGCCAGGGCAGTGCCTCAATTTAATGTGCACTATTTCTGGCAGTCTGCTTAGGCCCTTAGTTTTAAATATGTACTGCAATATCACTGACTTAAATTTGTCATTGTACTTTATTGTATTTTGCTCTATTTAAATAATTTATTTATATGCCTTTCAGACATGTTTAGAGATGTTTGGCTTAAAGGAGGCACAGAAATAAACAATAACAAGCCCTTCCTCCAGTCCATCTGATACTATCCTGCCTTAGAGGGAGAGAAACAGGCCCAGCTCCATCTGGTCTAGCCTAGACTAAGAAGAAGAGCCCTCACTCCAGTCCATCTGCCATGGTCTGGGCCTCAGAGGAAAAGAAGAACTGCTGGACCTGATCCCCTCCCCCCCCCCCCCCGCCATTCCCTTCTCCTTTTGTGTCATGTCTTTTTAGATTGTAAGCCTGAGGGCAGGGAACTATCTAATTAACCATTTGTAAGCTGCTCTGAGAGCCTTTGTGGCTGAAGAGCAGGGTATAAATACTCCAAATAAATAAATAAATAAATAAACAAACAAACAAACATCACACCAGCTTTTATATTATCTTATTGTATTTCAATGTTTTTTCTGTTGTATTTTGTTTTATTAACTGCTATCAAGTTGACTTTGACTTATGGTGACCCTATGAATGAGAGATCTCCAAGTCACCCTGTTCTCAACAGCCCTGCTCAGATCTTGCAGACTCAGGGCTATGACTTCCTTGATTGAATCTCCATCTGTAGTGCAGTCTTCCTCTATTCCTCCTGCCTTCTAACTTCCCAAGTATTATTGTCTTTTCTAGTGAATCATGGCTTCTCATGATACGGCTAAAGTATGAAGGTAACAGTTAGGTCATCCTGGCTTCTAGGGAGAGCTCAGGCTTGATTTGCTCTAAGACACATGTAGTTGTCTTTTTAGCTGTCCCATTGTATTACTTGCATTTTAATCAAAGTTTAAAAATATATACAGCCATTACATAAACATTCTAGATATTCCAGTATTGAAAGAAGAGCACCTTTTTTGCTTTTGCACATTGTCCAGTCCACTAGCTCTAATTCATCATTAACTTCCTTATGGTATAGTGTGTCAAAGCAACCAGAAACCTGTAGCAGTGAATGATTCTACATTGCAATTCTTGTAAACTACAGCAGAGCATCCTAGCAGTCTTTCAGATTTAATCACAAATACATTATGTCTCTAGTCTTGGCCACCAGTATAGAGCTTTGCCTTCTTTTACTTCCAATTATGTAATCTATTTGATTTTTGTGTTGGCCATCTGGTGATGTCCATGTGTATAACCTTTTCTCTGGTTGTATGAAAAATGTGTTTGCGATGAATAGGTTGTTGGCTTCACAAAAATCTATTAGACACTCACCTGCTTCATTCCTTTTGCCTAGTCCAAATCTGCCTACCGTCTTTGATTCTTCTTTACTTCCAACCTTTGCGTTTCAGTCTCCATCAGCTTGACATCCTGTGCTGGTATGTTGTCAATTTCTTCCTGTATTTACTCCTTCATGATATCTATCAATTTATTTTTGCTCTGCCTCAGTGGTTGGTGCATATACTTAAATTATGGTGATATTCATAGGTTTCCCATGGAGCCTTATTGAGATTATTTGGTCTGATTTTGCATTATATCCTCTGACTGCTTTTCAACATCTTTTCTTAGTATGAGAGCCACCCCATTTCTTCTTGTCTTTTCATTCCTTGAGTTTGGTTGTCTGATTCAAAGTGGCCCATTCCTGTCCATTTTAACTCACTCATCCCCATTACTGCTATGCTCATGCATTGCATTTCCATTTTCACTATGTCTAGCTTCCCTTGGCTCATGCTTCTCACATGCCGTGTCCCTATTTTATGTGTGGTGCTGCTTCTGATGGAGTTTGTCTTTCTGAGAGTATTTCCTGCTTGCTTCATCATTTTTGACTGCTCTTAGCTTGCAAGTGTGTTTTCCTTTAGTTTTTAATTATCTCTCTGTTAGTGCTCTTGTCCTGCCTGTGTGACAGTTATAAAAAAGAGATGACAACGTGAAGGACACATGGAATGAAGAGCCATATGAAGATGAACCCCAAATTCTAAAAACTGAGGTGGAAGCTTCAATAAAGGAAATGGCAAAAAACAAGACTCCAGGAATAGATGATATTCCAATAGAACTGTAGCAATCCACATTGACAGAGTCAACTCTAGTGTTAACCAACATATGTCAACAGATGTGGAAAACAAAACGATGGCCAGCAGATTGGAAGTGATCAATATACATCCCCATCCACAAAAAAAGGAGACACAAGAGACTGCAGCAACTACAGAACCATAGCATTAATCTCTCATGCAAGCAAAATCATGCTCAAAATTCTGCAACATAGGCTCCAACCATACATGAAGAGAGAAATCCCAGAGATCCAAGCAGGGTTCAGGAAAGGAAGAGGCACCAGGGTTCACATTGCAAATATACAATGGCTAATGGAGTGTAGCAGAGAGTTCCAAAAGAAAATCAGCATGTGCTTTATAGACTACAGCAAAGTTTTTGACTGCATAGATCATGAAAGGCCCTTAAAGACATGGGAATGCCAACACATCTGATAGTCCTAGTGAGGAATCTTTACTCAGAACAAGAGGCTATTGTGAGGATAGAACACAGAAAAACAGAATGGTTCTCAATTGGCAAAGGAATCAGACAAGGCTGTATCCTATCACTCTACCTATTCAACGTATATGCAGAACATATTGTAAGGAAAGCAGGCTTGGACATGGAAGAGGGAGGAATGAGAATAGGAAGAAGAAATATCAACAATCTGAGATATGCTGATGACACCATAATACTAGCAGAGAACCTCACAGACCTGGAACAACTACTAAGGAAGATCAAAGAAGAAAGTGTAAAGGCAGACTTACTGCTGAACACAAAGAAAACAAAAATAATGACCACAGAGAACTTACACACATTCCATCTAGACAATAAGGAAATAGAAATAGTAAAAGAGTTCTCATATCTGGGATCAAACATTGATCGGAATGGGGACTGCATTCAGGAAATCAGGAAAAGATTAAGAATGGGGAGGGCGGCTATGAAAGAACTAGAAAAGATCCTAAAATGCAAAGACATACAACTCAGCACAAAAGTCAGAATCATACAAGCCATTGTATTCCCTATTACCATGTATGGATTTGAGAGCTGGACAGTCAAGAAAGAAGATAGGAGGAAAATCATCTCATTTGACATGTGGTGCCAGAGAAGAGTGCTGAGGATTCCATGGACAGCCAAAAGCAAAGTGGTTTACAACTGTAAGCTCATTGCCCCCCAGCAGTTGGGTACTCATTTTAGCAACCTGGGAAGGATGCAGGCCTGAGTCTAGCCTGAGCCCTGACTAGTATTGAACTCGCAACCTTGTGGTCTATGAGTGAGTGGCTGCAGTACAGGCATTTAACCACTGCGCCACCAAATGGGTCCTAGAGCAGATCAAAGCAGAATATCCCGAGAAACCAAGATGACAAGACTGAGGGGCGAACAGATGGGCAGGAAAAAAATTGGCTTCAAGCTGCTTTTTCTGAAGCCACATTGAAACCCAACAATCACACTGCTGGCTCCCAAGGCATCTGGAGTGCGCACATCATGACCACACAGCACGGCTTCAAGCCATGCCACTGGGTACTTTTTTTTATTGTCCCCACCACCACCCCTGTGCACCTTCGCAGGAGTGAACTGCTGGTGACTGCCATCCCATTGCATGGCTGCCCCTGTGAACCTGCACACATTCGCATGTGCAGTGCTTCACCAGGACAGGGCATCAGAGCAGAGGTATGCTCATGCAGATGCCAGCAAGTTACAATCATGCCTCCCTTCATTCCCCCCTTCATCCTCTGCCCCTTCTTTGGCTGTCTGTTTTATATATGTTGTACTCATCTCCAAGAGAGGTTCCATGGTTTCTCTTTTGAGCATTGCCACTCCCGCCACTTGTGTACAGCAGCTCTGTCCTTTTAAATGCACTCCTGTGATGGGTTGTTTACATGCACAGTTAGGGTTAGGGTTTGGAAAGAGTGCCCCTTTAGAGCCGCACTGGCGTTGGTGCATTTATACGCACATGCGAAGATGTGCACTTTTCAGGAAGAAGTGGAAAAAAGCAGCTTCTTTTTGAAGTGACTTTTCTCCCCATAAGGAGCCATCTAAACACCATGCCTTCAAACCAGCATGAAAGCACTTTTTCGCCCATCTGTTTAGCCCCTTAGACTGTCATACTTTGGACACATCATGAGAAGGCATGAACTGTTGGAAAAGACAATAATATTAGGAAAGGTGGAGGGGAATAGAAAGAGAGGAAGGCAAAGCAGCTTATTTATATACCGCTTCATATCACGCTATGGGATGTCTAAGCGGTTTACAACTGTGAGCTGATTGCCCCCCAACAAGCTGGGTACTCATTTTAGCGACCTCGGAAGGATGCAGGCCTGAGTCGAGCCTCAGCCCTGGCTGGTATTGAACTCGCAACCTTGTGGTCTATGAGTGAGTGGCTGCAGTACAGGCATTTAACCACTGCGCCACCAGGGTTAAATGCTAGATGGATGGACTTTATTAAAGAGTCCACAAATATGAGTTTGCAGGAGCTAGGCAGAGCAGTAGAGGACAGGGGGGCCTGGAGGTGTCTCATCCATAGGGTTGCTATGGTTTGAGATCAATGCAAAGGCAGTTAACAACAACAACAACAACATTATGTCTGATGTATGATCACAGCACTACATTTAGTTAGCCCTAGCAGCTTATACTAATGCATTTTTCTCTACAATGTGATCTTTCGAGCACAGCATCCAAAATGTGAAAGAGTGGGAAGAAGCTTTGCATTTCCAAAAATGAATGCGTGAACAACCTATCACTACCATGGAGCTTTGGTTAGGTATTCACCATTGTAGCTGGATTCTGGCAAACTGTAAATTGCTAGATTTAAATGCAGCAATTTCACTCCAGTGTCATAAATAACATCTCTTCTATGACTTGCCCAAACAGGAACTCTTCAGAGCCAATTTAATTTCCTTAATGGAACCCTGAACAAAGCCCTTTGTATACACGCTAGAAGATGGATTGTACAGCTGTAATTCAGAAAAACTCAACATGGCAATGCCTTTACTATTGATTTTACGTCAGGAGGAAACATCTTGTTAAATTAGGCAGTATTATGCCATGTGTAAATACAAACATTAAAGCTGCTACATAGAGCAAAACAGGTCTCTGCCCAATGTGCATATGAGGGGAAAGAGTTTGGCTTAGTATACAAAGTTCAAATTGAATATAAAGTAGGTCATTAGGAATATTGAGAATATTGTAGTTCAGCAGCAACTGGGCCACCTTTGGAGTTGAAGGAAAAATATGTTTGGTTTACATTTTAATACAAACTTTCCTAAATTGCACTTCTTGAACCAATACATGAACTAAAACACAGGTATAGTTTGATATTCACCATTTTCCGAGGACACCTACATGCCAAAATGTGCATATTGATGAAAATACATGACCTACACATACGTACAGGATTACTAAAAATGATACACAGTTATATGAATGTTGTGTGAAAATGCTTGAAAAATACAGATATTAAGCAAATCTGAATATAAAAATAAATTAAGGGGAAATTTATGTAAATATGTATGGATGTTCATGTGAACTTATAAAATATCACCAGCTGAGGTGGAAACAAGGCAAAAAAAAGTTTAACATCAAAATACTAAGAATCTTGTTTATCATGATTTACATGTTCATTCCCACCCCATATTATGCCACCCACTCACCCCCCCATAAAAACAAATCCTCTACATATTTTAACCTTTTTTCCTCTAACACAGCAGTGGCTGTGGATATATGATTAAATGCCAGAAATGTTGAGACACTATTCTCCAAGTGATACTATAAATTAAAGATTGCTCTTTGGCAATGCAGCTGGCTATACTAGCGTTCTCCACGAGCTGTTTGATAACATTAGAAACCATATGTGCTCTTTTTGTCTCCTACAGTTTGTTGAAACTGCAACACTAGTTAAACCCAGGGTTTTGCCCTTTCCAAGAAAACCATGACTAAATTGGAAGTGATTAAAGGGCAAGTAAAAATATAAATACATTATAGTTGTTGCTATTATTTGTCGCAAATATACTCTGCCTTTCTTTCACCAAGGGACCCAAGGTGGCTTACAAAATTTACAATAGAAGTTGGCTAAAAAGTACAGTTACGCCTCCCTTCTCATGGGCTTGGCGTCTGCGGTTTTGCATATTCACGGAGGGGCAACCCCCGTTAAAATCAATGGGCCTATGGGGCTTGAATATTTGTGAATCTCTGTTTTTGTGGGTGCAGGTGGTCCATAACGGATCCCCCATGAAAACGGAGGGCTGACTGTACATTACAACCAGCCCACCGTATCCATAAAGAATCCATGGATTCAACCATCCTTGTTTTGAAAATATTTTTAAAAATATAAATTCCAAAAAGCAAACCTTGATTTTGCCATTTTCTATAATGGACATCATTTTACTACACTATTGAATATAATAAGACTTGAGCATCCACAAATTGTGGCATCCATGGGGAATCTTGGAACCAAACCCCAGTGGATACCAAGAGCCTATTTAAAAACAGTTTAAAATACATTTAAAATGTAATTAAAAACAAACAAGATAAAAACACTATCTCTATCTGCACTATTGTTGTGTGCCTTCAAGTTGTTTCTGAATTATGGTAGCCCTAAGGTGAACCTATCACAGGCATTTCTTGGAAAGATTTATTCAAGAGGGGGGTTGCCTCTGCTTTCTTGAGGCTGTGAGAATTTGACTTGCCCAAGGTGACCCAGTGGCTTTCCATGGCGCAGCAGAAATTTGAACTCTCATCTCCAGAGAAGGAAGGCGGGATATAACTAACTAACTAACTAACTAACTGTGGGGCAATTTAAGTTTCCTAAGGCTTCAGTCTTTTTAAGGAAACATAAATATTTAAATATCAAAATATGAAAGCCAAACCTGTTAAAGCCTGGCTTTAAATTAGCAGAGTAGCAGAAATGTGCCTTTGCCTAACTATGGGCCTGAACAGACTGTCAGAAATGCTTCCCTAAGAACTGAGACTGACTCAAAAACAACAAACACATAGCTTGTAGTTTAAAACAATGGCTTTAATCTATATTTACATAAAAGGCTATATCCTAATCTAACTAGTGAATAGTTCAGGTAAAGAGAAACATTTATCTCACCATCTTTTGAATGAAAATTGGGAGAGAAGGAAGATGGAGGACCAACAGCTCAGTTGAAAAATCATTAGAGAGAATGTCTGTTAATCCCAAAGAGGGAGTGATGTAAGTCACATGGTTAGTTTTGAATGGCGGGGGGGGGGGGGATTGCAAGTAGGAAATCCATATCTATCTAAGGAGGAGGAAAGAGAATGCAAAAATCTTCCAACACTAACTAACTAACTAATAGTAGTAGATGCTTTTAAGAGCCAGGAAGGGATACAGATCCAGTATGCATATGGGGGCTCTCAACTCTCCAAGGATCCTGTCCACATCCTAAGGTTTGCCTTAGTGAGTCATTAAATTAAAGCTGATAGCACAATAGGTCAAAGACCACTCTCTTCACCAGTCCATACTAACAATGACCACACAAAACATTCTGGCACTTCTCATTTGGCTTCTAAAAGATGTGTATGTGCTCTTTGTAATCATACTTACTATCTAATGCAGGAAAGTGCCAGCAAGGGTGTCAGACATGGGCTCTCAGCAACCAGAGTCTCAGTTCTTTCCATCTGCACCACCACTTCTCTGCTTCTATTGTAAACCTAGCAGACTGAGCTTTGTGATCACCATGTAAGCTGGGGTGGGCAACTGTGGCAATGTTTTTGTCCCTGTGTTACTGCAGGTGGGCTATGCTATAGTGTTTTCAGCCACAAATTGCAACAAGAAGTGGTTTCCAGTTGTAATTTGCAGGTTTTTAGGGTGCAGTGATTCAGGAGTGTTTCATATTAATCTGTCATTCCTGTGCTAATATGCCAGCCTTGAGCAATAGAAACAATTATTTTTTTTAGAAAGAAGTCAAATAAGCAGCAGTTTCAGGAACAGTTTCACTTTGTAACTTTCTCCTTTTATTTCATACCTCTTCATTTAGGAGCAGACACAACAGCAAAGTCCTCTTGACTTTACTATTGACAAACTTCAGGGTGAGTGAGTGGATTCTAAATGCTTGCCTTAGGGGAAAACACAAGAAGCACCTGAATTCCTCTCAAACTCAAATTGAAATCCAAGATGGGAATGAATTGCTGGCTTCCCTGCTCAAGTAATGTTTCCTCAGACCACTCTTGGCTGGACAATTCCTTAGCAGCTTCGGATTGTGTCTGTCCCTGATGATTTTATCAGAATGGCATGTCCCCAACAGCAAAGGCAGACTAACCCAGATTTGGAGGATTCCTGCTGAGCAAATTTCTTAGAGAGGGACAGGATAAAAGGGGCCACCTCAAGAAATGTTGCTACCTGAAACAAAGAATAAGGTGGTGCCCTCTTCCAATTCCATGTAGAAAGTTCACTGGACAGAGATTTGGATCTTTCTTCAACAAAGGCTATTGGACATGATCATCCACTATACTCAAAAGGCAGTAGGTTAGCTTAGGGAATGCAAGACAGATGTCATAGCATTCAGCTCTCTCTGCCAGCATACCTTCTAATTGTCCCAATTTGGCAGGGACACATCCCAATTAACCCAGCATTGTACCACTTTTTTCAGCTGTTTTTAAAATGTCCCAATTTCTCACTCCTCCTACTTCCCTCTTTGTCCTCATCTTACTTCCATTGGTACAAAATGAGTTTAAGTAATGAAATAGTTTGTACAGGAGTGCTCACCCTGCCTATGAAAAAATATGGGGGGAAACCCCAGTCAACCCAGATCAAGGTGGAGAGCATCCTAAACCAGTGATTCCCAAACTTTAGTCCTCCAGGAATTTTGTACTTCAGCTCCAAGAAGCCCCTGCCAACTTGGTATTCAGGTATTCTGGGAGCTGTGGCCCAAAACATCTGGAAGATCAAGGTTTGGGAACAACTGCCCTAAACCATGCAGGACAATTTCTTTCTTTCTTTCTTTCTTTTTTCCTATGTGTGAACATTCCCAACTCAGGCAGTATAAGCATTTTAATCACAAGCCCTCACAATCTCTGGTTGACAAATAGATCATTGGAAGACTTCTCTTGATAACTATATACTCATGTATTTGTTAGAATAAATAACCCAGAGAATTTGCAATTTGTTGGTTGTTGGTTCTATGGATTGCAGTTTCTCCAGGAATCGAGGCTCCAGTTATAGCACATTCATTTCAGCAAAACATTTCTGCATGCAAATCTGGAAAAAGAGATACTATTGGAGCTGTTCAATGGATGCAAAATTGTATAAGAGACCTGAAATAAAAATGTTTAATCCTTCCTCATGCAATCTGGTATGTATGGCAAGGAGGAAACCATGGGGGGCGGGGGAGAGGCCCACCATTTGGATGACTTTGAATTTAACATCTTACTTCAGTACTACTAAACAGATCAGAGAAAAAGCAATTTACGTGTCTAAATAGCAAATGTTAGCTCTAAAATTGTTGACAAGCTCCTGTATTTGAGTAGGATCTGAGAATCTGGTCGTTTTAGTCCTATTTTTCATGTCCATAACAGGAATGAAAAAGATCCGAAGCAATAGTAATAAGATTTCCAGCCAGACAAGTTACAGTATAATTAATATGATTTTTCCAACACAATTATTTATTGCACTTCAGGAAACTTCCTCATTCTTAGGATATTTTTTGCCTGGACTTGAATCTTAGGAAAGTTACAGAGGTCTATTCATTTGCTAGTTCAAGCCTTACCAGGCATCCTGTTCATGTCCTTCTTGTAGATGGATAGCTACACTTTGATTAGTATCCACATATCGCATTTCAGCCGAGAGTCCTCTGAGAGTGATGCCCTTTGAATATACCGCCAGCTCCAACAGACAGGAACTAGAGCTCCAAGGCAGGATAGGGCTGTGGAGGCTGAAGTTGCACCTGCCTGTGAGCTTGCTAGTGTTTAGGAGAAGAATGTCCCCTACAAAGGAAAACAACAACACACAATTGAGAGAAGGATAAAATAGAGGAAATGAAGAATGGCAGAAAGCTAGTGGCCTGAGGAAAGAAAGAATAAATCATAAAGAGAAAGGGCAATTAAGCACCTAAATACCCTAAAGGCATCAGATCTCATCTGATCTTGGAAGCTAAGCAGGTCAGCCCTGGTTAGTACTTGGATGGGAGAGCACCAATGTAAGTTATATTTCATATGGAGGAACTGGCAAAACCACCTCTGAGTATTCCTTGCATAAGAAAACCCTTTGAAATCCATAAATCTGCAGGTGTCTTGAAGATAGACAGATACACATACACACACAGGGAAATTAGATATAATTTTTTATATAAAAACAAAGAATAATAAAAATGGCAAAAGGAGAAAGATGAGAAAACAAAAAAAAATAGTGTGGAATCTAAGGGGGGAAGCAGACGGGTGGCCATGGGCTGCCCCAGGAAGCTGCGCTGCAGGGCCGAGGTATCCCCACACCTCGGCCCCGCGGCGCAGCTTTGCCGCCCCTGGAAGGAGCGCTAAATTAGCGCTCCTTCCACAAGTCGCCGAAGGTGCGCTGCAAGGCTGTCGGCACACCTTCAGCGACTCTTCCGCTGCAGCGTGTATGGACCGTGCAGCTGCCCCTCCCCTTCCCTGCCCCCAAAACGGCGCTTTTAGCCGTCTGCTTCCCCCCTAAGTTAAGTAAACCAACCTAACACATTCAAAAAAAGGTTGAGTCGAAGGGTGGTTTATCCTGTCATGCTGAGTATTGTGGCAAGCAGGTTGCTTTAAAGCTCAGCACAACAACCAAATGAGATGCCATCTGTACAAATAAGGTCTGGGCAATAGTTATCTGTGTTGTGCTGAGCCTTGGGGCAGGCCAAACTACCACAAGAACCTTGCACTCTTTTGTCTATTCTATATAGAATGCTATGACAGAATACTTTTCTCCACTATGAGCAATTCAGTGGTGAGCATAAGTAATTGCTGGCACTGGGCTAAACCAACATTTTGGATCCATGAACACATGTGAGGGCAATAACATGGTTCTTTCTCACCAGACCATTGGTCTTAGTAGAAGGAAGAAAAATAACTGGATCATAAGGAACCATCTCATTGAAACCAAGCAAAACAACAGAATGGCTTCATATAGAACAAAGTCTACAAATGGCTGACCCACAGGGCTACTGGATATAGTTATTGAAGCAATGGGTAAGAAGCTACACAAAAGTGTTTCCCATAATGCTGCTGTTTGAATTGTTCCATAGTTTCAGCCTCTTTTAGATTTTTTTTCTTTCTGTGGAAGGAAATGTGCCAAACTCCAATAAAGAAAGGAAGAGACAATTTGCTGCAACTGAGGCCCTATATGAAACCCACAATATGTCTTTTGTGTGCTTATAATTATTGTAATATATAAATGACATTTAGCACATGATGCAGGGGAATGAATGGAGAGTTCACATTTGGAAAAATATGCAATATGTCTATGTCATTTGTGAGAGACTAATGAAATATGAAAAAAGTTCATTTGTCTTTCAATCCATAACATTTTTAATAGGATGTGCTGAACACTACTGCGTTGAATAACAGAGCAAATCCAATTAATGGGGTAGGGGGACACAGTTGTTTAAAAAGGCAAGACAATTAACCATAAATCTGTCTGCTATGCAAAAATGAACCTTCTAGATCTCTGTTGGATGAACTGTTCTCCATAATCTGCTGGTCTTCTTGAGACATCAGAGTGACAACTGAAGACAGTAACCAGTCTGGCTTTCCTGCCGCATTTGTAGAAGTAACCCAGGAGCAGTTCCATCCCAAGTTACATGGGGTTTCTGTTATAAGAAAAAAAAGAGGAAGCATGAGAGCAATCAGTCAACTTATTACAACCGAGGATGTAAATTTATGAGTCATTTTCCTTTTTACAAGAGAGAACAAAAGTTATTTTTATTACTGTTTTTAAGAATAAAGTGGTAGGGGAGAGTCTGGTAATAAGCAAATATAAAACAGAAGGCAAGCTTTGCCTCTGGTTATTTCTGAGTATATTTTCAAGAAGTGCCCAAGGAGAGGGAGCTACTGTGCTGCAGCTACTGCTGTAACAGTTTCTGTCATAAGAAACACCGATCAATCATTAGGACAATCAGTCAAGTTATTATTATATTTGAGGATGATTTAGGTTTCTGAGTCACTTTTCTTTTCCCAAGAGGGAACAAAGATTATTTTTATTACTGCTATTAAGAATGAATTATTAGGTATGGGTCTGGCAATATGCAAACATAAAACAGAAGGCCTGTTTTGTCCCAGGATGTTTTCAAGAAGCAACAAAGGAAAGGGAGTGACTTCATTGTCTTGTGACTGTTAGCCACAAAGAGATGCCTTAACTGAGAAAACCACTTAGCATGACTAAACAGTTGTGCTTACTGTGTACAAATGCCCATACATTCTTTGAAAAGATTATCTATGGCAGGGGTAGGCAACTTTTGCTTACCTGGGGCCGATCCGCTGGTCCCGAGGTCTTCCGTGGGCCAAGGAGGGAAATGGCGCTGTGCGTGCATGCTCACGCACGCATGCACATTACGCCAGAAATACTGTGCATGGCGTACTGTGCATGCGCGAGTGAGTCGTGGCCGCCATTTTGTTTTCCAAAATGGTGCCGCGACTCGTTTGCGCATGCACCGGAGTACTGTGCATGCACAAATGAGTCACGGCTACCATTTTATTTTCCAAAATGGCATCCGCGACTCATTCACGCATGCGCAATACTCCAGCACTTGCGCAAACGAGTCGCGGCACCATTTTGGAAAACAAAATGGCATCCGTGACTCATGCGGTGGGGGCGGCGGGCGGCATAGGTGGCGTGTGGCAGTGGGGACGGTGGCAGGACTGGGCTGGGGCTGGTCCAAAGGCCTCGGCGGGGGGGCAGATGTGGCCCCTGGCCCCTGATCTATGGTCTAAAAAATTGGTTCTAGAGGTAGAGGCAGGGAGTAATTTTGTTGTTGTTGTTGTTGAAGACCAGTATGGTTGTTGAAGACCAGTATGGTTTCATTGAAATTCTGAGAGACCAGATTTCAAATTCCCACTTGTACTTGGAAACCCACTGATTGATTTTGGAGAAGTCACACACTCTCAGCTGAAGAGGAAGGCAATAGCAAACCTCCTCTCAAGAAAACTTGACAAGAAAACTCCTCAGAATGTTCACCTTAGAATCACCATAAGCTGGAAATGACTTGAAGGCACACAACAGCAACTTAAAAAAAAAAAAAAGGATAACAAGGTTGCTCACAAAAGAATCCAACTGTACTCACTCCTAAATGTACCTTCCTTCTCTAGGGTCAAGTTTTCACAGGGGAGTGGGGACAGAATTGGTTTTGCAAGTGTGATCCCTGAGTTGGCTGTCCATGGTGCTGAATGTCTACTCCTTTCCATGATGGTACCTCAAAATCTCTTTTCTATGCCAGGAACATTTGCAGTCTTTAAACTAATACCTCCTTTTGATAAGAAACTGCAACAAGGCTGAAGATAAACAGATACATGTTTGAATGTTCACACACAGAGTATATATTGCTCTGTATAGTGAGATGACACAAGCACACACACACATACGCACACACACATTACATACAATGTTGCTGGTGGTCTAAAGGCAAATTCTGATGTGCAGGCTCCTATGAAGATAGTGTCTACAGCTAATCCTTTTTGTAGAATCTGAAAGTGTAATTGATTATGTTGCTCTAAAACAATTTCTAGCAGTTTTCATCTCCATCAGGACCAGACCTGAAATACTTCGGATTACAACAGAAACAATTCATAACAATACACCTGCATATCTGTCAACATTTCATAGACAAAACCCCAGCCACATGTGAGCAAACAACACTAGAGTGTGGTCACAATGGCAAAAACTATTAATGAGGAAGAGCATACAACCTAGCAGTTTGCTTTTGCCTGAGCCTACTGGAGAAGAAACGATTCAGTTGGGAAAGAAACGATTCTATGCAAACTGTTGTACTTTGAACTTAGTTTTCAGCAACTGAAAGGGGAAGCGAGAGAGAAACTGGGACACTTTAAAAGCAGCTCAAAAATGCTTTTAAAATGCAACAGATGATTAATTGGGACTGTTCCTGTCAAATTATGACAGTTGGAAAATATCAATCTGACTGTCTTTGGGAGTCCAGCTAAACTCAGGAGGAACATCACAGCTACCTCATTCTTTTAACACAGAGAGCTTGCAAACCTGGCAATATCTACTGATAACACAACAAGTGTTTCCATTTCCCCTAGTCCTACACATTCATTATTTTAGCTGACCTACACTTAGAAGATGTGTTTGAAGGCAGCATAGTTTTATTTCAATAAGAAGCCTTTAAAGAGACAAACCACACTTGGAATGTTGCCTATAGATATGCATTTGTGCAAAAACTAAGCAAAACAATAGAATGGCTTCATATAGAACAAAGTCTACAAATGGCTGAACTTGATGTTTTAATTATAACAGCTGAGGACTGTTTGTTTTTAGTAGGATATCTTTCAAAAATTCCAGTTCAAAAGATACTATCAAGACTCTGTTTTACTACCTTGGCTTGCAGAGCAGATCTACAGAGAATCCATAGAAAAATTCTCTTTAGAGTTCTGTGCTGCTAATCCCAAGCAAAAAAAACTACTCATCCATATCAGAACATATGTGGTTCACATTATTTTTATAACTGGATGTCCCTCTGTTCAAGATCTCATGAATAGCAATTACTTCTTCATTTTTTTCAGTCATAGCCAGATTGTGATCTGTAGGCGAAATACCTTTACAAATGGGCAGAACACTGGGGAATTTGGGGTTTACTTTTATTTGCACATCAATCTAACAATCAATCAATCGACAGTCCACCTCACAGATCTGTAATTTTGCTAGGACAGTGAAATGCAGGCTTTAAATAAACTCTTTACTCTTTCATGAATTTCTATTGCATGCTATACAAAGAATGCATGCCATATGGACACTGGCTTGAAACAAAAACAAACCTATGTTAATAATTCTTGATTAAAAGAATATACTGTGATAATATATAGCATGCTTGTTCCATTCAAATAAACAATTTATGGAGAATAAATGGGTGGGAAAGAAGTGCTTTTCAAAAGCTGCATGACAGGATTAATCAGATTCTTTGTAGGAGAGAAAAACCATACAGGATACACAGAAAGTTGCAATTGATGAAAATATTGCAAAATTAATATTATACCATATTATATATTTATGTAATTATTATATAATATATACTATATCTCATAGATGATGAATATATGCTATACACACACACTGTCTGGTTTATTTTGTGAGCATTTTGATTGAATTTCTTCATCAAATCTGTTGTGCAGTTTTACTATGCTTGTAGGTTTGTTACAAATACTTTTTTCACATAACACATTAACTTATGAGATTTTTTTGCCACAAATGGTGATAGCCACTGACTTCAACCTCTTCAAAATTACATTAAACCAGGGGTCGGCAACCTTCGCTTACCTGGGGCCGGTCCCTTGCGGTAGTCCCTTCTGGAGGGCAATGGCGGCGCGCACTCTTGTTGGCAAACAAAATGGTGGCCGTGATGTGTGCAGCTGCGCAGCATCCAAAATGCGTGGTGGCGGTGGCGGGCGCCGGCGCAGGGGGTCGGTGGGGGCCGGTAAGCAGGGGTCTGCGGGCCGGATGCAGCCCACGGGCCGTAGGTTGCCAACCCCTGCATTAAACAAATACTGACACTGCATTGAACCTCTAACTTTAGAGGACTATGAGGGTGAATTTCAATTCTTGGAAAAAAATTTCAAAGATTTAAAAACTTGCTATACCAGCCTTCATCTATATGAATTCCAGAGAGGTTTTACAAAGCATGAATAAAATGAACTATGCCTATACACACACTCCGATTAAACAGCAATGACATTTTTCAAAACCAAGGAACAGATACAACTATTTTTTTAAAAAAACTCATAGTGCAGACAGAGGCAACACAACCATTAAAAATGACAAGGACAATTTTTAAAAAGTCTTAACCTGGAACTGAAAAATTGCTTCACTTTGTTGAATGGCACATCCCATCACAATGAAAATATGTGGACAGACTGGAAAGGTATGTATAGAAAGGGATTCACTGTATAGATTTTTCTAGATTTGGTATTTGGTATTACCTGGAATTATGCAAAGATTGCTTGGCTATAATTAGCTGATTCACCCCCCCCCCAAAAAAAAATCACAGATCACTAATGCTCTGATTCCAGGATAAACTAATGTTACCAGACCCACTGAACATAACACCCTGCTCAGTTTTATGCAGCTATACCTCCTTGTTTGTTTTATTTGGATGTAAAGCAGAAGTTTTCAAATTTTCTTGGTTGATGTCTGCCATACTTTTCAGGATTCCCACCCCACAGTTCCCCTAGGCCCAAAGAAATACCTAATCATTCTATCTACTAATTAGTTATGCCCAAACAACATAATAAGTATTTGGGAACTGATTCTGAGTGGGAGAAATTATTGGAGCTGAAAAGACTTCAGCATCTACTCTCACTACTCAAGATTTTAGGCTTGCTATGAAGTGCTGTCAAGTTGGCTTCAACTTATGGTGACCCTATGAATTAGAGATCCTGTTGTTAATAACTGGATGTTGTAAAACTCTGGGCTTAATTGAGTAAATCCACCTGTAATTCAGAATTTCTCTTTTCCGACTGCCTACTGATGACAGGCATAATCTTTTTTTCTGACTGACCTATTAAGGGTCTTTTTGGTAATCTTGGTAGCTGTATAACTCTTCTCCAGCACCACATTTGCCACTGTATTTATTCTCAACAGAAGCTACTGTCCATCACATCTTACTGACGTGCACACCTATGTTTATATACACATGTCTGTTCCAATTACAGTTTCTGTTTTCAAATGCCCACATTAAAAAGCTCATTTAGGCATACACATCAATTCTACACGTGAAAAGGCCTTTTGGGAAGAAGAGATTCTGCTAATATTTGAATGAGAGTGCCAAAACCTAGTCTGCTTGAATAATGTTCAGAGTGAAGGCAATCTAGGGAAGGGGGAGGTCCAAAGTGCTTGAAGGGTGAGGAGGACAGGGAGCCGAGTTGACAGGACATGTGTGGAGATGGGGAAACAAAAAAGCAGGAAATGTAATTGTGAAATATAGAAAATAGGAGCAGGGAGCTTGTGCGATGAAGACCTCAAAAACATGAGGATTAAAATCTGATAAAGTGTGACACATTTCTGGAATAGGAAGGAGTTTCACAGACCTGGCAGGGTTAAATTGAGAAAAAGTTCATTCCTCTCCCTGGTTTGAGGAAATGACAAAACCCATCCTTGGTCACATCTTTGGCTGCTGAAGCAGCCAGTGAACCTTGCATGATGTATTTTGGCCTGATAGTGGCTCTCAAGTAAGGATGGACTTTTGAACTGTGTAGCAATTTGACAATGTGAAGGGGAAAGTGTACAGCTTTCCCAAAACAAAATCACAGGCATACAGTGTTTTTCATTATGTGTATATAGTTACACTAAAGTGGCACGAAATGAAAACCAAAATGCTACACCAAGAGTTTTTAGTAAATTGAATTTCAAACCCTGTAGTATGGACTAGAGTGTCTGAGGAAAAGAAGGACAGAAGACTATGGGGAGGAATTACCCATATATACTCGACTATAAGTCGACCTCATGTATAAGTCGAGGGTAGGTTTTGGGGCCAAAACTATGGATTTTGATATGACACATGGATAAGTCAAGGGTAAAACTTAGCAGCATGTAACAAAGGATGAAGCAAAGAAAAACAATGCTAAAGATCTTTAAATTTTTTCACAGACATAACTGTTTGTGCTCATCCTAAAGGCTGGATGGATGAGAAAGTAGAGAGGGTTGATGCTTCTTTTAGTGTTCCAAGAAGAGATTAAGCTTTCACCTTTCACCAGGGCATAGTACCTTTTTTAAAAATAAGAGTTAAAGTACAGTACTTACATTGACCCATGGATAAAGTGACCCAGATTTTTTGGGTCATTTTTTTTACTAAAATTTCTAGACTTGAGAAGAGTGACTATGGGCCTTTGCAGACTGCCAGAAATAGTGCAAATTGAGTCCACTTTAACTGCCCTGACTCAGTGCTAAGGAATCATGGGAACAGTAGTTTATTGTGGCACCAGAGCTCTCTGACAGAGAAGGCTCAATGTCTTGGAAAAAAAATACAATTCCCATGATCCCCTAGCACTGAGCCAGGGCAATTAAAGTGGACTCAATTTGCACTATTTCTAGCAGTCTGCAAAGGCCCATAGAGACCTGCAGGATTTTTTTTCAAATTTTTATTATTTAAAAACAACATATAAACAAGGACAGACATCATAAACAAAATAATATTAAGACCTACTAAACTAGACAAACAAAAACTAACTCTAAAAATTCTTCCCTTCCTTTAGTTTTGATATTATTTCTTTATATCTTTCGACTTTCAGTATCATCACCTACATATATGAATTGTTATCATATCATATCCTCACTATCCAAGTATCTCTTCTAGCTTGATTATACACAGTATTGTTCAATTATTTTCTTATTACACCTTTACTCACAAGCCTTGAATCATATTGTATTACAGAGTCTACTTCAAACTTAATGACTTACTAAGTAGTAAAATGCTTACTCAGATATACACGACTATTTACCAGTTATTTACCCTTTTATATAATTTATTTCATCTCTCCTTCCTATGACCATATTTTTGATAAATACTTAGAAACCAGTAACCAATCTTTGTCAAATTTGTTTCTGGATTGGTCCCTTAAAGCACAAGTGAGCTTATCTAATTCCATAATATCAAACAGCTTAATTTGCCATTCTTTCAATGTAGGGTTCCAATTCTTAGCTATTACACACCTTGCAGCGGATAGCATGTAGAAAAGAATTTTACCATGTTTCCTCTCAAACTTTTCTTCCACCATCCCCAATAAATATGTGGAGGGTTCAAAATGTAATGTCATATCTGTTATTTTAGCTATTTCATTGTGAATTTGAGTCCAAAAATTCTTTGTTTTTTCACACTCCCACCACATATGGATAAATGTACCCTTTTTTTTTTTTTACAGTTCCAACAGACATCATTCTTGGTTTTGTACATTTTTGATATTTTTTCCAGTGTGAGGTACCACTGTATTGTATCTTATAATAACTTTCTCTTATGTCTTAGTTCAATGTATACTTTATTCTTTTATTCCAATTCCCCCCCCTCTTCTAACATAATATGTTTTTTAAATCTTGTGCCCATGTGACCATAAATTGTTTAACTATTTAATCCTCCATACTTCTTTCTAATAACAGTTTGTACAATTTAGACTGTGTGTTGCATTTCACATGTAATTAGTTTTCCAAATTGTGTTTCTTCTTTTTCTATTTGATGTAATTTTTATCCATTTTAAATCTTTCTACTATCTGCCTGTACAGAAACCAGTTGCATTTTAAATTTTCAGACAATAATTCTTCCATTGATTTCATCTTATAATCGTCATTTACATTTTTAATAGGTCGTTATATGAGACCCATCCTTCTTCCTTCATCCGCTCTCTACGATAGAAGGTTTTGTTTACCGAGGTCCGTTTTGGGATTTTTTGCAGGAACCTTATTTTATATATTTTCCATATTCTTAATAACGACTTTCTTATGAAATGATTACTGAACTCAGAATTCACTTTATCATTGTCATATATAAGATATGCGTGCCATCCATATGGTAATTCGAAGCCTTCAAGATGTAAAAGATTTTCATTTTTTAAATGAATCCATTCTTTCACCCAATCTAAAACACAAGCATGGTAGTATAATTTTAAATTAGGAATGCCCAGACCACCTCTTTCTTTAGAATTCTGCATTATCTTAATTTTGATCCTCGATTTCTTTTTGTTCCAAATAAAAGCAGCTAATTCTTTCTCCCAAATTTTAAAAGGGTTGTCATTTGTTATTATGGGCAAAGATTGAAAAAGGTATAACATCTTTGATATTATATTCATTTTAATTACAGATATTCTGCCCAGCCATGATAAATTCAATTTAGTCCATTTCTATAAATCTGTTTTTATTTCCAGCCACATTTTTTCATAATTATTTTAAAATAAATCTGAGTTTTTTGCTGTGATGAATATTCCTAAATATTTTACCTTGTTCTTGATTTCAAAACCTGAAGTCTGTTGTAATATTTCTTTTTCAGTTTTTGTCATGTTTAAGGCTAATATATTTGTCTTCCTCTCATGTATTTTTAATCCAGCCAGATTACTGTATTCTTGAATTGTTTCTTTTAATGGTAAGATACTCTCCAGGGGATTACTTAAGATGACAACCAAATCATCTGCATAGGCTTTTATTTTGTATTCTTGATTTTTAATTTTTATGCCTTTTATTAGATCATTTTCTCTAATCTTATTGTTGAGAATTTCTATAATAATAGTGAACAAAAGAGGTGATAAAGGACATCCTTGATGAGTTCCTTTTTGTATTGGCCATTTTTCTGTCTTTTCACCATTTACCAAGATTCTTGCATCTTGATCTTTGTATATTGCGTCTGTCCATTTTATGAAATCTGTTCCTGCATCCATTACTTTCAAAGTTTCTTTTAAAAAGTCCCAATTAACATTATCGAATGCCTTTTCAGCATCGAGGAAAATTAAGGCCATCTGTTTATCTGGTTTCTTATAGTGAAATTAAATTAAATTAATTATTTGTCTTATATTCTCCTTCATGTGTCTGTTGGGCAGAAAACCTACTTGATCTCGATTAATCCATTTATTTAAGTTTTTTTTAGTCTTTCTGCTAATATTGTGGTAAAAATTTTGTAATCCAGATTTAGTAAAGCGATTGGTCTAAAATTTCTTGTTTCTGGAATTTCTTTTTCTTCTTTTGGGATTAAAGTAATAAATGATGACTTCCATGATTCAGGGATCCTTCCTTCTTGAATCGAGTTTATGGTGATTTGTAGTGGGTTTACTAATATGTTTTTAAATTTCTTGTAATATATTGCGGAGAATCCGGCTGGGTCAGGGTATTTCCCAGATTTTAACTTCTCTATTGCTTATACAACTTCCATTGTTGAAATTCTTTTATTCAATTCTTCTTTTTGAATTTCATTAAGTTTCTTAATTTTTTGCTGTTCTAAATATTTCTGTATATCTTCCAATTTCACTTTTTTCCATGAGAAGAGCTCTTTGAAATATCTATGAAATATTTTCTTTATCTCTTTTTGCTCATTTACAATCTTTCCCCCTTCTTTTATCCGCCATATTGATTTTTTTATCTACTATTTTTTAATTTCCACACCAGCCATCTGCCCGGTTTATTTGCATGTTCGAATTGTTTTTGTCTTATATATCTAATTTTTTCTCGATTTCTTCAGTCATTAAAATTGAAATTTGTTTCTGTAAAACTTTAATTTCTTGTATTATATCTGTTTTCTTTGGGTCTTTTTTTAGCTGAATTTCTTTGTTTTTAATTTTCTGTAGAATTGATTCCATTTTTTCTCCTTGTTTCTTCTTTTTCTCTACATTCTTTTGTATGAAAAACCCATGCATTACTGCTTTCGAGGCATCCCAAACTGTTTGAGGTTTGACTTCATTGTTGAGGTTTTCCTGAAAATATAATTGTAAATTCTTTTCTGCAGATTTTAGAATTTCTTCATCTCTCAATAAGGATTCATTTAATCTCCAGTTATATTCTCTTGATTTTTCTTTTCTCTCCATTGTTATTGGGTTGTGATTGGAAAAGTTTTGGGAAGGATATCTATCTTATTTATTTTTGGGATCAAGGAAGATGATGTTAGAAACATATGTATTCAGGACCATGAACCGTGTTGGTCTGAATACAATGTATAATCCTTGGCATTTCCATGAATTATCCTCCAAGCATCCATCAGCAATAAAATGTCTATCATTTAAAAAAAAAAAAAAAGGTAGTTTTCCTTGGTTCTTTTTAATCTGTTTCTTTGATTTCCATCAATTACCGGATCAAATACCCCGTTCCAACCCCCTAGCATAATTACTTGTTCATGGTCATATTGGGTTATAATTTTTGTTAATTTTTGAAAAAAAAACACCTTTTTTCTCTGTTGGAGCATATATCCCGACTAATAGAGTTTTCTCAGTTTGCCGATCTATTTCTATTCCAAGATATTGGCCATTTGTGTCATTAAACAATTCATTTGCCGTTAACCTTTTGTTTATGTAAATTACAATGCCTTTTTTCCTTTTGGGGCCGGCCGAAACAAATTCTTTACCTAATTTACGATTATATAAGAATCTCGATTCCTCCCTTTTGATATGCGTCTCTTGCAGACAGTAGATATCATGTTTCAATTTCCCTAAATAATGAAATATTTTTTTCCTTTTCTGAGGACTATTTAGTCCTTTTACTTTCCAAGATATACATCTGATTTTGTTCGTCATTCTTTTATTTGTTAAATATTGTCGCTTTTCTTCTTTATCAATTAATTTACTCTTTTTCTTGATCAAGTTCTTCTTCCAAATTGAATTCTCCTGTCCGAAGTAACGGTTGGTCATCTTCTGTTTCCTGTTCTTGGTCTTTTAGGAAAGTTTCTAAAAATACTTGAGCTTCTTGCACCGAATTGATGTTAACTCTCTTCTGTCTATGTTTAAATGAAAGTCCTTCTGGATTTTCCCATCGATAGTTGATGCCTGCATCTCTAAGTTTCTTTGTGAGAAAATTGTATTCCTTCCTTTTAGTCAAAATTTGGCCCGGAATGTCCTTCAAAAGCTGAACCTCCACTCCTTTCATGGTTAGTCTTGTCTCAAAATGTTGTTGAAGAATTTGTTCTTTTGTTTGGGTTCTTACAAAATATACTACGATATCTCTCGGCAACCTCTTTTGTTTAGCTATCCAAGAGTTCACGTGGAATGTTTTATCAATATCGAGTTCCATTAGTTCTTTATCTTTTCTGATGAAATCTGCTACAGCTGTAGTGATTGCTTCATACAAGTTTTCGTTGTCTGATTCTGGTACACCTCGAATCTTGATGCATCTTTCTCTTGCTTTATACTCCTAATTTAATTTCTCTTCCTGTATCTCCTTTCTTTTCTGTATTTCTGTATCTAATTTTTCTTCTAGGATTTGATTTTTCTTTTCTAGTTCTTTAACTTTGTATTTCACTAGTTTAACGTCTTTAGATATAGTCTTCATTGCTTCTGTCATTTCTGCCATATCCGATCTTATCTCCATCTTATTTTCTCCTTTTATCTTTTCCATGTCTTGCCTTAGTTCATCTTTATCCCTTTTCATCTCTTGTCTCATTTATCTCAATTCGTCTAAAACTGTACTAATATCTTGATTTTTGGTTTGGTCGACTGAGGATCTTCTTTGCATTTGTTGTTGCTGCTGCATTTTTGTGGATTGAAGTCTTGTTGTTTATACCCGCTATAGTCTTTGAACTTGTTTAATGACTGTTTCAATATAAATAAAATTGCCCTTATAAACAATATTATCAGCACTCAAATTACCTTATACCACAAGCAAAAACAAATATTATTTAAGTTGAAATTACACCTTTGATTATTTTAACCAGTCAGTATATTTCTATTTCTTTCTTATTTGCTTCTTACACTAAAGTTTATATTTTATGAAATTATAATAGAAAATAAACTCACTATATCTTCACCAAAATTCTGATATTAATTACAGCTTATCCTAATTTAATATCTCACCTAAAAATCCTAAATGCAATGTTGGTTATATTATATATATATTTGGTATCTTCTAAGCTTTGTCTTACAGTTACACAAAATGACCACCAGATGTCTCTATTTTCTAAAGATTAAGTAACACAGTAAGATAACAGGTCTTGACACATTACACTTTACACATCAATCCTTCTTTGGTAGATGAGATGACAGCTGGTCCTGTTTTGTCACTTCTGCCCTCCCTCGTGTTCAATAACCTTGAAAACATCCACGATTAATTTCTAAACATTATATATAATAAAATATTATAACAAAAAATCCACAAGTACTATTAGTCTATTATTTCATTACACTTTACTTAGACAGATGTCTTCTTATCCTTTCTCTTCTTCACTGCAGCCCCTCCTCTCCAAATTTCTCTTTCTCTGTCGTTCCACCACTGCCTTAAGTACTGGTCCAGTTGTCTTTTTCTCCTCTCCTCTCCGCCTTTTCTCCGCTGCAGAAAGATTAAATTCTCCATCACAACTCTGTCACCCCACTTGTCTCTCAGCCAAAGATCTTCTTTTCAGCTCTGGATTCCTCTCCAGCTCTGTCGCAAGCACAGTCCCTCTCAGTCCCTCTCTGACTCAGTAACCTCGGAGCACCACGGCTTCTTTCACTCCCCCAATCACCCGGTCAGTGATCTTTTTCTCTGCCGTGCCAGTCTCTGCTTCTCCTCCACCTCGTCTCCAGGCCTTCTATTCACCCAGCTGAGGGTCTTCTCCACTCTCCTCTCCAGTCTGCTGCCTCTCTGCCTCTTCTTCAATCTTCTCTTCTCCCCAGTCCCTCAACTGAGCAGCTTCTCTCCTCTCCTTCTGCTGCCTTCCCCACCATCCACCGGCTTCTCTTTACCGCCGCACTGCCGTTTTCTCTCCAAGTAAAATTAGTATTAAGCTCTGCCGATACCTGGGTCTCTTCACTGGGGTTTTTCTGCCTCCTTTCCACCTCCTCTCTGTTACTCGCCGGTACTGCTCAGAGTCCACCCCTGTCAGCACGATTCCTCTGTTTTGGTCTCCGTCACCTCAGCACAGATCCTCCAAGCTTCGATCCCCCTTTCCACCTTCAGCCACCACTTTCACTCTCCACTTTTCTCTGTTTAATAGCCTCGATCATCCATCAGTAGATGGTGGATATGATTTCACTAATAGTTATTTAGTATCTACTTTACTTGACTATCGTTTATTTTCTTCAATGATACAATATCTCTTTGAATTAGCCTTGCGCTCCGTTTAAGTTGTTTCACTTCAGTCTAGCTCTAGCACTTGTTTGACCCTTTCCAGGTCTTATTTACAGAATAGAATCAATCTTGTTGATTATTTAAGTTGGTGTACATTTCAGCTGAAGGTTTGAACTTTGTGTTCCAACACTAAAGTTTTTTAATATAGTTGCCGATTTCTGCTAATTTTAGTTAGTTGGTGGCGTCTGTGTACCACATAATGGCAGCACAGGAGCAGTCATGTATAGCTCCGCGGTCCCTCCATTTCTTACCAGACAACTACTTGCTGTTTCTTGTTGTCCCTGATGGGTAAACAGACCTTTGTGGAACACCTCTGTGTCCTCAATACCAAGAGGACAATTTGGAGCACTTTCTCTGTCGAAAAGAAAGCCTCCTCTGCCACTTCTGGCGAATGGTCTTCAGCAGTCACCCTGAAGAGCCACTCAATTAGACGCCATACCAACCGGAAGTCCAGACCTGCAGGATTTATTGATGTCAGTGAGACCCACAATGCTGAGAATCAAACTAATACCATCTCTCCTACTCACTTCTCTTCCTCTCCATGCCAATCCACTTCATGTAGAGTGCACGGCATGAGAGCTTCATGTGTATGGAAAACCCTACTATCTGGATGTTTAGCCCAAACTATGTTTTTAGTTTGGTTTAGTTTAGTTTAGTTTTTGTTTTACCTTTCTCCCAGAGCTGGTGGCTTACAAACTCTAAGATCACTGCAATGGAATCCCCCTTCCTCTCTCCTCCTCCTTCTCTTCCTTCCTCCTCCAGACTAGTTCATATTATACAGGGATCTGAAAAATCAATGTACTAATAGCTATCGTATTTTCCTGCGTATAAGACGACTTTTAAACCCCAGAAAATCTTCCCAAAAGTCGGGGGTCATCTTATACACCGGTAAGAGCAAGATCCTGCTCACCCGGTGGCCATTTTGTCTCCCTCCTCCTCCCTCTCAACTCACCAGGCTGGGCCACACCCTCAGGAAGATCAGGGAGGAGCAGGAGGCAGAGGCATTGCTGGCTTGGCCTTGGAGAAGAGGAGGAGGAAGCAGGATGAGGTGAGGTGTTTCTCCCTTCCTCCCTCACTGGGCTGGGCTGGGCTGCCCTCCTTTGCCCTGCCTCTCTGCAGAGAAGGCCCTGTAAAAACCCACTGGGTGGCCTTGGGCAAGTCACAGTCTCTCAGCCTCAGGGGAAGGCCTCAGCTTCCTTCCCTCCCTTCTTTCCCCCCTTCCTTCCTTCCTTCCTTCCTCCCTTCTTTCTTTCCTCCGTTCCTCCCTCCCTTCCCCTCAGAAAAAGCCCCCCCATGTGAGAAGGAGGAGGAGGTGAAGAGGGGCAGGGAAGCCACCTTGCAAGGTGGCAAGGTTGTTCAGAAAGCATTTGTCATTGCTTTTCCCAATGCTGAGAGAGTGTGACTTCCAAAAATGCTATTGTGGTGGTGGCTGTTGTGTGCCTTCCAGTCATTTCTAACTTCTGGCAACTCAAAAGCAAACCTATCCTGAGGTTTCCTTGGCAAAGTTTGTTCAGAAAGCATTTGTCATTGCTTTCCCTGAGGCTGAGAGAGTGTGACCTCCAAGAATGTTATTGATTTTGTTATTGTTCCTGACTTATGTTGATCATGGGGTTTTCTTGGCAAGATTCGCTCAGAGGAGGTTTGCCATTGCCTTCCCCTGAGGCTGAGAGTGTGTGACTTGTCCAAGTTCACCCAGTGGGTTTCATGGCAGAGTGGGGAATCAATCCCAGGTCTCCAGAGTGGTAGTCCAACACTCAAACCACTACACCATGCTGGCTTTTATTCCCATGTGCTACCTATGAAACAATTGCAGCCTTTTTTGTTGTTCTTGTGTGTCTTCAAGTCCTTTCCAACTTATGGCGACCCTAAGGCAACCTTATCATGGGGTTTTCTTGGCATGTTTCTTCAAAGGGGGGTTGCCATTACACTCCTCTGAGGCTGAGAGTGTGTGACATGCCCAGGGCCACTTCCTTAGGTACAGATTGTACATACCGCAGAATGCATCATCTAGTATATTGGCAGTCCTTCCCCCCAACACTTTCTCATTTCCCCCCAGCCATCTCATAGCTGGGAGATGGAAATAATTTTTAAAGCAGCATTTAAATCTGGACTATTCTTTAAAAAGTACGGTAAGGTCCAAAACACACTGCAGAAATAAATGCTAGGGAACATGGGAACTGTAGTTTGTTGCGTTTATAAGTGACAGTTTTCCTGCTAAGTACCTGCATGCCATAAGCATTTGAATTAAAATTACCAGATTGAAAACAAATCTCATGTTTTTTTTACATTTTTATTTGGTGTGTGTTGGAAGAGGGGGTCATCTTATATGGCGAGTATATCCCAAACTCTATACTTTAACTGGAAAAGTTGGGGGTCGTCTTATACGCCCAGTCGTCTTATACGCCGGAAAATGCGGGTAGATATTAACTTCAATCTGTGTTAAATTCTTGGGATGGAATGCTCTCATCTTATCATCACTAATCCATCTCACACAGAGATCCCCCAGATCAGTGTAGGGAAACCCCTAGTGTCCGGATGTTAATCCAAATTTGAGTTAGCCCTGAAATTTTTGGAATGGAATTGTACTACCCCATACTTCTGCATTTACTAGTGTAGAGGACAAGAAGGAGGAAGAAGAGGACTTGAAAATCTAACTTTGGCATCACTACTTCTAAGTTCCCTTTGCTGAGGTCAAGGTTTCCCTTTCCCTAGGCTTTTTTTTGGGGGGAGGGGAAATAATTTGCCATTTGAACACTACTCCTTTTCACAATCACTGTTCCTATGCTCTGGGCACATTTTCTTTTAGCTGAAAAGCAGAAGTCCTGGTGTTGTTGCCACTACTCCAATCTTTCCAGGAACATGGAAATGGGAGTTGTAACCATGCCACCATCATGACCCCTTTTTATGCCTCTCCTAGCCCTGTCACCAAGGGTCTCTCCTTGATCTGGCTGCCTACAGGAAGTGTGAATTTAAAATATCTTGTGGAGTCCCTGTGAATTTGCTGATGTGCCCTGGGACATCGCAGTGAACAGTTTGGGGACTGCAAATATAGAGGATGGGATATCAGATTCAGATGAAGGGCATTAAGATACAAATCCAGGGCTAACTAAGGGCCAGTACAGACTGGCATAAAGGGCTGGCCTTGGGGGCAGAGTCAGGGCATGGCAACTGCACGCTGGCCACCCCAACTCCGCCCCCAGGACAATGTCACACTGCCCAAGCAACTGCATGGCAGATGGCAAAAGAACATGTCTTCGGTGCAGCATTTACACATGCTGCGCCGAAGAAGTGGCAAAAAGCTGCTGCCACCACAGGTAGGCCATCCTTTCTGTGGTGCAAAAAGGAGCCACTTTTTGCAGCTTCTTTTTGCACCATGGAAAGCCCAGATCAGGGCCACAGTGTGTGTTGCTGCAGCCCCAATCTGGCAAGGAAAGGGGCAACATTTTGCCGCCCCTTAGGGGCTGTCTGTACAGCCCCTATGAAGCCCACCATGTAACTTATATGTACAATAACTCCCCCCCCCCATAAGCTGGATTCTCAAATGAAATCTGGATAATGAAACAGAAATACCTTGTTACGTGTGAACAGTTTTAGCTATTTCCCAAATAAGCTTGCCTTTGTTTCCAAGTAAATGTTTTTGTTTGTTTGTTTTGCTTTTATACTTGAAATCAAACTGGAGAACAAATTATTGATGTCTATGATCTAAGGCAGGAAACAAATCCAAATGGAAATAAAGAAACAACATCATATTCATACCACAGATAAGAACTTTCTTAGTTTTCTCAAACTGGTGGGAACAAAAGTTGTTGTACCTGGATGGGAAGACTGATCAGATGAAATCATCCGATTCTTGCTAGGAGATAGCCTAGGAGGTGCATACAGGAAAGCAGAGGCTTTCTCATCTGATCTGGTAGAAAAAGCAACTGTAAGAAAGGAAGAAAAAAGAGCAAAAGTAAAAACTAAAAGCATATAAGATTTCATTTTTTATTTGTAGATAGTTTTCCCTAAGATATAAATTCTGGAAATTAATTCTACCTAAAATAGAAATAAATTATTGGACAATGGTCCAATCATGCATCATGGTGTAGGGTTTGAGCATTGGGTTGGGACTGGAGACCAAAGTTCAAATCCCTGCTCAGCCATGGAACCCCTTTGGATGACCTTGGGCAAGCCAGACACTCTCAGGCTTAGAGGAAGGCAAAAACAAAGCCCCTCTAAATAAATATTGCCAAGAAAACCCTGTGATAGGTTCACTTTAGGATTGCCATAAGTCAGAAACAACTTGAAGGCACACAACAACAACAACATTGGTTAGAAAACAAGTGAACTTCACTTTCTCCATACGTTGATAACAAGACTATCCAAGTAGACTTATTTGGATTACCAATGCCTACAATTTCATAGAACTGGCCTAAAAGTTTGGAGAATAGGGAAAGCATCTCTAAGTGTTCTATTGTGATGTCAAATGTCTTTGCCAGCTTTGGCAGCAAAAGCAGTGGTTAGAGTGATGCAGACTTCTGCTTGCTCCATCACAGTTGCATTATGCTGAGATACTAAAGGATTGGATGTAAAACCTTGATTATTTTGCCTTTGCATACAAGAACAATTATTGTATTCTCCCCCCACTATGGGAGAAAGTGAATGTTCCTCCACAGTATTCTCCTTGTATTTCAATGTCCTGAAGTGTTGCAGAGGAATTATTCTACAGAGAAAAATATGTGGGTTTGAGGAAGGGGGAATCTTTTTCCTGCATAGAAAAAAGATTTCCTGTTCAGAAAGAAGGGTTTTCTCTGTGAGAAATCCATTCCCTACACAAAAAACAGAGTTTCTTGTGCAGAACTCTACCATATTTTTATATGCAGAATAATTCCTTCAAACATTTCAGAACATTCAAATACTGGGAGAAAACTGTGCAAAATAAATCTGTTCTTCTTGACAGTTTTCTGACCATTGCGGAAACCATTTTTGATTGAGAAGGAATTACCTGAGAAGGAATTAATTCTTTCCGTCCTTATTACACATTGATTTATATTATTATTCACAGCCAATAAGCAAGACTTATTTTGCATGTAATGTTTTGATGACAGAAGAATCTCACTAGCAGATTCACTATCTGTCTAACCTGTACACGTACACAACCCAACGACAGCCTGCTGTGAGGCTTTTAATATTCACTTTGCAGGCAAAATCTCTCAGATAAGAGCCGACTTGGACACCATTGTTTTGGCAGAATCCGTAGACAAGGCCCCCAGGAACTCCGTTGATGGCATTTTACTGGATCAATTACAATCTGTGAGTACCGATGACATGGACAAGCTGCTCGGAATGGTGAGGAAGACGACTTGCCCCCTCGATCCATGTCCATCTTGGCTGGTCGTCCGGGGGGGGGACGCGTTGAAGGTGTTCCTTCGGGACACAATCAACGCGTCATTCAGGGAAGGTATTGTGCCATCTTGTTTAAAGGAGGCAGCAGTTAGGCCACTCCTGAAAAAGCCTTCCCTGGATCCCCTGGATAGAAACAACTACAGACCAGTCTCCTTGCTCCCTTTTCTGATCAAGGTGATCGAGAGGGCAGTTGCTTCCCAACTCCAAGCAGTCTTGGATAAAACCGATTATCTTGATCCATTCCAAACTGGCTTCAGGACAGGATTTGGAGTGGAGACTGCCATGGTTGCTCTGACCGATGACCTCCGCCTGAGTATCGACAGGGGTAGTGTGACCCTGTCGGTGCTCTTGTATCTCTCAGCGGCCTTTGACACCATAGATCATGCCATCCTCTTGGATCGTCTGCTTTGCAGTGGTTCCGCTCCTTCCTCTCGGGCAGATCCCAGAGGGTGAGGCTCGGGGACAGTTGCTCGTCTAAAATTGAGCTTAATTGTGGCGTCCCTCAAGGCACCATCCTGTCCCCGATGTTGTTTAATATTTACATGAAGCCGCTGGGTGAGATCATTTGGAGGCATGGAGCATGGTGTCTTCAGTACTCTGATGACACCCAGATCTATCTCTCCATGACCAGATCATCGTCTCAGACTTCAGATGGCGTCTCTCCTCTCAATGACTGTCTCACAGCGTTAATGGATTGGATGAGGAAAAACAGATTGAAGTTGAATCCAGGCAAAACGGAGGTACTCACAGTCACAGGCCCGAAACCAGATTTGGGAATACAGCCTCCAGTCCTGGATGGAGTCACACTCTCCTCCAAGGACTGTGTTCGCAGTTTGGGGGTACTCCTTGACTCGTCGCTTCACATGACTAGTCAGGTGAATGCGGTGATCAGGAGCGCCTGTTATCAGCTTCAGCTGATACGCCAACTGCACCCTTATCTGGATGTGAGGGATCTGGAAGCTGTGGTACATGCCCTGGTAACCTCACGTCTGGATTACTGCAATGCACTCTACATGGGGCTACCTTGTGCCTAACCCGGAAACTACAACTGGTGCAAAACATGGCAGCCAGGTTAATTACTGGAACATCAAGGAGGGAGCACATAACACCAGTGCTGAAATCCCTCCACTGGATGCCAATTAGTTTCCGGGCACAGCACAAGGTGTTGGTTTTGACCTTTAAAGCCCTACATGGCTTGGGTCCATCTTATCTTAGGGACCGCCTCTCCCCATATGATCCCCCTCACGCCCTGCGGTCCTCTGGGAGGAATCTGCTATAGCCAATAAAAACTAGGCTGTCTCAGACCTCCCAGAGGGCCTTCTCTGCAACCACTCCCAGACTTTGAAATGGCCTGCCGGACGAGATCCGTCTTATTACCACTCTTGCTGCTTTTAAAAAAGCAGTAAAGGTGGATCTCTTTCAGCAGGCCTTCCCGGAATAACTGTGGTCTGCCGCTAGATGAGTTTATTTTGTTTTTACTGATTCCTTGTCTCATTAATGGATGGTTTCATTTTATTGTTGTATTTTTAATTGTTCGTTAGTTTAATTCTGTTTTAAGGGGTGGGAGGGTGGATTATGGGATGGGGGGATGTTTTAATTTGTTTGTTTTAAAATTGTTGTACCCCGCCCCGATTGCTGTGCAAAGGGGTGGGCTATAAATAAATTATTATTATTATTATTATTATTATTATTCCTGAATGTTCCAAGGAAGCACATCTGTTTTCATGCTATGGAAACAGAGGTTATTGTGATTTGCTGAAACTGCTTGGGCAATCCATTTACAGTACTTACAACTAGAGTTGAAATACTTGAATGAAGTAGTACTAGTAGCATCCTTCTAGGGAATTCCAGACTTGGATCTGACTCTAAGTAGGAACTTGCAAAGATGGAGGGAAATATGACTAGGTAGGTTTGTTACAAAAAGGCTCACCAATGGCAGTTCATACATCTAGAGTGCATGTTTTGTGTTTTAATCACCATGGCCTTGCACCTTGAATAACATAATCATTTCCCTCCCTGAGAAAGACAGAAAGATGCTTGAACGCTACTAGGAATATTGTATATTGTATTGAATATATATATATAATCCAGCAATCCCATTGAAAGAGGTTTGATGGAATTGTAGGTAAGAACAAATCCCTATCTGATTTACAGCCAGACATCTCAAAGAGATATCTTTAAAGTTTAAATTGGCCAATCTTGGTGGAGAGTGTGACAGCATCTCAAGATAGATCAGTAGGCTAAAGTACCAGGCATGTAGCCCGGTGATACCTTTTGTTCAGAATACTTCTATATGATTGTGTCCCAGATGTGTGATTTTTGTAATGTTTAGTCAGCTTCAGCACAGTCAAATTGCAAGGACACATACAAAATACAGTAACATCCAAAATCTGCAAAGCAGCGATACCTTTATTGGGCCAACAAAAAAAAAATGCACAAAATGCATCATACAAGCTTTCAAAGCTTCACTGGTTTCTGTATCAGGCAAAGGTGTTAAAAATCATGCAGGAGAAGAATGATGGTGTTAGAGTCATAGGCATACATTTTGTCAACATGTTTTTGTTGTTGTCAGTTAAGATGGTCTGGAGGGATCTCAGTGCAAGCAGAATTCAAAGACTTTTTTTTAATTAATTCCCCCTTTAATCTCATTTTTCTCCTCCTCCTCCTCCTCTTCCTCCTCATTCCCTTGCTTCTCTCTCTTGCTTCCTTTGGGGCAGTAAGAATCTATGGAGGAGGCCAGCTTGCAGGCTTTCAATTCTATTTACTTTTTGGAACCAAATCATATTGGCCCCAGGGCCCTCAGCTTAGTGTCCATTCAAACCTCATATCTTTGTCTGTACAAGTCTTTGCTCATACAAAGACCAGTGTAAAAAAGCAGTATACTCCTATATGCAAAAGTATACATATTTTGAATTTATATATACACACATATATTTTGAATTTATAATCAAAAGTTGAGACACCAGGAAATGAGGTTCTTTATGTTCCCCTCAATTTGTAACAAAATAATTAAAAATATTTTGACTCCATTTCCTTCTATTTCTATTTTTATTGCTCAGTCTATCAGCTCTACACCCAAGTGGACTACCACTTCACCAGAACCTAAGCTTCCCAGCTTTCAGTTTACTAAATCCTGCCTTGGCATTTCCACAGCATTCTTCATTCCTTATTTGACAAAATCCCTCTCCCTTTATCATTCCCTAGCTCTGTGTTAGCACTGTTAAAAGTATTACATTACATGCTAGGCAGTTAATACACTAACTTTTCTCCTCTTCTGTCAGATCTTTGTAGTAAGAATAAAACTTGAACTTCTTAAACTGTGTGAAGAATAAAACTTGAACTGCTTAACCTGAAATAGCTACTTCCCCACTCTATTAAAGTATGCTGCCTAATCTTCTATGTGCGTGCCACAGATCTGGAGAAGGTCCTTTTGTTCGTGCATGTGTTGTGACTCATGTACACATGAGAAGTCACGTACTGGTGTAAACAAGGATATCTAGCAACAGACTGGGTCTTCTAACTCCCTGAGCAAACTTGCTCAAACTAGTACCATCCAGATCTGTTTGTTTCCCATCTTTCCAGGAATGTGTCTGTTAGAACGATGGAAGCTATATTCTAACACATCTGCAGGATGCTCGGTTGAGTGAGGTTGCACTAAAGAATAACAAAAGTTTGCAGTATCATTAGAATTTCCAGTGCCAGTTTCCCCTGATCTTATTAGTAAAACTGTGTTAACCACTCTTCTAGAGTTTGCCTATGATGCCTCGGATTTACTAGACTAGGGCCTTTGCAGACTGCTAGAAATAGTGCAAATTGAGTCCACTTTAACTGTCCTCGCTCAGTGCTAGGGAATCATGGGAATTGTATTTTTTTTCTGAGACATCGAGCCTACTCTGTCAGAGAGCTCTGGTGCCACAATAAACTGCAGTTCCCATGATTCCCTAGCACTGAGTCAGGGCAGTTAAAGTGGACTCAATTTGCACTATTTCTGGCAGTCTGCAAAGGCCCTTAGTTCCATAATTCAGCTGGCATTTGTTTGGCAGATTCATGAAGAACACATTTCCATTCTGGTTTCTCTAGTGTTTCCAATTTGTCTCTTGCCTGAACCTTAGATTCCTCTAGGCCAGTGATTCCCAAACTCTGGTCCTCAGGATGTTTTGGACTTCAACTCCTAGTAGCCTCAGCCACCTTGGCCAGTGCTCTGGAATCCTGGAGCAGGTCCAAATCACCTGGAAGGCCAGAGTTTCTAGGCACTGCCCAACCACCAACCTGACCATGGATCTGACCAGGCCTCCCTCATTCTACTTAAAATGCCAATATTTTTTAAAAATTAAACATTGCCATTCTCAGGTGTTATACATGCTAGATAAACAGAAGTTTACTGGTCCTTGTTTCCAAAAATGCCCTCAATTGTACATTGTTGCTAATAGGTGGTTGTACTAGGTAGCTCATGCCTATCTCTATCCCTAAAAGAGTTCAATGCCACAATTATTCTCCCTGAAAATGGGTTTAAATCAGTGCTACTGAAAGTAGTTATTCCTGGACCAATGCCTATCCCTGAGCCATTTGCTACTAGTCCTTGGTGAGTTTCTATGGAAGAAAAGCAGGCACCAATGCCCACCCACCCACCCACCCCGGCACACTGGAAAAAAGATAATTACCAGCACCTCACACCAGCTAGCCTCAGAAGCACTGATTTAATTCACTCTGCAACTAGAGCAATAGCAAAACACAGCTATAAAATTATTTTTATGAATGGTGCCCCCATTAGAAAGGCTCCCATGTCAAGAGTGAGATGAAATCATAATGGTTTTATTCTCGACTTTGAAGGAACCATTCAAGGTGCTAAACCTATTCAGGGGACAGGGTTTGTTGGAGCACCAGAGCTTTCTCACAGAGAAGGCCAAATGTCTCACAAAACTACAGTTCCCAGAATTCCATAACAACCCATGACAGTTAAAGTGGTGTCAAACTGAATTATTTCTGCAGTGCGGATGCAGCTTGAGATGATTCATCACAGCCTTGTTGTGAAATCTATCAACTGCCATTGACAAGCTCTTCCAAATACTAGACACTAGAAGGACCAAATAGATTTGATGTATTTCTTAATATAATAATTTATTTTTTTGTGGGGAAGAGGCATCCAGGAAACTACAGTCTTTCTAACATATTCTTGGATACCCCAAAAACTAAAGTTTTCCCAGTTCTGTCAATAGAAACAACAACCAATTCTATAATTACAAAAATAACAACAAGCAATTTCAGGGTGGGGAGGGGAGAAAGAGACTGATGAATACCAAAAGCTACTGCTAGATGGTCTTATGTAATAGCCTCATTTATTACAAGCAAAAGATGTTGCTACTGGGTATTCTTTAACAACTTCATTAATTATCTCATGGGTAAAGAGAAATAAACAAGCTACAGTATTAATAAAATCTAGAAGTAAAAATGACACCATCTATTATTCTACTGAAATGCAATGAAACCACAGTAAGTGCATAGGGTTGGGACTAATGGTGTTATTTTAGTAGTGCAAAACTCATAGTAACCCTGTTTTCCTCCCTGTAAAATATTATACACAATGCTTTGATTGTAATTGTGCAAGACATTGCATATGCTTTCCACAACATTGTGGTGTTTGCTTGCTATCATTCTCTTGAGGAATGTGAGAGATAATAGTGTGTCTCACAAGCAGAGCAACTAGTATGTGTAAGTAGAAGGTAAGCAAAAAGCAGTCCCATACCCATACCTTCAACCCCCTGCTCTGCCCTACGTAGCCTGCCTTTTGAGTTTATTTTATTTTATTTTAATTTTTTCACACAATTCTGGAGTTCTGCCAATGTGATTTAAGAAAAGAAATAGAAAACTGTGTAACGCTGGTCAAATCACAATCTCTCAGCCTTAGAAGAAGGCAAAGATAAGCCCCCTCTAAAGAAATATTGCCAAGAAAATCATGTGATAGTGTCATGAGGGGTCACAACTTGAAGCCACACAACAACAAAATTCACTATTTTTTTATTCTGGTTTATTGTAATCTGCATGAAGAATTTTACTATAAATTGAGAAAAATGTATGAAAAAATTGAAGATGTCCTGGATGCATTAACAAATCAATTATTATCAAATAGTCCCTCTGCCCAGAAACTCTGATAATTTAAAATCAAGCTCTACCTCTTCTAATAAAAGAAAAGGTATTCCCTGTTGACAAGGTTGTCAATTCGTGTCCGACCATAGGGGGCAGTGCTCATCTCCATTACTAAGCCAAAGAGCCAGCTTTGTCAGTGGGCGTTTTCACATGGGGCTTAAGGCAGACGCTATCCTACCTCCGTCCGGCCCCAGTCCGGCTCCTTTGCAAAGTTTTCACACGACGTCGCAGCAAGCCCCGCCCCATCCAGTGCCATCCCCGGCGCTAGCCTGCGTCAGTCCGGGTCCTTGCTCCGAGTGTTCACACTTACATCGCAGCAAGCCCCACCCCGCCCCACCCTGCCCCATCCAGCGCCATCCCTGGCGCTGGGCAGCATCAGCCCCGGTCTTTGCAATTTCTTTTTCAAAAAGGAATTAAGTTGCCGCTGCCGGAGCCATTCCGGAATAATGCTGCTTTCACAGGTCTGAAGCTGCAAGATCCATTCTGGAATGGCTCCAGGCGGCTTTGAGACCCCAAGTGTGAAAACGTCCAGAGGCTACTCTGTGATCATGTGGCCAGCATGATTGCGCAGAATGCTGTTTACCTTCCCACCAAAGTGGTACCTATTTATCTACAGTACTTGAATTCCCATGCTTTCGAACTGCTAGGTTGGCAGAAGCTGGGACTAGTGACAGAAGCTCACCCCATCATGCAGCACCCGGGCCTTGAACTGCCAACCTGCCAATCTTGCAATCAACAGAGTCAGCATCTTAACCACTTGAGCCACTGCATCCCTCTACTAATACCACTACATATATGATTACAGTTAACTTAATTAACAGTTAATACTGCTCATGCTGTAATCCTATATACCCTTCTGGTTATTATATAGCATATATTGCGTTATCTTACTATCATAATATTATATGAAAAGATTCATTGCCTTAAAAGTAATGGGAATTTGGATCAGATTTTCAGTTGCTTGTCATGTGCAACCAAGAGCTTTGAACAAAAGTAGAATTTTATAAAGTGTCAGACTCATGAACTGAGAAATCCCAGCAAGAAATACAGTACAAAAGAAAAGCAGAAAATTAACTTGCTTTGTGAATGATTATCATTGGTTCCAGGTGGATTCCTCACTTTAATAAAGATGGATAGAACTGAACATGCTGAAGTGGGGAAAGCTTTTCATCTGTACTAGCAATTCATTGTTTCTTAACTCTTGTTCATCCATAGAAATTACTGAATCGCTTTGAACAAAGCATACCTTCAGTCCTTTAGTTCCTTTTCTAGTAAATGTGATACCTACTCTAGAAATGTAACATAATACTGAAATCCATAGTACACATAAATAGACGTGTGTAATAAAAAACATCAAAAATAAATTATCATAGTTGTTGCTATTTGTTAGTATGGCTTAGTTTTGTACAATGGAGTTACCTTGCAAAAAAAACAACTGAATAAGACTCCAAGAATAGAAGGTAAGAGCTCTGAGGAAGTGGCAGTGAAGTCCCAACCTGAGCTTAAAGCCCAGAGAAATAACCACACTAGTGGAAGTATTCAAAGACACAGCCATGTTAGTCTGTATCAACACGAAAAGGGATCTTGTAGCTCCTTTGAGACTGAGAAATTGGTAAGATAAGTTTTTGTAGATTGGGTCTACTTCAACAGATGCATGGAGAGAAGTGCCTATGGACAGACATTTAGACCCTTGAATGGAAGATGTGTAAGAGTGAATAGTAACAGGAATGAAAATCTTGTGAGTATGGTGATGAGGTGACAGGTTTACTATTAAGTTAGCCCCACTTTTGTCCCTTAAAACTTGTCACCTCATCATCTTAACCACAGGTTTTGCATTTCTATAACTATTTGTTGACACACACAATCCATTTGTACAAATTTATCAGTACAAAACAGATGCAATTTTTTTCCTCCTAGCATGCCAAAATCTGTCAATCAAGAGTCTTATTGTTTAACTGTCAGTTTTGCCAGCTTGCACTCTCATTGGTTGCCTCCCTCATTAAATCTTCTTCCTTCTTTTGTGTCTCAGTGAGTGATCATGAGTAAGGGAAGGAAGTTTAAATGTCTTCCTCCATAGCATCAATTTTTAAGAGAGGACTGGTTCGCAGAGATGTAATCATGAGAGTAACAAGCTTCTACAAGAAAGATCTTTTAATGAAGGAAATTAGGAAACTCTCAGGATCACTGAAATATGAAGACAATACAGTCAAAATCTACAATGATTTTTGCCCAGAGACTATCAGCTGGAAAAGAGGAATTAAGCCCTGCATTTGCAATATATATATATATATATATATATATATGGAATAAGATACAGCTGGGGTTACCCCATTTTTCTGAAATTTCAATGGAAAGGGAAACAACACAAGATTTATTCCCTGGAACAAGGACTGGATTTGTTGATGCAACTAGATCTGAACCAGCAAGAAGAAGATAGTGACAAGGGTGCAACTGGAGGAGCCAAAGAACTATAGAAAATAAGGACAAAGATATTATTATTTTTTTAAAAAAGACATAACAGGAGAGATAATTAATAAACAATCAGGATGAGAAATTTGATCACACATTGGGAGGGATGGCTTCTTCTTCCCCTCCACTTTGGGAGGGCTAGTAAAAGCCATGGGCAAGGTTTGGTACCTTGGGGAAGGAGGGGGTAAAAATCCATATGTGGGTAGGGGGAATGGAAGGGAGTGGTGGGAGGGACAGGGAGGGGGAAGGTGGGTGTAGGGGTAGTATACTGAAGAGCCTAGTAGAAAAGTAACATGGTTAATAAAATAAGGATGCCAACATTAAATGTGAAAAGATTGGGGTCTGTAATTAAAAGGAAAAAGATAGAATTATTATTGAAGAAAGAGAAAGCAGATTTTTTTTTCTTCAGGAAACACATCAAGCAAAACCAGGAATGAATGAACTTAAGATGAATTGGGTTGCCACTTGTGAAAAAGCAGGTACTTCAAAAGCAAGAGGGATGGCAACCATAATATCTAAGAAATGTGGTTTTGATGTGTTAAAAGTGAAGATAGATGAAAAAGGAAAATTTGTTCTTATGCAAGGAATTATGGGGGGAGAAGAGTATTTGTTGGTTAATGTGTATGCTCCAAATGAAAATCAAAAATAATTTCATGAAAAAGTATTTAAGGAAATGGAAGATATGCAGGGAGACTATATAATCATGGCAGGAGACTTTAATGTGGTTGTGGATAAATGCAAAGATAAATCAGATCCAACAATAAAGGAGAGATTAAGTAATATTACACCCCTGAATAAGATAATGAATGGAAAAGAATTAAAAGACATATGGAGATTGATTAAAGGGGATGAAAAGAATTATAGTTACTATTCAGCAATTCATAAAAACTATTCCAGAATAGATTTTATTTTTGTATCTAAAAATATAGTTTCAAAGGTATTAAATAGAGAAATAGAAAGGATAAGAGTTACAGACTATGGAATAGTAAATATGGATTTTGTAGTTTAACTTTAAAAGGATTATAGAGAAGCAAAAAGATGGAGGTTAGACACCAAAATACTTAATGATAAAGATACAGTGGGTAAAATTGAAAAAGAATGGCAAAATATTTGGGAATATTAATAACAGAGAGGTTTTTCAAGATCTATTATGGGATACTATGAAAGCGGTTACAAGAGGAATTTGCACTAGAGAAACATGTAATTTCAAGTGATGACAGGAAGAGAGGAGAAGAAAATTAGAAATGGAGATTAAAAAATTAGATAATGATTATATACAGGATAGAAGTAAAAGCATATATTTAGAATTACAAGCAAAAAAAGGAACTAGAGAAATTAGAGATAGAGCAGGTCAAGAAAAATGTAATATATTTACGGAGGAAGGTTTTTGAATATAGCAATAAAAATTCTAAAATGTTGGTGAGATCAACACAAAAGAAGAAAGAGAAAAACATGATTGGTGTTATAAAGGATAAAACGGGAAAACGTGGACGATGATGAAAGAAAAGATAAAGATATGTGAAGAACATTATAAAGAATTATATTCAGCAGGGAATAAGTCAATGGAAAAAATTGAGGAATATATTGAAAACATTTGAAAATAAAAATAGAAGAAGAGGACAAAGAAATAATAGAGGAACCAGTTTTGAATAAAGAAATAGAAGAAGTGATAGATAAAAGGAGGGAAATCACCAGGAATGGATGGGTTGGGACCAGAATATTATAAAACTTTAAAAAAGATATTACTACCTAAATTGGAGGTATTATATAATAAAATTTTAAATGGAGAAAGGATAAAGATTCAACAGATCCAGGATCATACAGACCTATATCCCTGATAAATCAAGATGCTAAAATATTAACAGCAATAATGGCAAAAATAATGAATAAATTTATATAATAATAATAATAATAATAATAACAACAATAATAATTTATACTCCGCCCCTCTGCAGAGCAATCGGGGTGGCTTACAATGTTAAAAAATACCAAAAATACCAAAACGACCAATGTGGATTTGTGCAAGGAAGACAAATGTCAAATTTAATAGGAAGAGTACTGAATAAAATAAATATAATAGGGAAGAGTAAACAAAAGGCAGGAATAATGGCACTAGATATTTATAAAGTTTTTGATTGTGTGGAATGGCCAGCATTAAAAATAATATTAAAGAAATTAGGTATGGGGAAAAGGTTTAAAGGATTAATAAATCAGTTATATTCAAACAACACAGCAGTAGTACCAGTAAATGATGGACTAACAGATCTAGTTCCAATTTCTAGACGTACAAGGCAAGGCTGCCCTCTTTTCCTGATTTTATTTGCAATAATTATTGAAATTTTAGCAAATGCCGTTAGGGAAGATGAAAATTTGGAAGGAATTGGGATTAGAAAATTAAATAAAATAAGCTTATTTGAAGATGATATCTTATTGACAATTAAAGATCCACTTTAAAAAATGGACAAAGTAAGATGACACTTAAAAGAGTTTGAGGAAATGTCAGGCCTACGAGTAAACTGGAATAAATCAGAGTTAATGCTATTTAACAAGATTTCCTAAAGGATAAAATGATAGACATTAAATTAAAAGATACAATTAGATATATAGGAATAAATATTACAAAAAACTTACAAAAATTAGAGGAATATAATTATAATAAATTAAGGATAGAAATTAAAAGGAAATTAGAAGAATATTAAAATATTAAATTATCGTGGTTTGGAAGAATAGCATTGGTAAAAATGAAAATTTTACCTAAGATAAAAGCCAGTAAAAATATCAAATGCAGAAATAAAAAAACTGGCAGATATTAGTAAATAACTTTTGTAACGGGAATAAAAAAGTGAGGATTAATAAAATATATTGGTATAAACCCCCAAAAGATGGAGGCTTGGGTGTCCCAAATTTAAAATGGTATTATAATGCAAATCAATTAAGATATATTATAGATGGAACAATAGAGAAAGGGAAGTTAGATTAGTTAGAGATGGAAGCAACAGAAACAGAGAAAAAAGTGGAAAATATATATTTTAAGGACTTTACCATGAAATAAATAGAAAATCCCTTTCTAAAGAATATACTAGAGATCTGGAAAAATATAAAGAAAAATTAATGCCAGCTATCTCACCATTAACACTAGTTATAATGATAAAAAACTTCCAATAAATTTAAAGGAAGAATTAGGGAAAGAGTTAAGGAAACAAGAAATATATAGGATAAAAGAATGGAAAAAGATAATGAAGGATCAAGGAAAGATAAAGGAGAAATTACAAAGTTTAAAATTAACTGGGGGGGTTGCAGACTGCCAGAAATAGTGCAAATTGAGTCCACTTTTAGGTTTAGGGTTAGGGAATCATGGGAACTGTATTTTATTGTGGCATCAGAGTTCTCTGACAGAAAAAAATCAGTTCCCATGATTCCCTAGCACTAACCCTAACCCTAAAAGTGGACTCAATTTGCACTATTTCTGGCAGTCTGCAACCCCCCTGGTTTATTTGTATTCAACTGGAACAATGGACAAAAAATTGGAATAGGAAAATTATAGAATTTAGAGAATACACGAAATTTGAACAAATGATTAGACAAAGAGATGGTATGGAGGTAAATGAAACTTTGAAAGGAGTTAAAAGTGAAATATGCAAACTACTACTAAAATATAATGAGAAAGAAGAATATCTTAGGACAATATGGGAGGAGAATTTAGCACAAATAATAAATGTTCAAGAATGGGGAAAAATTTGGAATCAACACCATTTAAAAAATGTACCCATACGGATAAAGGAGAATTACTATAAATTAATATGGAGATGGTGTTTAACACCAGTAAGGTTAAACAATATAAATACAAAATATTCAAAGCTATGTTGGCGGGGATGCCAAAAAATCGTTACATATATTCACATGTGGTGGAGCTGTAGATCCATAAAGAAATTTTGGCAATTAGTATTTAAAGAGATAAAAGAAATAACAGAAATTAATCTAGAATTTTGTCCAAATATAGTATTATTATCTATATATGATAAGATCAATTGTACTCAAGCTAGAAAGGATTTAATTACAAATTTATTAACAGCAGCAAGATTAATCATAACAAAAAAGATCAGGAGATCTACAAATACAAGGTTAGTATAAAGAGATATGACAAATAGCAATTAATGATAAGTTAACTTGTGGAATTAAGGTAAAAAAAGGAATAATGAAGAGAAATGATTTTGAAGCAATTTGGAAAATATTTCTACAAAAGGCTTTAGTAAAGGAGGGAAGTGTTTTACCTACACAGGAGGGGAGAGTAATATGAAGATACTAGGCTCTGGTGATGGGGAGCACTTGGGGAAGGGGAAAATAAAGAGAAGAAAAACAGAGAGAAAGAAAAAAAAATAAAAGGGGGAAAATGAATTAGTGATAAACTAACAGTATTATACCTATGTGGAATTAGTAAGAAGAATGAAGATATTAACAACAATTTTATGTGGTTGTGTTTTTTAAAAATTTGCGGGTTAATTAATATTAAATGGTTTAATACGAATTAGATTTAGATAAAGTAGTAAAGAATGAATAATTAATACCATATATATGTGGAATATTATGTAAAAGTTTTTCAAATATTATTGTATGTGGGCTGTAATAATAATAAAGAATTTTATAACCCACCCACCCCAAAAGATACTGTTTTAACTGCCATGGCCCAGTGCTATTGAATTCTTCCCTGTCAGAGTGCTTTGGTGTCACAACAAGCTACATATCCCAGGATCCCATCGTACAGAGCCATAACAGTTAATAATAATAATAATAATAATAATAATAATAATAATAATAATGTTTTATTTATATCCCACCCCTTTGTCACGCAATCGAGGCGGCTCTCAAACTGCATTAATTCTGCAGTGTGGCAGCAGCCCTGATAATGTCAGCATGGCCTTATATCTACAGAAGAAAGAAGAATTCCAGTTCATTCTTCATGGCACTGACAAAATGTTCTCTTTTTATTGGTTCTTTCATAACCTGGCTCTCCAATGCTTTTCTCATAAGAAAGGTTATTAGTGAGGTGCGGAGGTATTTTGTGCTCATTAATTCTTCTTATCCTGTTTCATAAGGTATAGGTATTTGCTTGGATAAGCAGAAAAAATATTTATTTTAATTTAAGCACCTGAAGCAGGTACTGCTAAACTCCATTCCACAATCCAAATGCAGAGTGTCACATCTCTGAATGTGTGCCTCACAGGAATCTCATTACCCATGCTCCCAGCTGATGATGTGCTAGCTTCCACACTCCATTATGGACCTTATCACACGGGGTCCAAGCAGTCGCATCCCCGTCCCATTGCGCTTCCTTCCGGTCGCGGGAAATGTAATTCCCATTTCGACCAGGAATCCAAAAGAACGGGGATGATACGGGGATGCGATGGGGATGCGACAGGGATGGGCAGGGTTTCCCTGCGACGTCGTTTGATCACCCAGGGAAAGGAAGCGCGATGAGATGGGGATGCGACGGGGATGCGACAGGGATGGGCGGGGTTTCCCTGTGACGTCGTTTGATCACCCGGAGAAAGGAGGCGCGATGGGACGGGGATGCCACGGGGATGGGACTGCTTCAGACCCCCGTGTGATAATGGTTAGCTTTCTATCTTTGCCTGCCAGAGTGCCTGAGGTGCCTCCCTCAACCTTGTACTCTGGCAAAAGCCACAAAAACAAAATAATGCTTGGAGACAAACATACACAATGTATATGCTTGCCTCCCAGACAGCAAGTCTCTCTCTCTTGTTCTCCCAAGAGAGACAAAGATGGTATTAACACAGAGCATGTGAGGTACATGTGCAAAGACAGAGCATACAGTTCATTCAGGAGGCCAACCACAGAATGTGGCAGCTGGCAGCTAGATTTCCATTGTCTGGAAAGTTGGTCTGCCTATTGGTCCATGTGGGAATGAATATGTATATGAGTGGATGGATGTGTGTGTTTGTGTGTACTGTTATTTTATGACCATACAGGGCTTGCTAGGTGGCCCCCCTTGTTCTCGCTCCAACTACTTTGGCTTGGCTGGAATGTGGGTCTCTGCCCAAGGTAAGATGAATTTCCTCAGGAGAAAGAATTCTCCCACTTCTGGTCTAAGATTACAAACTATGATGTAAGATCTCTCATGAATTTTAAAGAAGGTAGTAGTAGGGTGATTGTCACAACTCATGCTCTAGCTTTAGAGGGAGAAGAGGAAGCAGACTGCCAGAATCTGCAGCTCCCAATAATGATGCTCTATCTGAGAGCGATGAGGCAGGGGCTGAGGCAGATGGGGTGCTGTTCCCTAGCAGAAGGCTGTAGATCAGGGGTCGGCAACCTTTTTGAGCTGGGGGCTGGGTTGCTGTCCCTCAGACAATTGGGGGGCCGAAGCACCAAAAATAAATAAATAAATAAATAAAAATTTAAAAAATTAAAAATTAAAAAAATTAAAAATATATGCATGCACACTCTCTCAGCCCCAGAAAAGCCATGGCAAAACCCCTGTGGAGATTTTGCCAAGAAAACTCCCAGAACAAGTAATAATAACAACAATAATCAATATCATCATGGCGGGGGGTGGTGGCAGTGGAGGGGTGGGGGGTGGCGGCAGCAGCGGCGGCAGCAGCAGCGGCAGGACCGACCTGGGGCCGGTCCAAAGGCCTCGGGGGGGGTGCATCTGGCCCCCGGGCCTTAGGTTGCCTACCCCTGCTGTAGATGCTGAAGATCAATTGCCACCATTCACTGAGCAAAGAGGGAGCAAAGAAAGACTGTGAGGGGTTGCAGACTGCCAGAAATAGTGCAAATTGAGTTCACTTTTAGGGTTAGAGTTAGTGCTAGGGAATCATGGGAATTGTTTTTTTTCTGTGACATTGAGCCTTCTCTGTCAGAGAGCTCTGGTGCACAATAAACTACAGTTCCCATGATTCCCTAACCCTAACCCTAACCCTAAAAGTGGACTCAATTTGCACTATTTCTGGCAGTCTGCAACCCCCCTGTGTCACTCCCAAAGGTTATTAAGTAGGAGACACTAACCTAATTAGGCACCTGGGGTGTTGAAACAGCTGCCTATAAATCTCCCAGCCACACCCTGGCTGCTTATTGCTTTCAACCATCCTTTCTTGGCAACTAGCAGTACTTTCTGGAGTTTGTATTTTTGACTCTGGATTGGTTATGATTTAAAACTCTGTTCACTTCCTGCTGACTTTGTTCATATGGACTACTGATTTGCTTGACACTGACACCCACCTTCTTGCTTCTCCCTTCATCCTTCTGGATACTCTGTGACTAACCTGGACTGAACTAACTGCTCACCAGCTCTTTTATTCTAGTCACCTGATTCCTGGAATACTTGCTGACTGGAGCAGAAGGGGTCCACCCCTCTGCAAAGTTATTTACCAGAGAGGAAGAACATACAGGTTGCTGTATACTATTGGTGTATTCCATCATAAAGTAAATAGTAGATTTTGTACTTTCTTTTAACCAAGCTTTTAACTGGGATAATGTTACTTGGGATAATGTTACTCCTCTCTCTCTCATGACATTACTACTGACCTTTTGTTTTCTAATGGTGTGGGATCTTGATCAAGATTTATCATGTCTCGTTTTGGCCCTAGGAAAGCCATATTAACATTTCATTTGAACATGTCCAGACTCATATAACAGTAGCCCCTCCCAATTTACAAGGGATCCATTCTGCCCCCCCCCCCCCCATGGCAGCTTGCAAATATTCAAGCACCATTGAGAATAATGGTGTGTACACCCATGGCACACATGTGGGGCCACACATGGGTGTGCACCACTATTTTATCCCTCCCTGCTTGTTCCTCCCATGAAGAGCGAGACCAGGGACTCCAAGTCCATGAATGGAGAGGGACAACTGTAGTTTAATAAATATATTCCAGAGACATTCTTTTTCCCATGTTGTAGGGAAAGAAACAAATGGAAAAATCTCTGCTCGATTGCCGAGCAGAGGGGCAGGCTAGAAATAAATTATTATTATTATTATTATTATTATTATTATTATTATTTCACAATTAAGATACTCCCTTTTTTAATGTATAACCAATTGCACTGTACACAGTAGAAACTGACAGGGAAGTCTTTCACCAAATTTGTAACTCCTTGATAGGGAAAACTTCACTTATTAAAGATGCTGACTTTCTGGCCATAAAAACACCATGGCAACTCTAACAGCACCATTCAGGGGGAGAAAAGATATAAGCGAATGTCCTCTGGAATGTATCCAGCCATCCCTAAAGCAGAAAATGTTTGGTGTCCACATGTTGCAACAGTACTAAAAGATGTCAGAAGAATGGGAAAGTTTATAGCACCACATTTGAAAATATATTCTAGTCTTTCTGTGTTTTACTACTTACATTTTATGTATGGTTCAAAGACCCGACAATGCAAGCAGCAAGATAACAACCAATGCAGAATATAGGAAGTAAAATACACTAAAAAGTAAATAGATAAAATCTGGGATTTTATATAACATTCCTGGATTTCATATATTTATATTGTAGGGCATTTTACTTCCTATATTTTTTCCTGTGTTTTTCTTTGTAACATAAAAGAACAGGTGGAAGAGATATACAATCAGTGGTGGCACTAGGGTTTGTGTCACCAGCTGCAGTAACTCATGGTGTCAACCCCCATTGATCTCCTCCTATACCACACCATACAGTATCCTTAGTAATGTCCTTTGTACTAATGTTACCCACAAATCGTAATTCCCATATATCACTGGATGTAATGGTAATAGTTGTCACATAAACAAGATTGGCAGGTTAGTAGTTCGAGGTCTGGATGCTGCATGATGGGGTGAGCTCCTGTCATTAGTCCCAGCTTCTGCCAACCTAGCAGCTCAAAAGCATGCAAATGCAAGTAGATAAATAAGTACCACTTTGGTGGGAAGGTAAACAGTGTTCTGTGCAATCATGCTGGCCACATAATCACAGAGTAGTCTCTGACAACACTGGCTCTTTGAGTTAGTACTGGAGATGAGCACCGTTCCATATGGTCAGACATGACTTGACAACCTTGACAATGGAAAATACCTTTACCTTAACCTTAAAGCAACTAGCACAATTAAAATTATGCTTTCAAATTATAATATCATATGCACAGCCTAAATGTATTTACATATATGCTATATATATACATATATAAAGTTAAATTTTGGTAAAATAATGTTTTTAAAGAAAAATTAAAAATATTTTAAATTTTAAAAAATTAAATTAAAATTGTGAAGTCGTAGGCTTTCATGGCCGGCATCCATAGTTGTTGTGGGTTTTTCGGGCTGTGTGGCCATGTTCTAGAAGAGTTTCTTTCTGACGTTTCGCCAACATCTGTGGCTAGCATCTTCAGAGAAAAGAAAAAATTTTCTCTGAAGATGCTAGCCACAGATGCTGGCGAAACATCAGAAAGAAACTCTTCTAGAACATGGCCACACAGCCCGAAAAACCCACAAAAACTATAAATTAAAATTATTTTTTTAATTTGATTTAAAAAAAACTAGGGCCTCTCCTTTCTCCTCCCACTGAGCCTTACTGCACTTACACCATCTCTTCAGTATTTTAATGGGACATAGGTGAATTCCACAGCCTGTTTCTATGCAAAGGCAGATGTCTGGTGAGCAGTGGTGTCACTCCTTCTCAGGGTGGCACCTGGTGTGCTCCATACCCACTTAGTGACACCATTGGATACAATGGAACAGTGGGGTATCCTCCTCTGTTAAGAGAATATTAAATCTTCCTTGCTCTTTGAAATGCTTGAGTCAAACCAGGTTGTCCAGTTCAAAAGGTTTTATTGGTGGTTTCAGTCAGGGTTTTATTAAATCTTCCTTGCTCTTTGAAATGCTTGAGTCTAACCAAGTTGTCGAGTTCAAAATATTTTATTGGTGGTTTCACTCGGGGTTTTATTCCCACAGACTTACAGTACTGGATCTTTATTGAGAGGGGCCTCTCCAAAGGCACCATTATGTCACAGCCTTTTGCAAGTGTCTGTCTTTTTTCCTTTTATGCATTTAACCCCTCTGGTGAACCTTCCCTTGTACTTCTAATGTCACTCCCCCAATGGTTGACCATGCCTTTACCTCTGGGTCCACATGGCTCAGGGTAGGCTCCTGGACTGGGTAAGTCATCTGTCAGGCAATCTGCAGCTGCTCCTGACAGAGTTGACAGGAAGTGTTGGACATGGGCTTCTACAACCAAGCTGGCTGTTTCTGTCTTCCCTGCCTGTTTCTTCTTTTTAACTCATCCTCCTAGCCATCTCTCCCAAGGTAGCCTGTTACAGCCATTCCCTATCCTAGCTCTTATAGATTACCCTGCTCAGGACAATAGGCATATGAGTTGCCTTCTTTCTTCTTGAGTATTGCTGACTCCACTGGTCCTTCCTGACTGTGATAGAAGGTTTTCCAGGCCTTCCCAGTTTGTTTGACTGCACCAGCAAGCTTTGCATTGGTTAGTCCATCCAGTTTTGTTGTTGTTGTTGTTGTTGTTGTTGTTGTTGTTGTTGTTGTGTGCCTTCAAGCCATTTTTGACTTATGATGATCCATCATATCATGCGGTTTTCTTGGCAGGATTTATTCAGAGGAGGTTTTCCATTGCCTTCCCCTAAGGCTAAGAGCATATGACTTGCCCAAAGTCACCCAGTGGATATCTAGTTTCCTACACATGGTCAAAGTAAAGGAAAAGACATAGCACCTCAGAAGAAATGTGACGCTTCTGGCTGGTATTGCTGGAAATTGGAGTCCAATAATCTGATGGGCCTCATGGCCTAAAATATATTTTCATAAATGCATGCTTGTTACTCCCTAAAGGGGTGGGAGGAACAAGTAGTGGCATACCTAGCTCTGGTGTCACCTGGTGCAGGGGGTGGGGCCCCAAAGTGGAAGGGGCAGGGCTTCTGCTTGAGGCCGGGCTCAGCTTTGACAAGCATGCATGTGCGCCCCCGATCCTCCTCTCTGCGGCTTGGCTTTCCTCTGAGGAGCTGGCTAGAGTATGCCTGCAGGGATCCAACTTGGAGTCATCCCCCTTCTGGAGTGTCATCCAGTGCGACCCGCACCGTCCGAGCCCCCCCCCCCCGAGAAGCTACTGGGGACAAGGTTGAGACTGTGTCACATTGTGCTTTTGAAACTCTTAGAATCTAGTAAAACTGGTATAATGAGCCTCACACTTTCCAGGCCAGCTTATAGTTGGGGAAGGAGGCATTGTTGTAGTAGTTTCACATTCTCCAATGATGATAATTTCCATGACAACTAAGGTGAGCAAATTAGTGGATCTCTGTTAATGCATATAAAAAGGGAAGAGGGATAGACTGAGGTCAAGTTTTGTAGCTGGCTTGATCCCTATTACTGGAGTTTTATATGATGTCTATAAACAGAGAGACAGCCCAAAAAAACTCCACAAAAAAACTTGTCTGAAACCCCTCAGGCAATGTTACTGTTTGTTTAGATGTTTTTCAAATGTCTCTCCCTCCTTGCTTCCCTGCAATCCTCCTCTACACACAATTTCAGCCTTTCTTTGAAGAACTGTCTGTAAATCTTGCTGATCACATCCATCACATGTCTGACAGAGCAGTGGGATGTTTTTCCTTCTTCATTATGTGGTTAGTCCTTGTTCTTCCCGCCTTCCCTGGAGCCATAGCACTTTTAACTGAGAGAACATTTCTCTTCCTTCATTGAGAATACTTTCAAGATGACATAGTATCTAAATTTACCCAGAAATTAGTTCAGTTTTCATTTTTCCCCCCTAAACACACACAATTAACAATAATGCCAGTTAAACTGATAGGTCCCTTAGGGTTTTTGGCAAATCTCCTTTTTTTCTGTAGAAAGATAAAAAATACAGACAGGGCCATTTCTTTACCACATTATGCTGCACCTTACCTGTACACTTGTTCAAACATACACAATACAGATCATTCCCTTGTCTTGGTGCAATCAATTTTGGGGCCCACCAAGAGAAGGATTGTAATATGCACTTTGAGTGTTTCAACATGCTTCTCTCAGGCCTCACTTGGAATACTGTGCTCAGTTCTGGGCACCACAATTCAAAAAGGATGTTAAGAAGCTATAGTGTGTCCAGAGGAAGGCAACCAAAAGGGTGAAAGGTCAGGAAACCATGACTATGGGGAGCGACTTAGAGAGCTGGGTATGTTTAGCTTGGAGAAGAGAAGGTTAAGAGGTGATATGATAGCCCTGTTTAAATATCTGAAGGGATGTCATGTTGAAGATGGGGCAAGCTTGTTTTCTACTGATCCAGAGACTAGGACACAGAATGGATGCAAGCTACAGGAAAAGAGATTTCAGCTCAACATTGGGTGAAACTTTCTGACAGTAAGAGCTGTTCAACAGTGGAACACACTCCCTCAGAATGTGGTGGGTTCTCCTTCTTTGGAGGTTTTTAAACAGAGGCTGGATGGCCATCTGCCAGGGGTGCTTTGATTATGTATTTCTGCATGGCAGGGGAGTTGGACTGGATAGCCCTTGAGGTCTCTTCCAGCTCTATGATTCTATGATATTACCTGCTGAAAATATGTTACAATATATAAAATTATAACCACAAATACTCCTGTCTTCCCTTGTCAAGTAGCAGTCACAGAATGGAAAGCCTGGTGATCCACCAGTTATTATGGATAAGAACCAAGTGAAAAGAACATTTCACCATCAGGTGCTGTGGACTATCCTGTCCATCTTGTCAATAGGGATGTAACTCTTCACTGAACACATTCCCCAACTCACTGACCAGGGCTGTTCAGCCAGCTGTGGCTGCACCTCACAGTGGCAGCATCTTGGCCCCATGTTAGTCTTGTCAACCTAACAGAGTTATCAAGACGTTTGCTAGATGAAAGAAATATTTTTATTTTGGAATCCCCAGGATCTATTGGACTAATAACTGTGACCCACACATCCCATTTAAAGATAAGTTTATCTCTTCTCTATAATCTGCCAGCACCTCCTCTGTTCTCTGATTATTCTCCAAGAAAACAGTCAGCAGATATGAAACTGGGGGTGATGGGCCTAGCACCTTCCAACACAGAGGGTTGGATTAGGCCCAGAAGGTCCCTTCCAACTCTATGATTCTATGAGATGGAATGAGTGAAGGTCCATTTTTTAAGTTTTTACGCAGATCTGTAAGAAGTTCAAAAGTATTTTAAAAAAATATATTTTAACATTTAAGTAACTTTTTAAAATCAGTGGCTGAACTTAGAAGACTTTCCTCTAGTGAGATAGTCTGTGAATGACTGTTATTAAATGTTCTTAAACAGCACAGTTCTTGCATGAGGAAATCATTCTTTTCTTCGGCTTCTGAAGAAAAATTGAGGCTCATAACAATGGCATATCTGTCTAAGTCCTCTAGTACACAAATGGACACCAAACATAACTACTTCACACCATGGTTTCTTTCAGGTCATTGTGGCGCTTATGGGCAGTGAAAAGGGTCAAGCAGACATTCCCACCCCTCCTTTTTTTTGTTCTCCTGAGATGAGTGAAAGGGCTTCGGAATTGTCCTCAGGACATCCTGATCTTTTAACCTTGTTAAGCCATTTGCTGTAGTATGTATGGGAAATTTCATTACTGCTGTCAGAAAGCCTAGTTCATCTGCCTCAAAGAAACCATTCTAGTAATCAAGTTAATGAAGGACCAGGAAGGGACGGATGATTCCTATTTTGTCATTGCTCAAGTAGGTGGGTGAGCTGGCATGAAAACAAATGGATAGTGCCCCCTTTTTCCTCAGTGGTGACAGACTGAAACACAAAGAAGATTTGCTGGAATTTTTTTAAAGCACTGAAACAAATCATCACTTGAAGTCACCATGTCCCATTTAATGAAAAGCTGGTTTGAATGAAAAAATGATATTTTAATTATAATAGGAGCAGGCCACTCATTTTAGGAAGAACAAGACTGTCTAGTAGTGGCTAAGAATGGTACCAGGTATTCCGAGATTCAAGGAGTGATTGTCTCTTATGACATTCAGTTCACCTCTTCATGCACTATTAAATATATAGTATTCTTCATTTTATGTCTGACCCGGGTCAGATTTATTAAAAATTAATACTCTTGTCATATGAGTATGGGCTCTGTTGCTACTCTCTCAGTTGTCTATTGTTATATTGCTGAACGTCCAGTCAAACACTGAGTATAAAATGATACCAAAGAACAAGCCAGAGAACAGGATGGCTTGATGGCTCTTTACTGGAGTGTATAATTGCTATGGAAATATTCATGTGCTTAAAAATCACACAAGCTTCTGGGATTCAATATATATATATATATATATATATATATATATTATTTTGGCCCTGTGATAATTCTAAATTCCCTTGATGTGAACACAGCCATTTTATAATGCCTAAGCTCCATTTCATAAGTTTGTAAAACCAGGCTTAGAATATATGTTTAAATTCCTGTATCCAAGTGGGCTGAATGCAGAAACAATGCTACAAAAGCTAATGTATTTTCATTGATTTTAAAAAAGCAGTTTGTTGCTTGTTAGTTCTTCCTAGCATGTTGCTAGCTTATTATATTTTAATTGTGTTTTAATCACTCAGATAGCAAAAATGCTCCCAAATGACCCCCCAGCCAATGTTTTGATCTAACTAGCAAACATTGCTAATTACAATAATAAAAAACTATGCTGTCAACAGTCATTACATTCTTTTTCTAATTAATTAGTCAATGTACTCCCTAAAGTAATACATTACAAGTAATATTTGCAAAGAAGGGAATATGTTTTTTGAATTTTACTCAGTTGATTTCCCCCTTTCTGGGTGCCCCAACTTAAATGTTGGCCATTTCATGTCTGTACTTAAAGTGTGGTTCCCCAACTCATGCATTAATGTGTTATCCAGTTCTGATTGGCACAAGGGCCTGGAGGTAATGTTTTGTCACAAACGTCTTGCATAGATAGATATCAGGTCATGAAAGACTTAGAGGACACAGTAATCCATATCCAAAAGACAAGAACTTTATTATTTCTTAGGACAAAATGGCAACAGGAAATTCTAGACTTTGTCCTGATACAATAAAATTCAGTACCACCAAGTGCTTAAACTGTGTTATGGCATATCAGTAGGACCAGAGTTGGGGGAAATTCCATAGACCCCAACCTTCAGTTCTTAATCCATTTAAGGCAGAAGTGAACATTTCCCCCTCCTGTCTGATAGGGCTTTGGGGGATGGGGCAGGTAAACTGCTGGTTTGGGTTTTTAGGTCTGGTTTTTGCATCAAAAATCACCTGAAAATTGATGCACACCCCCCCCCCTTTTAAGGGAAGACTTTGAGGGGCTTCAGGGCCAAACATATTCTCATCCCATCTGCAGACTCTGCCCTCCTAAATAAGCTCCAAAAAATCTTTTGATCCTTTGGGTCAAATTTTGGACAGACACAGGAGGTTGCAGGAGGAAAGGCAATTATCTCTTCAGTGTTCTCTTAACAGACTCACGCAAAATAATCTGTTATTACTGATGCAAGATTCATCTAAAAAGAGTACATATTGTCTGCATCTCCATTTTATGAAAGAGCCAATTCAGATTGCTTTAGCAAAACACTTTTTATAAAGCAAATTATACAGTGGTCCTAGACCATAAAGTAGTTATTTCTTTACAACTTGTAGCTGGTGTTGAGGCTGGTGGTAGCAGTTACAGAAAAGTAGTCCTTGCTATTGTGTTAATACAATGGATAGAATGTACTAGAGCAATTTATAGGTACACGGGGATTGTAGCTAGGATGACGGGTCCTGCTCTCTCAGCATACTCAAATTCCATGCGTTGGTGGACACGTGCATCATGCTACTTGTGATATTTAAAGGCAATTGTTATGATAGCACAGAATAATATCTTACTATATTATTGACTCCACCAAATGTCTCTGACGAAGTAGGTTCCAGTCTACAAAAGCTCACTTCTATTTTTCTGTTAGTTTCAAAGGTGCTGCAAAATCCCTTTGCATATTTATTTTTCAGACTAGCACAGCCTTTGAATTATATAATTATATTACTGAAGGTTCATCATCTTTTTTTTTAATGGCAAGGTAGGCATCCTGGTTGCAACATCTTGCATTTATGTGACAGTCCAGTTTCCTGTGGACAAAAATCTCTTGCTATGAATGCATATTTCAATTACGTGGAAAACAGAATTGTTAGAATATATAATTAGTCAGCTGAGTTGCAGGCTATTACCCATCATTAACTAATTTGGAATCCCATGATGTGCAAATCGTTGTTAGTAATGTAATATTCTCTGCATGTTTAATGTTCTGTTCATCATCTTTGGTCCAAAAAATTTTTTTTTCAGCAAACAAAAGCTGTCCTTTCACAATTCATGTTAAGGAACATGCACAAATCTGAGAGTGAAAAGAGGAAATCTCATGTGGGTTTAACCATTCTCTTGCATTGTGCTTTTACCATTCATCTTATTCACATTGTCTTTGTTCATCTTTGACACACAATGAGAACTTTTCAGTTTAGCCTCACTCTCCTGCTCTCTTAAATAACTTGTGACTTCATGCTACATAAAAAAACTTCATGCTACATAAAAAAATCACCACAAAATCCCAATATTTGTAATTATTTTGATAAACAGATGCGTTCCTGGCCTATTTTGGTTGGCTGTCAAGGTTTTTACTGTAGGTGTTAATCCAAGCTCAAATAAATTTTTCTTGCTTGAATTTTGTCCATTTATATCCTAAAAATGTGTGACATAGTTTTATCTCACACCCTGTTATTGCATTTTTTATTATTTGCAGTTTTCATTGTTTACCACAGGGCTGGACAACTGTGGCCCTCCAGATACATTTGAACTACAACTTCCCAAATTCTTCCTTACTGACTGCTGGCTAAGGTTGCCGGAAGCTGTTGGCCACAAACATCATAAAGGTCACAGTTGCCTATCCTTATTTTAAAACTTCAAAGTGCATCTTTATTACATATCATAGTAGGTTTATTTGCACATTTAATGAATATCTTTGTACTACAACAATCACATACCCTCCAACATTTCACAGATTAAAACGAAGACACATGTAGCCAAACAACATCAGTGTGTGCTCAAGATGGCAAAAGTTAGTAAGGAGCAAGAATAGACAAACTAGAAGAGGCTTCAGCAGTTTGCTTTTTCAAGATTTTTCAAGATTCCCCCTGCCACTTCTTTCCTCTCCCTCTGCTGAGTGAGCCTAGTGAAAACTACTTCCATACTTTAAACCAGGGGTAGGCAACCTTTTTGAGCTGGGGGCCAGGTTGCTGTCCCTCAGACAATTGGGGGGGCCGAAGCACCAAAAATAAATAAATAAAAATATTTAATTTTTTTTAAAAAAAAATATGCATGCACACTCTCTCAGCCCCCAAAAAGCCATGGCAAAACCCCTGTGGAGATTTTGCCAAGAAAACCCCAAGAACAAGTAATAACAACAATAATCAATATCATCATGGCAGGTGGCGGCAGGCGGCAGGCGGTGGCAGGACCGGCCTGGGGCCAGTCCAAAGGCCTCGGGGGCCGCATCTGGCCCCGGGCCTTAGGTTGCCTACCCCTGCTTTAAACTCATTTTGCAGTAATGAAAGTAAGAAGAGAAAAAAGTGAAGGAAAAAGTGGTAGGAGGCAAGAGAAACTGGGAATTTTTTTATAACAGCTGTAAAACATAGGATGACAAATGATTAATTGGGAATGTCCCTGCCAAATTGGGACAGTTGCAGGATATGCAATTGCTTTATAAAATAGGTGGTGATTGGATTAATAGTTTCCATAATGCGGAATGTTTCGTGTACAGTATAGCTCAATTTTCCCAGGTGCTCTTTGTCCACTTTTTTGCCTGTTTGGTATCAAACCTCTACAGGTGTTGACACCAATCAAACAATAATAATATCATAGAATCACAGAATCATAGAGTAGGAAGAGACCACAAGGGCCACCCAGTCCAACCCCCTGCCATGCAGGAACTCAAAATCAAACCATCCCCAACAGATGGCCATCCAGCTTCTGTTTAAAGATCTCCAAAGAAGGAGACTTCACCACACTCCGAGAAAGTGTGTTCCACTGTTAAATAGCTCTCACTGTCAGGAAGTTCCTCCTAATATTAAGGTGGAATCTCTTTTCCTGCAGCTTGCATCCATTGTTTCAAGTCCTATTCTCTGGAGCAGCAGAAAACAAGCTAGCGCCCTCCTCAATATGACATCCCTTCAAATATTTAAAGAGGGCTATCATATCTCCTCTTAACCATCTCTTCTCCAGACTAAACATACCCAGTCCCCTAAGTCATTCCTCATAGGGCATGGTTTCTAGATCCTTCCCCATTTTAGTCACCCTCCTCTGGACATGCTCCAGTTTTTCAACATCCTTTTTGAATTGTGGTGCCCAGAACTGGACACAGTATTCCAGGTGGGCCCTGACCAATTGCATTATTACTTCCCTTATCTAGATACTGTACTTCTATTAATGCAGTGGCACTATTACTTCCCTTATCTAGATACTATACTTTTATTAATGCTACCTAAAATTGCATTGGCCTTTTTAGCTGTGGCATCACACTGTTGACTCATGTTCAACTTGTGGTCTACTAGGACTCCTAGATCCCTTTCACACATAGTCTCGTTAAGCCAGGTGCCCCCCATATTATATCTATGCATTTTATTTTATTTTTTGCCCTAAGTACAGTACCTTACATTTCTCTGTGTTGAAATTTATTTTGTTAGCTTTGGCTCAGCTTTCTAATCTATTAAGGTCATTTTGAATTTTCATCCTGTCTTCTAGGGTATTAGCTATTCCTCCTAATTTATAAGGAAATAAATCATAGTTTGGTAATAACTTTCTACACACAAAATATTTTTTTTTATCAAAGCACTAAAAGCTATCTATTCCTCTTAATTTTATTTTAAGACATTTATATCCTACCAATCCTCAAATGAATCCTAGGCAACTTACAACAGATAATACAACTATACGTAATATTCGGTCTTGCTCAGAAGGTTCATTACCCACTATTAACTGTAGTTTGGTTCCAATTGTTCTGGAGAATGAATGCCTGTCTCTTTGAGAGTTCAAGTATTCCACATACTGCACTTCAGTTTTAGTTGCCCTTCAGAGAGCACATCTCTCCCAACTGGGAGCTGAACACACTACTCTGTATGAATGGAAAAATAATTTGGGTTTCCCCCTCCCCCAGAAGTGAACTTCATGTACTTCAGAGAGCCTAAAATCAGATCATCTGAAACATCATCTCCAAATCCTGTCCAGCAATTTGCATGTGATGCAGTAACAGAAAAATAAACAGAAACTTCCCTAAGGTAAACTTATGAATGATGTACCATAATATCCTGAAAAACAACAACAACAATTGATGTACCCCTGGCCTCAATCTAAATTTTCTACAAACCACATAGGGCCTTTGCAGACTGCCAGAAATAGTGCAAATTGAGTCCACTTTAACTGCCCTGACTCAGTGCTAAGGAATCATGGGAACTGTAGTTTATTGTGGCACCAGAGCTCTCTGGCAGAGAAGTCTCAATGTCCCAGAAAAAAATATCATTCCCATGATTCCCTTGCACTGAGCCAGGGCAGTTAAAGTGGACTCAATTTGCACTATTTCTGACAGTCTGCCCATAGTCTATATTTTAAATCAGAGGAACCCAAACACCCCCTCCAAATTTGATGAAAATCAATAGAAGAAAAAAAAAATTAATGGGGGACTCCCTAAATTTCCCAAACATAAATTTCATATATGACATGTAGCCTATATTTTAAGTCACAGCATCCTAAACACACCATTCAAATTTGGTGAAAATCTCTCTACCTGTTTTCACATGATGCAGTAACATTTTTAAAAAATCATACATTCTGGGTTAAAAATATCCTCCTACAACATAAAACACAAAGCAACAGCAATAAAAATTCAGCCCCCCCCCCCTTGTGCAACATAGTGTCTCAGGAGGGAGGCAAGTTTCCAAAATCCTCTCCAGATTGTGTTGGCCCACCATGGGTGAAGACTGGGAAACCAGGGTTTCAATCCCTGTTCAACTATGAAAATTCACTGCTTGGCCTTGGAAAAGTCACACTCTCTCAGCCTTAGATGATGGCAATGACAAACCTCCTCTTGGTAAAATATTGCCTAGAAGATCCTATGATAGGATGGTTCACCATAAGTCAGAGTTGATTTGAAGACACATAAAAAACAACAAGCTCATATTTCAGTCATTGAAATCCAAAGTTCTTTATTTGTATTCCACATATAATAATAAATAATAATAAATTTATTTCTGCCCCATCCCTCTGTTAAAACAATTGGGGTGGCTTACAACAGATAAAATACAAAATACAGAATAAGACCCCCAAACCCCTACAACCCCCACCCTCTCCCATCTCCCCTTAAAAAAGCATTAAACTAGGCACAGATTAAAACCAACAATTAAAATAACATCACTTCAAATCAAATAACTACAAATCAGCCATGTAGTGGGAATAGAATACACAGTGGCAGCATTTCACTGCATCAAATTAAATTCTGATGGGATTTAGGAGGCACTCCTAATGGAATATCCTGAGGCTGGGATTATCTATTCGGGAAAGGCCTGCCGGAAGAGATCCGTCTTGACAGCCTTTTTAAAGCTGTCTAAAGATGACAATTGACAGATCTCATCCGGCAGGCCATTCCACAATCTGGGGGCAACAACAGAAAAGGCCCTTTGGGAGGTAATAATAATAATAATAATAATAATAATAATAATAAAAATTATTTATATACCGCCTGTGGCAGGCCAATCCGGGCGGTGTACAACAATAAAATACATACAGCTTAAAATAGTATAATTCCCTCCTCCCCCCCTTAAAAAGTTATTAAATCACATCTTAATTAAAAACGATCTACAATTAAAACACAACGAATTAAAATTAAAAAATACAAATAAAATACAAACCAACAGACCCCTGCGACTACAAGTTCTAATGGGGACTATAAAATATTCCTAAAAAAGGGGGAGGGCCCAAGGTCCCGAGGCTGGGTGATTTAGTCTGGAAAGGCCTGCTGAAAGAGATCCGTCTTGACAGCCTTTTTAAAGCTGTCCAAAGATGTTAATTGATGGATCTCGTCCGGCAGGCCATTCCAGAACCTGGGGGCAACAACAGAAAAAGCCCTCTGGGAGGTCGCCGCAAGCCTAGATTTTTGAGGCTGCAGCAGATTCCTCCCAGAGGGCCGGAGAGTGCGGGGAGGATTATATGGGAAGAGGCGGTCTCTGAGATAGCTTGGACCCAAGCCATTTAGGGCTTTAAAGGTGATAACCAACACCTTGTACTGGGCCCGGAAACCAATAGGCAGCCAGTGGAGGGACCTCAAAACCGGAGTGATGTGGTCCCTCCTAGATGTTCCTGACAAAAGCCTGGCTGCCATGTTTTGAACCAACTGTAGTTTCCGAACTAAGCACAAGGGTAGCCCCATGTAGAGCGCATTACAGAAATCCAGGTGTGAGGTTAGCAGCGCGTGCACAACGGTCTCGAGATCCCTTACTTCCAGAAAAGGGCGCAGCTGGCGTATCAGCTGAAGCTGATAACAGGCGCTCCTGACCGTCGCATTAACCTGATTTGTCATCAGGAGCGACGAATCAAGGAGCACCCGCATACTGCAAACACAGTCACTGGAGGAGAGTGTGACCCCATCCAGGACTGGAAGTTGCAACCCAATTCTTGGTTTCGGGTCCGCTACCGTGAGCACCTCCGTCTTGTCTGGATTCAGTTTCAATCTGTTTTTCCTCATCCAGCCCATTACCGCCTGAAGACATTCATTGAGAGAAGAGATGCCAATGAAATTTGAGGCCGATGAATGAGACATGGAGAAATAGATTTGGGTGTCATCAGCGTACTGATAACACCCAGCACCATAACTCCGTATAATCTCACCCAGCGGCTTCATATAGATGTTGAACAACATCAGGGATAAAATAGCCCCCTGAGGGACCCCACAAGACCCCCTCTTACTGGAACTACTATCCCTGAGCAGCACCCTCTGGGACCTACCCGAGAGGAAGGACCGGAACCACAGCAAAGCAGTGCCCCCGATACCTAACCCCTTCAGGCGGTCCAAGAGGATGCCGTGATCTATTGTGTCAAAAGCCGCTGAGAGGTCTAGGAGCACCAACAGGGTCACACTACCCCTGTCGATGCTCAGACGCAGATTGTCGGTCAAGGCAACCATGGCAGTCTCGACCCCAAAGCCTGTCCTAAAGCTGGTTTGAAATGGGTCTAGATAATCGGTTTCATCCAAGACAGCTTGGAGCTGAAGAGCAACCGCCCTCTCGATCACCTTGCTCAAAAATGGCAACAAAGATACAGGCCTATAGTTACTCATATCCAGGGGGGTCAAGGGAAGGTTTTCTCAGAAGCGGCCTATAGATCTTTGTGGCTGCAGCAAATTCCTCCCAGAGGACTGGAGAGTGTGGGCAGGATTATATGGGAGGAGGCGGTCCCTAAGATAGTTTGGACCCAAGCCATTTAGGGCTTTAAAGGTGATAACCAACACCTTGTACTGGGCCCGGAAACTAATAGGCAGCCAGTGGAGGGACCTCAGTACCGGAGTAATATGGTCCCTCCTAGATGTTCCCGACACTACTCTGGCTGCCATATTCTGTACCAATTGCAGTTTCTGAACCAAGCACGAGGGTAGCCCCATGTAGAGCGCATTGCAGAAATCCAGATGTGAGGTTACCAGCGCATGTACAACAGTCTCGAGATCCCTTACTTCCAGAAAAGGGCGCAGCTGGCGTATCAGCCGAAGCTGATAACAGGCGCTCCTGACTGTCGCATTTACCTGATTCACCATCAGGAGCGATGAGTCAAGGAGCACCCCCAAGCTGCGAACACACTCACTGGAGGAGAGTGTGACCCCATCCAGGACTGTAGTTTCAGGGCCGCTACCGTGAGCACCTCCGTCTTGTCCGGATTCAGCTTCAATCTGTTTTTCCTCATCCAGCCCATTACTGCCCGAAGACATTCATTGAGAGAGAAGACGCCATCGGAATTCGAGGCCGATGAACGAGACATGGAGAAATAGATCTGGGTGTCATCAGCGTACTGATAACACCCAGCTCCATAACTCCATATAATCTCACCCAGCGGCTTCATATAGATGTTAAATAGCATTGGGGACCGAATAGCCCCCTGTGGCACCCCACAGGAAAGCTCCCTTTTACTAGAGCAACTGTCCCCGAGCCTCACCCTCTGGGATCTGCCCGAGAGGAAGGACCGGAACCACTGGAGTGCAGTGCCTCCAATCCCCAGCCCCCTCAGGCGACCCAAGAGGATGGCATGATCTATTTTATCAAAAGCTTCTGAGAAGTCTAGGAGCATCAACAGGGTCACACTACCCCTGTCGATACTCAGACACAGATTGTCAGTCAAGGCAACCATGGCAGTCTCAACCCCAAAGCCTGTCCTGAAGCCAGTTTGAAATGGGTCTAGATAATCGGTTTCATCCAAGACAGCTTGGAGTTGAAGAGCAACCGCCCTCTCGATCACCTTGCTCAAAAATGGTAATAGACTGGCCTATAATTATTCATATCCAGGGGGGCCAGGGAAGGTTTTTTCAGAAGCGGCCTGACCACCGCTTCCTTTAAACATGATGGAATATGTCCTTCCCTAAATGATGCATTGATGATGTCCATAAGGAACCTCCTCAATGCATCCCCCCCGGACGGCCAGCCATGATGGGCAAGGGTCGAGAGGGCAAGTTATTTTCTTCACACTACCAAGGAGCTTGTCCATGTCATCAGTACTCACAGATTGCAACTGATCCAGAATAATTTCATTGACGGAGTCACTGGACACCTCATCTATGGTTTCTGCTACAATACTGGCATCTAAGTCAGCTCTTATCTGAGAGATTTTATCTGCAAAGAAGTTGTTAAACGCGTCACAGCAAGCCGTCGTCTGGTTAAGTAAGGGATTTGGCATAGGGGGCACCTGTGGCAGCTCCCTCACCACCCTAAACAGCTCTGCTGAATGGGACTCTGCAGACGCAGTACGTGCAGAGGAGAAGGATCTCTGCGCTGCACGTATTGCCTCCTGATAGGAACAAAGAAAGTTCCTATGGCAAGTTCTGTCAGATAAGAGTCAAATTTTCTGCCATTTGTGTTCTAGTCGTTGTCCAACCCGCTTCATTTCCCTCAGCTCTGGTGTATACCATGGCTTACAGTTTGAAGTGGGATGGCAAGGACGCTTGGGGGCGATTGTGTTGATACCCCTGGTGAGATCAGTGTTCCAGGTGTTAACCAAAGGCATCGACAGAGTCACCGGCATTACCAACCATTAAACCCTCAAAGGCTCTCTGGAATCCAGTTGGCTTCATTAGCCTTCGAGGGCAGACCATTCTAATGGGTCCACCACCCCCGGTGGGGCAGATATAGGCTCTGAGTTGCATCTTGACCAGGAAATGATCCGTCCATGACAGAGCGGAGGTACTAGTAACCTCCGCCCACAGATATTCCTATTCCATACTAAAGACCACATTGAATGTATGACCTGCACAGTGTGTAGGCCCAACAACCAATTGGGATAGGCCCATGTTTGTCGTGGTATCCATGAACTCCTGAGCCGCTCCTCTTAAGCCGGTCTCAAGCGGGATGTTGAAGTTGTCAGGAAAATGACATGGATGTGACCACAAAGTGGAGCTGTAGGATAAAAAATGCAAGCAGCTCAGCTCCATGGGCAGGTGTGTGTGGGTAGTAATTGAAAATATACACACTTGAGATGACTGATGTAACAGGCATTGTTAACTGCCTATAAAAAGGAGATAGGAATTATCTCCAGTGTGGGTTTGTTGTGGATGGTGGTTGGTGGAGCAGTTTGTTGGTTTGAGAGAGATTTATGAGTATTAGAGACGGCTGTCCGATACTCTGTGTATATATTGTAAGTATACAGCAAACAAAGATTAAAGCCCTCAAGTTGAGTGAAGGCTGGCCTTGCTGCTGTCTTTATTTGGCAAGCCAGAGCTCAAGGCAGTGTGCTGGGGTGAAGGAATTTTTCCTTCTCTGCCTGAAGTCTTTTGCAGAAGTCTCTCCAGAAACCTTCTCCTTGGTGTCCTGTCAACGTGGAACAACTTTGCAGGTGGTCGTGGTGGACACAGCATGTCTTTCTATGCCCCAACAAGGGTTATGGGCCCAGAGTGCGCATGGACAACGCTTGAGAAGCTGTGGGAGATATAGTTCTGCAATTGGTGAGCTGTATTGTGTTCCTGGAGGGCTGAAGAGAAAAGTCCTGGAAAGGAGTGAGTTAAGTGTGTCTACTCACGGACTCTGCTCTTATCTGTTTGCTTTGGAAGCTAATTGTTTTTGGCAGCCTGCCCGGACTGTTATCAGTGTGTTTGTTTGCATCTGTTTAAGTCGCAGACTCAGTGCAAACATGGAAACAGCAGTCAGGTTTGAAAAACTGTCTGAGAAGAACTATGCTTCCTGGAAGTTATATATGCAGGCTTTGCTAATAAAGCAGGACATATGGGACTATGTAAAGTAACAACCTGACCCAACTAATGAGGGTGAATTAGTAGGTGACGAAAAAGCTAGAGCTTCCATTATTCTAGCTGTAGAACCGAATCAGCTGAATAATATAAGAGATAAGAGGTCAGTGTTTGAAGTCTGGAAAGCTCTTGAGATTATAAACCAACCAGCTGGAGCCTTGTCAAAAATGCTGTGTAGCAGAAAGCTGTATTGTTGTAAACAGCAGGAAGGTGATTGCGTGCTTGTGCATTTAAAAGGATGCAGGATAATTTCGCAGAGTGCAGTGAGTGTGGCAGCCAAATAGAAGAAACCCAAAAAGCTTTTATACTCCTGAGCAGTCTAAACAGTAAGTGGGAGTTTCTAATGTACAATCTCCAAGGAGTAGCCAAAGCTGATTTAAATGTCAACCTCGTGGCATCCAGAATACAGGAAGAGGCACAGAGGAGAGACTCAGAGGAGAGCTTCAAGCAACAACCAACCAACCAACCTACGTCCTTGTCCAAGGAAGGGAGTGCTGCTGTTTGCAAGACACGGAGATGTTTTTCCTATGGCGAGACCGGACATTTGATAAAGAACTGTCCTAAGGTCTCTGCAGCAAAGAAAGGACAAAACTCACACAGAAAAAGAAAAGATAAGCCCCATGATGGGAGGGGGTTTGCTACTGCTGTAGAGGGAGTTGTAAATGAGAAAAAGGACCAGTCTGTGTGGATTTTGGACAGTGGGTGTTCTTATCATATGACCCCTGATAGGGAAAAACTACAGAGCCCAAAGCCAGCACCAGTGGACACTGTGGTATTTGCAGATGGTGAATCTGGCAGTGTAGAGATTCAAGGGTCTGTGTTAATCCCTGGTTTAAACAAGGTATTTCATAATGTACTGTGTGTACCAAAGCCTCAAAATAGCCTTGTAAGTGTGGCTTCCCTAACCAGTGATGGATATGAAATCCTTTTCAAAGGAGATGAGGGGATTGTGTCCAAGGTGGGAGTAGTATGTGGTAAAGCCATACAGAAAAATAACATTTATCAAATGGTAGCACAGGTGCAGTGTGGGATAGTAACAAACAAACTACTGCATAATGGATGTGCTCATTACTTACATAGAGTCATGGGCTACATAAGCTTTAAAGGGTTAAAGAATCTAGAGAAGATTTGCCCAGAGTTCAGGGTAGACTGCACTATTTGTAAAAAGGTAAAGGTCAAGGCTTACCCTGTAGCAAAGGTGAGCAAACAACCCAGAGGCCTTTTCAGGTCATACATGCAGACTTATCAGGGCCACATCAAGTAAAGACCATAGGGGGAAGCAGATTTACCCTACTGATTGTGGACAGGCATACCCGATATGTGGCAATGCTCAAAACCAAAAGTGAGGCTGCTGATATGATCAAAAGAGGGGTTAATACTGTTGAAAGGGAGTTCCCCTACAAGGTTGGCACTTTTGTGACAGGCAGAGGTGGGGTATTCTTATGTAGTAATCTGCAGCAGTGGTTTGGGCAGAAAGGAATCCAACATAAAACTACAAATCCCGGATGTCCAGCTGAGGATGGTCTGGCTGAATGTAGGATTGGGATGATAAATCAGATAAGAAATTGTGTGTTAGAGGATTCCGGAGCACCAGCTAATTTGTGGGGTGAAGCAACAAGAACCGCTTGTCATATTATAAACAGGTCATGGTGCAGTGTGATAAATCAAATGCCATATTATTTGCTGTATGGGAGAGAACCAAACCTAAGGTATTTAAGGGTGTTCGGTCAATTTGCTTCAGTATATATTCCTCCTCAATTTAGGAAGAAGAATGAGCCAAAAGTCAAAGGTTACATTTTGTGGGCTATGAGAGAAACAAGTACAGGTTTCTGATGGATGGAAATAGGATCTTGTATGCCAGGAGTGCTAAGTTTGAGACTCATGCTGGGTGGAAGAGAGTGTACCCTGACCAAAATGTTGTTGTAAAACAGAAAGCCAGTGTGATAGATAAGAACAACAGAAATGGAGGGGTACATGCAATAATAATAATAATAATAATAAAATTAATTTTTATCCCACCCTTTGGGAACCCAATCAGGGTGGCTTACAACAATTAAAAATACATAATATCCAAAACAATCCCTCCCCCCCTTAAAACAGCATTAAATAAAAAAAGTTTAAAAACAATAAATCCAATAATATAAAATTTAAAACACATTTAAAAGAAAAAAATATATAACAAGGCACAGCTTAACCAGCGGCAATGATCTTCATCCATCGAGATGGGGCCACGCGAAGATCACCGCGGTGGGAGAACCTGGGGCCAGGACAATTAGTCTGGAAAGGCCTGCCGGAAGAGATCCGTCTTGACAGCTCTTTTAAAGCCGTCTAATGATGTTAACTGATGGATCTCATCCGGCAGGCTGTTCCAGAGCTTGGGAGCGACAACTGAAAAAGCCCTCTGGGAGGTAGCCACAAGCCTCGATCCAGGGATGTCTTAGATGAGAAACCAGGTGTGTCACAACAGCCTGGAATTTCAAGTCAACAGGGCACTTTGAAGGTGCCTTTTACTCCAGAAGAACCTAGTATGTCTTTAGACTTACAACCAAAACCAAAAACAGAGTTAGTAACTGTTAAACAAGAACCAGTTGAGGCTCATGGGCAAGACACTCAGGCCAGTGTTAGTGGCAGTGACACTGAGGGCAGCCAAGGCACGTTCCTAATTCCCATGAGGGCTCAGAAGGGAAAGTTCTTTGTGGTAAAGCAGGGACAAGCCTCTTCTGTGGCAGCAGTAAAAAGAGCTGAAAACACTCCAGAAAGACCAGCTCTGAGACCAGCTGTGTCAGCTCGGTTAGGGAGTCTGCTAGACAACGGGGTGGTCGGTAGACTAGCAGAATCCCCAAACTATCCCTGGTCTTCAGGCTAAGGTACATACACTTGAAGTGGACTGTGTCCTGGACAGGTATGCTGGTCAAGGTAAGATTGTTCTTGTAAACCAGAGCCACTCTGCCCCCCCTGCCCACTTCCCCTCACCTGCTCACTAACTAAGTACTCGGCTGGGAGGGCCTGTGCCCAGGTGACTGCACTGTCTTCTCCCAGCCAGGTTTCTGTGATGCAAGCCAGGTCGGCATCCTCATCCAGAAGAAGGTCATGGATGATATGCGTTTTATTCCTCCTCTGCAGCCCAGAGCGCTGCCGTGCAGGCGAGGGAAGATGTTCCTGGGAGGGCTTTTTATGTCTTCCAGCATCCCCTCGGCTCTGCTGCGGTTCAGGCTGCTGTAGGGCTGCCCCAGCTGATGACAATTTGCTCAGCAATCCGAGACAGAGTCCTCATCCACGGCTCAGAGCACTGCCGTGCAGGCACATAGACACAATGTGAACTGATCTACTGCACTTTACTTCCTGATTAAAAATTAGATACTTTTAGTGTTACTGCTCCCTGCTGACCATAGAAAATTAGGGTATTTAATAAGATATTTAACAACATGATAAATCAATCGTGCACCATTAAATATTAAGCTGGAAGGTTTTGTTATGCCTCAGATATAGCCCCCTAAATACAATCAAATCTTTTTTTTTAATCAGGAGTATTGCTATGGTAGGTAGATGAAGATATTGCCTGCCCCCCAAATAAGAATTCTCCCTAAATGAAATGTTCCTTCATTTCCCAGATTTCTAGCATTACTGTGCTGTGTCAACATTCCCTTGGTGACTTTGCCTATCCCTTTCCTTTGAATGTCTAACTGTGTTTCTAAATGCTGGAATGAATTTTTAAGTTATTAAAATGGTAGAGATTTGAGGACTGAAGGAAAATTTCATTGAAGAGAGCAGAATTCTTATTTAGGGGTCATACCCTCATTTTGTCCCTTCCCACCCCATAGTTTTGTTGTTATGTGCATTCAGTTCAAATATGACTTATGCCATTCCTAAACTGGGAATAAATCACTCATTTGAGGCTTTATTTAGGGGAGGCTTGCCTCCTGTAAGAGAGAATGTAACTTGCCCAAGTTCATCCAATTGATTCCCATGGCCAAGGGAAGATTTAAACCTTGGTCCTTGACAGGTCTTCCAAATCACTACATCATACTGGCTCTCACCTTTGTGTCTGTTATAGCCCCCTAATCACAATCCAGTGGCTCCTGTTTTTTATATTTTGTTATGGAGGATAACACTAGGAAAAATATTAGCTTTAGATTATAAAGATACCACCGACTAATTTGAACCTTAAAATAGAATTAAAGTACTTGCTGTTTTAAAGTTTTTTTTTTAATGGATCTGGAGGAAAACATGGGCTCCATAAAGCTGAGCTTATCTTGTCATTGAGTTGTCCAAGTTGCTAAGAGTTGTATTCTGTTTTATTAATGTATGCAACAGTATTACCTAAAAGCATTAGACAATGCATAGCTGAAGCTGCGAATTGGGGAAATATGTCAGAATATTTCAAAAAGTAGCAAAAAAAGACTGCAATTTTAGCAATAATAGCATGTCTCAAATTTCACAGTTTAGAATTTGGAAGACTTTTTAAACTACACCTCTCCAGAGTCAGGGATTCTGGAAGTTGTAATCTAGAAGATAACATTTCTAGGCTCTAAACAGCAGGTACTGGTAGGCCTAATATGCTGGTATCACAGTCTCAGCAAATTAAAAATAAAGCCCTTATGGAAATAATTGGCTTGTTCATTGAAGAATGAATCTAACATTGTTAAATAACGTGAACATTTTAAGCTATTAGATGGCACTGCCCCTCAGATACTAAGATCTGTCCAAGCCATGAGTCATTTGTTTATGAATGTAAGTGGCTAAGTCGATGTCATTATTGGAAAAGCTGCAATTTTGTTACAAGAACAAATCCTACGCTTCAGTCCCAGTACTGCTGTTGTAACAGAGTTTATTATTTCTTCTTTTGTCACAACTTCTATCTACGTAATTGGATGGGAAACTTGACTGCATAATTTTTTCCTGCTTCCCTTCTCCATTAAAGACGGTCACAAATTGAGGAGCAGCAATAGGTTTGACATTGAAGAGGAAAGAGGATGTACTGTGGTACATAGATCATGTACTTTATCAAACTGGTTTTAAAATCAAAATTCTAAATATTATTTCCTTAAATCAGACTTGGAGAACTTAATTTGGCAAGGACAGAGGATTCCCTCCCCTCAAATCATCTATGGTTAGATGACATCAAGGGGCAAACCTGTAAGTGACATCAGAAAAGTGTTCATGATAGCATTCTTCATTACTGGGACCTTTTTCTTTTGGAGCTTTCCCTGGTTGGAAATTATTATAGTAGTTTGAATGTTGGTGTAGGATTCCAGGAGACCAGGGTTCCAATCCCACTTGGCCATGGAAACCCACTGGGTGGCTTTGGGCAAGTCACCCACAGCCTTAGAGAAAGGCAAGGACAAATGCCATCTGAACAAATTTTGCCAAGAAAACCCTATGGTTCATCTTGGGTTGTCATAAGGTGGAAAAATCTTGAAGGCACACAACAAGAACAACATCAGCTAGTACACTACCCATGTTGGTGGTTTCATGAATAGTTCTGCAGATGGCAAATGACTCAAATAGCCACTTTCTCCTACTCTGTCACTAAATGAAGTCAGAATAGTTATCTAGAAATGTTCTTAGTGCACTGAGTGCATTGAGTTTTTCAAGTTTTGAAAATCATCTGAAAATAATCCAATCACTTCCAAATGATGATGGAAGAAAATTTGAATTTCACGAGAGAAGAGCAAACACAAGATACTCTCACCTAGTCTATACAAACAATGAAATATGTGGCAAATTTGTTCCTATACTATATTACTTCTCTGATGTGGACTTGGATTTGCAAAAGTGCTCTCTTTTATTAAACTCAAAGCAAAACTCCTTCCACAGATATACAACTGAGACGGTTTTAAAAGTCATGAAGAATTTGGCTGGTGTTGAGAAAATGGTCTTGATTGAATTTTTCTGTCCTACATCTTCAGAAGATGAATTGGCAACCTAATTTATTTAAATTAATTTTAAAATTGCCCTTGTTAATATATACAGCCCAGGGAGTAACAGTACAAAGGGGGGGGGGAGGGAGGAGGAGAATGCTAGTACTGGGAAAAGTTTTAAACAACCAAAAACTAATGTTAAATGTTCTCTGATTCTTCTCTAGTCTCTATGGTGGTGGTGGTGGTGGTGCACCTTCATGTTGACTCCAACTTATAGTGTTCCTATGCTAGTATTTTCTTGGCAAGATTTATTCAGAGGAGGTTTGCCACTGTGCTTGTCTGAGGATGAGTGAGGGCCTCGGCAGACGGCTTATTGAGCCATCTTCGAGGCCCGGAAGAGGAGGAGCAACCGCACGCGCGGCGCTCCTTCCTCTTCCTGAGGTCGCCCTCGGAGCTGCCGGCCCTCCACACGGCCGGCGCTTCCGGGGCAACCTCCCGCCGCAGCGACAGCACGCACTGCGGTGGAAAAGGCAGGGAAAGTGCACCCTACGCTTTTAGGGCGCACTTTCCCTGTCTTGTGGAAGGAGCGCTATTTTTGCGCTCCTTCCAGGGACGCCGCAGGAGCGCCGGGGTGCGGAGGCTGCGGTCCCATGGTGCTCCGTCTGGCGGCGTCTCCAGCGCCTCCGTCTGCTTCCCCCCTGAGACTTACTTAAGGTCACCAGATGTTTCAAGGCTGAGCAAGGACTCAAGCTATTATCATCTTAGCTTATAGCAGTATGCAGTATAAGGCTGTTTTGCCAGTTTGTAGAACTGAATAATGCCACCCAAAACATGGGAGCATCCTCTCTTGCTAGCAGTACCTTTCTCCATTCTACATAAAACAAACAGACCAAACTCTACACAAATAAATGCAAAAACACACTATTAGAAAGTCAGTGGGAGAATACGTCAACCTCACACGACATACCCTCTCTGACATTAAAGGAGACATTGCAGAATTACTTTACAGGGAGATATTGTGGAGTTACAATAGTTGAGGAATTTCCAGTGAAAAACATATGTTAATTGGTTTATCTAGTGCTGGGTTGTTTCCACTATCAACAAGAGTTTGGTAAATGGCCAAAGTTAATAAGATAATTGCTGCCACAAGCACTTCTATGTTTAATTTTCCTCTGCTCTCAGTGTCTACAATCCTATCTAATAAAGTTGGTTATAAGCCTTGATCCATACAATAATAAATATGTTAGTCTTTGAAGTGTTGTGATAATAGTTACTCTGTGGCATTATCCAGTAACTATGAATGAACCTGCATTCGATTAAAAAAGAGTTAATTTAACCACTTACAGAAAAGAGTTATATAAGATCAGAGGAGATCTCTGCCAATCAACCTCCTTGGAAGTTAAAAAGGTGTCAAAACATTTGAAACTCCAGATGTGTGGGGAGAAGAAGAGGTTTACAAAAGTCAGAGTTTTTACTGTCTTTGTCCTCTTCCTTGTGTGTGTGTGTGTGTGTGTATGTGTATGTATGCATGCCTTCATGGCGGCTATTGACTTATGGCAACCCCATGAATTTTTCTTAGAGTTTTCTTAGGCAAGGAATATTCAGACGTGGTTTTGCCTGTTCCTTCCTCTGAAATATAGGCTGTAGCACTTGCATTTATTGGTGGTCTCCCATCCAAATACTAACAGGAGCTGACCCTGCTTAGTTTCCAAGATCATATAGCATCTGGTACCTTCTCCCTTGCTCTCTCACTTTCATGCTCTGTAACTGCATTTTCTTAAGCCAGTTACCTGGAGCGTTGTATGATCTTACTACACTGATCTAATCTTTCTTATTCACTTTATAGTTTTTCTTTCCAAAACTCTCAATTAAATCTCATAGGAAACTTTGATTTCTTGGGTACACATGGTGCAATTTCCCCATGGAGAGGAAAGAGGAAAATATTTACTTTAGTTTACTTGTTCCCTTTCCCACAGGGGAATGCAGGGAAGAGGGCATAGGGAGCATGTGGATTAGAGCTTGGAGCTCCTAGTTGGCTAGACCTTCCCCTCTAGTCAAATGTTCATGGTAGAAGAAAAATGTAGACATGGGCCACAAGTCTCTTCCTTATTTTTGTCCCTTAACAATAGTAATGAGTCAAAAATAAGGGAAATTCAAAAAGAATTTATGTAACTCTACTGTCAGTAAAGTTTGGCTATGCAGTTGCTTTATTTACCAAAAGGTCCCCCTAACAGGACAGCCTCTTACTGGTTTCAGAGCAGTACAGAAATATTTCTTAGCAGCATACTTATGCAGTAATTCAAGAGTTTTTTCTTGGCAAAAAAAAGAAGCTAATACAACAGAATATATTGTCCCTGGTGGCAAAGTGGGAAATCATAGACATTGCCAACTTAATATAATGTACTGGCGGGGGGGGGGGGGGAGGGAGGAAACAACTGTTGAAAAGATATACAGCAAGTCAGAATAAACAAGATTTAGATTAGATACAAAAGGATCATTCCGTTTCATAAACTTTTGTACTAGTACCGCTAATGGATTTGCTTACAATTTATACATACAGTTGCCCCATAGGTGTGAATGGAGGCATGGGGTTCCAGGGGTGTGTGGGCATGTGCCACAGGGGTGCAACCTATTGTATGCCCCTCTGTTTATCCCTTGCGCATAAGCAAGGAATGCAGATCCAAAGTTTGCGAAAACGGAGGGGCAACTGTATATATATTTCAAGATGTATTCAGGGCAATAAGTAACCAATACTGAAGGAAAGGGTACATCTTGTAGAGTTTATTTTCTTCAATCTAAATTTTGATGTTATAAGCACCTAAACATCTAGTTTTTAAGTAGTTTAGTGTCCACATAAACTACAACCGCAATAATCCTCTTTATCTTTTTGTGTACAAGCAATACAAAAATTCTGTTGATGAAATCCACTTCCAGGACTTGCCTCGAGTTGGAATATTTAGGAATGTCAGTTTATCACTAAGAATCACAATCACTATTGTGATGCCTTAGAATATGTGTAGGTCTTCTCCTCACCGCTTCAAAGCAACAACAGCTTCTCATTAGCATAGTGAATTAAAGGAAGGGTGGCTGAATCACCTTTCTTTATAAAACACAGCCCATACATCCCTTGTCCAGTTTATGCTATGCAAATATAATACAGCCTGTTCCCTGCTATGCAAAAGTCCACATCTACCTTTCCCTTCTCATCTCTCTTCCATCCAAAAGATGTATGATGACCTTTTTTTAATATTCCATTTGGTATTCCCTTACTAGAGGCAAACACCTTGCAAAGAACTTCTGTCCTTCATCTTCCGGTTCTCCTCTCTGTTTTTAGCCTTCATAGGTCACTCCAAGACATTTTGCTTCCCAAGGCAAAGACAAGATAGTACTCTCGTTGTTTGCAAACCAGCTGGCCTGGCAGTTGAATCTTCTTCAAGATATATAATGGGATATCACCCTCTATAGTACCTGAAGAAAGCAGGCCAGCTGAACATGCATGGATTTTCTTCTGGGCAGGCCACATGGCATGCAAGGCTCTACCTGTTGCCATCTCCCAGCATCTGCTTCCTCAGACAAACATCTTACCTAATTGTACGGTTGGTTCTGGCCTTCATAGCAAAAAGGGCACAGTTGTAACAGTACAGTTTGATTCCTATAATTTAATCAGAGGTGATTGATTTTGAGCAGGGAAGCTGTGCTGGGCAGCTGTGACAAAAGTGGCACCTCAATCAAAGGATTCTTTTTCAATAGATTTGAGGAGAAGGAATGGATTGAGGAAACAGTGGGTAGAGACTGAGTGTGTATGAAACAGTGGAAGCACTGAGAAGTGACACTGGGGCTGTGTTGTTGGGAAAAGTTGCGTGATTTGAGCACCAATCCCAAAATTTGGAAACAAATATGGGCTAAAATTCTACATTGCCCAGCATAGTGTAAGAATTCTGCAAGCAGAACTCTGTTGTGGCTTCCTACCGTGGTACTATGATGGTCTCTGCCCTTGAATGACTATTCTGTTGCTGGTGGAGTGGTGGTGATTTTGTTTGATTTTTCACCAGCTAGGCCACCAGAGCCCTGGCCCTTCCACATATTGGGGCCTAAGTATTTTACCCCCTCCGCCCATGCCCCCTCTACTCAGACGTGTTGTTCTAAAGTACAAATGCTGCCTAATTCTTTCTGATGAATTCCTTACCCAGTGTAAATGAGACCCAACTCTCTTTTTTATCAGACCCGGTATGACACTGACTGGAGCACAGTTAGAGATCTCTGACACATATTCCTGGTTCCCATAACCCAGCAGTTAGTTCTTTGAGAGACATTTTGTAGGGAAAACTTAGCAGAAAACTAGATTGCACCAGTGCTAACCTGATCCATTTGAAAAGATCTTCCCTACATATGGCCCCTCTGTTGCAACTTTCTTTTTTTATCCTTTTGATGCTCCAGGCTGCCTTAGTTGCATGCAACAGACAAGCGTCAGAGGGTCACATCAAACTCCTTTAACTTCAGCATGAAATCAATGCCAAAGGATCAAAGAGAGGGGAACACAGAAAGAGTGTCTACAAGTAACAAAGACTCTTGGGAAATTTTCCATCTCATGGATGAATCGATTAAGCAAGTTGGTACCAATGTACATCCATCTACTGAACGCAGCCCTTCACCACAGCAGCTATCTGCTTCTCTTGCAGACATCACAAAAATGCTATTTTTTTTTCTTTGTGTTTCCAGTGCTTCTTGAGACACAGAAGCAGATTCCAAGGGGAAAAAAGGAAAAGGACAGAAGGGCAGAAATGAACAGAGTATGTACATTCAATCCTCTGCCTTCACTATTTCAAAGAAAAATTAGATTTGTTAATCCAGGATAGTCAAGTGGTGGCTCAAAAACCAGTTTTGTTTGTGAAGCACATGACTAGTTCTATTTTATACTGTTCTTATCTATTCAATTAAATATCTCACTCACTGTATTACACTGAAAATCTGAAACTGAGCTGGGGGGGAGAGAAAACTGCGAAAACCTGTTTTCTAAGAAATGGCTTAAAACCATCCCATTCTGTGGAGATCTATATGTTGTAATGCAGGAGTAGGCAACCTTTCCCCTTTAAGGGCCGAGGGACTTCAGCTCCCAGAATCCCAGGAGCTATTGGCCAACATGGGACTATTGGCCAACATGGCTGAGGCTTCCGGGAGCTGAAGTCCCTCGGCCCTTAAAGGGGAAAGGTTGCCTACCCCTGTTGTAATGCAAAAAAAGTTATTTCCCTATGCTGTGTTTGCCTCTTATGGAGCTGGTGAGAAAAGATTCATTAGGTGGAAGGCTGGTACTTAAGCTTTTCTCTTCCAGTCAATTTTTCTGCTACACATCCTCCCCACCTAGCCATTTTCAATTAGTGGGCCTCTGAAACTAGCAACAAGCCCAATGGGGAGGGGAACATTTAGAATGCAAGAACAGGAAGAAGTAAAGCTCTCTCCAGACAGCTGATTTTCTCCTACAAGTGCTCCTGCCTGTCCACCCCAGGAACACAAAGTGGAAATTTGTTGGTAAGCCCAACCAAATTAGACATATTGAATCAATAAAATTTATCTCTGTGCTGACTCACCATTCAGCAATGTATCCAATGGGTTTACTCTACTTAGGATGTTCCAACAGGATTCTGGTCAGAGCCTGAGACATCCATTTTCCAAGATAACACACTGTTTCCTAAATCTCCGAGGACTGAAAAGACAGGGGGAGATTTCTATGATCTTTAATTCCAGATTCCTATGGGCTTTAACATGGATTTTAGGCATGTGCATCAAGGTGCATTTTGATAGAATTGTTGGCGCCGTCTCTTTTCTCAATTACCTGCATTATGCTATAGAAATACCAAGACCTGTTGATGTGCAAGCAGCTTGGCATTATTATCCAGATCACAAATCATACACCAAGCTCCATGATGCTTATAGCTCTGGCTCACAGGACTCAGCCATCACCTGGTGGTGCAGTTCTAGCTTGTGGAAGGTCTGGATCCCTCCTCTCCTGGCCAATTGAGAGAAAGGAAGGGAATGCCCAGTGCCTTTCCAATTATTGAGTAGAGATGCCAGGGCTTTTCTTTTCCACTCTTAGCTGATCCTTCCAAGAGCTGACTGAGCTCCATTCAGGACTCAGCTGACTCCTGGAAACACCATCTGAGGATGGTTTTTCTCTCCTCCCTTTTTTTCACATGGGAAGGGCAGTATTGTCTATTCACTGTACTTCTAGGTTGCTGAGAACAAAATTGTCCTGTGCAATTCAGCAATCCCTGAAAGAATGGAATGGACCCTATTCCACATTTACACTGAAGAGCAATTTTCATCTTATCTCTGCCACCTAAGTCTTCCACTGTGTTGCCCAACATTGGCAAAACTGAAAAGCAGGAGGGAAATAAGCTGAACAAATGTCAACTGGCATAACTACTTAACTGAAAAGGAGATGTCATGTTGCATTCCCTACCTGGGGTTACTATTCCTCTCCTGCAACACGATATGCTCTTTAATCAAAACAGACTGTAAAGTGACAAGGAGCGTGTAGCTGCACAGCATCTTCAAAATGCCTTGGGAGAAGCTTTACTTAAGTCTACAGATGTCCTCATTTTTTCACTACAGGGAAGCACACACACACACACAAATCATTGCTTTCTTTTTAGATCTCTACTATATTTAGTGGGTCTGTCACTTTCACAATATCCCTGTATCATGGCATGTCTGGCTGTTGCATGAAGAATGATTGCTTAGAAAAATCCAGAAGAGATGTAGGAGCTGCATCTAAAGATACGTATAGCAAGTCACATCACTACATTGTATGTTTCAGACTCTCTCTAGACTAGTATGTTGCACAAAACTTTAACAACTTCCCTGTACATTTTGACTGTGGTTAACATTTGACTGTTCACCAAACACCTGGATTTTAATTCTGTCAATCATAAACTACCTAAAAGGGTTATAATTAGCAGATTAGTGTATGCAAGAAAGGACTTGAAATCTCACTAGGGAGTCTGGAAACTATTTTTACTTTGCAATGGCCTTCTGCTCTGACAAGTAATCAGGGCATGATGTTTCAAGTCTAATTCCACCAGCTCCCCCCAAAAAAGTTGCTCCACTTTGTTGTCAAGCAATAACTGACACTGCAACCCTATATCTGTGTTAGAAGGCACCTTCAAATTGCCTGTTGACCTATGGTGATCCCATTAATTTTATCAGGTTTTTTAAGGCAAGGAATACTCAGAGGTGGTTTGCATTGCATTCTTCTGACAGGTGTTATAGCCTACAGCACATAGTATTCCTTGGCAGCCCCTCATCCAAGTACTACCCAGGCCTCACTCTGTTTATCTTCTGAGATCAGAAGGGATCTGGTGCTTTCAGACTGTTTTGAAGCAAACTCCATGAAGCTATATGGAATTTATTCCCACTTAAATGATAAAAGTGTTGCAGGTTATTGTTGCTTTCCAAACCAATGTAAAGTGCTCAAAGCTGGGGTGGTTCCAGAAGGTGGCAAGGTTGTGCATTTGCCAGGGCAAGTTTGGTGCATTTGCCAGGGCCCCAAAGTTCATTTCCACTTTGCACAGAGTATCCAAGAAGATAACATGCTGCCTTAGGTTTCATATCCCACCTCTTCCAAGCTGGGGAGAATGCACTGAGGATATGGTGTTTGAATCCCTCCCTTCAAAAGACATGCTAGAACCAGGATCACTCAAAGCAATGCATATAGGAAGCTTAAATAACCAAAAACAGAATAAATCAACTAAACATTTTTTAAAAATGAGGCCTCAGAACAAGTGACCCATGGCAGCAGCAAATTCACCAGGCATGATGGGATGCCCATGCAGACAGCTGCTGTGATGCAGAAGAAGAGAGTTCCAAATCTTCTGAGAAGATCCAGAGTACAGGTATTTAAAATTCATATTAAGGCTGTTAACTTCTTGCTCTGGTGTAGAATGTGTCCGGACTGTCAACACCAGAACTGGATGTGTATTGTCTGAACACAGGGGTAGGCAACCTTTCCCCTTTAAGGGCCGAGGGACTTCAGCTCCCAGAAGCCTCAACCATGTTGGCCAATAGTCCCATGTTGGCCAATAGCTCCTGGGATTCTGGGAGCTGAAGTCCCTCGGCCCTTTAAGGGGAAAGGTTGCCTACCCCTGGTCTGAACAGGATGACACCAGAAGGGGGGGGGCTTTTGGCCCATGCAGGCAATTATAGACAGTAAGCCCCATGGGACAGGGACCTGTCACACCTCTTCTTTATAAGATCTTTGTATTTAGATGTACTAAACAGTGGCAAATGCCCAGTCTTGCCATCTTCTGGAACCACCCAGTTTTAGGTGCTTTACCATGGTCCCATCCTACAATATCCTGGGAATAATAATTAGGTGAGATATTTTGATTTCTGTTCTAGAAATTGTTGTAGTTGCAGGGAGAATATTAGAGCACAGAATTCTAAATACCTCACTAAACTTCATATCCCAGAATGCCAAGGGATGAAGCTATGGCAGTTAAAGTGGTGTCAAACACCTTACCCGCTGAGAAATAATATGTTCTTTTCATTTTATACTGTATTTCACATACTACTGGAAAGTGATATTTTATACAATTGAACATGGTATGCTAAGAGTTAAATGTATCTTTAGTATTTTAAAAGTTTGGGGAGATCATCTCTTAAAAAATAACATATAAATTACAGGCATGTGAAAAGACAAACTTGTCATCTGTAAAATGAGAACATTCAAAATTTGATACCATATTTTATACATTGTGAAATCTTTCAAATCTGAAAACAGATTCTTAAAATTTTCAGGATGCATGTGCCTCATCTCCCTCTAGTGGCTAATCCGTCCAGTGAACAGTTTTTGTGTTTTTCTATTTTTAGCTTTTGCAGTCTAGAAAATTTTGAATTTGTGGTGTTGCAGATGCATTTTTAAAATGTCCGAATGTACCGTATTTTCCAATGTATAAGACGACTTGTTAACCCTGGAAAAGGTTCTCAAAAGTCGGGGGTCGTCTTATACGCTGGGTAGAGAAGGAGGAGGGTGAGGACAATGGGAGAAGGAGAAGGAAGCCAGGGAAGAGGAGGAGGAGGATGAGAATGAAGGGAGAAAGAGAAGAGAGCCAGGAGAGAGGAGGAGGATGACGATGAGGATGAGGATGAGAGGAGAAGGAAGTCAGTTCTGCAGTATGGATGCAGCCTGAATCTGCACTGCAGAAATAATGCAGTTTGACACCACATTAACTGCCATGGCTCCATCCTATGGACTCCTAGGATCTGCAGTTTGCTTTGTGGTACCAGAGCTCTCTGACAGAAAAGGCTAAATATCTCACAAAACTGCAAATCCCAGAATTCCACAGCCTTGAGCCAGGGCAGTTAAAGCGGTGTCAAACTGCTTTAATAAATTTCTGCAATGCAGACGCAGCCAAAGTTGATGTGTTGCTTGGGCATGGCTTCTTTAACAAATAATTCTGCACAATGAGAGAGAGAGAGAGTACCCTTGAAGATTTATCTAAAGAAAAACCAAGTTCCTTAACTTGGAGGTTATATGTGTATGCTGTGTGCCTTCAAATTGTTCCTGACATATGTTGATCATGGGGTTTTCTTGGCAAGATTCGCTCAGAGGAGGTTTGCCATTGCCTTCCCCTGAGGCTGAGAGTGTGTGACTTGTCCAAGTTCACCCAGTGGGTTTCATGGCAGAGTGGGGAATCAAACCCAGGTCTCCAAAGTGGTAGTCCAACCCTCAAACGACTACACCATGCTGGATCCTATTCCCATGTACTACCTATGAAACAATTGCAGACTTTTTTGTTGTTCTTGTGTGTCTTCAAGTCCTTTCCAACTTATGATGACTGTAAGGCAACCTTATCATGGGGTTTTCTTGGCATGTTTCTTCAAATGGGGGTTGCCATTACCATCCTCTGAGGCTGAGAGTGCGTGACATGCCCAGGGTCACTTACTTGGCCGCAAATTGTACATATCCCAGAATGCATCACCTAGTATATTGGCAGTCCTTCCCCCCAACACTTTCTCATTTCCCCCCAAGGATCTCATAGCTGGGAGATGGAAATAATTTTTAAAGCAGCATTTAAATCTGGACTATTTTTTAAAAAGTAAGGTCCAAAACACACCACAGAAATAAATGCTAGGGAACATGGGAGCTGTAGTTTGTTGTGTTTATAAGTGACAGTTTTCCTGCTAAGTACCTGCATGTCATAAGCATTTGAATTAAAATTACCATATTGAAATCAAATCTGATTTTTTAAATTTTTTATTTGGTGTGTGTTGGAAGAGGAGTATCTTATATGGCGAGTATATCCCAAACTCTATATTTTAACTGGAAAAGTTGGGGGTCGTCTTATACGCCCAGTCATCTTATATGTCGGAAAATACGGAACATCTTAAAATGTTTAATTATAAAAATAGTGTAAAGTTCAAAGAAATACATTAAAACTACTTATACCACTGATCATAAAACTGACCAAAAAAACCCCAGAATTGTTAAAAATATTAAAAGTCCAGTCCTATCTTTGACATATGCCTTTTGGGCCCTAAGTCCTTTTTTGCCGGTGGATGCCAAAGTGATGACATTGCAGGGTATCTGTACTGATGCTGCAATATCTTTGTGTTGGAACACACCCACCAGTGGCAGAACAAGCAAAAATCCTGGATTCTTCTTCTTTATAACATTTTGTCACTTTGCTCTGTTCATTAGAAATCTCACGTTGTAACAGAATTTTTCACATAAGGAGAGGTTCTCTTGGTAGACTTTCTTATAAATGATTGCGCTTTGTTGCTTCTCCTCAAGAGGATTTCTTTTCTGAGTTCCATTTCTATGCACAAGGCTTACCAATCAGACATATCATTTTGGAAAAGCAGCCTTGGCACTCCATTTCATGGATGATGGACTAGGGGATGGGTAGAAGAATTCTCCACCCTAATGAAGTTTGATAGCTTCAGTGTTAGTGGGGTGATAAAAATGTTCTGGGTTTTAATCTGAAATTTTAAAAAGCTATCCAAAGTGCTGAATGTATTTGGGGGATAAGTTACAGCTCCTTGGACAGTTCCTTTATAGTCTGGACCAGATTTGGATTCATCACCCCACATCATTGGAGCTAAAAACCTCCACTGCCCCATCTCTTCTTTCTCACCACCTACACAACTACTACTTTCAGTGCTAAGGTCATTCCCATTGTGCAGGAAGGAGTGGAATCTGGCATGTTTCTCTGCTTCAGGAAGTGGTGTGGAAAGTAAATAATAGACCTGTAGAGCTGGAAGCTTCACCTACTCCAGCTCCTGGCAATGGAGGAATACTACAGATGGCCATGCAATATCCAGGGGCATCACTAGAGGATGTCAGAGAGGGATGTCACTCTGTGCACTGGTGGGCTGCCTTCTGGGTCTGGAGGGTCTGCTGGTTAGCAGGAAAGTGAGTGTCCTCCCTTCACCACTTGCCCAGCAGCTCCACCAGACCCAGAGGGGTTGCAAGGTGTCAAAAACAGCCCATTCTTGCCAAGAGGCTGCTTGCAGGGTCTGGTGGCTCTGCTAGATGAATGGAAAATGAGTCTCCTCCTATTTCCACTTGCCCAGCAGCTCGACAGACCTGGAAAAGGCTGCTGAAGACAAGAGGCATGCATTTAAAAATGATCTGCACATGGTGTCAAATATTCTAGATATGTCACTGACAATACTGGTCTAAAACACTCCAGCAAAAGAGAGTTCACCTCTCTCTGAGGCAGTCTCTTCAACCTTGAACAGATCTTACTGTCAGGAAGTACTTTCCAATGTTTAGTGAAAATCTCCTTTCCTGTAATGTGAATCTGGTGGTTCAACAGAGTATCAGAAAACAAACTCACTCCACATTATCTGCGACTGCCCTTTAAATATTTTAAGATAGCTATCATATCACTTCTCAGTCATCTCTTCTCCAGAATAAACATATCAACTCCTATAACCATTCCTTATAGGGCATGATTTCCAAATCTTTGTTGCCTTCCTCTGGACATGTTCTGGATTGTTGAACCCTATGGTATTTGTAATGAATGGTTGACGGACTGGAAGTCTCTATCCCTCCAAGCCTATATAATGTGTTAGAAGTTTATTCTTTCACTTTCATCTGCACACAGAAACACACTTTTCAAGACTTGGTCACCTGATGATGCTAGACTTCCAGAGCACTGTGCCTGTCCATGCATTGGGAGACACGGACACAAAGGAGACCATCAGGTTCACTAAAAGAGAACCTGTTGGTGGCAGCATTTCCTTTGACAGGAACCTGGTGGGAGGTGAAGACAATTGTCTCAGTCATCTGCAGTCTTGTAATCAGCTGTAACATTCCACCAAGGTGGTAGGAACTTGCCTTGGATATACAGAGCATTAGGAGGAGATGCTCAATCAGGGCTATCCAGCTTAGGGGATAAGCTGAGGATGAAATGCTGAAGGAACACTTACTGGGAGCAAGAGGCATTAGTCTGGCATATATGAGAGTTTTGATCTATGCATATTTTAACCTTAATTACTTATACATGTAATATTACTCCATATTGTTACCAATGATTCAACCTGGGCCAAATCTTGCTATATATGTATGTGTGTGTGTATATATATATATATATATATATATATATATACATACACACACACACACAGAGTATAAGCCACAGCTAGTGTGAAGTCATCCATGTTAATTCTCTCTTGGATTGCTTTTGAAAGTGGTAAAACCCTCCTGAAAAACTCAGTTTTACCATAATATAACCCATTAGCAATTCCTTCTCTGTTCGGTTTGTTCTGTTGGCAGAGGTTGCACAAGACTGCTGTCATGTTGCAAAACAACAACCTGCAGGCTTCATTTCTAACTTTATACACCAACTAAAAAAGGAAGGGTAGGGATATCAGAAAATTTGTCATATAATAATAATAATAATAATAATAATAATAATAATAATAATAAAAAAAATTTATAGCCCTCCCAATCACAAGGAATCCGGGCGGGTTACAGCAATATAAAATACATAGAATACAATAAAATTCAAAATTAAGTGTTGCATGTTTTATGTACAATTTTAGCCACCAGAGGCGGCCACCAGCGGTGGCCTTGGCGAGGACTCTGAGCTGGGCGGGGAGCGCTCTAGCCCACCCCCTCCTCCCCTGAAACACCTGGCTCCAGGGAGGCCTTATAGCCAGCCCAGTAGCCTGAACACCGGCACCAGTGGCGGCCTTGGCATTCTAAGGCCGCGGAGGACTGTTTTGGCCAGCCTGCAGCCCTCGGAGGACCATAATGATATTGAAAGATAATGTATTTTTAAATTCTATATTTTTAATTATTGTTATTTAACTTGTTTAGTTTGATTTGTTTTGGGGGGATGGGTGGGTGTGGGAAGGAGGGATGGGATTCGAATTGATTTATTTGTTCTGATGTTTGTTTTGATGTTTTGAAAAATTTTGAAATGTTTTGAAATGTTGTACGCCGCCCTGATTGCCTAGCAGAGGGGCGGGATATAAATAAAAATTATTATTATTATTATTATTATTATTATTATTAGCCACCAATATACAATTTTAGCCACCAACATACAATACCACTTTACATATATTTTTATATTTTCGTTACATGAGACACTGCAATTTTTTACTGGCTATCCAAATGACACATTTCTTTTTTCCTAGTTTTCTCAGCTACATTCAATGATATCAACTCCAGAAAACCAATAATTAATAATTAAAGTGAATCACGTTGATGTTATTTATCACATGTATTCTTCATCATTTGTTACTTTCTGTCTGATGGTTTGGGGCACTTACCTCTTTTACATGTCTCTTTCCCCCTCTCATTCACCATTTCTGGTGGCCTAACAGGAATGGTCTACTCCATCTTAGAAACTGATACAATTCAGATAATAATAATAATAATAATAATAATAATAATAAATTTTATTTATATCCCGCCCCTCTGTCAAACAATCAGGGCAGCTTACAGTAATTAAAAATCCATAGAATATATTAAAATACAATCCAAAATCCCAAAACCCTCCCACCCCTTAAAAAAGTATAAGACCAATATTACCGTTAAAACATGATAATTAAAACATCAAAATAAACAGAAATTATTAGACAAACAGATAATAATAGACAGAGCAGTGATTGCAGTCAAAGGTGGGGGAAAAAAAGAGATGTGGGGGACTCCTGAGGCTGGAAAGTCTAGTCAGGAAAGGCCTGCCAGAAGAGATCCATCTTGACAGCCTTTTTAAAGCTGCTTAAGGTTGTAATCTGATGGATCTCATCTGGCAGGCCGTTCCATAGTCTGGGAGCGGTTACCGAAAAGGCCCTCTGGGAGGTTGCCGACAGCCTTGTTTTCATCGGCTGCAGCAAGTTCCTCCCAAAGGATCTGAGTGCGTGGGGTGGATTGTATGAGAGGAGGAGGTCCCGAAGATAGGTTGGACCCAAGCCATTTAGGTCTTTAAAGGTAATGACCAACACCTTATACTGGACTCGGAAACTAATAGGCAGCCAGTGGAGAGACCTTAATACCAGTGTTATATGGTCTCTCCTTGATGTTCCCGAAACCAGTCTGGCTGCCATATTCTGTACTGATTGAAGTTTCCAGACCAAGCACGAGGATAGCCCCATGTAGAGCGCATTGCAGAAATCAAGATGGGAGGTTACCAGCACGGGCACAACAGTCTCAAGGTCCTTTACTTCCAGGAAAGGGCTCAGTTGGCGTATCAGCTGAAGCTGATAACAGGCGCTCCTGATTGTCGCATTTACCTGATTAGTCATCAGAAGTGACGGGTCCAGGAGCACCCTCAGACTGCGAACACAGTCCTTCACAGAGAGTGTGACCCCATCCAGGACTGGAGGTTGTATCCCTATTCCTGGTTTCGGGGCTGCTACTGTGAGCACCTCCGTTTTCTCTGGATTCAATCTCAATCTGTTTTTCCTCATCCAGTCCATTACTGCCTTGAGACAGCCATTGAGAGGAGAGATGCCATTGGGAGCCAAGGCTGACGACCAAGACATGGAGAATAGATCTGGGTGTCAGTGTACTGATAACACCCAGTGCCATGTCTCCGGATGATCTCTCCCAGAGGCTTCATATATATATTAAACAGCATCGGGGACAGAATGGCACCTTGAGGGACTCTGCAGGCAAGCTCTTTTTTTGCAGAGCAGCTGTCCCCGAGCAGCACCTTCTGGGATCTGCCTGAGAGGAAGGAATGGAGCCACTGCAACACAGTGCCTCCAATTCCTAACCTACTCAAGTGATCCAAGAGGATTCTATGATCTATTGTATCAAAAGCCACTGAGAGGTCTAAAAGCACCAACAGGGTCACACTACCCCTGTCAATGCTCAGACGAAGGTCATCGGCCAAGGCAACCATGGCAGTCTCAACTCCAAATCCTGTCCTAAAGCCCGTTTGAAATGGATCTAGATAATCACTTTCATCCAAGACAGCTTGGAGTTGAAGAGCAACTGTCCTCTTGATTTCCTTGCTCAAGAATGGTAATAAAGAGACTGGCCTATAGCTGTTCATATCCCGGGGGTCCAGAGAAGGTTTTTTCAGAAGCGGCCTGACTGCTGCTTCCTTCAAACAAGATGGAATATGACCTTCCCTGAGGGATGCATTGATCATGTCCATAAGGAATATCTTCAATACATCCCCCCCCCCCGCCGGATGGCCAGCCATGATGGGCAAGGATCGAGGGGGCAGGTTGTTTTCTTCACTCTACCAAGGAGATTGTCCACATCATCAGTACGTACAGATTGGAACTGATCCAGGATAATTTCATTAACGGAGTTGCTGGACACCTCGTCAATTGATTCTGTCAAAATGCTGGCTTCTAAGTTGGCTCCTATCTGAGAGATTTTATCTGCAAAAAAGTTGTTAAACGCATCACAGCAGACCATTGTCAGGTTAAGTAATGGGTTCTGCGCAGGTGGGACTTGTGTCAGTTCCCTTACCACCCTAAACAGCTCTGCTGGACGGGTCTCTGCAGACACAATACGTGCAGAACAGAAAGATTTCTGTGCTGCACATATTGCCTCTTGATAGGACCAAAGAAAGTTCCTATGACGAGTCTTGTAAGATAGGAGTCGAGTTTTCTGCCAAGTGCGCTTTAGTCGTTGTCCAACCCACTTCATTTTCCTAAGCTCAGTTGTATACCATGGCTTCCAGTTGGAAAGGATGCTTGGAAGTGATTGTGTCGATAGCCTTGGTAAGATCGGTATTCCAAGTATTAACCAAAGCTTCGACAGAATCACCACCATTACCAACCATTAAACCCTCTAAGGCTTTCTGGAATCCCATTGGTTCCATTAGCCTTCGAGGGCGGACCATTTTAATGGGTCTACCACCCCTGGTGGGGTGGACAGTGGTTCTTAGTTCAGTCTTGACCAGGAAATGATCTGTCCATGACAATGCAGTGGTTTGAATAACTTCTGCCCACGGATATTCCTGTTCCGTACTAAAGATCACATCAAGGGTATGACCTGCACAATGTGTGGGCCTGGCAACCAAATGTGATAGGCCCATGTTTGTCATGGATTCCATGAACTCCCGAGCCACACCTGTTAAGCTAGTCTCGAGTGGAATGTTGAAGTCGCCCAAGACTAGAACAACTCCAACAGCAACTCTGAGACCAGCTGTGTCAGCTCGGTTAGGGAGTCTGCTAGACAACAGCATGGTCGATATACTAGCAGAATCCCCAAACTATCCATGGTCCTCAGGCTTAGGTACATACATTCAAAGTTGACTGTGTTCCAGACAGGTTTCCTGGTCAAAGTCAGGTTATTCCTATAAACCAGAGCTACTCTGCCGCCGCCACCCCGCCCACTTCCCCTTACCTGCTCACTGACAGAGTACCCCGCTGGGAGGGCCTGTGTCCAAGTTATGGCGCTATCCTCTCCCAGCTGGGTTTTTGTAAAGCAGGCTAGGTCAGCGTCCTCGTCTACGAGGAGATCATATATAATATGGGTCTTATTTTTAACCAACCCGCCATTGCAGAGGAGCAAGGTGAGGTTCTGTGGAATGGCTGGTACGCTTCCAGTGATTTAATTACAAAGGAATACATTTTGTTTCCAGATCTAGTCTCTGTTAGTCTGAATTCTAAGTCTGTTCACTCCAACTCTATTCATACAGTGGATAGTATTATCAGTCTTTAATGTTGTAGGTGACTTAGGGTGAGGTGGGATGGGACGAGGTGGATAAGAGAATGGGAGGGCATATTTGGGTGAAAGGGAGGGTGAATAGTGCAGATTGTCAATAATGGGACATCATGGAATGTTCACTTGGATAGCAACTGTAGAAAGATACTGTTACTGTCACCACCTCAGCAACACAAACAACAACAACAGCAAAACATCCCCTTGTCTGGTTTCCGCTATCGCTCTTGTTTTCTCACTGGAAATCTGAAACTGTCATCCATCCTTCCTTTATGCCCTCATTTACCTGATCCTCTTTACAGGCTTTGTCATGCCATTCACCACCTCTTCTTTTTATACACACTGAACTGAGAGTGAAACTTTCTGTGTTAACAGCATAGCAACTTTCTGTTTTAATCCATGATGGAATTGTAATCAAAAAGTTCACTGGATGGGTAGAACTCCCTTTGATCACCACTACCACATTTTCAGAGGAGGAAACAATATTCAAGTGTAGGGGTGAATTAACAAGAGTTCCAGCTATGCATGTGGCCCGATAAAACAAATACACTGTACAGAAACAAAAATAAATTAGATTCTTTTCCTGTTTAAGTTAGCAGGCATTTCATGCAGAAATTGTAGCTATTTTATAAGTTAAACTTGACAAAAAAGAACACTCAGTATCTTGAAATGTGACCAGTAGAAAACTGGATACATAGATTTTCACCAGGTCAGAATCTACCCACTTCTTCCTGCTCCACTTACTCATTTTTCAAGAATACATGAAGGCTCATTCACACAAGATAGCTAGATATAGACTCAGAACACAAGCTCATGTTGTCAAATGTTATATATGAAACAGGCATGTGTAGATATGGAACCGGGTGTCAGCTCTGTGACCTCTTGGTTTACATTAATTTGTCTATACCAGGGATGGGCACAGTCTAGAGCCCAAGGACTACACCAAAAGATATATATAGAGAGAGAGATTTGCTTGTTTCTCCAGAGTTCAGCAGGTCTGCAGCATAGCATCATGGCCTCTCACTGGGGCCAGTGGTGACACTAGGGGGTGTGGGTGTGCATCCCAGAAGAGGAGTGATACTCGGTTGGACTCCCCTTGCGCAAAGCCCCTCCCAGCTTTGCCACAGCAGCAGAAGTCTCCTCAAAAGGAGACCTCTGCCACTGGTGGCGCAGTGGTTAAATGCCTGTAATGCAGCCATTCACTCTCAAACCACAAGGCTGTGAGTTCAGTACCAGCCAGGGGCTCAGAGTCGACTCAGCCTTGCATCCTTCCAAGGTCACTAAAATCAGTACCCAGCTTGTTGGGGTCAGTTGGCTCACACATTGTAAACCACATAGGGAGTGCTTAAGTGCACCGATAAGTGGTATAGAAATGTACTTGCTATTGCTATTGTTACAGCAAAGGAGAAGGCCAAGTGTGCCCTTTTGCCCCCCCCCCCCTTTGATGACACCAGGAGTGGGGATGCCACTGACTGGGGTGAACCGAGGTTATACAATGTCTTTCCTAGTAGCCTTTAAGAGATGTTTGAGAGGCCCTTGCTGTTTTAGGGAATGCAGTATATATAAGTGTTGTTGCTGTATGCCTTCAAGTCATTTCCAACTGATGGTTACCATAAAAGAGAACCTATCATGGGATGTTCTTGGCAAGATCTGTTCAAGGGGGTTTGCCATTGCTCTCTGAGAGTAAGAAAATGTGACTTGCCCAAGAACAACCAATGCTTCCATCACTGAGCAGGAATTTGAACCCTGGTCTCCAGAATCCTATTCCAGTGCTCAGACCACTATACCACAATAGCTCTTAAGTTGTAACTGTTCTAGACTGTTGTTTTTTTTTAAAGCTGCAAGGTGCTGTCATCCCCAAGGCCTCGTACACTGACATCACACCCCAGCCCAGCAATTCATTTGAGGTGCAATGCACATATAAAATATTGCAACATAATTTTATTCCATTGCTTAGGTCAGTGGTTACCACACTGTTTCTGTTAAAATATACAAAATAATTATGCTTGTATCCAGGGTTGTGAATAGTCTCTGTGTGAATGTGTGTAAGGTTGGCTAAATTCTGCAGCCTAAATCAATAGTGCAAAATGTGTATATAATTTGTTTATTTTGCCTAATTGCTTTGCTACTCATAGTGAAAGGTTGATCCGCAGAGCTGTCCAAGGTATTAAAGGCTTTCTCCCTCATAGATCTTGGAGAAGTTACTTTTTGGACTACCATTCCCAGGGTCTTAGCAGTAACCTGGTTCCCTCACAACTTGAAATCTTGCAACACACATACACACCACACACATACTCAACACTGTTTGCTCAGGCACATTCAGGAATCTTCATTCTCATGTAATAAATTTTCTTATAAAATCCACATGAAGATGTAGATGACAACAGAAAAGAGATAATGATTTTCCTAACTTAATCTTTGGCCCCAGATTGTCTTCTATGGAAGAGAAAACTTGTGTATTGAAAGCAAAGATAAGTAGTTTCTTTGCATGTTTTACAGTTGCTTTATGTAGATGATTTTTAAATTATGTATATTAAATTATAAATTGATTGTTTTAATATGTATGCTCTTTTAACTAATGTTATGCTCTTTTAACTCATGTTATGTATTTTAAACTATTGTTTTGTGTTTTTAACTCATGTTATGTGCCCATCTGTTGTTGAATTTGAATCTGCTGTTTCCTGCCTTGCTCCATAGAGAGAGGTGGGTAAGATATTGTTGTTGCTGCAAGAGGTAACTGGTCTTATAAGAAGCATAACCAGCAACTATTTCTTAGCTGTAGCCACCCCTCTCAAGTCCCATAGTTTTCATGGAAATTCATAAGAAATTATGAAAGCAAGAGATGGAATAGGAAAGCTTTTACTACAAATATGATTGACAGATACTGCGTGAACTGTAACAGTCCATTTTTCTGTTCTAAATGACTGCCAGATACAAATGGACTCTTCTGATAGGAACAGGATCAGAAATAGTTCAGGCTGCAGTAAACAGGTCACAATGACCCAGCAGCAATCACATTATTGGGGGTTATTTTTTCTGATTGCAGGGTGTAGCTCTCTCATATGATGCAAAGGCAGAACTGCACCAATCAAAAACACCAAGACCCCTTTTCCAGAGAGTGGGACCACCTATCCTCACTCTTCCCAGCTCTGCTATTTTATATTATTGCCTCTTTTGCGCTTTAGAAATAGATCACATAGGGGGGTTGCAGACTGCCAGAAATAGTGTGAATTCAGTCCACTTTTAGGGTTAGGGTTAGTGCTAGGGAATCATGGGAACTGTTATTTTTCTGAGACATTGAGCCTTCTCTGTCAGACAACTCTGATGCCACAATAAAATACAGTTCCCATGGTTCCCTAACTCTAACCCTAACCCTAAAAGTGGACTGAATTCACACTATTTCTGGCAGTCTGCAACCCCCCATAGTTTTCTTAATGGACTTGCACTAGCTTCCCAAACTACTCCAATTTTATTCCACTGCCTTAGGTCAGGTTATTTTGCTCCCAAAATCCCTAAATACTAGCACTACCATTCACTTACTACAGGTCTGTAGCTGTGGGAAGGACAAAGTTGCTCCTAAACTCAGGCTGACTTCTGCTTTAGCAGAGTTCAACAGAAATACTTCACCCACAAATAGCCCAGAGCAGGAACTAGCTCAAGATTTGCCTTACAGACGGTCTACTAAAAGCTGCCATAAAACAAACAAACAAACCCAAGGGTTCTTGCAACACCTTCATTTGGCATAAGTTTTTGTGAACACCAGCCATGATTTGGGCTTAAATCCAAGTTGGCAGATCTCTGTAAATTTTGTGCAAGCAATTCTGCACCAAGCAAAGCTAAATTCTTTAACCCTTGCAAATTATGCAAAGTTGACAAGACACATTTCAACCACCTCTAAACATTTACCAAGGGCTAAATTCAGTCTTGGTTCTACCTGGAACTGACCTGATAAAATCAAAGGGGTGCAGTTGATTGTTTTAATATGTAATATGTAATATGTATGCTCTTTTAACAGATGTTATGCTCTTTTAACTCATGTTATGTATTTTAAACTATTATTTTGTGTTTTTAACTCATGTTATGTGCCCATCTGTTGTTGAATTCGAATTTGCTGTTTCCTGCCTTGCTTCGTAGAGAGAGGTGGGTAAGATATTGTTGCTGCAAGAGGTAACTGGTCTTCTAAGAAGCATAACCAGGAACTGCTTCTCAGCTGTAGCCATCCCTCTCAAGTCTAATAAACACAATTATTTTCCTGTGTCTACTCTAGATAGGATTAATGTTAAATTTAGCCCCAGGATGCTTCCTGTTTTCTCATCCCTTCTCCTAGAAAACTATTGTTCAATTTTGCACCTAGTTGTGCCTTTTAGGGAATCTTTATTAACATTTTTTATTTTTCTCACTTGTTATCATTGTCACTGTTCAAGGTCCTCCCCACTTTCCAGAATTTCATTTCTGAGAGGATGGTTGCATGCATTTTCCCTTGAAAGCTGGATATTAAAATGCTTGGACATGAATGCCAAAGATCCATGTTGCATTCAGCCAGTTAATTCACACACAATGCAATGTTTGAGGAGCTCAAGAAATTTTAAATTTTTAAATGTTGATTATGTAATTGTTACATTTTTCTAGTCTATCTTTAACCTCAAAAACAACTAGCCTCTTGAGTTTTAAATACTGTAGGAAAAATAAATACATATATTTTACCTCTCCCCATGTGTAATGGGAAAAGGGAGATCTGATGGTAATAGGTCTATGGTAATAAGATTGTTACACTTGCATATATTTATGATTTTTGCATGATGAATTCTGCTAATTCTGCCAAGCCCCAAAATATTTGGTTGTCCTTCCCTTGGCCACTGCAAATTCTAGAAACCCAATCCCCATCCTGATTGGACAATCACCCTCAGAGTTCCAATCCCATCTTCCCCCAACTTTAGCAAAGTGCAGTTCTCACCCTGGCTGATGGAATGCACAGTCCACCAACATTGGAAGGCTTCATTTTGCCCATCATAACTCAGTCTAGTGCCACATAGATTTTCCATCCTAAATTGTGCAGAAGCTCTGACCAGCATGACCAATGGTCAGGAACAATGGGTGGTTATATCTAAAACTTTGGGATGGGATTAGGTTGTGGACAGCTGCTCTCTATTATGTGGTCTAGGAACTTGCTTGTGAGCCAGCAAAGTGTAATGGTTTGAGTGCTGGACTATCACTCTGTCTGGAGGTCAGGGTTTGATTCCCCGCTCAGCCATGGAAACCCAGTGGGTGACCTTGGGCGAGTTATTTCTCAGCCCCCCAAAACCTTGTAATAGACTCACCTTAGGGCCACTATAACTCTGTAACAACTTGAAGGCACACAACAACCAGGAACTTGCTTGTAAAATAATACCAAAAGCTGTGGTTTTCAGTATGTTAAACTATGCACAGCACTATTAACTGTACTTTTTGTCAAAGAAGGCAGAATGACAAATACAGAATAATTAAAGAGAAACTTTGTCCTCTAATACTTCTTGTGTTAGACAAAAAGATATTTTCCCCTAATGGTTCTGTGTGCTTCTTTCTGCTTTCTTCATTTAGTAGAAAACAAAGATGAAACAGCCAACAGGTAGTCTGAGAAATTTACATACAACTGAAAACTCAGCGTTCTAGAGTGGTGTTTGATATGTTAGGCAACCAGATGCAGCTTGAGAAGGTGCTGTGTTCATGACCACACATCTGTAACTATTTAAAACAGGGGTCAGCAAAGTACAGCCTTCTTTGTGTTATTGGCCTCAGATCCCAGCATCCTTATGCTGGCTAGAGCTGATATAAACTGCAGTGTAGCAATATCTGGATGGCCTCACTTTGTCCACCTTTGGTTAAAAGGACAAAGTGGCATCCTTACAAGAGAAGGAAAAATCCTTTAAAACAGAAACATGCACATTCTTATAGGCTACTACACTTGATACTGATTTTTAAACATAACTTGGTGTTTAAAAAAATGATGGCTTGCTTAAAATAGTGTATGACTCAGAACAGATTCATTGTGTGAGCCATGTTTAAGTGTGTTCTGTCTCAGGGACTCCTTACTCCCAAACTAATAAATAATGTACAGCACAATCCTATGCATGCTTATCTCAAAGTAAATTCCATTGTGTTCAATGGGACTTATTCATTTACACATTTATTAATGGCAAGTACCTTGAAGAGAGCAAGTGTGGTGTAGTGGTTTGAGCATTGGGCTACAACTCTGGAGATCAGGGTTCAATTCCCTGCTTGACCATGGAAACCCACTGGGTGACCTTGGGTGAGTCAAATACTCTCAGCCCAAAAAACCCCCCTGTAATGGGTTTGCTTTAGGATTGCCATAAGTCGGAAATGACTTGAAGGCACACACCATCAACAACAAGTACCTTTAAAAGTGCAGCCTTAATTCTTTTTTACTGACAAACAGAAATAATAAATAAATAGTGTAATGCCACATGCACATAGCAAATATGTTATCCAGCAATAAAGAATGATAAGAATACTTTTACTATTATTGCTGCTGTGAGGCACTAAAAAAGTAAAGAGTTGGTAGGTTTCTGCTGAAAGTAGTTCACAATAGTCCTCACTCCATTGAAACTCCAAGTATTTTGATAATCAACTCTATTCCCTAACAGTTTCAAAGGCATGGTTAGTGAACACTGTACATGGTTAGTGAACACTGTACAATGTGTATATGTGTGTGTTGTGTGCGTGTGTGTATCAAGAGAAGCTATAGCTGAAAATTTTAAACGAGACTGTATTAACGTCATAAACTGCTCAGGGAGCTAGTTTGACGGAAACATTGAATAAAAATATAATAAACAGAACAATGATTTGCCCATTTCCCCCTCCTCCCAGCCATCTTTCCAGCTGAGATCAATTGCTTATTTTTCCCATTTTTCAAGCATCCCACCTGTCTGTCGAATTCCCAGATAATTCCCTCTGAGGTTGAGAGTAAAGCTGATAATGGTGAACAAGGCTAAACAGAACCCAGCACGATACACTGCTTATGCATCATCACTCCATTGGGTAACTGTCACACCCTTTTTCTCCAGATCTCTAATACACCTCCATTCTCCACCCCTATCTTCTTTCACATTTGTCCCCCTGTCCCTCTGCTGACAGACAAAGTACCCTCTCTTGCCCTTATGACAGCTTCCCAAAGTTTACTCCCTTTATTCAGATATAACCTGGCTTTACTTCTCTTCAACAAGCTACTGGTAGTAATATATCATAAATCTAAGGTAATATTTTCACACACACACACACACACACACACACACACACACACCAGTTCCAACCCAAAGCAGAGGAAAGCATTTTCATCACTGGCACAAGATATGATAATTTGTTTTACATCTGGGTCACCATGTGCGAGCCAAATTTGCCTCCGGTCTTCATAACTGACGACTCAGCATTAGCTGTCTCTTCACCCAAATCCAGGAGGGGAAATGTTATTTCATTTTGAAATTTTTTTTTTATCAAAATGTATTTGGCAGCAATAAAACAATCTCCTGTGATTACCACTTTTTCTGCTTGACTTTTTTTTCCATTTCAAAAAGGCAAAATAAAATTCATTGATTGAAGCACTCTGCACCAGAAGGAATGGAAACTGAGCAACAATACAGTGTCTTACCTATTGTGGTTGTCCAAAGCACTAACTGGAAACTGACCACCAGGTGTGGGGGAAAATCCATGACTTTTCTTGGTCCAAGATGCTCCTGATCTGCGCTGACCCCTTTCCCTGTGTGTGTGTCAGTCTTTCTCTCTAAGACTCTGCAAAAGCTCTGATGTTAACACTTGGACTCTTGCTGGCTTATAGAAGAATTTCACCTCCTTTCATGAAGGGCTCTCATGGGTCCTAAAGCCCTCATGGTTCCATCACCACATATGTTCATTCACTTTCTTTGCAATTCAGGAAGCAGAATGGCATGCATTATTAACATCTGTATATACATCTTCACAAACAGGAACATTAAGTTGGAAGAGCTGATACAGACAACTTTGCATCCATATTCATCCTGATGCTACATAGAAAAACTCTTTGGGTTTGTTTTATTAAAAGTGCAAGCTTGGATTAAGTCAACTCCCTTACTGAGTTTCTGACAGCAGTGTCAATAAATGGCAAGCCAATTAGCTCCCTTTGCAGTAATTGTACAGACTGAGATTTTAATAAATGAACTTTGCCTACCCACATTAATATTGCTTCATGCTCCCCCAAAGGAGTAGCCATTCCTAAATATCTGGCCTCTCTTTTATCCACTGCAGTCATGCAAAAGCAGATTGAAAGTCTGGGCCATTTCCCATGCTATATTTTTGAGTTCTGCTTCTAGCAACCTCTGAAAGTTTGTGTTTCTGTCTCCTTCTACAAAAGACTAGGAAAATGCTGAGCCACTCCAGTTACTTTGCATACCTGTATTTTTCTTGGAAGGAGAGAATGTTATAAATGCTTCATATGGGTGTATCTGCATTGGCAGCTGGCCATGAGAAATATTGCTAAACCCTTTTAGTACATGGTCCACTCTTAACCTGTTGAAGTTGTCTGTTTAAACTACTGATGTAAAATTCAGACATGGTCTATTGCTATTCCCTTGTGAAAAACAGGCAGTGCAGATATTCTGGAGCACAATTCCTCTGGCCATGCTGGCTGGGGGAATTCTGGGAATCACAGTTCACAAAAATAATATTTTTCAAGCTCTAGAAATAGATGCATAGAGATTCTTTCATATGGCCCTACTCAGTTTTGCCAGGTCATGATGACTCTGAAGATCATACTCACCACCTGAACTAGTTCCCAGAATAGTCAAAAAGGAAAACATACATAGAACTTTATCACACGGGGGAAATCCTGTGCAGAAATTGGGTTTTAAAAAGAAAAGAAAAAAAAGCAAAAGTGGGTAGATTTTCAGACAATGTCACTTTTAAAGTGTGATTAACCTGACTAGAAAGTAGTCAAAAGCCGCTCCTTTTTACTTTCGGAAAATTCCAAAAGTAAAAATAAGCGGCTTTTGACTACTTTCCGTTCAGGTTAAGAATACTTTAAAAGCAATGTGTGTGAAAATCTACCCCCTTTTGCGGGTTTTCCCCACCTTTTAAATCCTATTTCTGCACAGGATTTCCCCCGTGTGATAAAGTTCATAGTTTCAAACCAGTTTATACCACATCCCCTAACTAATCTTTAGTGCCTGATGCTACTGTTCAAAATGAAATTCCATTTACGCTTGGAAGTAAAGGAAAACAAATAAGATCAGTTGCAGGCCATATGCTTTGCATGCAAAAAGCCCTGATATCCCCAGGTTGAGGTACAAAAGACCCCTTTCTTAAATTCTGAAAAACTGCTATTAGGAGACAATACTAAGCAGGATGAATTAATGTTCTGGCTTTATATAAAAATATATGTGACGTTTTCTAAGATGGAATGAAGGGAGGTGCTAGAATTTTGGGGAAAGTGGCCTATGGAAAATGTCATAACATCGTGTATTAGATCTCTAGGTAGCAATCCAGCACACGAAAATAGGACATTCACTGCAGTGGATGAAATCAATATCTATCCCATAATTTTAATTTAAAATGTTTATCCCATCTTTTCACTACAGTTAATACTTTTTTTTCTTTTTAGGAGTTCAAGGTTACAGGCATAGTTATTGCTGTTATTTCCTATCAAGCCAACTTTGACTTATGGCAACTCTATGAATGAGAGACCTCCAAGTTCCCTGTCATCAGCTTTCCTGATCAGGTCTTGCCAACTCAGGGCAGTGCTTTCCTTAATTATGTATAGCTCTCCTCCCCTGTTTATCTTCACAAAAACCATATGAGGTGGATTAGGTTTCAAGATGATGATTGGTCACCCAGCCTCTCTGATCCTAATTTAACTTCTAGTCAATATATCACTGGTTCTATTAAAGTCCTCAGGAATCCTTATCTGGGTGATACAGCTACATACCCAAACTAATTGCCATAAGGAAAAGGTAGTGTCTTCCACCACCACCATCATCTTGGGAGAGAATGATATGGTTGAGAAGCTCATGTGTATTCTAGTACTTAAGAACATGAATTTGCAAGTCATTAGATTCCAGTTCATCACCAAAAGTTTGAATAGGAATAAAACATTATTTATTTTACACTACATGTGTTATTTAGTTTGGCTAGTGCTGTGACTTCTCTTCTCAGTGGTATTTTAGTGAATGGGCCCTGTAAATAATGCAACTATCAAGCTCAATACCTTCCATATTTACTTTCCCTCTGACTTCAGTACCTGTGACAGGGTGGGCAACTGAGAAAGGAGGCCTTGGAGGGTCTGACGTACTCCTGCAAGATAGATAAATAAATAAAATTAAAACAAATAAATAAAAATCGCCCTCCATAGCTCTAGGGGGAATGGCACATTTTCACCATGTTTTGGATTTTAAAAAGGAGGAGGAGGAGGAAGAAAAAAGGGAAGCAAAGGCTTTTCTGGGGAATAAATTGGTTCAAGAGGCCCACAAAATATGTTGGAAATGCAACCCTCAGTGGACAATTTGGAGCATTTCAGGGCAAAAAGCATTGGGAGGGGGGATTGTAAATATTGTTTTTGAGCCCTGGAGAGCCTGGGTGGTATAAATGACATCCATACCAGGGTGCATTTTAGGGCATTCTGTAGCAAAATATTTTTAAATTATTATTTTTTTATACAAAATTAATATTGTGACTCCTGAGGGGCCCTGGTGGCTGCCTGTGGCCTATGGGCTGCACTTTCCCTACCCCTGATCTACAGTGTAAATATGAACCATGTGTACTATATGTATCCTTGAAATTCTGGATAAAAACAATTCATGCATCTGTTAGTTAGATATAGCCTATGAAAACTCATGCTATAATAATTAGTTAGTATTTTATGGCTCTTTTTGTTGTTAAACTATGGAAATTGCTTTCTCAAGATGTGGTAATGGCCACCAAATTACATGCTGCTCCTTCTGCCAGTGATGGTTATTAAATTTTATACCTGCTTCCCCAGAAGTTGATCCAAATTGTGCAAGAAATTTTATAGTTTGAAGTTCTGTCAGGAAGATGGTCCCATACCCATAAAACCCAAAGTAGGAATGGGAAGAGCAGCTGTAAAACTGACAGTGGTTTAGCTGATCCCATGTCAACAGATCCACCAGCTGCCTCACCTTCTGCTTTTTAGTCAAATTTTTGGCATTTGGAATATATTAGACTGTATTTTACAATAATGTTTACTGTACTTCTACTGTAACTGGTTTATTTTCATGTTTCATTTAAAATGAATTCTATTTTTGTTTTTCTTATATTAAAATGTATAGTGAATAGTCTTCTTTTCAACAACACAAAAATCATAAAAGCTAAACCAAAAATGAAATGTAATGTATTATATTGAAATGGATAATGAATGTTTTTGAATGCCATTGTGGAGCAGTGATCTGAGTGCTGGGCTCTGGAAGAACAGAATTTGAATCCCCACTCAGGCATGGAAGCTCAGTTGGGGATCTTGAGCAAGTCACACTCCCATAGCCTTAAAAGAAGGCAATGGCAAATCTCCTCTTAATAAATCTTGACCAGACCACCCGGTGATAGGGTTGCCATAAGTCAGAGTTGACTTGAAGGTATATAACAACAACAACAAAGTGGATGTTTTATTATAGGCCTGTTGCAAAGAAATTTGCAAACCAGAAAAGCTATTGTAAAAGGCAACTTAGAAATACATTAAATAAATAAATCCCTAGATACATTAACCCAAGATAAAAAGACCAATGCATAGCGGCCTTGTTGTTTTTCATGTCAGAGAAAGTGAATTTATAGGCTGTATATGCACTGCAGAATTAATGCAGTTTGCCATTGCTTTCACTGCCATGGCTCAATGCTGTGAATTCTTACAACTGTAGTTTTGTGAGATATTTAGCCTTCTCTCTCAGAGAACTCTGGTACCACAACAAACTACAAATCTCAGGTTTCCATAGGATGGAACCATGACAGTTGCAGTTGTCAAACTACATTAATTCTGTATTGTGGCAGAGCCTTAGCCTGCACTTTAAATGAGCTATCTAAGGTGCTGTAACTGGTACCCTGCAGTGGTTCAGCACTGTGGGCAGCACCTTCAAATGATGGCATAGTAAAAGGGAATTTTGCACTCAACTGACATGGAATTCACCAGCTACCACTCTGGAGAAGATAAGGTTATCAGTGACCATCTGCAGTACTTCAGATTTCATCTGAGCATCAGTTGCTAGAGAACAAAAATTGGAGAATGCTATTGTACTCATGTCCTGTTTGTGAGTTTCCCTTAGGCATCTGGCTGGCCATTGTGGTGAACAGGATATTGGAGTAAACAGATCTTTGGTCTCTCTGATCAGCATGCTTTCTCTCATCCCAAAGGTATCAGGACTCCTCTTAGTTACCTTTCTCACTTTCATTGATTCTTCATATTTCTAGACAAGAACAATTGCAGGCTGAACCTTGGCAAAAATCATTCCCTAGTGCTCGCTCTCTCAATTCTCTGATAATTAGATAAAGAAACTAGGCCTCATCATTTATTTGTTTGTTTATTTGAGTTATTGAATTTATATCCTTCCTTTCTCCCAATATGTGATTAGAGGCAGATTGTTTGTATTTTATATATGCCCTACAAAGAAACACTGCGCACTCAGAACTCATCCATTTTTGCACAGGTGAAATGCATCTAATATGAACGGGAAATATTTCACTCTAACTTGTAACATGATTTTTATTTTTATTGGTCTTCTACTGTGACATATGAGTTAATTGGTGTTGTCTTGTTTTCATACTTCAGGGCTGAACAAAATGTTTCCGCATGTGAAGGAACTTCCCCAAAGTCAGACTGGCTCTTGAAAGAGGTTGGGTAAAAGTAGTGGCAGAGACTGGCTTCCATGTCAGTGAGTGGTGAATCTGTCTTGGGTTTTAATCCAAACTTCAAAGGAGCTGTCTGAGGTAAAGCTTGAGTCTTTTACTAATGAAAATCCTGTGCTTTGGCCTACAAGTCCAGCAGTTGCCCAAAGAGTCCCTATCTGTTCCACCACACTGCAGCTTATAAGTGCTTCCCATTCCTGTGAAGATTTCTTTTTCCCATGTGAAGCATGTTATTGTTATTGTTATTGTTATTATTACTCTGTTTATTTATATTCCACCTTCCTCCCAGTGCAGGGACTCAAGGCAGCTAACAAAATTTAAACAGTCTAAGGACTTTATCACACGGGGGCCACTTTCATCATTAAAGAGAGATTAAAGAGCAAATAAAGCATCCTGTAAATCAGGGGTAGGCAACCTTTCCCCTTTAAGGGCCGAGGGACTTCAGCTCCCAGAAGCCTCAGCCATGTTGGCCAATAGTCCCATATTGGCCAATAGCTCCTGGGATTCTGGGAGCTGAAGTCCCTCGGCTCTTAAAGGGGAAAGGTTGCCTATCCCTGCTGTAAATAAAGCAATACTGGTGAGCAATTGTGCAAATGAATATCACACACAATTAGATTTAACACACAATAATGCATAAAGCAGGAGCTTTCTTCTGTCTTGTTTGCTGGTCCGTACATCCTCCAAATAGCTGTTTGCCATTAACAGTAGAGTCTTGGTCCATCCTTTGCAGCAGCTCATTATTGAGTGTTCGCTGCTGCTTTCTATTAAGTCTACCCTCTTTTCTTGCATCTTCCATTACGGTGAGGGCTATGAGTTCCCCCCTCCTGACTCTCCTCTCTGGTATGTTTTTATTGTCATCATCGTTTACTTGTGCCCTTCCCTGTCCAGCAGTTGTCCCTGCTAGAAGTAGAGCACAATGCATATGCACGAACACAGTTTGTTACTACACATGAAATGTCAACCTGCTCCCCTACCCCCAGCCACTATTGTTTGCTGCTATTTGTTTGATGATTTTAGAATTTGATGTTTACTATTTGCTGTTTTTAATATTATCTTAGTTTAATTTATTTTTTTAATTTATTTTTTTAATAAAAAACTTTTATTGAGATAAAATAAACATAAACATTTACACAAAACATACCAAACAAACAAATCACATACAGACAATTCACAAAAACAACTAAACAACTAAACATTAAAACATACTAAACATCTTATCTTCCTAAGCAGGTCTGAAGGATGAAAAAAGAAAAAAAACCCAATACAATAACTACTTTATACTCCATCTATGAAACATCCCATATTTACTTACAATAGCCAGTAAGGTTTAACCTTAACCAAATCCAATTATTAAACAAATGAAACTTTTTCTATCTAAATCTCTAAAAAAAAAAAAAAAAAAAAAAAAATTACTAAATACCAATAAAGTAATCGCGGCTTATCATCCTATTTCTCCCACTCCTTTCTCTATCTTTTTCTCCTCCTCTTCCCCTTCCACCCCCTTTACATATCACATAAACGCAATATCATTAATCCATAAACGTTATACTTTGTATCTTATTGTTTACTACAATTTTTTCCACATATTGATACCAAGGTTTCCACATCTTGTGGAAATCTGTTAATGTATTAAACCTTAATAAATGTGTTAGTTTTTCCATTTCATAAATTTCATATACCTTATTTATCCATTCCTACAAAAGGGGGATATCTTTTCTTCTCCAATGTTTTGCATAGATCATTCTCGCTGCGGTTGTAAAAAAAATAAAGTAGTTTTCCGTATTTCTCATCTAATTCACCTTCGATACTACTTAACAGGTAAATCTTTGGGTCGAGGTAAACTTTTATAGACATAACATCCCTTATTTCGGTATTAATTGTTCTCCAGAATTCCTTAGCCAACCTACATTTCCACCACATATGCAAGTATAACCCAGTTTCGTTCTCACATTTCCAACAATTCGGGCTACATTTATTAAACATTTTAGATAAACGTAGTGGGGTTGAGTACCAACGCTGCATTGACTTATATAAATTTTCTCTTAAGTCCACATTGAGTGAATATCTGAATCTTTTCTTCCAGATTTTTTCCCACTCTTCTAATCTAATTGTTTGGTTTAGATCTTGGGCCCATTTAATCATATAATCCTTTATACTATTTTCCTCAAGTTCCCAATCTCTAATTACTTATAGAATTTAGATATCAGTTTTATAGGATCTCCACTAATAATCTTCTCAAAAATTTTATTTGTGGGACCAATTTGATCTAGTTGAGAATCCAATTTGAAACGCTCCAGTAACTGTTTATATGTAAACCAGTTTACCTTATGTCCTTCTTGTATCAATTTTTCCTGTGTTTTAAACACTAATTTTCCGCCTTCCGATGTTGTCAGATCTTTATATTTAACCCAATTCCAGTCACTATATAAAACCTTTAACAAAATAGCTTCCGCCGGAGGCCCATAAAGGGATTTTGGGACAGCATTTTTTACTGTATTTTACCCATACCCTCCAACAAGCTTTGCGGATATAATGATTCTTGAAATTTCGGTCTGAGGTAATCTTTCCATAAAATAAATAAGCATGATAACCAAATTGTAGGTCCTCACCTTCTAAATCCAATATCCTTTTTTCACTTAATCTAAGCCAATCATAAATCCACTCCATTGTACAAGCATCGTAATACCACACTAAGGGGGGAAGCAGACGATAGCGTCGGGGGCGCCGCGGGATGGTGCGCCGCTGGAGCAACGCAGCCACACCGCAGCGCACCGTCAGCCCCTCTGAAAGGAGCGCTAAATCAGCGCTCCTTTCAGAAGTCAGGGAAAGTGTGCCCTAAACGTGTAGGGCGCACTTTCCCTGACTTTTCCGCCGCAGCGTGTGCGGACGCTGCGGTGGGAGGTTGCCCTTGGCGCGCCGGCCGTGCGGAGGGCCGGCAGCTCCGAGGGCAACCTCAGGAGGAGGAAGGGGCGCTGCTCGTGCGGCTGCCCCTCCTCTTCCCTGCCTCCAAGACGACCCTACTAGTCGTCTGCTGAGGCCCTAAATTAGGTATTGCTAACCCACCCCTTTCCACTGTATCTTGCAAATTACTAATTTTGATCTTCGATTTTTTTCTTTGCCCAAATAAAATTTAAAATATCTTTATTCCATAGCTTCAATATGTCATCTTTCTCAATAATAGGGATATTTTGAAAATAATATATTAATTTTGGAATAATAGACATAGAAAAATAGAATAGAAAAACTTAGGAAAATTTTAGGAATCTGTTAAATTTAATTGACATTCATCATAAAAATTTACATAAGAAATTGGCATTGGTTTTTCTGGACACAGAGAAGGCTTTTGACAATATTAATTGGAGCTTCATGTTTCGAGTCCTTGGAAAAATTGAGGTTGGCGAAGTTTTTATTAATTGGATCAAAAAAATATATTCGAACCAAGATGCATATATTTTGATTAACGGAGATAAGACTGCTAAAATTAACATTTCTAAGGGAGTAAGACAGGGTTGTCCTCTTGCCCTGCTTCTATTTATTCTTACTCTAGAGATATTATTAATTAAAATAAGGAACGATATAGCAATTACTGGAGTGCAAATTCAAAAGCAAATTTATAAATTGAGGGCGTATGCTGACGATGTTGTCTTAACATTATCTAACCCGTCTGAATGTAATGAAACCCTTATGCATACACTAAAGCAATATGGCGAAGTGTCCAGATACAGAATTAATAAAACTAAAACTATGTTACTTATAAATAGCCCCAAAAAAGAAGTAGAGAAGATTGTAGTAACATCCGGATTTCAAAATGTTAATAAAGTCAAATATTTAGGGATTTGGCTGACCGCCAAGAATTCAGATCTTTTAAAAAATAATTATCAAAGGATTTGGATGGAAATTATTTTAATTTATTTTTAAGGGGTGGGAGGGTTAGGGGGGGATTTGGTGATGTGTTTTACTTCTGTATTGTTTTAACTTGTTGTACGCCACCCCGGTTGCCTAGCGGGGGTGGTGGTGGTTAAAAATAAAATTTATTTATTATTATTATTAACATTGTATGCATAAATAACCCCTTGTATTGCAACTATATTCCTGGCCTTAGGACATGTTATCATAGGGGATGGAAGGACTTCAAGTTTTGTTGCATAGGTTTTCAGTAGGTAGGCTTATCTCAACATGAGTACTGCAAGTGTTTATTTCTTGTTTCAAAGCACAACAGTACTTTGTACCTTTTTATTCCATAGCTTATGTAGCAGCATATCATGATTTAGGTTACCATGCAGGAAGTCATGATAATAGCATTATTGTTGCCCCCCCCCCTTTTTTTTTTTTTAGTATGCTGCATCATAACATTTCTCCCTTACATACACTTTTTGGTTAGCAAAGCAGTTCTTTAATTCTCCAATCTACCTTCTTACATGTTATGAAATACTGAAACCTCTTCTTATCTGTTGCAACACATTATTCTTTCAAGTAAGATGCTTCATGTATGGGAAAGCAATGGTTTATTGTGAAGGAATATTTCCCTTATAATTACTAATGGTTTCTAAATCATATGATATGCATCAGGGCACAGCCTAAAACCTATTTTTCACAGAACAGTGATGCATTCTGAGAATATTTCACTTACCAGCCCCCTGGATGGTTCCTTGTTGTGAAACATCTGCTTGCATGTGCTGGATTTCATTTGCTCCTGTGCTGGTTCCTGCTACAGCATCGGCCCCTTTGAGCTCTTCATCAATATATATATCTACAAGAGGTCAAATAGATAACAAGTCACTGCCTTGCTCTCACCTGTACTGCCTGTGCTGTTTCTCATACCAGTTGTGTTGAGAAACACTTTTGATTTCTTGTGAATATCTTTATTTCTGTTTCAATTAAGTAAGCATGCCTATATAATGTAATTATGATAGTTGTATAACACTCTGTATGTAAGAGTAATCCACAGAAACTATGGTTACAAAAAACGTAAATTTCTCCATTAAATGCTAGTTCTCACAATATGGAATCCTTAATGGAGAAAGAGTATTTTTTAAAAAGATATTAAAATATAATCATTAGCTTTCTGTGATAACATTGATTGCACTGTCTTAATTACAATTATACTAAATTTTCCTAGTAGGAAAATAACCTACCATCACTGCTGGTGGAAGATGCATGTAATATAACTGCTGGTGGAAGATGCATGCACTGGTAACCTCACGCCTTGACTTCTGTAATGCGCTCTACATGGGGCTACTCCTGTACTTGATTCGGAAGCTTCAGTTAGTCCAAAACATGGCAGCCAGACTTATCTCTGGAATATCTAGGAGGGACCACATTACTCCTGTTTTGAGGTCCCTCCACTGGCTGCCTATCAGCTTCCAGGCCCAGTACAAGGTGTTGGTTATTACCTTTAAAGCCCTAAATGGCTTGGGTCCAAGCTATCTCAGGGAACGCCTCCTTCCATATAATCCTCCCCGCGCTGTCCGGTCCTCTGGAAGGAATCTGCTGCAGCCTCAAAAATCTAGGCTGGTGGTGACCTCCCAGAGGGCCTTTTCTATCATCACCCCCAAGCTCTGGAATGACCTGCCGGACGAGATCCGTTAGCTGACATCTTTAGACAGCTTCAAGAAAGCTGTCAAGACAGATCTCTTCCAGCAGGCCTTTCCAGATTAATTCTCCTGGCCTTGGGCTCTTTGATAATAATAATAATATAATAATAAATTTTTATTTATAACCCGCCCCTCTGCACAGCAATCGGGGCGGGGTACAACAATGTTAAAATAGAACAAAGTTAAGAACATTCCCTCATCCCATAGTCCCATCTTCCCATCCCCTTAAAACAGAATTAAACATCAACCAATTAAAATACAATATTAAATAAATTAGACAACAAAATGACATAAGGAATCAAATTAACAAATCAGGGACCCATCTCTAAGCCGACAATTATTCCGGGAAGGCCTGCCGAAAGAGATCCGTCTTTACTGCTTTCTTAAAAGCAGCAAGTGTGGTAATAAGACGGATCTCATCTGGCAGGCCATTCCAAAGTCTGGGAGCGGTTGCAGAAAAGGCCCTCTGGGAGGTCTGGGACAAACTAGTTTTTATTGGCTGTAGCAGATTCCTCCCAGAGGACCGAAGGGCACGGGGGGGATCATATGGGGAAAGGCGGTCCCTAAGATAAGATGGACCCAAGCCATGTAGGGCTTTAAAGGTTAAAACCAACACCTTGTACTGTGCCCAGAAACTAATCGGCAGCCAGTGGAGGGATTTCAGCACAGGTGTTATGTGCTCCCTCCTTGATGTTTCTGTGATCAGCCTGGCTGCCATATTCTGTACCAGTTGGAGTTTCCAGGTTAGGCACAAGGGTAGCCCCATGTAGAGCGTGTTGCAGTAATCCAGACGTGAGGTTACCAGGGCGTGTACCACAGCTTCTAAATCCCTCACATCCAGATAAGGGCACAGTTGGCGTATCAGCCGAAGCTGATAACAGGCACTCCTGACCGCCGCATTCACCTGACTAGTCATGTGAAGCGACAAATCAAGGAGTACCCCCAGACTGCGAACACAGTCCTTAGAGGAGAGTGTGACTCCATCCAGGACTGGAGACTGTATTCCCAGATCTGGTTTCGGGCCTGTAACTGTAAGTACCTCTGTTTTGTTGGGATTCAACTTCAATCCCTGCACTCCCCCCATGGCCCCATCAATTGCTGATGGATGGGGAGCGCAGTTGAGTCTAATCAGGGCATTTTTATAATTTTATATTTTTATATTTTTATATTTTCATGTTTGTTTTATCTGTATTGGAATGTTTATATTCCTGTTTTAATTATCTTGTCATTTAATACTGTTTTAAGGGGGGTGGGTTGGGGTATGAATTTTGTTGTATGGGGTTTTAACTGATGTAAGCCACTTAGATTATTTTCATTTAAGTGGGATATAAATAAATTTTTATTATATTTATAATTTTATTTTATTATTATTATATTATTCCTCCTCCCCTTCTGCCTTGGCAATTACCTGCGCTTGCAGGCATTGGTCAAGAACTGCAACAATTTTTAAAATTATATTTTGCTCCTCTGCATGCATCATATCTGCTGCTGAGAGTAGTTGGAAAAAATATGTTTTGTTAGCAATTTCCAGTGCACCAGCAAAAAAATAAATAAATCTATATATATACATTAACATAGAGAGAATTAGAATTGCAGAAACCATACCTTCAGCGACTGCTATCTTGTTTGTTGGAACTTCCTGGGATTGTTGTGTCTGTTAAGAAGGTTCCTTCTTGCTGCTACTTTTCCCTGTTCTTTTAATTTGTAGGGTTTTGCTCAGCCTTTTTGGGAACACACTTCTGCTTTTTTAAAGAACTGTCCAACTCACTGAAGTATGGGCATGTGGAACCATGCATTCCCACTAATGTTGTAGTGATTGCTTACTTTTTGATATTCCGACTTCATTGTCTTGCATTTATTTCTGCACTCAAAGGCACTTTTCTCATAGCCACGTTCCTTCATCTGCTCTGCGATGACCTCATATATATCCAAATTACGGTGGCTGGCATTAAGTTGGCGTTGTATTTTTAATTTGCTCCAAAAAGAAATTAAATCCAAAATTTCTTTGTTACTCCATGTGAAACCCCTTCTTTGCTTTCTCCAGGGTTCAGGATGTTGTGGCTTGGCCATTTTAACTTGGTTCACACACTCACATGCACATGAAATCATGCAAAAAATAAAATGTTTTCTGGCAGGGGAAAGGTAAAAAAATACTCTAAATGACTGCCGGGCTAAGGATGTTCCTGCTTCTAAATACAAACTCCACAGAAGCCTTCTTCCACTTGTGGAGAGACTTCTGTGAGAGTCTTTGTCCTTTCTGTGTGGTTGCAATTTAATGCAAAAAACACTTGGCCAAAAGAAGCTGAAAATACCAAATGGAAAGACTAGTGTGATTTTGCATTCTCTGGTTGAATTATCCAAACTTTGTGGACTTTTAGTCCACATGTGTACCGATTTATGTTCCGCTTGCCTCTTCAGCTTCTGCACCAAAAATCTCTCTCCAGAAAATGGTGAGAGATGTGCTAAGGGATTATCCGGGTACTTCGCATTATAATACTTGGTTGTGACCACACATGCACAAAATAATCCCGTCAGTTTCCATCTCTTGTCTGCCTGCCATGTCTGTCACCAAAGCACCAGAGAAAGTAAAGCTACCTCACAGATCCATGGGAAAACCAGAATAATGAGTAAAAAGGAGGATTATTGTGTGAATAAATCGAATATGGCTTTCACATTACAGCAAATGTGCAATTACAGTGATATCGTAAATACATTTTTACTAAAATGTCAAAAGTAAAAAGATGCAGGATAGGACCACTTTCTCACCACTTTAATGATGGGCTTTGTGTGATGTCGTTTGAAATGATTGCATGTAATTACAGGATTTTTGCAGGATTTTCATGGGATAAATTACCGATTCTCTCTATGTGATAAAGTCTTAAGTTAAAATAGTATGAAACTTTAAAAATACAAAGTTTAAAAAACAATTAAACAATTAAAACAATTAAAACATTACATTATTAACATTTAAAAATTTAAAACTCTTTAAAACAAAAACAAAACAGCACCTATATTGTAAAAAGTGTATCACTCACACACTTCACTGTCCTACCAGCAAAGTTGTGACTGTTATTTGTGTCCATATTTGTTTCAAGGCTCAAGAAAACCAATACTTAAGGAGATCAAAACAAACAAACAAAAAAACAACAACAAAAACCCGTGGCCAAGATTGGCCAAACTTGGCTGACATGGGGGGGAGGGCCTACATCCCCTCCCATATGAGGATGATTAGCAATCTTGGTTGAGGCCAAGCCACATAGGACAAGGCTTCATTTAGGTCTCTTGCCAAAGTCCAAATGATGGCCAGGCCATTCCAGCAGTTGCAATCTGAAAAATAGTGTTTCCCAAGTTCTGCCTCTTCCAGCTCTCTGTCTTTGCAAAACAGGAAGATCTTGTAATCCCATGAGGCTTGCCTCCTCTCTTAATCCTCTTCTTCCACTGGTACTGATGCATAGAGTCAAGGAGCCTCCTCTCTTATGATTAATTTCTATTAAAAAGGAATAGAGGTGCTCAAGACAGACTGATCTGGAAACTTTACCTCAGTGAAGGCTCTCTTTCTGTTCATTGGTAAGAAAAGAAAAAACACTTTGCAGCTCAGCATGGTTTCCATCTATTCTCTCTACATGTATTTGTACATCTGAGTATTTGTTTAACGTGTTTTTGAATCACCTGTCCACTCAGTGGCCAGGTTCCCATGTAATTGAAAGACATGTTGCAGTTTGGTGAATTAAAGTTTGTTGCCATTCTCTGCAAAACAACTATGGCTTCTTTGTTTCCACTTCAAAAAACCATGGCTTGCCATTTCATTCAAATCTAAAACCATAGCTTGTCCCCTGGCTTGTTCCTCCAGCTGTCCCTCTGGAGCTGAAACAGGAGCTGACAAAAGGTGTGGGAGAGAGGCAAACTAAAAACAAATTGTGGTTTGTTTGGTTATCTTCAGGACAACTCAGAGTTAAAGCAACAAACCAACAAACAACTGACATAAACTATGACTTGGCATGGCATGTAAACAATAAAACTAAGATATATAATCAAATACAACAGTTCCACACTAAAATGAGAACAAAAATAATGAAATACACACATCACATGAAGACAGGGAAATCTTCTAAAAGATTAAAGAGCAGAATCAATCACTAAAAGGTCAATGGAGCTGCATAGCACCGACAGGTGGGCTAAAGGCCAACAACACAGGCAAGAAGTCCCACATCCAGAGTATTGCTACATCAGACATGGACTAAATGCAGCCAACAGACCACATGCTCCTGTGCATCCTTCTTTATGCTCCCCTTGGCCCTCATGATTTTTTAAAAAAAGGTTTGACTTCCCCAAACAAAAAGTTTGACTTCCCAACCTTCTTCCCAACTCTCTAGTCTAGGGGTTGAGGGGAGGAATTTCACCACATTTGCCCTAAGCCATTGTTGACCCAGAAGAGGGCTTTAAAAAAAAGACAAAAGACAAAACAGTAAATGGACCAGAAGTTGTTTCCAGGTCACTTCCAGAAGTTACTTCCAGGTTGTAAATAAGAAAAGGAGGAGGCGGAGGCGGCTTCTTTTGGCCTGAAAACAGCTTGAGGAAGCCAAAATGTTTAAAGGGGGGGAGCTGCCTGTACCCCTTGGAGGGTGTTTGAGGATATTTGAGGGGCATTTTTAAAATATTTTAATGGGGGAACACAGCAGGGTTTGTGTGACCCTTCAAGGTTTCCTGAGGGACCAGTGGACCCTGTAACCTCCATCAGTCACCCACCCCTGTGCTACATGGGGATGAAGTCATGGCTAATCCCAGTAAAAAACCAAACCTTATTTTTAATTCTTAAAATCTGAAATGCTGACCCTTTTTTGTCTGTATGAAAATTAAAAGGGTTTTGATCTGTACCAGGCCCCAAAGGACTAATGATGAGTACTACTAAAGAACTAATAGTCAATATTGTCATTCAAAAGCTTGTAGAATTTTCTAAAACAGCTGGGGTTGATTAACAATTGTTGAGTGTAGCCTGCTTCCAGCTAAAGTGGTGTCAAACTGCAGTGTTTCTACAGTATAGATGCAACCTCAGTGTAGAAGGGTATTAATTATACTCTGTTCCAGCACCATTTTCAGTCTCTTCAAAGTAGTTCTGAAACAAGAGGGACTGATTGCCAAGGGTCAAGCAGAAATACTTCAGCACTACATTATATTATATCCTTATAATACATTCCACACTAGTTCCAGCAATATATCTCTTTCAGTACACTGCCTTGATGCTGTCATGTGAGTGGTCTCACAAGTATAAATATATTTTGGTAGGGTAACAACCTGCTGAGTAAAGGCCTAAGCAGACTGCCAGAAATAGTGCACATTAAATTGAGGCACTGCCCTGACTCAGTGCTAGGGAATCATGGGAACTGTATTTTTTTCTGGGACATTGAGCCTTCTCTGTGAGAGAGCTCTGGTGCCACAATAAAATACAGTTCCCATGATTCCCTAGCAATAGCCAGGGCAGTGCCTCAATTTAATGTGCACTATTTCTGGCAGTCTGCTTAGGCCCTAAAATTTCTCACTTACCTTTAAGTAAGTGAAACCCTAAAGGTGCTCCTGCATTTTCCAATAAATGCTCTTTCTGAAAGATGTACATGAAGAAAAGAAAGGCATGAAACCCAATCTGTCTCCTTCCTGAATTTTTTCCAGTTAAATTACAGGAATCAACTGCAGGTCTTTTAAAAATACAATTGGTTCTAGTAAGTATTAATATTTTTGTATCTGAGTTTTGTACATTCAGAATTGGTTGTGAGATTGAGGGCCTTTGCAGACTGCCAGAAATAGTGCACATTAAATTGAGGCACTGCACTGGCTCAGTGCTAGGGAATCATGGGAACTGTATTTTATTGTGGCACCAGAGCTCTCTGACAGAGAAGGCTCAATGTCCCAGAAAAAAATACAATTCCCATGACTCCCTAGCACTGAGCCAGGGCAGTGCCTCAATTTAATGTGCACTATTTCTGGCAGTCTGCAAAGGCCCTAAGAGATTTATTGCTGTTCCTAGCTCAGATTGGATGACTCCAAATCTAACCATCTGTCAACAAGTCTTGCAAAATGTTTTGCATTTAACACACCATTCAATCTAACTTCTTAAAACATCTGGAGTTTTTTGTCCTATGCAAACTTGTCATACTAGAAAGTCCAATGCAGACACAATACAGGCCTATCTTCTCACCTTATAGTTAAGTTGCTGGGAGGTGGGTGCTGTCCTTGAGGTTTCTACTTATATTATTAGCAAAAGGTGTGCCAACCGAAAGAGGCTAAGTGAAATACTTCTCCAGGTGGATCTATTTGGCTGGCAAATTCATGAAATGGAGAGCCCTTACTTGTGAATACTCAGAGGTGACAAGAAAGGCAAGAGACATCTCATTCAGCATGAGACTGTTGACTACATTGCCTTTCCTGGTGCTAATGAGGGCTGCTATCCAATCAGAATTAGAACTGAAAAGTCACACCCAAGATCAAGACCAATATTTGGCTCAGGCACTGAAAATCAAAAATTGTCTGAGAAGATGTGTTAGGGATTTCCCAACCTATTGTCCTGTATTTCTCTGCTGACATTTGAATCAACTGACTTCCCTTTAAAAAACCAAAACAAAACAGGGTGTTATATTACTGTGGGTGAGAAGTGAAAATTAGGGGAGGGGAAGAGGACAGAGTACAAACATATGCAAATGTCAGGACACAGGAAAACTGTAATGCATCAGCAGCAGGAACCATATCAGTAGTTGCTGATGGCTACATCACCACTCGGGAAATGAATCTGTCCCAAGGTTTAGGTCATAGTTTAGAGGACCTAACCAAGTGGTCAACCCAACCATCAGATGGATTCACATCATAGATAGTTCCTTTGAAGTTCAATAAAATTCATTAGATGACATAGTACCCCAGTGACAGCAGCCACCTGCTGCCACTGGATCACACAATCTTTGGTGATTGTCCAGAACTCTTTCTCAGGGTACCCAATGAAAACATTTTTCTTTCCTTGCCCCCTCTGCTATTTTTCCAGACCAGTAAATAAAAGTGCATTGGCAGAGAAAACAGGTTCAGGAATGAGGTGAGGTAAGGCATTCATTTTTATGACAGACGGAGAATGAGGGTGACAGATACAAGATTTTCCTCTACATCTAGATCAATTTTTTTAAATCTTTTGTTGTTTGTTGTTAACTTTGAGTTGATCTCAATGCATGGTGACTCTATGGATGAGACATCTCCAAGACCCGCTGTCCTCCACTGCTCTTGCTTAAATCTTGCAACCCTCCTTAATAGCATCCATCCATCTAGCATGTGGCTTTTCTCTCTTCCTACTTCCCTCCACCTTCCCCAGCATTATTGGGATTTTTTTCAAAGTCCTCTCTTCTCATGATACATCTGAAATACGACAGTCTCAGTTTGGTCATCTTGGCTTCCAGGGACGTTTCTGATTTGATCTGCTCTAGGACCTACTTGTTTGTCCTTTTTGCTGTCCATGGGATCCCCAGCACTCTTCTCCAGCACCACTTCTCAAATGAATTGATTTTCTTCCTATCATCTTTCTTAACTGTCCAGCTCTCACATCCATACATGGTAATAGAGAATACAATGGCTTGTATGATTCTAACTTTTGTGTTGAGTTGTATTTCTTTGCATTTTAGAATCTTTTCTAGTTCTTTCATAGCCATTCTCCCCATTCTTAGGGGGGTTGCAGACTGTCAAAAATAGTGTGAATTCAGTCCACTTTTAGGGTTAGGGTTAGTGCTAGGGAATCATGGGAATTGTTATTTTTCTGAGACATTGAACCTTCTTTGTCAGAGAACTCTAGTGCCACAATAAAATACAGTCCCCATGATTCCCTAACCTTAACCCTAACCCTAAAAGTGGACTGAATTCACACTATTTCTGACAGTCTGCAACCCCCCTTAGTCTTCTGTTTTCCTGACTGCAGTCCCGATTTCTATCAATGTTTGATCCCAGGTATGGGAATTTGTTTACTATTTCTATTTCTTCATTGCTTAGGTTGAACTTGTGAAGGTCCTCGGTGATCATTATTTTTGTTTTCTTTATGTTCAGCATTAAGCCTGCCTTTGCACTTTCTTCTTTGTTTATCTTTAAGCCCCTGAATATCCACTATTTCTGTCAATGAAGTGGTCAGATAAGCCTTGACAGTGGTAATACAATACAAACAAGGCTAGTTCCAAGCATTGGCAGCCCATGGTCCAAGTGGGAAGCCCCACAAAGACTGTGAACTGCTAGTAGTCTCATTTACAACATATCTACCAAGTCAAGATGGAGATGGTTCACCAGGTTCATTGCTCACCAGCAGATCTGCAAATCCAGTAAATGCACATCTGATTTTATATATCCAAGAAATAATAAAACATAACTGAATATTTCAATCTGTTTTTAATTTAAATTGTGTCTAATATCACTGTATTGCTGTTTGGATTAATCTAGTCTCAATTATAATAGGCAAAAAAGTATCTTATTTCTTTGGAAAGCAGTAGAAAACATTAGCTCAATTTTTATAAAACAAAAACAACCACCAACTGAAGCACACACATGCTACTCTTGCAATCCTTAAGAAGCATTTGACAAAATAAGTATCTAATGTAATCATACATTCAACATGCTTTTAATTAATTGTAACAGAAATTAAGTAACTTAATGGAAACTTATTGAACCATTCATCATGAAAAGAAATTGATTTGGGTTGCATATTGATGTGCTGAATCTCATTGAAGGGGATTCACACTGCTGTTGTAGCATTAGTATACAGGCTGTTTCTGGTCAAGCTCTTGTCTCATTTTGCTGACCTCAAATAAACCCTGGAAGATGTGCTCATGAAGCTTTGGAACACAATGGTGCACCAAAAATGGGTAACTTTAAAAACACACACACACACACTCAAAATCCTAATCAGCATAATAGGTCACAGAGGGGAAAAACTGGGGACTGGAGATGCCTAAAACAGAATAGTTATCTCAATTTCTTCAATGATGTGAACAAAAAAACTCAGTCTCTTCTTTACATTAGGTTCCTTTGAATTTTCTCTGGAACTGAGAAGCATGGACAAACAGCACAGAAAGTGATTTGATGAGATGGAATGAAGAAAAGGTTATCTAAAGTGAGTAAGGGTCTGGAATAACTTTTCTGTAAGGAAAGATTACAACATTTCAGGTCCAAAGCACACTGCAAAAATAATCCATTTTGAGACCACCTTAACTGCCCTTGCTCAATGCTAGGGAACTCTGGGAACTGTAGTTTTGTCAGATATTTAGCTTTCTCTGTCAGAGAACTCTGGTGCCACAGTAAACTACAATGCCCAGGAATCTCTAGCACTGAGCCAGGGCAGTTAAAGCGTCTTTGAACTGGATTATTTCTACAGTGTGCTTTGGACCTCAGTTTCTTTCATTTTAGGAAAAAGGTAATTAAAAGAGAGAGGACACAATAGAGGTGTATAAAACTATGTGGAGTAAGTGCAAAGGGTACAGAATACAAACATTTGCAAATATCAGGACACAGGAAAACTGAAACTTTTGAGTCTGAACTGCAGTAGCAACAAGAACCATATCAGTAGATGCTGATGGCTGCAACATCACTCAGGAAATAAATCTGTCTCAAGGTTTAAGTCATAGTTTAGAAGACTTACCCAAGTGGCTGAATCCAACTATCAGATGGGTTCACAACATGGATAGTTCTTTTGAAGTTCAGATAAAATACATCACAGTACCCCAGTGACACCGGAGCTACCAGCTGCCACTGCATCACACAATATTTTGTGATTGTCCAGAACTCTTTGCTAGGGTACCCAATGAAAGCATCTTTCTTCCCTTGCCCAGTGCATTTCCCCATCTTTCCTAATAGCAGTAGCAGCACTGAGGGATGCAGGGGTTGTGGACCACACTGGGTGACACCCCAGAAGTGGAATGAAACCCCAGAGGGGGGATGACACCCAGTTGGTCCCCTGTCCCCTGCGGGTGTTACGTCAGCCCACACAAGCACTCCTTGGGCTCACTCAGGCACTCGAGGGACTGCACAGGAACTTCTTGGGGCCACTTAGGCACTCTAAGGGCTGCACAGGCACTCTTTGGTTCTGTGCAGGTGCCATTTAGGCCGATACAGGTGCTCCCCTGGTTTGCATGGGTATTCTAGAGGTTGAGTGGGCACTCCTCAGGCCCACACGGGTGCCCCTAGGAACACTGTTTCAGGCCACGCGGGTGCTTCTCTGGCCCTGGAACCAGGAAGACTCAGTACCAGAAGTCCCATCGCCCCAGAAGTCCTGGACCACGCACCAGGTGTTACCCAGTGCAGGTCCACCACTGCCTAATACTAGATTATGGTTATCCAATTAAGTTGAGTGGTTGAAGATTTAGGACAGATAAAAGGAAATGTTTATTCACATAGCACACTGAATGCCTTTCTTGCAGGTTTAAATTTGCTAAATATAACAAATAATACATGAAAATAAAAAAATAGTTACAGTACCACAAGATCTAGCGATGTCACCAATTTGCAAGTCTTTAAAAAGAGTTAATCAAGAGCTTCCAATCATTAGGGTTACCTCCATTATCAGGAGAACTGTGCCCCTTGATACCATTCGGTAAGGAACACAAATGTACTTATTCATTCATGTCTGGTGTGTGGGTTTCCTATTGAGTAATTTTGTTGGCTACTGTGGAAACAGAATGATAGATTAAATAGTCCTTTAGTTTTTCATTGCTAGAATCCTATTGGTGACATTAGGAATGTAATTCTCTCCTAATTTCATGCTCAAAGGAAGCAATGCATAATTTCACCAATTTTCTTACCACTGTGAAAAAGTTGCAGTTTAGGACTTATTCTACACAAAATTCACATTTTTTTTCATAGAAAACATCATTTTCTATACATTATTCAACATACTTTGCACACAAAAAAATATTTCTCCACAAAATCTAACTTTCTGCACAGAAAATGCTCTTTTCTTTTCTGAAGAAAAATGAACATATTTTGCTCAGAATAGGTCCTAAAATGTGAAGTTTCATCAATGTGCAATGATTCTCATCATTATGCCCTCCTAGCACTAAAAAAACATGCTTTCCAAACATTTGGGGAATATTTTCAAATATTCTTTCCATTCCTAGGTGACACAAATCAGTGTTAGTACCCTTACACTTAATGTTGCACAAGGGTCATGTCTTAATTATAGTTACGCATGCATAGCTTGATTGGCATACTTGCTGTGCAAGTGATTGTGATTTTCAATGCACTGTGTAAGTACATCCCATAAATGCTTGGGAGCCTGTGGTCCATTGCAAAATGGAAGCATGCATCAGCATGGTGTGAATTTCACAAATGATGTACAACAGTGAAATCTAGTATTTGAATGGCATAGCACCTCAGTGGCATAAGGATGGAGGTCTGAGAGGGCAATGGGGAAAGATTATCTATCTCACTGCAGTATTTTGCATTCAATCTGTTCCTGAGCCAGAGTAATTAAAATGGCTCAATGAGATTGAATGTGTCACCATCTGAGAGCCAGTGATCACTTGGTTACCTCCATCTCACCTGGCAACTGGATAATCTAGTTCTCTTACTGCAGGGGTAAGCAAAAGACCCAAAGTGTATTTTCAAAGTCCCCATACTTCCTAAAAGGATTGTAAAAATTCTGGACAATTCTTTGATCCAAATATCCCCCTCCACAGCTGACACCATTGCAAAATTCAGCTGTTTTGCTCCCTCACATCAAGCCCTCTACATATCTTAAAAACCTGCTAGGATACCACCAGCACCCATCAGCAAAAAATAATAATCAAACTGGAGATGATGTTGACATTTTTTTCAATTTCAGCCAATTTGGGGGCAAATTAAGGAGGTTCTGGCAGGCAGAGCTGTATAAGCTGTGGGAGGAGAAGGTAAGATCCACAGAAGAAAGGACAAGACTTGGGACAAAAATCAGCCAAAGGGATAGCCAGAGGAAGAGTCTGCTAGTTAGACAATGAAAGATTGGGGTGGAAAAGCCTGGGTGGGGGTGGGGGGCTCACTAAAGTCTATCCCTCTTTAATTTAAATGGTGTGATAACATTAAGAGGGCTATATTTTGGATGCTTGAACTTGCTGCCCATTATTACTCCTAAGTAACCAATTCCTTCTGATTTGTGAATTGTCCTATGGATTTCATAAAACAAGTCCCAATTTGTTCAGTGGGGTTTACTTTAATGTGTATGTTTACAGAACCACAACTTTGCAGTGAAGAGGTTTCTACTGTGCAGTAACTCTCTCCTTCTCCCTCTCTTCTCCTTTCCCCCCCCTCCCTCCCACATATCAGAGACCTAGACCAGCTGCCACTGGTAAGAAAAAACAGGGATTTAAACCCTAGTTTCCTTGTCTTCTAATCAAACACCTAAACCACTACACCATCCTGGCTCTACCTCTGCCCTAAATAATAATAAATATTAAATAACTATACTATTCCCTCCTTGTCTAAGCAATATTAACCAGGTAAGTATCTGAGAATAGCCCAAATGCTTTTAAAACTGATTTTTTTTTTTTTTTGAGAAGCAAACGTCAATATACTACCACAAAATACCATGTGAAAATAAATACCCTTATGAACACATTAGAAAAGATTGTTGTCTGTCAAGAAATGTCTATTCTGCTGTCAAGTGACGAGTGTAAATGGTGTTAAATATGTGGTAAATGGACATTTTAAAAAACTCTTAACCACAACCACAACAATATTCACACAAATATAAACTTTCTATGTTTTGTCTCTTCATTCATTCAGTCCCACTTTTATACAAACTCTTAAAAAGGATAAGAAGAAAAATTTGCATTCAAAGAACTGTAATAGATGATTCACATATTATAATGAAAGGACAGGTGTTAAAATGTTATAAACAACTACTTTACCTGTAAAAATCAAACATCCTACCAAGCTTTCTAGAATGCTGATAAACAAATATAATTCATGTTGTCTTCTTACCATTCCCCTAAAATATTCTGCAAGGAGTCAGTACATCTTCTGCTATCAACTAACACAATAATAACCATTCAACTTTCACCCCATCCCAGCTTCAGCAAAAGATTCATTCATTACTGAGTGAGCAGTAAATATGTTGCCATTTCTAGTGCCTTCTGAGCTTCATAAATTAATGGGGAGGGGGAGTAAAACTGCCTGCCTGTCAGAGACGGCAAGCTTTTCTTTGTGCAAGAAACAGAACAAGAGTAAAGAAAATTTACTCTAGACTATTGAGAGGCACAACATCTATACTGTTGTAAAAGTTAATCACCCTGAGTGTTGAAACAGAAGCTTTTTGGAATTAACAGATGAAAGCTCCCTTGTGTTTAGGCATGGAAGACTGAGGGCTGCTACAGGCAAAAATAAAAGCAAAGAGGGCTATACTGTTATATCAGAAAACAAGGAACATCCCAAAGGTACTAGAAAAATTCTTTAATACAAAATATTTGAGGATTATGCTTTAATATATGATATATTTTTAGTTCCACAGGGACTTAGGATCCTGATAGAAAAGCTATCTGATACTATATCTGTTAGCTACAAGAATTTTGCCTTGTTAATCTAGCCCAGTGTTGCCTATAGTGACTGGCAGAGGCTCTCTAGGGAGATTTTTCACACAGGCAAAAGTGACAGGAACATAGTGGGATGTTCCTGTCACTATTGTGCAATTGTGCAATGATTATCAGATGACATCACCTAATGTTGCAATAATCATGTCATTATCCTGTGAATAAAGAGGAATTCTTTTTTAAAATAAATTTTATTAGTTAAAAAAGCGAACTTTGACATACATAAACAAATATATATATATATATATATATATATATATATACTACAAACATAGATACAAAGAAACAGATAGAAAAAAACAAAAAACAATAACAAAATAACAAGAACAACAAGAAAAAAACCAATAAGACAAAACATAAAATCCTTCCTCGTCCTTTAAATCTTGCTATCTTCTATAACATATTTGTCTTCAGTTACATCTCTTCTATACACATCATCATACTATATATCCTTATAGTCGTTTGAAAAAATTAATTTCTTATCGATTTCTCCATTACCATATATCTTATCTTTTACAATACTACAATCATACACTTAAAATAATCGTTATATAGGCTCTTTAACCTCTAGTCTATAATCCAAACTGCCTTTTATAATAACTCTCTCACCTATGTACTTGACTACAAATGCTAAACCATATTTATTTTGCCAATATTCAAGTAAAGGTTTCCAATCCTCTTCAAATTTATCTATATTTTGATCTCTCAGTAAGCATGTGAGCTTATCTGACTCTATGTAATCATATAATTTATTATACCATTTTTTTTATCATTGGAATTTCTTTAGTTTTCCATTTCGAAGCATAATTTATTCTTGCCACTGTTATTATATAAAACAAAAGTTTTCCAAATTTATTTTCTAACTTCCCATCCTCTATTATCCCCAATAAATACATTTAGGGGCTAATTAGAAAATCCATCTTTAGAATTTTCATTAATTCTTTATGAATATTTCCCCAATATTATTTCACCGCTATACATTTCCACCAAATATGTTAGAAAGTGCTGACCTCTTTTCCACATTTCCAACATAGATTTAAATAGTTTTTCCTCATTTTAGCTAATTTATAAGGGGTGAGATACCACCTAAATTGCATTTTAATATTTTTTTCTTTTATATCATAGTTCAATGTAAATTTTATTCTCCTTTTCCAACATCTCTCCCATTGATCAAGCTCTATTTTTTGACCTATATCTTGGGCCCATTTAACCATATTAGTTTTTACTATCTCCTGCTCCATTTCAATTTTTAATATCATCTTGTATAACTTAGATATTTTATGACATTTTTCAAAGATATTATATTTTCAAACTCTTTATTCATTATCCCTATCTTTTTTATTTTTTAATCTAATTAGAATCTCTCAGTTGTCGATACGTAAACCAATTGTAATTAAAACCCTCTGTAATTAGTTGTTCTCTTGATTTTATTTGTAGATCCAATTCTCTACCTTGTGTAATATCATTATAGGTGGCCCATTTATTTTTACTTATATTATCACTTTGGATAAACGCTTCGTTAGTAGATGTCCATAAAGGTATGTTATCATCCCATTTAATTTTAATTTTTTGCCAGATTCTATAGTCTCATCATTCCCAAACAGCATGGATAGATGTGCTTATTGTCAGGTTGGTTATCTTTTTAACTGGAAATGCCAGAGATTAAAGATGGAGCCTGTTGGCGCTCTTCTATGTCCTGCTGATATACAGCAACAAAAACAAAAACTAGGCCCACCAGAGATGCCAACTCTCAGCACTGTCTGAGGTAATTATCCTCAACATTAGCTATTAATAGCAGAGTGTGGAAGCACCAGTTCAGTTTACAGTATTTGGCAATGCACTGACCAACCTTAAATGATTCACAGACACTGTTTTCTTCCAAAGTCTTTAGAGGCTCTTTTATCTGTAGTTCCAGTATATACAAGATATTTACAAACACTCCTTCATCTCTCACCAACATTCACTGTCTGCTATGCAATCCACTTCAACAACCACCAACTCCAACCCACACTCTCCAACAATCCACTGTTTTCAACCCACATGTGCCCTGAGTTTCAGCACTTATATACAGTGGAGATCATATTATTGTTGTATTTTAAATTGTTGCTTTTAACTTTAACTTGTAATTGATTTAATAACTTTTTAGGGGGGGGGGGAACTAGATTTTGTTGTTGTGTGTTATATTTTATTGCTGTTAGCTGCCCCGATTGATCTCAAAGGGGCGGGATATAAATATTTTTATTATTATTATTTATTATCATTTCCAGCCATATAAAATATTTTACAACATTTTAAAGGACCATTGCTTCCAACAATCCCCTCCAAAATATTTTGACATGGCAAACTTATACAAAACAGAACAAAAACAAATCAAATACATGAGGTTGCACAGTTATACAGTTTGGCATTATTGTTCCCAGCATTTACATAAGCCTAGTAAGGCAATCATTTCTCCATGCCTCTGTGCTGGCAATTGTAAATATGTCATCCAAATTGCTCTCTGATATACAGTACTACAATGTCACTACTCTTTCCTGTAACATTTGTCTTACATTTGTATTTTGTTCTGTTTTTTAGATTCTCTGCCTCTGCAATTGCTATGCAGGTCTGAGAATCCTCGTTAACTTTAACAGGCTCTTTACATTTGTCTCCAAGGTCTTGCAGAAACTGGATTTCTCCTGGCAACTCAGATAGTGCAGCAAATTCAGCCTCAGCTGTGGATAAGGTCACATTAGTCTGTTTTCTGGACCTCCATGCTACAACATTATCAGCATGTTTGATCACCAGACCACTTACAGACTTATCCTTCTCCTGAGCAAATGAGCTGTCAATGTAACACTCAGGTTCAGAATCAGATTTGCCAATTTTTAAACTCAGATCTCTGGTCCATTTTAAGTATCTTACTACCCTTTTGAGTGCTGTCTGGTCACTCAAGCTTGGTGCTTAATAGACCAACAGCAAAACTGATACCAGGCCTAGTGTGGTTTGCTATAAAGAGCAGACCACTAAGTGATATACCAACCACTGAGTGATATACTTTTGCCCTATCAAATGGCACATCACTCTGTTTTAACAAAATCTGTGGTAATGGGTGTTGTATGTAATTTAGCTTTGGTCAATGCACACTTTTAACTAATTGATCAATCTTTGTTTTCTTATTCAAAAACAATTCACCCTCCTGAGTTCTGTCTACCTCTATTCCTAGGGTCCTTGATTTTGAACTGGCTTTTGTAATCTCACATTATACATTTGTGATCCCACATTATCAATCATGTCTAGGCATTTAGCTGGAATTGCCAGATCATCAATGTAAATTACAAGTATGACTAATCCATCACCACTTCCTCTGGTGAAGACACAGGCATCTGCTACACTTCTAGAAAAACCTAGGGCACACAACTGTTCGTTTATACATAGGTTCCAACACCCAGCAAACCCACAGATTGCCTTTCTCAATCTATATACTTTGTTCTCACCTATGTAAACATATCCAGAAGCTTGCTTCATGTACACGATCTCTGTTAGACTGGCATTAAGTTAAGTTGTCTCAAAATCAAAGTGTCCAATCTACATGCCATTCTTTACAGCTAGAGACAAACCCATTCTAAAACTTTCTGGTTTTCCTCTGGGAGCAAAGGTCTTATCATAGGACTCATATTTCTCATGAGAATCCCTGAGCCATCAACCTTGCCTTATATTTTAAACTCCCATCTGGCATGACCTTCCTTTTATATACCCATCTGGAACCCACAACTTTCTGGTCCTTTGCTTACTGCACTACAAAATGATCAGGAGCTCTCTTTGATGTCCTGGGTATTACAACAGTGTCTTCTTCCCTACTGCCGCCTTCACTTTGTACCATTTCTCTTCTTTTTAACTGTGTTGTGAAGGTGTCAGGTATGTGTTGTGATGTGCTTGGCTGTTGTGATTTCAGGGATTTCCACCCCTCCATTTGTGGATATTGTCTCCTCATGGACTAGTGGATGAACAAACACTTCCTGGGTTTCATGAACCTTGTCCCACTGTCATGAACCGAAATTCTCTGTTGTTCTTTTGACCCAGAGAGAAATTTAGCCACCCTAGACCAGGGGTAGGCAACCTTTCCCCTTTAAGGGCCAAGGGACTTCAGCTCCCAGAAGCCTCAGCCATGTTGGCCAATAGTCCCATGTTGGCCAATAGCTCCTGGGATTATGGGAGCTGAAGTCCCTCGGCCCTTAAAGGGGAAAGGTTGCCTACCCCTGCCCTAGACTATAGGATTTTCAATAGACATGTAGGAAACCAGATCTGGGGTTAGACACTATGCATGTAACATTTATTAACACATAACAAATAAGACAATCACTTAAGTATCAAGAGCTCTTACACACACGTTCACACAACATACTCACAAATGGTCCTCCACTGAATGTTGATCAGGCATCCATGAAGATTGGGATGACACTTTTGCTGTGGTTTGAGGCCAACAAAGTGAGGCTGGAAATCACTCTCTATACCCACTTCTTGCCATTTCTTTGAGAAAAACATGTTTTGCTGGTTTCCATAGTTTCAAAACATACCAATGTCTTATCTGTTTATATTAAAACATCCTGGACCACCACATCAATGTCTAATCAGTTGATGTTCTGCAGCTCAGAGGTACACCTTGTTTGTACAAATTTCTTCTTGTTTTGCAAACTTTATCTACTCTGGCCAAATCAGCATTCCTTTAATTTCTTGTTTTCAATGTCCAAGTCCATCCTTTACCAATGCATTGTGCACAGCCATTTACTCTGGTTTAGGACCATACACTTTCAACTGGAACCCACTCATTCATCACATACACCTCCTCTTGATACTTAATTATCTCATAATTGAGCACAAATACAATATTTATAATAAAAGGATAATAAAGTGGTTATATAAAAATTAGATATGATTAAAATTAAATATGTATATAATATATATCAAAATCAGAAACATAATATATAAATCCCAATCAATCCACCCTACAAAAGACCATAGTTCATTTCATCATCTTAAAATTTAGGTATCGGAGGCACTGCTTTGCAGTGGTTCCGGTCCTTCCTCTCGGGTAGGTCTCAGAGGGTGCTGCTCGGGGACACTAGCTCCAGTAAGAGGGAGCTCACTTGTGGGGTCCCTCAGGGGGCTATTTTGTCCCGGATGTTATTTAACATATATATGAAGCCGCTGGGTGAGATTAAACAGAGTTATGGTGCTGGGTGTTATCAGTACGCTGATGACACCCAAATCTATTTCTCCATGTCTCATTCATCGGCCTCAAATTCCAATGGTGTCTCCTCTCTCAATGAATGTCTTCAGGCGGTAATCGGCTGGATTAGGAAAAACAGATTGAAACTGAATCCAGACAAGACGGAGGTGCTCACTGTAACGGCCCCGAAACCAAGAATCGGGTTGCAACCTCCAGTCCTGGATGGGGTCACACTCTCCTCCAGTGACTGTGTTCACAGTCTGGGGGTGCTCCTTGACTCGTCACTCCTGATGACAAATCAGGTAAATGCGAAGGTCAGGAGCGCCTGTTATCAGCTTCGGCTGATATTCCAGCTGCACCCTTTTCTGGAAGTAAGGGATTTCAAGACAGTTGTGCACGCGCTGGTAACCTCATGCCTGGACTTCTGTAATGCGCTATACATGGGGCTACCCTTGTGCTTGGTTCAGAAACTACAGTTGGTTCAAAACATGGTGGCCAGGCTAGTATCTGGAACATCTAGGAGGGAACCACATCACTCCAGTTTTGAGGTCCCTCCACTGGCTGCCTATTGGTTTCTGGGCCCAGTACAAGGTGTTGGTTATCACCTTTAAAGCCCTAAATGGCTTGGGTTCAAGCTATATCAGAGACCGCCTCCTCCCATACAATCCTCCCTGTGCACTCAGGTCCTCTGGGAGGAACTTGCTGGAGCCTCAAAAATCGAGGCTCTCAGCTACCTCCCAGAGGGCTTTTTCTGTTGTCGCCCCCAGGCTCTGGAACAGCCTGCCGGATGAGATCTGTCAATTAACATCTTTGGAAAGCTTTAAAAAGGCTGTCAAGATGGATCTCTTCTGGTAGGCCTTTCCAGACTAAATATCCCGGCCTTGGGCTTCCCTCCCAACCCCCAGTAATACTTCTAGAACCCCTGTCCTCTTGAAAGAAAGTTACAGGGCTCATTATGACTGTATCGTATCAATTTTAATTTCTTGTTTTAAATTGTCAATTGGTTTTAATTATAATGTAGTTTAATAATGTCTTAAGGGGGGGAGGGAAAATGTCTGTTTTACGCTGTATGTTATTTTATGCTGTAAACCGCCTGGATTGGGTTACCAATGGGCGGTATATAAATAAAATTTATTATTATTATTATTATTATTATTATTATTTTGACATTTCAATTTTTATTTCTTCAAAGTCCCTTTGAATTTTTTTCACTCGCCTAATTAGATATATTAACCATATGATTATACCTATCATAATCAACATTAACCATACAATAGGGTGAATCATTATATGTAAAAATGCAGTTGCTTTTGGAGAATACCTTTTAAATATATCATACCAATGGTGCTCAGTTAATTTACTTTCTTCATCAGCAATCCTTTGGAATTCACCGTTTTCATATTGTATCCTAACAAACTTTTGTTTAGAGTTCCATGCATGTTCCTGTAAATGCTTCCTAATTTGTTCATTGTACTTCAGTAATTGATCTAACTTTTCCCAATCTATCCCTATGTTCACTCTGTATTTAATATCACTTATGTCCAAAGTAACATCAGTATTTCTAGTTTCCATGGCATAAATTAATTTTGCCGTCTTCACACTTTGAACATAAGTCACATTACATTTGCATCTCATTTCCCCATCTTCCTGATATTCCCCATCTGACCAAAACAGAGGTGTAGGTGATATTCTACACATGTAACATTTGGTATCTGAAAAGTTAAATACCCCAAAGCTCTAGTTTTATTTGTCTCAGGATTTTTACATTTTCCTTCAGTCATGTTTTTCAAAAAGCCTTGTACTATTACTACTCGTACTTTAGAACAATTAAATTCAATATCATATTTATGTCTACAGCTTTGATTATTAACTTTCAACCACTGCTCCCATTGTTCCAGCTGGGCATCTTCAAAATGACCAAGACATCTAGTTATATATGTTAAGTTTCTAATCACCCCAGTTCTACTTATCCAAATAGTTCCTTTATATATTTAAATTTACCATCTCAAGTTTCCTCCCTCTATATAAAAATAGGATATACTCTTGCCAATGCAGCAGCCTGCAAAATATAGATTTTGAAGGTGCTAAATCCAATTTTCCACATGGAGGTTCTCCCATTCATCCATGTAATATAATTTGTGTTGGAATATGAATGGGATATACAGTCAAAGTAGAAATGTAGTGATGTGTGTGTGAAAAATTTCTTATGGGAGCAGTGCCTGGGGTAAACAAAGAGGATTCAGCCAGCAGATGGTTCAAAGCCAAAACAAGTTCACATAGTACAGAATAACAAAAACACTTCATTCCTGAGAACAGGATATTAACAGATAAGCATATGAGCTCATTTGGTTCTCATGAGAATCAGGTCACATGGGGAATGATACATAGTTAGAGGCTGGGTTACAACAGATCATCCAATCATCATAAAGGTTAACACCCAGAAGATGGAGTATGGGTTGGGCCAAGAGTTCCTCTGTTCACCTTTGTTATATACTTGCTATATGTCTTTTGAACTGGAACTTTTCTAATGCTAATGCTGTAATACTACAATCACATCTACTAGATGTGATTCTATGGTCTTTTGCCATCGGCAATATGGATTGCATATATTTATTTTATGTTTTCTTTATGCAACTATAAGGCTTTGATTTGGATTTACAAATGTGTCTTCATGGAGACAGCATTTCCAGGATGGCTGGTGAAGGAAGCTGGTTCCTGAACTCTGCTGCATTTTCAATCACATCACACCAAATTCCACAATTTGATCCTAAAAAAAAAAAAAAAAATCACAAACAAACTTGTTATTCATCAACATTATACAGTTTTATCTGGTTACAGTGAACCCATTTTGATTTTTCTTCTTTTTCAATCAGATAGCTGATAGGCCATATTCTATCCATTATTATATATGGCCCCTTCCACTTGGGTCTCAAGGCATGTTCTTTTGGACCCAAATGAAGGTATAACACTTGAGTTCCAATCGGTATCATTTCCTTTTCTGTTTGAGTAGGAATTTCAAAACCATTTTTCATATCTTGTTGTATAAACCATCTGGTATCCTCTCCATCTTTTATAGATTGTAACCGTTCTAGATCTTCCATATTCTCTTCTGGTATATGTGATAGCCCTAAATTAATTTCATTCCCAGACAAAACTTCATACGGTGTGTAACTTGTGATTTTCTATAGGACTACTCCTCATAGCTATTAAGACTATCAGGAATTTTTTCACCCAATCTTTTTCATTTGTCTTAACTAGTTTTCTTAACGTGGTTTTTATGGTTTGGTTAGCCCATTTGACCTTCTTTTTAGTCTTTGGTAATTTGTCTATCTAATCAATGTAAATAGTCCCAAACGGTAACCAATGTTTTACTGGAAACAAATTCCCTTCTGATTTTTCATATTCTTTTTTTACCATGTTACACTATACATGAGTCAATAATATCTTTAATCATTTTCTTTTTATTTTCCCAATTGCCAAATATTTCTGACCTTTTCATTATTGGTCTATTTGCATTTTCTCTGCCTTAAAAGCTTTTATTTATTTCTTGCTTTGTTTAAATAGTTGATCTACATATATATTACCTTGCTGTTGCCACTCCAAGTTATTTTTTCTTTTTCTTATCTTGATGGGACTTAATCCAAGAAAATTTTACTTTTGGTAACTCTTTCATAAGAGTCCAAATCTGCTTCAACTGACTAAGGGGGGAAGCAGATGGGCAGCACAGGGCCACCCCAGGAAGCTGCGCCACGGGGCCGAGGTATCTGCACACCTCAGCCCCGCAGTGCAGCTTTGCCTCCCCTGGAAGGAGCACTAAAATAGCGCTCCTTCCACAAGTCGCTGAAGGTGCACCATATTTACAAACATCCCTTCAACTCTCACCAACATTCATTGTCTGCTATGTAATCCACTTCAGCAACAACCCACTCTCTCCAACAATCCACTATCTTCAACCCACATGTGCCCAAGTCTTAGAGCTTATATACAGTGGAGTTAGCTAAGGGTCATCACCTGGTGTTACTTATCATTTCCAGCCATACAAAATATTTTACAACAGGGCCTTGGCCTTGAAAAGCATATGTTCCATCACTGAGATATGGACCCCTTTCCTGCAGAAAGTCTAGAATTGCTTTTGACCAGTTCTTGATATTAAAGGAGAATGCTTAAATATGTTTCACATCAAGGACATTTGTTGTTATTATTGTTATGTGCCTTCAAGTTAACTCTGACTTCTGGCAACCTGAGATGACCCTATCACAGAGTTTTCTTGTTAAGGTTTGTTCAGAGGGGGTTTGCCTTTACCTTCCTCTGAGACTGAGAGAGTGTGATTTGTCCACATGTAGTGGGTTACCATGGCTGAGCAGGGATTTTAACCATGGTATCCAGAGTTATAGTCCAGTAAAGCTGGCATGGCATAGTGGTTTGAGTGTTGGACTAGATCTCTGGAGACCAGAGTTCGATTCCCAGCTTGGCCATGAAACCCTGTGAGTGACCTCGGGCAAGTCACATGCTCTGAGTCTCATGGGAAGACAATGGCAAACTTCCTTTGAACAAATCTTATCAAGAAAACCCCATGATAGGTTTGTCTTATGGTTGCCATAATTCAGAAATGACTTGAAGACACACAACAACAACAACAACAACAACAACAACAACAACAGCTCAAACCACTGCACCACACAGACTCTCAAGGTATTTATATTACACTTGAAATACAGGTTGGGTACCCCTTATCTGAAAACCCAAAATCTGAAATGCTCTAGGGCTTGATTTGCTCTAGGACTCATTTATTTGTCTTTTTAACAGTCATGGTATCCATAGAACTCTTCTCCAGCATCATATTTCAAATGATTTTTTTTCCTACCAGTTTTTCTCACTGGCCAGCTTTAATAGTCATACATAGAAATGGGAAATATGATGGCATGGACCATCGTAACTTTAGTATTCAATTATGTATCTTGAACTTCAGGGTCTTTTTTAGTTCCTTCATAGTTGCCCTTCTAAGTCCAAGTCTTCTTTTGACTTCTTGCCTGCAGTCTCCATTCTGGTTAATGACTGAGCCAAGGTTATGGAAAAACTGGAAGCATTTCAATGTCTTCATCATCTACTTTAAATTTATATAAATCATCTGTGGTCATTATTTTTGTTCGTTTAATGTATAGCTGCAAACCTGCCTTTTCCCTTTCTTCTTGAAGAATATGTTTTTGATTAACAAACTATTGGCCTCCCAAAATTCAGTCAGTTATTCTCCTGCTTCATTTCTTCATCGTATGCCAAATTTTCCTTCATCTCTGATTCTGTTCAGTTTCTTACTTTTGCTTTCAAAAACACATTCTTAAATCACAAATGAGGTGACTGTATATATGGACATCACCTGATGGCCAATATAGAAATCAAATTGACTACATAATTGAAAGCAGAAGATGGAGAAGCTCCATTCTCTCTGCAAGATCAGGACAAGGAGCAGATTGTGGCACAGACCATCAACTGCTGATATAAAAAAAATGGAACAAATCTAAAGAAGAACATCAAATCAATCATTGTGTCAAATATAACCTGAAGAACATCCCCCTAGAATTTAAACATAATGTAAAAAATAGATTTGCATTATTTTTATTTGAAAAGTTATTATTATTATTATTATTATTATTATTATTATTATTATTGCCTGTGCAGCTGGAACATATAGTTATATTGATGGGGTTTGCCCTAAAGTTTTATCAGACCTTGCAATATATCCTTTGATTGCTTTGGCTATATTTTGCCTCACTTTTACTGCCACTCTATTTCTCCTCAGATTTTCATTTCTGGAGTAAAACACAGTGTAATTATCTGTCCTAAAATGTCCTGTTTTCAGTGGTGCCCCCACCCCTGGTGTCACCTGGTGCAGGGAGTGGGACTTCTGGGGGCAGCAACAGCACTTCTGCAGGGTGGCAGTGGCACTTTCAGGAGGTGACCACCAAAGGGGCACACTTGCCCCTTCTCCTTTGCTGCTGCTGCAGCACCACTGTACTTATGAGTAGACTGAAGCTATGGCAGCAAGATCAGGAGGGCTGTGGTCAGCCCTCTCCTTTGCTGCCACTGTGCCTTTCTCCTCGTGAGTAGAGGAGCACCACGGCAGCAAAGTTGGGAGGGCTGTACTTGGCCTTCTTCACTGGTGTTGCAGTGGCTTTCTCCTCATGAGTAGAGTGGCACTGCAACATCAAGGACAAGAAAAGTACAGTGAAGGCCGCCTCTGCTGCAGTGAAACCAGAAGGGATGTACTCACCCCTCCTCACCCTGCAACAGGAGGAGAGCCCAACCTGGTGGTACTCCTCTTCTGGGGTGTCACCCAGTGCAGATCGCAACCCCTGCCATCCCTAGTGCCACCGCTGCCTCTTTCTGTCCACTTTAGCTCACTCACCCCAAATACTGCAATGTTTGTATGTTCCATTTCTTGTTTTACAATTTCTAGCTTTCCACATTTCATAATCCTCATAGTCTATCTTCCTTTAATATGTGTTATGCAGCTTTGGACTTTCCTTTCACTCTAAGCATGTCAACAAGTGAACAGTGCTATTTGTACTTGTCCTCTGTACTTCCCCAGTAACTTGTTGAGTGCCATATGACTTAGGAGTTTTATCTTCTGGCACTGTCTCTTCTTTCATTTTGGATCATCTCATCATAGAGTTTTTGTAGGGTAATTTAAGGGGGGAAGCAGATGGGCAGCCATGGGCTGCCCCAGGAAGCTGCGCTGTGGGACCAAGGCATCCCCACGCCTCGGTCCTGCGGCGCAGCTTTGCCGCCCCTGAAAGGAGCACTAAATTGGCACTCCTTTCACAAGTCAACGAAGGTGCGCTGCAAAAGGCTGCGGCGCACCTTCGCCGACTCTTCCGCCGCAGCGCGTGCAAATGGTGTGGAGGGAGGTCCTCCTCAGAGTGCCAGCCGTGTGGAGGGCTGGCTGCTTCGAGGATGACCTGGGGAAGGGGTTGGGGCGCCAATCGTGTGGCTGCCCCTCCCCTTCCCTGCCCCCAAGATGGCCCTTTAAGCTGTCTGCTTAGGGGGTAAGTTTCCTAAGGCTTCAGTCTTTTTAAGGAAACAAAAAATATCAAAATATCAAAGCCAAGCTTGTTAGGCCTAGCTTTAAAATAGTAGAGTAGCAGAAATGTGCTCTTGTCTACTTCCCTAAGAACTGAGACTGACTCAAAAAACAACACAAGCAGCTTAAAGTTCAAACAAAAGTTTACTAATGGCTTTAATCTATATTTACATGAAAGCTATATCCTAATCTAGCTACTGAATAGTTCAGGTAAAAAGAAATCTTTATCTCACTATCTTTCCAAAGAAAGTTGAGAAAGGAGGAAGATGGAGGACCAACCGTTCAGTTGAAAATCTTGAAAGATAATACCTATTAGTCCCAAAGGGGGAGTGGCCTAAATCACATGGTTAATTTGAATGGGGGGGAGAGAGGAGTTTTCATGCAGGAAATCCCTATCTATCTAAGGAGGGGGAAAGAGAATTCCAAAATCTTCCAACAGTTTTCATGGTAAAATACATTCAAAAGGGGTTTGCCGGACCTTCTTCTGCACAGTACTAACAAGTGTTAGCTATGTTGCTACTGTCAATGCTTCTGAGAGATCCTCCGCCAATGTCACCCTCCACTACTGGTGCTGCCAGGAAACTGTTTGCACATTTAGTCTGGCTCCTCAGCTTGTCTGACACTTACCATCAGCATAACCTCTTGCCTCACAGGAGCACACAAATCCACCACCACAAAAAGGTAGCAACACTGCAAAAATTAAGCACAGAAGAATGTCCCCATTCAAGATCAGCTGCAAAATATTTCCTGGGAAGGCCTTCCCTACAGAGCCAATAACATTTGGGCTGGTTCATCTTGGAAGAATCTTCCAGAAAAACTTTCCAGCTGCACTCACATGGGGCTAGTCCTCCACATCAGGGATATGGACTATGTACTTTACAGTTCATGCCACAGCATGTAATGCAGCTTTTAAATGAATTTACATAGTCAGTTTTCAAAAATGCCAACAGGCCGTGTCCCTGTAATTTTCCATCGTTATTCTAGACAACATAACCATTATAATTGTGATGGCTGTGTGCATCATGGCTGCAGGAGGGTTTCCAAGTATACCTACTGGATACTTATTTTCCTGTCAAATACAATCCATGGGGGGTTTGGTTCCAGGGCCCCTGCAGATCAGAAAAAAAAGTGCATGCTCTAGCCCCATTATAGGAGCAATGTTTATGCAGTCATATCAGCATGGTGCTATACATGTGCCCCCATTGACATTAATAGAGTGGGGTTATCTATGGACACTTGAGTCCACAGATGGCTAGCCCACCAATATGGTGGGCCCACTGTAATTAGTGTCCCATTGACTGAGGGCCTTTGCAGACTGCCAGAAATAGTGCAAATTGAGTCCACTGACAGAGAAGGCTCAATGTCTTAGAAAAAAATACAATTCCCATGATTCCCTAGCACTGAGCCAGGGCAGTGCCTCAATTTAAAGTGGACTCAATTTGCATTATTTCTGGCAGTCTGCAAAGGCCCTGAGTATTCACCCAGGGCACCACCATTTCTTATTTATAATCTTCCTTACAAATTTGTTTAAAATTATATTATTCGGTGGCAATTAAATCAAAGATCTGGTTAACATATTTTGGGTGCCTCACACAGGAATACATACTGTTGCATTGCTACTTAGGGTTTATAGTTGCAACCAATGCTTAGACAAGTGACTTTGGGAACTATAACACTCAGAATTTTCCCAGCTAGTGGCCATACATTTTGGAGGTTCTAGTCCCCAAATTTTCCAAGCTCTGATTGCAACAAGGTGTCAGATTAATTAATTTTTGGAAATATGAAATAAATATTTATTTAATTAATCAATTAGATTTAATTAATGCCTTCCTGTATTCCTCCCAGGGTGGGAAGAAACAGTGAAAGGTTTTTTTAAAAAAAAACAACCCTGAGATTTAAATTATAAGCATTTGGACATCAGTTTGATTTAGGCTGTAAGATCACATTGCTCTTTTCATTTGACCACTATGGTTAATCATACCGTGATATGAATTGTAAATGAAAACTTTTCAACATTTAGCTAGTATTTTGCATTTTAAAATTAGTTTTTATATTCCCTCTTTTGATGCCCTTCTGTGTTTTGATTTTGGCTGACGTATGTACACAGTCAGAATCTCCTTGTTTGTCTACCCAAATGCACAATTCTTTATTTGTTGTATGTTATCTGGTTCCCAAGGAAATACAATGTTACAATTGAATATGGCATGCTTTGAGGACAAGAACAAAGAAAGGACTTGCTGTCACTGACCATGTCTCAGTTCAGCTAAGCAGGGCTGCTGACAAGATTAGATTCACATGATGACTAACCCCTAATAGTTTTTCCACTCAAAATGGTACAAGCCTTGGGGGGAAAGTGGCAACAGGCACTTGAGAGAGGCCTTGAGGTAGGGTGCCCATTCAATTCTGCTCTGAGGAATATGAGCTGAGTCGTTTTAATCCCCTCTCTGAGGAATATCTATCTGGTATTGTTTTGGGGTTTTCATTCAAGTGCCACTGTACTGTGCAATTATTTTACTTTCCCCCCAGAATCATAGTTGGAGGGGACCTTTCAGGCAACCTCCTGCTCAGTGCATTAAATCCACCATGAAACATCTCCCAACAGGTATCTGGAGGTTGTCAAGCAGAGGCTTCAAGATGTCCAGTGAGGTATAACCTTCCACACATTGAGAATTGGTTCCATTGTTAAAATACATGAGTTACTCATGACAATCAGCTAAAATCTACTCTCATATAACATGAACATAAACCTAATCCAACTCTCTTTTGGAAAGAATATGTCTTTACTCTTTCTACATGATACCCCTTCAAGTATTTTCAGAAATGTTACCCTTTTTTGTACGTTACCTTCCAGAATTCCAGGGGAGTTTCCTCAGTACCTCCTCCCCACAAACCCCTCAATTTCAAGCTTCTGTCCTCAGGGCCTTATTACACCACAGTGATCTGGTGATATACTGATGCAGCAACACCACCAGTGATCATGCACTACTGCATGATGTAGTTGGTGTCCTGGCATCGACCTGTCATAGCATTGTCACAAATGTTCATTTTTGTGTGTTGGAAATAATCTGTTAATGACTATCTTTCACACCACCAAATAGCTGGAGTGGATTAAATGCTATAGTGTGGTAATACCCTTTAGTCTTCTCTTTTCCTGGTCTGCACTTTCACAAACGCATAGTTCCTTTCCTTTCCCTCACAGGAATTTATTTATACCCCACTCTTTCTCCACAAAGGATCCCAGAGCAGCTTTGTTGTTGTGTGCCTTCAAGTAGTTTCTAACTTAGGCAAACCTATTTTTTCTGAGGCTGAGAGTATGTGACTTGCCCAAAGTTCATCCAGTGGGTTCCTATGGCTGAGTGCTCAAACCACTATGCAACACTGGCTGTGTGGTTAGGGAGGGTGTGCATTTGAATCATGTAGCTTATGGAGCAATAGGGGAGGAGGTCTAGCCCTATTGGCACCTGGCAGCAACCCTCCTAAAAGCCATGTAGCATTACAAGCCAGCTAACAAATCAGCAGCACTGGTTGGCTGTTGGGAATGGGTCTTCAGGTAAAAGAAATGGTCTCAGCAGTTTTCATTCTGTCCAGGCTCATGTCCTGAATTGTTGGCCCAGATTCACTCTGCTCTCTGGCTTCCTCATCTACCCTGGCTTAATTTCATCCTGACTTTGCTGTGAGCATCTGTTAGTAGTTATTCCATGGGCCCAGGGAAAAATTATTACCTGAAAGTTGTAATTGGGCTTCATGGCCCTCATGGCAACATCTCTGGGTTTTTTGGTTTCTATTTTTTTTCCCAGTCCCAAATTTGCAGAGTGATGTGTCATTAGCATTGGTCCAATTCTATTTTGGTTGGAAGAACTAGACCTACTTCCTTTCCAAAGTGAGAGTCTCCACAATGGATCCAGGGGGTGAGCCCATAGAGAGGTGCCTAGTTCAGGGGCCTCATTTCCAGTTGTATGTGTGTGAGGGAGGAAATCACATGTTGGTTCAGATTACAGTAGAATCCTAATCCCATCCTCCTACTACTTTGTCCAACAGAAAGGCTGGGATGGCCTTTGGTTAACAGGTAGGCTGCCTGTGTTCTAAATAAATTCTGCATAAATTGTGTCAATTATTTCAATCCACCACAAATTATCTTTGTTATTTCATAGTACTCCAGAAAAGGTCAGACATGCAAAATAAAATGAAACAATTACTTTTCATTACTCAGAACTGTAGTTCCATTCAGGCAGACTAAACTATATTTGCCTTTTTTACAGCCACTTCACACTGTTGACCAGCTTGTGACTGACTACCATCCCAAGAGCTTTTTCACATATACTTCTGCCACACCAACCTGCATTTTATAGCTATACTTCATTGTTCTTGTTATTTTGCCCGTGTGCAGAACTTTGCATTTATCTCTGATTAATTTTATTTTGTCAATTTAAGTCTGATTTCCCAGTCTATTGCCACCATTTTGAATTTTGTTCCTGTCTTCTTTTGTTCCTTTAGCTATCCATCTCTAGTCTGTGTTGTCTGCAAAATTAAAAAGGATTCCTACCAATCCTTCATCTAAATCATGAGTGGGGAAAATGTGGGTTGCATGTGGGCCCTAAAGCATTTTGAGGCACCTGGGGCCCATCAATACCCCATTTTTTTTTTTACAAAATAATATTTAGCTTTTTATAAAACTAAAAATGCTTTCATTTAAAAAGCTAACTTCCTGTTTGCTTTCTGGTTGAACAAAAAGTCTACTTGTAGTCTAAAATAACCCAGTCCAAAACATGGCAAAATAGCCCCCATGGTCCATGAAGGTGAGCTGATTTAATAGGGGGAAATCCTGAAAACATTTTTTATAAAAGCCTCTTGAGATACAGTGGCAGAAGTATGGTCCAACAAATGCTGGCAGTTGCCTATCCCATTCTAAGTCATTGATAAGAATACTGAAGCACATCTGGCCCAAGACAGAGCCCTGTTGCACTTCACTTGAAACATCTGTCCAGTTTGATGAGAGAGCCCTGATAAAGACACTTTGAATACATTTTTCCATCCAGGTCTGAATTCATCTGACTGTATTATCATCTGTCCTACATTAACCAATTTGCTAACCAAATTATTATGGAGTACTTTCTCAAATGCTTTGTTAAAACTGAGATAAAATAGGCCTAAAGCACTCAAATAATTCATTAGGCTAGTAACCTCAATTAAAAAAGAAGCAAGTTTGATGTAGTGGTTAGAGTGCTGGTCAGAGAATTAGGAGAGATTTGTGAAATTCACTGTGTTACCTTGGGTCAGTACTCTCTCAGATTAATGTTCCTTACAAGGTTACTGTGATGACAAAAAGGGAAGGAGGAATGCTTTAGGCTCCTTGAAGGAAAGATGGCACTAACTAGAACTAGACATAAAATCAATAAATCAGTCATGTGGGACTTATTCTTGATAAATCCATGTGTGCTTCTATTCACTGCACTCTTGTCATTGGCAGAAGTAGTCCTTTGTCATCTGTCCCAGTATTCAAAACCTCTCATTTTTTTCTAGGAATCGCTTTTTAGAATTTGAGGCTCATCATCATATGGTTCTTCTTTCCATGTGTCTTTAATTTTCTCATCTCTTTTATATAACTGTTTTGTGTATTGTCTCCAACATCTTTATGGCTCTACTTTTCTTTATTTTGCATTTTAAAGTTGTCGATGCACAGCTAAATAAGACTACTATTCTTCCAGATTTTATTTCCAAGTTGTTGTTTTCTTTTAGTTCTCTCTGACTCCTCTTGATCCAATTATTGCATGATCTCAGCCTACTCTATTCATTCCCTGGGAGATAGGAAAAGTCTAATATCTTTGCCAAAGTCTTTTCCTGAATTGCATACCTGCTAATTGTCCCAATGTTGACAGGGGGCCGATGCAGACCGACTATTTGGGGTGGTACAGAGCCGCCTTGGGAAGTGGCAGATCAGGGCTGCAGCAACCCCACGCCATGGCCCCGATTCTCCCTATTGCTGCCGAAAAGAGCAGCAAAATGCCTCTCCTTTTAGGGGGGCAAAAGGCCACCCTAAGAGCTGGCGCTGCAGCTCTTCAGCACCCTTTTGGCATAGTGTATTTAAACACTGTGCTGGAAGGGCATCATGATGCTGTGTGCCGTGCATATGGCCATGCAGCATCAGGACACTGTTGGGATGAAGTTGGGGCAGCTCCAACTCTACCCCAGGCTGGCCCTTTGGGTCAGGCTGCAACAACCCAGGGATAATGCTGTGTCTTCCCACTTTTTCAGCTGCATTTAAAATGTCTTGATTTCTCTCTCATCCTCTCATTTGTCCTCTTTGTCCTCAGCTTAGGGCCTGTACAGACTGGCCACAAGGACCAGCCTGGGGGTGGAGCTGGGGTGGGGCAACCACACACCAGCTGTCCCAACTCCTCCCGGATGCTACTGTCATGCTGCGCAGCCCACTGCATGGCACATGGCATCAGGGCGCTCCATTGTGCTCCAAAGGGGCACAGAAGAGTCATGGTGGTGGCGGTGGTAAGGGCGGCTTTTTGCCGCTCCAAAAAGGAGCGGCATTTGCCAGCTCTTTTTGGATCAGCAAAAAGCCAGATGGGGGCTGCGGCATGTGGTTGCCGTGGCCCTAATCTGGCACTCCCAGAGGTAGCACTGAACTGCTCCTTAGGGGCCATCTGTATGGCCCCTTACCTCAGTTGCTGCAAACTGAGTTCAAAGTGGAAAAATAGATTGTACTCAATTAACTCTGCAGGAGGGAAAGGAGGGACAGAATCTTGCCCTTCCCATGACACTCAGACAAAAGCAAACTCTTGTAGCTTGTGGGTTCTTCTGCATAGCTTTTGCATAAGGTTGATGTCACCCAGTGCAGTAAGTCTGAAATTTTAATTTTAAAAAACTATGGGGCCTCTCCTTTCTCCTCCCACTGAGCTTGATCCCACTCCCACCATCTCATAAAGCATTCTAAAGGGAAGAAGGTGAATGCCACAGCGCATTTCTGCCAAAATGTAGGTGTTTGAGTAACAGTGGTATCACCCCCTCTTAGGGTGTCACCTGGTGCAGTCCGCACCCCCCACCTCCCTCTAGTGATGCCACAGGCTTTTGCCACCTTGACCACTGTTGCTTTACCATATGAGTCCCAGTTTTCATCTGTGAAATATTGGAGGGTATTGGAGGGCACTGATGGTGCCTTGAGCATGCATATTGTTCCATTGGTCTCTGTTGTTCAATTGCTGTAGAATATGTATCAAATTGATTGGTGTGTTAAGTCTTGAAGATGCCTCTTTGTTATGTTTACATTCACTTTCCATCATGTCCAAAGTTGTGATAGTTTACATATCAATGCTTCACAGTTGTTAATGTTCATGATTCTGAAGCTTGTACAGTCCACCCACCCCATACGTGAGCTTGCCATACACGGACTTGAGGTCAAATGGATGGCAAGCCCGGGGGGACGGGGACACAATGGCTTGTGCACCCATGGCACCAATGTGACAGTGGCACACAGAAGCACACTGCCATTAAAATCAACAGCACTTGAGGTCCCACCATTTTTTCCATATGTGGGGTGGATGGGTGGACGGATCCCTGCATATACAAAGGGCCCACTGTACAGTGCTTTCTCAAAAAAATTAAAACAAAGCTAAACCTCAGCTTTTGATTTGTGGTCTACATAGAGCAGTCTCATGCTAGTAAGGATAGCTGCAGTCATTCATTTCTTCAGTCAGCTGATGTTTTCAGAAGTCTGCAAATCACCTGCCCATCTCTGAGACATTCATCACTTGTCTCTTGAACCAAAACCATGTGAGCAATTAGGTAACTTGGTACCATGTGTGTAAAGTCAAATATGCAACAAGTGTAGATAAAATTCAGGTTCAGTTTTCTAGATTTAGATTAAGTTAGGTAAGATCTTGTCAATTTTCCTTTTCCTTCCTTCATTTCTTTTGTTATTGTTGTTCTTTTAAAATTCTTCTACCATGGTTTTAATGCCTCATTGAAGGGGAAATGAAGTAGCTTTGTAAGGGGTCAGACTAGAGAATCTTAACATGTCTTAAAATGTTCCCTATTCAGTGTATTTTCTGAAACTTTGTACTCACAAATGCTGACGCAGGGACAATAAGTAACAAATTACATTGTTCTTGTCAATTTGTCCTGCAAACATTCCCTCAGTGGACACTGTTCTGTCAACATTTCCTAAAAGACTGAAGGGTCCTGGGATGGGTTATCTTGTCCTAAAGCTGTTCTGTAAACTAGTTGTTCAAAATGTAAGTAGGATTACAAGAGAAAGAGAAATGTTGTGCGTACATTAGGAAACTAGAGGGTGGGGGAAAAGAGTTCTTCTGTATGTCACAAAGCCAATTAACTGTCTATAAAAGTGTTCAAGATCTGTCACTCAGGGCTCTTGGTATTTGGAACTCACTTCCACTAAGGGCCCACACATTACTTGGAAATAAGGCTCCTTTCCGAAGATCTCTGTTTGGTCTTTTATCCGAGTTCTGCTACATCATGAGAGCACACATGATTTATTAATCTCTTTAAAAGGTCCTTATTAACTTGTTTTAATTTGCATTCAACCAAAAGTGTTTTGAGTTAGGTTTAAAATTGTCCCAAGATAAACTCTTCTTTGTTTTTATAACAGATTTGTTTTATTTGTATTTTTAAAAGAGCTTTATGGTTTAACTTTTGTAAGCTGCCTTGTGAGGGCTTTGCTGCCTGGAAGAGTGGGTATTAAATATGTATGTGTCTCATTTTAATAGTACAAGCTCTTGCTCTCTCTCACTCACTGTTTTGTTCTGCATGGCACGGGGTTGGACTGGATGGCCCTTGTGGTCTCTTCCAACTTTGTGATTCTGTCTCTAGAAGGATGATAAATTAGAAGAGTTTTAGAAGACTTGACTGCTATCTGTAATAATTTCCATTTTAGGAAGCACTTTTAATTTGCAAAGTACTTTATAATTTTTAATGTGTTTACCCTTATGACAGAGTTCCAGATACTGTTTTGTCCAAGAATGTTCAAAGCAGCAGCAAAGTGGTTTGTTTTGTTTTACTTTGTTTGAATGAGAAAAAGAAAGAAAAAAGAAAATGTGAAGCAAGGTCAAAGCAGAAAAATTCTCTCTCTCAGAGGAAGACTAATGCAATATTGGGAGGGGTAATTTTAAACCTACAAAATTTGGTTGAGCCAAATATTTCAGATAAGCCCATGTGTGCAATGCAGGAGTGGGTAACTGCCTGGAGACCAAGGGCCAGTTTGACTCCTAGATCACCCTGTGGGCACTAATGTAGACACAAGTTGATTGAATTGGACTCAAGTAGATCTCAAGTTGCTTCAGTGACTCAACTGACTCAGCAATAAATGACACACTGACTCAATTCAACTTGCAACCTGTATATTTTTAGCAACCAGCTTGCTGGCGTCACATACTTTGAGCAGAAGCAAGAGTGAGAACATCAAATATGTTTGACCAGGGGCATCATTAGGGGTGCAGGGGGTGCGGACTGCACCATGTGACACTGTAAGGGGGATGAGACCACTGCTCCGCAAACATCTGCATTTTGGTATAAACAGGCTGTGACATTCAGCTGCATCCCCTTAAAGTGCTGAAGAGATGGGATGAGTGGAGTGAGGCTCAGTGGGAGTAGAAAGGAGAGGCCCTGATGTTTGTTTGGTTGTTGTTGTTTTTTTAAAAAATCAAATTTTCAAAAAAAAAAATTAAAAATTAAAATATTCTATCCCAACTGTCACCAATAGGAATTACGATTTATGAATGGCATTAGTACAAACATTTTTTTACTAAAGACTGTGTATGGTATGGTATAGGAGGAGGTCAATGGCGGATGACACCAGCTCTAGTGATGCCACTGCGTTAGGCAACAGGCTTGAAGTGGAAGTTTCCTTCTAAAATTTTTGAAAAGTTTTGGAAGGCTCCTCAAATGTGCAATGAGGACAGGCTGTTAAGCAGACCTCAAACCCAGCCTCAAGTCCATATTCCCTGCCTCTTTTGTTTCTGTTAAAGTTGGCTCCCAGAGTTGAGACTCTACATCATGGGTTGGCAACATTCTCCTACCTGGGGCTGGTCGCTGGTCCCCAGGTCTTCCGCTGGGCCGGGGGGGATGGCGGTGTGTGCCCATGCGGGTGCATGTGCACGCCCCCTGCCGCCGCCGCCGCCAACCCCCACTACCGCCGTGCGCACTCCCACTACGTGTGTTGCGGCTGCCATTTTGTTTGCCAAAATGGCAACCGCAGCTCATTCGTGCATGCGCCGAGGCCCGGCTGCCATTTTGTTTTCCAAAATGGCAGCTGCGGCTCGTTTGCGCATGCGCAGGAGTACTGCACATGCGCAAATTAGTCACGGCCACCATTTTGGCAAACAAAATGGTGGCCACGATGTGCGGGGGGGTGGTGGTGGCGGCAACAAGGCTCAGCAGGCCAGCCGGCGGGGGTTGGCGGACCTGGTGCAGCCTGTGGGCCGTAGGCTGCCGACCCCTGCTCTACATGAAAGTATCTTGCAGAGACTTCAGACTCAATGTGAGACTTGAAGGTAGAGATCTGAGACTTGACTTGGGACTTTGAGTAAAAGATTTGAATACATCACTGTCTGTCGGCTACACCTGCTCAGCAAATTCAAATACTTTAATTGTCCTCTGCAGTCCCTCTCAAATGGCTACAGGAAGGGACATTCCATTATTTCTTGTCAGCATTTCAAGAGGGATTGCAGAGGAAAAAAAATATTGTATGATAGTAAAAGGCTGTGAGGTGCCTATGAAGTTGGGTGAGGTATGTTCATGGCATTTTACGTATTTGAAGAGTTTCTGCATGGTTTGGGGACAAAAATTACTTCAAAATTATGCTGGTTGGGAGTTAGGGAGGGCTTTGTGGGAAGCTTTCTGGGATACAAAAGAAGGGCCTATGGACTGCACTTTACTGTCATCTGGTATAGAGCAATTAGCAAGCTTTTTCTGCTGCTGGTCCACAGACCTGTTGTCTTTTTCATTATCACTTGTTATATTGCACACTTGGAGACCCATTTACCACAAGTTGTAAGCATGAGTGTTGGATAACAGGGCCTAGAACAGGGATGGAAATAATACTTTAAGATATTCCAAAAGCGGTTGGACATGGATTTAACTTCTGTGCAAAAATGCTGTTTTCTGTGCAAAAAAAAATCAGAAAACTTTAAAAACATTTTTGCATAGAATACATCCCAAGTAGTCTTTGAAAACTGCACAGTTTTTGATGGCTTTCGTGCAGCAAAGAGAAAAATACTAATGTTATTTATTTTTGTTTCTAAGAAGAACATTTATGAAGATTTACATCCCTATCCAAAAAGATAAGGTGCAACACAACACAAATTTAATGGTGTCAAGAAGAGGAATTCTCACAAATGAGGCAGCCCGACTCACCAGGTCAGCCTGGTTGCCATGTGAGGGAAGCCGCTGCTGTGTTTGCCTACCCAGCCGTGATGGCGTCCAGCAGGCATCATGTCACACTGGCTGGGCTACAATTGTCTGGTTGGGCTGGATAGGGTGGTGCTTCCAGCTCAGCGCAAGGGCTACAGTTCCCAGCATGCACCAGGGTGGTGGTGGTGGAAGTGCTCCCCATTGGTCAGTGCTGGGGCTTGGCATACATGCGAATTGTGGAAAAAAACAGGACAGCCATTTGCTTCATGGTGCTCTCCTGTCTCTCCATGCAGCTTGACCAGGTCTGCAGTTCCAAGGCTAAGGCCAGCTTTTTCCGACCTGCTTTCATAACTGCCTTCTTTGGGGCACTGAGAGTGGGTGAGCTCATGCCTTCTCCCAAGATAGATGGCTCAAAATGTGCACTCCAGAGGGAGGGTATTTCTTTTGGGGGAAACACGATTTACTTAGTTCTTCATAAGTCAAAGAGCAACCAATATGACAAGGGGTCCTCTATCATGCTGAGAAGGCTCCACGGCTCTCAACTTTGCCCTGTCTGGACTTTACACAGATACATGGCATCCCACCCCCAGATGGAAGGCCCTTTATTCACCCATAAAGATGGCACCCCACTTCCACAGTTTCAAGTGGTGTCAGTAATTCGTTTGGCCTTACAGCATGTGGGGCTGCACTAGAGGACCTTCGGGGTCACTCATTCTGCATTGGGGCTACCACTACAGTGGTGGGATGTGGCTTGCCAGTGGACTCTATAAAAAGGCTGGGCAGGTGGAAATCTGGGGCATTTGCCAGCTACATTGGCCTGGAAATGGACTCTTGTTTGGGACTATCCTGAGGGGGTGAGGATGAACCCCCCCTGCAGGGGAGATATAGCTTTCTAGGGTTGGCAGAAGGTGGACCAGCCTTCTGTGGCAGTGACATAGGTCTTGGATCTGGTGGGTATGGTTTCCTGTGCTGCAGAGCACTGGATCAGGAGTCCATCAGGGACCTGGGGATGCTGTGAGCAGAGCAGTGTTGCTATTGTGGGGGCAATGCCGGATCAGTTTTCCCTGATGACAAGGGGCAGAGATGTGAACATGAGATCAACCAGTTACTGATATGTGAATATGCAGTTAACTGGTTACCCGCAGCTTGGCCATGACCAGGCAAATTGGTTCATTGATCAACAAAGGAGTTGGTCAATGCCCGATCCAGACCTCATGCCTTTGGGCCAACCCTACCTTTGTCAGCTGTATTCAGTAAAGTTGTGGCCTTTTCCCCCCTCCAGTTGGGCATATTGTGGTTATTCCTGGCAGTGCCTCCCTCCAGAGCAATCAGGTTCTTTAGAGAGTCTTGACATCCAGAGAATTCTAAATCAATCCTCCCCAAGATGGGACTCCCCAAGGAACATCCAGTCTCCTCAGCCACTCTGGCCAAGTATCAGTGATGACAGATGTTTTGCAGTCCAGATCAACTGGTGAGCAATTCCAAATCCCAGAGGTATCTCTAGACCAAGGCCTCCTATGTAATCACTGGAGTTAATACAGGAGAAGCAATGGGGATCCCAGACTCAGCTGGCCCCCTTTAGTTCTGGGATGAGGGAGATGGAGGAGAGGGGAATGAGTACTGTCTTCTGGCAGCCCCTGTTGGCTCAGAGGCTCAGCTAGTGGTGCTGAGAGGAGTTGGACAAATATGGGCTCCATTAGTTTGTGCCATTCTGGATATTCATTCAATTGGGGCTGAACCAATGGATTTTGGGGTGGAGCCTTCCAGGCAGACCAAATTTCATTTTAGTTCATCTAGGAAATATTTATGAGCTGTATGTGTACCCTGCTAGCTAATTTAGGGCCTCTGCAGACCGCCCCAAAGGGCCGGCCTAGAGGCAGAGTTGGGGTAGGGCAGCCACACACCAGCCACCCTGACCCCATGCTGATGCCGTCCTGACGCCATGTGCTGTTACGTATGGTGCGTGGCATCAGGATGCTCTTCCGGGGCAGCGTTCAAACATGCTGCACCAAAAAGGGCATTGAAGAGCCATGCACTGGCTTTTAGGTCAGCCTTTTGCCGCCCCTAAAAGGAGTGGCATTTTGCTGCTCTTTTCAGGGCGGCAAAAGGGAGGATCAGGGCTGCGGCGTGGGGTTGCTGTGGCCCCGATCTGCCACTTCTCGGGGCGGCCCAGAGCCACCCATCTGCAGTCCCACTTAGCTCTGACCTCCCTCCCTCCCTATGTTCCATTTCAATTAGGTCTTTGTGTGTGTCCAAATTTGTAGTTTCTTAGCTGGAACTTCATGGGCTATCTAGTTCTTTCTTAGCATAACACTGTAAACAGTTTTGGCATTGGGCTAGATTCTGGCAGGCAAGCAATGCTTACATACCTGTCACCCTGTTTTAAGGATCTCTTTCATATTAGAGTAAAGCTGGGCATGGTTCAGCCTAACTTGATTCTGGTGGCTGACCATATGATATCCAGGCTGTCCAGCTATGCTAGCAACACAATTTGTAAAATATTAACCAGCACTTACTGTTTTGATGTTTTTAGCCTTAATTCCTTAGAGAACATCTTGGGACAGGCTCTATAACATATATCTGCATACAGTATAATGAAGTAACAAAGAAGCAATGTTCCTATTAGACGGTATTTGAGAGACTCCCTCTCTGTAAGTCAGCTGGTTACATTTATAATCAAGCATTTTTGTATTTCTACAGACCATGTTTCAATTAATTTTCACAGATTTTGTCTTGAAGAAGTCAGTCATGCATCTATTGAACTCACCATTGCTTACTGAATGACTTAATCTCTTAACTGTACAACAAGGGGATTCTGTACTCTAACAAGATTTTAAAAATCTGTTTCTCCAAATTATCTAACTATAGGTTTTCAACAATAGGACATTTGTATATTGAAGTTGCCATGTTTTCTGAAGTTGAGCAGTTCTCAAATGAAAACAGACAGCTCCGTTTCTCAATAGTCTTTTCTACCTTTCTATACAGTTGGCCCTTTCCACCTGCAAGCTTGCCATCCATGGATTGGAGTATCTGCGGATTGCCCTGCCCTGTTCTCAACTGCAGCATGCTCACATGGCTGCGCACACATCCCACTACCACTGAGAAGAATAGGACTTGACGTTCTGTGATATTTGCAGGGAGTCCAGAATGGAACCCCCATGGATACAAAGAGCTGACTATATTTCTCTTTTTGCTTGCCTCAGTTTGCTCACGAAGTACATAATGGATAACTTTCACTCACTCTGAAAAGTTAACTGTGTACTTATAAAGAAATAACAAGAGGCATACCTGGGGCTCTAATACAATTTCACAATACACAGTTATAGCACTATGATCAGATTAACAACAACAACAACAACAACATATTTATTATAATATTTATTTATATCCCACCCAACAAATAAACTGTTATTTCTTACAACAGTTAAAACAAACACAGTTAAAAATTAACAGCATATAAAAGTTAAAAAGCTATTAGACCATCATAAAATCTGAAAAACAGTTAAAACAAATTAAACAATAACAACAACAAATAAAAGTCCAGCATATTATATTAACCCCATTTCCCCTGATAAATTCAAAGTCCTGCTGTAACTTTAATTGTCATGCAAAGGGATCTTGTAGTAACTTTGAGACTAGCTGAAAGAAAGAAGCTGGTTACATGGACTTTCATAGACTTGAGTCTACTTCCTCTGATGCATGAGGTCCTACAGAATTCTGTCTCAGAGTATTAAATGCCCATCCCAAAACTGCAAATCCCAGGATTCCATAGGCATGGCATTTAAAGTGGATTTATAGAGCTATAAATGTTTCATGTGAAAGAACCTCTGGAATGTATAAGGACATTAACAGGACTACAGAACCAAGGAGGTTAAGCCAAAATTATTAGAAAACATCACCCCCACAAAGAGACCATTAAAGCCCAATAATGAACTCAGGTTTTAGTAGAAAAACTTGATAAGACAGCCTAGTTCTTCTTAGACCAACTGGCAATATTTGATAATTCCTGGAGAACAGGAGAAGTCCCCTGAAGGAGGGCAAATATTGCCACCATTGTCACAAAGTGGGAAAAAGAGGAACCAAATAATTACCATTCAGTCAGCCTGATATCAATATCAGGTAAGATTCTAGAGCAGACCATTAAACAGACAGTCTGTAAGCACTTAGGAAGGAATGTCATGATTACTAAAAGTCAGCATGGGTTTCTCAAAAAAATGTCATGCCAGACTAATCTTATCTCTTTTTTTGATAGAGCTATAAGCTTGGTAAAAAGGTAAAGGCATTCCCCATTGACATAGTTGTCAAGTTGTGTCTGGCCATAGGGGGTGGTGCTCATCTCCATTACTAAGCTGAAGAGCCAGAGTTGTCTGAGGACTACTCTGTGATCATGTGGCCAGCATGATTGCACAGAATGCTGTTTACCTTCCCACCGAAGTGTTACCTATTTCTCTACAATGCTTGCATTTGCATGCTTTCAAACTGCTAGGTTGGCAGAAGCTGGGATTAGTGACAGGAGCTCACCCCATCATGCAGCACCCGGGCCTCCAACTGCCAACCTGCTGATCTTGAAATCAACAGAGTACTTGAGCCACCACATCCCACTGCATAAGCTTGGTAGATGAATGGGATGCTGTGGATGAAGCGTATCTTGATTTCAGTAAGGCCTTTGACAAGATCCCCCATGATATTCTTGCAAACAAGCTAGTAAAAGGTGGGCTAGACAATTCTACTGTTAGGTGGATCTGCAGTTTGACTGAACTCAAAAGGCACTCACCTATGCCTCCTGTTCATCCTGGAGAGAAGTGAGTAATGGGGTGCCACAGGGTCCTGTCCTGGGTCCAGTGCTATTCAACATCTTTTATCAATGATTTGGATATGACACTAAATTAGGAGTGGTAGCTAACACCCCAGAAGACAGGATTTGAATTCAAAATGACCTTAACAGATTGGAGATCTGGGCCAAAACTAACAAAATCAATTTCAACAAGGAGAAATATAAGGTACTACACTTAGGTAGAAAAATAAATAAATGCACAGATATAGCATGGGTGACACCTCACTTGAAAGTAGTGCATGTAAAAGGGATCTAGTGGACCACAAGCTGAACATGAGTCAGAGCTAGAAAAACCAATGAGACTGTAGGCTGCATCAATAGGATTATAATGTCTAGATCAGGGGTAGGCAACCTTTTTGAGCCAGGGGCCAGGTTGCTGTCCCTCAGACAATTGGGGGGCCGAAGCACGATAAAATAAATAAATAAATAAATAAAAATAAAAAAAAATGCATGCACACTCTCTCAGCCCCAGAAAAGCCATGGCAAACCCCCTGTGGAGATTTTGCCAAGAAAACCCCAAGAACAAGTAATAACAACAATAATCAATATCATCATGGTGGCAGCGGGGGGCGGTGGGGGGGCGGCGGTAGGACTGGCCTGGGGCCGGTCCAAAGGCCTCAGGGGGCCGCATCTGGCCCCCGGGCCTTAGCTTGCCTACCCCTGGTCTAGATTAAGGCAAATAATAGTGCCACTCTATTCTGCTGTTTTGGTTCTAGGCACTACAATTCAAGAAGTATCTTGATAATCTGGAATGTGTCCAAAGGAGAGTGACCAAAATGATAAATGGTCTGGAAACCATGCTCTATGAGAGAGTTGGGTATGTTTAGCCTGGGGGAAGAGAAGAGGCAACATGATAGCCATGTTTAAATATTTGAAGGGACTTCATATTGAGGATGGAGCAAACTTGTTTTCTGCTGCTTTAGAGACTAGGGCACAGAGCAATGGATTCAAACTACAGGAAAAGAGGTTCTACCTAAATATTAGGAAGAATTCCTGACATTAAGAGCTGTTTGACAGTGGAATGTGTTGTGTCATAGTAGAGTCTCCTTCTGTGGAGGTTTTTAAATAGCTGTTGGATGGCCATCTTTGGGAGTCTGATTGTGTATTCCTGCATGGCAGGGGCTGGACTGAATGGTCCTTGTGGTCTCTTCCAGCTCTATGATTCTGTTATTCTGTTTTATAAGACAGAAAAGTTAGGGGTAATTTCAGAATCCAGAATCTATTGTCAAATCTCACACATAATTTATTTCTATATTCCACATATGTTGGCTGGTGGGGTCTGGGCAATAAGTCCAAAAGGTAACATTTCCTAGCTCTCCTCTGAACATGGGCATTCTGTACAAATATATTATTCTGTATTTACACTGTATTTTTCTTACTATACCAATGGTAGCTCAAGCCTAAATGTCAGCTGCAGCCATGCAACCTCCCACCGGATGTACAAACAAGATGAGAACTTGGCCTGATGTGGGTAAACTGGGCCAGGAATGCTTTGTGTTCCAACTATGGGCCAAGTTAAATTTCATCTGTGCTTTCTGCTGTGTCAGGAAAAAAAGGCTGGAGGTCAGAACTATGGATGCCATCAGTACAGAACATTGTCTTTCATACTAGCCAAGTTGCTAAATAATGTAGGGGTGAGAACTGATAGTGCCCCCTGCTTGGACACCACGGGACCACAGCCAAATGGCATCAGTGGCAACAAATTGGACCCAATTCCTCCCTCTTAAGCCAGGCAGATGAAAGCCACATGCAACACTAGATAGTTTTGTAGTTATTAGCATGATGGATGCAATTGCCAAAGGAAACAAACTTGTTTTCTTTCTAGCTCAGAAAGCACCCTGCATATGTTCAGCAAGAAACAGTTCTTTAGCTAGGGTCTAGTTAGGGCCTAAGAGAGTTCCACTTCCTAAACTGTTGAAATGTTCATTTTCGAGGAATGTTTTTAATTGCATTGCCCTTTTAAACTGTGAGCTGCTTTGAGTCCCGATTTTGGGGGGAAAGTAGAATACAAATAAAACAATAGTATAATAATCAAGCTCATAGGGCATATGTAATTGAATGAATAGGTGTTGAGTGGGATCAACAAGTTTTATGGATTTTCCTAGTGCTGCTAGGAATTTTTCTCATACTTTGAAGCATTTTCTTGTTTAGGAAACTGTTAAGGTACAGGCGTCCTCTGCAGGTCTGCTTAACTAGAGCCTACTGCTTTAAAGCAGGTTTGGGATCCATATAGCCTTGCAGATGTTGTTGGACTGAAGTGAAGTCATAGGCTTTCATGGCTGGCATCCATAGTTTTTTTTGTGGGTTTTTCGGGCTGTGTGGCCATGTTCTAGAAGAGTTTCTTTCTGACGTTTTGCCAGCATCTTTCTCTGAAGATGCCAGCCACAGATGCTGGCGAAATGTCAGAAAGAAACTCTTCTAGAACATGGCCACACAGCCCGAAAAACCCACAAAAAACTATTGTTGGACTGAAATTTGCACAATTTCTCACCATTGTTTATGCTGGTTAGAGGTGCAAAGACTTACCATACAACAACATCAGGAAGGCCATAGGATTCCAACCTCCAGTTTAGAGTACTGGACAAAGTGTGGTGCAAGCCAAGTTCAAATATCCACTCACGTCCAAAGAAAGCACAGTGACCTTGAGCTAGTCATTGTCTCTTAGCCCAGGGGTAGGAATATGCATCCCTCCAGATTGTTGCTAAACTTAACTCACAACAATCTTCACCATTGGTTATGCTGGCAATAGCTTCTAAAGCTTTAGTAGTTAAACAATATCTGGAGGGCTGCATGATTCCCACCTAAGGTTGCTATAAGCCAGGCCCTCAAATCTGGGCATATTATGAAAATTATGCATATTTATATTAATTTTATTTTGATTATGCAAATTCAACATATTAACAGTTGCACCAAATGCCTTGATACCATTTTTATAGCTAACAGTCTTCTGAGAGTTCACATAGTAATGTGTATAGTGCTGGACTCGGAGCAAACAGAACCAAGTTTAAAGCCCTGCTTGGTCATAGAATTTCCCATGTGACTTTGGGTCATCATTACCAATCAGCAGAGCTATCTTACAGGATTGTTGTGGGGATTAATTGCAAGAAAGGAACCATGTAAAATTGCCTTATACATTTCTGGTAAGGTGGTAACCAGAACAACATTTTGTCATGCAAAGACACTTCTAGTACTATTCTCATCAAACAACTGTATTATTTTTCTTGCACTATTGCACACCTCCTTCCCTTGTACTTTGTCTTATCTTGGTCCTACTTCTTTTGTTCCTTGCATGTTGCACTGCACCTCTCTAACTTTCTCTTCCATCCTTACCTCTCTTGCTTCATTTTGTACCTTCACAATGCCCCTCTTCGTTACTATGTAGCCAACATAGGCGATAGGCTTTTCAATCACTGCTCAGCCAGCTGCTCAATCGCTTTCCCAGAGTGACCGGATACAATGGGAGTAACAACCAACCATCCAGTTAAACAGCAACTGAGAAGCCTCTCACTTGTGCTGGCCTTGTAGCAAAGGCTTGTGTGGGTGAAAGTCTTCTTGGTCATGCCTCATGGATGCTTGGTTGCTGCTCCCTTTGAACCAATCACCCTGGAAGCAACAATTGAGCAGCTGGCCAGCAGGTCTTTCTTTTGCTGTAAGGCTGGTGCAAGAAGAGACGTGATGTGGTCTGATAAGTTCCAGCCAACGTTATTATTGTCCTACTGTAATTGCTATTTGCTACCTCATGTGATAAAGCCCTTTGGCTAGATTTTCCTCCAAAGGGTAAATTTTTCTGCAGTGTTGTAAGACTGACCCAGGAAATTAGGAATTGGAGTTGACAGAGATGGGTCGCAAAGTTAAATCACAGGGGTGAAACTTCACTCATTGACTAATGAGAGGCAGGGAGAAGTTTGTTTTATGTAAAACGATTAGAAAGAAGAGTGCATATTTTGCTCCATAAATGTGGGGTAATTTAAGTTTCCCAGGGGTTTAACCCTTTAAAGGAAATAAAAATATACAAAAGAGTATGGCTTTCATTAGCAGAACAGCAGAAGTGAGATTTTGCCTAACTATGCTTTCCTAAAGAATAAAGACTCAAAAAACAAACAAACATATAGCTTGTAGTTTAAAAAACAATGATGGCTATTATAAAAAAAAACTAAATCCTAATCTAACTGGAGATATTTCAGGTAAAGAGAGAAAATCTAACCATTTTTAAGACAGGAGGAAGATGAGGACTGCAAACAACTGTTTAAAATCCCCAGAGAGAGAAGATATTTAGTTTCAAAAGACAGTTAGGGGGGATGCAGATGGACTAAAAGGATTATTTTGAGGGTGACCTGAAGGGACGGTCTTTAGATGACGCACACTGAAAAAGTGCCCCATACTTGCCTCTTCCTGTGAAAGTGCGCTTCAAAAAGGAGCCACATTTTTCCGCTTCTTCCGAAAACATGCACACCTTCAAAGGTATGTCAAGATGCAGCTATGGAGGTATGATGGAAAAAAGGGCACCCGAGAGTTAAAACGCTGGTGTAAATGCCCGTGAACAGGTGCGTCGCATTTTCAGCTGCCCCTGGGGAGCGTGCGCCCTGTGAAAAAAGCTTTAAACTAAAGCATTTTTAGGATTCAGGTGTAGGTGAACTACTGCAAGTGCGTCTGCCACAGAACCCTAGACCTAACCCTAATTTTCACAGTATGCATGCGCCAGAGCGGGAAGGTGGAACTGTTGCAACCGGATGTTACATTGTGTGAAAGAGATAAAGGGAAAGTTTCACTTTTAAGCAGGACCCCCACGCACATTCCAGCGCCATTTTCCCAGCGGACCTTTGTCGCTGCAGACCTCCCTAGCTGTGCACCTTTGGCGCTCGTCTGGTACAGCAGGCAGAATGGCAGAGGCATTGACAAGCGATGAGCCAAAAAGAGGGAGAGGGACATCGTGGTCCCATGTGAAGACCGCTGACCTCATAGCTGTGTGGTCACAGCCACACATTTTTGAGAAATTGAGACATTCATTTTTGAATGCCGATACATTTAAGGAGTTGGCAGAAAGCATGAGAGCTAAGGGCCACCAACACACTTGGGAAGAGTGTCATCGGAAGACCAAAAACCTCAGGTCCAATTACAAGAAGTTTAGGGATTACAAGGCCAAAAGCAGATGGGGTCCCTCCTCTATGCCCTTCTACAAGGAACTCCATGCATTCCTCGCCGGGGATGGTAGCATACGGCCCAGCAGAATATGCACCAGCAGTGATGTCATGAGGGTCCCAGTTGGCCAGCCAGCCAGAGGGGAAACTTAGTGGTGACCGTCGCAACATCTCCATCACCCTCTACTTGATCTCTGCCTTTGAGGGCGGCGAGAGGGCTCTAGCACTGCCACATCACTGCTGAAAAGACTGGCAGACTCGTCTACGTGGTGTTGCTCAATGATCTCCACCTCCATAGCAGCTTCATCTTCCAGGGGTGGACACCTCTCCCTCCTCCCTCTGCTCCCCCCCACAGCTTCATCCTCCATGGGACAGGGGAGCAGTCATGGTGGCTACTGATCCTAGAAGATACAGTGTTCCACTCTGAAGTACGAGATGGTGGCCTGCTGGTGGAAGATGTAGAGGCACGGGACAGTGGTCTTATGTCGGAGATGTCCATAGCCCTCTGACTGCAGGATGTCTCATCTGAGTCAGGTTGTTCCTCCTGGTCATCTAAAAATGACAAGGGATGGGGTGATCTCTGCCCTCTGGCCACCCTAGTGCTGTCCCCTGCACCCTTCCTGAGGGCCCTGATGCATCTTACCTTGAGGGGGCAAAAGCTCCTGGTGCATTCTGCCTCAGAGATGTCCTCCTCTAAGTACCAAGACAGCCATCGGCAACTACCCCCCACTATGCCCACTGCACTGATTGCCACCGCACACTATGCCCACCGCACTGATTGCCATCGCCACCGCACACTATGCCCACCTCACTGATACTGCTCACTGGTTTCCTGTGGAGATCCTGCAGTGAACCTACACACCTGCACATAAAGCGTCACAAGCTTTTTAAAAATGGAGAAAGTTTATACATAAAATATGGCTATTGCTGAACCTGCGTACGTGCGCAGATTGCGGCATAATTTTTTTAAAAAATAAAGTTTTTTTTCCATAAAAACAACAATAAAACAACTATTTACAATAATTTACAAATGGGGGAAGGGGAGGGGAGTATTTATAAAGGAGGGTTAGGTACAACGGGGGAAGAAGGGGAGGGGGAGGATGGAAGTATGTACAATGTAAAGGGTGCTTCAGGGATAGGGAGGGTCGAGGGGGGTCGGGGAAGACCAAGGTGGTCCATGATGGCTGCCACGGAGTCTGCTAGATGTTTCAGCTGGTCATCCATGGCAGCCATCCTGTCCTCCATCCGTCATTCTGCAAGGGAAAAGAAAAAAGAAAAGTGTGGTTAGGAGGTTACTCGGCACCCCATAACCTAATGCCACAGCCAGGGTTCCTGGGTGCCCCCTCCCACTCCCTCCCTCTGTTTCCCTGCCACTCTTACCTCACCAACAGTCTTGGTCCCGGCTGCCTTGCAGCACCTCCAGGCAGGCAACACCAAGGGCCCCTGTCTATCTGCACCAGGCGGGTGGTGGCTTGGCCCAGGCTGCTCCTCCTCAGCAGGTCCACCTGTGAAAGGAAAAAAGACATCATTTAGGAAGGCACCATGGAAAGTGGTGGAGGAGGGGAGGAACAGGAGGCCATGGAGGCCGCAGTCATGCAGCCATTACCCCTCCACTCAGGGACCTACCTTGTGCCATGGGAGGCTGCTGTAGCTGCAGAGGGACAGCACAGGCTCCCTCTGTCTGGGCCTCCCTGCCTGGCCCAGCTTCCCCATCTGAGGAGGAGGAGGAGGGGGAGGAGGGGGAACTGGCAGGGTCCCTCCTCCCTCCCTGTTGCTACCCCCACCACACGCCTGCATTTGTGGAGAAGAGAAACACCATTAACACCCATGGGATGGGGACACGAGGGAGAGGATGGATAGGGAAGGGTGAGGGGAAGGTAGGGATGGGCATGAGGGGCCATGGCAGGGGCCCGAGGCTTACCAGGAGGACGACTATCCTGCCATCTCGGGCAGCTGGCCCTCACCCAGAGGTCACTGAGCCAGTCATAAAAGGGCAGCCTCTTCCTCAACGGGGGGTACTCCCCATAGTCCTCCAGGGCTTCAAAGAAGACCCCCTTCAGTGCCTTGAACTTAGTCCAGCACTGTTGGGGAGTCCTCCTGAAGCCCTGCTGGTGGAGGGCCTGGGCAAAGTACCCCCGCTTGGGCTGGTTGGTGCTGGCCATGACTCTTCTCGTGGCTGCCTCAGGGGTGAAGGCATGAAGGAGAATGCCCACCTCTTCATTGGTCCAATAGGCGATCTGGACAGGCACTCTCCTCCTGGCTGCCATCGTCATCCTGGGGACCTGCAGAGGTCCGCAGGGGCATTTATAAGCAATTGTTGCAGGGGCAGATGGCCTTACCTGGCTCCTAGCCAATGGGGACCCTCAGAAGAGCAGTTTGTATGTAGGCCCCAATGGTAGTCCTCTGGGCTACTATTTGTTACAATCAAATGGGCCATTAGGAAAGCTGACTGTTGGGAATTTTGCAACATTGTCAGAGATTACAGTTGGTGGTTTTTGCACTGTATCTTTCTATTACCAGGAAATTTGGTGCCAGGTGACCCTTCCATGCCCTTTTATGTGTGTTTTTTTATGTATCTGTGTGTGACTCCCTAGGCTCGTGGTTAAGGATAAGTGCATAAGAGCATGAATGCTAGCCATAGCGAGAGTGTGGATAATAGGAGATGTTTATTGAGGTGTTTATTATCAGGGCATATTGCAGTAGTGTCCTACATAAATGCTAGCAATACACAGAGTGTGGATAATAGGAAATGTTGTGTTCAGGTGCTTATTATCATGGCATAGTACAGTAGTGCCCTAAGATCACAGATGGAGGAGATACTTCAGACCTTCCTGGTCTCAAAGAACACTGCCAGGGCCTCCCTCACAGCCTCCCCTTCTCTCTGCTTCACAAGGTCATTGTCCTCCATGGATGCCCGCAGGGTGGGCAGCACAAAGTGGTGCCTGTAGCGCCCTCCCTCATCCAGGATCCTTCCCTTGGTCTCGCAGATGTTGTGGAGGATGACACATGAGGCAATGATGGGGACGACATTCTCCTCTGCCACAAGAAGTGGGCCGGTGAGGCACCTCAACCGAGCCTTCAGCCGCCCGAAGGCCTTTTCCACCACATTCCTGGCACAATTCAGCGTCCTGTTGGATCCTTTCTGCCTGGCATTGGTGGTGCCCTGGTAGGGCTTCATGAGCAACTTCCGAATGGGGTAGGCACTGTTGGCGAGCAGGAGGGGGCCAATCTGCTGGCCCCTCAGGGTAACGGTGGGGTTCCCTGGCACATAGATGCCAGCCTCCATGGCCTGAAAGATGATGGAATTCCTTGCCACCCTCACGTCGTCAGTCAATCCAGCCCAGCCCAATTCCACATCCACAAAGAGTCCTTGATGATCCGATGTCCTCTGGAGGACGACAGAGTAGCTGTCCTTTTGGGTTGCATGAGTGGCACCCGTCTATGGCACCCACTGCTTGGGGGAAGCCGAGGTCAGCAAATCCTTCAATGATCTGTAGGTGACAAGAAGGGGGAGAAGCAGAGAATGAATGATAAAAAGTTTTTGCCAACGTTTTTTGCGTACCTGCACAGGTTCAACAGCCCTAGCAGCTAAATCCATACAGTAGGAGCCACATTGTATGCCAGGTCATGACGTAATAGGCATACCAGCACAGGTTCAATGGTGATAGCAGCCAAATCCATACAGTAGGAGCCACACTGTATGCCAGGTCATGATGTCATGCGCAGGGACGCCTATTACGTCATGAATTAACCCTTTAAAGGAAACAAAAATATACAAATATGAAAGCTAAACCTGTTAGACTCTGACTTTCGTAGCAGAACAGCAGAAGTACAATTTTGCCTAACTCTGCTTTCAACACCTTGTTCCAACAAATGCTTGAGACATGCTTTAAAAAAAAAAAAGGAAGCTTTGAATCAAGGCCAAATTATGGCCCAAATACTGAGTGGCATGCTTAGAATCTGGGTAAAATCTGGCCAGCCAAATAGTATAGCAGCCCTATTCCCACTCCTGCTTTAAAGTCAGCTCCTATAATTTTTCTTTCATTAAGATAAAATAACAGGACTAGACATAAGGAGAGACTATACTGTGGAGCTTAGATAAACTCAATGTGAAGCTTGGAGGAAGAGAAATATCTGGCCATGACTTTAGTCAAGCAAAATCTGTGTTCCAAAATATACACAAGGAAATGATAGAAACCCATTTTTCAAGTCCCTCTCCAACTATTTTGTCCACTCATCAGAAAATAAGACACAGCAAAAAGAAAATAGGACAAATATCAAGAATATTAGGTTGCATACACCAGGGATAAGCCCCAGAGAATCAATACCTCCAGGAATTATATTTTCTGTTAGTGTTAAATGGCTTAACAGTCAATTTAATTTTATCCACAGTTTTGGAAGTTTACATTGTCCACAATCCCAGTCTTCAAAAAGCAAATAAAAAAGGCCATAATTAGGAAAATTATTTTCTTTTTACAGAGCTTTTTAAACACTGAGGTATGATGGAAATTGCATTCCTCGTGTTTTAAGTCTCTGACTGCAGAAAGATATTTGTGCCTCAATGTAGCAGCACAAGATTGAACAGAGAAAAAGAACCAGGATCATTTAACAGGAATCATAGTTAATAATATGGGAGAACTCAACTCTGTACAACATGGATCATATTTAATACAGAGTGTATTGCGCTCAAATCACCCTGCAATTCACATCCTTCCATTTCCTGCTGACAATCAAATCACTTCTCTCCAGTATTAACAGCAAAGACAATGTTGACAACATATTGACTATACTGTGTTTCCTAATCCCCTTTTAACAAAAGAGAAACCAAACACCAAAGAGCAATAGTGTTGTAAGGTTAAACTAGCACACTTGTCTCTAAAATTGATTGACATGTCTTTTAAGAATAAAGAAAACTCAGACAATATTTATTATTTGATTAATATCCTGCTTTCCCCCCAAAATGGGACTCAAAGCATATTATAATATAAGCTAAAACAGAACAGCTAAATATGGAGTTCAAAAGTTTTTAAAACACATCACTCAAATAACAGCACTACTCTTAAGACTTTAACTCAAAAACAATTAAAACAATAGAAACGCATATTACATACTAAAAAAAGTGCACATCTAATTATATGCAAGCAAAATTAAGCTCAAAATTCTGCAACACAAACGTAAATCATATATGGAAATCCCAGAGGTGCAAGCAGAATTCAGGAAAGACAGAGGCACTAGTAATCACATTGCAAATGATGGCTCATGGAGCACACTAAGGAATTTCAAAAGAAAATCAGCATATGTTTTATAGACTAGAGCAAAGTCTTTGACTGTATAGCTCTGTGATGGTGAACCTATGGCACATGAAACCATTTTCCCCAGCACATGGAGGGCAGGGAGGATGAGGAGGTGCACACCTGCTTCCCCTCCTTCCTGGCATCCCAAGCCTTCAACTGCCTCTCCAGAGCCAGGGACAGTGTGGGAGGAGGAGGAGAAAGAGATGTGTGCCTGTTCCTCCTCCTTCCCGACCCTCCTTGGCCATCATCTGCTTCTCCAGAGAGGCGGCAGAAAGCGAGGAATAGCACGGAGGAAGGAGGAGGAACAGGCACACTCCTGTTCCTCTTCTTCCCCCCTCATCATTCCAGGCCTTCAGCTGTCTCTGGAGAGGCAGCTGAAGGTCTGGGAGGGCACGGGGAAGAAGTCCCACCTTGCAAGTCCCACCCCTGGAGGGTAGAAGTCCTACCCCCAGCACCAGGTAACATCCAGTGCCGGAAGGCCTTTTAGTTTGGGCACTCAGCCCCTAAAAGGTTCACCATCACTGGTATAGATCATGAAAAGCTATGGATTGCTCTTAAAGACATGAGAGTGCCACTACATCTGATAGTCCTAGTGAGAAATCTGTACTTAGGACAAGAGACTACTGTTAGAACAGAATATAGAGAAACAGAATGGTTCCCAGTTGGTAAATGGGGTACATTTTATCATCCCATTTGTTCAACTTGTATGCAGAAAATATCATATGAAGAGCAGGCTTAGACTCAGAAAAATGAGGAGGAAAGAGAGGAGGAAGGAATATCAACAACCTGGATACATGGATGACACCATACTACTAGCGGAAAACATGGATTTGAAAAATTACTAAAGAAGCTCAAAGAGGAATGCCCACAAGCAGGCTTAATGCTGAATAAAGAAAACAAAAATAACGACCACAGAGGACCTACATATATCCAACCTAGAGAATGAGGAAACGAAATAGTAAAAGAATTGATCAGGAAGGAGACGGTAATCAAGAAATGAGATGAAGACTAGGAATGGGAAGGGCAGCTATGGAAGAACTAGAAAAGATCCTAAAGAGTAAAGATACACAACTGAGCATTACAGTTAGAATTATACAAGCCATCGTATTCCCCATTACCATGTAAGGATGTGAGAGTTGGACAGTGAAGAAAGCTGACAGGGAGAAAATCAACTCTTTTGGGATTTGGTGCTGGAGAAGAGTGCTGAGTATACCAAAAAGACAAACAAATGGGTCCTTGAACAGATCAAGCCTGAAATCTCCCTGGAAGCCAAGATGATCAAGTTGAAGCTGTCATACTTTGGCCACATCATGAGAAGACATGACTCATTAGAAAAGACAATAATACTAGGAATGGCAGGGAGAAGTAGAAAGAGAAAAAGATCTCTTCCATATGGCTGGAGAAAACATGAGGCCATTAGCCTTTTAGAATATTTCAGTTAGGCTACAACCTGTAGATATTTACCTAAGAGCAAGTCCCAGTGTACACATTGGGGTATATTTCTGATTAGACATATGTATGATTTCATACATACCCACGTCCTCTCTAATCCAATCTGGAGCAGCCCTCCTTTCCTGTTTGGCCTATTTCTCTTAAAAAGGTTATGGAATGAGCCCTGGTGGCGCAGTGGTTAAATGCCTGTACTGCAGCCACTCACTCATAGACCACAAGGTTGCGAGTTCAATACTAGCCAGGGCTCAGGCTAGACTCAGGCCTGCATCCTTCCGAGGTCACTAAAATGAGTACCCAACTGTTGGGGGGCGATGAGCTTACAGTCGTAAACCGCTTAGACATCCCATTGTGTGATATGAAGCTGTATATAAATGAAGCTGCTTTGCTTTGCTTTGATTGCATTATTAATAATATTATATTTATTGTGAATACATACACATTCTCAAAGTATTTATTGACCTATGCCTATCAGGCTTTCCTAAACTAAACACATAAGTTCCTGGATTTCTCTGCTTACAACAGTAGTTTTGTGTTGTCTTTCCTTATGACATTTATCACATTTGTCACATTTGCCCTTTTGTTGCCTGAACTTGGGCCATACTTTTTTGACCACACACTGATGTTCCTCTGCCACATGTGTCCCTTTTGCCATCCGTGAATTGTTTATCATCTATGAAATTTTGGAGAGTATTTGATTAACAACTAGGCCTATCACGTGATCCGCTAGATATTGTTGAAGTGGAATTAAAAGTATTCCTCACCATTTGCTCTGCTGGTATGTTTTACCATTGTTTATGTCGGCTTCTCTGTGCATGCTTCCCATCCATGACCCATGTCCTCTCTAATCCATTCTGGAGCAGCCCTCCTTTCCTGTTTGGCCTATTTCTCTTTAAAAGGTTATACCCCTCTATTCCTACATTCCAATCATGAGACTCATCCCATCAGGTTTCAGTCATGTCTATTATATTGTATTTGCTTTGTTGTGCTAGGAGTTCAAGTTCATCTTGTTTATTTCCCATGCTCTGTGCATTAGTGTAGAGACATCCAAGAGCATGGGTCCTCCCCACTTGCTGCCTGTGTGAGGTTTTTCACCTCCCACTGTTGGGCCCTTGCATCATTTGCCTTGTTCCCTCTATAATACTTTGACTATTATCTCCAGCCCATGATGTACTCCTGCCTTCCAAGATACCGTCTCCCTCGCCAACATGACTCAGTTTAAAGCCCTCCTGATTAAATGTTTGAGACTATTAGCAAAAATGCATATGCCAACTGGTGTGAGATGCAGCCCATCTCTTGCTAGACGTCCACCCTCATGGAACTGCAGCCCATGATCCAAGAATCCAAATTGTTCTTGGCGGCACCATCTACAGATCCAGTTATTTACATCTGCTGTCTTCCTCTCCCTTCCTGGACCATGCCCTTCAACTGGGAGAAGAGATGAGATAACAACCTGTACATCCAGCTCTTTCAGCTTCCTACCCAAAGCCTCATAATCCCTTCTGATATTCTTAAGGCTATGCCTTGCAGTATCATTGGTTCTCACATGGACCAAGAGGAAGGGGTAATGGTCAGTAGGCTTGACAAGTCTTGTCAGCCTCACTGTCACATCATGGATTTTTGCCCCAGGCAGACAACACACCTCCCGGGACATCTTGTCAGGCCCACAAACCACTGCTTCTGTACCTCTCAACAAGGAGTCTCCCCACCACCACCATGCACCTCCTCTGAAGCTTAGCAGTGGCTGTTCCCTTTCAGGTTCCCCACCACCATCCCTGAGGACTATCCCTGATGCTCTTCCTCTTCATCCTTGATAAGGGAGAGAGCTTCAAATCGATTCTGTAGCTGCAAGCTCCCAGAACAATCCCTGGTTTCCCTACTTCTGTGTGTGATGTTCCTCCAGCTGTCTACCTCCTGTGTGTATGAAGTGACCTCCTCCTCCTCAACAACTTCCTCTGTGTGGTCCCTGTCCAAGACCGTCCATTTTGCTCTGTCCAGGAAAACTTCTTGCTTCCTAATATGTTGAAGTGTAGCTACCCAGGCCTCCAGCTGCTTGACTTTCTCTTCCAGGAGGGTTATGAACTTGCACTTGGTGCAGGTGAAGTTCCCCACATCTCTTGGCAAGAAGACCAACATCCCACAAGTGTTGCAGGTGACAGCAGCAGCTCCCTCAGTGTCAATATTGAGAACTCTTTAAGTAAGCACTGAAACAGGACTGTGGGCTTCTCTCTCAAAAATTCCCCCAGTAAAGACCCATGTAAAGGGCCCCTGTTCTCTTGGTCTTTTCACCAGGCTCTGTTAGTGAATTCAATCAACTAGGTTTCTAACACTATAAAGAGCTCCTGGATGCTACCTTATTCTGAAGGCAAGTCTCTGACTCCCTTCCTCTGAGCAAAAAACCCCCCAAATCCCTTTAAATTGTTGGAATAGTAACAAGCTCTACACTTGAGCCATTATAGGGTTAACAACCATCACAGGGTTAATGGAGAGCTACTGAGAACACAGATGACCTACAGCTGTATATGCATAGCTCTAATCAAGTTTTGAGCCTTAATAAGGCTGCCTCTGTAGTGAGCTCTCTCTCTTGCTCGCTCTATTCTTAGCCTTACTTTATGTTGCTTTATACTTGTGTTATTTGATTATGTTATTTGCTATTTGTTACTTTTGCCATTATTATTATGCTTTGTCTTATATATATGGGTTTTGTATGATTCTGTTATATATGTTGTTTTTTACCTTTTGAGTATTTATATAAAGCCTTTTATAGTACCTTGTTTCATTAGTCTCTTTTCAAATCCATTGTCCCAACAAATTTGGTAGCAGAGGATGGTTGCTCAAAAGAATTGTTGCTTAAAGCAGTGGTTGTTTGAGACAATGGTTTGAAAAGTGGTTTGTATTTGGAAATATTTTTCATTGAAATAGAGTTTTTTTTTCTTTTGGCAAACCTTTTGAGAAATGTATGGTATTTATTTTGGTTATGGCTATTGAATAGAATAGTTGGTTTTTGATGCTAAGAAAGTTAGTTTTTAAAGTCAAAGATAAATAGTGCAAGAATTTTATCTGGTTAAGTTTTAAAATTAAAGCTTATATTGGTAAGAGAGTTTACATATACAAAGTGTTTTTAAATGTCTGTAACCTTAGCTAGTTCACTTGAAATTAATATGTCTACTATAAAAGTTCAACAAAGTATAAGTAATAGTAATGGCTTATTTTTAATCCCAAAGTTAAATAGGGATAATCTTCAGATGTGGGATGCAAGATTAAGAGTTTCCTTACAAGTACAAGACTGTTTACATGTTATAGATGAAGATATGCCTGAAAATCAGTCAGAACAGCATGAATATAAAATGAAAGAAGCAAAAGCTTTAATGATACTATATTCCTGTATAGAAGATCATGAAAGTCCATTAGTAATTAAATATAAAACAGCTAAAGAACTATATGGTGCACTCAAGAAAAAATACTTTAGTAGATCAAACAAAAATATAGTATTTTTGAAAGAGAAACTATATAGTATGAGGATGAGAGATGGAACTAGCATAGGTATGCATTTAGATGAAATGTTGAAAATTGTTTCAGAGCTTCAGTCTGCAGGAGCAGAAATATCTGACTCTGAATTTCATACTTGCATTTTGCTTAGTTTGCCACCTTCTTTTGCAAACCAAAAGGCTATGCTTGAATGTATGGGAGAAGTGGATATAGATTATACAATTGCTTATTTAAGAGATTCTGGACTTATAAAAACAGTAGGTAATACAGCTGAAAAAATGTCAGTATTAAGAACAAGACCTAACTATAAAGAAAGGAGATGCTATATATGCTCAAGGGTTGGGCATATTGCTAAATACTGTAGATTTAAAGGTCTAGAAAATCAAAGGCCCAGAGAAACAAACACTTCTATAAGAAAATTACCTTTTAGTGGAGAAAAACACTTTAATAGTCATAGACCAATTGATGAAAGAGTAAACAATAAACACAAGCAAAAATTTAATAACAGTAAAAATCCTCACATGAATAATCAAGTGTTTCAAATATCTGATTATCAGGGTGTAAATGATAGACAGCATTTTCTCCTTGATAGTGGTAGTTTCATTCACATTTGTCGCTTTAGAGAAAGTTTTAGTGAACTTGATGTAGAAAATAGACCAGAGATATTACAAGCAAACCAGCAAAGACTAAATGTGCTTGGAACTGGAACTGTGCCTTTAAGAGTTCTCACTTCTAGAAGTGAAGTGGTAAACCTTACATTAACAAATGTTGCTTTTGTTCCTGAAGCCTCAAATAATTTGATTGGTACTAAAAGAATTGTAGAGAAGGACTATACTATAGTACTTAAAGGTGACTCAGGAAAAATTATCAACAATAGAACTGGCCTTGTGCTTAAAGTTGATGAAAAAGATGGGTTTCATTATATCATCGATGTTAATGATGTAGCAGTAAATGAGGAAAGGGCTGTATGTCAAACTAGAGGAAATATTTGTGACCACAAAAACTGTCTTTATTTATGGCATGTAAAGTTAGGATATAGAAATATGCAAAGTATTGAAAAATTATTGACAGAGTGTGGAATTAATGTTCCCAAAGATAAAACAAAAGAAAGATGTGAAATCTGTATACAAGCAAAGGGAACAGCTCCTAGTTATACAGGACAATCTAATTTACAAGATCAGGAGTTTTTAGAGGAAGTTTATTCAGATTTAGTAGGTCCTATGCCATTATCTGCAGGTAAAAAATAAATATTTTCTTACATTTACTGAATCTAAAAGCAAATACAGTTATGTATATATACTTAAAAATAAAGATGAGACATTAGAAAAATTTAAAAACTATGTGGCTATAGTTAAAAATCGTTTTGGCAGAGCACCTTTAACATTACGAACTGATGAAGGTGGAGAATATTGTAATATAGACTTTAAATACTTTTTGGAACAAGAAGGCATAGAGCATAAAGTAACGATATCCTATTCTGCACAACAGAATGGGAGTTCTGAGAAATTAAATTGAACATTACAAGAAATGTCTAGATCTATGTTAATGCAAGCAAGACTACCTAACTCTTTATGGGCTGAAGCAGTAGTTACAGCAACTTATTTACATAATAGAGTTCCTAGTAAATTGACTGGTAAAACACCTTTTGAGTTGTGGTATGGTAGAAAACCTGGCTTAAAGTATATAAAATATTTTGGTTCCAAAGTATTTTCTTATGTTCCAAAAGAAAAAAGAGGAAAATTTGATCCTCGAGCTGAAATTGGAGTTGTTATTGGATATCCCTCTGGAGGAAAAGGGTATAGAGTTTTGGACCCTAAGACCTTTGAAATAAAATGCTGTAATGTAGTATATGTGGATGAAAGGAATATAATGCAAGAAACAGTTGAGTCAATAATGACAACTGATGTAAAAAGCATAGATACTGTTTCACAGGAATTGGTCAATTGGCTACCTGTGGAGGACGCTGGTCAATCAGTAGTCCCACCTTCAAAGGATGTTACTAAAACAGAAGGGGAAGCAGGAACCAGACCGTGTGAGACAGAAATAGAAGAAACAACTGTTCTAAGACGATCAGACAGAATTAACAAAGGTAAACCTCCAGAGAGATATGGATTTTGTGAAAACTTACAAACAACAATGGAACCATTAGATTGGAAAGATGTCACTAAATTACCTTTTTTGGAAAGAGAAAGGTGGATAGAAGCTATGGAGGAAGAATATCAATCTTTACAGCAAAATCAGGTTTGGACTCTTACTGAATTACCTCCTAATAGACAAGCTATAGGAAATAAATGGGTCTATAAAATCAAATATAATTCAGATGGGAGTATAGATAAATATAAAGCATGTTTAGTTGCAAAAGGTTTTTCTCAAAAATACGGAGTAGATTACTTAGATACATTTGCACCAGTTGTTAATTATGTAACATTTAGGACACTTCTTAGTGTTGCAAGTTCAAAAAATATGTTTGTAGAACATCTAGACGTTAAAACAGCTTTTCTTAATGGAGATCTTGAAGAAATTTATATGGTGCAACCTGAAGGCTTTCAAAAGAAAGGACAAGAAAATCTTGTTTGTAAACTTAAATAAAGTATGTATGGACTTAAACAAGCAGCTAAAAGTTGGTATGATAAATTGACAGATCTCTTATATCAGCAAGGATTTAAACAAGGAAAGGCTGATCCTTGCTTATATATGAGACTTAAAAATGGAGAATACCAGTATATTCTGACTTATGTAGATGATTTATTGATATGTTGTCAACACAGAGAAGATATTGAAGAGATAGCTAGTAAGCTAAGGATGGAAATAGAAATTAAACAGCTTGGACAAATAAGACATTATCTTGGAATAGAAATTGAAAGAAACAATGATGGAAGTTTTGTTTTAAGTCAGAAACGCAAGATCATGGATTTTATAGAGTCGGTTGGCATGAAGAATTGCAAACCTGTGAATGCTCCATTGGAACCAACTTATTTAAAGGTAAAAGATGGACAACCATTTGAAAATTATGGTAAATATCAAGAAGCTATAGGTAAACTCCTTTATTTGAGTAAAACTACAAGACCTGATATTGCAGTAGCTGTCAACATTCTGAGCAGAAAAACAAGTTCACCAAACCATCACGATTGGCGCGCTATAAAGAGACTGGTGAGATATTTGAGAGGAACAGAGGATTTAAAACTAAAATTATCATCTTGTGAAAATCCTAGATTGGTTGCATATATGGACGCAAGTTGGGGAGAAGAGTCAACGGACTATAAATCAACTAGTGGATATTTATTTTTCTATGCGAATAATCTCATCGATTGGACTAGTAAAAGACAGACTATTGTGGCCCAATCATCAGCAGAAGCTGAATGTGTATCAGCAGCAAGTGCATGTAACGAACTAGAATGGATTTTTCATTTGTTTGGCATTAGTGAACCTGTACCAATTGTAATGTTTAAAGACAATCAAGCTTGCATTACAATATGTAAAGGAGAAAGTACTAAAGCCAGAAGCAGAACTATTGGATTAAAACAGGGGTAGGCAACCTTTCTCCTTTAAGGGCCGAGGGACTTCAGCTCCCAGAATCCCAGGAGCTATTGGTCAACATGGGACTATTGGCCAACATGGCTGAGGCTTCTGGGAGCTGAAGTCCCTCAGCCCTTAAAGGGGAAAGGTTGCCTACCCCTGGATTAAAATGTCAACTAATGAGGGATTTGTATCAAAAGGGAATGATTGATATTGAATATTGCCCTACTGATGAAATGATAGCAGACATATTAACTAAGCCATTGACGACACAAAAATTTACATTCTTTCGTGAAATGTTGAATATGTCTAATTTTTGTTGATGATTTTATTTGTTGTAATGACTCAGTTGATAGAGCTTGAGAAGGGGTGTTGGAATAGTAACAAGCTCTACACTTGAGCCATTATAGGGTTAACAACCATCACAGGGTTAATGGAGAGCTACTGAGAACACAGATGACCTACAGCTGTATATGCATAGCTCTAATCAAGTTTTGAGCCTTAATAAGTCTGCCTCTGTAGTGAGCTCTCTCTCTCGCTCGCTCGCTCTATTCTTAGCCTTACTTTATGTTGCTTTATACTTGTGTTATTTGATTATGTTATTTGCTATTTGTTACTTTTGCCATTATTATTATGCTTTGTCTTATATATATGGGTTTTGTATGATTCTGTTATATATGTTGTTACCTTTTGAGTATTTATATAAAGCCTTTTATAGTACCTTGTTTCATTAGTCTCTTTTCAAATCCATTGTCCCAACATAAATTATTATTATTATTATTATTATTATTATTGGAAAACCTCTAAAATAAAAGGTCCCAGCCCCCTTCTACCTGTCCTGTGCTTTTCCTTGTCTTGTGAAAAAATTGTGCACCGTTAGGCACGCGCCTCTGGGAGGAGTTGTATAGAGCTCACAGAAGCCCCACCCTTTCCAGTGAAACTCCTCTCACAGATATAGAAGGGGTTGCAGGAATTAAGCAGATCTGTCAATAGATATGGGAAACAAAATGATGGCCAACAGATTGGAAGTGATCAATATAAATTCCCATCCATAAAAAGGGAGACACAAGTGACAGCAGCAACTATAGGACCATAGCACTGATCTCCCATGCAAGCAAAATTATGCTCAAAATTCTGCAATGTAGACTCTAACCATACATGGAAAGGAAGAGGCACTAGGGATCACATTGGAAACATACAATGGCTAATGGAGTGCACCAGGGAATTCCAAAAGAAAATCAGCATGTGCTTTATAGACTATAGCAAAGCCTTTGACTGCATAAATCATGAAAGGCTATGGAATGCCCTTAAAGACATGGGAGTGCCAACACATCTGATAGTCCTGATGAGGAATCTGTACTCAGGACAAGAGGCTACTGTCAGAACAGAACACAGAGAAACAGAATGGTTCCCAATTGGCAAAGGGGGTCAGACAAGGCTGCATCCTTTCACCCTATCTGTTCAACTTGTATCCAGAACATATATAAGAAAAACAGGCTTGGACACACATGAAGGAGGAGTGAAAATAGGAGGAAGGAATATCAACAATCTAAGATATGCAGATGACACCATAATACTAGCAGAAAACCTCACAGACCTGGAATACATACTAAGGAAGATCGAAGAAGAAAGTGCAAAGGCAGGTTTAATGTTGAACATAAAGAAAACAAAAATAATGACACCGAGAACCTTCACAAGTTCAACCTAGACAATGAAGAAATAGAAATAGTAAAAGAATTCCAATACCTGGGATCAAACATTGATAGAAATGGGGACTGCAGTCAGGAAATCAGAAGAAGATTAAGAATGGGGAGGATGGCTATGAAAGAACTAGAAAAGATTCTAAAATGCAAAGATATACAACTCAGCACAAAAGTTAGAATCATACAAGCCATTGTATTCCCTATTACCATGTATGGATGTGAGAGCTGGACAGTTAAGAAAGGTGATAGGAAGAAAATCAATTTATTTGAGATGTGGTGCTGGAGAAGAGTGCTGAGGATCCCATGGACAGCCAAAGGACAAACAAGTGGGTACTAAAGCAGATCAAACCAGAAACTTGCCTGGAAGCCAAGATGACCACACTGAGACTGTCATAATTCGGACATATCATGAGAAGAGAGGACTCTTTGGAGGTAAAAAAAAAATAATGCTAGGGAAGGTGGAGGGAAGTAGGAAGAGAGGAAGGCCACTTGCTAGATGGATGGACTCTATTAAGGAGGTCACAGGTATTATGGGGTTGCAGCAATTAAGCAGAGCAGTGGAGGACACAGGGTCTTGGAGATATCTCATCCACAGGGGCGTCATGAGTCGAGGGCAGTTAACAACAAAAAAAAACTAGTTATGAGAAGTCAAAGTCACAGATTTTAGATAATGATTTGCAAATTGCACTCCTTCACAGAGATATGAGAAGGCATCTAAGTGAAGACAAATCCAAGCTCTGGATTTTAGGAAATTATTTACAGATCCCACTCTTTCATAGAGTTGTGGGAATAAATCCAAGTGCTGGATTCTGGATGATGATTTAAAGATTCCACTTCCCCTTTAGGATATGAGGATGTCATCAACATACTGATAGCACTATACTCCAGACCTGTATATAATATAAATATCAAAAAGCATAGGGGGGAAAAGAAGCCGTTGGCACCACACAAGAACATATACAGCCCAGGAATATCAGGAGTCCTCCACCTACATCTTTGGATACCTGTTGTGATAAAGCAGCTTCATTTTTTTGGGAGTCCCTCCATTTGTCAGACCCTTCTTCCCAGATAACAAAGGATTAAAATGTGTGAAGAGGTTATTTTAATGAGGCAGCATCACAGAGGTGATGAGATAGTAACTGGCTTATGAAATTGGCAGTTGGGGAGAAGCACAAACCTTCAAGATGGTTCTGGGAGGAGGTTTTAAAAATTCCTGGTTGCAACATGAGGTCTTTATCTATCTGTCGGCCTTTGTCTCTGGTTCTTACAAGATAGACCATGAGGGGATTCTAACCAGCACCTCTGCAACTGGGAAGCTAGTGGAGTCAGATAATGGAGTCCAGGCTCCCAGCTATCCGGAAACATCAAGGACTACAAATCTCATCTGATCTGTGAATAAGATTAGGAAAATGTACCAGTCAGTGGCATTAGGATTCTGATTTCTTTTCCTGATTTGGCTGAATTGACTTGGCTCTGTAACTCATACTTTTTGTTTGTGCCTGGAGAGCAAGTTGGTCCTTCATGTAGTGATACCCTGTTGATATAGAATTCCCTTACATAGTATAAAGTTTATCTTTAAGGTACTCTGTCACTCTTTCATTCCTTTTCACATGCTTTAGCTTGGCCAATTCTTCCCTAGGTTGGCGAGGGAAGTACCAGTGGAATTCTCCAGCAACAACCCAATGCATTGCTAAGGTGGGAGGAGTTAGTCATCAGTTGGTACCAGTGAGTTCTTTAGATAAAAGGTGGTCTCAAGGACTCTATCCAGGTCAGCAAGAGAGGAGAGGTACCCACAGTGAGCCCCTTCACACCTGTGCAAACTAAAAAGCACTGGTACATATTCACAGCCCCAGTATCTGGTCTAGAAGGATCCCACAGTTAACTTTTTTTTTTAAGTCATAGCAGAAAGGTCAAAAATAATCCCAAGAGACACAGACAGATTATGTACTCTGTCTCTGCTGGACTGTTTCACAGCAATATGCTGGCTCAAGAAGCAGATCCATTTGTTAATGCCTTTTTTGAAATTGTTGGGATAGGAAAGGATGAGAGAGAAGTCAGTGTCAGCCAAATCAAGTTAAGCCAGGAAAAGCCATTCAGCCAGTTCTTCTCCCTCTCTCCAGATACTCTCATAAGCAAGCCAATCCAAATGTAGCTGAAACTTCATTTTCAGAAATCAGAGTAAGTGGCAAAGAGATAAGTGCTGCTGACAGCTGCCATTTCTCTTACTCTAATCGTTGTGGGAGGCAACAGATAGGACAAAACTTTCTGCTGTGGCTGCTGTGACATATTATATTGGGCAGAGCTGGTGAATTTGCTTGAGGGGAAGAAGAGGTAGGAAGATAAAGTACTAATTAGCCTTCAATCAGATGCCATTGAAGAACATTTTCAGCCATATAGGTATACTGCCTTCACTGTAAGATTGTGGATGAAGAACCATCAGCCTCACAGCCTCTCCTTTAGGCTTCTCCACAGAGGACCTCCCCACCTACATATACAGCAAACAGAATGTTTAAAATATTTAAAAAAATTTAAACTTCGTGAGCGGAATCATTTCAAGTAAGAGAAAGATTGGTCTGCATTCCCTCCAGCTGTCCCAATTTGGCAAGGACAATCCTGATTAATCCTTTCTGATCCCATGTTTTCACTCCTTTCTAGTTTCTCTCTTCTCCTTCCAGTTCCCTCCTATGTCCTCAGCTTACTGCAGTTGCCGCAAACTGAAGTGTAAAACTAACTTGCATTCAACTAACTCAGTAGGGGGAGAGGAGAGAAGGGTGTGGAATCCTGCCTTTAAAAGATTTCTTTGGCATCACCAGGGGTGCAGGGGTGCAGCCCGCACTGGGTGACACCGCAGAAGAGGGTGATACCCAGCCAGCCCCCCCCGGCTCCCCCCAAGAACCATCCTCATATGCACCCATGTGCTCCCACCCATGCTCCTACCCCTGTGCACATGCTCTCAAACCTGCACCATCCCTGCACCCCCATGTGTGCTTCCCCAGCCATCTCCACACACCCATGCATATGCTTCTACCCCCTACAGACTCCCGCCCCCCATGCCATGCCCATGCATGCTCCTACCCTGCCCTCCCCATGCTCCATGGCCCCCTTCTCCTTGCACTAAGGGACAGAGGGGAAACTATGGGCCAGATAGAGAGGCCCTGCAGGTCAGGCACTCTTCCCATGTATGATCATAGGACATTACTGCATCAAACCGCATTTTCACCTCAATCATGTCAGTTAAACATACCAAATACAGCCATAAGAGCAGCCATAACCACACATCTTCAAAACAGTGCAACTGGGGCTGTTTTGGCCATCATACTCTCTTCCAGACTCCCCCTTAATTCCATCTCCCTGCTCTTGGCCTTTTGTGAGATGTGTGTGTGTGTGTTCCCTTTTTCTAGAATTTTCTAGAACTCAGCTACTGCAATTTTACATTTTAATTTAAAAAAAAAGAAAAAAAAGGCAACCGGCCTACTTGGGAATAGCGAGGGGAAAGGGGAGAGGGAAGAGTGTAGGAGAACTTTGGTCATGTGCTGAGAGAATGACTGCACTTGCGAAAACGCAGGAGCATGGCAATCAGTCATGCTCAAAGTTCAATATATAGTTACTAAATAACATGATAAATCACAAGTACTTGTTATAATGTCAACAGAGGTACACAATGTAATACACAGAATCACAATGTAAACAAAATGTAAACAAAATGTAAAGATCCATTGTTTATGAATAACCAACCATTTCAACACTCTGTTGTTGTTTGTCTATATAATAAAGGGGCTTTCCATGGTCCAACAGTATGTTTTTGAGCATACTCAATGACTCCTGTTTGATTATTTTCACCTCAGAAGAGGAAGAGGAAGAGACACTGACAATGAAGGCTAATATCAGAACTGACTCTACAGCAACATTTTGCACTTTGGCATTAGTATAAAATTTGGACACAACCCAATGGATTCAAACTGTAAAAAAAGAGATTCCACCTAAACATTAGGATTTATTTTTTTATGGTAACAGCTGTTTGATAATAGAATACAGAGACTGCCTCAGACAATGGTGGGCATTCCTTCATTGGAGGTCTTTAAACAGAATTTGGATGGCTGTCTCTCAGAAAAGCTTTAGAGTCCCTTCCTGGAAGACAGGGGGTTGAACTTGCTGGCCTTGTGATCGCTTCCAACTCTGTGATTCTATGGGTCCATTCTGATCTTTCCTCATAGGATTTTCCTATGAACATGTGTACATGTACTACTGTAATTTTTAAAATATTATAATGCAAACATTTTTGTAATAAATATAGCCAAAGTAAAAGATGACTAGATGTAGGAAATTATCGCATAAGAATATAAACCAGCTTACTTGAGCCAGCTTAAAATTAGAGGCGGGTGGCATCCTGATATTATCAGATGCATTTAGCCACCAAAATTGCTGCCCAGGTGCTGCCCAGGTCCATCACTGCTCAGAGGGGTGCTCCGGCGGCCATTTTTTCAATCTGGAAAACTCCTGGCTTCGAAAAGAGGTGCAAGGAGCACCCCTTTGAGTGGCAATGGACCCGGGCTGCACCCTGGTGGCAATTTCACTGGCTAAACATGTCTGATAATATTAGGATGCTGCCTGCTTCTAATTTTAAGCCAGCTCAGGTAAATCAGTTTATATCCTTATGCAATAATCTCTGTTAATTTAGATAAACAGTTTAGGTGGAAAATATATTGTGAATGGATTTCAAAAATCCTGCTGTAACTGCAATCAACATATAAGGCTGCAGTCAGCCTGTGCTAGATTTGGTGTAGATGTTTTTGCTCCTTGATTATTTTAAAAAGAGGATCCAATAGTCTTCTGTTTGGTATTTTGTTCCTGTTTCAAAGTTTATAATCAAATTGGGTAAATAATGTTTTATGTGTGTAATTCTGTGGTATTTTGAGATTTTCATACTTTTATATACAGTCGCCCCTCTTCTGGACCCTCCCTGTGAAAATGGAAAATCACAGATATTCAAGCTCCCATTGGCTTTAATGACTGCACGCTCCTGTGTGCAGCCCTGCATATGTGCTGCAGGCTCTGTGAAGGACCAAGACTGCAGACTCAAAGTCCACAAAAACAGAGGGGCAATTGTACTCAGAGAAATCCAGTACACTAAAAATAATAGGGAAGAAATAAACTAGTTATTATGCCCCCATTCCTGTATACACTACTCTTTTTCCAGTCTTAAGGGCTATACAGACTAGCACAAAGGGCTGGCTTGGTGGAGTAGGGGTGTGGTGACCACACACCACATGCCCCAACTCAACTCCGATGCTGGCCTCACGCCACCTGCCCAACCAGATAGCGGGCAGCGTCACACCATTTCTGCAGCACAGTGTTTATACACACTATGCCAAAGAAACAGCGAAACACTGCCACCACAGTGGCAAGGGAGGCTTTTTGCAGATTCTAAAAGGAGCTAGCAAATCTGGCGCTCAAAGGTGCAGCGGCAAGCTGCTCCTTTGGGGCCATCTGTTTAGCCTCTTGGTTTTATTATGGTTTTATCAAATAGATAGATAGATAGATAAATAAATAAATCTTTTTAAGTTGCTTGCTCTTGTTCCTTTTTCATGAATAAAATGTTATTTAAAATTATTTATGAGTTAACCACATGACAGGCAATTTGATAAGCATGAAGATAGTGATGTGATGATTATTCAGCATGGTCCACTAAAGACACACATTTTTGATTTCTCGGCCCCTTTAATTGTTTTATTTACCAGCGGAAAAATTTGCCACATTATTGCACAGGTGTGAAAATTTTAACATAGTTCAATTGCAAATGAAGTAAAGGTATGGGGAAGATTGTTTCAAATTCTTTTATTGTTTTGTGGCATCATTGCAATAAAACTGCAGGAGTGCAACAGTGTGTTAATTTTCACACTCAAGTCACAGACAAAGCCGTCTTGCCAATGAGGTGTTGCTGTTGTTTTTGAAATGACTCAATTCCCATTTGTCAAAGCTCAAACAGAATATGTCACATAAGGGAGGATGGGGGTCAGGGAGTCTTGGTCTTATTTCTGATGGAGACAGTAAAGAAGACATGCTGTAAAGAAGACATGCTGGGAGCAGTTTTGACAGCAAGTCCTATAGCTGGAAGGGGAATTATGGAAGCTGTAGTCCAAAACCTTTCCAAGCTTTAATTCTGTTTCTTTCTCTATCTTGCTCTATCCAGTGCATACTATAATGCACTGAACTCAAGGAAGATATGGAGTCCAGCTATTGTTGGACTGCAAGTTCCAGAAGCCCCTAGCTGGGGTAGCCAATGCTGAAGAATGCTGGGAGCTGCAGTCCAGCAACATCCGGCTCTTGGAAGCTATGCAGAGTCAGTCAGCCCTGGTTAGTACTTGGATGGGAGACTGCTAGGGAATAATATTAGGTGCTGTAGGCTAGCTTTCAGATGAAGGAACTGGCAAAATCATCTTTGAGGATTCCTTACCTAAGAAAACTTTAGGAAATTCACAGGCTCAACATATGTTCATGGTCTTCTTGAAAGCGCATGTGTGTGCGTGCACACACAAACACACACACACTTTGTTATCTCTGCAGCCCCTGTAACCAGATAAGTTATATCTGGCCCTGTAGCACCAGAGGGGCAAAGGGATAAAATGAAGAGCTGCAGCTAGTCTCTCTCTTTCTCTCTCTGTGCGTGTGTGCAAAATGAGGGCTTTACCACCTCCCAATAAGAATTGTGCACCCAATGACATTTTCCTTCAGTATGAAAATTTCTAACATTATTGAAAGTGATACATGAAAAATAGTTCACAACCAGGGCTCTTATATTTGCTATGTTGGCATTCTCTTGATAACCTTGCTTGCTCCTTTTCTTTGCATGCCTAAGCAGCATTTCTAAATGCTCAACTGAAGTTTTAAATTACTACAATGTTAGAAATTTGGGGACGGAAAGAAACATCCATACAGGGGCAGAAGTCTTGTGGGGGCAATAAGTATCATTTGTACATATCTTTACTGAATTTTCACTTATTTTAAAGCCCATTCTCCTATGTTAGGGAGATCTTTTTGGAACTTCCCACAATCTCTTTTTGTTCATGCCATCTTAAATAATGTGACCAGCCCTCCAGCTCCAAGTTTTGCATCAGGAGATTCTCTGCAGCCTCAAACATGTATGACTCTGGATCCCACCATTCTGTATAATTATTGGCCAGTAGGGTATAACACTTTTAAGAGAAATAGGCCAAACAGGAAAGGAGGAGGAATAGCATTATATGTCAGGGATGTTTACATCTGTGAAGAGATCCAGGACTTAAATCCTGGAAATCAGGTGGAGAGCATCTGGATAAAAATTAAAGGGGAAGGACACAAGAGGGATGTTATTGTGGGAGTCTGCTACAGACCCCCAAGTCAGATTGAGGAATTGGATGATGCCTTTATAGAACAGATAACGACACACTCAGAAAGGAGAGATGTAGTAGTGATGGGTGACTTCAACTATCCTGATATTTGCAGGAAGTAAAACTCAGCCAATACTTCAAGGTCTAGTAAATTCCTCACTTGCCTTGAAGACAATTTCATTGTCCAAAAGGTGGAAGAGGCTACGAGGGGATCAGTTATTTTAGATCTGATCCTAACCAACAGGGAAGATCTGGTAAATGGGGTGCAAGTGGTGGGATCCTTAGGTGGGAGTGATCATGTTCTCCTGGAGTTTCTTATGCAGTGGAAAGGAGAAGCTAGGTATATCAAACACTCATTCTAGACTTTAGGAGAGCTGATTTCAACAAACTTAGGGAAACACTGGGAGTGATCCCATGGTCAGGAATATTAAAGGAGAAGGGAGTTCAGGATGGATAGGAGTTTCTCAAAAGGGAATCATAGAATAGAATCATAGAGTTGGAAGAGATCACAAGGGCCATCCAGTCCAACCCACTGCCATGCAGGAACTTTCAATCAAAGCATCCCCGACAGATGGCCATCCAGCCTCTGTTTGAAGACCTCCAAAGAAAGAGACTCCACCACACACTGAGGGTGTGTTCCATTGTCAAAAGCTCTCACTGTCAAGAAGTTCCTCCTAATGTTGAGGTGGAATCTCTTTTCCTGTAGCTTGCATCCATTGTTCCAGGTCCTGTTCCATGGAGCAGCAGACAACAAGCTAGCTCCCTCCTCAGTATGACATCCCTTCAAATATTTAAACAGGGCTATCATATCACCTCTTAACCGTCTCTTCTCCAGGCTAAACATAATCAGTTCCTTAAGTTGTTCCTCATAGGGCATGGTTTCCAGACCCTTCACCATTTTAGTCACCCTCCTCTGGACACACTCCAGTTTGTCAACATCCTTTTTGAATGGTGGTGCCCAGAACTGGACACAGTATTCCAGGTGACGCCTGACCAAAGCAGAATACAGTGGCACTATTACTTCCCTTGACCTAGATACTATACTTCTACTAATGCAGCCTAAAATTGCATTGGCCTTTTTAGCTGCGGCATCACACTGTTGACTCTTGTTCAACTTGTGATCCACTGGGACTCCTAGATCCCTTTCACATGTTGTCTCATTAAGCCAGGTGTCCCCCATCTTATATCTATGCATTTCATTTTTTTGCCCTAAGTGCAGTACCTTACATTTCTCCATGTTGAAATTCATTTTGTTAGCTTTGGCCCAGCTTTCTGATCTATTAAGATCATTTTGAATTTTCATCCTGTCTTTTGGGGTATTAGCTATTCCTCCTAATTTGGTGTAATTTGCAAATTTGAGGAGCATGCCCCCTATTCTTTCATCCAAGTCATTGATAAAGATGTTGAATAGCACTGGGCCCAGAACAGAACCTTGTGACACCCCACTGGTCACTTCTCTCCAGGATGAAGAGGAGCCATTGCTGAACATCCTTTGAGTTTCGTCAGTCAACCAGTTACTAATCCACATAATGGTTGTATTGTCTAGCCCACGTTTTTCTATCTCGTTTGTAAGAATATCGTGGGGTACCTTGTCAAAAGCCTTACTGAAATCAAGATATGCTATGTCTACTGTATTCCCTTCATCTAGCAAACTGGTAATTTTATCAAAAAAAAAAAGAGACCAGATTAGTCTGGCATAACTTGTTTTTGAGAAACCCATGTTGATTTTTAGTGATTATGGCATTCCCTTCTAAATGTTCTCAGACTCTCTGTTTAATGTTCTACAGTCTTTCCCGGTACTGATGTCAGACTAACTAGGCGATAGTTGTTGGGATCCTCTTTTTTCCCCTTTTTGAAGATGGGGACAATGTTTGCCCTCCTCTAGTTTGCTAGGACTTCTCCTGTTCTCCAGGAGCTTTCAAAGATTATTGCCAGTGGCTCTGAGATTACATTATTATTATTATTATTATTATTATTATTATTATTATTATCATCATCATCATCATCCTTGGATCTAGTTCATCTGGTCCTGGAGACTTAAATCCATTTAGGTTAACCAGGTATTCCTGTACTTCCTCTTTACTCCTCCTGTGCTACATTTCCCCTATTGTGTCCTCTGCTCCATTTTCCTCAGGTTGAACATCCTTTTCCTTTTGTGACAAGACTGAGGCAAAGAAGGTGTTGAGTAGTTCTGCCTTTTCTCTGTCCCCTGTTAGAATTTCTCCATCTTCTCTGCCCAGTGGCCCTACCATTTCCTTCTCCTTTCTTTTGCTACGGACATACCCTTTTTATTGTCCTTAACCCCTCTAGCAAGCCTGAGCTCATTCTGTGCTTTGGCTTTCCTGACTTTACCTACATGTGCTAGCTATTTGTTTGAATTCCTCTTTAGTGATTTTGCCCCTTTTCCATTTCTTATACATCTCCCATTTAAAACTTAGTTCAGTTGAAAGTTCTTTTGTCATCCAACCTGGTTTCTTGAGACATCTCCCATTTTTCCTTCTCATTGGAACAGTTTGAGATTGTGCCTTCAGTATCTCCTTTTTGAGAAACTCCCATCCACCCTGAACTCCCTTCTCCTTTAGTATTCCTGACCACGGGATCACTCCCAGTGTTTCCCTAAGTTTGTTGAAATCAGCTCTCCTAAAGTCTAGAATGAGCGTTTGATATGCCTAACTTCTCCTTTCCACTGTATAAGAAACTCCAGGAGAACATGGTCACTCCCACCTAATGATCCCACCACTTACACCCCATTTACCAGGTCATCACTGTTGGTTAAGATCAGATCTAAAACAGCTGATCCCCTTGTAGCTTCTTCCACATTTTGGACAAAGAAATTGTCTTCAAGACTGTTTAAGACTATTCTGATGTTGTTTTTTATGTAAATGGTAAGAATCCATTTAGATCTTCATGAATTATTTCTTTCAAAAAAATTAATCTTTCCACAATGATTGTTGTGAAGATTTTATAATCGTTATTTATCAATTATATGGGATGATAATTCTTTGCATCTCTCACATCTCTATCCTCTTTTGGGATTAATGTAATATATGTATTCTTCCATGAGTCTGATATGCCATTTTCCCGTATATCATTAAACACTTTGAGTAATGCGGTCTTAATAATCTCTTCCATGTTTTTTGTAGAATATGGATAAAAGACCATCTGGTCCTTGTTAGTTTCTTTTTACATATAAGGCTGATCCCAAATTATATGAAGGAGGCTTTCTCTGGTAGAAACTAGAGACTGGAAATTGATTTTTGGCCTACAGTTCCTATAACCTCCCAACCAGCATGTAGTCCAAAAAAGAAACTCTTCGATTTCTGAATAGAACATTGAATAAATACATTGCCAACTTGGAGTCATGTCTCCAGATTCAGAGATATCAATAAAATCTGCAGAGTCTTGTAGCTAGATGCTAAAGGAAATTACTTGGCATACAATTTTGAGAACTACAGTCCATTAATATATTAGATTCATCTAAGAGAAGCTAAATACAATTCTAGGAAAGGGTATATCTCAAGGCAATTGTGTTTTGGTCCTTCAGTGACTGTGGTAGTCCTATTAGACCTCTACCAAACGGCTAGAGTAGTCTTTGCCCAATAAGTTAAATTTGATTGATTCTTCCTGGACTAGATGTAACATGGCATGTTGCCTTTGTTGACAGATTATTATGTACAATCTTGGATGGCTGGTTGGAGATGTCTACAAGTGGGATGAGAGGGAACTGAAATATATAAAGCAAATGACGATTATTTTAACAGTGGTCATTACCAACAGTAATTGGGTAATATTAGGAGCCAGCATTGTGTAGTGGTCTGAGCATTGGACTACGACCCTGGAGACCAGGGTTCAAATCCCTGTTTGGCCATGGAAACCCACTGGGTGATCTTGAGCAAGTTACATTCTCTCCTACTCAGAGAGAGGCACTGGCAAAACCCCTTCTGAACAAATCTTTCCAAGAAAACCCTGGGACAGGCTTGCCTTAGGGTTGCTATAAATCAGAAACAACTTGAAGACACAACAACAGCAACAACAACAAAGTTGGGTGGCAAGACAATCATCTTTTCATAAAAGAGTACGTTAAAATTTACAATGAGACAGAAAGCTTTTCTTTCTATTTAATAAACATAACAGATAGAGTTGAATCTCTTGATGAATTCTTGTGGGTTGAGGATTGTAATCTCTGGGATCAAAGGGAATTAAAAGGTAGACAGTAACTTTGTTGTCTTTGCTGCAGCAGACTAACACTTCTCCCCTCTTCTTACAGCAAAATCTGGACAGCGATGGACAAGTATAGTAAGAGACTCATGGAGACCTTCCAGATATTGTCGGACTTCAGCTCCCAGCATTCTTTAACATTGGCTATGCTGTCTAGCACCAGTCATATCTGGAATGTTGCACCCTTGTTCTAAGAGTTTTTGAGGGTTATGATTATGAGAATTTTACCCCAACTTTTTATTGTCATACACAAAATACTTATTAAAGTGACGAGTATTAAAACACATATAGAGCATAATTCTGCATTTTATTTATTTGTTTATTTATTTGTTTGTTATTATTATAAAATTGGCTGCCAGGAATGGCTGGGGAACAGATCGGGGACTCCCGGCTGCATCGGTGGCATTCTCCCGTGCAGTAAAATGCGTTTTTGCTCCGTTCCATTCCCTTGCGTTCCGTTCCGTTCTGTTCCATTCCCGTTCTTCGAAGTGTCATGCAATAAGTTTACTAGTGTCAGACCTGGCTTAATTCAGTAATAATAATAATAAAAAATAAAATTTATTTATACCCCGCTTAAATGAAGACAATCTAAGCGGCTTACATCAGTTAAAATCCCATACAACAAAATTCATACCCCAACCCACCCCCCTTAAAACAGTATTAAATGACAAGATAATTAAAACAGGAATATAAACATTCCAACACAAATAAAACAAACATGAAAATATAAAAATATAAAAATGCCCTGATTAGACTCAACTGCGCTCCCCATCCATCAGCAATTGATGGGGCCACGGGGGGAGTGCAGGGATCAAAGAGCCCAAGGCCAGGAGAATTAATCTGGAAAGGCCTGCCAGAAGAGATCCGTCTTGACAGATTTCTTGAAGCTGTCTAAAGTTGTCAGCTGACGGATCTCGTCTGGCAGGTCGTTCCAGAGCTTGGGGGCGATGATAGAAAAGGCACTCTGGGAGGTCGCTGCCAGCCTAGATTTTTGAGGCTGCAGCAAATTCCTCCCAGTGAACCGGAGAGCGCGGGGAGGATTATAGGGAAGGAGGCGTTCCCTGAGATAGCTTGGACCCAAGCCATTTAGGGCTTTAAAGGTAATAACCAACACCTTGTACTGGGCCCGGAAGCTGATAGGCAGCCAATGGAGGGACCTCAAAACAGGAGTAATGTGGTCCCTCCTAGATATTCCAGAGATAAGTCTGGCTGCCATGTTTTGGACTAACTGAAGCTTCCGAACCAAGTACAGGGGTAGCCCCATGTAGAGCGCATTACAGAAGTCAAGGCGTGAGGTTACCAGTGTGTGCACAATGGTCTCGAGATCCCTTACTTCCAGAAAAGGGCACAGCTGGCGTATCAGCCGAAGCTGATAACAAGCGCTCTTGACCATCACATTAACCTGATTCGTCATCAGGAGTGACGAGTCAAGAAGCACCCCCAGGCTGCAAACGCAGTCACTGGAGGAGAGCGTGACCCCATCCAGGATTGGAGGTTGCAACCCAATTCTTGGTTTCGGGGCCGCTACCGTGAGCACCTCCGTCTTGTCTGGATTCAGTTTCAATCTGTTTTTCCTCATCCAGCCCATTACCGCTCGAAGACATTCATTGAGAGAGGAGATGCCATTGGAATTCGAGGCCGACGAATGAGACACAGAGAAATAGATTTGGGTGTCATCAGCGTACTGATAACACTCAGCACCATAACTCCGTATTATCTCACCCAGCGGCTTCATATAGATGTTGAATAACATCAGGGACAAAATAGCTCCCTGAGGGACCCCACAAGTGAGGTCCCTCTTATTGGAGCTACAGTCCCCAAGCAGCACCCTCTGAGACCTACCCGAGAGGAAGGACCGAAACCACTGCAGAGCAGTGCCCCCGATACCTAACTCCCTCAGGCGGTCCAAGAGGATGCTGTGGTCTATTGTAATGCCAAACCTAACATAACATCTGGCAGAACTCATGCACACAGGCATGATTCTGACACCTAGATAGTGAGCTGTTACTGCAAGGTTTTATGGACAGAGCTGAGGTTTCAACATTTCATCTAGAAAAAGAAGTCTGTTTTATTTTTTTTTATAAAGGAGGAACCTAAGGACACTAGGCGGTGAAGCAGATGGCTGGGAAGGAGCAGCCAGAGGCCACTCTGGCTGCAATTGGGCCAAGACTGTGATGAATGTATAGCCCACTCCCAAAGCAGGGTGCTGTCACAGGTCCCAAGCCGCGCAGGCCAGGAATCGGTTTAAACTGACTCTTTTTTGTGGTGTCAGAGTGGCTTCCGGATGCTTTGGGGCATGCATCACCTAAACACCATGCCCCAAAGCAGCTAAAAGCTGCTTCTTTTGGGCTGTGTGTTCCAGGCATATGTGACAAATAAAGTAGTTGCCACCAAGATTAGCCTTAGAAAATATAGTTTAGATTCAAAGAATGGAGGATAGGACATGGGATGATGAGTCACATAGCTGGGAACTTCAAGAGTAAGTGACAAGATGAAGACCATCAGAGGATGCCAACCAACATATATTTAGGTTTTTTATTTCTTATTGGATCTTGAACCAGAAAAAAATGATGGGATATAAATTAAATTAACTAACTAACTAAAATAGTGTCTAGGGAGTAGGAATACCAGTAGCTGGTTGTTTGTGAAACTGATTAGGTGTGAGCAGGGTTAGAAATCTGGGTGGAATTCTGACTATCTGGAACAGCATACAGATATAAGTATTTTTAAAAAACCTTTCTGAAGAACATATTAAACACAGTAATATGAAGAAAAGTTTAAATATTTTTCAAAAATAAAAGACAAAAGTATGTGTTATAGAATGAGTTTAAAATCTCCCTCAAACATTCCTCATTCCCATTCTGAAATTTGACTATATGCATGTATGTCAGCCCCATAAATTTCATAAGGCTTTCTTAGGCAAGGAATACCCAGAGGTGGTTTTGCCAGTTCCTTTGATGCTCTTCCATCCAAGTACTAGCCAGGATTGACCCTGCTTAGCTTAATCCAAGGTATTTAGGTCAATATATAGGGTATTTAGGTCAATATGCATGTATAATGTATGACTATATGGGGTTGCCATGTTCCAACTTCCTAAAACCAGTTGTGGTAATTTGCATAGTATGGAAATTATTTGCTAATTATGCAAATCATATAGCGGATTGGAAAAGTCTAACTCTATCCACCGCCAATAGTGATAATGGGTGATTTGGTCTGCCAGCCTCCAAAAAGCTCTCTAAAGTAGGAATGGGCAGAAGTCTCAGTGTGTTGGAATTCATCTCTCATCTTCCCCTGCTAGCATGGCATATGGTGTGGATTTTAGAAAATTAAGTCACCATTGGGAGATCTACCATCTGCTCAACTCAGCCCTACAGAACAACAGAATAAGTCATATTTCTACTTCGAACAGAATCAGTTCCTTCTAAGAGCACTTAACTTGATAGAGAATATGATTGATAGCTGGCCAGCAAAAAAAAAACAAACACAAAACAACGTTCAATTGAGTTTCTCTTGAATAGGTAACTGTAAAAAAAAAATAATGGAGGAATTAAGTAAGGCACCCATAACACCTTATGGATCTCAAAGAAATGGATGTGCCACATTTGATTGCCCTGATGTGTAAACTGCACACAGGGCAAGAGGCTACTGTTAGGACAGAATACAGAAAAAATGAATAGTTTCCAATTGGCTAGAGGATCTGGCAAGACTGCATTTTACCATCCTATCTGTTTAAGTTGTATGCCAAAATATCATATGTAAAGCAGTATTAGATTTGGAACAAGGAGGTGTGAAAATTGGACGAAGGAATATCAATAATTTGAGCTATGTAGATGACACCATACTACTAGCAGAAATTATGATAACTTGGAATGATTACTGAAGAAAGTCATGGAAGAATGGAGTCCGAAACAGAGCCCCCACAAAAACAGAGGGGCGACTGTATACTTTTTAAAAAATACATCTATTTTATTTAACATGCTGGACGTAGCTAGTGGGGCAGATTTATTTGCTTTCTCCTTTTCTGCACACATGTTCAGTGAAGCATTTTGATGGCAGCTGCTGTTTACTTTGCCTGTTGTAGACAGGCATACATACACAGTTGAATGGACTAAAGTAGAATCCCAGCCTTTCCTAATGCAAACTCTGTTACATTGCTTATTGTAGAGATGCTGCTAAAAGCTGGCATCAAAAATCTGTACTTCTCAGCTCTCTTTCACAATATTCCCAGTGCCAATGCTGTTAAAAACTCCCAGCTAGAGAGAAGACAAACAGGAAAAGAGGACTGAGTGGTCATAAAAAGACTATGTTATAAGGAGCATCTTTGTTAACTGAGGTATGCCTGTACTAATAGTATTGACCCCTTTCAAGTACTGTAGGCTGGACTGCTTAATATTTTATTAAAAAATTGTTCAATATTTATAAACATTTCATGATTCGTGATGTTTGGGAACCAATCGTGGGAACATATATTCATTCCTTTGCCCCCACTTCTGCACTGCTCCAGCTCTTTTTTTCTAGGTTGCATTAAGCCAGAATCTATTATGTACAAACCAGCAAAACAGCCAGGATAATAAACCAAAACCAAAGTGCCAAAATGGCATGCAAATTACAGAAAGAATAGGATAAATAGGTTTTTGAAGCCTGGAACAACCATCTAAATTGGTCCTATTATATGCTATTATATATTTTGAAGATACAAGAGATGGAATTATTCCCATCAAATCTATTTATTTTTGTAATGTCACTTCTGTTGATGAAAGTTACTTTCAAAGGCAGCCTTAAACATTTTTTACACACAGATGGAAGGAAAATGGTCTTTTGAGTACACATAGGAGACCCTAGCCAGAGCATGACAGCATGATTCAGAGCACACATTTTCAGTAGGATTTTTTCCTCATTTCCTCAAAACAAGTTCAAAAAACCTCTCATTCACAGCTCTGGAAATAAGAGGAATCTGCTGATGTTCCTAAGGAGCTAAAACATCAGCCCAGTACTGCCATTAAACAAACCTTGACATAAATGCCCATTGCCTGGAACTGAAACAATTAGCAGTAACCAGAAATCTTTTGATGCAGGGAAAGATATACATAATTATATGACCCAGGACTGATAATACTTAAGAGCTATCATGCTAATTTTATGTTAAAAGATCTACTTCTGCTCAAACCTTTGAAAAGTTGCTTTTTTTGGACTGTAATTCCTAAAATCCCTTACCTAGTATAACAAAATTAAAATTAATTTGATTAGCCACACACAACTTCCAATGGGATTTCTGGGCAAGATGGCAATATTCTTTTGGGTTCCCACTCCTGAGGGTTTTCCCCTTTGGGAGCAATCCCACAGGATCCAGACCTTTATGACCTTTAATATGGTTACCTGGCTGGGGTTCTGGGATTTACAACTGGTTTTGAAATAAAAGCCCTCTACAGCTTCGATCCAGATTATTTGAAGGATTGAATCTCTCTTTATGAGCCCATTAGAGTGCTAAGATCATCCAGAGAGGCCTTTTTCTCTGTCCCATCACTCTCTCAGTCTCTTTGGTGGGAGCAAGAGAGAGGGTCTTCTTGACAGCTGCTCCCAGCCTCTGGAACTTCCTCCCGAGATAGGCCAGGATATCCCCATCCCTGCTTTCTTTTCAGCTGCAGGTAAAAACATTTGTGTAGCATTAGGCCTTTTCAAACTGATTGGGCTCAGTAGCATTACTGGGGCATGTGTGGTGGTGCAGACCGCACTGGGTGACACCCCAGAGGGGTTATCTCCTGGTGGGGTAGTATACCCCGGGGGGAGTGGGTGGCTGTGTTCTGGGTCCTGTGCAGGCATCGCCGTGTGGGACTTGGGAGGCCAGTGGAGGTGGGTGGCTGCCTTCTGGGTCTCACGTGGCCATTGCCACATGGGACCCAGAACACAGCCACCCACCCACACCAGCCTCCTGAGTCCTGCATGGCCATTGCCATGTAGGACCAGAAGGATGGTGGGGACTGCTGTGAGGGCCTAGCACACCCCACCTCGCTGCTGTGGCACAATCCTCTGTGCCATGGCAGTGAGGTGATGGAAGTGTGTTTTTGGTCCCACCCATGGTGACACTCCAGGTGAGGACACCAATGATGAGGATTGGGCTTTCAAATGCTGTGCAATTCAGATGTCAAGGTTTGTAATGTAGGACCTCCATATCCACGGATTCTTTATCAATGGATTCAACCATCCATGGCTTGAAAATATTAATATATATGCTATATATAAATTCCCAAAAGCAAACTTTGATTTTGCCATTTTATATATGTGACACCATTTCATTATGCCATTGTATTTATTGGGAATTGAACCCCCATGGATTTTGGTATCTATGGGAGGTTCTAGAGCCAAACCCCAGTGGATACCTCTGTATATAGTTTTTAATACATTTTATTTTACTACTTTTTAATATGTCAGTTTTTAAATTTTTAATTGTCTAATTGTTTCTTAAAATTTATATCTACATTTTGAATGCTTTTTATCTGGTTTTTAATTTGTTATTAGCCATGTTGAGTCCCTATATCAGGAGACGAGCAGGATATAAATAAATAAAATAAACTGAACTTGGTCCACCACCCACATTTGCCCTCCACAACCACCCTGTGAGCTAAAAACAAAAAAGGTTTTGAGGACCTAAAATTTCAGCAATGGAGTCACTTTAAATGGCATCCAAGGCATCAGAAGAGCTGGCAGACCCTACAGTAGTTTAACCTACTGAGAGAATTCACTGGGGACAAAAGTCCCATAAGGGAGGGGAGATTAGAGGACTGAAGAGCCCATGCAGAGAATGTTACTTTGGAAGCAAAGGTGAGGCATAGAGCATCTGTCTGAGGTGAGGCAAAGGCAAAGGCAAACCTCCTTTGAACAAATCTTGTCAAGAAAACCCTGTTTTAGAGCCATCTGAGGGGGGCCATTAGTCAGAAATGACTTGAAGGCAAACAGCAACTAATATATGGTATGTAGTCAGTGTGGCATAGTGGTTTGAGTGCTGGACTGAGATTCTGGAGACCAGAACCATGAAACTCAGCGGGTGATCTTGGGCAAGGTACATGCTCTCAGCCTCAGGGGAAGACAAAAGCAAACCTCCTTTGAACAAATGTTGCCAAGAAAACCTCATGATAGTTTTGTCTTAGGGTTGCTGGAAACAACTTGAAGGCACACAACAACAATAAATACGATTACAAAAAATGTTCATTTAAAATTTTTACTATACTTGTTTCTTTTCAAATTAACCTACAGAACTGCTTTTCATTTCAATCTTATTCAATGGATCAATTTATGACAAAGTTAATAATTTTTTAAGAATAAAGTAAAGGGATGAAGGTTGCACATAGGTTTTATAAAGTGCAGACAAAGGACAAATTTTTAAATGCATAAAATTATGATCCTGATTCAACTGAAGCAAGTTTACCTCTACTGATTTCAGTGAGATCTAAAAGTTCCTACCTTTGGTTGAGCAATGGGCATATTTTAAAAAGCAATAGAAAGTGGAATAATTTAAAAGATAAATGATCCTGCTAGCAAACTATACATAATGTACTTCAATTTGTACTATTGAATGATGTAAAGCGAACAGAGTCTCTAGACTGAAGGAAGAAAAATAGTCTGAAAAGGGATTACTATAATCATTCAAGTGAACAGTCTCATCTTATCCAGATGTTATTGTATCCTGATAAGACTGAATTAACTCAGATTCCTATAGGGTGAAATTAATGTTAACTACACGGGATGTTTTTACTCATAGGAAAATCTAATAACCAATCATCATTGAAAGAACAAAATCCTACCCTTTAGAATACCTTTGAAATCATGCAAGCAGTTTAGGGATAATCAGGTTGATTAGTGGTAAGGTGGCAAAATCTTATAAAGGTAAGATTTAGTAATTTAATAATTTAGTAAAAGGTACAAAGTGTTAGTAATTACCTTTAAAATACTACATTGTTTGGGTCCAGGTTACCTACAGGAATGCCTCCTTCCATATAATCTGCTCCATATTTGTCCTTTTAAATTGATGTGTGTTTTAACTGATGTTGTTTGTTAATTATTGCTGTGCCCTGCCTTGATCCATGGGTAGGCGGGTAAGAAATAATAATAACAGCAGCAGCAGTAACAACAACAACTTATGTATGTTTCTGAAGTCCTGCTAAGATCAGGATTTACAGACACGTATGACTAAACATGCTTCTTGTTGTTGCTGCTGCTGTGTGCCTTCAAGTCATTTCTGACATGGCAACCCTAAGGTGAACCTGTCATGGGGTTTTCTTGGCAAGACTTGTTCAGACGAAGTTTGCCATTGCCTTCCCCTGAGGCTGAGAGCATGTGACTTGCCCAAGGTCACCTAGTGGATTTCATGGCCAAGCTGGGAATCAAACCCTAGTCTCCAGAGTCATAGTTCAACACTTAAACTACTATGCCACATAAGTCTTGTTGATCTCACTGGAGATTTGGTGGGAGGATTATGATATGTGTTCCTGTTTTGCTTGGGAAACAAACATGCCAGGCAGATATGAACCTCTCTGCTTTCTCTTTCTGTGCATGTACAAGTATACCATTTCTAGTACATTTACGGATTTCTTTCACTTCTGTATGAAATGTAAAAATGCCTTTTTATCGCTTTTCGCGTTATTTCGCATTTATTCTAATTACGTGTGAAATTCATTTGCGTGATCAAGCTCTATTCTCACTTTATTTTCAGGATGGTTTATTTGCGCTTTATTATCTTTTTAAAGATGAAACTGGACCCCGTGTGATAAAGTCCTCAGTTTGTAGTAATGAGAATCAGTAAAAAGTGGAGATTTCTTGTTACTGGGGGAAGTACAGGTGTGGTGACAGCCATTATGTCCTTGTTATCAGGGCCCCGGAACTGTTTTTTAAGGATGGGACTCAATGTTGGCAAGCAGATCATTATTAATTTTGCCTATTTGTAGGTATGCTTAAGCAATGACAACACAGGGCACACTGGATTAAAACAACAACTACAGCTACCCAAAGCAGGAAATGATATGACTGTCATGAAAGCAATGGTAAAATAAAAAAATAAAATACAGTACTATAATATGAATATATAAATGCTATTAATATGCCAGGAAATAAGTATGGCCCTATTAAGTGAATGTAAAAGTGACCCTCCTAACACATCTGCCTGTGCACTCCACTACCTCTAAAGTAGAAGCTGTGAATGTATGTTAGAAGATATAGGATTGAACAAATGATGCTCACAAAAGAAAGTGCAGAACTTCTCCTCCTCCTCCTCTATATTTATTTCTATCCTGCTTCTTCTCTCTTTTTTTAAAAATAGTTTATTGATTAAAAACATAATAATACAATAATCGACAATTACAAAACAAAGAATGAAAAAGAAAAAAGAAATACAAAAATAAACGAAAACAACTCAAACAAAGACCCTGACATACTAAACAAACAAAACAGAATAAACAAAGAGTATGTATATATACAAATATACGTATATCGTGATAACCTATATTGTACACATTTCATTTCACTCACAACTCTAATAAAATCCGTTATAAACATTCATTTAGCTTATTTTCTTGAAGTTCTACAATCAAAACATTTAGAGTCCTATATTAGACACTTATTAACTTGTCTATGATTTGTATACAATAATATCACACAAAAAAAGGAAAAAAAACACAATAGAATACAGTTGTCGAATTACTCTGCAAATAAAAAACAGACTTCCACATTTAGTACAGCTTGCCATTCAGCCTTATAAGTATGACTTCTATACATGTTACTACTAAATAGAAAACAAAAGTAGAATATTAACCCGTCATTCAGTATAGACATCCTACATACATCTAATTACAAATTGTTAAACTTAACAATTTCTCCTTCAGGACTAAGTACTACCAACAAACTTTTTAAGTATCTTACTTTGTAGCTTAGTTCCCGTTTTTACTTTTTACTTTTTTAAAAAAACAGTTTAAAGAAAAAGAAAAACCCAATCTAGTACATTTACTCCAGCCTCTACTAAACTTTCATCCTAATACCTCTCGAAGTAAAAAACCTAGTCAATGGTTCCCAGTCTCTTTTAAATGTCTCTTGATTTGCTCCTCTAATCATCCCTGTAAGTTTGTCCAATTCCATCAATTCAAACATTTTTGTAATCCAGTCATTCAAAAGTGGGATTTCTTTCGTGTTCCACCTTGCGGCGTATAACAGCCTAGCAGCAGACAAAGAATAAAAAATTAGTTTTCCAAACTTCTTTTCTAATCTTTCATCTGAACATATCCCTAGTAAAAATAGTTGAGGGTCTAAACTAAGATTACAGTCCAAAATCTCATTTAAAACAGATCTTATGACTTCCCAATACCTTTTTGCTTTTTTACACTTCCACCACTGGTGGTATAATGAACCAATTTTCTCGTTGTATTTCCAGCACTTATTTGAGTATGATTTATGCATTTTAGCTAAACACGCCGGCGTAAGATACCAGTGATACATCATTTTATAAAAATTTTCCTTTAATCCGTAGTTCAAAGTATGTTTTATTCTCTTTACCCAACACTTTTCCCATTGGGATAACTCAATTGCGTGCCCAAAGTTCTGAGCCCACTTAATCATAGAGGGCTTAATGATTTCCGATTCCATTTCGATTCTTTGCAATATCTTATAAAATTCAGAAATCTGATGTTTATCCCTTGACCATATTACATTTTCAAAATGTTTGTCCAATGTCCCTATCAGCCGTGTCTTCTTATCAATCCAAAAACGTTCCTTTAGCTGTCTATATGAGAACCAATTGCAATTAAACCCCTCTATATTTAATTGTTTTTGCGTCTTCATTTCCCAACTATTTCCCTCCTTTAAAAGTAGTTCTTCATAAGTTAGCCATTTACTTTTTCCAAATTTATTATCTCTAGTGACAACTTCTCCAATTGCAGTCCATCTGGGTAAAATATCTTGCCAATTATTTTTTATTTTATTCCAAATTCTCAAAAGGGACTTTCGTATAATGTGATCGTTAAAGTTTCTATGACATTTTATCTTATCATAAAACAAGTAGGCATGCCATCCATAAACGTTGTCATAACCTTCCAATTTAAGATTTCTTTCGTTTTCCAATTTAAACCAGTCAATCAGCCAGAATAATATACATGCATAATAATAATTGTTGAAGTTTGGCATACCCAAACTGCCTCTATCAGTCGAATCTTGCAAAAATTTAAATTTAATCCTTGGTTTCTTTCCCGACCAAACAAATTTAGAAACTACTTTATTCCAATCGTCAAACAGCTTGTCATTTAAGATTACTGGAATATTCTGGAACAAATACATTACTTTTGGAAGGACAATTTTAATTGTTGAAATTCGGCCCATCCATGAGATTTTTAACTTGTTCCATCTCTTTAAGTCTTCTTTTATTTCTGCCCATTTTTTTTCATAATTATTTTTGAGAAGGTCACTATTTCTAGTTGTAAAATTTATTCCTAAATATTTAACCATTTTTGCTTCTTGTAGTTTAGAATTCATTTTTAATTTCTCTTTCTCTTTGGGAGTTAAGTTCATTAATAACATTTCAGGGGCGGCGGCAGTGGCAAGCCGAGGCCGCGCTCCTGGGCCCCACCCGCTCCTCCTCCCTCCCTCCAGCGGCGCGGAAGGCGGCGGCCAAGCGGCCGGAAGACTCGGGCCATTAAAAGGCCCCAACGAGCCCCTTTGCGGCGGCGGCGGCGGCAGCGGCAAGCCGAGGCCGCGCTCCTGGGCCCCACCCGCTCCTCCTCCCTCCCTCCAGCGGCGCGGAAGGCGGCGGCCAAGCGGCCGGAAGACTCGGGCCATTAAAAGGCCCCAACGAGCCCCTTTGCGGCGGCGGCGGCAAGCCGAGGCCGCGCTCCTGGGCCCCACCCGCTCCTCCTCCCTCCTTCCAGTGGTGCAGCCCTCATCTGGTGGTGGCGACCAGATAAGGGCTTTCAGCTGGCAGTAGTTTGAACGTCTTTTAGTTTTAAAATTGGTTAACAGGTCTATTTAGTATTTTCCTTTATTGTCTTTTTATTACTATTATTATTATTATTATAATTAATATTAACACAGTCACTATTACCTCCTTTTTATAATTTCTTTACATTTTTAATAGTATTACTGGGGCATTTTTAGTCTATTTTAGTCTATTTTTAGCCTATTTCTAGTGCGGGTAGATATTGGGTTAATTTGTGAAAGCATGGCCGCTAAGAACAGTACTAAGCGGAAAAGGAGGTCAACTAAAAAAGAAGTCCGTACAAATGTCAAAAGGACTAAGAAATCGGATAGGGGTCTAACAGGGAGTTCACCAAACTCTGAATTAATGGAGGCTGCTACTACTCTTAAACAATTAAAAATGGAGGAGTTATTTCTATCAAAGGACAACGACAAGTTCACTTCTGAAACATCTATGCTCTCACTGCATGAGGAACATGCTTTAAATCTTGACACAAATATTGGTATGAATCACGTGGCTGATCTAGATACGGTAGCCAGGAATTGCTTGCTTACTGCCAGAACAGTAATCGCCATTTTTGATAAGCTAACAAACATTGATCAGAAACTTGATGGACTAAAAGATCTTATGACTAAGCCCAAATGTTCATCAAATTTAAGAGTAATATCTAACAAAGAAGGTTCTAAGCAAACCCAAAACAACGCCAAAGCTGGGAATAGTGATAAGCTGGTGCTATTGCAAAACAGCATTGCTCTGCTAGTGGTCAACAACCATTATAACTATGCCAGGTGGCACAATAAGTCTGCTATATTGTACTCTCTTTCCCTTCTTTTACATCGACATCTGAATCATAATGAACTACTTGGAATTGACTGGCTGCCTGTTCATAATAACACCAAGAGAATTGTCCTGCGATTTAATAATGCCACAACACCTTCTCTGATACTGAAAAATTGGAGTTCATTTAAGAAGTTCTCAATTACACCATTACGTGTCTTTCGTAATTCCAACATCCAGCCTTTGATGAGGCTACATTCAAGACACAAAGCTTTTTATCAGGCAGATAACACTGACAAGGATGTCAGGAGGATAACATCAATTCCTGAGAGCTTTATTGATGATGATGGCAAATTGACTGAAATGTTTGGTTCTCTTACTGAAGAAGAACAAAAGCTAGTGTTAAATAGATTTGACGATGTCAAATCTATACTGTTGTCAGTAACAGAGGAAACCAAGACAATTAAGGACCTACTACCTATCAGTTGTCCCACATCGGAACCTCTGTTGCAACCCAAAAATGGATCTGAACGAAGTATTGGTGAAGTTAAGGATGATTTGATTCCTCTAATGTATATGTCACCTAAACGCCCATTAGATTGCTTGGCAGACCCTCTTATTCCACTGTCTCAAACTACTTTTAAACATATGACTGGTCAACACTGTGAGTCTACGCAGTTAATATCATTGAATACTCCTAATCATATTATGAATACACAAACACCCGAGAACAAGAGAAGAAGAGACACCAAGCTAAACTCCTCCGCTGCCAAAATAACTAAGCAGAGTCTATTTGTTAGCCCTATTAATGTTGCTCCTGAGAAGGGAAACATATCTAATGGCTATGCTAGCAATAATGAGCAGCAAGTTGCTATAACTCAAGAACAATCAATAATGTCTGGCAATTGACATTTAGCTAAATTGTCCACCTTGTATCTTATTTCATGGAATATAGCTGGCTGGAAGTCTAGATGCAGGGACCCAACCTTCTTGCCTTTTGTCAATAGATATCATGTTATCTTTTTACAAGAAACATGGCTTGCGGAAGAAATATCCATAGAGGGTTATAAGTTCATGGGATTGAAAGCAACTCTTGGCAAAGGAAATGGGAGGCTTTGTGGCGGTCTAGGGGTGTTGATATCCTTGGCACTTAGGGTCCAAATAGTTAAGGTTTCTGAATTGGAACACTATGCCCTTGCTGTTCTTTTAAAGCTTAACAACAATTTATTTTACTTTATTAATATCTACATTCCCCCACTTCAGGGTCGGGTTAAGATAGTAAGCATATGGAATAAGCTCAATCTTTTCATGAAAGGCTTAATGTTGGAGACTCCTACAGCAAATTTCATTGTAGCCGGGGATTTTAATGCCAGGATGGGTGCTGATGATGTGTCCTTATATGCCAAATACAATTGCCGACCCCCTTCTCCAATAGTTATCCCTCCAATATTGTGCCGCAAATCCAAAGACTTGTTTTGTGACTTCAAGGGGCTTTGTTTAGCTCGTTCTTTTGACGAACTAAATTTAATCATTCTCAATGGTAGCTTCAAGGATGATCACCCAGCTGAATATACACACTGGGCAGGCTTTAGACCATCGATCCTTGATTACATGGGGGTCTCTTTAAATTTAATCTCTAGTATCTCTAAGTTTGCAATTATTAGCAGACCTGACAGCGACCACTTTCCAGTCACCTTGTGTCTTGAATTTCATGATAGTTTTACCCTGCCACTTGACAAGATCCCTATCTGTGTAAATGATGTGAGCCTAACTCGAGCCAAATGGTCCCTTCAATTGTCTAACACTCTTACCAGGTTCCTGACCAGTGATTCAATTAAGTCACTTTCCTCTGCAATATCCGATAGCAACTCGGACTCTGAAATTTTGTCTAATTATAACACCTTAATTAACTCCTTACAACCATTGTTAACTGTCCCCACGGGAAATGCTGTTAGGTATAAACCATCACGCCACCAGAGTTGGTTCGACTCTGAGTGCAAAGAATTTTGGGCCCACCTTAAATATTTGTTTAAGCAGCATAAATCAGACCCAATTAATTTTCCTGTATTAGAACTTCTAGAACAGAAGAAAAGATACAAGTCTTTGGTAAGACAAAAGAAAAAGGATGCTTTAATTGGCTCTTGGAATAAATTAATTATGCTAGCTAGTTCAAGTAATTCCAGCTTATTTTGGAAGGAGGTTGCCCCTTCGTTCAATAAGAACGCTAGCACTCTTACAGCTCAGATCCCAGCTCACATATGGGAAAGTCATTTCTTCAATCTTTATGATTCTGTTGAAAGTTCTCCAAGTCTTTTAGTCTCTGATCTTATGACACAAGTCTCGGCTCTTCCTTTTTGGCCTCCTGTCTCACATTCTGAGGTTAAGAGACTTATTACCCAACTCAAACCCGCCCGCGCTCCAGGTGCAGACTTTATAACAGGGGAAATACTCAAAAATAACCTTGATTGGTGGGTCCCTGTCCTCTCTAACCTATTTACGGCCATTGATAGATCTGCTTCCATTCCACATGACTGGGGCCTGGCAATCATTATCCCTATTTATAAAAAAGGTAATAGAACTGACCCCTCTAATTTTCGACCAATTAGTCTTTTGAGTTTGGTAAGTAAGTTGTATACAAAACATCTTCTAAATAAGTTTTTAGACTGGCTTGAATCTGAAGATATACTAAAGGCAGAACAGGCAGGCTTTCGACCTGGACGCTCCACTATTGACCACGCAATGATATTGAATTACCTTGCTGAAAAATATCTCCAATATGGCCAACCACTATATGCGGCTTTTATTGATTTTAAGTCCGCTTTCGACTCAGTTAGTAGAACTAGACTATGGGAAAAACTACTGAGCACCAATATAGACAAGCGACTCCTTCTCCTTCTCATTAAGATCCATGAGAATTCTAGTATTAAGGTTAGATGCAGCCCTCAAGGACATGTCACTAAGACCGTCTCTGTTAAGACGGGGGTTAGACAAGGTTGTGTTCTGGCCCCTACCTTATTTAATTTCTATATTAATTCCCTCGTCTCTGTTTTGAATAACCTTTCTTTTCACCCTCCTAAGCTGGCCAACAAGCACATTAATTCACTGCTTTATGCAGATGATGTTGTTATTCTGTCATTATCTCCCATTGGTCTCAAAAGAGCCTTAAATTCCTTGGCTTTGTTTTCCAAAGAGGAGAAATTGACAATCAACTCCTCGAAGACCAAGATTCTTATCTTTGCTCATCGCCCCAAGCTGATTCAATGGACTCTAGATAGACAACCTATTGACCAGGTCAAGACCTTCAAATACCTGGGAATTGTGTTCCAAAATACTGGTAGAAGAACTGCCCATTCCGAATATATCATCGGTAATGCCCAAAGAACCGTAATGGCCATTTTAAGATTCTTTTTCAGTAAAGGCGCTCAGTACATCCCGGCTGCAATAAAGCTGTTCATTACCAAGGTCCGCCCGCAACTTCTATACGGAGCCCATTTGGGCCCATATAGTAATATTAATGTAATTGAACGAGTACAAACTAAGTTTCTTAGGAGAATTTTTCAGGTTGCCCACTGTGTTCCGAATGCTCTCCTCAGGAGGGAGGCCGGGATTATTAAGATAGAATCCAGTATATGGATCAGTATACTTACTTATTGGCAGAAACTCCATAAGATCCCTGGAGGCCTGACTAATTTGATATTTTTAGATCCCTATAAATCTTCCTGGGGAACCTTAGTTTCTAAGAAACTAAATGAATTAGGCCTTAATGATACCGAAATCTTAAGGCTTGATATTGACAGAGCTAAGTCCTTAATCAAACAAAAAATTATAGAAGTAGAAAGAGAAATGGATTCCGTTTGTCTGTCAAAATATGTACTGTTCAGTTCTTCACCCTCGGCTCCTTCTTTGGCTCCGTATTTATCCCATGTTACCATCCCAAAGTTTAGAAGGGCTTTAACATTGGCTCGCTTTAATGTGATGCCCACGGCCTTGCTGGAAGGCAGATTTAAAAAAATACCTTTTGATTTTCGTTTCTGTCCATGTGGTTCAGGCAATGTTGAAACCAATGAGCATGTTCTCCTTTACTGTCAATTCTATAGGGATGCTCGTCTTCAATTGATTAGCCCACTTTTGAGTAAATTCCCAGGTAAATCTGATATCTTCTATTTACGTCTCCTGCTAGATAACAACGATCCAACCGTATCACATATGGTGGCCAAATTTTGTTACATTGTCTGTAAACTGCGGCCACAATTGGTTAACTGATAAGTGGACATTAAGCAGGCGTTTAGGTAGTTCTGGCTGGCATTGTATTTGTAGAGCCTATCCTAGTTTGTCCATTGGTATTTATATGTATTTATGTGTCTGTATACTTCCTTATTTTGATATTATCCTTTGATATTTTATGTATTTTGTGTATTTTGTATTTTTATGCTGGTCAAGGACCGAATAAATAAATTGATTGATAACATTTCAGTTTTATCTTTATTAATTTTAAGGCCTGTTACTGTCCCAAATTTGTAAATTTCCTTTAACAATAATATGATGTCTCCACACGGATCTGAAAGGGAAATCATTAGATCATCTGCAAAGGCCTTCACTTTATAAATTTCTCCCTTCATTCTGACACTCTGAATTTTCTCATTACTTCTGATATTATTCATTAAAATCTCAAAATTTAGAATAAATAAAAGAGGGGAGAGAGGACAGCCTTGTCTCACCCCTTTCTCAATCTTAAATGATTTTGTCAATTCTCCATTGACCATAATTCTAGCTTCCTGGTGATGGTAAATAGCTTTTATCCATTTCAGCAAGTTTTCCCCAGGGTCTAGCTTTTCCAATACTGAGAACATAAAAGCCCAATTCAAGTTATCAAAGGCCTTCTCTATGTCAAAAAAAATTAAGGCCACTTTATTATTAATCATTTTATTATGGAATTCAATTAAGTTAATCAAATGTCGTACATTATCTTTAATCATGCGTCCAGGCAAAAAACCCGCTTGGTCGTCATGAATCCAAGTTAACAACCATTTCTTGATTCTACTCGCTAAAATCATTGCAAAAATTTTTATAATCGTTATTTAATAACGAGATAGGCCTATAGTTTTTGGGGTTTGTTTTGTCTTTTTTCTCTTTGGGTATAAGTACAATAGTTGCTTCTAGCCAAGTTTTCGGAATCAATCCATCCAAAATAGCGTTCATTGTTTGCAAAAGGGGAGCAGCTAGTTGGTCCTTACATTTTTTTATAATATTCAGTAGTGAACCCGTCTGGGCCAGGAGATTTACCTAGTTTCAAACTTTTAATTGCATCCAATACTTCCTGCATTTCTATTTTTTTATTCAATTTATCCTTGAATTCTTTCATAATCTTTAACAAGGGTTGATTCTCTAAATACGCTTTGATTACCCTAGGATTATCGCTCGTCTCCTTATATAAATTCGAAAAGTAATTAAAAATAATATTTTTCATATGTAATTGGGATGAAAATAATTGGTCACCTTCTTTTAAAGTCACTATAATTTGTTTCTCTCTTTCCTTTTTCACAAATGATGCCAATAGTTTACCTGGTTTGTTTGAAGACTCAAAGTACTTTTGTTTAACGAATTTTATTTTGTTGTGTATTTCCTCCATAGATAACATGGAAATTTGACTACGAATTCTGTAAATATTCTCTTTTATTTCTTTAACTTTGGGGTTCTTTTTCAATTGGTCCTCATATTTTTTAAGTTCCTCTTCTAACTCTTTAATCTTTTTTCCTTTTATTTTTTTCCATTCCCAGCTTTTCTTCATAAAGAACCTTCTCATATACGCCTTAGAGGTGTCCCATACCATATTAATGGGGGTCTCATCATTTATGTTTTCCTTAAAAAATAGTTGCAGATGGTCTTGGGCTTCCTTAAGGATCTTCTCACTTTTTAATAGATGTTCATTCAACCTCCATTTATATTCTCTAGCTTTATATTTCATTTTCATAATCAGTGGGTTGTGATCTGACCAAACGGCAGGCAACGTATCCATTTTTACAATCCGATTGCATAATTGGGAAGAAACCAAAAACATATCAATACGAGACCAGGTTGCATGAACCTGGGAAAAATAAGTATAGTCTTTAGCGTCAGTATAGAGTATTCTCCAAACATCTTTTAAAGTCAAGATTTCCTGGAGCTCAAAAAAACTTTGTGGAAGTTTACCCTGATTTTTTCTTTTCCTAATATTACTCTGGGATCTATCAATTTGTGGGTCAATTACCCCATTCCAATCGCCCATTGCTATAATTAAATCATTATTTTTAGATTGGATTGTATCTAATAACTGGTCAAAAAAACTTTTGTTATTTGACAAAGGAGCATATACTCCAACTATAAGTATCTTTTCCCCTCTTAAATTAAGTTCTACTAAAATGTACTGACTGTTCGGATCTATCAGATTTGATTCAAATTTTCTAGTGTTGTTGTTAAGGGAAGAGGAGGAGGAAGGGAAGCCTCTCTCTGGAAGATGGCGCTGGCTGAGGCGAGCTCCCGGTACCCAGAGGGGGCAAGTGCCGCTGCCGACCCCCACCGCCTGGACCTGCTCTCCCGCTTCACCTGTCCATTGTGCCTGGAGGTCTTCGAGAGCCCCATGCGAGCCCCCTGCGGCCATGTCTTTTGCATGCCGTGCATTCAGGAATGTCTTAAACCAAAAAAGCCAGTTTGTGGAGTTTGCCGCAGCACCCTGTCTCATGGCAGCAGAGCTCTGGACTTGGAAAAGCAAATTGAAATGACAGAACTACTTGCAATGGCTGCAATAAAAAAATGAACCTGTCCAAGCTGCGTAGCCATGCAGCTGCCTGTTCAAAATACCAGAATTACATAATGGAAGGTGTTAGAGCTGTGACTAAAGTATCCTGCTTCTTCTCAATGCAGCTTACAACAATTAAAAAGTTGTTAAAATCCACAAAATACAAATGTTAAAACACAATTAAGCAATCAGAAAAAAATAAAACTAGGTTAAGATACATATTAAAACACACACACATCTTCAAAAAGCAATTAGCAATACCCAGCACATTGTGAATGATGGGCCTCATATCATCACTCATCAAATGTCTGTCAGAAGAGAAAAGTCTTTACTTGTCTGTGAAAAGAAAGTAGTGAGAGTGCCGGTCTAACTTCTCTGGGAAGGGAGTTCCAGAGCCTGGGGGTAGCCATTGAAAAGGCCTCTCCAGTGTTCCCACCAGATGTACCTGTGAGGGTGGTGGGGCAGAGAGAAGGACCTCTCCAGCAGATCTCAGAGCATGGGCTGTTTCATAAGTGAGAAAACAGTCCTTCAAATAACATGGACTTGAGGTGTGTAGGGCTTTAAAGGTCATAACCAACAGTTTGAATTGTGCCCAGAAATGGACAGGCAGCCAGTGGAGCTGTTGCAACTAGGGAGTTGTGTGCTCCTTGTAACCAACACCCATTAGTAATTTGGCTGGAGCTCTTTGGACCAGCTGAAGTTTCTGAACACTCTTCAAAGGCAGTACCATGTAGAGCGCATTACAATAATCCAATGAGAGGTAGCCAGATCTGATGTTTCAACTGGCACAAATAATAATAATATAATAATACTTTTTATTTGATATCCCGCCCCTCTGAGGTCAATCGGAGCAGCTTACATAATAAAATCATAATACAGCATTTAAGAACTATTCCCCCCCCACCCCTTAAAAAGTTATTAAATCCAACAATTTAAAAAACAACATATAAAAAGAGGATATGTGCCTCTATATAAACATCAAAAAACCAATACTAGAACAAGAAAAGAAGTGCTGGCATCAGAGAATAAAATCTCGACTCTGAAGAAGGCTTGGTCATAAAAGGGGAGGGAACATCTCCAGAATATTCTGGGGCTTTGAGCCGGTAATTATTCCTGGAAGGCCTGCCGGAAGAGATCCGTCTTGACAGCTTTTTTAAAGCTGTCAAGTGATGTCAATTGGCAGATCTCTCCGGGCAGGCCATTCCATAGTTTTGGGGGCGACAACAGAAAAGGCCCTCTGGGAGATTTACAAAAGCTTTAACTGTGTAAATGCATTCCTGGCCACCATTGAAACCTGAGCTTCCAGGCTCTTATCTTAATCCAGGAGCACACCCAAGCTGCGAACCTGCATTTTTTTGATGAATACCTGCATCCATCACCAGCTGATTCCCTGATTTGCCTTTTGACTGACCAGGAGCACCTCCATCTTGTCTGGATTAAGTTTCAGTTTGTTTGCCCTCATCCAGTCCATCACTGATGATAGGCACTGGTTTAGGACCAAAACAGCCACTTTGACTTGTGGTAAAAAGGAGTGATAGAGCTGAGTGTCATCCACACACTGATGACACCGAACCCCCAAACTCCAGACAACCTTTCCCAGCAATTCCATTTATATGTTAAATAGCATGGGAGACAGAACCAAACCCAGAGGGATCGCACAGGCCTAGGGGCCAAACAGGAGTCCCCTTTCTAGGTTTGCCCCTGCAGACAAGCTACTAAAAAAGAGTGCCCCAAGTTCCATCCCAGCAATGGACCCAGAAGATACCAAGTTGATGGTACTGAAAGCTATTGAGAGGTCCAGCAGAATAAATAGAGACACACTCCCCTTGTCTGGCTTCTGGCATAGGTGATCAAAGCCATCTGAATCAGACCAAAATGGGGCTGAACCAGACTTAAATGGATAATCTCTTTCATCCAGAACCCCCTGGAGTTTGGAGGCCGGCACATGCTCTAGAATGTTCATAGAATCATAGAGTACATCGTAGGCAAGAATGACTCTGTCATCATCACCTTCAGGTCATTAAAATCCCTCTTTGTTTTCTGAAATAGAAAAAGTCAGATGAACTCACTCTGATTTACTCCTCTGCATTTTTTTGATGAATACCAGTGACCCACCTGCTTGTGCCTAGAGTAAACAAGAGTCTACCCGAGGTACCACATTTTGTAACAATTTTTAAAAACCATAACTTACAGCATGAAAGAGAAAGGTCAATAGCCCTTGGGGAGTGAAACCATTTGTCATTCATTAGAGGCAGTTAATGACAGGGATAATGGCACTCATTAGGCAGCATGCAAATATGGCCATGCTTCAATAATTCTCAAACTTTTGGAAGGAACCAAACTGAACACAACTACTAACATTATCTTCTAATGCAGAATTCTCAGTAGAAATCAGAGTTGTTCATTTGTTGAAATCTTTTGGCAGAGTAGTTCTCATATCCTTTTCTCTTTTTTGTTGACATGAAAAGTATTTGAAAAGTGTGATATAGCTTGCCTCTTTTGTCCCTATATATGTTGAACTATCCACAAATTAAAAACAAAATAGAGAATAGGTATTATAATTAATAAAACATACAGCATTCACATACATTCATATCACTGATCAGAAAATAGTTGGGTGTCTGAAAGAAGCATAAAACCTGTCATTTGCATAAGAGCTTTTCAGTCAGACCTTGATAAATCCAGGAGAAAGATATTTATGAAAATGAAGCTCTCCATCTACCTCATGGGATCCCCACTCCTTTGACAAGTACCGGTACAATTAATTTGAAAGATATCTTTAAATCACAACTAAACAGGGAGTCAGGCCTATACCCAAGAAATCAGATGAAAATATATGAATTAAAGAGCAAATGTAATACAATGATAGAGTAAAATGGAAAATAACCTGAAAGAACGAACAAGAAAAAGTTAATTCTTACATACAAATCTTATAACTGTCAGAATCCATATTGGTTCTACTAAGATTTGGTTTTGCTGAACAGGGTTTTGTGCTATTTTTATGTCATATTGTTAGGGGATAACGGCTGTCTGGTTTTGGGTTTTGCCTTTTGCTGTTTTTGCCTTTTGCTGTAGGTGGCTGCTGTTTGTTTTATATAATCTTGGAGATGCGGGTGCTTTGCTTAGTTATTTTGGGCTAGAGTGTGGAATGTGTAGGAGGGCTGGGATTGTGAGCTTGGTAGTTCTTGGGCTTAGTATAAGGGGGGGTGGAGGGTGCTTAGATCTGGGAATTTGATGGTGGGAATGTATTGTTTGTGCCAATTTTCAGAAGGTAGAGTTATGGATTAGGGGTTTTTTAATATGGTTTTTGGTCCAACAGTGGGCAGTTCCAGCTGAAACACTGAATTGGTGAACTTCTGGCTTTGTGACTTCAATAAAGGTATTTGTTTTGGTTTACCATACAAGACTCATTGGTTGCACTTAGATTTAGAGCTCCCAGTTCTGACAATAGCATGCAAAATTAGCTACAGTCAGCCATTTATATATATAAAAAAATACACTTTCTCCTTAACCTTCCACCAGCCCTCTATTATATTCCCAACCATCTAGCAATTTGACCCTTATAAATAAGAAAGAAAAACCAAACAGCTAACTATTCTAAGGGGGAAGGCTTTTGAAGAAGACTCACGTGATGGTTATGGGCAGTTAATCCAGGATCCATCAAATATGGTTTAAGAAAATTAAAATGGCAAAATTTATCCAGGGAGAAATGGATGAAAAACGTGAGTAAAGAAATGAAGTGTAATCCTTCTACTGTGAGAAAATAAAAGAGAAAGCAAGGGGTGTCCAGAAAACCATAGACTCTTCAACACTGTTTGCAAGTCAGAAATCTAGTCCAGAAAAAAGCTAGCTCTGTAAACATCACAAGAAAAAAATTCTGACCAGGGAGGATCAACAACAGCAAAACAAAAACAAAAAAGAAAGGAAAGAAAGAAAAGGATGACAAAGAGTCTCTGTGGCAGACTTAGCTGTAGAAAACCTAACCTTCTGTAAAATTATTGGAAGCAAAAAATATATGAACCAAAAAACAAAGTTCCTGACTCTCTTTGTTTTAGAAAATGGCAATTTCATAGGCAGTGCAGTGCTGACCAAACTAGATCCTGCACCTAAATCTCTATCAGGTGTTTTTCCTGCCCATGGTACCTCTCACTCCCTGGATTAATTTTGAGTTGTTTGCTTACCTGTTTACCATCACTAAACATACTTAGACTATGGGTAAGGCGAGTGAGTGCAGCCACATTTTTGTGCCACACCCCACAAATTTGGGGGTCTAGAATTTCAGTAATCACTATGCAATAATGTTTCCCAAAAGCTTCAGGGAGATGATGGGTATGAGTCACTTTTTTTCTGCACGGAGATGCTGTTACACATTTTGTTGCATTTGGAGGTCATCGCCTTTTTTCTGCACAGAGGTGCTGTTACACATTTTGTTTCATTTTGCATTTTGGTGGCATATTTTTAAAGTTTAGTGAGGGTTTTTTTCAGATAGCTAAAAACCGTGGTCTTGGTCTGTAATGGGGGATGAGCGATGCAAAATTCCTCCCAGTGCAGAAGGAATGACTATTAGTGCCACACACAAAGCAGAGCAAGAAAGGGTTAACACATTGGGGCTGGCATCCTCTTGGTCAATCTCCACTAGAATAGAGTTTAGACCCATTGAATCAATTCTTGTATGGTGAGTCAGCATATAGATAAATCCCATTATTTCAATAGCTCTGCTCTGGACAGGACTGACAATAAGAGTTGTTGTTGTTGTTGTTGTTGTTGTTGTGTGACTTCAAGTCACTTCTAACTTATGGTGACTGTAAGGCAAACCTATCATGGGGTTTTAAGGAGCCATGGTGGTTCAGTGGTTAAATGCCAGTATTGCAGCCACTCACAGCCACAAGGTGAATTTGATCACAGGCAGGGATCCCGGGTCCACTCAGCCTTCCATCCTTTCGTAGTCGGTAAAATAAGCACCCAGCTTGTTGGGGGCAATTGGCTTACACATTGTAAACTGCTTAGGGAAATTCAGTGTTCTCTACCTACAAAGAAGCCTGTGGCTTCACACAGGAAGAAGACATGCTTGATTCCAAAGAGAGCATCTTCTTTGAATTATAAATGGACATTAAATTTCCTTTACCAGTGACCACATGGCCAAAGGAGGAGGTGCTATCCTGCCTGCAAATTGCCCTCTCTACCATCTAAAACTAAGATCAGAAACTACAGAATGCAGGTCTATGGCTAACATCTTCAGTTTTTTTCTCCTGTGCCTGATGAAGAAACCAGTGTGGTTTCGAAAGCTTGCAAGATGTAATTGTGCATTTCGGTTGGGCCAATAAAGGTATCATTGTTTGGATGTTATTGGATTTCTTGCTTAGGGAGTGTTAGTTCACTGATAAGCGGTATAGAAATGTACTTGCTATTGCTATTTTCTGGGACTGAGAGTGTATTACTTGCCCAAGGTCACCCAGTAGGTTTCCATGGCCAAGCATGGATTCAAAACCCAATCTCTAGAGGCCCAGTCCTGTGCACAGACCAATACACCATGCTGGCTCTCAGCACTAAGATTTTGCCCTAGGTTTTAATATGCTAACAAATCTAATTCAGTCACGTTTACATTGAAAGACGCTTTTTTATTTTGTTGGGTAAGTTAATTTTAAATTGACATTTAAGTTTATATTGTTTTCATAGTTTAAAAGCCTTACCAAATTAAGGTGTAAAATCCTATCTATGATTTTACTCCTCTCATCCAGTGCAAAGTCACTTTTTTTTTTTACAAAGAACAGCAGTTTTCTGTTGGTTCGGCTGAAAATCAGCATTAAGCTGTTCCATATGCCTGTCCTATGCCCTCAGAAGTAGGACAAGACAGCAAATAATGAGGTGGATCATCATTTATCTATTCCTTGCAGCTTGCCATCACCATTGGGAGAACTACATCTCAAATAGTTCCCAGCAACAGAAATTATAAATGGACAGTGGATATTTTAGTTGGTGAGTTTTTTCAAATAATGGCCATACCAGGATCTCCCTTAAGGCTGCAGCTATTTGTTGTACCTTCCCTTAATAACACAGTCATAATGTAAGAATTTAAAGACATAGCCATGTTAATCTGTAGAATTAATATAGAGAGAGTTTTTGTAGCACCTTTGAGACTAACTGGAAAAAAAAAGTGTATAGCATTAGCTTTCGTAGACTTTAGTCTACTTCTTGAGATGCTTATGATGGAGTGGAAGCCAGGGACAGAGAGGAGTGCAGGAGTTTGACTGAAGAAAACTGAAAAGGAATGTTGGCTACTGCAGAACCAGTCAGCATGAGTAGAACCCATGAGCTCTACATGATACATAGTTTTGCAAAGGGCTCCCCACACATAGGTTCCCCAGGAACGACATTCCATTGCTTGCACTTGTTAAAAAATAATGTTTCTTCGCCTTTCTGGAAGTCAGGAAGAGCAAGAATTGAGTGGCCAAGTGGTAATCTAAGAAAATTTGGATATCTACACGGGTGTATGGACTCCACTTCATAGTGACATTGGTATGCCGTCAGAACAGGAGGAGATTTTTTGTGGGTGGGACTGGCTGGGTCCAGGAAGTCTGGTGTGTGTCCTCATGGTTTTCTATTCCACTGTACATTCAGCCATGAGATCATCAGTGAGGGGTTAGATCAGGCTACCCCTCCCTCTTCCTCCCCCTTCCCAAGTGTCACGTTTGTATTTACAGTTTTTACTCTCATCATCTAATCCACACACATACCCATTAGCGTTCTGTCAGCTTTGTTTTTACTTCAGTGAATGGGATGCACACATTCCCTCTTCCCTTTCTCTGATCCACTCCTGATCATTTGCTCCATTGCTTGTGCTGAGATATGCAGTGTATATATGGGGGGGGGGGGGGAGGAAGTGTGTGAAATCTCTGCATGAGTGAGCAAGTGAATGATTGGGGCGGCTATCGGAAGGGGGAGAGGGAATGTGCACAGTCTATTCATGGAAGTGAATACAATTATTATTATTATTATTATTATTATTATTATTATCCCACCCTTTTCTTAAAACTGGGACTCAAAACATAAAGTGTTACATTAAAACAGAATTAAATTAATACACTATTAAAACAGTTTGCATGTGAAAGAATAAAATATAGTTAAAAGTAAAAAGTAAAAATACTTTAAAAGAATAGAACACCCAGCAACAGCCAGCAAAATACTACAATACAGAGACATCACAATGCTAATGGTGTGGAAGGGAGGACTGGAGGGAGGAAGAGTAAAAACAGTAAAAACAAATGCGGCACTTGGGTGAGGGGAAGAAGAAGGAGGGGTAGCCTGATCTGATCCCTCCTCCCTGATCTCATGGCTGAATTTTTCCATAAATGAAAGCTAATTAAAAAAAATTCTCCATCATATGTGCATGTATGTTTTTTGTGTACATTGAAAATTCATTCACTCACTCATTGGGACAGCAAAGGGGTAAAGGGAATTGGATGGGGAAGAATCTTATCAGAGTGGATCCAATAGATTGACAGTCAAACAATAAGAGCTATTGGCTGATAGGTTGGTGCATGCTGGAAAGTGGGGGAAGCCAGGGGGAAATGTGTGGATGGCTATGTTGATGTCACCTCGCTGTGTCTGTTGGTGTGTGGCACTAATGAGGTCACTGCCAGATCACTGTGGACCAGGAAAATGCAAGGGGAAGCTGATTTGTTTTGCCAGTGTAGATGCACCCTAGCATATCAATTCTCAGTCTACCTTTCTTTAGGCTAAATATGCTGAGCTCCTTCAACTGCCTCATAGGATTTGGTTTCCTGACCTTTTACTCCTTTGACACATTCTGGCTTTTAACCTCCTTCTTAACCTATGGATGCAATACATCAGGTGAGGCAAGACCAAAGCAGAATTGTATGGTACTGTTTTCTTGATCTAGACACTATACTTCTGCTAATATGACCTAAAACTGAATTATATTTCTTGCCACATCACATCTTCACCTCATGTTTAGCTTGTGGTCTACTGAGACATCTAGGTCTTTTTTCATACTGTCAAACTATGTGTCATCCATCCTATATTTGTGCATTGCCTTTTTCTTGCATAAATGTATAACTTTACATGTTGTTGTTATGTGCCTTCATATTGTTTCCAACCTATGTCAACCCTAGCATACGGTTTTCTTGACAATATTTCTTCTGAGAAGGTTTGCCATTGCCTTCTACTGAGGCTGAGAGTATGAGACTTGCCCAAGGTCACCCAATGAGTTTTCATGATTGAGCAGAGATTTGAACTCTGCTCTCCAGAGTCCTAATCCAACACCCAAAGCACTATGCCACTCTGGCTCTCCACTCTGGCTCTCCAAATTTGAACATGTATCCTTGTTCAAATTAATTCTGTCTGTTTTGGGACAGTTTTCCAATTTGTTAAGGTCATCTTGCATCATGGTTATGTTTTCTAGATATTAACTACCAATGCAAATGTGGTGTCACTCATAAATTTGATGACAATTCCCTGTACTTCTTTATTCAAGTAGTTTAAAAAAAATTGAACAACACTGAGCACAGGACAGAATCCTACAGAACCACATGCGTCATTCTGTCCTGGAAGAGGGTGATTGTGTGGGGCCAGCAATCACTTACAAATCTATGTAAGGATGCATCCAGACTGAACTTTCCCTGTTTTTGTTCCTGTTCTTTCCAACCTGTGGAGCTGGTATAAAAATTATCTGATCATACCAGAAACTGACAGTAAATATTCTGGGATAAACAAAATGTGTATGGATCTCCAAAATAAAACCAGAAAGAATAGGAACAACATCTGGGTCAATCTGGATGTGCCCTATGGGTTGTATCATCTGGCCCACCTTTTACCAGCTTGTCCATGAGACTATAATGTGACACCTCGCTGAAATCAGGATAAACTACATCCACCATGTTCCCCTGATCCACCAAGCTTATAACCCTATTCAAAGATTACCAGCGTGAACATTGTTTTCCTTTTGGGAAAAAACCAGAGGCAAAGTAGGTGTTGAACAGTTCCATTTCAGTGTCACTCATTACTTTTTCTCCATGTCTCCTTGTTCTTCCTCTTTTTCAAATGTAGCCAGTTTTTTAAAAAGAATTATTTCAATCTAAACTCATTCTGGGTTTTAAATATTCTGATCTTCTCCCTACAACTGCTGGTTATTTGTTGGTACTCTACCTTGGCAATTGCTTCCTCCTTCTATTTCTCAATCATGTCTCCTGAAAATATCAGCTCATCTCAGTTTCAGTTTATCTCGTTCTGTAGCAGTCACAGGGTGCATTTGTACTGTAGAAATAATGCCATGTGGCACCACTCTAAGTGCTGTAGTTCCATCCTATGGGATCCTGGAAGTACATTGATAGTTCTTTCTTGATTTTAGTTACCACTTCTTCGTCCGCTAGTAGTGCTTCCTTTAAGCACCACATGTATTCCTTTTTCTTTGAATTTATTGATAATGTTATTGGTGCGTGGTCTGACATACTCATAGGTAAGATATTACTACTAGATATTTCTTTGCTTATTGTTGAGGATACAAAGATCATGTCTATCCTTGACCATGTATTAAATCTATTTGAATAAAAGGTATAGTCTTTATTACCTTTATTATGTAGCCTCCATATATCTACCAATTTTTGTTCCTCTAAGAGTTCGAATGCTAATCTCGGTAGTTTACCCTGATATTTTTCACTACGTTTTTGTATAGATCTGTCTTCTGTTGAGTCGACCACTCCATTCCAGTCTCCCGCGATTATAATTTTATCATACTCGTATTGTCTGATGTTATTTTTAAGTTCTTTGAAAAAGATTGTTTTGTCTTCTTGGGGTGCATAAATGTTAATTAATAATACTTTCCCAAGTTCTATGTTTATTTCAATGGCAATGTAGTAGCCATTTTTGTCTTTAAAGATCTCATTTGTTTTAATATTATCCCTTACATATATTGCTACCCCTTTTTTCTTAGAGGAGGAATGAGATGCTACAAATATTTTACCTAGTTTTTTATTTTCTAACAGATGTACATCTTTGTTTCTAATATGCGTTTCTTGAATACATATTATATCCTTTTTTTGTTTAACTAAATAGTGTAGAATTTTGTTTCGTTTACTTTTTGAATTTAAACCATTCACATTCCAAGATATTACTTCTAATACCATTTTCTTTTAATTAATCTAACTTTATGGTAATTAATATCTATAACTTAATTTCTTTCCTTTCCTTAATCTTAAATTGGTTTGAATATACCGCTTTTTTTCTTTTATTTTTCCTTTCTTTTCTTTTTCTTCATCTGTTGTTTCTTCTGTTAAATTTGCTCTCATTTCTTCCTCTTCCTGATTATCTTCTTGTCTTTTTCCCTCGAGTTTAGTTTGTTGTAATATTTCATCATTCTCATCTTCGTCTAGATCCTCTAGATCTATTAAAGAATTTCCAGTATCTCCCTTATCTTTTTCATTCTGGTCCCTTTGTCTCCTAATTTTGCTTAAATCAATTTTTTTTTCTGGTCTGTTTTCTGGTTTCTTTATTACTGCCTTCTGGTTTCTTGTTTCTGTTTTTTCTTCGTGTTCTTTTTCTTTAGTTTCTTCTTTTTTAGGGTGAATGTTTTCTAGAAATTCTTTAGCTTTCTGCAATGTATCTATTACCCATCTCTTTTTTCCTATTATGAAGCTCACTCCTTCTATTCTTTCCTATCTGTATTTTATATTATTCTGTTTCAAGTAATCTGTTATTTCCTGGTATTCTTTTCTTTTCCTTAATATCTGCAATGGGATGACTGTAAATATTTGAACCTCTTGGTCTTCTATATAACATTTTTCCTTGTAATTTGCTTCAAGAACTAAATCTCTTACCCTTTCTTGTACAAAGTAGATATTTATATCTCTCAGTAATTGCCTGTTTGTCGCTAACTGTGAGTTCACTCTATATAACTTATCTACTTCTCCGTCAAGCTGTTCTATTGGCCAATTGATAAATTGGGCCAAAGCTGGTATGACGTGAGCTTCCAAATCTTCGCTGTACTTTTCTTGTAAACCTCTTATTTTTAATGCCTTACTTTCAAGTTTTAGTTCCAATAAAGCTTTCTGGTTATTTTCCTGATATTGTGTTTTTTCTATTAGATTTGTTCTTTTCTCTAAATTGTCTGTTTTCGCTTCAATTACTACAACTTTAGTTTGTATTTCCTTCATTTCTGTAGTTATTTTATTTATACTTTCTTTAAATTCTTTTAGTTCTCTTTAAAGCTCAATTTTCAGTTGTTCCTTCATTTCATTAATTTCTGCTCTTATTTCTGTTCGAATTTCCTCTCTAATATCAGCCCTTAATTTTCTAATTTCATTCAAAAAATATCTTTTATTCCTGTATCTGATGATTTTCCATCTACAGGTAAGTTAATTTCCTCTCCTTCTTGTATCTGTTGTTGTGAATCAACACCGGTTGCCATTATCTTACCATAGAGTTAATCTTAATTTTTTTTCTTTTCTTTTTCCCTTTGGTAGATAAGTAAGTAAATGAGGTCCAACTTATCTATTAAATTGAATATCTACAGTATAATAAAATACTATTATTGTATCTAATGCACCTTTTTTCTAAAAAGTTAAGAAGGAAATATATATCTATTTCAGTAATTCTCTATAATCTCGAAGAAAGAGAAGAAAAGGGGAAAAAAGTAATTTGTAAGTTTTCTGGTTTTCTGTTAGTCCGCCACATAAATATTACACTAAGTAGTATTTAAATACTTAGGCTAAGAGTAGCTAAGCAGTAGTTTCAGCTTAATACAAGACTCATGGATTATAAACTAAAAGTTAGAGCAGATAGGAAGGTTTTCCAAAGAGAGAGAGAGAAAAAAAGCCAACTGGCTAAATTTAAGGTCACTGCGTCCGCTGCAACCACTGTTCTCTTTCTCACACTCACTGGCGCTCTCTCTTCCTCCTCCTGAACACCAGGAGCGTTGAGTGGCTGGCTGGTGGAATTTAAAGCCGCCGCCTCCGCCTCAACAGCTGTTCTCTCTCTCACTCTCACTGGCGCTCTCTCTTCCTCCTCCTGAACACCAGCGGGATCCTGTGATTTGTAGTTTTACAAGGTCTTTAGCCCTCTCTGCCAATGGGTGTTGATGCCTCACAAAACTACAAATCCCAGGATTCTATAGGATCCAGTCATGGCAGTTAAAGTGGTGTCAAACTGCAGTATTTCTACAGTGTAGATGTACTCAGTTTCTTTCTCAGTGAATTGTAATTGTGTTTCAAATATCTCACATTTAAGAAACTCCCAACTGTGATGAACACTATCTGCTTTGTGTATTTCTGACCATGGATTTCACCAATTATTACTTAAAACTTATTGAGGCCCAGAATGTACTCAACTTTCTCTTTCTGGATTTTCTTTAAAAACTAATTTTATGGAAACAAACAGTAAAAAAAAAATGCAGCAAACTTCTGTGTGACAAAGCCTCCAATCAGAAATACATAAAAAGTTATATATTTCATTAATATTGTTGATCAACTTATTAGATGATGTATGCAAATCAGATGATTCTTGAAGAAATAAAGCAGAGGAGAACTCTGATTTAAGGTCTGCATTTTAAATGATTTGAAGTCTGAGCAGAAAGATGTAAGGAAATCTCTGGCCCAGATTATTACACAAATATAGCAAACAAATAAAAATATCAACTTCAGAAGATATGTCTCAGGAATTGAAAAGTTACTAAAAAATTGATTTCAGATAGAAAATAGGAACTGGACACTATGGCTCTTTTGGAACCTAAAAATGTCTTTAAGATTAGAGGAATATATGAAAGGATTGTGGATGTTAAGTGGCTTACAGTTTCGATCCTTAAGTGGCATCATCTCCATTTTTCATTTCAGAACCGGGGTTCTCTGGGAGATCATTTTGGAGCCTTGAGTGTACTGCATTGTCGGCCCAAGCACATATTCAGTAATGTGAATTGGCTACTTGTTATTCACCTCAGACCACAGTTGGGGAAGGTGAACAATCCTGAGGTCTCTCCCTCACCTCCACTGCAATGCCTCCATTTCTTCAGCATCTGCATAGGCTTCCATGAGCCCTATCACTTGGTCCAACATCTTAGGCTGATGACATTGGACCCAGCTTGTAGCAGGCCCAGGAAAGGCTGTGACATACTGTTCAATCATGACTAACTTTTCCATCTCCACCAATGACTTCATCACTGTTTTTCCACTGTAAACCATTGGAGTGAGTACTTTGTATGGGGGTTTGTGGGTGCAGACTGGGCTTCCACTACACCTCACAAAATCACTTTCTGTACATGTCCTCTGAAATGTTTAGCATGTTGACTATAATCTGTTTTACTTTGACATAGTTTCCCACCTTCTTGAATGTTAGAGTACTGGTTTCCATTTGTGCAGGCCCAACTAAGCAAAGTGCTGACATGAGGGCCCACTTGGCCCTTGGCCATTTGGCTATGAGGGCCACACATTCAAAAATATTTAGAAAAGCTTCCAGACCATCATGGTAGCACTAATGGATGGGTTCTTCAACAGATTTACTATCTGGGTCTACATCTGTATTTGCACTGTCTGTTGAACTGCAAACACTTGATTGAGAAGTTGAGCCTGGTGAATGGAAACATCTTGTAGTAACCTTTGGTTTTGCTCTGCAAACCAGAAAAACAAATTCTCAGATGGTTTAGGTAAAGCTCTGTCTCCAGGCATCATGCCTGCATTTGCCACCACTGTGGGCTTGCCCCCTGATTGTGGGAGACTGCGGCTGCTCCGTCCACCAATTTCCGTGTTGAACAGTACAAGCGCACATTTGCAGATTGTCATTACCAAGTAATTTATTCATGTCAGTATCTCCACAATAGTCTTCTTCAGGGGGGAGAGGGTTAAAGAAGCTACTGGCCAAACAATGCACTACACCCGTAACTTCAAATCAGAGCTTCCCCCTCTGGGGTTAACATAAGCAGCAAGCACCTTCACTCCTTCCCTTCTTCACAGCTGTCAGACACTCCAACTCTGGGCCTTAACCAGCCAGTGCTTTTATAGAGGCTTCCACTCCACCTTCTCATTCCCCTGGGAGTTTGGCATCTAGAGGTATTGGGGGGATCAAATGGCACGGTCCTTTAGGATGCCCACAGTTCAATCTGCCCATGGCAGGTCTTGCTCAAGAGGACCACACGATGGGTATCTGAGGCAGTAGCTCTTCAGGCTTTCCCTCAACATTTGGTCCCTAATCTACCCCTTGGCCTTAGCACAACCATTTCTCATTCCCTCGGCTGTGCCCTTGCCTTCCACCTAGTTCCTTCTCAGCCACCTTTCACTCATCTGTCTGACCTGTTTCTCAGACATTCCTCCTCCTCCTCCTTCTTCCATGTCTCCTCCCTTTTTAACTCACCTCCTCTTGCTGATCACTCTGCCCCTTCTCCCTCTACCCTCCATTAACCCCAGTCTCTTCTGTTTCTGAGTTCCTTCTGCCCTCTGGTTGCATCTCAGACATGCTTTCTCTGATGTTTAGTGTAAGATAAGGTCCAGGCAGGTTCTTAGGTGACAGCCTAAGACCACCCCTGTACCCAGTCACAGCTACACATACACTTAGGGTGTTTTTTTAAAAAATAACAATCACTGTCTCACTCCTCCATTTGCTATACATTTGTATACCACAAATAGAAAAATAATAAAAGATGGACTGGGCCAAAGTTCCATTGAATCATGTGGAATCAGAAGAGGAGGAGGAGGAGGATACAATAAAATTGGAGTCAGCCCCATGGATAATTCCTTTAAAGTTCAGAGGAAAATTCAGGGAGGATTTACTATACGACTAACATGGGAGTCATTACCAGCCACTTCTCTACCCTAATTGCCTGATACTTGTTACAATCAGATTACACCTTGCATTTAATATCCAGTTTCTTTCAGGAAACAAAGTTTCCTACTCTTTCCTCTTATGATCCTTTTCCCTCCTCTGTTTCTCTATCAGTCTTTCAATCTCTCTGTGTGATTGGTTCAACTATTTCACTCTACTTGGTAAATTAAGATTTCAGTGTCCCATCTGTGCCACTCTCTCACAAACCACCTGCAGTACCAACGAGAAATACTTCGGCTACATATGCCCAGGCAAGAATCATGGTGTATCAGGAAACAGAGGTGTTTGAGATGAATCACATTAACAACCACATGTGTGCTTTATAGGAACCATCAGGCACTTTCAGTGAGCGGGTTCCCACTCCTTGAAAAATATAGTATGAAATACAAAAGTCAGCAGCAATCAGCTAGTCTAACACTGGCTAAATCCCATTGGAAAGGTTACATTAATGTCATATTATGTGTATGGGAGACACTGGTTAGAAAGTGAATGTAATCAAGTCCTCAGTTCAATAACACTGAGTATATGTACAAATGTATTGAGGGAGATTGTAATATAATCCCAAACTGAGAACGTAATTGAGAGTGTAACAATTCTTAAATCAGAGAAAAAAACATAATTATGAAGCTCAGACACCATTTAAGTCTTATGGATGAAAATATTCATCCACAGCTATGCTTATAGCATAGTCTAGGACTCTTTTCCTTGCAGCTAGTTACAATCAACTGTTTTTTCTGTCTCACAGGTTACTAGCCAAAAGAGATTATCAGGCAGGCACTGTAGGCATGTTACTGAACACTGACGTGTGAAGGTTGTTCTACAAAGAAGGAAGATCAGATTATGACAAATATTATTTCTGCAGAGCGAGACCTTCCAGGCAGCCTCCATTAAATTAATATATTTCTTAACATGAATTCAGTGACACATCCCCTTTAAGCAACTAGGTGCTCAGGTAAGAAACACTGTTTCGTGCTTATGCTACACAAAATAAGTTACAAAGAACATCTGGCAAACAGACCCATAGTGCAACCAGAACATAAAACTTAATATTCTGAGTTCATAGTATCTCAAAAGTTTTATTTGGTGAAAATGTTGTGATCTGATATAACTAATAGTTATGCATTCCTTTTCCTGAAATTCTGTATATTTGCTATTGTAGTATTCTTATACCAAATCATGCTATATATGCTTCAGTGCTAGTTTACATCATTTAGTTTGCTATATCATCATCATCATCATCATCATCCTGAATAACAATAAGAAGGCCACCATTTATGCTACGATGTAAATACAATTAAAGGTATACTGTTTTTTATTCTGTGGCCAGACTGGCAGCCTATGAACTTCTCCTTAATTCTCACTCAGAAGATTCTCAAACAGACCATAATTCACCTTGAAGAATCAGAACCATGAAAGAATTAACTACGTATGTGGTATAGTTAATTTCATACTCAGGCAGCACTCTTAAGCTCATTTACTAGGGAGTCAGGAGCACTGAATGCAACAGGATTTAATTTCTTCATCATAGCCTTATGATGAGTTGACCAGCTAAGGAATTGATCTTCTCTTTTTATTTAAAGGGTTGATCCCTAACAAAAAAACAAAACAAACCGCACCTTGGGTGATGAATCCTTTCTCTATTACTGTCTTTCTCTTATTCACTGGATGAAAGAGGCTATTTGTGTAGTCAATGGTCAGAGCAATTTCGGAATCAATATTTATAAAGCCAAGCCATGACTGCTATTTCACACCTCATTGGACAAAAAGCCACCTTTCTGTTTAAGCCAGTTGCCTGACCTTGCAGATGATGGAAGGGCTTCTTTAGAACAATGATGGGTCACCCAACCACACATCATGGTATATATGAACTGTCACATTACTCTCTCCTTCACCCAGCCACCTGCCCTGCAGTCAAGCCCAAGGACTGGCAGTGCTTTACATGCTTACATGTTTAACACTCATTAACAGCTCTTAACAAGGACCACAGTCATTAGAGGCATTTGAATTGTGTAAACAGCACATTAAGCCATGAATGCACTCCACTCAAGGGAATTAGCTTCCTTTGTCCTTTTAATTAGAATTGATTACCTTATCTCTGAAGCATACAAAATGAGTCCAGAGTGGTTCCATTAAAAGCCAAATAACAAGAACAAGAATAGCAGCAAACAAAAGAGGGGCAGACAAACAATTACGGACAGATCAGCATAAAAACAAGGAGGAAACCGATGATGATAGCTTTTAGGTTCTTAAGGAGAAAAAGATAACAGAAGGGAACTGACATTGGGGCCAAGCAGTCCAGCAGCTTGGAGTGACCTTGAAATGGTGCAGGACTGAGGTGACCAAACGCTGCAGTCCTGAAGCTGACTGCTGCTGTGATCCTGAACAGACCACTGGCAAGGAGCCCCCCCCCCTTTTTTGTGTGTGATCCTTTTGTTGATGGCCCTGGGCTGCCTTAGGAGGCTGCAACACAGCTTTGGGCAGATCTGGGGGCATGCATCGGGGGGGGGGGGGATAACTTTTTCATCAAAACTAGAGGCAACTATATTTGTATTAAGATATGGTTAGGGGCTGAGAGAGTCCTAACAACTGAGTTTGGGCCCTTCTGTAATCCCCTTCTGGTTTAGTTCTGGGTCTACAATGGCATATAAATAGGAATTTAATGGTGGCTCAGCATGTCTATGGGGGGTTGCAAACTGCCAGAAATAGTGCAAATTGAGTCCACTTTTAGGGTTAGGGTTAGTGCTAGGGAATCATGGGAATTGTTTTTTTTCTGAGACATTGAGCCTACTCTGTCAGAGAGCTCTAGTGCCACAATAAAATACAGTTCCCAAGATTCCCTAGCACTAACCCTAACCCTAAATGTGGACTGAATTTGCACTATTTCTAGCAGTCTGCAACCCCCCTATATGTATCTATCTCTAAGTTGAGCCAACATAATCCTATTGGTTAGTGCCAGCTAGGTCAGACTGGTTGAATGGTTGACTCAACACAAAGGTAAATCCTACTCTTCGATGTGTTGGGACTCACAGTATGATCCAGGTTCATGTCTCCTGGCTTTGGAGCACACAAGTAACTAGCTTTGTGGCATCACACTGCATAGTTTCTTTCTATTTTTCCTGCACACTCTATTTTCATACACCATGAAAATTATTGTTATTGTTATGGGACTGAGCACTGTATTAAATGTAGCAGCAGCTTGTGATCCAAGTAGGTGTACAGAGTACCTCATCTTATAGCAGTGAAATGATACATATATATATATATATATATATATATATATATATGCACAGAGAGCTAGTTTGGACCTCAGATCATTTTTGAATAGATGGTCTAGAGAGAGAGAGGGAGAGATCATAGAAGTTGTTGTTGTTAACTACCCTCGAGTCAACCTCGACTTATGGTGGCCCCATGGATGAGACATCTCCAAGACGAGACATCTCCAACATGATGTGGCCGAATGAATAACAAGAAAAGACAATGATGCTAGGAAAGGTGGAAGGCAGCAGAAAGAGAGGAAGACTGCATGCTAGATGGATACTCAATCATCCTCAATTTAGTCATTTTTTTTGGGGGGGGGAGGGTTGCAGACAGCCAGAAATAGTGCAAATTGAGTCCACTTTAAGGGTTAGGGTTAGGGAATCATGGGAACTGTATTTTATTGTGGCACCAGAGCTCTCTGACAGAGAAGGCTCAATGTTTGAGAAAAAAACCAATTCCCATGATTCCCTAGCACTAACCCTAACCCTTAAAATGAACTCAATTTGCACTATTTCTGGCAGTCTGTAACCCCCCTTGGTTTCCTGAGATAATTCAAGCTTGATCTGATCTGGTACCCATTTGTTTGTCTTTTGGGACATCCATGGTATCCTCAGTAATCTTCTCCAGTGCCACTCTTCCTATTGGCTTTTTTTTTTTTTTTTTACTGTCCAGCTCTTGCATCCATACATGGTGATGGGGAATACAATGCTTTCAATGGTCCTCACTTTACTGTTAAGAGTTATGTCTTTACATTTTATGATCTTGTCCAGTTCTTTCATAGCAGCCCTTCCCAATCCTAGTCTTCTTCTGATTTCTTGACTGCGGTCTCCATTCTGATCAATATTTGAACCAAGGTATGGGAACTCTGACTGTTTCAATTTTCTTGTTGTCTAGGATGAATTCTTGTAGATCATTGGGGCGGTGGATTAGGTTCAGCATTAAACTAACCTTGGCACTTTCTGCCTTGACCTTCTTCAGTAATTGTTCCAGGTTTTTCTTAGTTTCTGCTAGTAGAATTATAGTTAGATGCACATTAATTTATTTAATCAACATACAATACATCTCACCATACTGGAGAAGATTGTTCCAATAGCTTCTTTGATGTCTCATTACTGGGCACTATTCAAAATGCTATTTATAAGTTATAAAGCCCTGTGGGTTTATATGTTATAAAGAGAGCTATAGAGTTATGGATCCAAACTACCCTCCAAATGATATCCCCCTACATGAGCCTATCTGTTTTAAGATGTTCAGGTAGGGGCTTTCTCTCAGTCCCATCACTGTCACAGGCATAACTGGTGAGGACACAGGAAAGGGCCTTCTCGATGGCTGCTCCCAGACTGTGGAACTCCCTCCTACAAGAGACAAGATTGGCTTCTATCTCTGCTCTCCTTCTACCATCAGGGAAAGACCTTTATATTTGGGCAGGAATTTGGTGATTAACTGGCTGTTACAGGAAGGTCTTTTAATGAGGAGTGTTCTATACATTTATTCTCACTGTTATGTTTTAAATGTCTTTAGGCCGTTTTAAATCATTCACCTTGAAAGAGGAGAAAGGTATTTGTTACATAGCCTTAGGCAGCAAACTGTCTTAGGATGGCACCTGTTAATGCCTTTTCAAAAGAAGAATACTATTTGGAATCAGGGATGTTGATATGATCTGTAATCCTGCACATATTTATCTGGAATTGTGCTCCATTGAGCATCTAACACCTAAATAAATATACCTAGTATTGCACTGTGTATCTCCATTCATATCAGCTACATTAGGCATCTCCAATAGTGATATTACCCTGAAGCTATGGCAACAGAACTAGCAATTTCAAAAGAGAAAAAAAAGTGTTAATTTATCCTGGCTGTAAGAAAGAACTGTCAAAGTTTGAAAAAGAAAAATAGTAAGAAGGAGTGAAGTGGAGTAGCAATTATTTCCTCCCCATCCAAGTCTTTCCAGACTAGAGAGCTCTCTTTCACACACAGAATCCTGGTAATATAGAATATTACCAGCCTTATTACCAGCCTCCCTTATTTCCATTTGGTTGCTATAGGAACATTTTTGTCTTCCCCCTCCGCCCCAAGTTTTGCAAATCTCTTATTTCTTTGATAGAAGCTTCATGTAAGCCTACCTTGAGATTCAAATGGTTCCAAAGATGACCTTTTTAGATCATCTGCATGTTCTAGTGTAATTTGCAGATTAGCACCCCTGGGCTGGTCTCAGTATCAAGGAGTTATTTCTTGTTTATATTAAGTTTTGGCTTATATTAAGTTTTGGGAATCAAGTCTCCAATTTGGATATCTGGGTTGCAGTAGCAATAACTAACAAGTGACAAAAAATATGGAAAAGCTACAAAAGATATGGTTCTAATCTGTCCTCACCCCATCAGGCCCAGATGTGCCAAGGGTAGGCTTTGTCTTTCCCAGAAGCTGCAATGGGCCTGTATTGCAATAAAAACTCCAACCAGCAAGTAGCAGCAGGACAGCTAGATACAGTATTTAACATCTTGTTCCATCAGGGAGCAGCAGCAGATGGAATGTATTGCAGTTAAGACTCCAAACAACAGGTGACAGCAGAAGATTTCCAAGGCATCTTTAGCTTTCAATTGATGAAGCCAATAGGAACTGCTAAGCCATATTTCCGTAGTTATTTTAGCCCAGGAGCTCAAGATAACCTATTTCCAGCCAATACAGTAGTGATTTAACATAAAACTTATGCACAGGGACAAGGAGATCTATTATAGTAACCAGTGCAGAGATGATGATTTCCTGGTACACTACACACATTTTAACACTTTCTCTATAGTATCCAACCCACCCACCCCATCCTCATCACATCTCCTCTCTGGTTCCCACACTACATTTCAATATTCATTAATATGGTTATCTAATCTCCTTGGCTTTTGGCAACATCTTTTCTCCTGCTTTTGTCCCTCCAAAACCACCTTTAATACTGAACTTACCACCTCATCTCCATGACCACAAGGTTTTGAATTTCAATTACCAATCTCACACAAAACCAGATTATATAGGTCTATCTCTGGACTCAACACTCTACCCCATGCATCTGAGAAAGTAGGCTCAAATCTACTAAAGCTCATGGTTCCAGCTTCTTTCTTTCAGTTAGTCTCAAAGGTGCTACAAGATGCCCTTGCATACTGATTTTCCATACTAACACAGCTATGTCTTCAAATGCAGAGAGATAGAAGATACCAACAAAAAAGGAAGAACAAAATACTTCTTTCACAAGATCTGAGAAATCAAAGGGAAATTTAAACCAAGAGTGGGGTGCTCTACAACTAGCAGGGGAATACATTACATGACCAAGTAAAAATAAAAAACCAATAGAAACAATATACTGAAGAACTATATAAAAGAGATGAAAGGATGACAGATTCATTCAAGGAGAAACATTTGAAGATTAACCTACAATTTTAGAAAGTGAAGTTGAAGCTGAACTCAGAGCACTTGGGAGAAATATATCACAAGGAATAGACAGCAGTGCAATAGAACTGCATCAGGTTACAAAGACAGAAGCTACTCTAGGTCTAACTAAAATCTGTCAACCAATATGGAAAACAAAACAATGGCCCATAGATTTGAAACCCTCAATATACATCCATGAAAGGAGACAACAGATATTGCAGTAACCACAGGACCATTGCATTAATTTCCCATGTAAGCAAAGTGATGATCACATTCTACAACAAAAGGTTTTACTATATATGGAGCGAGAATTGCCAGATGTCCAAGCTGGATTTAGGAAAGAAAGAGGCACAATGGATTATGTTTCAAATCTACATTGGATGATAGAATACACTAAATAATTTCAAAAGAAAATCAACCTGTGCTTTATAGATTATAGCAAAGCCTTTGATTGTGTAGCTATTGAAAAACTATGGATTACCTAAGGAAATTGTAAAGGCAGGTTTACAGTTGAACATTAAGGAAATAAAATAGTGACCACAGATGATTTACATAACTTTAAAATAGACAACAAAGACATTGAAATAGTTCAAGATTTTCTATACCTTGGTTCAGTCATTAATCAGAATAGTGACTGCAGTCAAGATATCAAATGACTAGAACTTGGAAGGGCAGATATGAAGGAAAGATCCTGAAGATATATCATCAAATACTAAAGTTTGGATGTTCCATACCATTGTATTTCCAATTTCTATGTATGGTTGTGAAAGCTGGACGTGAAGGAAGCTGATAGGAAGAAAATGAATTAATTTGAAATCTGATGCTGAAAGAGAGTTCTGTGGATACCATGGGCAGCTAAAAAGACAAATAAATGGGTCCTAGAGCAGATCAGGCCTGAACTCTCCCTAGAATCCAAGATGACTAAACTGAGACGGTCATATTTTGGATATATCATGAGAAGACATGAAATACCAGGAAAAACGATAATGCTCGGGAAGATAGAAGGCATGGAATCCATTCCAGATGGATTGACTCAATCAAGGAAGCCATGGATCTGAATCTGCAAGACCTGAACAGGGCTGTTGCAGATAGGATAACTTGGAGGTCCCTCATTCAGCATAAGCTGAAGTCTATTTGACAGCAGTTAACAACAAATATTTTGATGATATATATTTGTCACTTTATTTATATTGTATTGGTTTTTGTATTATGTCTGAATAATCTGTTGTATTATCCGTTACTTCATTCTGCCCCTCAATGCACACATGTGGATATTTTAGTTTGTATGCCTTTGACAAGGCTGGCTCATTTTGTTGTTGTTTTACTTGTAAAGTACCATGTACATCAATGGTATTGTATAAGTAAATAATAACAATAACAACAACAATACCCTTAAGGTATACTTAATTTTGTGTATTTTACAGCCTTGCACTGTCTTAGAATACTGCCTCATTTTTCTGCCTGAAGCTCACCTAACAACGGTTATCTGGCTAGCAGAGAGAAAAAATAAGAGTTAAGCTAATCATGTTCAGTAAAGATGCTGGCTATAGGATTTGATTAGAGACCTATTCAGTTAGTTGTCCATGCTCTTAGTCAGATAGCCAAAGAGATCCCATTTTAGAACATACAAGTATACCCCCTGGCAGGAGTGTTGTAGAGATATGACAATTATTATTATTATTATTATTATTCACTTATATCACACTTTTCTCCCACTACAGAGACTCAAGGCGGCAAACAGCAAATTTAAAACAATATAATTTAAAAACAATACAAAAGCATTAAAATGTATAAATATAAATTTTAAATATGTAATTGTAATTTATCTCACAACATCTACCTTGCTGCAGGAAAGAAACCCTTTCTGTGGGGGGAAAAAACTTGTATCCTTCTTTTGGAAGGTTCTGGAAGTGATAAAGCACACTGTTGGGCAGGGGTGAACTTGTGCAGTCCATATCCCCACCCCAAAGGTCTTACATACAACTCCTGAGCCCATCCTGGGATCTATTTAAATAATTAGCAAAGTGGTGATCCACACCTTTGGAAACCACCAGGCGTAAGGCAAGATGTACAGCCATACACCTTTTATTTTTATTTTTTAAATCATTTTGGAGACCAAAGCAATATGAAAGTCAATTCCAGTTTTATAAACAGGGATGGCTACAGCTGCAGGGGTCTGAGAACTGAAAATGAGGCAGGTGAGGCCCTCTGACCTCCCCTTGCTGTATAGGAAGGAGGGTAGCAAACTACCTCCATGATTATATCTTTGTTAAAGCACGGATGCACTCAGCCATCAATTAAATATAAAAATCAGAACCTTTAAACATGATAATAGCACTACTCAGGCATGTGTAAGGAAAGAACAGTGGCTTTGAGAACTATCAATGACATTCACACTATCAAATAACTGCTTGTTACTGCCACACAGCCTCTTTATATACAGCTTTTCATCTTCCAGATAGATTCTTGCTGATGTGCAGTATCTCATTTAACCAACTCATTTGCAGTGGAAGTTTCTGAAAAAAAGAACAATAAAGGCTGACCTAGAGGGGAAATGTCTGCATGACTTGGAACAATAGAATTACCAGGGCAGACAAGGCCATTCCTCAAAGAATTTGTACAAGCCTTTGTAGTGAAGATATATGCAGCGAACAAGCAGCTTAGTGCAGGCTCATTCAATTCCAAGTGCAAATGGAAATGGTCTCAAATGACAACAGGAAAAGTGCAACCATCATTTAGTTATGCCCCTTCTATTCTTCCATAGATCACAGGGCAGTTTGCATAAAGTGTCCAGGCAGTCTCCTATCCAGCAACACCTGCCACGGCCAAATATGCCCTGTGTCAGTTATAGAACTGTATCTTGTGTCTTCAGAATATTCCCAAAGAAGCAGAAAAACATTGCACATTTCCATATGTTGATTTGCAATTTTGAATACAAAAACAATGTTATCTTACCATTAGGATTGGCTATGTTACTGGGTGATCATTTAATGCAAGCCACCTTGGAAAAGATTTTGAAGGGTGAATTCACTACTTTTTTAGGGAGGCAGAGAATAACGATTGGGAAGGTTTAAATGAAAAGGAAAAAGAGAAAATTCATAAGAGGAAGGTTGATAGGAACTGGCATAACTGACTGTCAGGTTTTTTTCATTTAACTTGGAGTGATAGTTGAAGATCTAGGCTGGAGATCTTATTCCATCATTAGATGGATTGGCATTATTTATAGGGCTTATGCAGGTTTTGCAGGACAGGTGTGATTGCGCTATGACAGGTCCTACCATATGACAGCAACCAAGTATCTGGCTCTTAGGTGGGATCAGTTGCACTCCCAGCTTTGGATGCATCAGATGATAGTGGTGCACCCATTACAAAGGGAAAGATTGCATAGCAGACACATAGTGCAGAAGTCTCAGCCAGTGGTGCATAGTAAGGACTCACTGGGCATGGTTGAGCAGAAAAAGCTGTGCTGGGAATTTGGGATGCAGGGGGTCTGTAATCTTCACACCTGCAAGTTCAAGCACAAATGTTTGGTATGTATGGGACCTCGTTCCTTTCATAATTGCCCAAAAGGAAAAGGGGCAGGACAGCCCAGAGATCACAGGACTAGCAAAGGACCATATTAGCCCCAAAGGACCATATAAACCACAAATATCTCTGTTTTCCTTTGCAGACCCTCTCAAAATGGATTTCAGTTTCTGTCACCATTTTTAATTAATTTTTATTAATTTAAAAATATAAATAAAATATAACTTGTATAAACATTGTCTTCTTAATCCAATACATATATATACATTTCTATACAGTTCCCCATAGTTCTTCCAAAGTAAGTACACATTCTTGTTTCTTATAAATTCTATCTTTCTATATCTCTTAACCTGTTAATTTATACTCTTACTTAAAGTCACAATAAGCCATAACTTTAAACAGTTATTTTTCCATATCCTTCTAGATTAGTTTTAACTTCATGCCTTTGCCAATTTATTCCCATCTTAGTTTTAAAAATTCTTCTATTGAAGCCCATTCTTTATTAGTTGATTCTGGGTCTTTATTATTGAGTATTCTTGTTAATCTATCCATCTCTTTCATTTCAACCACTTTTAAAAGCCAATCATCAATCGTTGGAGTCTCTTCTTGTTTCCACTTTAGAGCAATCTGTATCCTTGCTGCCGATATCATATAAAGGAGGATCCTCCAATATTTCCTTTCTATGTTTGGGTCTATTTTATTTGTCATATTTAATAAATATAACTCTGGATGTAACTCAAACTTGACTTTTAATATATTTTCAATTGTAATATGTATCTTTTCCCAATAGATTTTCATTTTTGGGCATCTCCACCAAACATGGTACCAAGATCCTACATTCTGTTTGCATTTCCAGCATTCATTAGACTTTTTATTATAAATTTTTGCAATTCTAGCTGGAGTAAGGTACCATGGTTGTTCCATTTTCCATAAGTGTTCTTTTAGGTCTTGTGAGCATGTACATTTTTCTGTTCTTTTCCTTGCTCTTTCCCAATGTTCTAATTTTATCGTTCTTCTGATGTCCGATGCCCACTTAATCATATTATTAGATATTTTTTGGCTTCCTGTTTCTGTTGCATTAATATCTTGTAAAGTTTACTTTTTTCCCCCCTCGTGCTCCTAATAGTACTTTGTCTAAGTCTGTGAGTTCCTCTTCGAATCCTTGTAATTTGTTGTCTATTTTAAATCTTTCATTTAGTTGTGTAAACAACAACCAATGCATTTTTGGATCTAGTTGTCCAAGTTCTGCCATGGATTTAAGTTCATATTGTTGTTTATTTTTCTTTAGGATTTCTTTGTATCTTAGCCATGTTTTGACTGCCGTCCACCTTCCAAAAAAGGCTTCATGGGGAGATAAACAGAAGGGAATTTTCCTATATGTTTCTCTTTTAGTTTCTTCAAATGCTTTCAACAAAGCTCTTCTTATCACGTGATGTCGAAATTCCTTGTGGATTTGATCTTTTTCATACCACAGATAACTGTGCCATCCAGTTTCTGTCACCATTTTGAGAGGAACTGCAGAGGAAACCAGAGGTATTTGGACTTGTCTGAAGCAGAGTTCATATTGTTGTTTGCCCAGCAAAACCAAATTCAACTCACAGCCCTGGGAACAAAACAAGATTTTAAAGCTGGATGGGGACTACATAAAACCAAATAAATTGTTTGTGAGAGGCAACCAAGAAACTGAACTAAACAGAAAAATATTTACTAAATGAAAAGCTGATTGGCCATGTGAAGAAGTCTAGCCTGGTCATGAAAATCACTTTTGCACATGCACCCACAAAGACAGTACTTTTATATTGGAAAATGGGGGAAATTCCATTTGCTTCATAATACATTTCAGCATGACTAGTATTTTGAAAGAGGCAGCTATCTTTGACATCTGTTGTATCAAAAACAACAGAGTCCCACAACATATGACAGACTAATATATTTATTATATCATGTACTTCCTGTTTATGTTCATGTTATTTGTAAATATATTCATTTTAGAGTGCCACAAGACTCCTTATTGATTTGATTGGGATTTAAATTCAAAGTCCAGTAATAAGTAACTTTAAATAAATATTGCAGAATGTTCTCTCTGTAAAGGATCTGTTAGATGAGTCAGACACACAAATATGACTATTTGATGTGAACTTTTTTATAGCTTGATGCTGGAACCATGGTCTGACTACCTTGCAATTCACTATTTATCCCAACTTATCAACCATGAGGTTTTATAAACTACTAGCAGACCATGTGAACAGAGCAGTATAATCAGCTTACTAATTCAATAACAATAACCACAAAATGGTGACTCAAGGGTAGAAAAGATCTTTATTTTTCTCAAAATGAAGACCTCCTGATTTCAATTTCACGTCCTTATTTGCTGTTTACTCAAACGTTTGGGGGGGATCAGCTGATCAGGACCGTTAGAGCATTTTGACGTCCACTGAAAGATATTTTCTCTTTGGTTAATTCTGTTCTTCTCTCTACGTGGTTTCCTGAGTTAAACAGTGTGTTCTAGCTTAAGTTAAAACATCAAAATAAAAGCACTTGAATATGATAATTATCAAGGTATGGCATTTTGGAGGAAATAGGAAGACATAGGAGGATAAAACCAGAAGTCTGTTAATATTATCTGTTTATTTTTTAAAAAATATATATGCCAAAGACATTGAGATGTATTTAGCACATTTCACAACTTGTTTCAGAATGAAGCTATTTCATATACATTTATCATGCCCTTAATGCCCAGAAGCCACATTCAGAGCAAAATGAAATAGCTTGGAATTGCAACTTCTGAGAAAGGCAAGTTCTCAGTGTAAGAAAGAAGTGTGTGATGTAACAAATCACAAAACTTCCACAGAAACAACTTTCTGCTACCTATTCCAGGCACAAAGCTTTCCAGAAAAAACATGGAATACCAAGCCCAGTAGACTAAACCAACCAAATTCACTAATCACATAGAACTAAGTGGGCCTAATGCAATACACTGCTAATTCCATTGTTATCCATTGGGGTCCATCCTATGGGGACAAAGTCTACAAATCTGTGGAATGTAGTCATTACATGTTGGTTCGGTTCACAAACAGCAGGAATTTATTCTGTTGGAAGGAAGAATATGAAGACAAATAATGGTAGCAGTGGTGTCCAGGTTTTGGCCCTTTATGAGACAATGGATAAGTATGGAGCAAAGGGATGGAACAAAGTATGGAACAAAGAAATACTTTGCATTCAGTTAATTCAGCCGGCCTGTGTTGGGATGGGAGAGGAGTGCTTTGTGCCCTGAGTGTGCCAGGATAAGATCGCAGGTCATGTTAGTTGCCATGGGACAAAGAGATGATTCTTCATACCCTGCAACTGTCCCAATTTGGCAGGAACAGCCCTGATTAATCTTCTGATGCCTCACCATTCCAGCTGCTTTTAAAATATCCCAGTCTCTCCCCCCCTTTTTTCTTTCCTCCTTTGCCTTCAGCTTACTTCAACTTCTGCAGATCAAGTTCTAAGAATCCCATGTCTTGAGCACATTCTGTTGTTGGTTGGCCACACATGTCCTGTTTTTCATCTGTGAAATGTTGGAGGCTCTGTTCTTCTATCCAGGGGGAAAAGGGGTGGTGGTGGTGACATAATGAACCCTGACTTGCAGAGAAATTTGGGAGTCCCAGCAGGGTTTTCCCCATTTAATTGTGATTTCATTCTGGTAAAGAGCTTGCCTTTTCTCTTCCACTTAATTTTACTTTTTACTCTATTTTCAGTTCTATTTTTTGTTAGCAGATAAGATCTTTGGTCCTTACTTTACCTTTTGATTTCTCAAGGAAGGAAGGAAGGAAGGAAGGAAGAGATTTCTCTGGTCTTTCCTTGATTCTACATTAAAATTTTGTTACTGTTTCTTGTATCTGTCTTATCCAGTAATGCGGAGCTGGTGAACTACATTGATTTTAGCTCATTCTGAAGTTGCAGTTCTGGGATGAGTTTTCAGAGTACTGGTACTGGGTACTGCAGTGTGGGTTCTGTGGGTGTTTTGTGATTTATTGAATCAGTCACATTCACATGTGACTGATGGTTTGCTTGGTTTCATTCACTTGGAAAGTGGCATTCTGTGCCATACTCCCTGCATATCATTGATTGCCTAAATCAGGTACTGGAATATAGATTCTGTTTTAAGTTTTTTTGGCTACGTGCATCACACTTATCTTGTGTGAGAAATTAATTTAGTTGCTTTGGCTAGCTGCAAAATTGGCATGGTAAGCCATTTTCAATATTACATTTCTGGTACTTTTTTATCCCCAGTAAGCAGTGGTCTGTAAATTCCATGGAATTTCATTACTACATTGGCATTCTAATTATATGGGATTCTTAATTTTGTTGACTTCTCTGGCTGGAAACTTGGATTTCTAGGTCATTTGCCTCTTTTCTTAGAATAGGTAAGGATAGGTTGCTTACCTGTAATGGTATTTCTTCAAGTGGTCATCTGTGAATTCACACAAACAGGTTACTTCTGCACCTGTGCAGTAAGCTCGGAAACTTCTGGAATCACTAGGCAAAACTTTGTTTGCAACTTTTTGGCAGTAGCTCCACCCAACCTTATAAAGCCCCTAGTATTCCTGCTCTTTCCTCAGTTCCATAAGTATGCTACATAGCAACAATAGAAAGAATCTTGATCAATTAGCAGGACATGACTGAGGGGAGGATGGATGGGATCTGTGTGAATTCGCAGATGATCACTCGAAGAAATACCATTACATGTAAGCAGCCTGTCCTTCTTCGTAAACTCTGCGAATCACACAAATGGGTTAGACTGACAAGCTTCGGTCAGTGGAGGAGAGAGTGTCAAGAGACCAATTTGAAAGTTCAAACAAGTTGTAATTTATTAACAACAATAAAAACTTTAACTTTGAAAGTGTATTTATCAGTGTCATTTCTTTGGTTTCAAAGGGATATAAAATATACAATGCAATAACCTTTAGTGCAAACCAGAAAGCAACATTGCCCTCACAAAGGCTGCATCCGGTCTGGCCCTTGTGTCCAGCCTGTAGTGTTTGATGAAAGTTAATGGCTGGGACCAGATAGCAACCATGCATACATCCTCCAAAGGCAGAAGATGCCGCTACCGCCCTAGTAGAGTGTGCTCACATTTGGGCTGGAAGGGTTCTACCTGACAATTCATAATACAAGTGGATGGTACCAGCCACCCATCTGCAAAATCTCTGAGCAGTTATGGGTAGTCCCTTTTTAGCTTCCGAGTAGCAGACAAATAGTCTCTCAGAGCATCTCAAACCTATAGGTAGAATGCCAGTACCCTTTGAACATCAAAAGTGGGCATGAGGCGGTCAACATCTGGTTTTGGGTTTGGGACCAAGGTGGGCAACATAATATCCTGGTTGGTGTGAAGGTGGACACCACTTTTGGGAGAAAAGTGATGTTGGGATGGAGGACTATTTTGTCTCTGTGGAAACGGAGGTAAGGTTGGTCTATCCATAAGGCACAAAGTTCACTAGCATGGCAAGCAGAGGTGATGGCCACTAAGAAAGCTGTTTTCCAGGTCAGCAATCTTAAGTCCATGGTGGCCATGGGCTCAAAAGACTTGGTTGAAACATGAGAAAGAACCAGGTACAGGCTCCATGCCAGGGTTGGTGCCGAGGAAGGAGGTGGAGGTTGTTGAACCCTTTAAGAAAACTCTTCACAAGAGGGCCCTTGAAAAAAGAAGATCTGTCCTCGAATTGGTAGTGAGAACCGATGGCAGACAAGTAGCATTTAATGGATGTGAGGCACAGTCCCACATCTGCCAGAGATATCAGGAACTCCAGGATGGCCGGGACTGAGACACGGGATGGAGAAAGATTTTCCAGGCTACCAGGGGATGTTCCCTCCAGGACAGAGCAGAGTTGATGGGATGGTGCTGAGATGACTCCTTAAAACCACGGGCACGGGGCTGAGGTGTTGTGGATCGTCATGCCCAAATATGCTGGGAAGACATAGAAACGTCCAGGTTTGGAGTTAGAACTGGGATGTTAATATCATCTTCTGATTTGGAGTCAAAACCCACATATATGATTTGGAGGTCGGAAGAGGTGTCTCGAGTTTCAGAATTCATAGGAATGGACGCACAGGCCTGATCAGTGTCTGTACTGTGATTGCTTGCTTGAGAAGGTTCAGAACACACTTTCTTGGAGGAGGAATGGTCGGAGGACTTTCCTTTTGGGGAAAATCCCTTTCATCAGAATGTCAACGTTTAGAAGTCTTCTTCGCCTTAGGATCATCTGAACTCTGGGTGCAATCTGATTTATCAGTCTTCTTGGACTTGTCTTTCCCAGAAGGTTTATCTTTCAGCACCTCTTTAGCATTCTCCCTACTCTGAGATTTCTCAGGGTCTGAGGTAGAAAAAACAATGGCAGCCTGTGCAGCAGGAGCTTAGGCAGGGCACAAGACCTGCTTGTAGAGGGCTGCCTTAAGCCTCAAGTCCCAGTTCTTACAGGCCTGCGGGGTCATAGATTGCAGAGGGCACAAGACTGAACATTGTGGCCCTCACCAGGCAAAGACCTGTAGTGTGCATGTGCTGATTGGGGACCTTACCCCTACACTTGTCACACTGTTTAAAGGTGGTGGACTGAGTGACCATTCCAGAGTTGTTGAAAGGTTTTTCAAGCCGTAAGCAAGTCCAGACAGTCCGGGTTGATCAATGCAGATCTGTTACCAAGTCAAATCCAAAGGGTAGTCAAAGTCCAAAGGGTAGTCAAAGCCAAATTTTAGAGGTCAATCCAAATTAAATATTTGAGAAGAGCGATTTCAACAAGCGAAGTTCCTTCAAAGCTGCTAGCGCAGCAGATGAAAGGAACTGAGGAAAGAATAGAAATGCTAGGGGCTTTATAAGGTTGGGTGGAGCTACTGCCAAAAAGTTGTAAACAAAGTTTTGCTTAGTGATTCCATAAGTTTCCAAGCTTACTGCGCAGGTGCAGAAGTAACCCATTTGTGTGATTCACAGAGACGACGAAAAAGAATATAACATTTTATGCAAATTTAATGACTTACTGTGTTACTCCCACCTAGTCCTGTGTGACTGGTGAATATGATTGGTTTGGTTGGCATTCCAAGCTGTATAGCGTATAGGTTTTTGCCTCTAACAAGTAATGAAATGTGAATTCAGTTGAGGCTTCTTACCCTATAGCATCACTCCTATCGCTTCTTGTAGGAATGTGAATGTGAAGCTGGTTGGAGAGTTGGGATTGTGGATAATTTTCTAGGACACTGATTCTTCCATGGAAGGGATAATGCAATGTGGATTAGATGAAGGTTCACTCATCTCTCACTCTGGCCCAGACAATGGTAGTGGTGAGAAAGAAGAATAGTTTATGCCATTCTCTGTACACTGAATTGGGTACCTCCCTGTCAAGCAAATAAGTGGGTATCAGTGCTGAGAACAAGAGAAAAGAGCAATAATGGCAGTGAGGAGGAGGGAGCAATATGGTGTTAGCATGATGATCAATTCTTTTAGTATCAACCAAACATTTCCATTAGGATCAGTGGGAATTTCAGAATTTGCTTCTAAGAGATTTGAATTGTTTCTTAAGATGCATTAATTTACAGCTTGTTTGTAACTATGAAACCAAAGAAATGGTAGAATGCAGAAAAAAAATACAAATAATTAAGTCAGGACTGTGCCCTAGTCAAAAGAAATGAATTCTCCACTAATGGTAGAAACACATTCATTTAGACAGACTTTCAAGAAGAATAAAGGAAGACACTATTATAGAAATAGAAGAGGACTGGGATTTAGTGGTAAAATACTGGAAAGAAAAAGGTATAGAGAAAAAAGACTAAGGAAAAGATAAAGGAAAAAAAGAAAGGCAAAAAGGAAAGAAAGGAAAGAAAAATAGAAAATAAATAAAGTTGAATACGGCAACAATAACAAGAAAGAATAAATAAGGAGGAAAAAAGGGAGAGAAAGAAAAGAGTGACATTTCTCTCTTCGTTAGGAAATAAAAGAAAAATAGATAAAGAAATAAGGAAAATCCAAAATTCAAAAGATATAAGAACACAGGCAGTAAGAAGAAAAGTAACACACAGGATTGTGTTTAAAAGTTTAATATAAGTAAGGAAGGTTGTATGATTTGTAAGTTTTTAATTGTAAGTTTTTGTTTGACCTTGTTGGTGCTCTTGGATCTCTCAGCGGCCTTTGACACTATAGATCATGCCATCCTCTTAGATCGCCTGAGAGAGTTAGGAATTGGAGGCACTGCTTTGCAGTGGTTCCGTTCCTTCCTCTCGGGCAGATCCCAGAGGGTGAGGCTCGGGGACAGTTGCTCTTCCAAAATTGAGCTTAATTGTGGCGTCCCTCAGGGCGCCATCCTGTCCCCGATGTTATTTAACATTTACATGAAGCCGCTGGGTGAGATCATTCGGAGGCATGGAGCTCGGTGTCTTCAGTACGCTGATGACACCCAGATATATCTCTCCATGACCAGATCATCGTCTCAGACTTCAGATGGCGCCTCCCCTCTTAATGACTGTCTCAGAGCGGTAATGGGTTGGATGAGGAAAAACAGATTGAAGTTGAATCCAGACAAAATGGAGGTACTCACCGTTACAGGCCCGAAACCAGATTTGGGAATACAGTCTCCAGTCCTGGATGGAGTCACACTCTCCTCTAAGGACTGTGTTCGCAGTCTGGGGGTACTTACCTTGACTCATCCCTTCACATGACTAGTCAGGTGAATGCGGTGGTCAGGAGTGCTTGTTATCAGCTTCGGCTGATACGCCAGCTGCGCCCTTATCTGGATAGAAGAGATCTGGAAGCTGTGGTACATGCCCTGGTAACCTCACGTCTGGATTTCTGCAATGCGCTCTACATGGGGCTACCCTTGTGCCTAACCCTGAAACTCCAATTGGTACAGAATATGGCAGCCAGACTGATTACAGGAACATTGAGGAGGGAGCACATAACACCAGTGCTCAAATCCCTCCATTGGCTGCCAGTTAGTTTCCGGGCGCAGTACAAGGTATTGGTTTTGACCTTTAAAGCCCTACATGGCTTGGGTCCATCTTATCTGCGGGACCGCCTCTCCCCATATGATCCCCCCCGCGCCCTCCAGTCCTCTGGGAGGAATCTGTTACAGCCAATAAAGACCAGGCTGTCACTGACCTCCCAGAGGACCTTCTCTGCAACCGCTCCCAGGCTCTGGAATGGCCTGCCGGACGAGATCCATCTTATTACTACCCTTGCTGCTTTTAAGAAAGCGGTAAAGACGGATCTCTTTCGGCAGGCCTTCCTGGAATAACTGTCGGCCCATAGAAAGGTTCCATTTGTCTGACTCCTTATGTTAAATTTTGTAATTTAGTTTATTAATTTGATTGATATTGTATTTTAATTAGTTCATGGTTTAATTTTATTTTAAGGGGATAGGGCGGGGGGGGGAGGATGGGATTGTGGGGAGAGGGAATGTTTTTAACTCTGTTCTTTTTAAATACTGCTGTTCCCCGCCCTGATTGCTTTGCAGAGGGGTGGGCTACAAATAAAAATTTATTATTATTATTATTATTTGTTGTTGTGATGTAATATAATGTATGATAATGTAATGTGATAAGTGATTGTGAAGATGTTTGATTGCATTTTAGGTTTCTAATTGAAATTTTAAAAATTCTTTTAAAAAAAGAAATAAACATATTCATAAGGAATGTGAAACCTCATCCTATTCGATAGCAATAAAAACTTCCCCACAAGTCACAGCTTGATCTACTGAGTATGTGAAATATTGAAGCAATAAAGCTGAATAGTGTTGTTGTTTTGTTGTTTCCATCAATCTATAGGACAACACCCTGGAAATGTCAACTTTTTAGAGACTAGAATGGATGCAATGGTTCTTCACATGCATATAATTTCTCACTCTTATAATGCAAGATAACCATCCATGAAATGCCTGTAGGACATGGGCTGGAACCACACTAGTGAAAAACTCCATATCCTCCTCAATCCTGGTGTTGTTGGAACAAATGACCATTTTCACAGTGAAAATGCTTCTTTTAGAATTTAATGTGATCTAGAAAAAGGACAGGTTGCTTACCTGTAACTAGTCCTTCGAGTGGTCATCTGTGAATTCACTATAGTGTTATAGTTGTGTCAAAGAGCCCCAGATGACCTCCAGATGTGCTCAGTCTTCAGTGCCCTTACTCTCACATGATATGGTTGAACTGGAGAATCCTTCCTATAAAGGATATATAGAAGATCAAATGGTTCTCTCAAAGGTCTTCTAATGAAGGAATGTCCCTGCAAAGTAGGATACATGCCCCCCCTAGTCATGGAATTTGGCCTAGGCTCCTTTGCCAATCTTTTATATATAAAGTAATCCAGATCCAGAGTTGGGGGGGGGGGGAAGTTATTTTAACGATTACAACTCGCAGACTCCCTCAGGCAATGTGACCACTGGCCATGCTGGGGGATTCTGGAATCTATAGTTCAAACAACTATTTTTTCCTCAAGCTCCATAAATTATTATCCCTAGCTGATGTCTACTTACAATATGAAACTGTATATATTTGAAAACAAAGAATACTGAAGACCTGTGCTGCTGACTTAGGGCCTCGGCAGACGACCAATAGGGTCGTCTCCGAGGCAAGGAAGAGTAGTGCTAGTTCTCTACAGGGTTTTAAAAGGGCTAGAGTTAACATGTTGTGGAAAGGCTCCTTCCCATTTATGCTTGTGTCTGCCAACAGGTTCTTAAGTAAGTATCTAAAGTGAAGTAATTCATTTCCTGGTTTTGCTGAATCACACATTAAATGTGGGGCAATGTGTAAAGTACTGTCACTGATAGAACTGCAGAAAAAAACCAGCCTGGTCAGCAGGCCAAAATGTCTCTCTATCAATATTTTAAGCATGTGAGGCATTAAAAATGTGCACACTTAAATTGTCACACTCTTCAACACTTCTCTCCCTCCTACTCCAGTTCCACTTCTACCCACATCTTTTAAGAAAATGTTTTAAGGGGAAAATGGATTAAAAAGAAGCCATGCCAGCTCTTCTTTAAGCAGTTCCAGTGACCTGAAGATTATGCAAATGGGTATGCATGGGTTTATTGCTATCTTAATGGAAGACTAGAAGCCACAGCAAGAAAAACAAACAAACCCACAAGCAGTAGATGCCACTTTCCATGCACTAGCAGTTGTTACTGACATAGCAAATGGTTGCATAGATCTGAAATGCACAACTGGTTCTTTTAGTGTGAAGAAATCCAAGCACTTCCATCCAAGCCCTTGGCTTGAGTATTCAGCATTAGAAAATTGTATTTTCCTGGCACTCAAAATTAAAGCTGCTGTTGCTGAGAAAATGTAACCCTCACCCCAATATATCCACTCTTGTTGAAATTGCCATGATGCAAACTGTGTTGCACAGTATGTTACACAGTGTCCTATTTTGTATTTTCAGAGAACATGTATTTATATAATTTCCTGTTTGTTGTATTAGCACACCCTCTCTCTCATTTACTTCACATGCCATGCATCTGTGAAAGTACACCTAATCTACAAAAAGCTACAACTTCTTTTGCACAGTTAGGGCCTTTACACACTGCCAGAAATAGTGCAAATTGAGGCCACTTTGACTGTCCTGGCTCAGTGCTAAGGAATCATGGGAACTATAGTTTATTGTGGCACCAGAGCTCTATGGCAGAGAAGGCTCAATGTCCCAGAAAAAAAACCAATTCCCATGATTCCTTAGCACTGAGCCAGGACAGTTAAAGTGGCCTCAAACTGCATTATTTCTGGCAGTCTGTAAAGGCCTTAGTCTCAAAGGTGCTACAAGATCCTTTTGCATACTTTCTCTCTACAGTAAGTCTGAATTTGTCCATCCTCTATTTTGAAGTCTACAGTTCTCTGCTCCATGAAGGGCATGTTACAGATCTGGGATATTATGAAACCCTTCACATTTGTAAATTGATTTATTTTATATGTTTTTATGCTTTATTTTTTATGTTTATATGCTTTATTTTTTATGTTTATATGCTTTATTTTTTAGCTAGACTGTTTGGAAGTAGGAGCTGTGTTGGATTGGTTCTTGCTCACCTTCTGTAGGCAAATGCCAATTATTCTGCTTGTGAGATACATTACTAACTCTCACCTTCCCCAACAAATGCTGCTATAATTTAAATAGAAATATGGTACGTCTCAACAAAGTGAGTAGAAAACTGTGTGTCTATTCTGTCTGCTGTCCAAATGCTAATTATTGATAGAGATCTTCATAGAACCAGAGTTGGAAGGGTCCCTGTGGGCCAACTCCCGGCTCAGTGCAATCTCCAGCTAGAGCATCCCCAGCATGTAGCTATCCAGCCCTTTTTTGAAACCATCAAAAGAAGGTGATCCCACCACCTCTCTAGGCAACTGATTCCATTTCCAAACTCCTCTGTCAAGAGGTTCTTACTAATGTTCAGTTGAAATCTACCCTCCTGTAACTTAAAACAATTAGAGCTAGTTCTACCCTCTGAGGCAGCAGAGAACAAGCCTGCACCTTCCTCTTTGTGTATTTTAAGAGTGTGATCATGCCACTCCTCAAGTCTTCTCTTCATCAAGCTGAACATGTCCAGTTCCTTCAACCTCTCCTCTTACATTTTGTTCTCTATACCTCTTATCATTCTCATTGCCCTTCTCTGAACTCACTCCAACTTGTCTATAGCCTTCTTAAATGAAATGCCCAGAACTGAAAGCAGTAATCCAGACGAGGCCTGACCAGCACAGAATAGAATGGGACTACTACTTCCCTTGACTTGGAAATGATGGTACTATTAATGCAGGTTTTTTGGTTCTATTGCTACAGCTGAACATGCTGGCTCATGTTCAGTTTATGATCAACAATAATCCCAAGGTCCTTTTCACATGTAGTATTGTTGAGCCAAGTATCCCCCATCCTATACCAGTGCATTTGTCTTCTATGTCCCAAATGTAGAATTTTTCATTTGTTTTTGTTGAATTTAATTTTGTTAGCTTCTGGTTTAACAATGTGCTTTTGAATTCTGATCTTTTCTTCTAAGGTGTTAGCTATGCCGTATCAACTACATATTAGATAAGGATTCCCTCCAAACCATCATCTAAATCATTGACAAAAATATCAAAGCACAGTTCCTTCTTGAAATCCCACTCATGCTGAGGATTCTTTTTGTTTATCATCTCTAGTCATGGGATTCTGCCCAGCATTTCCCTGAGTTTGATAAAATCAGCTTTCCTGAAATCCAAGGCTCATGTTTGGCCTGTCTCTCAACCATAAGTTCTAGCATTACATGGTCACTACCCATAAATGACCAATTCTGTTGATTCCATTAACCAACTCCTCCCTATTACCTGGTTGCTGTGTAACTAATTTGCTAGCCACATGTATAGTGCAATCTTACACATGTTTACTCAGAAGTCCTAAAGCATGCATGGTCTTAGAGAACCATGGATAGTTTAGTGAAAGATCACCACTTGGATATTACCATATAGTCTGCAATGAAATGAAGGTATCTTTGCATGCAGAAGTCAAGATGATGCTGGATAGAAGTTATACTAAGATATTCTATTGAAGGGAAATGAATAGATGATGGATAAGGCAATTTTATTCATTAGGGCTATCTTCAGTCTATAAGCAGCATTTCCAAAGCCTTTTCACAAAAGTTTTTACAAAGCTTTCTAATAGTAAAAAAAAAAAAAAAAAAAAAAAAGCACAAGAATAATTTGGAATTATAACAGAGGATTATCAAGGTTTGAATCATTGACAGAGTAGAAATGGAAGCTTACATAAGCTGCATAACACAAAGAGGATAGTCCACAAAGCAAAATTGAATAGCTTGCTTACAATTCAGTTGAGAATGAGAAAACAGGGAAGGTGATACCACATTGTTTCTCAGGCACTGCTGAAATTAAGACGACTATATGCAGGGATTGTATCATTAAGTAACCACAACTTCACCCCACCCCACCCTCAATTTACCCTAAGGGCCCAGCATTCATCTCCAGGGTAACATTTCCGTTAATCTGGGAGCAAGGGAGTTTCTTCCATCATTAAATAAAGGAAAAGCTCACCAGCAGCTTGGAAGGAAAAACTGGGCCTTTATTTAATTGATATGTGAAATTGTGTTCAGAAAGCCAGAATTGAACATTGTGTGTGGCCTGGGGCAGCTGCAGGAAATGGTTTTCCTGTGTCATTTTCTCTCTTTCTCCCATAATTTGTAGGAATATTCAACCTTTGATGTGACTTACATATTATGATTCCTATCCAAAAGGAAGCAGCCAGTCATGTGGAACGGGGATACCAGGACTGCCATCCTGTTGTTGACATAACCCCATGTGTGATGCCACCTCCTTTCTAAACCTTGACATTACCTTTTACCTCTCACTTATAGAAGGCCCCTCATCAATGACACTTGCCCTTTATACAATTTCCTTAAATGTATAAGGGCTAGCATCCCAAGTGTCTTCCTCTTATAAGTTTAATATCTTAGGTAACATATTTGTCTGTTTCTATATGGTTTAGAATTCACTCAGGCAGAGGCTTCTGTTATAACAATAAGCATTGACTTTATTGAATAACATTTAGCAAGAAAGTAATTTAGGTAAAATAGTTCAAATATGGTATGGTTACATTAATATAACAGTTTCAGGCATTTCTCAGTTTCTTCTTTACAATCTCCAATATACTTTCTCTCCCAGTCATTTTCCTTCTCTGACAGTATTGAGACCCTTTTTCTGTTTCTCTACTAGCCCATCAGAATACATCTCTGATCTGCTCTAGGCCCAGTCAGATTCCCTATCTGACCTTCTCCCTAGAACTCTCACTGAGGAACCACCCCTGAACTCGAATCTTTCCTCAACTTAATTCCCTTCAACTCCTTTCAACTCTCTTAAATTTCTCCTCAACTGAATTCACAGTCACTCACTCCTGTCCTGCCTTTTATATCTACTCCTCCTGCAGCCCCCCTCCATTAGCCCAAACAGTGACTGATTGTCAGGAAACCAAGTCTGGTCAGTGACTCCGTCACACCATGTAGCCTCCAGTTATGCCAATGTATTGCATAAGGACAGGTTGCTTACCTGTTACTGTAGTTCTTTGAGTGGTCATCTGAGAATTCACACAAATGGGTTATTCTGCACATGTGCAGTAAAGCTCAGAAACGTCTGGTATCACTAGGCAAAACTCTGTTTGCAACTTTTTGGTGGTAGCTCTGCCACCTCCATATAAGCCTGGAGTCTTCCCACTCTTTTCTCAGTTCCATAACCATCCACCGTATAGCAGCAATAGCAGAAACCTAAGTGAGCAGGACACAACAGAGGGGAGGATGGGAAAGATTTGTGTGAATTTGCAGATGACTCGAAGAACTACAGCAAAACGTAATCAACCTGTCCTTTTTCTTCGTGGTCTCTGCGAATCACACAAATGGGTTAGACCAGGGGTAGGCAACCTTTCCGCTTTAAGGGCCGAGGGACTTCAGCTCCCAGAATCCCAGGAGCTATTGGCCAACATGGGACTATTGGCCAACATGGCTGAGGCTTCTGGGAGCTGAAGTCCCTCGGCCCTTAAAGGGTAAAGGTTGCCTACCCCTGGGTTAGACTGACAAGCTTCAGTCAGTGGAGGAGGGATTGTCATGACACAAGTTGTAAAGTTCAAATAAGTTGTATTTATTAACAACAATAAACCATTGAACTCAAAGTGCATTTGCCAGTATCATCTCCTTTGGATCAGACACAACCATGAATGAATCAACATTCAGTTTAAACTAGCAATAGAAGAACTTTCTTAATGCAAACTAAGCAGTGAAATAAACCTTATCAGTGCAAACCTGAAAGCAACACTGCCCTCCCAAAGACTGCATCCCATCTGGCCCTGGCATCCAGCCTATAGTGTTTAATGAAAGTCAGTGGCTGGGACCAGACAGCACCCCTACAGACATCCTCAAAAGGGACCCCAGTCAGAAAAGCAGAAGATGCAGCTACCGCCATAGTCAAATGAGCCCAAACCCTAGCCAGAAGAGTTCTACCTGAAAGTTTGTAACATAAGTGGATGGTACCAGCCACCAACTTAAAGAACCTTTGGGCAGTCACAGGCAGTCCCTTCTTGGCTTTCGAGCAGCAAACAAAGAGTCTCGAGCCCGAGGTTCTGTCCAGGTAAAAGGCCAGTGCCCTCCTCACATCCAGGGTATGGAGGAGGCGCTCGGTATCAGTTGACAGGTTTGAGGCCAAGGCCGGCAACACAATGTCTTGGTTCAAGTGGAAAGATGACACTACCTTCAGAAGGAAAGTGATGTCAGGACGGAGGACCACCTTGTCTTTGTGAAATTGAAGGTAAGGTGGGTCCATGTGCAAGGCACAGAGTTCACTTGCATGGCGAGCTGAAGTAATGGCCACTAAGAAAGCTGTCTTCCAGGTCAGCAATCTCAAGTCGAAGGGCTTAGTTGAGAGGTATGACAGCACTAAGTCCAGGCTCCAAGCCAGAGTTGGTACCAAGGATGGAGGGTGGAGGTTGTTGAACCCCTTCAGGAACTTCTTCACCAAGGAATCCTTAAAGAAGGACAGGCAACTCTCGAGCTGGTAGTGGGAACAGATGGTTACTAGGTAGCATTTCAGTGAGGAGAGGCATAATCCTGATTGAGACAGTCCCATAAGGAATTCTAGGATGATCAGTACTGAGACACGGGATGGAAGGATATCATTCAAGTTCAGAGGGTCCAAGATCCTGTTCCATTTGAGGGCTTGGGCTTTTCTAGTGGATGGCTTTTGGGCTGCTAGAATTACCATCCACACAGAGTCTGGAAGACCTCCTCAGGAAGAATCTACCAGGCCACTAGTGGAAGGTTGTTCAAGTATTCATCTACTTGCATTTGCATGCTTTTGAACTGCTAGGTTGGCAGAAGCTGGAACTAGTGATGGGAGTTCACCCTATCACACGGCACCTGGGTCTTGAACTATCAACCTGCCAATCTTGCAATCAACAGAGTCAGCATGTTAACCACTTGAGCAACCGCAATCCTAGACCATTATATTTATAGACACCACATGGGCAAGATTTACTACAAAGTAGCTGGCATCAGTGAATTCAATCAAATTCCTACAGGACAAGCTAGAGTGCAAGAGAATACTGACCTTGAAAGAGATAAACCAGCATGTTGGTTCCCATTTCTAATCACCTCCACTTGCAGTGAGAGAATATAACCAGAGCTTTGTTTTCTCATTTGCTTTTCATGACAATTAAAAACAATGGCAGTTGGTGCTCTGTCTTGTCTCTCTTCCAACATGCTGGAGAAAGAACATGGGGTTTTCTTTGTTCCCCCCCCCCCGGCTTGTTGGAAGGAAAACAAGCCAGAGCACCAGTTGCTGCCATGTTCAAATGTTCTGAGAAAAATAAGCATGGATGAAATCTGAGCTAAAGCATCATTATTTAGCTGTTTATGTTGCAGGCAGGAGTGATCAAAGAGGTTTGCTATGATATCTGACTTACCTATTACATTGGTCCTTTCCTGACTGAGCTAGCATCTGGGAGGGAAATGAGTGTTGTACTATAACTCTGGAGACACATGTTTGTATCCTTTCCTAGGCATGGAAACCCACTGGGTGACCTTAGGCAAGTCACATACTCTCAACCTCAGAAGGAGGCACTGGCAACAGCCCTCTGAATAAATCTTGCCAAGAAAACCCTTGATAGGCTTGCCCTAGGGTCACCATAAGTTGGAAATGACTTGAAGACACACAACATGAAGAAGAAGTCTGGGGAAAAAAACTGCAGTAGCAGTTTCAAAGCAAACGTTCTCATGATGTGGGAAAGAATGAACACACAAAAGGATGTAAAAATTGGAATTAAGGAAAAGAGTATGAGGGGGGCTTGAATTAGAGCAAGAGCATAGAATCATAGAATCATAGAGTTGGAAGAGACTACATGGGCCATCCAGTCCAACCCCCTGCCATGCAGGAACTCAAAATCAAAGCATCTATGACAGATGGCCATCCAGCCTCTGTTTAAAGTCCTCCAAAGAAGGAGACTCCTTGTTTGAATTATGGTAGTCAATCAAAGCCTCCTAACAACTGGCTCAAGGGGAAGTGTTTTTGAAAAACAAATTGTGCATGTCATTAAATTATTTACATAAGAGGAATCAGAAGACACACAGTAATCTGAAAGGTTACATAACCAATGCACAAATATATTTTGCAAATAAATTTGATTACAAGTCTGATGTTCTTGAACTGGGTAGTGTTCATGAATAAGATTTAATTAAAGACCAGTGGAAGATGCAGCTCACTGGACCTCTCTGCCTGGACCTCTCTGCTACATTTAGAAGTCTAAATATATTCCCTGTTCTATGTATATAGAATGTATATGTTCATTAGTCTCACAGCTGTCTTAACCAAAATTCTTTGTATATCATTCACAGGCATCTGTGCATCAATTAAACCTCAAATATTGAAAATTAAGAAAGGATTGTTTATATGATGGACTTGAACCATGGCAAGAAGGAAGGCAAGAACCCCAAGAGAAAAACAAACCACACAAGCAGTGATAGACCCAAATTGGCCCTGGTGCAACATCAATTCATAACCAAAGCAAAAACCACAATGCAAAAAGAAGGGAAACAGTTGGATAGTGTTGGTGGGTGCCTGGCTGAACCAAAAAGTGGAAACACTACTGGAGATAAAAAGCAAAGCAAAGGTTAAAGGACTGTACAGGAGCCCTGGACAATCATGGAACCAGATTTTGATTATCCAACTTTGTGGAGTCTGGACTTGGTTCACCACTTAGATATTACCAAAACAAAAGGGATTTGCATATGCTAATATATAGATACAAATATAGAGCAAATTATATCATTTGTATCAGGTGAAGGGATGCAGTGGCTCAAGTGGTTAAGACACTGACTCTGTTGATTGCAAGATCGGCAGGTTGGCAGTTCAAGGCCCAGGGGCTGCATGATGGGGTGAGCTCCTGTCACTAGTCCCAGCTTCTGCCATCCCAGCAGTTCAAAAGCATGCAAATGCAAGTAGATAAATAGGTACCACTTCAGTGGGAAGGTAAACAGCGTTCTGTGCAATCATTCTGGCCACATGATCACAGAGTAGTCTCTGACAACGCTGACTCTTCAGCTTAGTAATGGAGATGAGCACCGCCCCCTATGGTCGGATGAGACTTGACAACCTTGTCAACAGGGAATACCTTTACCTTTACCTATCAGGTGAAGTGCCTGGGGGAAAGGCAGTCTCTGGCCTGCATGTGGACTAAAACTCCTTTTTACAGCCCCCAAAATCTTCTTGAGCATTCCAAAACCTCCAGGCACCCTGCTCAATTTGGATGTGTTTGTGAAAATTCTGCATAAAATTCTCCAAAATGCCACCTGGAGTGCTATGCATCCAAATCCCCCAACCCTGCAAACTCATTGAAAATGCTGAAAACAGGATGACTTAATCCAAAAAGTTTAAGTGGAAATGTCTTCTTGACACTTTGAGGTGACATTTTCAGCCAAATGTACAATAGAGCAGTCTGTTGTGGGGGCACAGGGCAATAAATGAATCAAATTACCAGTTAATTAAATAAAACAGTGCTAAATTTCCTAGCAGGTTCTTTGTTGACGTCTCTTAAATTTTTGCTTTCGATTGGTCTCTCGAGATCAGGGAATTACTGTTTAGGTCACAAGATCCAGACCATTTATTTTAGATCATGATGAAGAGTGTGATAGCTAATTCCAAGGTTTAAAAATGTTTACCAACAAGTAGTACAACAGATTAAGAGTGAGTGATCATCTTTACACATAGTCTCCTATATGCTACATAAGACACTGTAGAGGTTCCCTATCTATCTTAACTGAATTCTCAACTCTTAACCCTGGAAATTTTGTTGGGAGCAATATGGAAATCAATCTGCCCCCCCCCAAAAAAAAGTTTGGGAGTTAAAGAAGCGAGCTTATACAGGAGGAAAAAAAAATAAGAGAAGACTTTTTGGTGGTGTGGATGAGAAATGGGTTTTTTTAAATATTCATACAACTAATTATTTCTCTTCCAAGCTCAAAATAGGGATAAGCAGGGGCAGGAGGAATGAAATCATGGATGACATTTTCAGTTTCATTCATTCCAGTTAGGCCTTTAGTTTGCTCAAGTTTAAATGGCAAATTGACATAACCATTGTTGTTTCCCCCTTCTAGTGTAAATGCAGTTGAACTGGATTTTTAGCTAATTTGTGATTATATAAACAAAGTAACCCTTTTCTTTTTACTTTCTAACCTCTGCTATTCCCTATGGTTGGCTAATATTTTCTCTTTAGAAGACAGCACACATTAAATAAAGATGATGTTTGCACTGAGACTGTGATGGTCACAATCCTTTGTCTATTAAGCCCTGCCGTTACTATTGAAAATTAAGATGGAACTTTGTCCTCTAGCCAGTATTTCCTGAATTGTGGCTTTAAAAGTCTAAGAATGAGAAAAACACATTTTAAAACCAGGATCCCCGTTCCTAAGCAATCCTGTGCTGATGATGCTTAGCTCTACTTCTCTGTCATCTGAGTTGGCTAGGGCTGTACAAGTGTTGGATCAGAGTCTGGATGCTGTAATGGGTTGGATGATGGCCAATAAACTGAAAATTACATTTCATAAGACCAAAACTCTGTGGATTGGAGATACTCAGTTGTGTGAATTGGATAAACTACATGTCCTGGATAGGGTTGCACTCCTTCTGGTGGAGCAGGCGCATATTTTAGAGGTACTTTTAGATGCCATTGAAAGTCTGGGTGGATTACATGGCTTAAAGAGTTGGAGACCAGCTTCAACTTTTTCCTGGACAGCTACAACTTTTCCTGGACAACAATAACTTAACCGCAGTAGCCCATGCACTGACAACTTCCCAATTAGACTACTGCAATTCACTCTACATGGGGCTGCCCAGCTCAGAAAATTCACAAATGCAAAATGCAGCAGCTAGACTGCTGACTGGAACATCATACAAAAACAACATAACACTGGTTCCAAAGGATTTGCAGCTGCCAATACATTCAAGGGGCTGGTAATAACATGTAAAGGCCTAAATGGCTTGGGACCATGATACTTTGGAAAAACACTCTCCATATACATATGCCTGCCTGAGAATAGAGTTCTGCTGGAGAGGCCCTCCTCTGTGTCCCATCGGTCACAGCAATATGCTGTGGGAGGATGTTGGAGAGGGTATTCCATAATAACAGATATCAGAACAGAGAAAGCCCTTGGAAGCCTAATTGCCAAGAATATTGCCACCATCCCAACACAAAGTGAAAACATGGCTGTTTACCAAAGCCTCACATGTAGATGGGTGTAAATTATATTAAACTATTATAATAGTTTAACTGTCCTTTCAATTTGTTAAAATGTTTAATATGTATTCAGTCATTGAGAGTAATTTTATTTTTACGCTGTTCAACTTAAGTCAGGTGGGTCTTATTGTACAGCATCCTGAGATCTCTAGATAAAGGGTAGGATAGAAACAGTTAAAATAAAGAAATATGTATGATCTTACCAAAGTGGAAATGATGGATGAATAACTGAATATGCCAGGTACTGTCTCAACCACTAGTCAATGAAAAGCAGCTGCTTCAGGCAGCAGATGCTCCAGGCCAGAAAATGACAACAATATGCAGGAGGAGAGAGAATTGTACATGCTACATGGCCAACCTAGTGCTCTCTAAGCAAGAAAATTCAACTGTTCATCAAATCAGCATATGGACATGAAATGGGAAGAGATGCCATCTTGTCCTTGACACCTTGGACTAACTTTTTAACTCTGCAGGCGGCAGCTGCTCCACTTGTATAATCACAGATACATTATAATTGTTTTCCTGAGTCTATCAAACAAAACAGATCTCAGGGGTTTTATCAGCTGTGGAATTTTCCAGCCACAAAATCCTCAACAGAAAACAAGATGGACAAGCTAGGTCTAGTCTGGCAACAATACTACAAACTCTAAGGTCCCCAAGAGACCTTGTAACTTAATATAATCCATTAGATCTAGCCCAATGAAAAGGTACACCAGCCACATACCAAATCACTCTGTTAATTTTATATGGATTAGCCTGGATTACTGAAAACATTTTACCCTGTTTTTTTTTTAAACTTAAGATAGGTATTGTGCTGGCAAAGGCATTGATGGGTTCCTAATAATTACTAAGATTACAACACACATTTAAAGGTTTAAAAATAAGTTACTTTGCTCAGCTAAATTCTACAATAATTGAAAGTTTTGAAACTCTTTTGTGAATCCAGAAGAATCTATATCTTGGATTTTCATGATGTTATGTTCAGCAGCGCCCCCTAGTGATTTACAGGAAGAATACATTATGTATTACCAAATAGATTAATAGATCTTTTTTTTGATCATAGCTTATTACACGAATGCAAGGACAGAACCTTGCTTGTTTTCTACAACCCTAGCACAGAGGAAGGGACTCTTTAATTATATAGCCTGTAAAACTTCTTCTGTCCTTATTTCCATTATCATCATCATCTTTCATCAGTGACCAGAGATTGGGGGAAAGGAGCTAGTTTATTTTGGTGTGGTTTTACTAAAATATTTGCAATGCCTTGCTGACACAACCCTTTGACATTTTCACATTTCATTGCATTATAACCTGGACTTCAAATAGGTTACTGTAATGTGCTCTATGTGGGATTGCCTTTGAAAAATGCTCAGAAATTTAAATTGGTCCAAAAGCTGCAGCCAGGTTGTTAACTGGAGCTGGCTACAGGGATCACACAACTCCCTTGTTGCAACAGCTTCATTGGCTGCCAGTCTGTTTCTGGGCACAATTCAGAGTGCTGGTTTTGACCAATAAAGCCCTACAAGGCTTGTGTCCAGGTTATTTGAAGGACCGCATCTCCCTTTATGAGCCAACTAGAGCTCTAAGGTTGTCCAGGGAGGCCCTTCTCTCTGTCCCACCACCTTCTGAGGTCTGTTTGGTGGGAACAAGAGAGAAGGTCTTCTCAGTGGCTGCTCCCAGACTTTGGGACCCGCTCTCTAGAGCAGCCAGGATGGCCCCATCATTTTGTGCTATCAGGCTTTTTCATACTGATGAAGGTTGGGATTTTAAATGCTGTGCAATTCAGATGTTAAGGTTTGTACAGAGTTTTTAAAATACATTTTACCATCCTCATGCTCGATGTTTTCAACTTTATGTAAAAAAACTAAGTTTTTTAATGTTATATTTACAGTTGCCCCTCCATTTTTGCGGACTTCAAGTCTGTGTCCCTCGACCATTCACTGCTGAGAAATGGAGGGGGATAAAATGGGGGGGCGTGCCCATGCCCATGGTGCACACCCCCATTCAAGCCTATGGGGCTTGAATATTTGCAGTTTCCCATTTTCAGGGGGAGGGGAACAGATCCCTGCAAAAATGGAGGGGCAACTGTATACTTTTAAAAGTTTTTGTATGGTTTCAAATTTGCTGTGGGTCACCTTGATTTACTGTATCGGCAGAAAGGTGGGATGATATTAGAAATAACAACAACAATATTCAATTGGAAGTAGACAAGGTATTCAGCCCTGTGATGGGGCTCAGTATTTTTTTTCTGGAGGACAAAACTTAAGTTAAAAAAAAAACAGCCAAGACAAATTATTGTTGTTGTTGTTGTTATTATTATTATTATTATTATTATTATTATTATTATTATTATTATTGTATCTTGCCTTTAGCTGTAGCCATCAAGGCGGCTTACATCTAAAATCAATACATAAAACAATTCCTACAATAGGTTACAAAACAATAAACTAACACTACATTACTTGGTAGAAACATTTTTGACAGCAATTAAAGCTGGGGGGTTCTATTAGCTTTGTTCATCTGGATCCTAACATTTTCGGCCATTCGTCATGGTAAAATTGTGCCACATTTGTCAAGTTGAATGGGGAGTACTGGCAAACGGACACTTTTCAAGTCTCGTGACAGATTCTGCCAGGAAATGGTCTGGGCTTTGACTGGACTATTCAGATAACCACATTCTGGATTTTTAAACCATTACACTATTACTTTGGCTCTGTATTTAGGGTCTTTGTCATACTGGATGGCTCTGTCCATCTTGTCCTCAATCCTGATCAGTTTGTTTTTGTTTACTTAAAACATTTATAACACAATAAAAACATTTTGCACTTTCATAGTGTTGAATATCTTGTGTACATCAGGTGGTAGCATAATAAATTAATTCCAGATGGTTAACATAATAAAGCATATTTGAGGAATATATGTGGAAAAATCAAAGAAAGGTGAATATAGTACCACCCCTCTCTGCATGGGATTGAGACCTGCAATTTCACTTACTCACATTACTCTCTAGGCATTTCCTAAATCCTCCTGCATGATTTTATGGTATACTTCTGGCAGATGTTAACCACAGAGTCACACTGGAGGACCTAGAAATGCCTAGAGGTGTTCTCTCTAAGAAATCCCTGGGCCCTCCAGTGCAGCTATATGGTCACCGTTCTCTGGAAGTCATTCATTTCAATATTGTTTGCTATCATCCATGGTAATAAGTCTGGGAACATCTCCGCTGGGGATAACAGGGATCATACTGTGCTTCTGCAAAGCACCGTAAATCCACATTATATCCAAAGATCTCATGGTAGCTTACATGTAATAAAACCACATTGGACAATTCAAAACAATTAAAACCAAGTAAAAGAACTATTGAGACATGCTTAATGGTATACATGGTATACACTGAAAAAGAAATCCATACTACTTACTGTCATGTTCTGAGTAGTTTTCAAAGATGTGGCCATGTTAGTCTCTTACAGCATAAAAAGGAGGGAGGAAAAGAAAAAAAAAGATGAAAGCACCTTTAAGACTAACTGGTGTGGGTTTATTTAGCATGAGCTTTCGAGGATTTATAACCCACTTCTTCAGATGCTTTTATAAATATGCTTTATACATGAGTTCTTAATAATACTCAGTATAGCATTTCTTTGAAAAGTACTCAGTGACTGGTGTGGATTTCTGTTTCAATGTATACTATGTATAATATTAAGCACTTCTAAATTCATAAATATGCTTTATATATGAGGCCTTAATACCAATCAGTAATACATTTCTTTGAAAACTACTCAGTGACTGGTGTGGATAGAGCAATAGAACAATAAAGAAATCTAGCAAGTCTAGGATGTTTTATAGAAGATCATGGCTGTGAAGATGGCTTGATCTTTCAGTCTTGATAGCAGATTTGATGGCTCTTACTTTCTAGCATACAAAATAACTATATTCCAGGCATTTACTGGGAGGGAATACCAGGAAGCAGAACAGCTTACAGCTTATAACTGTGCAAAATTAGACTGCTAATAATACTTGAGGGACCTTTTAAAAACAATGCACAAGTCATTCACACATTTTCTCAATTTTAATCTTGGAAAGATCAATGAGCAGGCTTGAAACCCGACTATGGGCCTTTGCAGACTGCCAGAAATAGTGCAAATTGAGTCCACTTTAAGGGTTAGGGTTAGTGCTAGGGAGTCATGGGAATTGTTGTTTTTCTGAGACACTGAGCCTTCTCTGTCAGAGAGCTCTGGTGCCACAATAAAATACAGTTCCCGATTCCTTAACCCTAACTCTAACCCTTAAAGCGGAGTCAATTTGCACTGTTTCTGGCAGTCTGCAAAGGCCCTATGACTGCCTGCATAAAAATTCTTTGCACCTAACCCCAGCAGAAAGCTGAAAGCTCTAGGCAAGCTTTTAGATCATGGATGCTCCACCTATTGCAGTTTGCCTTTCCAAAAACTAACCGTACACTTGCTTCTCTTTCCCTTTAATAGAGTGGCGGCAGCTGCCCAAACATCCTGTTCTGCAAACGATAACTTTATTAAAATTAATGAGGTTACAAAAATAGAGAAGAAACAGCTAATGCATTGAGACAGGGAGGGAGGGTGAGGCAGGTGGCTCTATGAAAAGATGAAAACTTCTAATGTAGTTTTGCAAGATGTCTGGCACAGAACAGCTGCAGGACTTAGATTTGTTATAGGCCATGTCAACTCTGACTTATGGCAACTGTAGCCTAGGGCTTTCGTGAAATTATTTATTTAAAAGAGATGTATTCAAAGATTTTTCTCCAAGGCTGGGAGATTGTCACTTGCTACCTTACCCAAGATCACCCAATGAGTTTCCATGGCTGAGCAAATATTTGAACCCTTGTCCCACAGCATCCAAATCCACTACTCAGACCACTATATTACCTTGGCTCTCACACCTGTATTTGCACCCTACCTTTCCCCCAAGACATAACCTCTATACTTCCCTGTCTTGTCATATAAGGAGCCATGTCAAATGGTAAACTTGTTCCGGACTATTATCACTGTGTTAGAGTACAGTTCTGAGTATTGCATAGGACTTGGGTGACCAGGGGAGTCTCTCCACATTCATGAAATGCCAGCATCCCAGAGAAGATAACCCAGATATTCTCCTAGAAATGTTAATTTCTACAGAGAGGATTCAAACAAATGCTCAAGGGCACTTGTGATCAAATTTCAACCAGCTTAAGGAAACGTATTAAGTGCAGCCTCCAGACACCATGAACTACGACTCTCATCACCACAGGAAGTATGGAGATAATGGCAGGTGTAATCCCTCACATATGTAAGTTGCAAATTATTATCCCAAGAACAGTTTTGCAGAGTCACATTGATTAGCCCTAATTAGAATAGCCCCACTGAATCAATGGGAACTTGGTAAGTCACCATGTAAGTAAGTTTCACTAAGGCCCTGAACCGACAGGCGAACAAAGCCTGCTTCCGGGTGTCATCAGAGCTCAGTGTTTATATGCCACATGCTCTGATGATGCCTGAAGCCAGCTGCCCAGATGTGGGAGACCTCAAGGCACTCTGATGGCATAGCATTTATAGCCACACACCACCAAAGCAGCTTGAAGCCAGCTTCCTGCTGTGGCAGAGCCACAAAAGCCGGCTTTTTCCCAGCCTAAAAAGGAGCAGATCTTTGCTGCTCCTTTTGGGAAGGCTTCAAGGCAGATTGGGGCCACGGTGTGTGGTTGCCACTGTCCAAATCCGTCTTTGGTTTTGTTTTGTTTTTTGGTTTTTTTAAAATTAGGTTTTATTATGATTAAAAAGAAAAAAAAAACAAATCAAGATATTAACATACTATTCCACCTCTTCACATTCCAATACATCAATTAAGACATTTAATTTGGTTTTCCTTTTATTCAGACAAACAATTATTTCTTGTACCTTTTCTTTTATACTTATTCTGTATTATTGCCTGGCATTGCAGCTCTCTTTTAGCCAGACAATCTACTTTACCTTGAACTTAACATTTACCATATGAAACTATAATATAAAATTATGTTTTCGTTAAACCCCTATAAGTGATAAGGAGGATGATATTATTTATCTCATTTCCAACTATTATTACTTATCCCAAATCTATTTTGATTCGCTCCCATTTCTTTTCATAGAATCATAGAGTTCGAAGAGACCACAAGGGCCATCCAGTCCAACCCCCTGCCATGCAGGAACTCCCAATCAAAACATCGCCGACAGATGGCCATCCAACCTCTGCTTAAAGACCTCCAAGGAAGGAGACTCCACTACTCTCCGAGGGAGTGTGTTCCACTATCAAACCGCCCTTACTGTCAGGAAGTTCCTCCTAATGTTGAGGTGGAATCTCTTTTCCTGGAGCTTACATCTATTGTTTCGGGTCCTAGTCTCTGGAACAAAAGAAAACAAGCTTGTTCCCTCCTCAATATGACATTCCTTCAAATATTTAAACACAGCTATCATATCACTTCTCAACCTTCTCTTCTCCAGGCTAAACATCCCCAGCTCCGTAAGTCGTTCCTCATAGGGCTTGGTTTCCAGACCCTTCACCATTTTAGTGGCTCTCCTTTGGACACGCTCCAGTTTCTCCACATCCTTTCTGAATTGTGGTGCCCAGAACTGGACACAGTATTCCAGGTGAGGCCTGATCAAAGTAGAATAGAGTGGCACTATTACTTCTCTTGATCTAGACACTATACTTCTACTGATGCAGCCTAAAATTGCATTGGCCTTTTTAGCTGCTGCATCGCACTGTTGACTCATGTTCAACTTGTGGTCCACCTGGATTCCTAGATCCCTTTCACACGTAGTCTCATTCAGCCAGGTGTCCCCCATCGTATATCTGTGCTTTTCGTTTTTACGCCCTATGTGCAGTACCTTACATTTCTCCGTGTTGAAATTAATTTTGTTAGCTTTGGCCCAGCTTTCTAGTCTGCTCAAGTCATTTTGAATTTTGATCCTGTCCTCTGGGGTATTAGCTCCCCCTCCTAATTTGGTGTCTGCAAATTTGATAACTATGCCCCCAATACTGTCATCCAAGTCATTAATAAAGATATTGAATAGCACTGGGCCCAGGACAGAGCCCTGTGGCACCCCATTGGTCACTTCTTTCCAGGTTGAAAAGGAGCCATTGTTGAGCACCCTTTGTGTTCGGCCAGTCAACCAATTACAAATCCATGTAACAGTTACTTTGTCTAGCCCACATTTTACCAGCTTGTTTGCAAGAATGTCATGGGGAACCTTGTCAAAGGCCTTACTGAAATCAAGATATACTATATCCACAGCATTCCCTTCATCTACCAAGCTGGTAATTTTATCAAAAAAAGAGATCAGATTTGTCTGGCATGACCTGTTTCTCTGAAACCCATGTTGACTTTTTGTGATTATGAAATTACCTTCCAGATGTTCACAGACTCTCTGTTTAATGATCTGCTCCAGAATCTTTCCGGGTATTGATGTCAGACTAACTGGACGATAATTGTTGGGATCCTCTTTTTTCCCCTTTTTGTAGATGGGGACATTTGCCCTCCTCCAGTCCCCTGGGATTTCTCCTGTTTTCCAGGAGGTCTCAAAGATTATTGCCAATGGTTCCGATATTACATTTGCCAGTTCTTTTAGTACCCTTGAATGTAATTCATCTGGTCCTGGAGACTTATATTCATTTAGATTAACCAGGTATTCCTGCACTATCTCTTTACTTTTTCTGTGCTGAAATTCTCCTATTCTGTCCTCTGTTCCATTATCCTCAGGTTGAGCACCTTTTGCCTTTTCTGAGAAGACTGAAGCAAAGGTGTTGAGTAATTCTGTCTTTTCTCTGTCCCGTTAACTTTTTGCCATCTTCTCCACACAGTGGCCCTACCATTTCCTTCTTCTTCCTTTTGCTGCTGACATACCCCCAAAGCCCTTTTTATTGTTCTTAACCTCTCTAGCAAGCCTGATTTCATTCTGCGCTTTAGCTTTTCTGACGTTACCCCTACACGTGCTAGCTATTTGTTTGAATTCCTCTTCGGTGATTTCCCCATTTTTCCATGTCTTATACATGTTCCGTTTAAAACTTAGTTCAGTTGCAAGTTCCTTAGTCATCCATCCTGGTTTCTTGAGGCACCTCCCATTTTTCCTCCTCGTTGGAACAGTTTTGAAATTGTGCCTTCAGTATCTCCCTTTTGAGAAACTCCCATCCATCTTGAACTCCCTTCTCTTTTAGTATTCCTGTCCATGGGATCATATTGTTGTATTGTTTTACCTGCAGCACACATTGATAATTTGTCCATCGTTGCTAACTCCTTTAATTTGCTATACCATTCATATGTACCCGGCGTTTTTTCTGTTTTCCAAAACCATGCAAATGTAAATCTTGCTGCTGTGACCATGTATAGCACTAGACTTTTTTCCTCCTGATTTAACTTACCCTTAATTACAGCAAGTATATTTAACAGGAATAGCTCTGGTTTTAAAGGTATGGTTTTCTGCAACATTTTCCCCATATTACTGTGAATTTTTTTCCAATAACTTCTGACTTTGTTGCATTGCCAACACATAAATCTGTCTTTGGAAGGGGCAGCTTCAAGTTGCCCCTTCCTGCCTTTTTTTTGTGTGTGTGTGTGTGTCCCTAATTCAATGGATCTACTCTAGTTTGGACTAAGAACTGGATTTTGGACTAAGAACTGGATCTTTCCTGGACATATTAACCTTATACATTTGTCTTCCAGATAAATATAATCCTGCTTCTCAGGTTAGCATTTTGGTCAAGGTGTCAAAATTAAGTGTTCATATTGAAAAATAATCTCTCTTCCAATATGGAATATCAATAAAGCCTACCAACATCCCACAGTACTATCATATTTTATTTTTCTTTAAAAAAATCATTAGTCTTCCACGTTGGTACATATAAATGTTTCTATAATTTTTTCCACTTCTTTATTTTTTTGTGAAGACCACCTAGACACAAGAAATAAAACAACAGTCTAAGGGTCTAGCAAAATCAAGCCACTCAAAGGCTGACAGTACAGATACTTCTGGCAGGCTCAAGCAACCAGCCAGGTGGTGACCAGAATTTTCTGAAATCTTCACAGAACTGCCTATCAGTTCTCCAGTCAGTTGCCATGATTCTTCTCTACAAGTTTGTCACTAATGTTCCATCTTAGTCACACCACACAGGTATTTCATTCGAATGGCAGGAAGCTCTTCATAAAGGTCAAACCCCACTGGGCTGTCTTTGTTTGGTAATTTGTAGTAGAGAAGATGTCTCTTCAGTACCTGAAAAGAATAAGAGGAAACTGAGTGTGACAGAAAAACAAATCAAATTTCCATTAGCAAACTCCAGTATACTCCAAATACTACAAGCCTTTCTAGACTATGTGTTTTGTTTTATTAAGCCAAGGAAATATTTGGGCTCTCTTCTCAATGTAAATTAGTGGAAGTAATATAATGATATGTATATATATGAGAAATATTTGAACAATTTTCTTTTACTACCACCACATCATCCATAATACCAGTAATTTGTATTGTTACTACATTAGAGTACAATCTGAACTGTACTAGTAGGAGCAGTCACTTATTATGTTGGCAGGGAAATTTCCATCTTAACAATGCTGCAGTAACAGAAATACTGAGTTTCAGGTAACCTCTCCTGAATTACAATCAGCTCACAGTTGTAAACCGCTTAGACATCCCATAGCGTGATATGAAGCGGTATATAAATGAAGCTGCTGCTGCTTTTATAGCTAATGCCCTGCCAGTACTCTTTCAATTATGCCATAATAACAATATGAATTACTGGCATTACGAAGGAGGAAGAAGAGGAGGAGGTCAGGAAAATCTCAAGTATTCAAAGTACTTCTTATATATAACCTTCATGATCCTTACAATAGTCTTACACTACATATTATTCTTAGTAACTTACATTTGAGAAGAGTCCCTAAAACTCTCTAGTGAATTAGTATATGAGGGAAGACTTGAACTATGCACACTTCGGCTCACAGAACCATTGGACTGTATTCTTGCAAGTCCCTCCATTTTATAGCTCTAGTTTATCAAACAGTATGTTTCTCAGGAATGAAAGTCTAATTGCCCTCATATACTCTGTTGCATAGCATATGAAACTATGGAGAGAAAATGTAAGCTTGTGAGAAAAAAAGTGAGACATGTGCTACACACGCTATTTGTGAATGAAGAATGCGAGTGAAGAGATTAACTGGGGACAAAAGTGTGTCTTTTCCTCTCCACATGGGTCAGAGAAGAAGGATACTATTTGCATGTATGTTATTTGTTAATTACTATCAACTATAAATAAGAATTATCTGGAAGAAAAGTTTCATCATATATATGGGAAAATGGAATTTAGATCTCTTAGGTTTGATTGGTTGAATATTCCCAAGAGGTTTATTGGTGATCACTTTTAAGCAAGGTGGAGTGATCGAATGTTGGCCACCATGAATCTGACTGAAGTGCTAGCTGGAGGTCTGATTAGAGAGCATCTAAAGTGGTCACTCCACAAAAGGGCATGTGGGAGTAGACGTGCTAAAGAGCTTGTCAGCCTGGAAGGTGCTACAGCAGCAGATCAGAAAGCCAAAGTGAAAGCTGAAATCACTTGAGGCCAGAGCTAAGGAAGGTGTGAAAAAGGAGAAGAAGCCTTGAGCTGAGGGCAGAGCTAAAGCCAAGCATCAGGTGATGGTGGAGTTGGAAGGAATGGCTATTGGGCCAGATTGCAGTGTTAAAGGCTGAGTACTGATTCAGATACATTTTGCTAAATTTAAGCCTCTGAAGCTTGAATAGAATATTATAATGTATAAAGACTGTACAGTATAAAGTAGGAATGTTTGTAATACCAAGGGCACAGGCACTGACCAATTCCAGGTGGGAAGCCAACATAACTGTAAATGAAATGATACAATGAGAAATGGATTAAAACAGAATTTAAAGAAATAACTGAGGACATTATCACACGGGGAGTTGCAGGGAGAAAGTGGAAATAAACGGGACGAACGGAAGACTTTAATTTACGGGATTTGTCCCGTTCTGCCTCGTCTGATAACTAAATTCGAATTTAAAAGGGGGTTAATTCGAACAAAAACCTGATCTTTTCAAATCCTCAAAAATCCCGAAAATGAAAAGATCAGGTTTTCGTTCGAATTAACCCCCTTTTAAATTCGAATTTAGTTATCAGACGAGGTGGAACCGGACAAATCCCGTAAATTAAAGACTTCTGCTCATGCCCGTTTATTTCCACTTTTTCCCCGCAACTCCCCGTGTGATAACGTCCTGAGTCATAATGAACCCAACTACACAGGATTCCTAGTGTAGTTGTAATCTGCTGGAAGGCAACCAGGAACCATTGGTCTCCGGGTGTCCTGTCAAAGAGGAAAGATCACTAAGATCCCTGATTTGATTGGAAGAAAATAAATGTTTATATAAACAAATTAACATTGTTTACATAAGGGGAAAAAGTAAAGATTGCTGAGCTGACTGGAGGCTGGGAAAGATATAAAACTGGCTCAGGAGAGAAAGAAGCTAGACTGACCAAAGTGGCAGTCTCCCATGTACCAAGACAGTTGTTTTATAACAACTCTAATGCTAATAAAGCTGTTCCCAACTGATAAGACCTAGACCATGCTGGTAAGAGAGAACTTGTGCTCTCAAATAAACTAAATATCATTCTTATCAAGCTAGATACCCATTATGAACAATGAATACCATTATGGGTGTCTACAGATATATAAAGGATGTTACTATGCATATAGCAATGCCCATGGATATTTCCCATGGATGCCTGTGCATTTCCTCCACAGATGGTATATGTCAGGGGTTGGCAACCTACAGCCCGCGGGCCTGATGCGGCCCATGGAGGCCTTCGGACCGGCCCCTGCCCTGTCCTGCCGCGGCTGCCACTGCCGCACCACTGCAGGGCTCCTCTGGGACGCCATTTTGGATTCCAAAATGGCGCCCGGAGTCTTGCACGACCTTTTCTGGGGGGGCCCGCGGCAGCGCTAGGCCTCTCGGAGACCTGGCGCAGCCAAGGGAACCCTCCTGGGGGGAGCCTGCCGTCGTGCGCATGCGACACAGGGAGGAGCAGCTGCCATTTTGTTTTTTAAAATGGTGGCGCACACGCGCGGGGGGACAAACGCAAGCGCGCATGCACACCGGCCCCCAGCACCATTCCCCCCCCGGCCCGTCAGCAAAAAAGGTTGCCGACCCCTGGTATATGTGTTAGGACACCATATTATTATGAAGCCTTACCTGCAATGTAATGCAAAGTTAACAACATGGAATGTGCCCAGACACTGAAAAGACTATGCTTCTCTCTCAGTGCATATTTGTATATCTATGACTGTATATGATTTTTAAAAGCCTAAAAGAATAACAGAGAACCTCTTCATTCTCCCATATGAATATCCTGCAATTTCAAAACTTGATAGTGCTTAACTGTTGATGCTAACTCTGCCTGTTTGCACTTTACCATGGTTCACGAGTTGAGAGTCCAGGCGACTAGACAGTGATAATGAGATCTCCAAACAGATACAGATCTAGCTGACAGACAGTCCCAGATATAGGGATGTTCAATGCATGTTTCAGTACACCTCAGGATAAATGTGGTATAATATATAATATTATATATTATACCACATTGTAATATAATATTACAAGATTTCAGTGTACAGTTAAATCCAATCAATGGGAAGACTGCATATTAAACCTTCAGTGTCAAGTGAACTGAATATCGCTATATCCAACTGTGGCACTGACACTTGTGCTAACATCTAGCTGTGCAAGTGGTTTTACATTTTCCAAGCAGATGCAAGGACGCATTCAGTGCACAAGCAGCTCCCCACATTCACTTGAAGATGTTTTGTGTGTGCAGTGAAGTGGCACTGAACTCTCTTGGACACAGAAAAAAGGATAACCTTGTGGATTAGGGTCCCGGCCAACAGATACACAATGGATTGCAGGAAGCAAGAGAGGAAGGAAGGAAAAGATGACAGGAAAGCAAGAAAATGAGTGAGCTAGCAAGAAGAGCTTTTACTGGCTGATGCAGAGCACTTAAGAGCACTACTTCCTTCAGCATGATTCATCTCATGAACATACTGCCTCAAACAGACCAGATGCAGAAAAACTCACAGCAAGGTTCATGCATTTCCCCATGCCCTCTCCCAACAGAGCCAGGATTTAAGAGGGTGTATAGAGCCATGCCAGCACTACTGCAGTGAGGCTGACTGGTACAGAGCATGCTACTTTCTGAAATGCCTGACTACTGAATGTACCAATGTTGGGGAACTATATAAATACTCCTAATTATGCCATCAGTAAATTGGATACTGGTATGGAACTTTACATTCTTTCAGTCAAGTCAATTGGATCAGGATTAATGTTATCTTTTAACCAATGCAACAGATGTTTAGAAAGTTATATTGATATGGGACTGTTTAATCATAACATTTACTATGTATTTATTTAATGTTCTCTGAATCTCTCATTTGTTTTACCCTACAATCAGCTAGCAGATGCACTGAAGTGAATTAAGTAGAAAGAGTGGTAATTTTATGGTGGCAGTAAATTTTGGTAAGGCACTATGTAAGGGGAAATAAGAAATTCATAAGATGACCACATGTTCACACCCTCAGACCTTCAGTCCATGGTGTTTGTAATTGTCAAGAACAGTAATTATCGCACTGCCATGTTAAGGAAAAAGCAACATGGGATATACAGTAATAGAAATAAAAATATGTATGTGAATGTCAAAGTGACTAAGCAGGAGCAATCAGGAAGATACACAGGTGAAAAAGATAATATAATTAAGAAGCCTTGAGAGCCAAGGACAAAGTTATAGAAGGTATATTGAGAACACCTGTGATAGATTGCAAACACCTGAGACTCATTAAGTGGTCAAGGTAAAGTGATGAAACACTTGGGTTGGTCTTAGGTATGGGATGATCTATGTGGACCAATCAAGATGTATGTACACACCCACTGGGTGGAAACTGACTGGTGGGTGGTGTCTAACAATGGCTATAAATTGCAATGTTTGCTAATGTACAGTGTGGTGTAGTTTGGTGTAGTTTTGGAGATATTGTGAAGTGTAGAGATTGTGATTTGTAGGGCATATAGTATTTATATATAGTAGAATAAAGTAGATCTTTTATATAAGACTACTGAGTTGTCTGGTGTCTTGAGGGAAGATACAAGAACCAGAAGAATCCTGGAGAGGTTTGGAGACATCTCAGGAAGAAGAGTGAGAAGGCTTGGAGAGTTTGTCAGGGTCTTCAGCCTATTCTCTGAAACTCTGCTGCTTGGGAAAGAAGCATCAACCACTGATCAAAGCTGGTCAGCTCTGCTGCATAACAAGGTGGTGAGTTAGAGCCAGAGGTGAAGAGCTACAACTCCCATCATCCCTGACAAGGGTTATGGGCCCAGATACTAGGGCAACCAGCATCCACAGAAGCTGAAAGTTCCAGAGAGTGGAAGAAGGTTTTGTAGAGCCTTGTGAGTAAATCATTTTGTGTTTTGTCTGCTGTGCATACTCAGAAGGACTGTGTCAAATTGAGTCACTGCACAAATTAAGATGGAGATCCTAAAGTTTAGTAAATTAAATAGAAATAACTACTCTACCTGGAAAATATATGCCCAATCTCTACTAATAAAGGAGTCTCTGTGGTCTACAGCTGAAACAGGGCTGGCAGCTGATGCTGATGCAGCCACTCGAGAAAGAGATGCTAAAGCAAAAGCATGTCTTTATCTCATGCTAGAAGAAGACTTGATTAACGACGTAAGAGATAAAGTGTCCGCCAGGGATGTGTGGGATACTTTGCAGAGATTACACACACCTTCAACTGCGTTTGCAAAAATGCTTTGGTCTAAAAGAATTTACAGACAAAAGATGACGAAAGGACAGTGTGTGATAGAACACTTAAAAACAATGCAAGATTTATTTGTGCAAGCTGAACTGAGAGGAGTGGAAATTAGTAAAGAGCAGCAGTGTTATATTTTGCTGGAATCGCTAGATCCTTCTTGGGACAACATTACAAATAGCTTGCAAAATTTGCCAGAAGCTGAGCTGAACAGAGACTTAATTGTTGCCAGAATATTGGAAGAAAACTTGAGGAGAAAGTCTGAGCAGGGTGACACAGCAAGTTTAAGGACTGTGCCAAAACAACAAACAACGCCTGAACTACAAAAGCAGGAAGAAGCAGCTTCTACAAGGGAGCAACGGAGGTGCTTTTATTGTAAAAAGATTGGTCATCTGCAGAGACATTGTAAACAATTTGCTGCTGAGAGAAGCAAGCAAGGAGAGAGCAGATGGCAGCCGCGGCAGTATCAAAAACAGTCCAAACCTCCATTTTTGAAGGACAGTGGTAATAAAAAGGGGTTGGCAACCATGATTAAGGAAAAACAAAATACTAATTGTAAATGGTTGATTGACTCAGGAGCATCATCTTCAATGTGTAACAATATTAATTTGATAAGTAATAGAAAATCAGCTAATGTAAATGCTGTAGTTTTAGCTGATGGGAAAGAGCTCAGTACTGTAAATCAAATGGGTACAGTTTACATTCCAGGGCTAAAGGAAAACTTTAATGATGTGTTACATATAAAGGAGTTAGAAAATAATTTGTTATCAGTAAGCAGATTAACAGACAGAGACTACACAGTCATTTTTGAAAAGAACATGTGTAAGATAAAACTGAATGGGGAATTGCGAGGCATAGGCTTGAAAAAGGATAAACTTTACTATTTGGAAGACAATATTGATAGCTACAGTGTTGAAAATGCTAATAACATAGACAATAGTCCAATACACAAAGACTGTATACATGAACTCCATAGAAAATTTGGTCATGCTAGTTTCAAATGTTTAAAGAAGTTAATCAGTATGTGTCCAGATTTAAAAGTTGCTGAGTGCAAAAATCACTTAGATTGTACTGTATGCAATCAGGTAAAGGTCAGAGCTTTTCCAGTAGCCAAGAAAACCAAAAGAATTGCTCAAAGACCATTTCAGTTTGTACATGCAGACGTGGCCCAAGCTAATTGTTTATCTTTAGGGGGAAGCAAATATTTCCTAGTAATTGTTGATAGGTTTACAAGGTTTGCATTTGTAAGAATATTGAAAAACAAATCTGACGCTGGGCAAAGTTTAAAAGCATGGGTGAGAATGGTGGAAAGACAATTTGATATTAGAGTAGGCACCATTGTTACTGACCGAGGAGGAGAATTTCTAAGTAATCAATTGTTTCATTGGTTTCAAAAGGTGGGAATAAGGCATGAAACTACTAATCCCGCTTGCCCTAACGAAGATGGTTTAGCGGAGAAAAAAATACAAGATATAAAAAGGATAACTGCTTATTTGATGGCAGATGCAGAGGTAAAAGATAGTTTCTGGGCAGAAGCAACTTTGACAGCAGTACATATTAGTAACAGACTGTATCATTCAGAAATTGAAGACATTCCCTACAGGGTATTGTATGGGAGAGTGCCAAATTACAAACATTTGAGGGACTTTGGACAGTTTGCTTATGTTTACATTCCAGCTTGTTTCAGGAAGAAAGGAGAAACCAAAAGTAGAAGGCTTAGGTTTTTGGGTTATTCTGGAAATAGCTACAAGTTTCATTTAGGTGGAAAAGAAGTGCAGTATTCTAGGTCTGCAAATTTTGAGAGACATGCTGGTTGGGACAAACTGCATGCCAATAAAGAAGTTTTCTTGAGGTTAGGAAGTTCAAATGAGCCAGAAACACAAATTGAACCAACTTCAGGAAACGGAGGGGTTTCAGTTAAGCCAGAAGCATCCACTAGCAGCAGTGATAGTTCTTCTGATGAGACACAATCTAGACCCATTACTACCAGAATGACTGAAGACAAGAGATTTAGTCATAGAACTATAACTCCCAGCACAGAAAGTGAGGATGAAAGAGGCAGATCAGCAGAGTTTATTCCCAGACGTAGTCACAGAGTTAGAAAGCCTCCAGATAGGTTTGTTGTGACAAATGCAAGAGCTTGTTTAGCAGTGGAAGAGCCTGAAAGTTTTGAAGAGTTGGAAAGTTTGTCTAGAGAAGAACAGGAAAGATGGATTGATGCAATGGATGATGAGTTTGGTTGTCTGGTAAATAAAGATGTTTTTGAAGTTGTTGACAGACCCAAGGACAAGAAAGTAATTGGTTGTAAGTGGGTATACAAAAGGAAAGAAATGCCAGATGGAAGTATTAAGTATAAAGCTAGGTTAGTAGCTAAGGGTTTTGCACAACAGCAGTATGAGAACTATGATAAGACATATTCTCCAACTGCAAAGCCAGAAAGTCTGAGAATGGTTCTAGCTGTAGCAGCAAAAAGAAATTTAATTGTAGAACATTTTGATTTTGAAACAGCCTACTTGAATGCTAGTTTAGATGAAGAGATATTTATGGAGCAGCCACAAGGTTTTGAAGAAAATAGTAGTCAGAAAGTTTATAAATTAAAGAAAGCATTGTATGGATTAAAACAAAGTGCCAGAGCATGGAATTTGTGCATTAATGAAGAGTTAGCTAAACTAGGATACAAAAGGAGCATTGCAGATGCTTGTGTCTATACAAAAGGAGACATAGTGTTAGTGATCTATGTAGATGATTTGTGCGTGGCAGCAAAGTCAAGACAGGAGATTGAATCAGTAAAAAAAGAGTTGTCTAAAAAGTTTGTCTTAAAAGATCTAGGTTTATTAAAGTCTTATTTAGGTATTGGTGTTGAATGGACAGAAGAAGGACATTGTTTGTTAAGCCAGAGAAAGAAAATTGAAAGTTTGATTGAAAAGTGTGGATTACAAAATGCTAAAATAGTAAGAGCTCCAATGACAACTGGTTTCGTATCTGAAAAAACAACTAGAGATTTTGAAGACAAGACTTTATTTAGGAGTATAATAGGATCTTTACAATTCATATCTTGCCACACCAGACCAGACATTTCATATGCTGTAAATGTATTGTCCAGAAGAGTTAATGATCCAAAAATTGAAGACTGGACAGCAGTAAAGCACTTATTAAGATATTCGAAAGGAACTTTAGATAACAAATTGGTAATTAGAAACAGTAATTCAGATTTAGATTGTTATGTGGATAGTTCTTTTGCATCAGAATTAGGAGACAAGAAGTCAGTTACAGGAATAATAATCAAGTACAGTGAAAGTCCAATAGTCTGGAGAAGTAGGAAACAAACAAATGTAGCGATAAGTACGACGGAAGCAGAATTCGCAGCTTTAAATGAGATAGTAAATGAGGTACAGTGGGTTGAGCAGTTATTGAATGATTTAAATGAAAGTTACAAGATACCAGTAGAAATTCTGGAAGATTCACAGTCATGCATAGTAATGGCTGAAAATTTGAAGAACAGAACAAAATATGTTGGAGTAAGATATCAAAATGTGCAAGACATGGTTCAGAAGGGTGAAATAGAACTGAGATATATAGAAACACAACACAACATAGCAGATTTGTTCACAAAAGCATTGACAGCAGAGAAACATGAAGAGTGACACAAATGGTAGGAATGACATTGTAAGACACATACAATATTTTATTTCGGAGGGGATTGTTAAGGAAAAAGCAACATGGGATATACAGTAATAGAAATAAAAATATGTATGTGAATGTCAAAGTGACTAAGCAGGAGCAATCAGGAAGATACACAGGTGAAAAAGATAATATAATTAAGAAGCCTTGAGAGCCAAGGACAAAGTTATAGAAGGTATATTGAGAACACCTGTGATAGATTGCAAACACCTGAGACTCATTAAGTGGTCAAGGTAAAGTGATGAAACACTTGGGTTGGTCTTAGGTATGGGATGATCTATGTGGACCAATCAAGATGTATGTACACACCCACTGGGTGGAAACTGACTGGTGGGTGGTGTCTAACAATGGCTATAAATTGCAATGTTTGCTAATGTACAGTGTGGTGTAGTTTGGTGTAGTGTGGAATAGTTTTGGAGATATTGTGAAGTGTAGAGATTGTGATTTGTAGGACATATAGTATTTATATATAGTAGAATAAAGTAGATCTTTTATATAAGACTACTGAGTTGTCTGGTGTCTTGAGGGAAGATACAAGAACCAGAAGAATCCTGGAGAGGTTTGGAGACATCTCAGGAAGAAGAGTGAGAAGGCTTGGAGAGTTTGTCAGGGTCTTCAGCCTATTCTCTGAAACTCTACTGCTTGGGAAAGAAGCATCAACCACTGATCAAAGCTGGTCAGCTCTGCTGCATAACAAGGTGGTGAGTTAGAGCCAGAGGTGAAGAGCTACAACTCCCATCATCCCTGACATGCCAATGTGGTGGCAGAGCAGGGGGAATAGCAATAATATCAACACCATTGCAGCAAAATTTACCTCTAGATTTTAACAAAGCTGAATCCTGTGTCCCCAAGTGCTTACATATGAGGTGTTTTCAGAGCCTGGCACATTAGCACAAACCTAGAACTGTACAATGCTAAGAAACATGCAGAGTTACATGGCTTTGCTTAATGTTCTCTCATGTGGAATGTGCCACCCTCTTAGAAACTATGGTTCTTTTATTTTTCTACATGAAGTAAAAAATGGGCTATGTAGCAATAGCAAGCAATAGCATTTACATTTCTATACCGCTTAATAGTGAACTCAGCACCCTAAACGGTTTACAATCTATAAGCCAACTGCTCCCAACAAGCTGGGTACTCATTTCACTGACCTATGAAAGGATGGAAGGTTGAGTCAACCCTGGAGCCCTGGGATCGAACTCAAAACATAGTGGCTGCAGTATCAGCATTTAACTACTGTGCAACCAGGACTCCCTATCTATGTATGGAAAATTAACACAAAATGGGCTGAATTAACATATCTAACCCTATGGTGGTAGAATTCAAAAGCACAGCCATGTTAGTCTGGAAAATCCGTATGCAAAGGGATCTAGTAGCACCTTTGTTAGTCTCAAAAGTGCTATTAGTTCCCTTTGTATATCTAACCCCAAGTATACATTTCATGTAGACATGTTTTCAGAGTTAGGGTTGTTAAAGGAGATTCAGTGCTCTGCTGAACATATACAATACTGGTGTTGAGAAGCTAATGCAAACAGCCTACCTCATCTGCCAGGAGCCAGGTCTTCTGCAGCATGTTTTTTCGGGCAGCACCAACTTCCTAAGAAAAAATTGAGAACGCACTAGATTTCAGGCATCTTTACCACTTCTTTTCAAAGAAAAAGAACTCTTCAGTCCTCCCAACAGAACAATACCTCTCATGGCAATGATGAATCTAGAAATGCCAAAACTCCTAACCTCTTCGTATTCCAAGTGAAGAGCCTGGGTTGCAAAGAGAAACCAGTGACATCTTGTTTCTTAGAGTGCTGCTTCTGGATCATTTTCTTGCCATGTTAGCTTATGGCATGTTTAATGGGCAAGCCAATGTGCCACAACCTGGTCCATGAAGGGTTGTATTGAATCTTTTTGCATCCAACTTATAAGGACCAGATTACTTGCATGATAAAAGAAAGAAAGACAGAAGCTGCAACTCAGAAACCCCTAAAATATTTCACTGTAACCAGGAAAAGGCAGAGAAAAATTCCACAGGTTGTACAAAACACAGCCCTGCTCCCATACTCTTAATTTCAGTGGCACAGCTAAGATGCTGAGTTACACAACAGGGCTTATCATTACTGTATTTTGCCAGGAGAGAAAAGATAATGGGAACCAATGAGAAGCTCTGCTTGTGCAAGATGATTCCATTCCTTGTTTGGCACTTCTTCCCCTCCAGTGCAGCCTACCACAACACAGCCTATAATGTTGCTCCTTGACTCTCCAGAGACTTTGGGAGGCACAGTGCAAAGGATGAGATCAGTTGCATTACCGACCTTTTACTTGTAGAACCTTTGAACACAATGCAGTGTGTCCAGAAGCCACTGTAGGCCAGACCTCTTCAAGCATCCATTCACAATGCAATTCTATTTTTATTGCAAAAGTCATAACCCAGAGCTTTATGAAGCAGTGAAAACTTTTTTGTGGCATATTCATGTGGAAGGCAGCAATTTTTCCGAAACTTTAAATAGCTTTGAATGAGGTTAAAATGTGCACCTTTAACTGAGCCCAGAAATCAATAGGCAACCACTGAACCATATGGCCGGCACAATACAATCTGACCTGCTGAACCTGGACAAAACTTTGGGAAATGCATCCTGAATAAATGGAAATGTCCAGACTTTCTTCAAAGACAGACCTCACAATGATGCTACCCATTGTTTATTTAAACCATGTTAACATTGGAATATAAGATAATCTTCTGGCAGAAATCTCAACTGGTGTTCACACTACCACAGGGGGGAGGGATAACAAGACAGAGGTGATAGTATGTGCACTGCACAACCAACTGGTGGAAGAACAGGCTGCAGTATGGTCCAGCTTTGAAAGATGATCATACCTGTGTGGTGCTGTCTTGGGAGAAAATGAATCTGTTGATGTGGCCCACAGCAACCACATAAAGAACAGGGCACCACTTCTGCTGCAAGGTACCTGTAACCAAGGTCTGGAAGTACTGTCTTAAGAGGCTGAGATTGTCCTCAGGGGGGGAAAGGTACTTCTCCAGAGGCAAGGGGAACTGAAACAAAGCCAAAATACCAGGTTATGCAAAAAGCTTGATCTATATATATTAGATGATTGAGTGAGGAAAAATGCCATGGGTGGGGAGCACTGAGGGGACCATACTGGATAGCACAGTATTTCAGTCTGCCTGAGCTCTGAACGGAGGTGCATCAAGATCACAGTGGCCTTGGTAAGGGTGAATTATTCCATGCAGCATATCTAGTGGTTCTAGGAGCCAACTGCAACTCTAGCCTTTCCTTCTGTAGGCATATACCCCTTGCTGGTCTCTTCCATTACCATTACCTGTTCCCTGATCAGAGATTTTACAGGACTTTTCTGGAGTTCCTTCCAAAAGCCCTTTGGAAGTCAGTAATACATAGATCACTGTGTCTCAAGTTTTCCATGCTACCCTAAAGCCAAATCTCAAAGGTGCCCATGAATGATTTCCCACATCAAGGGTGAGAATGCATCCCTGCATATGTTGTTAGACTATAACTCCCAAAATTTCATATCTGCTGTTGGCTAGGGCTACTGGAACTTCAAGTTCTGCAACATTTGGAGGCAACACGGCTCCCACCACTGCCTATATAACTCAAAGCTAATGTTAGGGATGCAGGAATACTAGAAATATTCTCCTTACCCAGAGATCTAAAACAAATGGAACTAATCAAGGCCTTAGGTCACATTATGCAAATACATTGAAGTCTGGGACTGTTGCCCAGGACAAAGTGCATCACAGTCAGGACATACAGTGGAACCAACAGTTGCTCTACTAAATCAGTCTGCAGCTCACTAGAGAGCCTGTGACTACAACTGGAGCAAATAAGCTTATTGTGAGTAGGGCTAGGCTCTTCCCAACCTTACAAGCTGTCCTTTTACCAATACTAGGGTTTGTACAATCAGAACTCTAAGATTTTAAAGAATATTTTGCTTTATTTATTTATTTATTTATCAACCATTGGCAGGGTTGATTACAATTTCTGCTACCCTGACCCCTTTGACTTCCTTGTTTGCTCTGAATTTAGCTGCAGCTCTCACAGTAGCTAGAAAATGGGTGGGTTTATTCATGTTTGTTGCAAATACTTAATGCAAAATATTTGGGGTCTGTATGGTCATGAATGGCCAATGAGAAAAACCAAGACATGTCTCAAGATGCTCAACTGATTTTTTCAGTAAACCATTTCTTCTGAGGCATATTAAGACACATATCCAATTTCCTCTGCAAAGACTTTTTAAAATAATAATAATAAAATGCTCACTGTATTGTGAGCATCTTGAGATGTATAGAATCATAGAATCATAGAGATAGAAGAGACCACAAGGGCCATCCAGTCTAACCACTGCCATGCAAGAACTCACAATCAAAGCCCTCCCTGTGACAGATTGCCACCCAGCCTGTTTAAAAACCTCAAAAGAAGGAGACTCCACCATTCTCCGCGGGAGTGTGTTCCACTGTTAAACAGCTCTTACTGTCAGGAAGTTCCTCCTAATGTTTAGGTGGAATCTCTTTTCCTGTAGCTTTCATCAATTGTTCCGTAACCTATTCTCTAGAGCAGCAAAACACAAGCTTACTCCATCCTCAATATGACGTCCCTTCAAATATTTAAACAAAGCTATCATATCATCCCTTAACTTTCTCTTCCTCAGGCTAAATAGCTCCCTAAATCTCTCCTCATAGGGCATGGTTTCCAGACCCTTAACCATTTTGGTCACCCTCCTCCAGACATGCTTTAGCCTGTCAACATCTTTTTTGAACTGTGATGCCCATGATTGGATTTAGTATTCCAGGTGAGGCCTGACCAAAGCAAAATATAGTGGTACTATTATTTTTCTCAATCCAGACACTACTATATACTTCTATTGATGCAGCCTAGAATTGCACTGGCTTTTTTTAGCTGCTGCATCACACTGTCAACCAACTTAAACCCCTTTCCCATGTAGTCCTGTTAAGCCAGTGTCCCCCATCTTATAACTATGCATTTCATTTTTTCTGCCTAAGTGCAGTACCTTACATTTTTCCCTGCTGAAATTCATTGTTAGTTTTGGCCTAGCTTTCTAATCTATAAAGGTCATTTTGAATGCTGATCTTCTCCTCTGGGGTATTAGCTACTCCTCCTAACTTGGTGTCATCTCCAAATTTGATAAGCATATCCTCTATTTCTTCAACCAAGTCACTGATAAAGATGTTGAATAGCACTGGACTCAGCACAGAACCCTGTGGCACCCCACTGGTCACTGAAGAGGAGCCATTGCTGAGCACCCTTTGTGTTTGGCCGACCAACCAATTACAAATCCACCTAACAGTTGCAATGTCTACCCCACATTTTACTAGATTATTTGCAAGAATATTGTGGGGGACCTTGTCAAAGGCCTTATTGAAATGAAGATATGCTATATCCACATTTCCTTCATCGACCATGATGGTAATTTTATCCAAAAAAAAAAAAAAAAAGAAAAAGGATCAGATTAGTCTGGCATGACCTGTTTCTCAGAAACCCATTTTTGTCTGATTATGACATTCCCTTTTAATGTTCACAGACTCTCTGTTTAATGCAAAGATATAGCTTTCTTTCTTTCCGTTAAGTCTCAAAGGTGCTACAAGATCTCTCTACGTCTCTGTTTAACAATCTGTTCTAGAATCCTTCCTAGTATTGATGTCAGACTAGCCATGCAATAATTATTGGGATGCTCTTTTATTCCCTTTTTGAAGATGAGAACATTTTCCATCTTCCAGTCTGCTGGGACTTCTCCTGTTCTCCAGGAATTCTCAAAGATGATTGCCAGTGGCTCTGAAATTACATTTTTGTCTCCAGTTTCTTTGTAGATTTCATTGGATGCTCCCCAGTTTCAGATTCTTTTTCTCAAGGGACCTTTGGATCAGGTGGATATGGAGAATTTTCTGCATGTTTATGTTCTGGACTACAACTTTCAGAATCCTTCAGCCACCATGTTACCCCAGTTGTAGTCTAAAAAAGTAAGCTTTCCAAACTCTGATCTGAGTGGAACACCTTTGATTTGAATACTTAAAAGACTCAAGCGTTTTTATACTGAGCAGAAAGCTGTTCATGCACCCCCACAACTTTTATAGCACTACACATGGGTAAAAGTTGGGTGAATCTCAAATTGGATGCAGCTGGGTGAGCCTCAAACAGTAGACATGAGACATACCTGCTGGAGTGGAACTCCCAGTGCCCTCAAGGTGCCCACGTGCTCTCCAAAGACAGCCATCCTTAGCTGAACACTAAACTGTCTTTGCAGAGGAAGAAGCACAAAGATTCCAAAAAGACAATCTCCAAAGGAAACACTCTCAAAGTGTTCCAGGAGGTTGATGTAGAGATCATGGAAAGAAGCTAAGCCAGGGAGAGGAACATCCAAGTTCAAGGAGTCCAAAACTTTGGACTGGCAGTAAAGTGAGAGGACAGCAGCAGTGTAGCAATGGACAGGCCCTTCCAGGAACAAATCATTGCCAGTAAGGAAGATACACATCAGCCTTGCAAGTTTGGCTGCTGCTGAGATGCCCTGAAGGACTCTGGCTCTCCACGTTTCCAAGAGAAGGACCCACTGCAGGTTCCGAGTGACAGTGCTCACTAGATCCACATGAAGAGAGGGCAGCACAGGCCACTGTGATTCTGTACTAGTTACTTTGTTATAGAGGCTGATCAGAGGAAGGAATGGCCAATCAGAAGGTAGGATGGGCCCTTTGGCCTCAGGAAGAAGCATGGAGTGGACAAGATGAGTTTGTCCTTGATAAAGATCTCTGGAACGAACTAGAGCAGGCTCCAAGTAAACAAAATGAGAGAGGTAGCAGGCCTGGATAAGTGGGAGATGGCTGTATGCTTCCTCCAATAAGGCACCACGACTAGGGAGTGAAGAAAGGACAGCTGCTGAGCCTGGTTGTGTTGGCTTTGCTTTTGAGCCCAAGTGCAGAAGGTCTGAGAAGTCAGCAGCTTCAGGTCCTCCTGCTTTGCCTTCTCTGTAAAAAAGAAGGAAACATGTGATAAGCAGTAATGCTTTCTTTACAAATCATAAACAAAGAGATAGACAGACAGACAGATAGATATTACTGGCCAGGTACAGCATGACTGCAAGGAATCCAATCCAACCCATTTGAATCCAATCAGGGAAATGCTACAGAGAAGTTATGCAGACAGAACAGAGCTAAAGGAAAGGGTTTCAACACAGGTCAGGATGAAACCCAGGTCTTCAGATTTCAGCTGAGACTGACTCATATGCTGTGCAGTAGAGAAATGCTGAGTTTGGACAGCATTTAAATCTTCCTTAGTCCTTATACTACAGACAAATCTTTCTCTTGGTTTACCTCTGCTTTGCTACATTTAAATTAAGACCTTATTCCCATTTCTGCTTTAATTTCTCTAAGCCACCTTAAGCCCAAATTTTAGGGAACAGATGATTGTAACAACAAAAACACCACCACCACCATCATCATAATCACAGGAAACATGGGGTGTGTGTGTGTGTGAAATCTTTCACAATGCAGAGGAACTTTAGAAAAGCAATGAAGCAGCAATAAAAAAAAAAGTTTGGAGATTTATAAAAATCCTCAGATGACTTTGCAAAGAAATTCCAACTGCTACTGCCCTGGCATCAGAGAGAGAGAAGAAACAGGCACCGCTCCATCATGCCTAGGCCTAGGAGCAGATGAGGGCCTCCCTCTATCCCAACTTCTACTGCCCTGGCCTCAGAGAGAGAAGAGGCAGGCACATCTCCATCATCGCTAGATACAGAAGCAGATGAAAGATTCTACAACCATCCCAGCTGCCACTGCCCTGATCTCAGAGGGAGAGAAGAGCTGTATTGGTTGGATTTAATCCCTCTACCACTGCTATTCCCTTTTCCTTGGCTATCCTGTCCTATTTAGATTGTAAATCTGTCAAATTAACAATTTGTAAGCTGCTCTGAAAGCATCTGAGGCTGAAGAGTGAGGTAGAAGTGCTCTAAACAAACAAAACAAACAAGATGGTGGCATTTATGCTTCAGTGTAATGAAATGGCAATACAATATTGCTTCATGTCAAAAGTAGAGAGTTTTATATCAAGAGCAAACTTACAACAGTCTAGGTCTACATTTCCATGAGGCCCCTTTAACATAATTCTTTGGAAATTATCCCTTTCTTTCCTAAATGGTTTCCCCACATCCTACCTAAATTCTAGAAAAGGGTTATTCACTGGAAGTAATTGGGAGGCTGGGGGTGTGAGTCAAACTTACGGAATTAGTTTGGAATTGAAAACAAGGCCCAATAGGAGTTCATGAGCCAGGTGCTCGCTGCCTGGCAACAAACGACTTAACAGTGCCATGGCAACACAGTGATGAAGCGAAGCATGCTGGCTGTAAGCTGGACAAGTACCTGCCTGCATAGGAAACAAAAATTCAGTACATAATAGTGTTACAATCATTTCTGCTGACAAAGATATACAAGCAGGGGGAGGACATTACAAGACATTCTATGCCAAGTTGCAACAGGAGACAATGTTTATCCAGGTGCATGTAATTTCAGCATTCATTCCCCCTGGAGTTTCATAGTACCACAAATTCCAAATCAGCATAACACAGTGCGACTGTGTGTACAACTCTCTGTGCTCAGTCAGGCAAAAGGATAGAAAGTTTGGTTTTTAAAATGTGAGCTTTGCCTAGAATGCCAGCATCCATTTCCATCTTCTGGTTAATGCAAGGCTGGAAAATGTGTAGCACTCCATGTGTTGTTGGATGTATGTGACTCCCATCAGCACAAGTTATTATGAGGGATGAAGGGACTTGCAGCCCCCCTTTATCAGCATATTTCAGCAATCCAGTATTTATGGGTCACACACACACACACACAGGGATTTGGAGGGGTCCATGGAGGTCCTACTGGAATTTCCAAGGGCAACATGTATACTACAAGCTGCACAATTCCCACCCCTACCCAAGAAATTTCCTCCCCACTCACAGACAATGCCTCGTAGAAGCATTCATTCTCCTTTGACTTTTCCACATTTTGTTGTTCTACAATCTGGAATTGAAATGCATTCAGCTCAGATAGTTATCACTTGATACGCACTAAATACTCAATGCTGTGAAGGTACAAATTATTTTTATTATGGCACAAAAGTTAAACAAAATCAAACTGGCATTTTGGGCTGCAAAAGTATTCAACTGGGATGCACCTAAACAAACTCCTGTAAATCAGTGCCTCCAGAAGTCACATAAGTAGTTGAATGGAATCTACATGTGTATAGTTCTAGTGCCACATGTTGTTGTTGCTGTTGTTAACTGCCCTTGATTCAATCTCGACTCATTGAGACCCTATGGATGAGACATCTCCAAGACTTTCTGTCCTCCACTGCTCTGCTTAATTCCTGCAACCCCTTAATACCCATGACCTCCTTAATAGAGTCCATCCATCTAGCATGTGGTTTTTCTCTCTTCCTACTTCCCTCCACCTTTCCCAGCATTTTTTCCCAAAGAGTCCTCCCTTCTTATGATGTGTCCAAAGTACGACAGCCTCAGTTTGGTCATCTTGGCTTCCAGGAAGGTTTCCGGCTTGATCTGCTCTAGGACCCACTTGTTTGACCTTTTGGCTGTCCATGGGATCCTCAGCACTCTTCTCCATCACTACATCACAAATGCATCGATTTTCTTCCTATCATCTTTCTTAACTGTCCAGAGCTGGACAGTGCCACATGACCTCAGATTAAATCTGTTTCTGGAAGCTTAAATCTGTTGCTAGAGAACGTATCTATCCACACAGCATCACAAAGAGCAAGGTGATATCCAAACAAGTCAATGATAAAGTTGAACAGAAGCACCAATAGGTGTTGGGTTACTAAAAAAATATCTCAAGAATAAACATCCCCTGGGTATATGGAAGAGTGACAAGAAGAAATCTATTACTGAAACAAAGTCCCATTTGGAGTCTACAAATATTACTTGGCAAGAACCAGGAAATTGGTCAAGACTGAGGGCAAGATAAATGGAGCCACATAAGGGAAATTCTAGAGGAACATCTGCTTTAGCCTGCAAGGGACCTGGACTGGGGCAGAGGGTCACCTTTCAGTAGAACAATAACCCACTAATACTGCCATGTTTAAAAATGAGAACAATGAGAAATGTTTCAGAAAGACTCAAAGTCTCGACTTTGATCCAACTGAAAATCTATGGCAAGACTTGATGGTGGCTGTATGCCAACAGTCTCCATTTAACCTGAAAGAGCTAGAACAATTTTGTCAAGAACAATGGGCAATAATGAAGGATCCTGGTGTGCAAAGTTTATAGAAATTACAAGCTGCAATTGTTGTCAAAGGGGTTTCTACCAAGTATTGACTGGAGTGGGGGGGAGTGAATACTTACATAACTAGCAAATACCAGTCTATTTTTGTTTAATCAACTTTTGTGCCCTAATATCTGGTTGCTTCATAATGTTGAGCATCTTGCATACATCAAGTGGTAATTGAAGGTATTTCAGTTCAAAGTTATAACACAAAAAAGTCAAAGGAGGTGAAGACTTTTGCATGTCACTGTGGGATGTTTAATCAGTCCTGGGAAGTACACAGTTCCTGGCAAAAGGAAGAGCATCTCCATGGCCACTGAGGCTCAACCATTTCCAGTAGAGTATCAGCTCCTGCTGCCAGCTGTTGCTCTACCAGCTTCCTCTTGCTCCTTCACCTTTCACTGAGGTCCTGTTCTTATTGAATACCTTGACTCTGGAAGGCTTCCATCATTCCAAGCCTTTCTAATACCTATGACACCACACTGGGCATGGGGCTTTTTGATGATTACCATTTCAGGGTGCTCCTCAAAAGTCTCAGGAACCCTTTTGTCAATTTAGCACTAAGACAATACACAGCATGTGTTGTTTATCAGTTGAAAGTTTAGGACATAATAAAGCACACAATTAGATTGATGGCAGATATGCCATTACCACATTTTCTTTTCTAGTGCCTATATCAACAAGGGATGGGGATACACATGTGTGCATGGGTGCTGAGGAGAAGAGTAAAGAGCATCAGTTGGCTTCAGATTCTATTAAAGAAGCCCCAGTCACATGCATCAACCTCCATTCCCATCTCCCTCCTCCACAGGATCTATAATTAGCAAATGAAATAAACAACCCAGAAGAGATGTTTGAAGGAGAGAGCTTACCAGTTTTTGAGCCAGTGCAAGCACAAAATACTGAAAATGGTACTCATGTCGCAAGAGCCACACAGAGGAAGGGGTTAGATAAGGTGGTCCATTGGTTGAACTATGGAGAAGGTAGTTTTCCAGACCCTTTTCATCAAGTATAGAAGCATACTGTAAAAAAGAGGCATTTATAAACACCTGAACCCAGAGCAAGTATCTTCTTGAGTTGGTTCCTGCTATTAAGCTGAAACTACATTCATATGGCCAGCAATCAGCTACTGTAACATGCTTATGTTCTATAGAAGGGATGAGCAAATGCTGGGACTTGGGGGGCCATGGTGGCCCAACAAAAGATCTTTGGGGGTTGTACCACTCTTGCTGTGCCCAAACCTCCACATTTCCCACTTCTGTTTCATTTTCCCCCCCAAAATGCCCTCATCTCCTGGGGGGCATGAAAATGCATGGGGAGCGTTTTGTTCCCAGAACCTTTTTCAATAACATTTATAAGGGGGGTTGGGCAGGCACAAGAAGCCTATAGCTAAGGATAGGCTTGTTTCCTGTGAATGAATGTCTGGAAGGTGTAATGGACTGGATGAAGAAAAACAAGACAAAGGTGCTTGCAATCAAGGGTCCTAATCTGGGGCTGGAGGTGTGTCAACCAGTTATGTATGGAGTCACATACACTCTGAAAGACTGTGTTCACAGTTTGGGAGTGCTCCTGGATCTGTCCCTCCAAATGTCAGCTCAGTTAGACGTGACAGTCAGGAGTGCCTGTTATCAGCTTTGGCTGATATTCCAACTGCACCCCTTCCTAGAATCAGAGGACCTAAAGATGGTAGCACACATGCTGGTAACCTGAAGGCTGGACTTCTGCAATGTGCTATATATTGGGCTTCCTTTGGTTCAATTGGTTCAGAATATGGTAGCCAGACTGATTATGGGTACATCCAAGCATTATCACATTACACTGATCTTAAAATCACTCCACTGGCTGCCAATTAGTTAATGGGCAAAGTACAAAGTGTTGGTTATTACCTTTAAAGCCCTACATGGTTTAAGTCCAGGTCATGGACTATATCTGGTCCTAAGAGGTTTCTAGACAAGATCCTCTCCCCCTCTAAGCCTCAATCCTAGAGGCCAGCATGAAGGGAATCCCCACTACCTCTGACCTGTGATCAGAGATAGCTAAGATTATTTTCCTGGCTTAACTATCAATTAGCACCTACAAGTGCCAGTTGAGAGTGGCTCACAGTTCCTCTCCCCTACTCTCCAGGAGGCCAAAGCATCCTGGCATTCTGGCTAGGGTCCCAGTGGGTGAGGTCCTGTTAGTTTCATAGATGTGCATAAATGTGGCTGATGTACCCATATGTCTCCTTTTGGACTAGGCACCAAGACCTATTCTTTAGCCCTTGTGCTCCAATACATTCCCACCTCCAACAATTATCATACCCTGGGAATGGCTGCCACAATCACTGCTGCTTACCATTGGAGAGGAACAGAAGCATAATTCAGATAAAGCAGTAGCAGTAGCAGTAGCAGCTGGTCTGGGCTCTGAGGGGAACTAAAAGGAGATTGCATTCTGTTCATGAGTACACTTTCCTGTCTTCCTCTAAGCCAGGAACAGCTGCTGCTTCATTCTGTGAATTGACTGCCCCCTCTGTTTCCCCACCATAGAATCACAGAACTATAGAGTTGGAAGAGACAAGGGCCATCCAATCCAATCCCCTGCCATGCAGGAACTCACAATCAAACAAGCACAAACAAGCAGCAGTGGCCCCTTGTATTGCTAGACAGCTACTGAGGCAGACGGACAGACGAGATGGAACTGTGTGGACAGTGTTACATTCCACACTTGTATCTCAACTATCTCAACTAATAGTATCTCAGCTAATAATGTCAGGGAATATAGATACACTTTGATGCCACTGGGCCCATAAATGCTTTCTGGGGAGAGGAAATACAGCCCCCTGCCACCCACATCACCTGATTCTTCTGTTATATGAATAAGCCTAATCTCTTTTTGTTCTTATACTTCTCCCTTCCTTTTTCTTCCTCCTGTAAGAACTAAGAGGAACTATCCAGAAGCTCTCACTTCTGCCACATTGACCAAGCTGAAACACTATGGTTGATACTGACTATGGTTACTTCAGAAGCTGAGGGTTGAATTTGGATTGTTTCAAAACCACTGTTTTGTAGTTGATGTTAGCCATAGTTCCAGGGTTGGATGATAAGGAAATCTGTGGTGTCCAAACACCACCTGTCGGCTATGAAAGGAGAAACTGTGCAAACTTAGCAATTGCTAGATTTATGCATGTCATTGTATTCTAGTTCTTTGACCTTATGAGGCTGGCTGACTGACAAATATAATCAAGATACAGCTGTCATTGTTACCATGCACAATTAGTTATCTTCCCAAGCATAGAAAATGTCCTATTCCTGGTCTGAGGCAAACAAAGTAGGCTCTTGGCAAACAGGCTCTACATCAGACTTGGAAATCATGCAGCCTTCCACATGTTGGACTGTGACTCCCATGGCCCATGTAGAGAGCGATGGTGGGAGCTGTAGTCCTACATCATTTGGGACACTATATGATTCCTAACCTTGCTTTACATGAACAACAGGTCATGGAAATACCAATACTCACCTTGCTAACCAATCCTTTATGGGCATGAGTAATGCTGTTAACCAAGACAAGGAAGGCCGTAAGGAAAGGGAAAGGTGATTTAGAGCCCACTAAGCTCATTGGGGGCTTGCCTCCAGTGCAGCTCAGAGAAACAATGCTGGGGAGAGATTCTGGAGCTGGGGAGCAGGACAAAGGATTGCACAGAGCAGAGCATGGCCTGCATCATAAAGAAAAAGAGAAGTGTGGATTTATAACGATATGACCAAAGACATTGCTTTTAGAGACATAAAAAAGCATCTCATTAAAAAAAATGCAGTAAATCCACTGCTAGCTAGGCAAAACAGTTGTACATAATGAGAATAAATGTAAGGGGTAATCTTTTATGTACTTATCAGGTAGTAGGTTTTATTGAACTCATGGACGGTATTGCACATAATGCTAATGGGTCTTCAGCTGATTCATACCTATTTTAAATCTGCCATATGGTGGAATTAAATTAAATTCCACCATATGGTGGAATTAAAATAGGTATGAATCAGCTGAAGACCCATTAGCATCATAGTGCAGTACCATCCATGAGTTCAGTAAAACCTACTACCTGATAAGTATATAAAAAGCTGCAGTCTAAAATTCATCCAAAACCTCCCATTGATTTAGTGCCATTGTACCAAAATGCAACCTCAAGAACATCCTTGTAGAATTGAAAGATGATGTAAACACAGATTTGTAACTAAGCCTAACTCACAGGGAACCTGAAACCAGAGATGTTGTCAGGAAAGAATATACTAAAACATATGGTCAGATTAGGAACAAGAAAGCAGAAGAGCATTTGATAGAATTCTGTGAGGCCAATAATCTATTCACTGCAAATACCTGCTTCATACAACCACATAGAAGACTATACACCTGGACAGGTTGCCTACCCCTGATTTATATGGTGCTTTGCAGGTGATGATGTGTGCCTTCAAGTTGTTTCTGACTTACGGTGACCCTAAGACGAACCTATCATGGGGTTTTCTTCTCAAGATTTTTTCAGTTTTGCTAGTGCTGCCCCCTGAGGCTGAGAGCATGTGACCTGCCCAATGTCACCCAGTGTGTTTCATAGCTGAACAGGGAATTGAACCCTGGCCTCCAGAGTCATACAACAAACAAAAACAGTGGGTCCTGCCAGAGGCGTGCAATCTAATATGTGTATACACATACACACACAAGGAAGGAATAATAAAACAAAACTATACAATACAGTTATAAAACAAATTATCTAGGTAAAATATAAAAATACAATATAAAATAAAACAAACTAACCAATACATGTAATCAAATATACAGGATTATAAAACATTAAACTAAAGTTCAAAATACTTTAGAAAACAGTTTTAAATTCAGATTTAAAAACATCAAGGGAAGCAGCAGTCTGCAAATGTACAGGAAGGCGACTGCAAAGAGTATGTAGCACCTAGTGAGAAAGAATGAAGCTGAGACAAGGAACAAGAAACCCTTGGTTGCGTAAGAAGTCTAGAATTCCTAGAACACAAATCTTGAGCAGACCACTAAGCAGATGTAAGGGCTAGAAGACAGGAGGGAGTTAGGTTGTGTAAGGCCTTATAAGTTAAACCAAGAAGCTTGTACTGAATCCTAGAAGGAATGGATAACCAAGGAAGAGATATCAATACTCGGTTAACGTGATCAAAATGACAAGCCAAAAAGATAATCTTAGCAGCAGAATCTTGAATGGAAACTGGGGGTTAAGTTGGGATGAAGGAAACATAATCAAAAGAAGACTGCAATAGTCAAGGTGGGAAATGACCACAGCATGAAGCTTTAGCAGTGTAAGCAAAAAGAAAAGGTCTGCTCTTAGCAATGTTATAAAAAGAGATAACATGGCTTTTCTACAGTTTCAATGTGAGGAACAAAAGACAAAGAAGAATAAAAAAATAATCCCAAGACTATGTGCTTCCTTCACAGGATATTAATAATATGGAGAAGGGAAGGGAGAATAGGAAGGGCAACACCTGTTTCTAAACAAAAATATTCTCCGCCAACGTAAACTCATAATTTGTGCCCAGAACAAGAATTTATGATTTTTAAAAATTATCATATGCTTATTTTGATTATTTATGCTGCCTTTGCCAATGATGGGAAAAGATAAATGGGATTTGGAGCAGAATCTAGAACACAGGCTCCTTGGAACTTGTGTGGTTCACATTTGCCCGGTGCTGCTGGAATAGTTTGTAGTAAATGTAAAATGAGACATTGCATTGTATGTAGAGGACTCTACAAGGGGGAAAAGAACCTTCTTAAAGTTGACTTTGTTTCATGTCTATATTATGAATTTAATTTCCATTTTAATGAAGGCAATTATGTCAAGGGAGAAAAAGTTTGAACTTCTTAGCTAATATGATTCATAGCAGTATTTCTGTTGGTTTGCCACAAGCAAAGCCCCCACATGCTATGTTCAGGTCCCACAGGAGTCTTTTAAACTGTGCCTTTTTTCCCTCTTGAGCATCTATGAGTACATTTTGAGTAAATCTGCTAAACAGTCTTTTGAGTCGTGTGCATTTTTCAAGGAAAAGTAAATTGAAGGTGCTAAACCGGGGAAGAATGACAGAAGTGGAAAGAGCAGCCATGTGAATGATCTATAAAAACTGTCAGTGGAGGGGGTTTTTGGGTTTTTTTTAAAAAAATGCAAAATATGACCAACCTTTGATTTCAGAATCTATTGAACTAAAATTGTGAGCCAGGGTGAGCAAGATTAAGAACAAAAAGCAATAAATAAAAAAAAAGCCGCCCCGATTGAGCTCAGAGGGGCGGGGTATTAAATAAAAATTATTATTATTATTATTATTATTATTATTATTATTATTATTATTATTGATTTGTTAATTCAAAAGAATGTCAATCTTCCACAGCTGTTCCTGGAATCTACACTTATCATACCTTCCTTGTAATACTCTAAGGAAAAGCAGAGCTTGGAAAAAACTGTTTTAAGCTCTAATTAGCACCCTGAGTTGCTGACTTGCAGCAGTAACAGACCTGGAAATAGTTTTACCTGAGCATTTCCCATAAGGTCTGCATGGCTGGCTTGCTGAGGAGAGGCAAAAGGACTGAAGAGCTCAGATGCTCCATTTCTTCTAAGCAGTCAATTGTGTTTACTGATGACTATGGAGAAAATGAGAAGGGAGTGAAATTTTGTGAACACTTTTTAACAAAGTCAACAATTTATGTCCAGCAAGAGTCAGACCTATTGATTTCCTTTCCTTTTCAATTCAGAATGCTGCTGACACCTATTTTGCTTCATGTTAACACCCAAGACCAGGGGTAGGCAACCTTTCCCCTTTAAGGGCCGAGGGACTTCAACTCCCAGAATCCCAGGAGCTATTGGCCAACATGGGACTATTGGCCAACATGGCTGAGGCTTCTGGGAGCTGAAGTCCCTTGGCCCTTAAAGGGGAAAGGTTGCCTACCCCTGCCCAAGACAATAATTCATTATGCTTGGGCAATGCCTCCAAATATATTTGCCTCTAAGGGGTTTATTAAATCTATGAAGGACATGTTGTCCTACCCATAAATGGCTGGGCCTGCAGAGTAAGAAACTAGTGCAACAATCCAGAGAGCCTTTTTTAAAAAAACTATGGGAACTGAGTAGAAGTCACTTCCTATGTCAAAAAAGGCCTCTCTGGAGTCTAAACTATACCACAGTAAGACTAAAATGTGGCAGAAATGCCCCCCAAACCATTTTTTTAAATTTGAAGTGAACTGTTTTTTTTTACCCTCTAGGGGGCTGCATGTGGCCCACCCCTGCTGTAGAGCATGAGACACTATCAATCAATTAAACAACCTCAGGCATTAAGAATAACAGATTCATTTTCAATTATTTCTTCATTCTTTGAATCACTGGTTGATCATTAGCAGAATCAATGATTCAAGAAAAATCATTTATTGATTGCATTCAGCCACATTCCAAAGATCATCTCAACATGGACTGAAAAATAAAGGGAAAAATCAAAAATCTTTCTTATTCAAATGAGGGAAATGATCCCATATATCCAACTAGTTCTATCAAAGTCTTCCCAGTGAAAGAATGAGATTTGACAAAATCAAGGAGTTGGATAGTATCATTTCAAGTTATTTCCAACATCAACTAGTGCAGGAAATCCATTACTACAGCATCACTGATAGGTGGCCATCCAATCCCTGTTAGAAAGTTCTAGAGTTCTTCCACTGTCAAACAGCTTGTATTCCATAAGTCCTACCCTCTAAGAACAATGGAAAGGAGATTTGCTCTCATAATCTATACAAAATCCCCTTAGACATTTGATAATTATCCCATTGCCCTTTAGTTATCTCTTCTCTAGACTAAATATACTGAACTCTTTCAGCCTTCCATCGGAAGGAAGACTTAGGGCCTTTAAAGACTGCCAGAAATAATGCAGCTTGAGGTCACTTTAACTGCCCTGGCTCAGTGCTAGGGAATCATGGGAACTGTAGTTTATTGTGGCACTAGAGCTCTCTGACAGAGAAGGCTCGGTGTCTCAGAAAAAAAAACTACAATTCTCATGATTCTCTAGCACTGAGCCAGGACAGATAAAGTGGTCTCAAACTGCGTTAATTCTGGCAGTCTGTAAAGGCCCTTAGTCTTCCTGGTTCCTCGGCATCTTTATCACCCTTCTCTGAGCATGTTCCAGTTGTCATGATGTGACTTTATAGTAGGCAAGAGGAACATGCAGCTCTCCAGATGTCGCTGAATAGCAATTCCCATAATCCAAGCATCATTCAGCTGCAACACCAACATCTCTCTCCATTACTGTGGTGGTAAGAGCTGATGAGAGTTGAAGTCCAACAACACCTGGAGGGCCACACATCCCCCATCTACACCCCAAGCTATGAAGTTAAAGGTTATCAGCAGGGTTTTGTTTTTTGTTTGTTTGTTTGTTGGGCTGCAATTCTCAGTATTGCTCACCATTAGCTAAACTGAGGACAGCTCTATCCTGGGAGCTGCCGTCTAACATCTGGAGGGCCTATCCAGAGCTACTGGAATCCACTCTTAGACTACAATATGACTTGTAGAATACATTACCATACAAAGATGGGAATTTTATATGCTAAAATCCTAGGAAAATCATAAGACTCAAAGTCACTGAGATCAAATCTGAAGTTAGTTTACACTTAAATAAAAAAGCCCAGAAAGCAGGTCTGTACACAATTTCAATGAGATTGCTGTACTGTCTTCTCCTGACTCTGTTCCAATTCTTCTTTGGGCAAATAACTGCACTGGGAAATAAAAGTTAATAACTCACAAGACACTTGCAGGAACTGCTGCGTCAATTCTGCTGGTCTCACCTGTAGACTGCAATGATTATAATACACCCCCAGGTAGAGCACACAGGCTGCAGTCAGAGGTTGCAGTGCCTGCCAGGTATCCAGCTGGGATATCTCCTTTAGGCATTGCTTCAAATTAGATTCAATGATGGGTCTGAAACCTGAGACCTGACTCCAGGTGACTAGTGGAGGTGGAATTAAGTCACCACCTTTTGGATCACTCCTGCAACAAAAAGCAAAGGTGAAATATGAAAAAAAATTGAATTGCTAGTGCAAACAAGCCAGTGAAGCCTACAGAACTGAAGAGGAAAATGCACATGAAATCCTAGTGAACACTTGTGAAAATCTTTGAGACTCGTTTATTTGTTTGCCACTTTTACTATGTTTAGCAGCTTTGAAAACATTTTGTTGTAATGTGATATGCTGAAATACACAAAATAAAACCACAGTGGCTTTCATGTAAAGCACACCTTACACTAAATTCACAATGAAAAGTAATCATATTACAACAACATGTTCCTCCACTGCTGGCCCCAGTGAAATGGTGAAAGAGGATTTTCCTTCAGTCTGCTCCTTCAAATCCACCAGTTCCTATTTGTTTTACCTCAAAATGCTCCCACACTTGCCACAGTCACTCAGTTTCATTATATCAGCCTACCACTCTTGACTGAGCCGGGTATTTACACCCACCCAAATAATTATCTTTTCAGTCAAATTCCCTGTCTGCCTCCACTTCTATAGCAGGAATAAATACTGCCATTTGCTGGCCTCAATATTGTATCCCTAGGGAATACCACTATTAACTGCTCTTCTACAAAGACTACCTACTCCATCCCACTCATCCTAAGAAGGGGAGTATGGAAAAGGATGAAGAAAGATTTTTAGAAAGGGATTTCTAGATTAATAGCCATGTTAATATACTGCAAAAATAGGAACCTGAAAGGAACTGCAGATAGTGACATGTGAAGGAAATCAAATGCAGTAACTACTCACAACTGCAGTATTAATAGTAGCCATTCACTCAAACTGTTGTTGCTGATAACACAAACAACCTGAAATTATGTAAACTGATTAACACATGTGGGGTGATAAGCAGCCTATATTCTGATTCAAGCCTTTGGAAATGGTCTGGAACCTCTTCATGAACTATAATTCAGCAACCTTTTGCTTTAATCTCCTTTTGAAGTTTCTTTGCTTCAAAAGGGGCCTACTTCAACTTCCTTCACACATCTAAGTTCAGTGACAGTATCCTGGGAGTGTGTCTAGAAACAACAGCAGATATATACAACTTTTTTTTTATAATTTCATGCAATAGATAAGTAGGCTACACCCCACAGAATTGCTTGTTGCAATAAACCAGCTGCAATTACTTAACAATGTTCAAGGCTAACATGATATGGCACTTATGTGTAAAAAACCTAGGTGGAGATAACCAAGACTTGTATAGCCTTGGAATCATTACTATCACTGTCACCACCATCATCATATCTTGGCCCTATTTCTTAAAGAGGAGGAGGAGGAGGAGGAGGAGAAGGAACCTCTACATCAGGGGTAGGCAACCTTTCCCCTTTAAGGGCCGAGGGACTTCAGCTCCCAGAATCCCAGGAGCTATTGGCCAACATGGGACTATTGGCCAACATGGCTGAGGCTTCTGGGAGCTGCAGTCCCTCGGCCCTTAAAGGGGAAAGGTTGCCTACCCCGCTCTACATATCTTACAGACAGAGTTTTTAAATCCTCCCTTTTCCATTTCAAGGGCCATCTTTCCAAGACAGGGAATTCTAAGGGCCACAATCCCACTAGGCATCAAATGGGTTTCACAAAGAATAAATTCACTAGCTTCTGCTCCTTCAAAGCACTTTGGAGAAAAATTCGGCAAAGCCTAAATTGATATAAGGTACATTCAAAATCTACAAAACAGTGATACCTTGGGGGGGGGGTTGCAGACTGCCAGAAATAGTGCAAATTGAGTCCACTTTTAGGGTTAAGTTTAGTGCTAGGGAATCATGGGAATTGTGGGTTTTTTTCTGAGACACATGGCCAGAAAGAGAAGGGACCTGCCTGCATAGATATCCCTCCACACCATGTCAACACAGAAAAACACACCAACAACAACAAAATGCAGGTCTGTCATTAACATCATCATATTTTAAAATTATATTTCCTCCTATATGATTTTTAACATATATGCCTAATGAAGAAGCCAGTGGAGCTTTGACAGCTTGCATTATGTATTTTGTGCATATTTTATTATTTATTGTGCCCAATAAAAGTATCACTGTTTTGTGGATTTTGGATGTTTTATACTTTGCTATACGACCAACATGGCTGCCCCTGAATGTTTTTGACAATTTTAATGTTATTCAAGCATTACACCAAACTGACACAAGATGGCACTCCAGAGGCTAAAAACTACAAAGCCATAATTCTGAACAAATATGAAATATTTGAAAACAAACAAGAAAAAAGGCCAGTAGGGCTGTATTTAGTAACTCCTTGTTCCTCTCAGTTCCTTTCAACTCCCTGTCAGCAAAATTTGGCCTAGTGAATGGTTTTTCCTTTTGGTTTTGGTTTGCAAAGCAGGGGCAGGGTATGCCCTGAACAAACGTTGAAACACTGACTAAACTACAATGCATATAGACTGTTCAAGTAATACATGCTGGGGTGGAGCAAAAAACAGAATTTTTAAATCCTCCCTTTTCCATTTCAAGGGCCATCTTTCACATGGGACAGAAACATTTTGGATCTCAGAGGAAGTACCTTTTTGTATTGCTAACAGAATAAAGATTTTATCTCCTGGACTTTGGAATACTTTGTTCTCACCGCCACATGGCCAGAAGAAGAAGGGACCTGCCTGCATAGATATCCCTCCACACCATGTCAATACAGAAAAACACACCACCAACAACAAAATGCAGGCCTGTGATTAACATCATCATATTTTAAAATTATTGTTCCTCCTGTATGATTTTTAACATATTTGCCTATGTTAAATAGACATTCTAATGTAAGCTGCCACAGGTGTCTTCCTGTTCAAACTTGGAATGGTAGAATTGAGCTAGAAAGGCGTATGTTCTTACAACATCTGCCCCTGATCACTGAAAAGGGTTGTTCTTTGGAGGAACTCCACACACTCACAGCATGGTTTGAAGTCACATGATGCGGCAGCCCCACTGAAGCTAAGCATATCCAAGCAGGTCAATGCCCAAAGTTGAGAATGCTTGGAACCCCACATATCCATGTATACAATCTTGTTTTACTATCCATTCAATAGTGGAATAGAGTGTGTCATAGGGCAGTGGGCTCTCCTTCTTCAGAGATCTTTAAACAGAGGTTGGATGGATATCTCTTGGGAGCGTTCAATTGGGCATTCCTGCATGCCAAGAATGTTGGACTTAGATGGCCATTGACGTCCCTTCCAACTCTATGATTTTATGATGTAAAAAAAGGCAGGGTATAAATATTTGATCATTTCCTACCATTGTGCAAAACCTTCTCCTCATTTCAGTATTTTACTTGCTGAGATGTTAATTCTTCATCTAATATATAAATCAGGGTTTTAAAAAGTTTTATCTCCTTTTCCTTCTCTCTTCTGTTGCTATTATGTTGCTATTCTGTTGCTGTTAGATGTACCTTAATCCTATTCTGTTTGTTATACTGCAAGCCACCTTGTGATTATTTTAAATAAGAAAACTTGAGGCAAAACATTTCAAATAGATATATCAAATAAACATTCAGACAAATCATGAAAATCTACCTTAAGAATGTCTACAGAGAAGCTCCAGAGAATACTTTTTGTGGGAGAAAGTATAACCAGCAAGAGGATTTTCACAACAGGACTGGTTTTTGTTCCTATTAGAAACTTTCAGTGTAAATCTTATTTTAACAAATGTACTACAGCTGTGAGTCTGTTAAAGAAGAGTGGTATATTAGCATTTCAAATAAATAAATAAGAGAAACTGATTATACCTGCTGAGCTGGGCTTGTAGTTCTGCTCTGCAGCCTGCTGTCTGTGTCACTTGGGTAAGCAATGTCACTATGGCTGCAGCTCGCTGAACAGAAAGGTCAAATGTAGCTTTATTCACAAGAAAATCACTGGCCAGCTGAGACAGAGAAGGGACCACCTTCATTAACACAGGATAAAGATCCCTGTAATTTTAGAAATGTGGTAGAAATCACAGAAAGGAGAGAAATTGACAAAACAGTTCAAAATACCTACCTTACTCTCAACAAAAACCAAAATCTTGTGATGGAAAATTCCATGAACATTCTTTAGAATGACACATTGTCTGCAAAGATGGGGTGTTGGCGCTGATGCTGATGCTGGGGTGGTGGTGGTGATAAAAATCAGCTGTCCTTACAAAAATAGAATATCACTTGCTTTTGGCTTAATTTAGTGGCAGGTTTGAGAACAGAATCAGAGTTCAGCAATCTATTACAACCTGAACCAACTTGCTCCTTCTAGTTTATGCAGAAGCAACAAACCTAAATCTTCTCTAAATCTGACAAACCTAAATCTTCTCTGATGGAAGCAGGGAAAGGACAAGAGGATCTCCTGCCCACCACCACAGCTTCTTAAAAATGCAAAATATTTCCTTGACTGAGGATCTGGTAATCCAGACACTGACTGAAATTACATTATGCTACACAATGGTGAGGTTTATGTGGGAAGAAACGTGTTGAAAACAGACCTGTAGAGGTCACAGGCCTGTCCATAGCCGGCGGCTACAGCCCACAAGCGAAATGACTCCATGTTTATCCGTATAGCATCCTCAGTCCTCAGAGGAAGATCTTGGGGCTCTTCAGCAATGAACCTGCTCAGCTGACTCTTCATCTCAAACTTATTAAGCTGCAAGTAATAAGCAGATGGCTGAGTAAGTGGCAAGACCTACAGGGAAGAGAACTTAATACAGACCTCCTGGACAGTAGGAAGAACATCTAATGATGATCATCAAACATCTTGAAAAGGGGGATTAAACAAACGCAGAGACGGTGTGTTTACCAAAGATCAGGGCTGAGAAAAGTTACTTGTTCTGGATACAGTTCCCAGAGCTTCTGGCCAACAGAACCCGAGGTCTTGCTGGCTCAGGGTTTCTGGTAATGATATTCTAAAAAAGGAACTTTTCTCAGCTATGATTAGGCATAATGGCTAACCTGAACCCTTAATTAAAAGCATTATGATACTGAGTACCAGTCATTGACAGGAAAAAGGACCAAAAGGGATATTGCTCTAATGGCCTGTCTGTGGGCTCATCTGGTGGGCTATCAGATACTAGACATAAGGACCTTTGGACTGAAAGAATCCAGCAGAACTCTTCTTAAGTCTCCTAAACAAGCCACACAAGTATAGGTGGATGGTTGTTTTTTGTTTTGTTTTGTTGTTGTTGTTTTTTAAAAAAGCAGCATTCCTCTTTCATCTATTACTCACTGCCACTGGGCTCCCAGGTCCTCTCATCCATTTCTCTCTTGCCTTCTGCAACTCCGCCCCACATGACACTTCTCTGAAAACCTGTATTAGAAATAATTCCAGAGCCTACTGACCAGGTTGTTGCCATTTTCCCTCTCATATGGACACAACAGTTTGAATTTTGCACAAAGAAAACAAATGGTGTTGGATATAATTGCATGATTTATATCCAACACCATTTGTTTTCATTATGCAAAATTCAAACTGCTGTGTCCATATGAAAGGGAAAATGGCAACAACTTAGCCAGTAGGCTCTAGAATTTTTAAAAATTTTAATTTGCCTTTTTGTTTCTTAGTTGGTCCTGGAATCCAACTATAATCATTTACAAATTCCACTTCTTCCTCTTCTAATTAGATTGAGAGACTGTGACCAGTTGCTGTCCTCACCAGCCTAGCTGCTGCATTTCGCCCCCCCGAAGCCAAGACTCTAATTAGTTTCATGGCTGTGGCACATGGAACTCCATGAAGGCTTGTGAGAAACTGCCCGGGTTCAGCTATTCTTGGGTTCCACTGGGTGGGCAGGAACTCTCTGACAACAGTCTCAATCAGACGAGGGCAATCCAGGACCTGTAAAACACACATTTTTCAAATAATGAACAGTCAGAAGCTTTACAGTGGTACAAAGATCTGTGATCTGGCAAAGTACACCTGAAGAATTCCAGCTACCATTTCTAACCTGTTTCTTATATAAACTGGAACAACCTTTTACATCCTCATGCATACATAGAATAACTTGTGGAAGGACATTTTGACCAATTTGGACCAAAAAGCAAAGAACAGCATTTGTTAATGGGAAGGGAAAAGACAGTCTTTTTGCAATTTATTTATTGAATTTATATCCCGTATTTCTCCTAGAATGGGATCCAAGGCAGAATCCTTATAATGAAATCCTTATAACTGCAGCCAATTAGTTTGATTTTACAGTCTTTATATTTCAGGTTGTTTATGCCACTTCTCTGAAAGCACTAAATATAGAAGTATAAACACACACACATACATATATATCAGCAGGATAGGGGAGATGCACTTTATACAATCTGTCTTTACTTTTCTTTACTCCCATTTTCTTTAAGAAAGATGAATTTCTTTCATTAATAAAGATAAAGTCCCTGGAGCTGAGACTTTACTTGACAAGCCCTATCTAAAATTACCCAATCTAGCTTCTAAACTACTGCACTGTCTCCAATTATCTACAGCTCTGTGGATTTTTTAAAAAAATGGCTCTGCACTTTGCTAACACCATAGGAAGCTGTATGTTTCACCTAAAGATCAATCATTTCATTTAATTTAGGTTTATTTTCCCAGTAGGCCTTGAGGTACCTCAAATCATCTCAGATCCTGGTACTTCCAAATCACAGGGGTTGCAGACTGCCAGAAATAGTGTGAATTCAGTCCACTTTTAGGGTTAGGGTTAGAGTTAGGGAACCATGGGAACTGTATTTTATTGTGGCATCAGAGTTGTCTGACAGAGAAGGCTCAATGTCTCAGAAAAATAACAGTTCCCATGATTCCCTAGCACTAACCCTAACCCTAAAAGTGGACTGAATTCACACTATTTCTGGCAGTCTGCAACCCCCCTCAGTCTGCTCCTACTTCTCATCTTCAGTCTGTAACCAGATGAGGATTCCATGGATTACATATTATCCACTTGTTCCATCCCATACTTTTACTTTGTATATGCCTTAGCTTGAGAACATGAAAGCCTGCACAGTATTGCAGCCTTTCAGCTGGTCTAATAAAGCTACTATCCTAATAAAGATTTTGAACCACTTTCTTTTGTTTTTCCTTTTTCTCAATATATACACAGGTACCTACTTGGCTGCATGCTTCAGTGGAGTGCCTTGCTATGCGAGTGAGGATATCTAGAATCTCCAGGACTACCAATGGCACAGGCTGCATCACTTCCAGAATGTACCTTATGCGGTGAAGAATTTTGGTCTTCAGAAGTCCCTTGGAAAAAATGAATCATCATCAGCACCACCATCTGGGTTTCCTTTCAATATTTGATGCTTCAAAAGCCATTAGATGTCTCTGATATCAAGTTATTATTAGTTTAACTAATTAAATGCTTTTGCTTTTATGTAACATCTGCAGAATGTTTTAAAGGTAAGTATCTAAGACAACCAAATCCCCCAGATTTCCTGTCTCAAAGTGAAGGGGGAAGATATTGTAGAACAGTAAAAGGTGCAGCTATATATAATATAATCAGGGGGATGAGGCAACTCCTCTATTAGAAAAGGCTAAGTAAAACTGTATAAAATTATTGTAAGGTGTGGAGAGAACAGGTTGAGATAAATCTTCCTTTTTGATAACAAGGGAACCCAGGGTCAGTCATTCAATAAATCCAAACAGTGGGACTTTCAAGACAAACTAAAATACTAGTTCTTTGTGCAATGCCAAGCTGAACTGTGGAATTCAATGCCTCAAGATGTAGTGAGGTTCAGCTTCAGTGTTCCTGAAAGAGAATTAGGCAAATTCACTGAGGACTGGCTATGAAGCAGATGTAGTGGGTACATATGCATCTCCAGCAATGGAGGCAAAATGCCTCTGAACACCAGTTACAGGAAACAACAGCAGGTGAGGACTGTTGCTCTCCTGCCTCTATGTAGGTTTCCCACAGGCACTTGGCTGGATAATATGATGATAGACAAGAAGAGAAAAGTTCTTTTTATAGTCTTAGGGGGGTTGCAGACTGCCAGAAATAGTGTGAATTCAGTCCACTTTTAGGGTTAGGGTTAGTGCTAGGGAATCATGGGAACTGTTATTTTTCTGAGACATTGAGCCTTCTCTGTCAGACAACTCTGATGCCACAATAAAATACAGTTCCCATGGTTCCCTAACTCTAACCCTAACCCTAAAAGTGGACTGAATTCACACTATTTCTGGCAGTCTGCAACCCCCCTTAGTAAGCCACACTTACATTCCCCTGGGGACTTATTGGACAATGTTAAATATCTGCCTCAATTCTAGCAGACTCTTCTTTGTTTTCCTCTTTTGTTTCTTCTTCTGGTACCATTAAAGAATTAAATCATTTAAAATGGAGCTTAGACCAGGCCATGAACATGTGACTGTTCACTGCAAAGCCCTTCTGTGTGGGTCAAGCACCACCAACCCCATGCCTGGCCAAGAGTTCTTCAAAAGAACTTCCATCTAAACAGATATTGAGGAAGAATATGCCAGTCACTGAGCCATAAACAAGTAAGGAGAGTGAGATTGATTGAAGTGTTTTATCTAAGGGCATCTATAGACCGACAATAAACGGTGGAATCAGGGTAAAGTGGGGGGGGGGGGTGACCACCTGCCACCCACCCCAACTCAGCCGGTGTCATGCCGCCTGCCCACCCGCCTAGCAATTTCTTTGGCGCAGCATTTAGATGTGCTGCACCAAAGAAACACCAAAAAGCTGCCACCGCCATGGCAAGGGTGGCTTTTTGCCACTCTAAAAAGGAGCAGAATTTTGCTGTTTCTTTTTAGAGCAGCAAACTGCCAGATCAGCGCCGCAGCATGTGGTTGCTGCAGCCCCAATCCGGTGCTGAAAGGGGCAGGGGACGTCACTCTATCAGGGCGGTATGTAGAGCCCCTAAAACAAAATATTACTTTTGACTCAGTAGCAGTTCTGACTCCATAACACATTTTTTTTGGGGGGGGGGGGGTTAAACAGATGTTGGTTTGGGGCAAGATTTGAGAAGTTTACCTTCACAACATCATACCGTGCCACTTCTGGATCTGGTTTGTTTTCATCATTTGATTTTCTCCCTGCTGTCTTTTCGGTTGGATTAAGTTCCTCCTCCTCGGCATCCTCCTCTTCTTCCTCCTCATTGCTGGGGATAAAAGGGTGAAGAGTCATACCCTGATACCATGAAAAAGTCTTGTCAAGATATTCCTGGAAGGGGAAAAAATACATCCTGTCAGTCGAAGATGAAGCCACAGCTAGATCTTAAGAAATTTCTTCCAGAAAATATTGTCTTGAGTTCAATGGAAGAAAGGCATAGTACAACGCCACCAAATAAATAAACAAACATTTACTAGATTATGTTCTTTCCATTTAAAGACATTTGATGGAGATGCATGGCTCCACCATGGAATAATAAATTTCAGTGTCTTTATTGGACAATTTTATACTGTTTTTAGATAGGGCCAAAACAGACTGGCCCGAAGAGCCGGCTTCCCAGCAGCTTGGGAGCATGGCATACGCACAACACATGCCCCCAGGACACTGGGAAGATGTCATCAAGCCGCCAGAGCAACCACACAGCAGCAGCTTTTTGGTGCTCAAGCGGCGTAGCAATTAGACGCTGCACACCACTGGAGCTCGAAAAACCCGCTACCACAGCAGCAAAATGTTAAGGAAAATGCAACATGGGACATACAGTAATAGAAATAAAATATGTATGTGATAGTCACAGTGACTAAGCAGGAACAATCATGAAGCTACACAGGTGAAAAGGATAATGTAATTTGGAAGCCTTGAGAGCCAAGGACAAAGTTATAGAGTGTATATTGAAAACACCTGTTATAGATTGCAAACACCTGAGATTCATTAAGTAGTCAAGGTAAAATGATGAAATACTTGGGTTGGTCTTAAGTATGGGATGATCTATATAAACCAATCAAAATGAATGTACACGCCCACTGGGTGGAAACTGACTAGTGGGTGGTGACTAACAATGGCTATAAGTGCAATGTTTGCCAATGCATATTGTGGTGTAGTGTGGAGTATTTTGGTGGAGTAGAGATTGTGATTTGTAGTGCATATAGTATTTATATATAGTAGAATAAAGTAGATCTTTTATATAAGACTACTGAGTTGTCTGGTGTCTTGAGGGAAGATACAAGAACCAGAAGAATCCTGGAGAAGTTTGGAGACATCTCAGGAAGAAGAGAGAGAAGACTTGGAGAGTTTGTCAGGGTCTTCAGCCTATTCTCTGAAACTCTGCTGCTTGGGAAAGAAGCATCAACCACTGATCAAAGCTGGTGAGCTCTGCTGCATAACAAGGTGGTGAGTTAGAGCCAGAAGTGAAGAGCTACAGCTCCTATCATCCCTGACATGGGTTATGGGCCCAGATACTAGAGCAACCAGCATCCACAGAAGCTGAAAGTTCCAGAGAGTGGAAGAAGGTTTTGTGGAGCCTTGTGAGTAAATCATTTTGTGTTTTGTCTGCTGTGCATACTCAGAGCGACTGTGTCAAATTGAGTCACTGCACAAATTAAGATGGAGATACTAAAGTTTAGTAAATTAAATAGAAACAACTACTCTACCTGGACGATATATGCCCAATCTCTACTAATAAAGGAGTCTCTGTGGTCGACAGTTGAAACAGGGCTGGCAGCTGATGCTAATGCAGCCACTCGAGAAAGAGACGCTAAAGCAAAAGCATGTCTTTATCTCATGCTAGAAGAAGACTTGATTAACGACGTAAGAGATAAAGTGTCCGCCAACGATGTGTGGGATACCTTGCAGAGATTACACACTCCTTCAACTGTGTTTGCAAAAATGCTTTGGTCTAAAAGAATTTACAGACAAAAGATGACTAAAGGACAGTGTGTGATAGAACATTTAAAAACAATGCAAGATTTATTTGTGCAAGCTGAACTGAGAGGAGTGGAAATTAGCAAAGAGCATCATCCCTGACACAAAAATGCCCTTTACCCGGCGCAAAAAGGAATGGCTTTCTGTCCATCTGATACCATCCAGCCTCAGGGGGAGATGCAGGCCCAACTCCATCAGGCCTAGCCTAGAATAAGAAGGAGAGCCCTCCCTCCAGTTCATCTGCCATGGTCTAAGTCAGGGGTAGGCAACCTTTCCCCTTTAAGGGCCAAGGGACTTCAGCTCCCAGAAGCCTCAGCCATGTTGGCCAATAGTCCCATGTTGGCCAATAGCTCCTGGGGTTCTGGGAGCTGAAGTCCCTCGACTCTTAAAGGGGAAAGGTTGCCTACCCCTGGTCTAAGCCTCAGAGGGAGAGAAGAACTACTGGACCCGATCCCCTTCCCCACTGCAATTCCCCTCTCCTTTTGAGTCATGTCTTTTTAGATCGTAAACCTGAGAACAGGGAACCTGTCTAATTAACCATTCGTAAGCTACTCTGAAAGCCTTTGTGGCTGAAAAGCAAATAAATAAATAAATTTTGTGCTCGGAAACAGCCGGGTTGGGGGCATGCCATGTGGTTGCTGTGGCCCCAACCCAGCATTCCAAGGGGCGGTGTCAAGCCACTCCTTCGGGGTAGTCTGCTTCGCCCCTTAGTTAATTTTAATTATTTTGGGATTTTTTAATTGTGAAATATTTAACTGGTTTTATTGGATCCCTTCTGGGAGAAAGGCAGCATAGAAATTAAATAAATAAATAAATAAATAAATAAAATTAAAATGGCATCGAGACTGTTACTAGCTTCTCTTTATTGAATATTTTATATATTCTGTGGGACATGTAGGACTAAATCCACCACTGTGCTAATTGAAAGACACTAATAGAATAGGACTTTCCTCCACTCTCCATCTATGCTGCAGGCCTCTCTGTTGTTCAAAAATCTGGTCTGGCAGGTTTTCCAGAAACAATTTTGCTCTGGCTGCAAAAGTTTAGGAGACTGTCCACCTCCTGGTTGCACTGGCAAAGACAGTTCCATCAGCAGAATGACACACGATTCAACCCATTTTCTAAAAATAATGGATATGGCCACCATGCTTACCGGTATTTCTTTTGCTTTATATTTCTGTTCAATTAAAAAAGCAGAATTACCATCAATTTTTTACCTCCTAAAGGTCACCTGATATTAATATAAAGAAGTCCATTTACACTGACATTTTGCCCTTCATAAATGTTTGAAAGTTGAACAAAAGTCTACCCCGCCACCTGAAAATAAATTGCATGCATTCTCAAACTGGTCTCATTTATTTAACAGCTTTCAAAAACCTCAATTTCACTTTCAAGCTGTTTTCTATAATCAGGAGTTTTTCCATTACAAGTTTCATAATATCAGAACTATAACAGGTCCCCAAAAGTAGCCATTTCCATCTATTATATGTTCTGTGTTGTCCCAAAATAATTACGAGTAGGATGACAGGAATATAATGTAACATTTTTCAAGGGTATAAAGGAGATTACAAGAGTATGGAGGATCAGTGAGAACAAATAAAGAGTTTAGTTAACACCTTAATAATTTCCCACCTTGATTACTGTAATCTCCTTTTAACTAGTCTTCCATTTTATCACCTTATTCCTCTAGTTTCTATTCAACATTCTGCTGCTAAGATTATCTTTTTCACCCATTGATCTGATCATGTTACCCTGCTTTTAATCTCTCTTCATTGGTCACCACTTATTCCTTTTAGGATTCAATACAAGCTTCTTGTTTTAATTTTCAAAGCCCTACACGACCTAGCTCCCTGCTATCTTTCACCCGTTATTTCTTTTTACGAGCCTGCTCAAGATCTGCATTCTAGGAACTCTAGACTTTTCAATCGACTAAGAGTTTCTTCTTCCTTGGCTTGGCTTCATTCTTTTTTTTACTTGCTGCTTCATACTCTTGGCATTGCCTCACTGAACATTTATGGACTGCTACTTCTAGAAATGTTACAAAAGGAGAAGGGATTGATGTTTAATATCTATCCCTTCTTCAGTTCACTCTGTTTCCCAGAATAACTTGGAGAGCGTACCATCCATTCCACAGCCCCTTACTCTGCTCCTTTGCAATGCCAGTTAAAAACAAAACCCACATCATCCATGATCTCTTATTGGATGAGGCAGCCGATCTGGCATGCTTCACAGAGACCTGGCTGGGAGATGCCAGCGCTGTGACGTGGGCGCAGGCCCTCCCGGCCGGGTACTCGGTTAGTGAGCAGATAAGGGAAAGTGGGCGGGAGGGCGGTGTGGCCTTGGTTCATAGAAACAACTTAACCTTGACCAGGAAGCCTATCCGGAAAACAGCTTACATCGAGCGTATATACCCAAGCCTGAGAACCAGGGATAGTTTGGGGATTCTGTTGGTATACCGGCCACCCCGTTGCTTAACAGACTCCCTAACCGAGCTGATTCAGCTGGTCTCCGAGTTGTTATTGGAGTCGCCCAGACTTTTGGTCTTGGGCGACTTCAACATCCCACTCGAGACCAGTTTGCCAATTTAACTGGCGCGGGTTGGGAGTTCATGGAAACTATGACAAACATGGACCTATCCCACTGGTTGCCGGGCCCACACGCTGTCCGGGTCATACCCTCGATGCAGTTTTTAGTACGGAGCAAGAATATCCATGGGTGGAGGTTATTAGTACCTCCGCATTGTCATGGAGGATAATTTCCTGGTCAAGATGGAACTAAGAGCCACTGTCCGCCCTGCCCCCCCCCCCCAGGGGTGGCGGATCCATTAGAATGGTCCGCCCTCGAAGGCTAATGGAACCAATCGGCTTCCAGAAAGCCTTAGAGGGTTTAATGGTTGGTAATGCCGGTGACACTGTCGAAGCCTTGGTTAATACCTGGAACACCGATCTCACCAAGGCTATCGATACAATCGCCCCCAAGCGTCCTTTCCAGCCCGCTCCTAATCGTAAGCCCTGGTACACAGAGGAGCTTAGGAGGATGAAGCGAGCTGGACAACGACTAAAGCGTGAATGGCGGAAGACTTGACTCTTATCCGACAGAACTCGCCATAGGAAACATCTTGATTCCTATCGGGAGGCAATGCTTCTCCTCTGCACATATTGCGTCTGCAGAGTCCCGTCCAGCAGAGCTGTTTAGAATGATGGGGGAACTGACGCAGGTTCCTCCTGCTCAGAACCCGCTACTTAACCCTACTGTGGCCTGCTGTGACGTGTTTAACGTCTACTTTGCAGATAAAATCTCTTGGATAAGAGCCAACCTGGATGCCAGTGTTTTGACAGAATCCAAGGTTGAGGTGTCCAGCAACTCCGTTGATGTAATTTTACTGGATCAGCTTCAATCTGTGAGTACCGATGACGTGGACAAGCTCCTTGGTAGCGTGAGGAAGACGACTTACCCCCTTGATCCTTGTCCATCTTGGCTGGTCGCCCAGGGGGGTGACGCATTGAGGGTATTCCTTAGGGATACTATCAATGCATCTTTCAGGGAGGGCATTGTACCACCTTGTTTGAAGGAAGTGGCAGTTAAGCCGCTCCTGAAAAAGCCCTCCCTGGACCCACTGGACAGGAACAGCTGTAGATCGGTCTCCCTGCTGCCTTTCTTAAGCAAGGTGATAGAAAGGGCGGTTGCTTCTCAACTCCAAGCTGTCTTGGATGAAACCGATTATCTTGATCCATTTCAAACTGGCTTTAGGACAGGATATGGAGTTGAGACTGCCATGGTTGCTCTGGCCGACGACCTCCGCTTGGGCATCAACAGGGGTAGTGTGACCCTGCTGGTGCTCTTGGACCACTCAGTGGCCTTTCACACTATAGATCATGCCATCCTCTTGGATCGTCTGAGAGAATTAGGAATCGGAGGCACTGCTTTCCAGCTCGGGGACAGTTGCTCTTCCAAAATTGAGCTTAATTGTGGTGTCCCTCAGGGCGCCATCCTGTCCCCGATGCTATTCAATATTTACATGAAGCTGCTGGGAGAGATCATTCGGAGGCATGGAGCACGGTGTCTTCAGTATGCTGATGACATCCAGATATACCTCTCCATGACCCGATCATCTGCCCAGACCTCAGATGGCGTATCTCCTCCCAATGATTGTCTTAAGGCGGTAATGGATTGGATGAGGAAAAACAGTTTGAGACTGAATCCAGACAAAACGGAGGTGTTAACAGTCACAGGCCCGAAACCAGGTTTGGGAACACAACTCCCAGTCCTGGACGGAGTCACACTCTCCTCCAAGGACTGTGTTCGCAGTCTGGGGGTACTTCTAGATTCGTCACTCCACATGACTAGTCAGGTGAATGCGTCGGTCACGAATGCCTGCTATCAGCTTCGGCTGATACTCCAGCTGCACCCTCTCTTGGAGAGTAGGGATCTCGAAACTGTGGTACATGCTCTGGTAACCTCATGTCTGGATTTCTGCAACGCTCTCTATTTGGGGCTACCCTTGTGCTTAACCCAGAAATTTCAACTGGTTCAAAATATGGCAGCCAGACTAATTACTGGAACATCTAGGAGAGAGCATATTACACCTGTGCTTAAATCTCTCCACTGGCTGCCGATTAGTTTCCGGGCACAGTACAAGGTGTTGGTTTTAACCTTCAAAGCCCTACATGGCTTGGGTCCAACTTATCTCCGGGACCACCTCTTCCCATACGATCCCCCCGCGCACTCCAGTCCTCTGGGAGGAATCTGCTACAGCTGATGAAGACCAGGCTGTCGCAAACCTCCCAGAGAGCTTTCTTGGCCACCGCTCCCAGACTATGGAATGGCCTGCCAGATGAGATCCGTCTTATTACCAGTCTGGACTGCTTTAAAAAAGCAGTGAAGACGGATCTCTTCCAGCGGGCCTTCCCGGAATAACCTCCCGGCTCAAATTCAACTCAAACTCAATTCAAATTCAAACTCAAATTCAAACTCAAATTGTATTCAAATACGAATACGAATACTAATATGAATACAATTTCAGGTTTGTTTACCCGTCCCCCTTTTTTGCTGCTATTACCTGTTGCTATGGTTTTTTGTATGTCATGGTTTTATTTTGTTATTTTAATACAGCAATAGTTTAATTTATTTTTAATGGGTGGGTGGGTGAAGGAATTGGGTTGACTGTTTTAACTGCTTGTATTGTTTTAATCTGTTGTATGCCGCCTCGGTTGCTTTTTACAAATAAATCTATTATTATTATTAGAAATTTTTAAGTCTCAATTAAAAACTTTTAATTAAAAACTTTTAAAACACTTTAATTTGCTGATATGAAACACAAAAATCCATTAAAAAACTAAAAGAAACTGCACTGAAGCATCAGCAGCCACACTTAATTTGAAGCTGAGTAGCAACCAAATTGATAAAAATACTGAATTTGTGAAGAATTTGTGAAAGAACTGTGTTTGGTATGACATATTAGTTGTGTGTTTTTAAATCAGCACCTAAAAATACATTAAAAACAGGTACAATTTTGAAAAAAAAATGTATTGCAAGCCTGTGTAATAACAACAGTAAATACAGCAGGGATGGAGGACCATGGGAACCGCTAGATGTTCTTGGACTGGAACTCCAATCAGTCCTAGCAAAAATGGTGATAGCTTACAGGGATTACATTCACACAAGGTCTAGAGGGCCACATGCTCCCCATCCCTAACTTAAAGGATTAATTCAATGCAGGACACTTAAATGAGTGAAAAGACAGGGATTCATTCTTACAGGTACCAACAGTCACAAGTACTTTTCAAATGGATTCAAGGAAGTCTAACCTCATCCTCTGGATAGACCAGAAGAGCATGGAGGGCATGGACAGCAGCTGCAACAACATTGTCCACAGTGTCATCTATGGAGAAACGGAGCAGAAAGAGGAAACCAGCATCAAGCAGCACTCGCAGAACACTTCCCTTCAGCAAGGTGACAAACTCTCCTGCCTTTGCCTGAAATACACAATAAAGAAAGTAAATCGAAGGAGGAGGAAGAAGAGGTGGTGGTGGTTGTGGTGGTTATTTCAGAGGATAGTCATCAGTATAGCACATTAACCTTTTCCAATATTACCATTACCATCAGTGGAGCCACTGAAGCATAGCTCCATGATAAACGGGAAATAAAGTATCATTGGCATGGGGAGCACTCAGCAGCACCTCTTAAAATAAAGGGAACAGATGAAGGATCTTATAATGGGTTGAAACTGAATGAAGAGAAGGACAGGTTGCTTACCTGTAACAGTATTTCTTCGAGTGGTCATCTGCGAATTCACACAAATGGGTATTCACTGCGCATGCGCAGCAACTTCGGATCCTTCTAGAATCGCTAGGCAGATCTTAAAGTTGCAACTTTCCGTTAGGCTGGGCTTAAGTTGCAACTTTTTGGCGGTAGCGCCGCCCATCCCTATATAGGCTCCGTGCCGGTACCGCCCCCTTCAGTTCCGGAAGTTCGCCGCCATCTGTGAAATAAACAGAAACATAAGCAGGCACAGTGAGGGGAGGATGGGCGGGATTTGTGTGAATTCGCAGATGACCACTCAAAGAAATACTGTTACAGGTAAGCAACCTGTCCTTCTTCTTCGTGGTCTCCGCGAATCACACAAATGGGTAGGACTGACAAGCTTAGGTGACAGGAGGGGGGAGTGCCCTGCCAGAACACGGTACCGGCACACACGATGCCGTAAGGATCAGGGAAACACAACACTCACTGTGTCCAGTCGATGGCTGGCATCGATCACTTAGTGTAACCCCGACAGCAGGACTGCCCTCCCGAAGGCTGCCTCATGTCTGGCTCTTGCATCCATTCTGTAGTGCTTGACAAATGTCAAGGGTTGAGACCAGACTGCAGCCTTGCAGATGTCTTCTAGTGGCACCCCCGATAAAAAAGCGGAGGATGCTGCCACAGCCCGAGTTGAGTGGGCTCTCACTCCAGCTGGGAATTCCTTATTGGCGAGCTCGTAGCAGAGCCGGATCGTGGCTGTTATCCATTTGGAGAATCTCTGTGAAGAGACCTGCAGGCCCTTCTTTGGCTCCCCATAGCAGACGAAAAGGTGATTGGATCGTCTCCAGCTCGACGTCCTATCTATGTAGAAGGCTAGGGCTCGTCGCACATCAAGGAGGTGTAGCCGTCTCTCTTCCATAGTAGTAGGATTCGGGGCCAGTGTCGGGAGCACAATGTCCTGATTCAAGTGAATTGCAGACACCACCTTAGGTAGAAAGGTGATGTCAGGCCTCAAGACCACCTTGTCCTTGTGGAAGATGAGGAACGGTTGATCCGCTCTGAAGGCACAGAGCTCGCTGACCCTGCGGGCCGAGGTAATTGCTACCAAAAAGGCCGCCTTCCACGATAACAGTCTGAGATCCGTGGTGGCCAGGGGCTTGAACGGAGCTGCTGAAAGCCTGGAGAGAACGATACCGAGGTCCCACCCCGGTGTCGGTACCATTGCGGGAGGATGCAAGTTGGAAAGTCCTCTAAGAAAAGCCTTCACCAGGGGCTCCTTGAAGAATGATGGCACACCACGGAGGTGGTAGAATGAACAGATTGCTGATAAATAGCATTTTATGGATTGGGTGCCAAGCCCACTGTCAGCTAGGGACATCAAGAAGTCCAGAACCGTCTCCACAGAAACCCGGGATGAGGACAACCCTCTAGAGTCCAGGAAGCGTTGAAACTTAGCCCACTTCAAGGCATAAGATTTTCTGGTAGACGGTTTCAGGGAAGCTCTGATAACAGCCCGTACCGGAGATGGTAGCCTGTTTAGGGCAGGATCCTCCAAGCTACTAGCTGGAGAGAATCCATGTCCGGATGGAGAACTCGGCCCCCGTGCAGCGATAACAAGTCCTGTCGGGGATCGAGGCGGAGAAAGTTCCCTCTAGAGAGGTTCAAGAGCGGGACGTACCATGGTTGTCTGGGCCACCAAGGGGTGATTAAGATGACATTCGCCTGGTCCCGCCTGATCTTGGCCACCACTCTGGTGATTAGCAGAATGGGGGGAAACATATACAGGAATTCCCCCGCCCACTGGTAAAGGAAGGCGTCTCCCAGCGAGTTCGGGGTTCTGAGTCTGGAGCAATAGCGTCGACAGTGAGTGTTTAGGTGAGTTGCGAAGACGTCGATCTCCGGCTCTCCCCACAGCTGGAATATGTAAGCCACCGACTCCGGATGGAGACGCCATTCGTGACACGAGTCCTTGGTCCTGCTGAGCTGGTCCGCGAGCTCGTTGTCTTCCCCTGGAAGGTGGATCACCTGCAGGGTGATGTTCCTTTCTATGCACCAGTTCCAAATCTGCAGGGTAGACTGGAGTAGGGAGCGGGACTTGTCCCCCTTGTTTGTTGATGTAGTACATCACGGTAGTGTTGTCTGTGGAGAGCAACACTACCTTGTCCCGAAGCTCGGGCTCGAAGGCCCGGAGGGCTTTTTGGACCGCGAGCATCTCGAGCTCGTTGATGTGGAGTAGTCTTTCGCTGGTGTTCCAATGGCCCTGAACAGTGAGTTCGTTGACGTGGGCTCCCCATCCTTCCATGGAAGCGTCTGTAGTCAGAGACAACTCTGGCTGAGGGGGGAGGAAGGGCATTCCGGAACACACATTCCTGGGCTCGAGCCACCATCGGAGGGAGCGCGCCACTGCTCTCGGTATCGGCAAACGGCGGGATGGAGGGTCTCGAAGGGCGTCGAAGACCGATAGGAACCAGGCTTGGAGAGGCCTGAAATGTAGCCGGGCCCATCGTGTTACAAAGGTAGTTGACGCCATGTAGCCTAAGGCAACTTGTACGGCGTATGCCGAGACGTGTCTCCTGCCGAGGCATTCCCTCACAGCAGTCCTCAGTGCCTCGTAGCAATCCGACAGTAGGAAAGCCATGGAGAGGGTGGAGTCCAGGGTAGCCCCAATGAATCTGCATACTTTCGACGGGACGAGATTGGACTTGTCTAGATTGACCATGAGTCCAAGAGAGCGAAGAAGGTCCATGGTAAAGTTGATGTCTTGTAAAAGTTGTTCTCGGGATGGAGCCCTGCAGAAGCCAGTCGTCCAGGTATGGGTAGACAGCTATAGCCCGTTGATGCAGAAAAGCCACGACAGGGGCCATGCATTTCGTGAAGACCCGTGGGGCGGTGGACAGGCCAAAGGGCAAGACTCTGTAGCGGAAAGCCTGGTCGCCCACAGCGAACGATAGGAATCTTCTGTAGTCCTCCCTGATCCCGACATGAAAGTAGGCGTCCTTGAGGTCCAGGGTCGCCATCCACAAGTTCTCCTGCAATAGTGGTAAAAGCCAGGGTTACCATGCGGAACCGCTTGTAGGACAAAAACTTGTTAAGGTGTCGGAGATCCAGGATTGGTCTCAAGCCCCCATCCCGCTTTGATACCGTGAAGTAACGGGAGAAGAAGGAGGATGAGTGAACAGACGGGTCCACTGGTTCTATGGCACCCTTGTCCAGTAACGAGCGCACTTCGTCGAGTAAGGTGGGGGAGGGGTCAGTGGAGAGGAAGTTTCCTGTGGGGGGAAGCTCTGAGAATTCAAGAGCATAACCACCGGCAACAATAGAAAGGACCCAAGAATCAGATGTAATTTGAGACGAAGAGGTGAGAAACGGTCTCAATCTGTTCCCAAACAGGAAGGGGCCGGCGAAGTGCGCTCCAACATATCACTGTGTCTTTTTAGGCTTGTCACCGCCCTTTTTGAACTGGCGGTATCTAGACTGGGGCAGCGGCCGGCGTCCCGAGGAAGGGGAAGATTGGGATTGTTCCCTCTGCCTGGGTTGGTCAGATCTGTCCTGGTAGTAGCGCTGGTGTTGCTGCGGATACCAGGATCTAGAGCCCCCGAAACGGCGGCGAGGATGTTGCGAAGACGAAGACATACCATGTTTCTTGGCAGCGAGCTTCATCTTATACTTGGTATTAAGCTTCTCGTCTGTGTTCTTATTGAAGAGGCCAGAGTCGTCGAAGGGAAGATCTTCAATCATAGTTTTGGCGCTGGTTGTTAGATCCGACGACCTCCAGCAAGCAAAACGTCTCAGGGCGATCGAGCCCGCAATCAACTTGGCGGAACAGTCCGCCGCATGGCGTGCCGACACTATCTGCTGCGATCCGATGGAGTGGGATTCGGATTGCAGGGCAACGGCCAGTGCCTTTTTATCATCCGGGAGGTCCTCTAGGAGGGGCAGGAGACGTTCCATTATATGCTGTTGGTACGCCCCCATACACGCAGCATAGTTTGCCACCTTCATATTCAGGACTGCGGCGGCGTAACACTTTTTAGCCAGACCGTCTATTTTCTTCCCATCCTTATCCACCGGCGAGGTGAATTTGGAGGACGATACCGTCTGCGCTCCCTCCACGATATCAGAGTTGGGGCGGGGGTGCTCGAAGAGCCACGAAGCCTGGGAGGGGGTGATCCGGTACAGATTTTCTATCTTCCGAGATGTGGAAGAGACGGAGGCCAGGGCTGACCAAGAGCGCTCAGCTATGTCCTGAAGAGACGGTAAGAACCCCAGAGCTGGAGAAGTGGGGACCTTGCCGTGCACTCTACGCTCGACTGAGTCCTTAGGTTGGCTATCCAGACGTACGAGCTCGACCTCGAGAGCTTCTGCCATCCTAGTGAGTTGTTCAGAGAAGCACCTCACGTCGTCCGTTGGACAACACTGAAGGAGATCTCGAAGGTGGTGACGAAGACCTAGAGCGGGAACGATCCCGTCGGGTGCGGTGATGCTCTCGAGCCCGAGGCGGGATATGAGAGCGGGATCGAGAGATGACTCGGCGAGAGCGGGACCCATGGCGCGGAGGCGAAGGCGAAACGGCCCTGGGAGCTTGAACCTGGGCCCGTGGAGGTGGTGGACGGGCAAGGAACGTCTTCGGATCAACCCTCATCAGGAACTGGTTAGCGAAGGAGTCGTAAACCAGATTCGGGTTGTCCTGGAGGATCTTTTCCGTCTCCGGATCAAGTGGAGTAACCTCAGCTTCCGCGCCCAAGCTCGCACGATCCCTATGAAGGGTGGAAGGTCCTGGAGTAGGCGCAAGGACGTCCTCTCTAATTTCACCCTCCGACTCGGAGCCAGACACCACAAAGTGCGGTGGTTGACGGGGAGGAGGCGACAAAGCAGCCTCCAGGACAGGAGGGCTGCAGATTGACGGTCCCGCCAATGGAGAGGGCGATTTGGAGCGGGTCGGAGGAGACGACTCGAGCCCGTGGCGTTCCTTCGACTTCTCAGGTCGAATTTTAGATCTTTTCGTCGGTTCCTCCCTCGCAGGCTCATCCTCCCTATCCAGGGAATGATGCCGCTTGGTAGAGGATTTGGTCTTCTTGGGACCCGGTGAACGGCCCCTTTCAGAATGCGCCTTCTTGGAGGTTTTAGAGGCCTCCTCAGGTGCAGAAGTCGGAGCGACGGCCTTCTTTTTTGGTTTAGAAGGAGCTCCGGTGGAGGTCTCTCCGGCTGAAGCATCCTTTGAAGGTGGACGCAAAGCCTCCTCGTAAAGGGGCGCTTTAAGTCGCTTGTCCCTATTTCTTAGGGCTTGCGAGGTCATAGACTTGCAATCCGAGCAGGCCTTCGGATTATGGGCCTGGCCCAAACATAACAAGCAGAGCGAGTGCGGATCCGAATTAGGGATCTTGTTAGTACATTTTGGGCACTGCTTGAAGGATTTCGAGGACATCCTGATCAGAGTAGTCGACAATCCGGTTCACCAACAGCAGACAACAATAACGTAGAGGCCAAAAACGAAGTCAAAGTCAGTCCGAGGTCAAAAACACGAGCGATTCAAAAGCTGAGATTGCAAGCAAAGCAAGCAAAGGTTCCTCCGAAGCTGCTAACGCGGCGGACAAAAGGAACTGAAGGGGGCGGTACCGGCACGGAGCCTATATAGGGATGGGCGGCGCTACCGCCAAAAAGTTGCAACTTAAGCCCAGCCTAACGGAAAGTTGCAACTTTAAGATCTGCCTAGCGATTCTAGAAGGATCCGAAGTTGCTGCGCATGCGCAGTGAATACCCATTTGTGTGATTCGCAGAGACCACGAAGAAGAACTACAACATAATCCAAGGAAATCTAATATTTCTGACTTCCAATTTTCAAAGATAAAACTCTGTTAGTATGTTTCAGCAAAAAAAAAAATCAGAAAAGGGTGGGGTGGGGGCTCAGAAGTGGATTGTTATCCACAGAAGCTAATGCTAAAATAAACCAACTAGTCTCAAAGGTGCAGCAGAACCCATTCATTTCCCCATTTTTCATTTTATGACTACAAATGACCAGGCTTTCTTTTTAAAAAATCTTTTTCATTCTGCTTTTTGACAAAATACATATTGTTAAAAGGACCTGTGTTTCTTGCTAAACGCTCACAAATGAGACTGGAAATTAGGCCTTACGCTCCCCTTTATCCTCTACACTTGGGACAAATAATGAGAGCCTGTTAATGGTCACTAAAGCAACCAAAATTTGAAGATTGTGGCTTATAGCTATATATAATTATGGCCTATTTCATCCAGGCTTCATAACCTTTTCTAATTGCTTTAACGATTTAGTGGCTCTACAGAGGGCCCCAAAGGAGCGGCATCCCACCAGCCATTTCAGCACCAGATCCGGGCTGCAGCAACCACGTGCTGCAGCGCCAATCCATCAGTTTGCTAGCCCAAAAAGGGCTGGAAAAATGTTGCTTCTTTTTAAAGTAGAGAAAAGCTGTCCTTGCCATCGCAGCAGCGGCTTTTTGCCGATTCTTCAGCGTAGCGCGTCTAAACGCTGTGCCAAAGAGATGGCATGACGCTGGACAGGTAAGCAGCAGAGTTGGGGCATGCGGCGTGCGGTCATCACACCCCCACTTTGACCCAATCCCACCATTTATCTCTGGTTTGTTTAGGCCCTTAATTTCCTAATTTGGCAGTGCCTAAATACAATATGCTAGGCTTTACCATAAAAGCAACACCTAGCATTTTAGTTTAACTGCCTACAAATAAATGCTATGGATTTTGTTTCTGCAGTTTTGCCAGAAACTCATACATTCATTTACTAGTTGCTAAACTGACAGGACATTCATATGCAGATTAACTAAAAAATAAACCCCACAGAATTTCAATGGTGCTTACTCCCAGGAAATATATCACATGCTTAATTTTTCAGGTTAGCTAATAACAATATGACCATCACACATTTCAGGGGGTTTTTCAACAGCATCCTTTCAAACTGTCTTGGCCACAAAACATAATGGATGAATGCAAGAGTACAAGACCAAAGTGTCAAGCAGATGGAACCTTAAAGCTATTTTTTTTTCAATCCATGGTCCATCCAAGAACCATCGTGGGCCAGAGCACTCTGTGGTGCCTTGCATTCATTTACTTTATGAAAACAATTATTTTAGATCAAACTTTTCAAGAAATCATGCATGTCAGCAAAAAAAAGCATGAAATAATTTAAGAGATTATCCAGGACTAATTGCATGATAAGCCTGATCAAAAAGCATATTGATGTTTCAGCAAATGGTAATTTGTTCATGTGGAGTGGAATTTAACTTCCAACTTACCATCTTATTACCTTGACTTAACAAAGCCAAACAGCTACATCTCTCTACTAAAGGGCAAACAAAGATGAAGACAATTTCATGCAATGTTCTACTCACCTTCTGGACAACATGGGACAGCACTTGCAAAGCCAAAGTCCTTTGCTGAATGACTTGGCTACGAGATAAGTGGAAGAGCTCTTCAAGAGAGTAGCCAGCCCTCTAAAGTAAAAGATAAATATATATAATATCTCAACATTATGGTAAGAATGACTATATATTATTGTATCAAATTTCCAAGATACAGAATAGATATCTAAACAATATTTGTAAGATCAAAGGGATTATTCTTCTGTTAGTTCCACCATGCAGTCAAGATCATAGTACAATACCAATAGCCAACAAGGTGCCTGTATTAATGGTGACTAGATAGTGATAGTTCCAGAGGAGTCAAGCCATTTTAGTAATATTTATATTTTAAACAGTTCAAAGATAACAAAAATTATATAGCAATCAGCCATAACTAAGAACCCTGAGGGTAATGGGGAATGCCACTAAGTTACTTTCTAAATGTATGATGCCTTCTCAGTTGAAATGATATGTATATAAGAAGTAGGTGGCAGGGGTGTACTTGCAAGGGTGGCTTCTTCAAGTGCTAATGGGGAGGTGAGAAATTCCCAATATTATTGATCTTGCTTATTCCAATAATTTTCTTTTATGGTAATTATTTATTTACTTCTACTTCTGTTTAAATTTATGCAAAAGAAAGGACTGCTATCTATCTCTGGCTAAGATTCATTAATCACATCTTATCTATCTAATGCCCAAGTCTATACAAAGGACTGACAGAAGAATAGTCCCAACTAGGATAGATCCACTGACACAATGGGATTTACATAAATGTTAACACACCATTCGGCAAGTCTAATCTAGTTTTGGGGCAGAGTCATATGTGCATTTTTTCTTACTTCTGCTTCCTCTCCATGGTGGTGCAGGCCTAAATGTGTAGGCAAGTCTTTATGTGGGGGAATAAGTTCTCCCTTCAGACTGAAGCGTGCTTGCATCCCCTATGGGGCGGGGGGGAGGGAAGAGAGAAAAAGAACAAGATCATTTTTTTGCTGATTATGTCATTCAGATAGCTCAAATTAGTTGGGTGTAGGTCTTGCAACCCAAGCCAACTCTTGAAATTACAGCCTTTCCCAACCTACTATCCTTCAGATATACTAGGCTACCAACACCAGCCTCATCATCCCCCACCAGCATCAACATGCTGGCTGGGGCTGATGAGAACTTTACTTCAGTGGAGAGCACCAGGTTAAGGAAGACTGTCATAGGAAAATATAATTTGAAAGAGAGAGAAAAATTGCATCTTATTCTCCCAACCTTTTTGGTTTTCCTCTGCCGAGGCTGAGGAAGGTCTTTCATCCACTCCAGCTTCTCAAACTCTATATTGTCCATGTGGAGCCATTCTTTCTGAGGCTTCACAGGAAGGTCATCAGCTTTTTGGAAAAGCAAAAGGCAATGTTATTCTTCTAGGTCACAAAAGAAGAGCACTCAGCACTTTCTTTGCTGACATTTCTGGGTTTGCAAAGTGCTTTAAATTCTGCTTTCATTGTACACAGCAAGGAGAAAGTGTGTGGGTGCAGGAACAACCCAAAACTGACTCATCAACAAAACATAAACATAAAAGGTCTTCTAACAATTTAATCTTCCATAAGATCTAGAGAAGGAAAGTGGATGGCATCATTAATGGAATTCACATATAAAACGATGAACCAAATACCAATTGGGATGCAGAATGAATACAAGATTAGAAATCAGGGGCAAAACACAAAATGAGATTAATGATTTAAACAACACTCCAACAATAATGTTAAGAAAAAGAACCTGAAAAGGAAGATACCAAGGAGACAAAACTGATCATCTTGAAAAATAGCAATGTTTAAAAGAAAGACTTGGAAGGGTTACTCAAACTTAGGTGCTATTTTGTTCTCATTTGAAGCACTGTTCAGAATTCTGGACCTCCATGAAGAAAAAGCCAGAAACTGAAAGAAAAGGCAAAGAATCAAATGGAGAGGTTTTTTTATCTCACCACCAAGTCTTTAAATGGCTTGAATACCAAGGGGTTAAATTTTTTAACTCCACAGATCAAGCAGTAAGTAAAAGGAAGAAAGAAAGGGAAAATAAGTATTAGCAGCTTATATAAACAGCCTTTTTAGTAAAATTACTAAGTAGTGGGTAGAAAGCTGTCCTAGGATGGAGGATGCCGGAGCACTAGTGGGAATACCACCCAAACCATGTTAAAACGAAGCACTCATAAATTTACAATTAACGGTCAGTTCACACAACCATTCTGGGGCTGATTTGTTGTTGTTGTGTGCCATCAAGTCATTTCCAACATATGGCATCCCTATCATGGCGTTTTCTTGACAAGATTTGTTCAGAGGAGGTTTGCAATTGCCTTCCTTGGACACTGAGAGCATGTGACTTGTCCAAGGTCACTCAGTGGGTTTCATGGCTGAACAAGGAATCAAACCCTGGTCTTTAGTCATAGTCCAACACTCAAACCACTACGCCACACTGACCCACATATTGCTTATTTTGGGCAACAGGTAAGATAAAAGCAGCTGCTTGAGCATTCCAACAAATGCCCAGATGCTGATTTACAGTGTATGCCTAGACACACCTATTCAGAAGGAAGGCCTATAGTCTTTAATTAATCTTGCTCTTGGGAAAGACTGCAGCCTTAGTGGTGCTACTACAATCAAACCTCCTGAAATGTTTGCAGTGATGTATTGATAAGGATCAAGATATATATTCCATCAACAGATAAAAGCATTCTTCTTCCATCAACAGATAAAAGATTTTAATATATATAAGAACACTTCCTGGTTACTAAACAGAACCTCTTTTTAAAACTTAGCTCTTGGCTGCTGTATTCCATTCTTCATTGTTTTTAATCATGAATACAGATGCATATTATTGGTTTTAATATAGTAATTTTTGTAGTGGCAACTGGCATCTTCCATTCCATTAGGCAGTGAATCTGCTCTGGCTTTTAGGTCGAACTATAATGGAATTCCTTCCTCGGGTGGTGAACCCATTTTGGGCACAGGGTTCAGCACCCTGCCTGGTTTCTAAAACACAGAGTAAACCCTAGAATGGATTCACCAACTCACTGACATGAAACCGTCAGATGCTACCGAATTTTGCAAGTCCTACCTACAGTTGAAAAAGTGTCAATTTCATTTAAATTTCAACCATAGGCTTATTCAATTTTTCCATGAAAAAGTTTCTTAAACTTACAAAAACCAGTATTTTAACTATATGCAATTTCCCCATTAGATACAGAATCACATTGCAAAATTTGGAAAAACATACAGGTGCCTTCTATTTGTTACACAGTAAATTTTATTTTAATACAACATAATAACAAAAACCAACATTAAAACCTAAAACTGACAGAAAATAAACAAAATCCACAGTAACAATAACAAATGCCTTTTTATGTGCCTATTGGTTTGGGAAATGTGTATTAGGTCAATTTACTTACACTTGCAGGCTGAACAATACTCTCCTGCATCTCTAGCTGGAAACTTACTAAAGAAATGTGTATGATTAAAAATGCAGGCATAGTTGTGTGGCCAACAGGCTGAACCATACTACATGAAATCCAGGTTTGAATCATATTTCTTTCTCTTTCGCTTCACTTCCTTCCTCTAAAATATGATGTATTAATAATGCTGACTTATTTACAGAATTGTTATAAAGATTACATTTAAATACTGCACAAGAAGCACTGTGAACACCTGAAAGTTCTATCAGAATTTTAGATTTATATTATTCAAGGTGGTAAGCCACTTTTTAAAAAATCACTTCACCATACACGTGGTCAATTCAGACTAACAAATCAGCATGAATGAAAAAGCAGTTCCCAATACAATAGTGTGAATCTGCCTTCAGTATATACATCCCACGGAAAGTTTCCAGTTCTCATTATCAAAGAAAACATATACAGTTCAAGTTCAAAATATCAATTCAAATGACAGTAAGCTATAAAGTGTCATTGCTATAAAACAGGATGGAGAAAATTCAGCTCCTGAACCACATACTGCTCTCCAGGCTACTTTTGTCTTACACATTCCCCTCCCCCAAAATTGAAAATACAGTTGCTCTTCCATTTTTGCGGACTTCAAATACGCATCCCTCACTTGTACACGAGGGACAAACAGAGAGGAACTATATGAGGCACGCATTGATACTCAAGCCTATGGGGCTTGAATATTGGCAAGTTTCCGTTTTCGTGGGGGGTGGGTCTGGAACAGATCCCCCGCAAAAATGGAGGGCCAGCTGTAATATTGTTGGGGGAAAATGACCTGTTAAAAGTCACCTGTTATTGTTAAAAGTCACTTCTTGTTTCGTTTGTGTAAAGGCTTCTTCTATGCCTAAAGTATAGCAAAATGCCTCTATTGCCCCTAGGGGATTCAATGTGCCCCTCAACCTCTTGACAGTTGCCCACCCCTACTATGAAGTCTAAACTTGCAGAACACACGACTCAGAGATCAATGATTCTTTGAACTCTATTTTTGAAGCCACCTACCCCTTTTAACTTCCCAATCATTTCCATTTCAAGTTGCCTTCCACTTGATTATTTTGCTGAGAAGAGTCCAGATAATTTCTGAGATGCCCTGCATATGTGTGCAGGCACACACACAATAAAAGCAAAGGACCAACTCCAAACATAAAGGCTGTGGCCAGGAGAAAGAAAGAAAAAACGTTAACCTAACTGATACTCATTTCCATACTCATTCTGTTTCCCTCCCTAAATGCTGAAAGACTGACTACATCAGGATGGTGTGGGTGTGAAGCAGGAAGAAGCAAAAATTAGCAGAAAACTGCACTCTTCTGTTGTTTGTAATTCATTATTTGCTTTCTTCCTCTCCATTAATCACTAAATGGAGATGGCTGATTGAACCATACTCGAGTCAGATTAGTAATGTGCACTATCAGACACAAGAATTGCAACTGTGTCAACAGGAAGCATGGAAGAAGACTTATACCTATTTTACAGTTATCAGCAGATTGTTCAGTTGTTGAGAAATTCCTTTACAGAAACAAGAGCTGGCAGCCAGAATGGTGAATATGTGCTGAATCTTTCCAAGCTTACATTCTGTTTGTCAAAATGAAGTATGCAACATACAATCAACCTTACAGTGCCAGTTCCTGCAGCTTGGCTGTCCTGCACACCGATGTTTTTATAAAGATGTCCCACCAAAGTGGATCATCACATCTGCTCCAGTTCCAGGTTGCTTGATCTTAGAATCAGCAAGAGACTCATCTCCTCCATAACAAAGGCATGAACCACACAGGACTCTGTGTGGACTGCAGAAAAATACCCCTTAAAAAAAACATGACACAGCGCTCATTGCCTTGTTTTCTACCATGCTCCTTACACGCACAGTTATGGCTTCTTAATATTTGAGCCAGTGGGATGCAGTGGAAAGAACAAAGAACTTGGCATAGGAAAGTGAGGATGAACTCCAAATCCATTACACAACTCTTCAGTGACTTTCAGCAAGCCCTGGGAAATCCATTCTCGTTCAGATTAATTTTGAAAGGTTCTTTGCTTCTATCTCAGAGGACTGTTTTTGCAGTTGAAATGCTGTGCTGAATTCCCTCAAGCAAGGGCAGGATGCAAGTGTCACAAATCAATCAATGCATTCACAATCTGCTGCCCCTGACTAGAGAGCATGTATGGCCACACAGCATGTATGGCCACAATACTTCCTGAACGAATTATTTCACATTGCCCCTTGATTTCACAGCATTTGGTTACTTACAACTTAGTGGCAGCATTCTGACCCTAGAACAATTTTCATATTGCATTGCTGAAAGACCGCAAATGCAATGTTTTTCAAAAGTCACACTGGACATCATGATAAACTATGGTTCATTATCATGATGAGAACAAGACTAGGTGCGTTTATCTTGTGCATTCCTCCTACACCACAATGGCCAAGATCACCACTGTCTTTCATTAATCACTGTTAAACATGCCATCTAAACTTTAAAATGTGCATAATCTTAGCTATGGTTTATTCAAACAAGCAAACATTATAGCTTGAGATTTAGAAGATGGCTTGCCTCAAACAGACCACAGTTAAGATAAAAAGTTCTTTCTAGTTAAGAAGAGCAAGGTATATTTTGCCAAAAACAGAAGTGAAAGCTCCCCACAGCTATGTTGAAAGAGGAGACAAGGGAGTGGAGGAACCCAAGGCTCACTCCATTACTGCGATAATGTAAATGTAACCAGAGTATAAAGTTTTCAAAGTAGTCATGTTAGTCTCTTGCAGCATAAAAAGAGGAGAGGCGGAGGAGGGGAAAAAAGGAATGTAGCAGCAACTTCAATGGGTTTTTATTTTTGCATGAGTTTTCATGAATATAAACCCACTTCTTCTGATGCTTACAGAATGAAGTAAGACATGTGAAAAACACTACATTTAAGGTAATATCAAAGCATATCAAATTCCATCTGATACATTCCATCTATAATGGGTCATTCACATCCACTGAAGTCACAGAATAATTAACACGCATGTGTGAACCATTAAATTTTCTATTGCCTAATGTAACAGGCAGAAGTGTTTTTCATTGCTTGCTAACCAATATCCTCTCAGCTGAAGACACCAAAACTGAACCTGGGTCCTTCTGCATACAAAGCTAGTCTGAACTACAGTCTCTCCACAAAGGCATAGCCTATCTTCCTCTCCAGCAAGAACAGACCATTTGGGACTCAGATCGGAAGCTGATGAAGACACAACACACAGGTTGGTTCCACTGGGGAGAACAAACACAACTTTAGAAAGTAAAGCTGTTCATCTGAGTCTGAATGTCTCTTCCTGTTGCAAGAGCAAACTGACTTCTTCCCACTGGAGCAATGGTTGCTGTTAGTTTATTCATTATGAATTTACTTCTTGGCGTCAACAGTTAGCTTTCCAATGTTAAATGCAAAATTAATATTACATCTCCTACTAGGCACAATGTGCTGTACACATAACCTTAGGCAATCTGAAAAGCTCCACTGATTTTTATAATTGCTCTTTTTTTTGCAGTGATATACTAAGCTGCCTCGCAGACACTGTCCTCTTGGTTCAATACACCTTTCTTTTCCTGTGAAATAAGTTTTGTTTCCCTCACTACACACTGTCTCTCCAAACACACCATCTCATCAAACCTGTACTGATCTCTGCTGCTCTCCACAGTCTGAAAGACTGCTTGGCCCAAAGGACAGTTTTCCCCTAGCAGAGAGGAGGCAACAACCTTTTTCTTAAAGATGTAAGTTATTATTTGAGCACTGGGAAACAAAAAAAATCAATCTGATGAGCAAGAAATGTGGGAGATACAAGGAAGCTAAGAGGGGGATGAGACGCACTCTTTTGGCAATTTTAGTCCACCTTTTCTCTACTCTTACACATTAAAGCAGCTCTCTTAATAAGAAAACAGTAAACAACACCCTTATCTCACTAAACCACACCACTCAAAATACTAAAACTATTCAAAGATCTCAGTAAGCAGTCTCAGTGCAGCAGTGAGACCCAGATAACACAGGGAGAACAAAGAATCAGAGACAGAATGAACATCAGAAGAGAAGAGGTGAAGGTGGCTGGGAGGAATGAGGAAGGAAATTATAAGATGTAATGTTTAGACTGGAGCTACAGGCAGTCTGAAGTACCCCCTATGACCCACTGTTCAACTCTAGCCTACCAAACAACCTTGTTCATCTTCTAGGAAGACTGGAAAATTGAGAGGTTTCTCACACTCTCAGAAACCACTGTACATGACTAATGGAGCTCTGCTCAGTTCAGTAGCTACAGTGTGCTTAGGGAGAAAACTTGTGCTTTATCCGGATTAATGCTAAGTACTGAAGAATAGGAACCTGGATGAAACTGTTGCTTTAAAAAAAAAAAAAGCCTTGAAGACTTTGGTTTGATCCTCTATATCGGGGTGAGCAACTGTGAAAGGCCCCACGCCGAGATCTTGGAATGCCAAACTATTTGCTCTGAAACTACTTTTAGGGAAGCAATTTTACCATGTGTTTAGGCCCATGAGAGGTCTTTTCAACAACAGGAAGTGATCAGATGTCACTTACAGTCCAAAATAAGACCTTTCCTGGACTTAAATTGGCCTAGGAGGCAGAACATGATGAAAATGCGCCTATGCTCCCAATAAGGCATTTCAGGACAACCCCCCCCCCAAAAAAAAAATGGACTGTTGAGAGCACCCTGCAGGCTGGTGACCCACAAGCCACATCTTGCCCACCCTACTCTACATAAGGGGTTAGGAGCCTTTTAATCTCTAGCCCTAGCCAGCAGGATCAGTGGTCAGGGATGTCAGGAATTGGATATCTGAGGGAGCATCCGGTTCTTCATCTTAACAATTTAATCTTTAATCTTAACAATTGAAATGAAGCCGCAAGCACATTTAGGATCATAGAATCATAGAGCTAGAAGAGACCACAGTCCAACCTAGTCCACATTCTTTCCCCCCGTTTCCTCTCTCTGTCAGTGTTTAAACATGAACTCCCTGAGGAAACTCCCCACTTCTTTTTTCCCCTCACTTCCAGGCTTATGCTATTCTGTAAAGCCTCACACATAGAGCATGCTGCTGAATAAACAAAACAAATATGGCCTGCTTCTTCTAGTCAGGTTGCTCTGTTGAGTTGTAGCAGGAGAAGGCAAAATGCAGCCCCCAGAGCTCCCCAGGGTTCAAAAAAAATTTTAAAAATGAATATTTTTCCCAAATTACACCAAACATCCTCTAGACATGGGGCCAATTTTGCAACATCCCCCTCTGATCATTTTTTTAAAAAAGGAAGTGAACTGGAAGTGACTAAGACCACAGAGCATGCCAGTAAATGTGGCTAAAATACCTCCATGGCCCTTGGAGGGCATTTGGGGGGAAAGGAGGTTTTGATTGATTGATTGATTGATTGATTGATTGATTTTTGCAGAGGGGGGTTGCAACAGGCTGGATGGCCCTCCCAGGATTCCTGACAAGCCAATGGAGCACCCAAATATCCAACAGCTGTCTACCCCTTACTTGCTACAGATGTAACCTTATAATAATTTTTAAGACAGACAAGGAGTAATGCTTATGATTGTCCTTCAGCAAGACATCCTGTCTGCAAGTAGCTTAATCTGGGCACAACAGCAATTTTCTTAAGTACAGGAAACAGAAAATGTCCCACAAATATGGCAAGGACACAAAGGATACACTGAACATACACTGTCTTGTAGCAATCCCATCCAAAACAGCAGCGGAACAAGATCAAGGATGAGTTCATGATGCACTCTCACAATTTTGAAACTAATGGCATTTATCAGTATCTCAACCAATAGGTAAAGGTAAAGGTATTCCCCATTTACAAGGTTGTGAAGTCGTGTCTGACACAGGGGGCGGTGCTCATCTCCGTTACTAAACTGAAGAGCCAGCATTGTCAGAGATTACTCTGTGATCATGTGGCCAGCAGGATTGCACAGAATACTCTTTACCTTCCCACTGAGAAGTGGTACCTATTTATCTACTTGCATTTGCATGCTTTCAAACTACTAGGCTGGCAGAAGCTGGGACTAATGACAGGAGCTCACCCCCTCAAGCAGCACCCAGCCTCGAACTGCCAAGCTGCCGATCTTGCAATCAACAGTCAGAGTCTTAACCACTTGAGCCACTGGATCCAATACTCAACATGTATTTGGCTTTTATTGGATTCTCTTTATATAGCCTGCAGAAGAGTGAAGGTAGGAGTCACCAGTCTGTTGATCAGCTGGTATCTCAAACTGCATACCTTTTAAATCTAGATAATCCAGGCTGAGGAACACATTATCTAAATGCACAAGATTCTTGTATCCTACAAGCTTCATCTGTCTTGTTAACTTTAAGCAGCTCCAAAAGGTCTGATGTTCACAGCCTGTTTGGACTAGGAGGAGCACCACAGTTTGCCAGTCAACTTCATTCTGCCACAGCAAGCTTCCCTTGGGGGGGGGGCATTCTGCCTTAGCAATTGCAGAAGCCATAACGGGGAGCCAGTTATGTAAGTAACTTCTCCAGGTCCAGTCACCAATCCGTTTTCTAACATATTCATTATCTTCCCCTTGGGGTTCCAAGGCACAAGCAGCTATTGTCATTGGCAGCTATATGAGTAGCTGCCAGTACATTTCAAACCACCACCACCACCTCATCTACGTGTGTGTGTGTGTGTGTGTGTGTGTATGCGCGCGCGCGCACACACACACACACACATATATATATATATATGTCCTTAAGCTCTTCTTCAGGGGTCCTTCTCCAGGTGCCCTGCAACAAAGGAGCTGAGCCAGATGATTATTAGAGAGAAGGCTTTTTTGATGCTGACACCCAAATAATGAAATGCCCCCCCCCACTCCCCATGAAGCTTCCTTGATTACTATGCTCTGACCTCTCTGATACCAAATGAAGATTATTTTAATTTCCCCTGGTTTCTCAATTAATAGTTTTGGTGCATTTGTATTTTATGGCATGACCTCTCACATATTCTGAACTGAGGCTGGCTTTTAACAATAATTTTATTTTGGTTTTGTGCTGTGTTTTGATGGTTTTATGTTGATTGGCTTAATCATGTTTTTAATATATGTTTGGACATTACTATATCTTTGTATTTTAATGCACAAATAAATAAATAAATTGATGAGCTCTGTTATAGTCTCTCAGACTAGAAGCACTAATGCCAAAAGGGAGAACTGTAAAAAATAAAAATGTCCCCTGCACATATTTAAAGAGAGTGGGTTATATTATCGTTTGGGTAATGTTATGAGTGAATCAGTAGGAAAAATCTGAACACACTGATTTTTCCCAAAGGACACACAACCAGCCAAGACGTGAAGGTGCCATTCAAATTTCCTCTATCAGCAATTGCAACTCTAATTGTTTTCTCTGAAACAGGCCTTCTCCTCTTAAGAGGCCAGATCATTAAACACAGCCCAAGATCCTGGATCAGGTAGATGTAGCATAACATTCCATCAAGAAGAACTAGCCCATGTCTCCCCAACTCTGAAAAAGCCACCTTTTACCTACTGTTACCACCACCAAACATGGCCATTTGCTGGCTGGCACAGAGAGGGAAGGGGAGTGGCAGAGAAAACAATGAGACATCCTCCATGACTTCCCAGTGGTTCTTCTGAGGTCCTGGAAGATGACATCAGTAAGTTACTGCCACGATATTATTAAGCCATCCATAATATTCTAATGCTTTGAACAAAAACACTGCAACTGCACCACATGGGTTATAAACATGAATTGAGATCCCATGGTTTCTAAAACTGGTCAATGAACATCCTGCAAAATTAAGCATGAATGCAATCTGCTTCCCTTGCAGCTCTGCTTTAAGGCCTATATCCTTTTGAAAATTATAGTTACAATAAACCCACTGAATCCATTGCTGAATTAAGTCAACAATTATATAACTACGAAAAGATTAATCTAGTTGGGACTAACAACTGGATTTATACTGGTAATTTACCACATCAGTAGCTACACACTTCATGGATGTTACCTGTGACATCAATTCTTGTGGAGACTTTTGTCCTTAGAGTCTTTTCAATGCCTGTCTCCTCTTCAATGACTGAGTTCTGAGATAAGTGAGCTTCTCCTTCCTCCTGGAGTGCAGGTTGTGTTTCTAAATGCATAAGCTTGCTTGGCTTTTCATGTTCCATTTTTTCTTTTCCTTCTTCAGTTGTAGAAGTACCATGTCGTGACTTTAAGAAAGCCACTAAACTGGGATCTGACAATAAAAACATGAAATAAAATACAAACAGCATTAACAGTCCTCTTTGATGTTATGCCCAACCTCTATGTTTTGAATCTTTTTATCAATTGTACTGAGAATCATATTTCTGTCAAAGGCCAATCCTACTGGCTTTTGGATAGGAGTGTACTTTTCTCATTGCAAATAAAGTAATCTGCCCAAAAAAAGTAATATAGTTTGGGCACACTTGAGTTCCAAGGCTGTGAGAAAAGCTGGGTCATTCATGGGTCTGGTATGAACAAATCAGAATCACAAGAAGCTATCTTATACTGAGTCAGGCCATTAGTCTATTACCGTATTTTTCGGCATATAAGACGCTCTGGCATATAAGACGCACCCAATTTTAAAGGAGGAAAATCTAGGAAAAAAAGATTCTTAATAAAATACAGTCAGAGGACGCCTCTAACCCAGGCATCCGCCCAAGGAAAGCAACCAGGTTTTCCTTGGAGGGATCCTGGGGTTTGAGGCGTCCTCCGACCCACGGAGGACGCCTCAGACCCACGGCATCCACCCAGGGAAAGCAACCAGGCTTTCCTTGGAGGGACCCTGGGGTCTGAGGCGTCCTCCGACCCACGGAGGACGCCTCAGACCCTAGGATCCCTCCAGGGAAAGCAACCAGGCTTTCCTTGGAGGGACCCTGGGGTCTGAGGCATTCTCTGACCCACGGAGGACACCTCAGACCCACGGCATCCACCCAGGGAAAGCAACCAGGCTTTCCTTGGAGGGACCCTGGGGTCTGAGGCGTCCTCCGACCCACGGAGGACGCCTCAGACCCTAGGATCCCTGCAGGGAAAGCAACCAGGCTTTCCTTGGAGGGACCCTGGGGTCTGAGGCGTCCTCCGACCCACGGAAGATGCCTCAGACCCTAGGATCCCTGCAGGGAAAGCAACCAGGCTTTCCTTGGAGGGACCCTGGGGTCTGAGGCATCCTCCGACCCACGGAGGACGCCTCAGACCCACGGCATCCACCCAGGGAAAGCAACCAGGCTTTCCTTGGAGGGACCCTGGGGTCTCAGGCGTCCTCCGACCCACGGAGGACGCCTCAGACCCTAGGATCCCTGCAGGGAAAGCAACCAGGCTTTCCTTGGAGGGACCCTGGGGTCTGAGGCGTCCTCCGACCCACGGAAGATGCCTCAGACCCTAGGATCCCTGCAGGGAAAGCAACCAGGCTTTCCTTCGAGGGACCCTGGGGTCTGAGGCGTCCTCCGACCCACGGAGGACGCCTCAGACCCTAGGATCCCTGCAAAGAAAGCAACCAGGCTTTCCTTGGAGGGACCCTGGGGTCTGAGGCGTCCTCCGACCCACGGAGGACGCCTCAGACCCTAGGATCCCTGCATGGAAAGCAGCCAGGCTTTCCTTGGAGGGACCCTGGGGTCTGAGGCGTCCTCCGGCCCACGGAGGACACCTCAGACCCACGGCATCCACCCAGGGAAAGCAACCAAGCTTTCCTTGGAGGGACCCTGGGGTCTCAGGCGTCCTCCGACCCACGGAGGACGCCTCAGACCCACGGCATCCACCCAGGGAAAGCAACCAGGCTTTCCTTGGAGGGACCCTGGGGTCTCAGGCGTCCTCCGACCCACGGAGGATGCCTCAGACCCTAGGATCCCTGCAGGGAAAGCAGCCAGGCTTTCCTTGGAGGGACCCTGGGGTCTGAGGCGTCCTCCAGCCCACGGAGGACGCCTCAGACCCTAGGATCCCTGCAGGGAAAGTAGCCAGGCTTTCCTTGGAGGGACCCTGGGGTCTGAGGCGTCCTCCGGCCCACGGAGGACGCCTCAGACCCTAGGATCCCTCCAGGGAAAGCCTGGTTGCTTTCCTTGGGTGGATGCCTGGGTCGGAGGCGTCATCCGACCCAAGCATCCGCCCAAGGAAAGCAACGTTGCTTTCCTTGGGGCAATGCTGGGGTTGGAGGCGCCCTCCGACCCCAGGATCACCCCAAGGAAGCTTTCCATGGGGCGATGCTGGAGTCAGAGGCGTCCTCCGACTCCAGCATTGCCCCATGGAAAGCAACGTTTTTTTCCTTGGGGTGATACTGGGGTCGGAGGAGTCCTCCGACCCCAGGATCGCCCCAAGGAAGCTTTCCATGGGGCGATGCTGGAGTCAGAGGCGTCCTCCGACTCCAGCATTGCCCCATGGAAAGCAACGTTTTTTTCCTTGGGGTGATCCTGGGGTCGGAGGAGTCCTCCAACCCCAGGATCGCCCCAAGGAAGCTTTCCATGAGGCGATGCTGGAGTCAGAGGCGTCCTCCGACTCCAGCATTGCCCCATGGAAAGCAACGTTTTTTTCCTTGGGGTGATCCTGGGGTCGGAGGAGTCCTCCGACCCCAGCATGGTCCCAGGGAAAGCAACGCTCCTTCCCCCTGCGTCCTCGGTGGTTCAATGGGCTGCTCGGCCTCCGATCCCAGGAGCAGCCCATTGAACCACCGAGGACGAGCGGCGGCCTCGGAGGGGCGCTACATTTGGTCTATTAGACGCACCAACTTCCCCACCGCCATTTTGGGGAAGAAAAAGTGCATCTAACATGCCGAAAAATACGGTAGTACTTTCGACACTTACTGACAGTGCCTCTCTAGGATTTCAGGTCAGGATTCTTTTTAAGCCTTACCTGAAGATGTCCAAGTTTCAATCGTGACCAAGACTGTATTTGCATATTTAAAGAACTAGTCCACCAGCTGCACCCATTCCTTGGAATTCAGATCTGGTGACAGTAACAAATGCTTTGGCTACATCTCAGCACTCTAAGTAGGGCTCCCTTTGGAAACTGTTGATGCTATAGCAGGTCCAAATTGCTGTAGCCAGGGTGCTGTCTGGGACTGATTACAGAGATCATGGAGCTCCCATGTTTAAACAGCTTCATTGGTTACCAATCAGTTTCTGGGCAGAATTTGAAATGCAGGTTATGACCTTTAAATCTCTACACAGCTTGGGTCCAGACTTATCTAAAACATTGTATCTCCCTATATGCACTGGTCTGAGTTCTAATCAGCCCTGGTGGCGCAGTGGTTAAATGCCTGTACTGCAGCCACTCACTCATAGACCACAGGGCTGAGGCTCGACTCAGGCCTGCATCCTTCCGAGGTCGCTAAAATGAGTACCCAGCTGTTGGGGGGCAATCAGCTCACAGTTGTAAACCGCTTAGACATCCCATAGCGTGATATGAAGCGGTATATAAATGAAGCTGCATTGCTTAAGATCTTCAGAGGAGGACTTTGTCTTATCCCATCAAGTTCACAAAGAGTTGTAGGCACAGAAGAGAGCCTTCTCAGTGGCTGCTCCCTCTCAGTGGAACTCCCTCTCACAGGAAATCCAATTAGCCCCCTCCCTGCTCTCTTTTCACCAGTGGATTAAGATCTTTTTATTTAGGCAGGGCTTTGACTAGCTTTAATCATATGGCAGAAGTGTTCAAGTGATATGTGTTCTGTTTTTACTCTGAATGTTTTTAATTATGCTCTAAATGTATTTTAAAACTGGTTTTCATCAAATGTCAGAGTTGGAAGAGACCTCGAAGGCCATCCACTCCAATCCTCTGCCACTCTAGAGTACACGAAGCATTCCCAACAGATGGCCATCCAGCCTGTTTAAAAACCTTTAAAGAGGGAGACTCCACAGAATTGATGTTTAAATGTGTTTTTTAATCTTTTAGTATATTTTAAAGCTAAATTTTCATTTAAAATTGAGCAAGCTACCTTTGGTCCCTTGGCAAGAGAAAGGCAGGATATAAATTGAATGAATGAATGAATGAATGAATAAATAAATAAATAAGGACTGAATATAGAACCTTCTTAATGCAAAGCATACACTCTGCCTCTGAGCTGTGTCTCCTCCACAACACAACTTTTCAAAATCAAATCTTCAAACATGGGGATAAATTCTGTACTTTTGAGAATATGAGGTATCTCTGAGTGCTTTGGACAGTCTTCTCTTCTGCAGAATCTACCTTACATTTTGGGGTTTTTGAATGGTTATGAACTTTCTCAGTCTTTAAAAAGTGATGGATGTTAAAAACACCCACACATACCATATCTACTCAACTGTAAGTCGACCTCACGTATACGTCGAGGACAAGTTTTGGAGCTAAAATTATGGATTTTGATATGACCTGTGGATAAGTCAAGGGTAAAACTTAAGAGGCATGGAATGAATGATGTACAGGACAAGGCAAAGGAAAACAAGGACAAAGAACTTACAAAATTTCAACAGGCACAATTATTTGTGCTCATACTAAAGGCTAGATAGATGAAAGAACAGAAGGGGGTGCTTCCAGGGCAAATTAAACTCTTCCCTTTCACCAGGGGCTGATTATATATATATATGTATGTGATTTAAAGTACAGTACAGTATTTACATTGACCTGTGGATAAGTCGACCCATGTTTTTTGGGTCAATTTTGAACCTAAATTTCTAGACTTATACATGAGTATATACAGTAAATAAATGAATGAAAGACACAGATATATTTGTAGTTCACTAATATGTGCTACAGGTCAGGAGAAATCAGGAAGAAATCAGTACCTAGCTGAGCCAGCAGTTTTTTCTGTTCTTCCAGGATTTGTACTTTGGACATAGACTGTAGCCTCTCCAAGTTCTCCTTGTGGATATTTTGGGCTTCTTGCTCACCAGCCAGGCTTCCAAGACCCTCACCAGTGACAATGCAAGAACACCCACTGCATAAGCTACCAAGAGACTTATCTAGAAAACAAGAACACTGTGAGCAGGTTTCATAAATAAATCTAAAGGGACAACATACTCCAGAGTACCATTTGTCTTAAACAAAGAACCAGCAATAATTGGGACAACAGCACTGTAGGAATGACAAAATTATGCACTGAGTTTATGTGCCTGATGGTAAAGTGTACGATCAACAAAAAACAAAAGGTGCTAGTCTGACAGTGAACAGCCATTTTCCACTCTACACCTTACAGTCAATGAACAAATAAATGGGAAACACATTACAATGATAGGAAGTTATGTTTAGGATTGGGACACACTGCAAGCATTTTGTTTTCTGTTGAACTTTGTCTTCACAAAGACTACACAAGTACAGATACTTTGGTTCATTAGCAGGCTTCTACATAGCTCCCTGCCAGAGCACTCAGTGCAATATATCAGGAATATATCTTTTAAATTTTAAATTCCATTTATTTTCATCAATTTGCACTAGAGACCCCTTCATGAGTATGTACATTTTCCTTTATATTGGTCCAAGTTATGAGTAATAAAATTTCCATATGTGAAACTGTTTCTTTGTTACATTTAAAACAACATTCCAAACACCAACAGGCAGCAAAAGTCCAAGAACCATTAATACAATTAATGCAAGAAAACCTAGTCTGGCAACTTATATTTGTAACTAATATTGAAACTATGAGATATTAAACACTACTTGTTACATTTCCCACAGCCCACTGGACAAAAAAGAGTGCAAAATCTTGGGTGTCAGAAGAGGCCAATCAACAAAAGAATTTAGATGAGAGTGTACAGACACCAGTGCTCCATGACAGGAGATCTTCAAAGTATGGGCGTTTAGTTTGTTTTTAACTTTTGTATATTTTATATGGTTTTATACTGGATGTAGATGTTTCTAATTGTTTTGAATTTTATTGAGATTTTAAATATTTTATCTGTGAGCCTCCTTGGGTCTATCTGGGGAGAAAGGCGGCATATAAATGAAATAAATAAATACATAAATAAATAACAACTATAATATTTAGCAGCCTGGAACCTGAGAAAGAAAACCTGCTAGACCCACTTCCAACCAATGTAATCCAGAAAGTTATAAACCCCTTCTGGGATTGATTTAGAATCCCATGTACTCATACTCAGAGACCAGCACCCTCACTTCAATACATATGTATAGGATTGCACTAACTGCCAGAAGACATTGGGACAAGCTTTTGCATTTTAAGAGGTATTTGTTTCCTTATGTTCACCTCTCAGCAAACATTTCCAAGACTTCCAGGACCCCATGGGCACTTGAGGGCTTGTGCTCCATAGATCTGAATATTCACCTTCTTCATCACCATTGCATGGGGCTTTCAAGGACTGAGGATGCAGGACACCCTCTGGATGTGCTTCACCCGTGTTTTTCTCTTCAACTTCATCAGTGTCAGCAGGAACAGAAATCTGAGCCAGTTCCGCTGCCCTCTTCGCAGCTATCTTTTGGGCAAAGATACTTTTTCCTCTATATTGTGCTGCTTTTACCTGCAGAAAGACAAGAAAGCATGTAAACACCCCTTTGTCCTTCCAGATTCTCATCTTATATACAAAGTCCCAAAACACATGGGCATAAACGAGCGGCTTCCAGGTGCTTTGGAGGGCATTGCATGCACACAACACATGCCCTCAGAGCAGCCAGAAGCTGTTGCAAGGACAGCTAAGGCAGCCTGAAGCCGCTGGAAAAAGGAGCCCACGGAAAAAGCACTCCTTGCTGGCAGCCCATTCAGGACTGGGCCAGAGCAGGCCATGCAGTCGCTGCAGTCCATGGGTGATGAGGGGCTGACTGGAGCTGGAGCGGCCAGAGGCTGCTTGAGCCCAAAGAAAGAGTACAATGTCCAAGAGCTCCTTATTTAAGCCATACAGTCTGATGAAGATCCGACAGAGGTCTTTCTTAATGGCTGCTCCCATTCTCTTTAATTCAAGTTCAGTTGGCCCCAAAGGCTGCAGCTAGGTTGTTACATGGGGTTGGCTTTAGGGAGCACACAACATACAAAAGGATTGTTGCAATCTTACTAAGAGCTGCCTTCAATCCAATTTTGGGGAGAACCGTGAGATAAATTAATAAATAATAAATATAAGGACACAAAAAACAACACAATCTACTCACAAAAGAGAACTAGCATCAAACTTGGGAGAGCCCAAAGAACTGGCAGAAGTGGAGGAACTTAAAAAAGAATTAGAGAAATATGCCTTAAGGAGAATATAAATTGCCAAACAGCCCAATGAGCATGGTTAGTGGTACAGCTTGAGTATCTCTTATCTGGAATTCTGAAATGTTCCAAAACCCAAAATTGTCCACATGGGTGGGTAAGATAGCAACACTTTTGCTTTCTGATCGTTCAGTGTGCACAAATTTAGTTTCATGTGCAAAATTATTTAAAATATTATGTATAACATTATCTTTAGGCTATGTGTATTCTTGTTGTGTGCCTTCAAGTTGTTTCTGATTTATGGTGACCCTATCATGGAGTTTTCTGAGGCTGAATGTGTGTGACTTGCCCAAGTGGGTTTCCAAGGCTGAGTGGGGAATTGAACTCTGATATCCAGAGTCGTTGTCCTGTGCTCAAAACACTACACCACACTGGTTCTCATATAAGGTGTCTACAAAACATAAATGAATTTCATATTTAGATTTGGGTCCCACCTCTAAGATAGCTCATTATGTACAAGCAAATATTTAAAAAAAAACACCAAATCCAAAAGATTACTGGTCCCAAGCATTTCAGATAAGGAAGACTCAATCTGTAATGGAAAACTGAAGGGCTTTTGGGGAGTGGAATATCCTAGAAAAGGTCATTGATAGCTGACACCATGAACACTTACATCCTACACTGCAACATTTTATGGCAGGTCTCACCTTTCTTAACTCAAAATAATCAGTGATGCTGCCAGTTGATCAACTGAGTCAAAAGGTGCTGTCCAGATTTTTTTATATGTTTGGCATGTCTCTGGATATGCTTTCTGATTTATAATAAATAATAAAATAAAATTTTATTTATATCCCACCTTTAGCTGAGGCTATCAAGGCGGCTTACAATCTAAAAGCACAATCCCATACAATACAATCCTGTGCAATCCTGTGACTATTCACTTCAAAGTAAGCTCACAGGCGACTTGAAGGCACATTCACATGCACACAAATCCCGCTGCACGCAGTGAGACTTACTGGAAAGAGAAACCTCTAGAACATGAACTGAGTGCACCCCATGGGATTGCTCAGCCATGCACCTTCTACTCTTAGCTTCTGTCTGAAACAAAAGGGTATTTAAATCTTAAAGATCCTGAAGAGAACTGAGATGCACTTTGAAAGCATAAACGCTGACACATGCACATAACTGAGCTGTGCTTTTTTTGTTGGATAGAAAAATATCCAAACTGGTAGGAATTACTTCTATCTGCTTGCTTGCCTGCCTGTCTCACTTTGATTCTATCCTATCCACCACTGAAATGCAGCCCCCATCCCAACCCTTCTCAAATTAGGATTTGGTCCCTGGACCAGAACACTTTCCACATCCTTGTTCTTATGTGTGCTTCTGATTGCAGCTTCCTTCTATCCCTCTATCTGTAAAGATGTCTGTGAATCTGTATACATACTCAATGACCTTTTCATTCAACTCTACTTATGTCAGTGCAGCATCACTCATTCAAACAGAACTAGGCTGCTGCTTTACACAAAGAGGCTGGCATTTCAGTTTGCAAACCTCTAGTTGCAACCAAATTCACAAACAAATTAAATTAGACTTTAAGTTGCTATGAAGATCCAAACCAGAGTTGTATCCTTGACACCACGCTTTGGCATAGTCAGTTTTAAAAGGGGATGGGGGAAAGCTACAGCACATCTTTGCTCTCTCCTACACACAACAGAATTCATTATTTTGCCGCTATATGCTAAAAGGGAAGGGAAATTTTTATATGCTTCTTGACAAGCTGAAGAAGAAAACATCCAGCTATAGGTAAATTCTGGAGAGTTTGTTCCACCCCAGTGCACACAAGAACTCACTCTCTGTGATTAATCCAAGAGTCTGCTTATCTGAATGTTTTCCATTTCAGAGGATAAACAGACTTCACTGTTTCAGAAAGGCCATTTCTGACGTATCAGGGACCACAATAGTGCAAGAATTTCACAGTAATAAATTGGATTAATGACGCTCAACCAATGCCTTTTTCAATTTGCATGGCATTTACATTTAGGCTCTGCCACATATTGACTCGATAAGGAAGCCATGGAAAGGTAACAAATTCCCCTTCAGGCTCGGGATGATAATAATAATAATAATAATAATAATAAAATTTATTTCTATCCCGCCCTTTGGGAAAACCCAATCAGGGCGGCTTACAACAGTAAAACAGTATACAATACATAAAATCCAAAAATTATTCCCTTCCCCTTAAAACAGTATTAAATCTAGATGAATTAAAATTACAATAAAAATTAAACGAGTTCAATAGTTAAAACCAAAAAACCAACTGCTAACAACTACAGACCATCTATGGCCTACACAATGGAGCTCATCCATCATTAGATGGGGCCACGTGAGCAACATTGGGGGAATTACCCGATGCAGACAGCCATGAGGAAAAATAAAGAGTGAGATGGTGAATGAGAGAGTAAAAGTGTGTGTGCGTGTGTGCACGTGTGCGTGTATTCCTGCACCCAGGGTTGCATGCAATTAGCTCCCTTGCTTGCTAATGCTCCAATGACTAGGTTTAAGGGAACGATCTCTAAGCAGAAGTTAAGTGCAAATTCCAACTCTAGTTTCTCAGGTAAAAATACACAGTAAGGCCAAAAATCCAGGAAATTCAAAACACAGCACATCATTGGGGGAAATATTTATGGCATGCCAAGAATGAAGTTCAAACTCATGATTTAGGAAGAAACTAAGGTAATGTCAATGCTCTCTAAAACATTTGTAAAAGACTATGTAGAAAGCACTGGTCAAATATTCATCAGAAATATTCCTATCTGTTTGATCCTAACATTTCAATGCAAGTGTGCATAAAGTTGTAGAGAGTCCTAAAAGACTGGAATAGAATCCATTAAAATTTTAGATTAAGACACCTTTATTAAAGCCTTCCGTCATATCACTATCTCCAGATGTGTTAAATGGTAACATCCATAATCTCCAGAAAGATGTCTGGGAATAATAAAAGTTATTGTATTACATATTTATTGTATGTGACCATACAACAGGAAATATTTCATGTTTCCAAATTTGTTTAACAAAAACATTCTAATTGTTTTCTTTTTTATTAGAAATGAATGGTAGCTTTGCATTATTAATCTGTAAGGCAGACTTCCTTGACCTAGTAACCATCTGCTATAAACTTTCCTAAACTCTAGCTTTACTGGCAAGGGTGAAACTTTCAGTGCTCTGTGAAAGCCCAGAGCCTCATACAAGCAGACATATAACCACTGAGGTTGCATCTACATCGCAAACCATCCAGTTTGACATCACTTTAAACTGCCATGACTCAATGCTATGGAATTATGGGAATTGTAATTTGGTGGGGGCACCACAGCTCTCTGACATAGGACGTTATCACACGGGGAGTCGCGGGGAGAAAGTGGAAATAAACGGGCACGAGCGGAATTTTTTAATTTACGGGATTTGTCCCGTTCCGCCTCATCTGATAACTAAATTCGAATTTAAAAGGGGGTTAATTCGAACGAAAACCTGATCTTTTCATTTTCGGGATTTTTGGGGATTTGAAAAGATCAGGTTTTTGTTCGAATTAACCCCCTTTTAAATTCGAATTTAGTTATCAGACAAGGCGGAATGGGACAAATCCCGTAAATTAAAGTCTTCCGCTCGTGCCCGTTTATTTCCACTTTCTCCCCGCAACTCCCCGTGTGATAACGTCCATAGATGACTAAATAGTTCACAAAACTACAGTTCCCAGAATTCTATAGCATTAAGCCATAGTAATTAAAGTGGTGTGAAACAGCATTATTTTTGCAGTGTGTATGCAGCCTGAGTGATCCATGGCCTGCCAAAGACCAACAAAATCCTAGCATTGCTCCCACTTTCCTGGGAAATGCAGCACCCAGAACAGTAATTCAACAGATCTGCTTTTTCCTTTAGTTGTTGTATCCACTTGGTATGGGAGGCTCCACAATTCTGCTCAATTTGTTAACAGGCCCCTATGAGAATATAATGAAAGCTATGGAACTAATTCCCCAGATAAATAAACAAATATATAAGCACAGACTTTTGTGTACAATTTAGCTTCTTACACTGGAAATTGATTTCCATCGCATAAACTAATCTGCAACAAAAAAATTACAATAAAAGAAATGAAAAGGCTGGATTTTTGTTCTCAGTATTTATTACAGGGAAAAAAATCAAATAACAAGAGGGAAATGAAAGAAAAATTCACAGTGCACAGACACCTTTCTAGAGGTTCATGGATCCCAACTTAAGAACCCCAGTTTAAATTTTTTAAAACATAAACATTTTATTAACTACCACAGCAACCAGAGTGGCTTACAAACAAAACAAAAGAATATGCTAAAAGCCAACAACAACTTAAGAAAAGAGCAAGAAAATAAAACTGAAAGCTAGCTGATCAATATAAAGTTACTTTTTTTTTCTTACCTCAGTTTTTATTTCGGATCTGTGAAAAACTCTTGGAAATGGACCTCCTGTGAACACCGGCATGGTCATCTTGGCAGAGCTTGTATCATGTTCCTGCCACAAATCAAAGAGACAACACTGTCTGAACATCCATTTCACTCAAGTGAAACACTCAAGCTGGTGTGACCCAGTAGAAACAGTGTGGGCTTACTGTGGGGCTGTACAGACCAGCATAAAGATTGGGGGTGTGGTGACCGCGCGCCCCATCGCATGGCAGCAGGCGTCAGAGGCTTGGCGCAGCATCCACACACACTGTGCCAAAGGAGCGCAGAAAAGCCGCCACAGCAGTGGCAAGGGCGCCCTTTCTGCAGTACAAAAGAGAGCCACTTTTTGCAGCTTCTTTTTGCACCGCAGAAAGGCAGATCGGGGCTGCGGTGTGCGGTTGCTGCAGCCCTGATCTGGCAAGGAAAGTCTGTACAGCCCCTGAGTGACCAATTTCAAATCTCTTCTGAGCTGTCAGGTAACAGCTCTTATAGAAGTTCCCATACCCCTTCAGTTATCACTTTATTTCAACTAACAGTGGGCAACCTGTAAGAATAAACAGGCACGAGTCCACAGTCATTCAGCGAGAACAACTTCACATTTTAGGCACTAAACATTACACTTTCAATTGTGCAAGTTCTCTTCCCATGGAGGCTTCCATAAGCCCCACATCTACCATTGATGTTTTGCTCAGACAATCATTGGCTCCTTCTCACACCACATCATCCTGCATCCACTAAAGTATGTTTTTAATGGGGCGTGTAACTCAGAGCTTAAAGATACACATCTATTCATGCAGACATATGTCCTTCAGGAGGGCATACAGCTTACTGGTAGAATACATGCATGGGATGCTGGAAGTGAATAGGCATCAATGTTTGTTTCTTTGACAATCAGGCTTAGAGAGGGAACTTTCTGAAGTGCATGTCTTGTTTGTTCCCTCTCTATTATCCCTGTACTGTGTAATTCAAGTGTCTACTTTGTGCCTGAAGACGTTGCTTCCTACCTCCCCTTTCTCTTTTAAAAGTTAGTGTTTACAACCGTTTATCTGAGAAGCATCCCATTCACAAGGCTTATCTGCCTCAGGATCTCTCTCACACACACACACACATGGAAAAGTCAGCATTGGGGACTCTTGTACTAAAGTTTAGGTAAATTTCTTATGATTATCTAATTTCCTATTTTAGATGGATTTCTTTGCAACAATAAAATTTTGTTTTTTAACCTTACCAGAGTATCCTGCATATTTTTATCTTGTTTTATGCTCATGTCATATTGGGGCATGCTGCACTCTGCTTAATACAAATACCAATATTTTCCTACATGGAAAAGGTTCCAGGCTCAGTACTGAGCATCCCCACTTAAAAAAATCTTTCAAACAGCAGGGTTAAGAAAGACCTTTGCAAAAGGCCTCTAATGAGTCAGACACTACTGATAATACTGAGCTAGAAACTAATCATCTTTCTCAATACAAGCCAGCATCCTTTACATTCATTAATGAAGACTAGAGTGCTTTAATGTGGGGTGCAATCTGAGTTTCCCAAGCTGTTAACTCTTTTAAAGGGAAACAAAAATATGCAAGTATGAAAGTTAAACTTGTTCAGCTTTCATCAGCAGAAACAGCAAAAGTGTGGGTCAGACTATTTATTCTAAATCTGCCTTCCTAAAGAATAAAGACTTACTCCAAAAAATGACAAATGTGCAATTTGTAGTTTAAACAAAAATAATAATGACTAACAAATGCATAACAAATTAAAACCTAATCTAACTGGAAATGGGTAAAGGGAGATAAATCTCACCATGTTTAGATAGCAGATGAGAACAATCTACTGCTTACTGACTGCTGACTGCAATTACAAGCAGTTAGAATCTTGAGAGACAGCTGTTAAACTGCCTCCAAGATTAAGTGACAGAAGTCACATGATAGATAGAATGAGAGGGAGGGTGGGAGTCCTTATCTATATAATGAGGGACAGGAGAATGCAAATATAAATTTTCTAACATGTAAGATCTAGAAACTCCTTTTCCTGACTCTCAAATATTACTTTATATCACTAATTTGCTCCTGTTATGTACTGAAATGAAAAGTAAGCTACATTGTTACTCACTCCAGTGCTGGAGCATTTATTTGCTGCACTGCTCAACTATTTTCTATTAGTAGTTTCTTTTTTAAGAAGACCAAGAGAATGGCATAAATATTGAAAAATTCCCTTGAATGGCCTTTAAAGTAACTTCAAAAAGGAACTACAAGCCATGAATAAATACATTATTTGGCATTATACGTTCCTTTTGGAATGTGACTTTACTTGCTACCCAAAAATGTAACCAACTGAATAGACATGTGCAACTTGTTACTTCTAAGATCCATCCTCCTCACATCCTATGTTTAGCAGCGTGTGAATTTAATAAAATTGAGCAAACATATGCAAATTGAATAACTTCTATAAATTATTCTGATTTTGGGAATTGCAACATTTGGTCTTAATCCACTTGTTAGTCCCAATTAAAAGTAGACCCATTGAATCAATGGAACTTAAATATTGACTTATCAAGTTCCCACTGATTCAATGGGTCTACTTTAACAGACTAACAATTGCATTTAGGCTAAGGGTGGGAACTATGAGGCCTTCCAGATGTTGATGGACTGCAAATTCCACCTGCCCTAGCTAGCCTGGCCAGTGGTGAAGAATGCTAGGAGTTGTTCTACAACAGAATCCGGAAGGCCACACAGTTCCTACCCCAACTTAAAGCCTTCAGGTTATTCTGGAAGAGTTTTAATTCTAATTTTGATTGCATACAACCCCAGCTTTAGACCTCATCAATCAACACTGCATGTTTTCATCACTGTAACAAAAGTTCCTACAAACAAGACATACAATGATTTTGTTGAAGACTGCAGTGATGTGCTTATCAGCATGATCCAACTGCTCTCCTGGATCCTCCTCAAAATGGACATGGGTACTTTTGAATCTGGATTTCTTTGGAGGACCCGGTGTCAGAGGTGGGGGCTCATCAGGAAAGTCTGGGAAATCAATGAAAAACAGTAGCATACACAACGTTAGTAAACTCATGGGTTGAACACACTGGCCAAAAGAGCCGGCGTCAGGGTGGAGTGGGGCTGTGGCGACTGCACAACACATGTCCTGACTCTGCCCCTAAGCCGCCATCACGCCACCCGCCCACCCCGACGGTGGGTAGAGTTGCGACGCTCCTGCGGCACAGTGTTTACACACGCCACGATGCAGGAATGAAGAAGAGCAGCAGCGGCGGCAAAAAGAGAGCTTCTTTTTGCTGCTCCTTTTTGGGCTGGAAAAACATCGGATTGGGGTCGTGGCATGCAGTTGCTTCGGCCCCGATATGGCACTCAAAGGGGCGGTGTAAAACAGCTAAAGAAGTTCCACTCCACTTGTTACCCTATCATCCTAGTGGGAGGTGTACAAAATTATGGACTATCATCTTAGTGAGAGGTGTACAAAATTAATAAGATACACACAAAATTATTAGAATTATTAAAAAGGTAACAGGTATGTCAAATGACTTCTGATCGTGGGCTAAACTCAGGGTGTGAGTTCAGAGAACAAGCCAGCAGATACCAGATGGCCTAAAAATTAAATAGGCAATTCAAGAGGATACAAGTGAACAGAACACAAGTAAACTAAAGTGGAAGACAAAGCATATGCTGCTCTTAATATGCAGCTGCTTTCCTGTTTTTCCTGTTCAGAATAAGAACAATGGTCTTGTTCAGGGCAGTAGTATGTATCTCAGGAGAGTTGGAGGCTTTAAATTTTTGCCTCCTCTGGTAGTCACTTTCTGAAGTGCCTTTTTAGAAATGCAAACTGTTGGCATGGAAAAGTATAATCCACACTGAGACCCTAGCAGGGATTAACTCCCATAAGAACACAATGTCCCAAACACAGGTCCCCTATCTGGACCAGGTTTCCTGCACTGAATTTTGAGCAGGAAAGAATAGATATAGCTCCCTACGATTGAGTTACTCAGCTCTGACCATACCACAGAACAAGCCTTATGCTATAGAATCAGAAATAAACACAGGTAGGAGTGATGATGTCATCAGCAAAGACAGCTGTGTTGGCCCTTTGTAAGGACATTGACAAGCTCTATAAACACTCATCTACAGTGAACTTGGACTACAGTGGATTTGGACTGACAAAACACCAGGTACCAAAACTGAAGATAGGACAGGGGAACTGGTGGATGTCCCTGTATCTACTGGAGACAGAGATCCTTAGACACCTACCTCATTAAAATCTTCTTTGATAAATCTGAAATTTCTACCCAGGCTCAAGATAGCGACCTACACCACATTGTTCATACCAGAACAACCTAAACTTTTGTCAGATTCAAGAAAGAAAAGATAATGGTCATTTGACATCCTTCTCAACTCTGGAGCAATTCCCAATTGTCATTATGAATTGCTTGCACAAACCAAGTCTTGGGCTTTTAAATAAGCAGCAGCCCATGCAGCTTTGTAGCTAAGCTGAGGTTACAAAAAGGGGGTGAGATGAATTCTGTGGTGGATATAAGATGTATTAGGTTTCTATCTGTTAAAAATCTAGAGCAGGGGTGTCACAAACTTCAATGGATCTGGGAGCCAATCCTCTGCCTCAGGACTGTTGGGGGCTATAAGGACTGCACAACAGGCAACAAATCAAAACAAGCCCCCTCCTCCCCAAGTGGCGACATTCACTTTGGAAAAACAGACTTTTTTCAAGGGGGAGAGGGAGGGGGAGAGGGAGGGGGAGGGGGAGGGTGACCTACTTAAAAGATGAACTGTTGCTCCTGGAGATGTCCAGGAAGGGAAAGCTATCCTTCATATTGCCAGAAAAGGGGCAAAGTCAGGGAGTTAGATTGTATATATTGGAGTCAAGAAAGCAAGCTTCAGGGCCCCATACAATGCCAGGGACAGAATTTGCCCACCCTGATCAATTATGAAATCTGAAGAAGAGGGATCATGTCTGATGGCCACAACCTTGATCACCATCTATTTAGCCCAAAATGAATACAAACTGTATATGCAATCAGGACTTCTAACCATATTCTTACTTTCACAGAAAAAGTGCAGTGGTCAGAGCAGGGTCAACAGACACAACGCTGCTTCCTAAACCATAAACTCAGGGTGCAGATGTTGCATTGAGAGCAGGAATAAGCTCTTTCACCAAGTGAGGGTAACAGCTGAAGTTAACTGAGATACATAGCTGTAGCCCAGGGGTCACACTACTGTGGCATCACACAATATGTATGGGGTTTAATATAAATGCCATTGGCTATAGCCTCAACGAAATTAAATTATAGCACTGTAGTGCATCACATGTGGGCAGAGTCAAGGTCAAAATACTTTCAAATATATAAATAGTAACCTCCAGACAGAAAAGGTCTTGCTGTTTAGGTAAGATTTTCCCTTAAATTATCAGACAGATTACTATAACGTACAATAGACTTACCATCCAACATCACCACATCCCTATCATGCTGCAGTGGTGGTCTCTCATCATCTCCGCTCTCCACATCCCCTCTTCTTTTATCTGCTTTCTTCACAATTTTCACAGCTGGGGAAGCTTTCACTGACAGGAACTCATTCTGGAACTTCAACAGGTCTGCTTCCGACTCACCAGGCTTGGGCCTTGACAACATCTTCCTCCTCTTCTCACAGCCTTCCTTTGTAGAACCTTTTGGTTATCTGGCCTAAGTAGAAAAAGAAAGGGAAGAGCTTTAGAAGATTGCTTGTTTTTCTTGATTTTCACATTTCAGTGGACCCCAAATTGTTCAAAAATATAACTACAGATAAGGTGAGCTGGGAAAAGTTACTTTTCAGACTACAACTCCCAGAAAGGCAGCAACCTTTCTAAAGACTGATTAATAGAGTTCAGGAGTGATCAGGCTGGCAGTAACTGGGAACTGTGATCTGACAAAGTAACTTTTCAAACAATTATTAATTCTTACACTAGATATACCAATAGATAGCCTTTTCTACTAGGGGACCTTTCACACTACACAAATAAAGTACAACCTCAGTATCCATGGGGGATATGCTCCCAGACTTAATGCAGTAAGTGAAGATGATCAATAATGCCGAACACTGTATTTCCAGTGGAAGCTCACCACAGGGTCATGTTGGAGGATGTCCATATCTGGGGGAGGAAAGGTGTTTAGAAATCTGGAAGAGTCATGCTGGAGGACCTCCAGATTCTTAGAGAGACTTTTTTCTCCCCCAGACATGGGTAAGTGAAACTGTGGTTATCAGACCCACATGGGGGGTCTGGATGTATAGCATTTTGATTCCACTTTAACTTCCCTTGGCTATATCCTATGGAATCCTGGGATTTGTCATTTGGTGAGCTTTCTGGTGAACCATCCTAAATGCCCCTCCATAAACTATAAATCCTAGGATTCCACAGATGATGATGATGATTATTATTCTGTTTATTTATATCGTGCCTTCCTCCCGGTACGGGGACTCAAGGATATTACCAGGCAGCTAAAGCGGAATCATAATGCTATAATTGTGTAGTGTGAAAGGGCCCCCAATAAAGGGTCCTGCTATGACACCCATCAGTAACCAAAACAATATGAATAGGTTTTTGTGGGTTTTTACAGTCTATGAGGCCGTGTTTTAGAAGCTGTGGCTGGCATTTTCAGAGAATGCTGGCATGGAAGAGAGTGGGGTATATATACTGTTGGCTGAGAGGAAGTGATTTACATGTTAATCTGTGTATTGTTCTGTTGTTGAATGGCAAGGCCTACAGGGTGTCTATTTAATTAATGATCCATTGTCTGCTGGGAGACCCATGCAGAACAACTACTAAACACATGCTTAATAAATAAAAGAAGTGCACTCATCCCTCCACATTTGCAGCTTTGGCTTTTGCGGATTTGATTATTCACGGATTTTATTAGTATGTTCTCTCTAGGAATGGTCAACTTTAACCAAAAGTCGCACTGAAGGACCTAGAGATTCCTAGAGAAAACACTCTACTAGGCATTTGTAGCACCTCCAGTGCAATTCTGTGGTCAATGTCTGGCAGATGTTGACCACAGAGTTGCACTGAAGGACCTAGAGATTTATAAAGAGGTGTTCTCTCAGGTAAAAACAGAGTGTTTTGTTATCTGTGTTTGTTTGTTTTTTCACATTCCCCGGGGTCCTGTGCTCCGAACCCCAGCTTTCCTGCCTGCCACAATTATCTTGCAGTGCTGTCACTCTGTAGACTGGATTAGCAGTGTTTCTTTCAGACAGATTGTCATATTATCAATGTCATCATAAAAAAAGTTCTAGGCTTCTTTATACTACCACTCCAAGAAGCAGGGACTCATGTCCACACTTGCGTCATGTGATTGCAGAAAATGGACAAGTCACAAGCTTCTTTAGCATAGTTATTAAAGAAGGATATAATATATCAAAGACATTTCTTTGTCCTTAGAAATTATGAGTATGAACTTTTCCACTGAAATGATTTTCAGAAGGCTCTAAGAGTTCCTGGGTAAAGAAACTACAGTTTCTACCAAACACTTCTGCATAAAATGCAGGTTCCTAAAGTATATCTTGAACTCCTTATCTGTAATATAAGATGTAATATGATTTGTATAAGAGAAATGTTATCATTAATCACAGGTCTTGAAAGATTAAACTCCTTTGATAACATCAAAATTATTCCCGTCTAAGAGATTATCTGTGTAACCTCAACTGCTTGAAACTTCCAGAGCAGGGAGATTGGCACATTTTCTAAGAATCTGCCTCTGATGATTACACAAGGAACCAAAATAGTCTGCAAAGCATCATTACCCTAGTTGAACACTCCAGTTCAGTACTTGATTACACAAAAGTATGCTTATTCTTATTTAAGAGTGCTGAAACCTCAAATCTGTTTAATTGACCTTCATTAAGAATAAACCTTCTCATCCTGATTACTAGCATATTCCTACCACTATACCAGACCTTTGAAAGAACACTGCAAAATGTAAGCCACTGCACAAATGCATCCAACTAGTTTAGCTTCTTGTTTAACAAATCATATATTTATGTATTTCTCCTAATCAGAGGGAACGTTTCTGACGCATAGTGACCATACAGCAAACCTATTATGGAGTTTTCTCTGAAAGATTTATGCAGAGGGGGTTTTGCCTTTCTCTCCCTGAGGCTGAGAGAGTGTGACTTGCACAAGGTCACCCAATGAGTTTCCATGGCTGAGTGGAGATTCAAACCCTGGTCTCGAGTTCTCACGCACATTTGGGCTGCTGCTACACTGCAGAATTAACACAGTTCAACACCGTTTTAACTGCCATGGCTCTATGCTAAGGATCTCTGAGATTTGTAGTTTGTTGTGGCACCAGAGCTCTCTCTGACAGAGAAGGCTAAACAACTCACAAAACAACAAATCTCAGAATCCCACAACATTGAGTTGGGGCAGTTAAAGTAGGGGTCAAACTGCATTAATTCTGTAGGGCAGATATAGCCTTAGAGCCACTGCTTTCCTAGAGATTTCCAGGAGGGCAGCCATCCTCGTCCGTGTCAGCAAAGACAACAATGAACTTGGTGACCTAAAATTCGAAAGACCAACAAGTTTAATTTAGCATACGGTTTCTCCTGCGTGAACTTTCTAACTATTCCTCTCTCTCAAGGTAATGTGGTGTCGTGGTTTGAATGCTGGACTAGGGTCCCAAACACACTGCACGAATAATCCAGTTTGAAACTTCTTTAACTGGAAACTGCTGAAATCTGATTTGAAACTGCTTTAACTGCCCTGGCTCAGTGCTAGGGAATCCTGGGAACTGTAGTTTTAAGTGGCATTTAGCCATCTCTGTCAGGGAACTCTAGTGTCACAATACATGACATTTCCCAGGATTCCCTAGCACTGAGCCAAGGGAGTGAAAGCAGTCTCAAACTGGATTATTTCTGCAGTGTGTTTTGGACCTTAGTGATTAAAATGCTCTAGGTCCAATCCACACTGCAGAAATAACCCAGTTTGAGACTGCTTTCACTGCCCTGGCTCAGTGCTAGGGAATCCTGGGAACCGTAGTTTTAAGTGACACTTAGCCTTCTCAGTCAGGGAGCTCTGGTGCCACAATACACTACAATTTCCAGGATCCCCTAGCACTGAGCCAGGCCAGTTAAAGCTGTCTCAAACTGGATTATTTCTGCAGTATGGATTGGACCTAGAGCATTTTTAATAATTAAGGTCCAAAATCAAGGTCCAAAACCTTTACCTTACCAAAACACACTGCAGAAATAATCCAGTGTGAGACCGCTTTAACTGCCATGGCTCAGTGCTAGGGAATCCTGAGAATTGTAGTGTATTGTGGCACCAGAACTCCCTGACAGAGAAGGCTAAATGTCACTTCCCAGGATTCCCTAGCACTGAGCCAGAGCAGTTAAAGCGGTCCAAAACTGGGTTATTCTTGCAATGCCTTTTGGACCTACGACTCTGGAGAGCAGGGTTCAATCCCCAGCTTGGCCATGAAACACACTGGGCTGACCTTGGGCAAGTCACACTCTCTCAGCCTCAGGGGAAGGCAATGGCCAACCTCCTCTGGACAAATCTGGCCAAGAAAACCCCAGGATAGGTTCGCCTTAGGGTTGCCATAAGTCGGAAACGACTTGAAGGCACACAACGGCACTCGACTTCCCCTCCCAGGCTGCTGAGGAAGCAGTCCACCCCGGATCAAAAAGAGAGACTCCTTCCATTGGGACAACCAACCTTTGCCTGAAGGGATGCTCCCGCCATCTTAAAAACCCCACCAGCGACGCTCCGGCGCATGCGCATTCCCTTCCGCCGCAGCCAGGAGAGGGGGGGCTTCCCCCTTCAGAGGCGCCTCTCCGATGAACTCCGCCTCCGCCGCCATTTTGGAGTCGGAGTCACGGCCTTTGCGGAGGGCAGCGAGGGAAAGCTAGTGTGTGGGACGGAGGGGAGGGGTGTTCCAATGCAGCATCCCAATCTTCTGGGTGTTTAGCCTCAGGGGCAGCGTGGCAGAGTGATTTGAGCACTGGACTACAACTCTGGGGGCCAGAGTTCAATTCCCAGCTCTGCCATGAAGCCCACTGCGTCACCTTGGGAAGGTCACACTCTCTCAGCCTCAATGGCAAACCTCCTCTGGACAAATCTTGCCAAGAAACCCCACCATGATCGGATTGCCATAAATCAGTAACTTTATTACAGTCAAAAGACCCGCAAATCAAAAATAAAACGACACATAAAATAAAATAAACACATATAACAAGATACTCGAGTTTAAAAAACGGGGAGGGGGGAGAGAGAGAGAGATAAAAACTTGCCAATGGCAGATTAAAATAAGGGCCTGTACAGACTGCCAAAAATAATCCAGCTTGAGACCACTTTTAAGTGTCCTGGCTCAGTGCTAGTGAATCATGGGAATTGTATTTTTTTCCTGGGATATTGAGCCTTCTCTGTCAGAGAGCTCTGGTGCCACAATAAACTACAGTTCCCAGGATTCCCTAGCACTGAGCCAGGGCAATTATAGTGGTCTCAAACTGGATTATTTCTGGCAGTCTGAATAGGGCCTGCATTTACACTGCTATAAGAATAGATTCAGATACAATAGCAAAAGAACAATCACATTCAAGCAAGTACACTCATCCCTCCACATTTGCGGCTTTGACTTTTGCAGGTTTGATTATTCACGGGTTTTATTAATATGTTATCTCTAGGAATATCTAGGTCCTCCAGAACAACTCTATGGTCAACTTTAACCAAAAGTCGCACTGAAGGACCTAGAAATTCCTAAAGAGAGCACTCCACTAGGCATTTGTAGCTCTTCCAGCACAATTCTATGGTCAATGTTTGGCAGATGTCAACCACAGAGTTGCACTGGAGGACCTACAGATTTATAGAGAGGTGTTCTCTCAGGTAAAAATGTAGTGTTTTAGTTATTTGCGGTTTTTCCACATTCACAGGGTTCCTGTGCCCCTAACCCCAGCGAATATGGAGGGACAAGTGTAATAAGAAAACTGATGACATACTAGCAACCTATTTCAACAAGATCTGCTATCCTTGGTTTATGATATAAGTCAGAAAGGATTTGAAAGTGTACACAGGGCGACCACATGTCCTCCACTTCAACCTTCTGTCCAGGATCAGCTTTGAGACTGAAATAAAGAAGTTGGCAGCATGAGTTTTCAGACTTTAGTCTACTCCTTCAGATGCATGTAGACTGCCAACTTCTTTCAGTTTTGTCTCAAAGGGGCTACAAGATCTCTCTACATACCAATTCTACAGACTTATACGGCTATATCTTTGAATTCCGTCCAAGAGGCATTCCAAAATTTCCAAAAATGAAAGGAAGAAATTCACAAAGTACCAAGGTACTATATATCCCCAAGTACTGTATATCCCAACAAATGAAACCACCACTTAAACATGATACTAAAATTACATTTTACAATAATGTCATATGGCTAACAGTGAAAACCATCAATTACCCATACAAAATGCTAGGTACAAAATGCTAAATACAACAAAATTACTCAATAAAAAGTCCAGTAATATTTCAAGTCCTTCCAGCCTCTGCTGTAGAAAACATATAGCTGTAAATGAAGGCTGGTGGAATAAATTTCACAAATGATAAGTGATATACTGTTAAATCTTCATAATAATTGTAGTCTTGATGATGAATTGCAAATGAGTGACAATCTTTCAGGCAGCAAAGTGAGGTTGATCTCAATAATGAATTACAAATAAGAGGCAAACTTTCAGGTAGTAATTCAGGTACCATTTTGCACATGATTAAGAAGCATGAATTTATATTTCTAGGAATGTTTTTGGCTTTTATTTAGCAATGTCCTCCATTTTCTTTGAATGTCTTACATTTTGTGGTGTCTTGTCCTCCTTTGCAGCTGTGACATCGGGTCACCCTGGGCGCGCACACACAACAACAACAACAACAGAATAGATGCAAGGAATATTGAATGTGGGTCCTTATGCTGTATTCCACCATTTGTATTAATGCCTAGGAACATCATAGCCGGTGTGTTGTTAGTGCACTGTGCCAGCGTAACTAGACTGATGTAGACAGTGGTAGCAAGAAGAAGAAGACTGCAGGCTCTGACTATGAAGACAATCAGGCATTGGAGAAATAGGCTACTCACAACTGGCAACTTTGGTCTAGCTCTACTTACCACTGTTGGACAACCCTGGAGAAAGTGCAGCCTGAAGAAGAGCACAACAAAATTCTGGCCAGTATGGTATGTGTGCACAAAACAACAAAAGCTTGCCTAGGACTAAGCTCCATTGAATTCAGTGGGACTTACTTCTGAGTAGCCACATATAAAATGTGTTTTTAGACTAGCTCCATTTCTCCAAGTTCAGCCTGATGTGAAGTTCCTTCTGTTCCTGACAAGGAACCATCATCCCCTTCTCGCACTTTTTCCATATACGGTAACGCCTGTTTTCTTTTTATATATGGTGTGTCTCCTTTGTACTTAATCAGCACCCCTCAGGCTGCATCTGCACTGCAGAATACAGTTGACCCTCCTTATCCATGGATTTTTTTATCCACGGATTCAAGCATCCACGGCTTGAAAATATTCAAAAAAAATTATAAATTGCAAATAGCAAACCTTGATTTTCAATTTTATGTAAGGGACATCATTTTGCTATGCTATCATATTTAATGGGACTTGAGCATCCACGGATTTTGTTATCCACAGGGGATCCTGGAACCAAATCCCAGGGGATAACAAGGACCCACTTTACATACAGTTTGACACCCTTTTAATTGCCATGGCTCAGTCAGTGCACCCGCGTTGCGGAATTAATCCAGATTGATGCTCCTTTAAGTGCCATGGCTCAATGCTAGGGAATTCTGAGAATTGTAGTTTGCTGTGGCACCAGAGCCCAGAATTCCCTAGCACTGAGCCTCAGCACTTAAAGCAGTGTCAAACGATTAATTCTGCAGTGCAGATACAGCTCTGGTGTAGTGGTTTGAGCGCTGGATTATGATTTTGAAGATATAAATCCCAGCTCAGCCATGCAAACTCACTGGGTGACCTTGGGTAAGTCACACACTCTCAGTCTAAGAGGATGGCAATGACAAAGCTCCTCTGGAGAAATCTACCAAGAAAACCCCATGATTAGGCCTTAGGGCAGGGGTAGGCAACCTTTCCCCTTTAAGGGCCGAGGGACTTCAGCTCCCAGAATCCCAGGAGCTATTGGCCAACATGGGACTATTGGCCAACATGGCTGAGGCTTCTGGGAGCTGAAGTCCCTCGGCCCTTAAAGGGGAAAGGTTGCCTACCCCTGCCTTAGGGTCACCATCAGTTGGAAACAACTTGAAGGCATACAACAACAACAAACAATGCTATAGAATTCTGGGATTTGTAGTTTTGTGTGATGTTTAGCCTTAGTCAGTGAGCTCTAAGTGCCACAAATTAGAATTCAAGGATTCCCTACCATTGAGCCATGACAGTTACAATGGTGTCAAACTGCATTATTTCTGCAGTGCAGATGCAGCTTCAGTCAGGCTGTCGAAGCAGAGCTCTTCCCATCACTGCATTTCTGCAGAGTGTGGCTCAGCTGGATGAATTCCAGTTTGTTGTACTTAACTGAGGACTAAAGAACTATGGTCTCATGACACTTTGTGTGTAGTAATATATTTGTGGCATTAGCTTTCAGGAGCTAGATGCCTGAGGTAGCGGACTAAGAAGAGGAAAAAAAAGTGTTGGGCTTATATTTGTTTTGCCAACAAAAACTAATGAATCTGAAACTGCTGTCAGTGTGCCCATGGTACTATTATATGATGAACAGAATCCAATACAACGTACAGTATAGGGTTTAGACAGCAGGGATATGACACCCATCTATCTAGGAGCTGATGGCTTTAAACAGCCATAACAACAGCAGTGATGTATGAAAATATTTAAGAAGGATCCATTAGTTTGAGTTAGTTACAAATTCACAGAGTTAAAGATTCTACATTCCTGTTTTGAATCCCTCTGACACTTTTGTGTTGGCATATTGAAGTCTGTTGTGGAATGTCCAGAAAGAGTAAAATGCTGCTTCACTGGTTTCTTAATTACTCTTACTGAAAAGCTGCCTAGATTGTTTCAGTTTTGTTGTAAGGTTTGTTTCTTTGTTTTTTATGGTGGTGGACTGGAGATTGCTGCTGTCAGTACGTTCGACATTTAATTTCCCTTTGACTGAAATGTTTACAAAGCCACTGCTAATGATCTGTGCTAGACATCTCTGAAATTCTGTATAACAATGATGGTGAACCTTGAGACCCAGTACCCAAACTGCAACCCCAAACCCACTTATTTATAGCAAAGTACTGCATCCCTCGGGCTTTCTAGTAACAAATTCTGGTGAACTCTGTGCTGGGGTGACGGCACATGTGGCCACAGAGAGAGCTCTGAGTACTACCCCTGAGTTTGCTACCACTGATCAAGTCCATGGAAGCTCATGCTTTAATAAATGCGATACTCCCTAGGGTGCCATCATACTCCACTGCTTTTGCTACAACCAACTGGAATAAAAGAATCCTAGGAAATTATCGCATTGATTTTAAAACTGGCTTACTTAATCCGGTTTCAAATTTAAAGCAGGCAGCATCTTGATCTTATCTGAAGGATTTAGCCGCCGAAATCGCCGCCTGGATCCATCCCTGCTCCCAGGGCCACTCTGACTGCCATTTTCTTAAGCCAGAAATCTCCCGGCTTCAAAAAGAGGTGCGTTGAGCACCCCTGGGAGCGAGGATGGAGCTGGGCAGCGATTTCAGCGGCTAAATCCTTCTGATAAGATCAAGATGCCACCCGCTTTAAATTTTAAACCTGATCAGGTAAACTGGTTTTAAAATCAATGCAATAAGCTTCCTAGAGTTGGAAGGCAGCTTCATGGGTCATTGAGTCTAATCCCCTGCTCAGTCCAGGATCTCCAGCTAAACCTACCGAACAGTTCCAGCCTTTCTTTGAAGACATCCAAAGAAAGAGACCCCATCACCTCTCTAGGCAGTTGGTTCCATTGCCATATCACTCTTACTGTCAATACCTTTCTTCTAATGTTCAATGGAAACTGTAACTTAAAACTATTAGACCTGGTACTACCTCCATAGCCAGGATAGAACAGGCCTGTACCCTCCTCTGTGTGACAGCCCTTGAGGTATTTAAAGAGTACAATCATGTCACCCCTCAGTCTTCACTTCAAGCTGAACATGGTCAACTCCTTTAACATATAAGCTTATCGCATGGCACTTAAGGAATGGGAATGGAAAGGAACGGAATGGGGCAAAAACGCATGTTACTGGACAGAAGAATGCCACCGATGCCGCCGGGAGTCCCCAAGGTGTTCCCCAGCCGTTTCTGGCAGCCGATTTTTGAAGGACAATTTTGAACCATCCTTCAAAAATCGGCTGCCAGGAACGGCTGGGGAACGTCTTGGAGACTCCTGGCAGCATCGGTGGCGTTCTCCTGTCCAGTAACATGCATTTTTGCCCCATTCAGTTCTGTTCCTTTCCATTCCCATTCTTGAAAGTGCCATGCGATAAGCTTAAATCTCTGCTCCTCATATGTTTTTTTTCTACGTACCTCATCATCATTGTTGTCTTCTTTGAACCTGCTCCAACTTGTCTGTATCCTTAAAATGAGGTGCTCCGAACTGAACGTAGTATTCCAGCTGAGGTGTGACCTCCACAGAATATGTTACCAAAAATGTTAAGGTCCTGGGAGGGCACCCCCAATTGTATTCAATGATGAACTTATAATTGATTTATAAGTTCAATAGAAATAGACGGAGTGTCTATCTATGCTCAACCATGACTGAATTGGGACTGCCCCAAACAGGCATATTTATAAGGAGAAATGTGACCTGAGGAAATGTCTTCAATTGTTTTTTGATAGTTTTATTTCAGCTGTTTTAAGATACTCAGCTGTTTAATAGTATTTTAATACAGGCACACCTCAGTTAACAAAGCCTCTGGCAATGAAAAGCTTTCTATTCCCACCCAGCCATCCCCATACTTTTTCTCTTTGTCCTCTGCCTAGTTGTTTGTTTGTTTTTTTTAAACCAGCATTGGCTTTGGACAGATGGTGGAGGGCTGGAGAAACACACATTTTGGGTGACAGGTTGCAGTAGTATGTCTGCTGTAAACAAAGCAATATACAAAGCTTTAACTAGGAAAAAGCAGGATTCTACTCCATCCAATCCTACTGTAACCACATGCCCCTTCCTACAACAGGCAAGGGAAATAGTGGCTGCCTACCTTACTGAGCATGTGTGAACAGGAACAGACAGAAAAGGACATAGGAAATAAGCGTATCTCATTGGCTCCCCCATCATGTTAAAAAAGCATAGATCTATGTTTGGTCAAAATGGAATTAATAAGAAAAGTGGAGGCTGGAGAAAGTAAAGGTCATCCCTGGATGCATTTTGGAAGAAGTCATGAAATGATCTCTAGCAAGTACAAAATATACTTGCCCACTTATGCAAGGCTTACCTGACCAGGTTATTTCATTTTCAATGTGCATACTGTTTGTTTTGAATAAAAGGTTTGCTGAAACATGTTGAACTGCTCATCTTTTTTTATGGGTTGGAACCTATTCTTCTTATTGCCATGTTATTTTTGCCCTGGTGTTAGCATATATGAAATTAATAAAATTTTGGGACACGTGGAGTTCCCTCTATGACCCCAAACTGACCTCTGTGGGATGTCAGCCATAATCCTCTAGATGGCTGATCAGGCAGGCATCAGGAGGGCCTGGCCAAACAACTGGAAAATTCCCTACCAGAAAAGTTTGGGAGTTGCTAAAGGGAAGAAAGCCATTATACCAAAAAGGGACACATTGTCCAGAGTCTCACTCTTGATGGGGCAGTGATCAAATTTAACTGCACCCTCTTTCTCCAGCCTTCCTTCCTTGATTGCATCAAAACCAAATGCATTATTTAGACTGGTCTCACACCTAAGTAACAAAGCTAAGACAATCAACGCCTTTGTCCAGGTTTTAGCCAAGCCGTTAAATCTAGCTAGAAGCAAGATATTCCCTATATAAAGCTTGACATGTTTAGGCTCCACATACTATCTTTAGAGTGCAGCTTGGCTCCACATCAGTCTGTGCTCTGATCATAGCTCCTTTGGCCACCCCTTCCCCCGTTTCGGCAGCCATACATCATCATCATTATCATCAACATCCACAACAGATCCCAGAGAAACCTTCAGAAGTGAGTACCTCTCTTAGTCTAGCCTATCTCAAGCTATTCCCGCTTTCACTCCTTTATTCCTAAGAGTGCAATGGGTGTGAGTGACATATTTGTGTGTGTGCAGTTTCCCCCTGTTAATAAATATTTAGACTTTAATTGAAGAAGCTTGCCACAGCGTCATCCATTGTGGGATTCTGTAGTCCTCTGGTATACATATTGGTACCCATTCCTGTGGGGCTTTGTTAGGACCCCACTCTTGCATATTTGAGCTAATTATAAATTCCCCTAATTAGATCCTTCCTAACACTGGTACCAACTTTTCTGTTAAAGACGCAGTGCCCAGGAACACATCTACTTTGTTACAGGTATAACTGTATTAAATATACAGTGGTACCTCTACTTACGAAAGGCTCTAGTTACGATATTTTCAATTTATGAAACGCTTCTTTTAAAAAATATTGTCTCTACATATGAATATGTCTCTACATACGAATGGCTGTAGAGACATATTTATATGTAGAGACAATATTTTTTAGAAGCATTTTGTAACTCGAAAATTTCCAGCCGCAGCCTCGGCTATTCCTTGGGCTGACTCTGGAAGCGGAGGATTCCTCCACTTCCAGGATCAGCCCAAGAAACGGCTGTGGCTCCAACTTGAAGGAGGCCTCCTTCAAGTCGGAGCGTCGGCTATTCCTTGGGCTGACTCTGGAAGCGGAGCCAGGAGGCCTCCTTCAAGTCGGAACCACAGCCATTTCTTGGGCTGATCCTGGAAGTGGAGGAGTCCTCCGCTTCTAGAGTCAGCCCAAGGAATAGCCGAGGCTCCAACTTGAAGGAGGCCTCCTTCAAGTCGGAGCCACAGCCGTTCCTTAGGCTGATCCTGGAAGTGTTGTAATCCTCCACTTCCAGGATCAGGCCATAGAATAGCCGAGGCTGCGGCTGGAAGGGGTTGGAAGGAGGTGGCCTTCCAGCCGCAGCCTCGGCTAGTCTATGGGCTTGGAACGGATTAGGGCATTTCTATGCAAAATGTACCTCTACTTATGAAATTTTCTACTTACAAAATAGATTGTGGAATGAATTAATTTCGTAAGTAGAGGTACCACTATATATATTTAATATATATTATAAGCCTCCTTAGGTGCCAGTATTGGGGGGAAGGTGATATATAAATAAAATAGTGGTGTAAAGGAGGGGATTGTTTTTCCATCTTCTTTCTCCTTTTCTTCTACATAGTCTCTGTAATTAACTTAAATGGTTAACACATGAAGAAGTCATGGTACAGTTCTGTATCCTTCCGTCATGTTGCTGTGCACCATCATAATGATGAGATATTTCAGGAGAAAAATAACTGGAAACTAGGAACACTCCACATTCTCAGAAGAAGAATCACAGACTTATTGGAAGCATGTAAAACAAATAAAAAACCCAGTGGTACACAAACAATGAAGCAGCTGCTGCCTGCCAGAGTAGAAACCCCCAAACTGTCAATACATTTGTATAAAATCATCATCTCTTGTCTGCTCAAAAATGTACAAATCACTCGAGGCATTCCTCTGGCGTTTATATAGAAACTATTCACAAAACTATGAGGAGCAGGGCATACAGCAAGTGCATTTCTAGCCATTCTATCAAATCCAGTTTTAAATATGCCTAGCCAAAATCCTCCTGAACATTTTGCAAATTCCTTCATTAACACCAGATTTAGGAAATGTGTCCATATAGATTACCTATCCACTCCCAAACCTTGAGCAGTTTGCAAATCTATCACCAACTGAAAGGCTTACTCTTACACAATATATATTTATATTGTGAATATAGTAGCTTTTGTCCCTTCAAGATAGGCAACTATGCTTGGAAATTTAATTGTATTTTTTTAATTAAATAACTATTATGGCCTCTTCTTTTTCTAAAAGTAAATGAATAAAGGTGCCTAGCACCACTCCTTGTATAGATGTCTGTCTGTCTGAAATTTAACATGTGCCATGCTGTCAGAACATACTACTAAACTTGCAAAAAACGTAATTGCAAAGCAAATTGGCAGAAGGAGAAGAAGCAGCTGCCAGAGGCTTTAAAAACTGCCTCCCCTCCCTTCCACCAGGGCAGAAGGAGAAGAAGCAGCAGCCAGAGGCTTTAAAAACTGCCTCCCCTCCCTTCCACCAGGGCAGAAGGAGAAGAAGCAGCAGCCAGAGGCTTTAAAAACTGCCTCCCCTCCCTTCCACCAGGGCAGAAGGAGAAGAAGCAGCTGCCAGAGGCTTTAAAAACTGCCTCCCCTCCCTTCCACCAGGGCAGAAGGAGAAGAGACTGCTGGCGGCATGTGTCCAGGACCATCCTTCCCCGGCACCGGCAGTACTCTTGGAGGCTCAGGCCCCTGAAGGACTCTCTTGCCCCTTACCATCACCTGGGGGCCGGGAGCAGCTGGGGATGGTGTGGGGCCATGGAGAACGCCAGCGAGTTTTTAATACTATTGTTTAATTGTGTATTGTTTAATTGATTAATTGTTTAACTGTTTAATTGTTTAATTGCTTATTGTTATTCAATCCGGTTAGTTTGGTTTGTTTTCAGGGGTTGGGTGGGTGTGGGAAGGAGGGAGGGGATTTGAAGTGATTTTATTTGTCCTTATGTTTTGATATGTTGTACGCCGCCCCGATTGCTTGGCAGAGGGGCGGAATATAAATAAAAATTATTATTATTATTATTATTATTATTATTAAAAAAGCAAAGCTATATAGCAATTTGATTATTTTCAGTGATAATTGAAGACATGAAGCTTTGGATTTCTGAATCATCATTTGGATTCAGTCTTTAGTCAAATCTGTCAGCCTCTGAGTTTAGCTGTTTTACAATTAAGCAAATCAGGACCTTACTTGAATGATGTGGTTGGTGCATAATTCAGTGGAAAAGTAGGTTAGAATGCCAAAGCGAAATAGCTGCTGTACTGAAATATTTTCTGACAAATGGTACTAAAATATTATACCTAGTTATAATGAGCTTCTGAGTACTTCCTATCAAAGCTGTCACTTTCCTGTATCCTTATTTCTCCTCTTGTTAATATTTTAATACCAATTTTAATAATATAGTCAAAGATACAATGTATATTGCATACCTAATTTAAAAAGTCATGCCCACACATTTCCATATTAGCATTGTTAAATTATATCTATCAACTTGCTTATCTGAAAGATCTTAAATTATTTGAGTAACTCTGACTTCTTTCATAAAAGGTGAACTGTATTCTCTTTATTTTTATAAAGCGGAGTTTAGAAAATTAGGTTGGAAAATCAGTGTTAATGTTAAGTGTGAGAAATGGCTAGATGAGTACACTGTCACAATTGCTGATTGAACTTGTTGGATTAATTTAATCAACACTAATTCATTCATCACTTTAATGTTGGTTTTTGGAAACAGACTATGGGATTACAAAGAGATAGCTTTGGGGTAGTGGAAGTCTGACATGTCTATAAACTGTCGGGTTGGGAAAGGCTCTTGTAAAGTGTGGAATCTTAGCTTATGTGTAAACAGTTTAATTCAGTTTTGTTAGTGATCTGCATCTCTTCTCTTCACTCCTACTCACCCCTTCTATCACTTACACTTCAGTACTCCTTCAAAGTCGTTGTCTGTTAAATATTAAGACTGAGTGATCTTAAAGATTAGTAAGGAATGATGTGTTTGTTCCAGTTAGAAGACAGTGCTTTATCACAATAGCTGAAATAAGTGGTTGGACAGAAAGATCAAATGTGATAGCTCTTAATCAGAAATGTTTTGAGGGCCTCTGAGCTTATGGAGAACATTTTTGGCACCACTGCATCCTCTCTACCTCCCCTCACTTCCAGTCAAATTAGTATCCCAGTACAAAGGTTAGTGGTAGGACACATTTTACATGATAGAGCCAGAGATTCCCAGTTCAGTCCATGACATCTCCAATTTAAACTATAAGATACCTAATAATCCTACTGTTCTGCTATTCTAGACAGAAATGGGAGGGCATGGGTTAGCTAGCAATGCCTTTTGATTCCAAGCTCCCACCTTAATAAATCCACTGAAAGTGCAATGAAAAAGGGGGTGCTGAGAAGCAGAATGGGAGATGTAGTGAGAAGGTTGTGGGACACCAAGAATAGGAAAAGAAGGCTGAGGAAAACCTCTCACTTCCATATCCAGGTACTGTATGAGTAATAAGAAACACACTAAGGAGCACAAAATGATCAATTACAATGTACCCCAATTAGTATTAGACAACAATATGAATCCAAAATAAAAAAGGAGAAGAGAATCACAGTGTATCCCCACTGTACCTCAGAAAGACTCTAACAACTTCCATATAGACCAAGCCAATAAAGAGGAAAGGATGGAGACACCTTTAGCCTTCAAGCCTAAAGTGCCTGACATTCTGCCAGCTTGAGGGCTCCCTGCTAAGCAAACCAATCACTGCCCCCTCCTTCTTGCAAGTCCAGTCCAGCCTAATGTTACCTTTCCTCCATTCTTTTGCTTCTTCAGTTGTCGCACAATTTTCTGTTTCTGGGAAACTTCTCTGTCTCTCTCCTTCCTGCCAAAGAAAGCCAGGTAGTAGCAGGTAAATTAGCCAGCACAGAGCAATGTCCTGATCCTAATCCTAGGGTGCATCTACACTGTAGAAATAATAGAATTTGACACCACTTTAACTGCCATCGCTCCATCCTACAGAACATTGGGATTTGTAGCTTTGTAAGGCACCAACACTCTTTGGCAGAGAAAGCTAAAGACTTTGCAAAACTACAAATCCCTGGATTCTATAGGATGGAGCTTAGTAGTCTCAATTTGCATTATTTCTACAGTGTAGATGCATCCTAAGATGGAGATCTACCCTAAGATGGGGCATCTATAATGTAGCACCCTAGTATGGTGAGAGGTAGATAAATCTCTAGTTTTCCTGAGGCCTTCTTGAATATGAGCACATCGCTGCACACCCAGCCAATTCTAATAGCCTAAATTATTTTGTTAAAGTGTAGGATTCATCAGGAAATCTCTGGAGTTACATTATGTTGTGTAAAAAAAGAAATCTAACAAATAGGGAATTAAACAAGCTCATTATCAAGTTTTTCCAAACAATTTTATAAAAAGTGTTACAGCCTTGTTTAAAATCAAGAGTATTTCTTTTTCTCCAAAAGAGTTCTTTAGCATCCTTTAATGTGGATTATCTGAATATAGATATAATTTTGTATTGTGGTGCTACATGTGGGTGTACAAGGCCAGTAACCTGAGAAATGGAAGCGAACGGGGAGGACATGAATAAAATTATGAATGAACTGCATTCAAGGTTGACTTTTGAATGCTTGTAGCTGTGGTTGCATAGTAGTTACCCTGGTTACAATATGAATTGTGTGTTCCTTCAAAGGTTTGGGAGACATACATGAGAAAATCTGTATGTTCTTAAATGGCTGCCCTCTGGAAATTACCAAGTTTAGCCCCACAAAGTCGAATTCCATTATCGATTTAATGAGATCATTTCATCCATCTGACTAAATGGTTCACTGACCATCAAAGCATGTACCTCAAAATATTGATTCAGGTGCCTCTGGAATCTTTTTTGTTATGACTTTTTTAAAATAAATGACTAGTTACAATCACTCCTAAGTGGAACGGTACTGCTGCATAATGTGTCAACAGGTAGCTGAAAATCAAATGTTTATTTTTTAAAAAACAAACAAAAACAAATTATAACTTTGTGCCCTGCTTTTCAGTCCAGTAAGATTCTGAGAAGCCTATAAAATCTACTTTAACATGTTATAAGCAATAAACCTAGAAAACCAGAAATAATGAAAACACAGTTTCAGTAGTATAATTTAAAGTCACCAGACATGGGCAACTGTGGCTGGGTTAGGACTGGTTTTTTAAATGGAGTTAAAGCTGGCACACCAACCTCAACTGATGAAAGGTTTCTGAATCATAAATTTGGGCCAGTAGGGCTTCCAGTTATCTTGATGGCTTGATCCTACACAGTTACCCTTAGGCTGCTGCCACACTGCAAAATTAATGCAGTTTGACAACTCTTTAACTGTCATGGCTCCATCCTATGGAATCTTAAGATTTATTGTAGCACCAGAGCTCTCTGGCAGAGAAAGCTAAATATCTCACAAAACCACAAATCCCAGAATTTCATAGCATTCAGCCATGGCAGTTAAAGCAGTGTCAAACTGCATTAATTCTGCTGTGTAGATGCAGCCTTGGTTTGCTAAGCATGGTCAGCACTGTCTGGCCTTGACCCTCAAGCATAGGATTAATGGCCACTAAAAAACTACAGCCTTGTCTTCTAGGGCCTCATTCCCACTATGTTTTAAACCAGTTTGCAAACCAGTTTGAATCAGTTTAAATGACACTGATTCGCACTTGAACTGAATCGCTGAAGCGGTTTGGAGGGGGGACATGCGCTAGACCCATTTAACACGCTTCTTTTTGATGCTGATTTTTTTCCGTGTCAATTCTGCGCAAGTGTTAACCAGATGCGGATAGGAATTGATTTAAATTTGCCCTTCAGCCGGCTGAAGCGGGTCCATTTTGAATCGATTCATTCATCAATGTGAACCACAAGTGGGTTATTTTACAGCAAGAAAATGTGATCGGGTCAAATGTAGTGTGAAACATGCTTCGCTGTCAAACCAATTAATCGATTCAGGTCGCAAACTTGTTAACCGTCTTGAGTTCCATTTTGGGAGAAAGGTGGGATAAAAATAAAATAAAATAAAAAACTGATTCATTTGTAAGTGGGAATGAGGCCCAGGAATAACAATGAGGCAAAGAGGAGATCATGCTGATTTTATACACATGCCAGTGAATGAACAGCTGCAAAGAGCTACTTTCTCATTGCTTCCAGAGGGAAAATCTATATGCAATGTACAGCTAAGATTTAGTGCTCCTATTCATCTATTTCCCTCTTATCCCACAAACCTGTTTTCCTTGTAGATCATGCGTTCCAGATTATAAACCTGAGAATGAGAAATGTCATCATTAATACTTGCAAACCACCCTGGAAGCCTGTGATGTGGTGTGAACATAAAATGCTTCAGATTTGGGCAGTCAGCTTCCCAGGTTAGAGAGGGCTCTGTGTGTGTTTGTTTACTGAACGGCCTTTTGGGAAGGCTAGCTGTCAAATAAGCAGAGACCTCAATTAGTTATTAGAACCATCAGAAGGTGCAGTCAGTGGGTTGGTGGTTGTCTAATGAAATATCCTCATTCTGGCATCACAGTGTAACAAATGTAGACCACCACTGTAAAGTATACTCCCTCTTCCAACATTTTAAAATAAATTCCTAAATAGTTTCAAGGTAAATATAAAATTAAAACAGTTAAAGAGGGGTGACACGACTACAGGTTGAGGCTCCCTTATCTAAAGTAAGGGGACCAGAAATGTTTTAGATTTTGGATTTTTTCTGATTGTAGAATACTTGCATATATATAATGAGCTACCTTGGAGATGGGACCCAAGTCTAAAAATGAAATTCATTTATGCTTGGTGTACACCTAACACACATAGCCTGAAGGTATTTTTATACATAATATTTTTAGCATTTTTGTGCATAAACCAAAGTTTGTCTACATTGAACCATCAGAAAACAAATGTATCATTATCTCAGATACCCATGTGGACAATTTTGGATTTTGGAATTCTGGATCCCTCAGCCCTGTTGGCGCAGTGGTTAAATGCCTGTACTGCAGCCACTCACTCATAAACCCCAAGGTTGCGAGTTCAATACTAGCCAGGGCTCAGGCTAGACTCAGGCCTGCATCCTTCCGAGGTCGCTAAAATGAGTACCCAGCTGTTGGGGGACAATTAGCTTACAGTTGTAAACCACTAAGACCAGGGGTAGGCAACCTTTTTCAGCCCTGGGCCGGTCCCCCGAAGTCCTCTTCTCTGCCGGGCTGAGGAGGAGGGAATGGCAGCACACGCGCTCATGTGCGCATGCGCACCCCCACCACGCGTGCCCCCCCTGTGTGCGTTGCCGCCACTGCCACCACCGGCGCAACGTGCGCAGCGGCGTCGCAGCTGCCATTTTGATTTCCAAAATGGCGGCCACGACGCGTTTGCGCATGCGCAGGAGTACTGCGCATGCGCAAACGAGTCGTGGCCGCCATTTTGGAGAACAAAATGGTCGCAGGAGTCTGTCTGGGCTGGTAAGTCCGGCGACCTGGGCCGGAACCGGCCCGGGGGCCGTAGGTTGCCGGCCCCTGGCTTAGACACTCCATAGCGCGGTATGAAGCGGTATATAAATGAAGCTGCTTTGGATAAGGAATATTCAGCTTGTATTAACTTCTTGGGGAATGTCTTGGTTCATGCAATGGATGGAGCAGAACAAGGGAGCAATTATTATTATTATTATTATTATTATTATTATTATTATTATCCCGCCCCTCTGCATAACACAACTGGATCAGCTTACAACATTAAAATATACATTACATATCCCATAATCCCGCCCACCCCTTAAAATACTATTAAATAATGACAATTTAAAAACACACTTAAAATAATAATACAAATAAACAAACAAAAACTGCAGCAGAATCAGGGGAGCAGGTTGGGCTGTCTCTTGATGGCCGGGATATCTATTCAGGAAAGGCCTGCTGGAAGAGATCCGTCTTAACAGCCTTTTTAAAGCTGTTCAAGGTGGTAATATGAAAGATCTCATCCGGCCGGCTATTCCATAATCTGGGAGTGGTTGCCAAAAAGGCCCTCTGGGAGGTAGCAGACAGCCTTGTTTTTATAGGCTGCAGCAGATTCCTCCCAGAGGACCTGAGTGTGTGGGGTGGATTATATGGGAGGAGGAGGTCCTGAAGATAGGTTGGACCCAAGCCATTTAGGGCTTTAAAGGTGATAACATACCCCTAATCTGCTGTTAAATGTTGACGAAAGATATCTCATCTTTCACCAACACTGTGGCTCACAGTCCCCTGACGGCTCACCGTTTCTGCTGCCTGAGCACCCCTTCAAGGCAATCTCCAGTTCTGCCACCCGTTCAGTTCTTCCAAATCGCTTGCTGATTCTGCCTCCTCCCCCTGCACCCCCCCCAAAACCCTTCAAAAAGAAAGAGCATCCATAAGAAATACAACTACCCAGCCACTGCCTCAGTTGTCTACCACTGGCATGGGTGAGAAGAGCTTGGTTAATGTTACTTATTTGGACTATAACTCCCAGAATACCCCATCTAGTATGGCCGTGGCCATCAGGCTCAGCTATATGAGATGTAGTCCAAAATAGGTAACTTTTTACAAGCTCTGTTGCCGAGTAATGAGTGAATAGCATACCTGTGAGAGGAGTGGGGAGGAGAATGCAAGAAAGGAAGGAAAAATGAAGAGGTGGAGATGACACTGTGCATGAGTTGCTAAAGATAGAAGCAAGAAGGTCCAATAGAGTCTGAGGCTACCCTGCTCCAGTTCTCCCAATCCTTCATTTAGAAGAAGCCTCTATATCACAAAGCAAAAGATTCTGGGGTGAATTCATGGCCTATTGCTTTAAAAGTGTTGCTGCTACCACAAAACCTGAAGAAAACAGCAGGTTGGTGCATTGGAGAAGGAGGGTACATTTGCTGGTTGAGCCTCAGTTGTAGAACGTCTTGTGCCAGTGCTCCAAATCTAAATACAAACAAAACCGCCAGCAGATAAAACACAATTCAAAGACAATTTAAGAGCTCTTCCAGGCAAAGGGCTCCTGTTGTTTTGAATCCATTGCTTTTCTGACTTAAGCAGCAGCTAGGATTGTAATGCCTTCCTCCTCTATCTCCTTGCACTTTCAATTTCTCTACTGTTCTACTGCTGTTTTTAAAGGAAAATATTGTCCATGGAGTTGGCCTGGAGCCAGACCTCTGTAGCCCTCTCCCATTTGTCCTTGTTTTGACCAGTTAATGCTTTTGAACTATAGGGGGGTTGCATACTGCCAGAAATAGTGCAAATTGAGTCCACTTTAAGGGTTAGGGTTCGTGCTAGGGAGTCATGGGAATTGTTTTTGTTCTGAGACATTGAGCCTTCTCTGTCAGAGAGCTCTGGTGCCATAATAAAATACAGTTCCCATGATTCCCTAACCCTAAAAGTAGACTCAATTTGCACTATTTCTGGCAGTCTGCAACCCCCATTAGTTTCCAACACTCCCAGGTCAGATAATTGCTTCTTCTCTCCTCACCCTTTGTTTTCAAACAGAGGCAGAGTGTTTAGGTGTTGCTTCAGCAACCCATCCCTTTCCCAGAAAACCCTCAGAAATAGTAGATCGTATTGCAGTTCCACTCTCAAAAAAGCTCACAAAAGGCATTGTGTTTTCTCTCTATTTTTAATTGATCAAGACTTGGAAGGAAAAACTTGGTTTTCTTCAAGAAATGAAACTATATGACAAAACCAGATTAATTTCAGCCAACAAGCAAGTTGACGATGATGTCATGTAAAAGCTGCAAGAACGTCCAGCTAACATAGCCAAGTAATGTCAGCATTTTCTGAAACTGCTGCTGAATATTTAAGGTGACACGTATACTGTATTTTTAAATGCTTGAGTAAATTTTTAAAAGTGTTTTCTTGGTGATTAAACGAGGGCAAAGCTGGTGCCAGTCATACCTCCCTGGGAGATATGTGCACAGCTGGGGCACCATTATTGAGAAAAACCCTCCCCTTTCTTGTAGAATTTAGTTACAAAATATATGGCCTTTGCAGACTGCCAGAAATAGTGCAAATTGAGTCCACTTTAAAGGTTAGGGTTAGGGAATCATGGGAACTGTATTTTATTGTGGCACCAGAGCTCTCTGACAGAGAAGTCTCAATGTCTCAGAAAAAAAAACAATATCCATGATTCCCTAGCACAAACCCTAACCCTTAAAGTGGACTCAATTTGCACTATTTCTGGCAGTCTGCAAAGGCCCATAGTCAATGCTCCACATAGTTTGAAAAGGGATTGGGTATGATCCCATCTCCTGGTGAGCAGCTGGCCTGAGAACAATTAAATCCCTTTTTCATCTGTGATCCTACAGAAGTTAAACCAAATTAATACAAGTGTTGCTGAATGTCTAATCGTATTCTCACAACTCTCAGAGAAGACAGTTGAAGAGAAGGTGAAGTGATAGGATCTGGGCACTCTCCAATAGCCAGGGTAAGGAAGAGCCAAAGATCTTAATACTGAGCTTCAGTGACAGAGGAGAAAGTAATGTTGTCAGCTTCAAGAGAGGCAGATGATGATACCTTAGAAACTCAGCTAAGTTTTAAGTGAGGACAAGTTATCAGAGAGACAAGCTAAGCAATGAAATGGACTGAAGAAAAATGAACTGTGAAAAGGTAGATTTGAAGTTCCAAACAAACTCACAACGTTGCTCCTCACATTACATATTAATATTCCATTCTGAGCAAGCCCCTTCATCAGTCCAAGGGCTAAGATCTGGTACACATTAAGCCAAGAGTGGGGAACCTCTGGTCTTACAATCAAATATGACACACACACACACCTGGAATCTGAATCCAGTCTTGTGCCACATAATCAAAAACACCCCTTTCCCATGGCATCATGGGTGATTTCCCATTTTTGTACAGGATTTTTTTCCTATTCTAAAAGCTGAAATCCATCCTAAAAGGCTTAGGGGGGTTGCAGACTGCCAGAAATAGTGTGAATTCAGTCCACTTTTAGGGTTAGGGTTAGTGCTAGGGAATCATGGGAACTGTTATTTTTCTGAGACATTGAGCCTTCTCTGTCAGACAACTCTGGTGCCACAATAAAATACAGTTCCCATGGTTCCCTAACTCTAACCCTAACCCTAAAAGTGGGCTGAATTCACACTATTTCTGGCAGTCTGCAACCCCCCTTAGTTACTGGAAGTAAGAATTAAGCTGAATTATACTGGTATTTTTGGTCCTTATGCCCATTAGTTCCTTGCCTCACCTCACACAGCTTCTTTGAAATTGAATTCTGCCCTTAGGCCAAAAATTGTTCCCTATCCTTGCATTAAGCCCAGCTCTTCCCCAACACAGATGAGACAGGGTGAGATTGGCTTTTGGGCCTATGGTTATGTAATTTGTCCCCGATTAGTGTCTTCTAGAAACAATTTCAGGAAAGTATAGGGGGAAAGAGCTGAATGCACAGGTCAGGTCAAGACAGTTATGGTTGGCCCTCCATTTTTATGGGGAATCTTTTCCGGACACCACCACCCCCCGCAAAAATGGAGATTCGTGAATATTCAAGCCCTAACCTGTCCATTTTGTGGACCTATAGGCTTGAATGGGGCACGGCCACACAGGCGCACACAGGTGCGTGCCCTCAACAGCACACCCCATTGTTTTAAACCGAGGTCACCCCTCCGTGAATATATAATATATACCGAGAATGGAGAGGGCAACTGGATATGTAAGTCTAGTACATTAAAAAGCCAGTTCACATCATGCTAGATATATCTTATCTTTGCACTAACAGAGATTTTTATGACTGCAAATGGTATCAGCTGAGGGGGCTAATAATTAATGGGAGCAATGCTGACTTAAAGAACCTGCTTTTGGACAATTTAACCCTTTCCTCTGTGGCCAGTTGTGAGGAAAACCCCTTTGCTGAACTCAGTATTTGTATTGAGAGGAATCTCCCATTGGCGCCACTAAGGGATTTAATCGTAAAGCTGTGCCCCTCTTTTAGAGTTACATCTTCTGACAAGTTTGCTGTGATTAGTTCCTGGGTATCATCAACATCCTCAATCATCATCATCATCTTATATAGCACCACATGGCTCTAATTGGACTTGTGGGTTTTTCTCAGTTCACCTTGACATTTCTTTGTTCTACAACAGTAACTTGATTATCAGTGACTGAATGTCCTAAGAGGCTGAGGTGCTCTGATTTTATTTTGTGTATTGCCATTTCTAATGTCACAATTTCTGTCCATATAAATTCTGTGGGGTGCAATTTTAGTTCCCAGGGTATTAACCCTTTTAAAGGGAAACAAAAATATGCAGATATAAAAGTGAAACTTGTTAGAGTCCAGCTTTCATTAGTAGAACAACAGAAGTGTTGGTCCAGCTATTTTATTCCAAATATGCTTTCCTAAATAATGAAGACTAACTCAAAAAATGACAAACATGTATTTTGTGGTTTAAAAACAAACAATAATGGCTTTAATAAATATATACATAAAATAACTAAAACCTAATCCAACTGGTGATGGTTTGGGTAAAGAGAGATAAATCGCACCATCTTTTAGATAGCAGGAAGATGGGACTACAACTACTGACTGCTGTTACTAGCAGTTTAGAATCTTGAGAGAGAGTTGTTAAACTGCCTCCAAGAGTGACAGGAGCCACATGTTTAGATAGAATGAGAGAGATAGAGGGAATCCCTGTCCAAGGAGAGACAGAATATTGCAATGCATAATTCTTCCAACACATTATCTTGTTTAGAGCATCTCCTGTTTGTCCTATGTACAGTGCAAAAGACAACTGGTGGCAGAAGACTGCATTTAAGACATTAGAAAAACAAATAAGTGCACCTCTGATGTGGGTGATGTTATTAGAACCCATTATGGTGTTGCCACAGTAAATGTGGAGAAGAGTCCTGAATGGGGTCACGCTCTCTGCTAAGGACTGTGTTCGCAGTTTGGGGGTGCTCCTAGACTTGTCGCTTCACATGACAGATCAGGTGAATGTGACAGTCAGGAGCACCTGTTATCAGCTTTGGCTGATACACCAGCTGCGCCCTTTCCTGGAAGTAAGGGACCTAGAAACTGTGGTACATGTGCTGGTAACTTCACGACTCAACTTCTACAACACACTCTACATGGGGCTACCCTTATATCTAGTCCGGAAACTACAATTAGTACAAAACATGGCGGCCAGATTGATCACCGGGAAATCTAAGAGTAATCATATTACACCTGTTCTGAAATCTCTCCACTGGCTGCCTATTGGTTTCCAAGCACAGTATAAGGTGTTGGTGATCACCTTTAAAGCCCTACATGGCTTGGGTACAACCTATCTAAGGGATAGCCTTCTTACATATAATCTGCCCTGCACCCTCAAGTCCTCTGGGAGGAATTTACTGCAACCGATAAAAACTATATTAGCAGTAACCTCCCAGAGGACGTTTTCTGCCACTGCTCCCAGACTGTGGAACACCTTGCTGGAAAAGATCCATCAAATAACCAACTTGGGGCCTTTACAGACTGCCAGAAATAATCCAGCTTGAGACCACTTTAACTGCCCTGGCTCAGTGCTAGGGAATCATGGGAACTGTATTGTGGCACCAGAGCTCTCTGGCAGAGAAAGCTCAATGTCCCAGAAAAAATATAATTCCCATGATTCCCTAGCACTGAGCCAGGACAGTTAAAGTGGCCTCAATTTGCACTATTTCTGGCAGTCTGTAAAGGCCCTTGGATAGCTTTAAAAAGGCTATCAAAATGAATCTCTTCTGGCAGGCCTTCCCGGAATAGACTACTCCACATGAACTCTGCTTCTCCCCAATATACATCTCTGTTATACACTCCTATTGGTGTCCCAGAACTTATGTTGTTTTAATCTTTATGCTTTTATTATTGTATTTAGTTTTAAGGGGGTATTGTATTACGGTTTTATGGCATGTATGTTTTTAATCTGTATTTGTACTTGTAAGCCGCCTTGATTGCCAAGGCAAAAGGCGGGGTATAAGAAATTATTATTATTATTATTATTATTAGTCTTGTCCCTATGTTTCCATCCATGTTGTATATACGTAAATAGTTGGCGGGAAGAGAGCAACTATAGGTCCTCCACCAAAAGCCTGTGAAAGGGCAGTATTATTGTCTGGAATGGGTAATACTGTAGTTGGTCAACAATGGATCTGACAGATCTTAGCTGTGGTGTGTCATCATTTTCTCTTTGGGAGCTGTCTTATAGTAGATTGTTCCTGTGTATCTAGAGCAAATCAAGCCAGAGATATCCCTAGAAGCCAAGTTGACAAGACTTAGACTGTTGTACTTTGGACACATCGTGAGAAGGCATGAATCATTGGAAAAGACAATAATGTCAGGAAAGGTGGAGGGAAGTAGAAAGAGAGGAAGGCCACATGCTAGATGGATGGACTTTATTAAAGAGACCACGAATAAGAGTTTGCAGGAGCTGGCCAGAGCAGTAGAGGACAGGGGGGGCTGGAGATGTTTCATCCATAGGGTCGCCATGGGTCAAGATCAATGCAAAAGCAGTTAACAACAACAACAACAAGCTGTCTTGACTCATTAATTTGTTTCTTCTTGTAATTGGGTAAACATTGTATTCTGAAGAATGCCTGTTGTAAATCTGTGAATTTTGCCTCCTTATGTCTCATATCTAGGCAGATACTGTTGTATTAGAGAACGTGGCTATAGACAATAAATTTGGTGGTGTTTTTCTAGGGAAGTTTGGATGCATGTAAGTATGCACAGCAATCCATGGGTTTCCAATATAATGAGGAATTTATAATCCATTATGTAGCAGTACAGTGATGTGAAGAAAGTAAGTCTATTGTGTGAACTGTTTTAGGCTCAGGTTGATGGTAGTATGAAAGCTGTTGAAATTCTGGTGGAACTTCTCAAGTGATTCCTTTCCATGATAGTAAAGATGTACTCACTCTACCTCAGGTAGAGATTTTGGGAGCTGAGGAAGCATTGTTCCAGGTTGTTCCTCAAAGTGATGTCTCTCTCAATGGACGAGTTCTTCAGGAAGGAGAGAACCTAGGGCTTTGCTTCTATGCTGGAGATGATGACATTTGAAGTCTGTATGTGTAAAGAAGCAGTCATTACTGAGTGGAACTGAAAAGCAGACACATAAAACTGAATTGCTATCTGTGAGAATCCTATTCATGGCTGGTTCTGCAGGGAATTTGATAAGGAATCAGTGTTTAAGCTATGACCCTGTACCCTCTATGTATGTATGTTATATATCACAAAACCTCAAAAGTCTTCATTTAATTCATTAAAGGGAAACCAACTGCAGGGTGTACACTTAAATTCCTGCAATTTTCAATGTTCAAAATATAGGTGTACAACAGCACACCAGAAGCATTACAGCTGTGTGGAACAGACATATTATGCTCATGTAGTGATCTATTCTGACAAAACTAGGAGATCTGGCAATGATCCTGCACAGAAAAATAAGTAAAAGGTAAAGGTAAAGGTATTCCCCATTCACAAGGTTGTCAACTCGTATCTGACCATAAGGTCCGGTGCTCATCTCCATTACTAAGCCAAAGAGCCAATGTTGTCAGAGATTACTCTGTGATCATGTGGCCAGCATGATTGCACAGAACGTTGTTTACCTTCCCACCAAAGTGGTAACTATTCATCTACTTGCATTTGTATGCTTTCGAACTGCTATGTTGGCAGAATGTGGGACTAGTGCTGGGAGCTCACCCCATCATGCAGCCCCTGGGCCTCGAACTACCAACCTGCTGATCTTGCAATCAAGAGAGTCAGCGTCTTAACCACTTGAGCCACTGCATCCCTTACAGCAAAATAGACCTACGATATATATTCATGTACAAGTTGACCTCATGTATAAGTCAAGGGAAAGTTTCAGGGTCAAAATCACAGATTTTGATATGATCCATGGATGAGTCAAGGGTAAAACTTAGGGGGCTATGACAAAGGAGGGAAAGGAGAAAATACCACTTCCATCCCTCCTTCTCCTTCTCTGGACCTCTCCTAACCACCTAACACCAATTCCCAAGTGCTGTAGGAGAGGTTTTAACATCAGATTGAAAAGGGAAGCAAGTGGAGTTAAAAGGGGTGTTTCTTTAACAGGAAGAGAAGGCTTGCAAATCGGATTAGGAAGGGAAGAAAGTGGTGTTAAATGAGGCATTTCTTCCATGGAAAGAGAACCCTTGCAAATCAGACAGGGAACCTCTCACACACACACACGCACACACGCACAACAAGTGCCTCAAGGCACCAAGAGTGAGGCATCAGGCTTGCTTGTTTCAGGACCTTTCTAAGGAGTATTATTGTATTGACCAGTATATAAATTGACCCAGGTTTTTAGGGTCACTTTTGGGGCATACATTTCTTGACTTATAGTCAAGTTTATATAATAATTCAATAAAAAGATCTCTTATTCAGGACCTCATCCAGCAATTTTCCCCATACAAACAACAGAACCTACATAATTTAAAAATGGTCGTGAAGCTTAATATGGAGTAGGTTGCGTTTAGTAAATCACTCTTGACAAGCAAAAGGCAAAATTAAAGCACTTTGGGGGCTACATTAAATTTTAGCATGGGACACTACCCTTTGATCATATGACCATCAACTGAAGTGAAAAATGTAGGGAAGCTCTCTCAGGAAGAGTTGTAATCAGAACTTGAATGATTTTTCTCCCTTTAAGTTGTCAGTTATGGCCTTAAAATAGCTGCAACTGATAACAGTCCACACTGGCTTCTTAATGCTCTGAAGGCATTGCCAAAATTAATTCCATATCCTGATTTGCTGCCCATGTGAAAAACTGCCAGCCTCTGATGTTGAGCTCTTCAGAGGTAAAATTAGCAGCAGGCAGTTGAGTATGATATGCCTGCACATAAAGCACTTATCACACATTTAGCATGAAATGCAAAATTAATGTATGTTAGAATAGAAAGAAAGGTTTATAGAGAGAGAGAGGTCTCCTAGGCAGCTAATGCCAGTGACACTAATCCTCTCCATTGATGAAATCCCAAAACTAGCTTCTTAGCATGGACTTTGAAAACTTTTTAAGGAATGTATGTTTTAGGACTGCTTTGCACCCCTTGTGATTCTGAAGCCAACTTTAATTCAGATGAGCCATATTGTGAACTATGGAGCAAAAGAGGATCAGATACTTTAGCTTTCCTTATTAAAGAGTTTATGTTAATTTATTTTCTCACCATTCCTATTGCATTTGAAATGTTTTAATGTTAATTTCACATAAGGACCAAAACATACATCAATCTTAGACAACATATGTAATACGTCCTCATATTTCACATGCATAAATCCTCAAGACGACGCATTGGACTCAGACACTTGGTACTGGACTCAAGAAAGTGAACCCATGCCTTTAAAAATATGACAAGGACTTCTTATAGACCAAGTATAAGGCAGAGGTATCTTGTGACCCTCTCATCCCCATCATTGGTTCGGCTGTTCTGATATCATGAATGTTTAAAATAAGGGAGAGAAGGGCAGTTGCATAATATTGAAATACAGTTGTATTGATTTGGCTATAAATTTTATCAGTCTTTTTTTTCATCATAAAGGGCCTATATACAGGAATGGCTGTGTATATATTTAGCTGCAACAATATACAAAATGATTTATGCCATTGCAGTTACTGTTTGCATTTGGCCAATAATGGAAATCCATCATACTTTACTATGCATTGATGGAAATCCTCTGGAACACCCCAGTACTAAACTGCAGATGTAATGTAAAAAAATTTACATCTTAAGGATACACACTAGCATTGGCCGATAACATGACATAAAGAACAGGTTACTTTTAATATCTCTAGGATGAGCAGGACATCCTGGATCATGTCCTCTTTCCATCCAAATTGATACAACATCATACCACAGAGAACCACAGTGTCTCTTACTAGTTTATAAATTGCTTATGGGTGAAGATTCTATTTTGGTTGGAAAGAAACACCCCATTACTCTTCACATCACACTGCATACCTGTTTGTCAGCACAATGTGTCATGGATCAGAGAACTTTAGCCCCACTTCAGCACATCTTATCTAGCTTTCAAGTAAAGAGCACCTTGAAGTTTGATTATGTAGAGAGATCTTGTAGCACCTTTGAGATTAAGGGCCTTTACAGACTGCTAGAAATAGTGCAAATTGAGTCCACTTTAAGGGTTAGGGTTAGGGAATCATGGGAACTGTATTTTATTGTGGCACCAGAGCTCTCTGACAGAGAAGGGTCAATTGTCTCAGGGGGAAAAAACAATTCCCATGACTTCCTAGCACTAGCCCTAACCCTTAAAGTGGACTCAGTTTGCACTATTTCTGGCAGTCTGCAAAGGCAGCAACTGAAAGAAAGAAGTTGGCAGCATGAGCTTTCGTAGACTTCAGTCTACTTCCTCAGATGCTTTTGGTTTGATGCTTGAAGTTTGAGGTAGTCTTATTGCTGTAGAATCAGAGCTGGAAGTGATCTTGAAAGTCATCTGGATCCATCCCCTGGTCAATACATAGTACAGCTCCTCTTTTCTGACATGTGTTCATCCAGCTTCAGCTTAAATATTTCAATCAAAGGAGAACCTACCACCTCCTGGGACAAATTGCTCTCATGATTAGGAAGTTTCTCCTCATGTTTAGGTCAAAGCTGTTTCCCTGCAATTTCCACCCATTGGTCGTATTTCTGATCTCTGATTCAACAAAGAGGAAGCCCTACTCCACCTTCCACAGTCTACCTGAGCCTCTCCTCAGTCTTCCCTCTAAGTTCTCTGCAGTCCACATGTCTCTCCTCAATCTTGTCTCCCAGGCCAATCATACCCAACTCTCCCCATCACAGATATCCTCCTCTGCAGTCTAGACAGGCTGTCTTTTGTCAGTATCTTCCATAAAATAGAACATAATTATTTCCTGCAATCTGAATTCTATGCTTCTGTTAATGCAACCTACAATTGCATTAGAGTTTTTAGTAGCCAGAGTGCATTGCTGTTCATTTTCAGCTTGTAAGTAACAAGACAACAAGCTTGTTTAGCCAAGTCTCCACCATCCTATAATTCTGTCTTTGATATTATGCAACTTAGCACATGAGTTTACATTTATTCTTGTATACCGGCACTAATGTGAGAATTTTATCTTGTTGGTTTCAGCCCAGTGGGTAACCAGATGGTCATTTTCACTGGGTAACCTGAGGCTGGGTAACCTGAGGATCATTTTCAGCTATGTTTACTGACACTAATGTGAGAATTTCATTTTATTGGTTTCAGCCCAGTGTTCTAGCATGTAAAGGCAATATTGAATCTTGGCTATTCCCTATAGTGCTGTTAATCGCAACTTTGTTGCATCTGCAATTTTGGCAATTCATCCAATTCATTGGTAAATGTATTTGAATATAACATCCAAACAATGATACCTTTATGGGGCCAACCGAAATGCACAATTATATGTTGCAAGCTTTCAAAGTCACACTGGCTTCTTCATCAGGCAAACAAGAGAAAAAAGTGAAGATGTTAGTCATAGGCCTGCATTTTCTGTTTCTGGTCTTATTTCAGATGGCAGGGAGGGCTATCTGCAGGCTGGCACCTTCCCCTTTGGCCATGCTGCATCTTTTCTGTAAGTGTGAACTGAATCTGTAGAATCTGTCCTTCTAGATTCATACATTGTTTTCAAATTTCTCTTTATTAGTTTGATAGTTTTGTAGGAAAGAGGGGAGTTTGACAACACTGCAGGAAAGGGATGAGATTTTGCACTTTACAATATCATTTAGGGCCTTTGCAGACTGCCAGAAATAGTGCAAACTGAGTCCACTTTAACTGCCCTGACTCAGTGCTAGGGAATCATGGGAACTGTAGTTTATTGTGGCACCAGAGCTCTCTGACAGAGAAGGCTCAATGTCTCAGAAAAAAAATACAATTTCCATGATTCCCTAGCACTGAACCAGGGCAGTTAAAGTGGACTCAATTTGCACTATTTCTAGCAGTCTGCAAAGGCCCTTACTCAAACTGCAAAACAACAAAAAAACAAACTCTTGTTCAGGGCACTGAGGAGAAATAGAATGAAAAAGTTCATACAAGGGTACAAGTTTAAGGAGACAAAAAAGCAGAAATGTGGTGGCACACAGAAAATACTGGTCAGAAAAGGAGGAGAAAAGCATGAATGTGGAGCCAGGGAGAAGAAGACAGCAGTAGATGGGATTGGATTTTCCTTCCTACCAACAAAAGCTGGAAAAGGAATGATGGGAGTTGATGGTCTGGAGTTAAATGAGATACTAAAAGATAAGTACTGTAATACACAATGGTAATTAAAGACAGGAAGGAGGAGGGAGGTAGAGAGTATTACCCAAAAAGGTGGCAGGGACTGGTGAGTCCCCAGCAATTGTATCAGCATCTTTAAAATTATGGTGAATTGTTTAGCTCAAAGGATGCTTTGTGAGAGGGTGGGTAACCTGAACGTCGTTTTCACCTGTGTATACTGCCACTAATGTGAGAGAACTCCAGGTTTAATGAAATACACTTGTTCCTCCCCATTTGCAGACCTCCCATTCATGGTTTTAAGTTTTCGCAGATGGGAAGCCAGGAGAGACAAAATAGCACATACACCCAGGAGTGCACCATGATCATAGTAAATGGGGCCTGAATGCCTGCAATTTTTTTATTTCACGCATGGGGGGGGGGTCCGGAACAAATCCCCTGTGAACTGGGAGGGACGACTGTAAAGGTTTTATTTTGAAATAGGCAAGAATGCAACCAAACGTGCAATTCAAACAGACACACCATCAAGAGTTGACCAAAATAGAGGTATGGAAATTAGTTAGGGGAGTCTGAGGAATGTAGAGGTGGATGAAATTTACCTGTCCTGAAGAGGAGACCATGGAAAGCGGGGTGTGGCTCAGATGAAGTCTGAGGGCGACAGCAAGTAAAGGAGACCCTCTCTACACACTTGGGCCGGCGCAGACTGTGAACACAAACTGTGTGTGAGGAGGCTAGTTTTGGGACTGATATTTGTCTGATTCCTAACCTCTAGGGATGCTTGGTGATATCTTGCAGTGTAACAAAGACCTAATGGTCTTCCCGTAGAACCAACAATGGGATTCTGGAATGGTTGATAGTTTTAACTTCAGATTAACGAAGCAGTGCTTGGATTTAGGACATCTGAAAGGTAGATAATCAGGGAAGTAGGCAGAGAGCATGGCAGGAGACAGGTAAGAGATACTGGCTTACTAGCCTTGTACAATGAGATCTCTTTGTCTCTTGGAGCAAAAGGACATGCAGAAAGCCTGGAGGGAAGGAGGAATGATCTGTATACCCATTTAACCATTTCCTTGCTAGATGTTCCTTTAGGAATTCTGTATTAGATATAAGGTTTATTTTTTTATATTATAGATATATTTAATCTGCATTGTTACATGCATTGTTGTGTGTATTGTGCAACGACCTGTGGTCAAAAGCAATAACATTTGATTTGATTTGATTTGCTAGATGTTCCACATGTCTCTGGGTCCATGATCCTTTCCTATGTGAAATTTCCCTGTGTTTCAGAGGTCATCATGACCTCTTAAAACATGTTTGGCTCTAGATATAAAAAATATAAACATATGGAGAGCCCATTGTACATGATGAGGGATGCAGGGTGTGCTAGCAAGTGGCATCCAGTGGGCTCTATGTCAGGAGGGTGGGGAATCCAGTGTGAGTTTTATACTAGCCTTTAAAGAAGCCTTCTTAGATACTGAAATCAATCCCCAAAGTATTGCAGCACCTTGGAGAGCGCTTTGGAAATCAGAGAGGGTTCTTCACATCCCTAACAGAAAAGCAACCAGCAGTTACAAGAAAGAGACACTTCTATGACCATCCAGTGCATTCCAGTGGCCCCTGGGAATCTACCCAGTAATGTCTGTGGCTGTTTGGTGCCCTTCTTTTTCATCTGCCTCTCCACCACCTATCTTTCTTCATCTATCCTTCCATCTGGGATGTAAGAGGAATAAAAGGAATAGAAGAGCAGTTGAGCCTTTGCTCATTTGGATTGAGGGGCTGGACTAACATCCTTACTCCTGCAATAACACCCTCCTTACTCCTTACTCGTTTCCTTGAAACTGATCTTTATTTTGCCCAAACAGCCCCATGATCCAGCAGTGCTCCATCTTTTCTGTGAGTGGGGACTGAATCTGTAGGATCTGCCCTTCCAGATTCCTACCGAGAGACCAGGATGAAGCATCATTCCAAGGGACCCAGAGTGATTTTCAAGCCTCCAGAGTTAGGCTCGATAGTTCCAAGACCCAAGTCACACTCTCTCAGCCTCAGAGGACAGCAATGGCAGACCCCTTCTGAAGAAACTTGCCATGAAAACTCTATAAATAGGTTCACCTCGGGCTGCCATACATCGGAAAGGACTTGAAGGCAAACAATGCACACACAAAGCATCCTGGAGAACCACCGCTCAGGCTAACGACAGAGAAAAGGCGCTCTCTGAACGCCAAGACTTTTAGTGATTTTAACTATGCTGTTTTTCTTACTTGCGTTTTAATATCAGTAACGTTTGCCATCAGTGTCCTGTCTTTTTAAATTGTGGTGACCCGCTTTGAATCCCATCGAGGGAGAAAGGCGGGATGCAAACTCTTGCAATAAAATAAAATAAAATAATAAAATAAATAAATAAATATCAGTAACGTTTGCCATCAGTGTCCTGTCTTTTTGACCCGCCTTGAATCCCACTGTGGGAGAAAGGCGGGATGCAAACCCTTGCAATAAAATAAAGTAAAATAAAATAAAATACATAAAGACTCACTGTCTCCCTCTCTCTCTCTCTGCTCCGTGTCCAAGTCTCTTGGATTGCTGAGACCTATCTGATTCCAGGAGGAAGGGAAGGAAGGGAAGGAAGGAAGGAAGGAAAGGAGACTCTGGCTGGACCCTGGCAAGAGCTGCGGCTTTGCTCTGCCAGATCTAGGATTGGCACTGACTGGCACACTGGCCACCCTTTCAAAAACTAAACCCGGCTGGCCCTCCTTCCCCAGAGACCAGCAGGGAGACTCAACACACAACAGCCACAACACACACAGAGGCGGCTCTTCTTCTTTCCCCTCTTCCTTCCTTCCTTCCTTCCTTCCTTCCTTCCTTCCTTCCTTCCATCCAAGAGGAGACTAAATCCCCCAGGAGCCGGGGAAGGCAAGCGCGAAGTTGGCACCTAAGAAGTGCCATTGCAGAGAGTTGGGGACTGCGGTGGCGCTGGCTTTTATGGACAGAGGCAGAGGGGGGGGGGTATGTGAGGAGGGTGCCAGCCAAAAGGATGCCCAGTGGCATCCCAAGCACCCACCTCTCCCTGGATCGCCTCGATCCCCCCCCCCCCAAAAAAAGATTAACCAGGAGCCGCAATATCTCCCGACTTGCCAGCCAAGCGGAGACTCCCTCCTAAGGAGGAGGAAGAGGAGGAGGAGGAGGAGGCATCTGGATTTAGGGGGGCTGTTGAGAAAGCAGACCACAGAGGTCTTGTGCCTTTCTGCGCTGTGTTTACCTTCCTATCAGCTGTCCTCCCCGCCACATGTAGGACACTGGAGAAAGATGTAGGACCTTGCCACAGAGGAAGAGATCAAGACACTCCCTAGAGATGTCCATCCCGGCCTCTTCGTCCTGCTCCAAATGGGGGACCTTTTGGAAATCCCTCCTGGACAGAGGGCTGGCATGGAGGACGTGTCCGGGGAAAGGAGGACACCTGGGCACCCTGGTTTCGAGACAGGGAAGGAGCATTTAAGGACCCGGCTGGATCCCAGCAGTGGAAGGCAGGAGGAGGAGGAGGAGGAAGGAGAGAAAGCTGCAGCCCTCCATCCTCGGCCCTCCTTTTGGGTGGAGGAACTTTTGATGCCCTCCATCATCTCGGATCCAGATGTGAGCTGCCAGATCTGTAATGGCAAAGGATGTCTTCCGAGGGGGAACCCGACCCAGGCGCTGAAAACGCGGCCAATCCTCCCGAAGCAGCTCCCCAAGGAAGCCCAGCTCCAGAGGATGGAGAGGAGGAGGTGAGGAGTCAAGGGCGAAGGGGACGATGGGCTCGGCAGTCATGGGGGCCAGGATGGGGAGGCTGGTTCTCGGGGTGGGTAGAGATGGGAGGCTGGGGAGAGCCGGGAAGGGGAGATGAGAAAGAAACCTGCACACTTTCTCTCTCATCTCATTCACACACACACTAGACACGTACACAGACTGGGGGCTGAGGGGATGGAGAGACCATCTTCAATAAACGAGAGGAAGAGAGAGATCTAACGCAGAGCCTTAGGAACTATGTGCCAAAAACGAGCCACACTGTGTTTTCCCACATCTGGGCTCTCCTAAAGTGGCCCAAAAAGGAGTATTTAAAATATGCAGGGAGAGAGCCAGCCTGGTGTAGTGGTTTGAGTATTGGACTAGGGCTGCATCCAGACTGGGGAAATAATCCACTTTGAGCCCACTTGGACTGCCATGGCTCAAGGCTATGGAATTCTGGGAATTGCAGTTTGTTGTGGCACCAGTGCCACAACAAACTGCAGCTCCCAGAATTCCATAGCCTTGAGCCATGGCAGTCCAAGTGGGCTCAAACTGGATTATTTCTCCATCTGGAGAGCAGGCTTGGACTCCCCATTGGGTCATGGAAACCTACAGTCACACTCTCTCAGCCTCAAGAGGATAGCAAGGGCAAACCCTCTCTAAAGGAAATTTGCCAAGAAAACCCCAGGAGAGGGTCTCCCTAAGTCAGTGACGACTTGAAGGCACACAGTAACAACAACAACAACAACAACAACAGGGCAAAATAAGTCACAGCAAGTAATGGAACCATTGTCAGTTTGGTCTGAAGAAAACATGCCTTTGGAGATTTCTACTGATGCCTGTATATTATGTGTTTGTGGTGTATGTGTGTGTGTTAAAGGACATGGGGAGAAGAGACAAGGAAGTTGTCATTAGACTTCTTTGCTTGCGGATGCTTAGCTGGAGCAGTCAATCACCATCATCCACTGAAATGAATTGACCAACAAGCCAAAGGAGATGCAGGACTGGGGAGCTTTCCAATCCTTGCTTTGGAAGTGAGCACTGAATATATTCCAACATATTCAAGCATTTGGGGAGGTCTGAGAAGGACTAAAGCTTGAGTTTTTCTCCCTTTTTTTTAAATTTACATTAAATCATCCCATACCAATCAATGTCCCTATAAAAGCATAAAAGGCACCTCCTATTCATTAAGAGGCTTCTTAATGCATTTCTCTTATGAGCAGGTCTAGACAAGAGCTATTGCTGCTGCCTGGGTGACATTAAGACCGTTCATTTCCCCAGATATAGTGGTGCTGCAGTCTGGTGGATCAATCTCAACAAATCAGTGTTCTCCACCAGGATTGTAAAACATGCTGCAAAGACGCTTTCTGTGGACTGTAGAATTCAAAGACATAGCTGGGTTAGTCTGGAAAATCACTATGCAAAGGGATCTTGCAGCACCTTTGAGACAGAAGTTGGTAACAGAGATAACTTCTATCTTTCAGTTCAGCTCAAAGGTAATGCAAGATCCCTTTGCATACTTGTCAACAGGGTCCAAAACACACTGCAAAAATAGTCCAGTTTGAGATGGCTTCAACTGCCTTGGCTCAGTGCTATGGAATCCTGGGAATTGTAGTTTATTGTGGCACCTTCTGACATAGAAGGCTAAATGTCTCACAAAACTACAGTTCCCAGAATTTCCTGGCATTGAGCCAGGGCAGTTAAAGTGGTTTCAAACCAGATTATTTCTGCAGTGTGTTTTGGATCCTAGTGTACAGTCACAGCATTGTGCATGTTTGGTGGCTTATATTTTGATTGCGATAGATTGTAATATTTATAATCACTTAAAACAGCCCCTAAACATAGACATAACATAAAACAACCACAGCTTCTTATTTTACACCACAGGCAGAATTGCAAACAAACAAAACATTTTACACTTAAAAACAAAATTAGTTTGCAGACACATAATTAAAGTACTCTAAAAACAGACAAAATGCAAAGTATTGTTTTCATTTAAAAAAATGAAAAGACAAAAGATATGAGGAATGATCCAGCCACAATTTTTAATTCCACTGATCTCAGTTATAAAACTCACTTCATCATGTTTCTGCCATGAAAGTTTATATATTTAAAAAGAACAAAACTGTTGTTTAATCTTTTTTCTTCTTAAATTTGGACTGGATTAGCATGTATTACCTCTACACCTATCAAATTATTCCTGATGCAAAACATGGAAGCTTATTGAGAAATCCATTATTCTCTGTCTACAAAGAGGCCTGTGGCCTCATAGGAATGAAGACAGATTGGATTGCAAGAGAGGAGTCCTTGTTGAGATGCAAATGGACTTTACATTTCCTGGAATGTGAAAATCTCCCAATTGCCACATGGCCAGAAGGAGGAGGAGCCAGCCTGAAAGAAATGCCCTCCTCACACCATTTTAACTAAGGACAGAAACAACAAAATGCAGGCATCTTGCTAAGATCTCCTATTTTTATCCTGTTTGGTTTGTAATATCTTGCCTGTTGAAGAAGACTGTGGAGCTTCGAAAGCTTGCAACAAGTATATTGTGCATTTCAGTTGGCCAACAAAGGTATTGCTGTTTGGTGGATTTTTGTTATAATTTTTGATGTTGTTGCTGTGACATTTCTATCAAATATGACTTTTGTGACAAATTGACTCAAGTATGGTCCTTCCAGATCATGCTGGATTGTAACTCACATGAGCCCCAGCCATCCTAAAGAATGGTGAAGGATGCTGGCAGTTGCAATTCAACAAGTTCTGGAGGGTTGCACTTTGCCTATGGCTGCTTTAATGCATGAGATTATGAAGAAACTAATAAGCACTCTCACAGGCATGACACTCAGGTGCCATAAGTAATACTGTCTCTTTATATATCCAAGACACTACTAAAGATATCCAATTAATATAACAATAGGAGCATTTGGATCTGTCATTTCCTCTGTGCCAAGAGTGACATTCATGTGGCCTTCCAGATTTTGTTGGACTGCAATTCCCAGCAGTTTAGCCAATGGTGGGAAATGTTGGCAGTTGTAATAACAACATCTGGGGGTCTACATTATTCCCATTCCTGCTATATGCGAACAATATTCAGTTAACATAGTGGTCATCCCCCTCCTAAAAACATTATTCAAGGATCAAGTCAAAACATATATGAACAAGGGCAAGGGTGTTAGTTTTAAAATAACCTAGGGCAAAATGGATAAACTTCAATAAACTATTGTTCTATTTTCTATTTTATCTAGGAAATTTAAAAAAAACCACTTGATTACATATATGTTTTATTTCCTTTCCAACTCCCCTTTTGTTTCTTTTAAAATTACTGGGTGCATTTTATGAACTTTTAGAGAATTAGTGCAATGCAAAGCTTAAATAAGAGACTAAGGAAGTGCTGAGTTCAATGAGCTACTAGGTTCCTCTAAACAACTGTTCTTTTTTTTAATTGCAGTCCCACACCAGTAATAACAAGAACGAAATGATACTGGCTAGTCTCATAAAGCTATAGATATTCATATGAATATTGAAATAATGTATTTATTTAGATATTCATAGGAATATTGAAATAAAGGCACCAGATCCCATGAGAAATACAAGGAAGTCACAAAAGAAGAACAAGGAAAAGAAAAGAAACAAATCAACATTTAAAGAGACATTTATAAACAAAATGAGTATAGATATTAAGTTTGACACTCACAGGACAATTTATGTACTAGATAGTTATACTTTGAAATCATAATCACTGTTGTATATTATGATTTTTGATATACAAAATAAAGTTTAAAAAAATAAAAAGGCACCAGATCCCATATGTTCTTGGAAGCTAAGCAGGATCAGCCCTGGTTGGTACTTGGATGGGAAACCAGTGAAGACCAGGTGCTGTAGGCTATATTTCAGAGGGACTGGCAAAATCACTTTTAAGTATTCCTTGCCTAAGAAAACCCTTTGAAATCATGGGGTCACGATGAGTCGACAGGTGACTTGAAGGCACGTACACATACATATGGGTTTGTTGTTATTGTTGTGTGCCTTCAAGTCATTTCTGACTTATGGCAACCCTAAGGTGAACCTATCATGGGGTTTTCTGGGGCAGACAGTGTGTGACTCAGCCAAGGTCACCCAGTGGCTGAAAAGGGAACAGATCCCTGATCACCAGTCATAGCTCAAACCACTGCACCATGCTTGCTCTCTCACACACACATAAAGCCATTACAAAAAGCCCTATATAAGTATTATTATTAAGGGAGATGCTAAAATAAACTTGTAAAACTAAATGTAGCTTTGTAAATGCAAAATAAAAAGGCTTCTCTCACAATCCTTTTGATTTAATATTGGAAATAGGATCACCACAAGACTTCTATTTTACATGTCACAATTGAGAAATGGTAAGAGCCTTCCCTTCCAACCACATTTCAATCTACTCTCTTTGCATTGGTAACATTTTGGAGAAATTCTCTTTTCAATATGTGTGAGTGGCCTCAGTCCATGTCCTGTCCCTTAGTTGATCTCTTGACTTGAACCTGTATTGGCTTAATAGTTATTGAGTAGGGGTAGTCAACCTGAATTAGGGCCTAAAGACCCCAGCTCAGCCATATAAATCCACACTGGGTGACCTTGGGCAAGTCACACTCTCTCCGCCTCAGAGGGTGGTAACGGCAAACCCCCTCTGAAGAAACTTGCCAAGGAAATCCTATGATAGATCCATGTTAGAATTGCCATAAGCTGGAAATGACTTGAAGGTACACAACAACAAAAACCTAAAGGCACCAGATCCCGTCTGACCTTAGGAGTTAAGCAGGGTCAGTCCTCATTAGTATTTGGATGGGAGACCAAGTACTGGTTTATGCTCTAGTCTCTGGAACAAAAGGAAATAAATTTGCCCATCTTTTACATGAGGTCCTTTCAGATATTTAAAGATAATTATCATGTCACCTGTTAGTCTTCTCTTTTCCAAGCTAAAGATACCCAGTTCCCTAAGATGTTCTCCTAAGGTTTGAGTTACAGTTTGATAATCTTGGTTGCCCTTCTCTGGTCATATTCCTGCTTGTCAATACCCTCTTGGCCAGAACTGAATAGAGTGATGCTATTATTTCTTTCAGTCTTGTGATCTACTAAGACCCCTAGATCTTTTTTCAAATGCAGTACCTTCAAGCCAGATCACCCATCATATATTTATGCATTTCATTTTTCCTGCCTAGATTTACTACTTCACATTTACCTCTCTTGTAATTCATTTTGTTAGTTTTGGCCTAGCTCTTCAATCTATCGCATCCATTTGAAATTCTTGTGCTCTGGGGTAGCAACGTTGTTCCCCTTGCCTCTTCCTTGTTGGTACCAGAATGTGTGCAGCACAGTTGTGTCTGGCTCACTGAGTGGGGACATGGCAGTCTGAGTTCTTGTTAATAATAAAGACATTTATTTATAACACCATTTTCACCAAAGGGTGAAACATCAGGCATATAGAATCAAGGACAAAACAATAAAACATAACACTATGTCATACTAAAAACAAAATCACCCACCACCATCCCCAGTCACTACTCATCTTGGCAACCTTAGACATGATCAGAAGCTATTATACTGACTTGTTTGCACTCAATCGATCCTATATAGCAGTGGTTCCCAAACTTTGGTCTTCCAGATGTTTTGGACTTTAACGCCCAGCATTCCTGACTGTTGACCAAGCTGGCTAGGGCTTATGGGAATTGAAGTCCAAAATAATAAGAGGACCAAAGTTTGAGAACCACTGCTATATAGCATATAATGGCATCAGAGTTTAGAAAAGTCATTCTGCCCTCTTTGTTTATTTGTTTGTTTGTTTAGTACAAGAATCCCACAAACATCATGGCCATTAGTTGTGCTGGCTTACAAATTCTGAAAACATTTTTTGGGAAAATGTCACATTTCCAGGTTCTGAGGGACATACTGTGTCTCACCTCCAGTGTACTCACATTAAAACGTTCTGCGTTCCTTGTCCAGTCTAAGCATGCTCGACTTTCTGGATCTGTTTTTCAGAGATCTAGAGCCACAAGAGAATAGCTAAGGCAAGGGGAGAAAGAGACAGTAAGCAGGAGCCCAGAAAAACAAACTCCTGAGAATAAGTAGAATTTCTATTCATGGCTCTTTGGGTCCTGTTATTTATTTTACTCATTTATGCCTGCAAAATTAAATGGCTGTCATCCAGGGGTGCTTTTAAGTTTCCTCTAATGTCTCAGTACAAATCTAGGAACAGCTCAATCTAATTAGTTAATCTTTTCAAGTGAACAAGAGGTAACGTCAAGGATCTAAGAGTACATTTTACTGAAACCTACCCTATGGGAGAAGATCACAGGCATGATACTGCAAATATTAACAAATGAAAATTTTAAATTAACTTGGCCTGTCTCTTGTTGCCAATAAGGAGACATGAGGTATAGGTACTTCCTCTAATATAAAAATCACAGAAATGTTGTTTTGTAGTCCACCATCTGAAAATACTGACTGCCAATTTGAAAGCTTGTCTCTTCCTCACTGAATGATAAATCCTGGTACTTATTATGAACAGCAGGGGGTGGGGGGGAGGCAGTTTTACCATAATATCTGCCTTCAAGAATTTTGCATGTTCCTACCCTGCCAAAATGTTGATACTTACTCAGAAGAATTAGTTCCACCTTCTCCAAGCTGGTATTCTCTAGATATGTTAGACTACAATTCCATGCTAGCTGGAGAGTATGGGAATTGTAAGCAAACTTGTCTGGAGAACACCAGGCTGAGGAAGGTGGGATTAACTGATTTCCGGCAAATGGCCAATGAAATACTATTAGACTGCAATCTTGTGTCCACTTTCCTGAGAATAAGCCCCATTGCACTAAATAAGATTTACTTCTGAGTCATCATGCAAGGAATTGAACTGTTACAGTTTTGGTTTAGAGGTTATGCCTTGGATATTTTACTTTAACAGTCCTCCTTGCAGTATTGGAAAACTCAAAGATGAAGGCTATTTCACAACAGATTTGGCATTATCTTGTTGGCTTGTATGGTTAGGAAGCAAGATAATCCCAACTAAAATTTATAGTGATAATCATCTCTTATTCATAAAGAAGTGCTTTTCTTTATGTCCCCAGTTGTATAATTTCTGAATGTAGATTCTGACTGAAAGCAAAGTTGTCGCAGCTGTGGTAAGATTGAAAAGAGGGTGAGAATCATGTGGACTGTCATATGTGGTTGGACTGCAACTCCCATAATTCCTTACCATTGGTAGTCCAAGAATATGAGGAAGGCTGCATGATTTCTAACATTAATTTAAAAGTAGGAAAACAGTTATGGGAAGGAGAGAGACAGTTAGCTAGAGCCCTGTTAAGTGAAGAGCAGTGCTAAGTGAAGAAAGCTTTGGAACCTGGAATCAAAAGCCAGGGAAGACAAGGGCCCTGTCTGCATGGGCCAACCCCCCCCCCCCCCCCGTTTTCTCAGAGGGGGACTGGATGATGTGTGTAGCCCAAGCCTGGTTCTGGTGTGAACAGACTAGATTAGTGGTCTCCAAACATTATTTTGGCTATTGCTCCCTTCCTCTTGGATGACAACCCTAGCACCCCTCAAGGCATATTTCTTGATATTAGGTGTACTGTTCTACTGTACATTCAAAACAACCAATCTCAGTCTCTGCTTCCTTTGCCACCCAGTCGCCCTGGGAGCAGCAACCAGCTAGCTGGCTGAGCAGTGCCTGAGAAGCCTCTCACCTGTGGTGGCCTTGTGGCAGAGGTGTCACGAGGGGACATGGGGCTGTGGGCCACGCCAGGTGACACCATAAGTGGGGTGACACCATGACCACCATCCTAGCAATGCCACTGTTGCTCCCTTTTGGAAGAAGTGGGCATAGCATTAATGTACAGTCCACTCACATCATATGCGGGCTTGCCATGCGCAGCTTTGAGCTTACGCGTATGGCGAGCCCTGGAAGACAAAAGGGTGCATGTGTGGGAGTGCACCACCATATAAATGAATGGGACTTAAACATATGCATTTTTCCCATGGGGAAGGTCGGGAACGGATCCCCCGCTTATGTCAAGGGCCCACTGTACCTTGTAAGATACAAGGAGCTCAGCAGAAGAGAAGGTGTGGCCAGACAGTGGGGCAAACAAGGCCTTACCTTACTCTTCCCACTGAGTTCCAAGCACCGTCTGGGAGAAGAGGAGACATGCCAGTACTTTCTGGGTTCCTCCATCTTCCTAGTATGGTCTGGGAGGCTGTGAGAGAGGAAGAAGCAGGCAGGAGACAGGGAGTGAGTGAGTGTGAAGAAGGCTGTTGTCTGCCATTGACAAAAGAGCCTCCAGCTTCGGGAATGGTGTGCAGGAAAAATCCAGGGATTCTTCATCCTTGTAACTCCCAAAACAGAAGACTGTTGTGTCAATTCTGCTTCCTATTTCAGGAGCTGGAGGCTGCTATCTCTCGTTGACACACCAGCCTTCTGCTTTGGGAGATAAGAAGAGGAACAATCCCTGGATTCCTCCTGCACTCCACTCATGAAGCTGGAGGCTGTTGTGTCAGTGGGAGACAGCAGCCTCCAGCTTTGGGAGTGGAGCTCAGGAGGAATCCAGGGATTCTTTGTCTTCCTAACTCCCAAAACAGAACACAGAAGGAGATTGTTGATACCACAGCAAAGAACAGAAAAGATGGAGCGCCCGATCCTGCTTCGTGATGATGGCAAAGGTCTCTCATGAGGCCGCTGTTACCATAGCAAAAAAGGACCAAGTGCACCCAGCTTTGGTGCAATAGAGTGGCAAAGGTCTCCTCATGAGTTACTGCCACAGTGAAAGAGAAGACTGAGCATGTCCAGCCCTGTTTTGCTGCAGCTGCAATGGCCTCATGAGCATCAGAATGGGGATCCTTTGCAATGGGAGAGGGTCGGGGCAGCTCTAGGGTCAGGATATTCTGGGTTGTCCCCGGAGTATGCTGGCCACTGCAGACACAGGAAGGATACCTGGACAAGAGAAGGCACCATTTTTGGTAAAAAAGATAAGCAGTTCTGGTCCTACCATTAGGCAGAGCAAAGCAACAACTCAGGCAGCTTATGTGAAGTAGCATGAAAAGGCACCTAATTCTTTGTTATTTAATTTTCTATCACCGTGTTTTTTTCCATGGAATAAATGGTTAGATATTTCTTTCATTTTCATTGTATTTTGACTGTCAGGAAGGATTTTCTACCCCCAGTTTCAAACTATCTTGACTATTTCAGGTAGAATTCTAAGCACCTTGATTTGAGACACTGGTGTCATTTGCTGTCCTCCTCAGACAACAAAATTTGTGGGGTTCACTCTTTAAGAACTGAAATGAGCATATTACTCCCTATTTAGGCAAGGAATCAAAGAGAGAAGGGAGAAAGGATGGGATGGGTCATTCCTTGGGGTAAAGAGGCCTTAGTGCCCCCTCCTTGGATGCACTAGCTACCCTGTACTGCTCTTGTTCCCTGTTTTGGTGGTGCAGCAGTGCTGGTGATTTCACCATCTCATTTCCCACTCAAACAGGCAGCCCTCCAGATGTTGTTGGCGTAGAACTCTAATCAGCCCTACGGGCTTTGCAGACCAGCCCAAAGGGCCGGCCTGGGGATGGAGTTGGGGTGGGGCAGCCGCACGCCGGCCACCTCAACTGCACCCTGACACTGTCCTGACACCACACACCTGTTTGCATGGTGTGTGGCGGCAGGATTCCCTCCCAGCGCAGCGTGCAGACACTCTGCGCCGAAAGGACATGGAAGAGCCGCAGCGCTAGCTCTTAGGGTGGCCTTTTGCTGCCCCAAAAGGAGCAAAAGGGAGGATTGGGGCCGCAGTGTGGGGTTGCCGCAGCCCCAATCCGCTGCTAGCAGGGGCGGCCCAAAACAGGCCATCTGTAAAGGCCCTTAGTCAGCACAGTCAATGATGAGGAATGTGGGGTGTTGCATTCAAACAATATCTGGTGGGCCACCTGTGCCCATCTTTAAAACAGGCAAGTGGGACCTTGCACACTCTACATGCATCCTGTTTTAGCGATATATTATGGTTGGTTTGCCACTGTCACAGTGGCAAATTCATTTTGGGTGGTGATCAGGCAGTGAGGACTGCAAAAATGGATAAGTGAGGCTACAAACGGCCCACAGTCTGCATGTCATTCAACCCTGCTGGAAATTAACCAAAACAAGCCCACCTTGAGCTTTGAGCCCATGCCAAAACAAATGGGAAATGATCCCAAAGGACTGACACTTTTTCTGTGCCTAGAAATAGTGGTGCCAGAGAGCTAAGATACCTAATGTTCTTTCCAATTCACTTGTAGACAACTTCAGTGGTCCAACTGTTTTGCATAGAGCTGTCAATTAGTTCTTTTCAGTAGCTGATGATGTATTTCAAAAATTCTTGGCACCTCGGTTCTTGAGAAGGGTTTTGCAGGTGAAGGTGAATTTATTATTATTATTATTATTATTATTATTATTATTATTATTATTAGAGAGGAAACACTCATTTACCTATACTCCTGCATCTATAGAAGCCTAACACTCCCTATGGGGGAGAGGCACATTCTCAGGGGATGAGAGGTGAAAGAAAAAGGCCATAACACCCGTGTTACACCACATGTAATTGCTTCTCTGGCACATTGTTCCTTGCCACCTTACAAATTCTACAGAGCAAGTGGCTGTTGTAGACTTTATGAGCATTTGAATGGATTTATAGATCATCTGAGCAAGCATGATGTGGTGGCTTGAGCATTGGACTATGACTCTGGAGACCAGGGTTCAATTCACTTTTTGGCCATGGAAACCACTGGGTGACCTTGGCTGAGTCACACACTCTCAGTCCCAGAAAAACCTACAATAGGTTTGCCTTAGAGTTGCCATAAGTCAGGAACAACTTGAAGGCACATGACAACAACAACAACAACAAATGCATCAGCTTTATGCACCAAAGATTGCTATAAATAAAATTGCTATAAATAAAATAAAGCATGACTGTCCTGTATTAACAAAATTGGCATAGTTTCCACACAGTTTGACCCAGAAAATGACACATTTTAAAGCACATATCTCTTACTGAGACCCTGTCTTCACGGGCCAGGATACACTAGGGGCTGCCTGGAATATCCTGGTTCCACATTTGCCCTGATCTGCCACTGTTACCTGGCCCTCTATTTCTGCTCTGCAGCAGCAGACTGCACAGGTGTCCTGTTGAGCTGCCCAGCGCATCCACTGTCACCATGGATTGCTCACCTCTGAATTCAGAACGAAGTACCCAGCCATGATCACATGGCTAGGCACCTCGATCTGACCTCAGAGTGAGCGACCCACAACTGTGGACATGACAGGCAGCTCAGCAAGATGCCCATGCGGAGAGCTGCTGTGGCATGGGAACAGACAGCTCTGGATCTTCCTGAAAGATCTGGAGTAACAGATAAGTTTTTAAAAACCATTTTAAGGATGTTATACCCCAATTCTGGTGCCCAACATTCTGGATGTCATCTGGACTGCCTGCACCAGAACCAGGGTTTGGGACATGCATCATCCGAATAGGACGATACCAAAACTAGGGAAGTAGGCTTTTTGGCCTGTGCAACCAGGACCCTAGAGACCTCCCAAACTGCAGAAATAAAGCAGTTTGACACCATTTTAACTGTCATGGCTCCATCCTGTGGAATCCTAGGATTTATAATTTGGTGAGGTATTCTCCTGGTCTGTCAAAGGTTTCTGGTACCTCACCAAACTACAAATCCCAGGATTATGCAGGATTTAGTCACAGCAGTTAAAGTGGTACCAAACTGCTTTATTTCTGCAGGGTGGATACACCCTCAGTCACCCAATGGTGACGAGCAGCTCCCATGTCACTGCGGTGGTGAATGTGATCTGGGTTTTAGTAAGAACATAAAGGAGTTGCTTCATATATTGAACTTTAGTAGGGGAATAGGATTCTGGCTCTTAGATCCTTTGAAGTTGGGAGTAAAATTGGGTGCAGGCCCAGTGCCTCATTAACATAGAAGTCACTAATTACCAAAAACTATTTCCCCTTAGGTTTATGCTAGAAAAGGCCTTTGATCCTGAATGAATGTCACTCTCTCGGTTAAATTATTTTTTCCACTCCCATGAAGCCTAGAACAGTGCTCCTGTACATATGTGAGTGATTGTAATTTGCAAGCAATCAGTTTCCTGTGGCACAACAGCCAGGACAGGAGCTGTGTAGGGTGGTTCAGTGTCTTGTGAAAGAACTGATTTATTTTCTTATTACTCTGCTAATAATGGCAAAATCTTGATTGCATTTTACAGCTGATAGATTCTAGGTTTCTATTTCTGAGCAAGGACTGACTTTCTTCCCTCTCTTTGTTCATAGTGCTCATAAATTGTTCCATTTAGTTCATAATCTCATGTGTCATTACCATTATTTTATATCTGTCTGCACTGGAGTGTTTGCCATTTGATGGCCTTTTAGTTAAAGATAAAGGTAAAGGTATTCCCCGTTGACAATGCTGCCAAGTCGTGTCCGATCATAGGGGGTACTGCTCATCTCCGTTACTAATCCAAAGAGCCAGCATTGTCAGAGACTACTCTGTGATCATGTGGTCACCATGATTGCACAGAACACTGTGTAATAAGAACTTGACCTTGGGGAATTTATAATTATCTCAAAAAATAATAAATAGGATCTGAACCCATTGTATGCAGGGGGATAGAGGGAACAGTTCCTGCAGAGACAGCAATTTTCCTGAAGAATAGTACTTTTATTAAGAGAGAAAAATAAATCAATAAGCAAGCACACAGGATCAAACATACAAAAACACCCTAACATACACGCACATACACAAGAACTCAAGAGTAAAGCAGTTAGCTTGGATAGGACACACAAGGCTTTCTAATGGTGATAATTACCTGAAAGGAAGCTACTCCAACGATAAAGAGGGATAGACTCAACCATTATGACAGGGAAAGGACACCGAATAGAGCTAGGGACTCTAGTCAGAGATCACAATGGCACAATGTCATCATGAAATCTACCCAGACCCCCCCCCCCCATTTGCCTGAGATTTTGGGGAACATTTATACCAGGGGTAGGCAACCTTTCCCCTTTAAGGACCGAGGGACTTCAGCTCCCAGAAGCCTCAGCCATGTTGACCAATAGTCCCATGTTGGCCAATAGCTCCTGGGATTCTGGGAGCTGAAGTCCGTCAGCCCTTAAAGGGGAAAGGTTGCCTACCCCTGATTTATACCATTAATCCTAGGCTGAGGCGAAGAGTTGCTATTATATATCAAAGGATTCTGATTGCTATGCTTTGAAGTAGACAATTTCCAAAAGAGGGGAGATAGGATACTGATGTTATCTCACCTTCAGCCAGACACATCCTGGCTGGCACTCATAAATCTTCTGGTGTGAATGTCCTGCTTTGCAGCTCCTAAGCCTGGCCTTTTTGATCTCAAATGGTTGTAAATGCAGATGTAACTCTGTTTGGAGTGCCTACGTGATGTACTCGCTTTGAACTCATGGCGATGAAGGCTCCTTCCAGCATAGGGCTATGACAGAGACCCAAAGGGGTCTTTATATCAAACCAATTATTGTAACAAATGTTTACCTTCCCACCAAAGTGGTACCTATTTATCTACTTGCATTTGCATGCTTTCAAACTGCTAGATTGGCAGAAGCTGGAATTAATGACAGGAGTTCACCCCATCATGCAGCCCCTGGGCCTCGAACTGCCAACCTGCTGATCCAGCAATCAACAGAGTCAGCGGCTTAACCACTTGAGCCAAGCATCCCTGGCCTTTTAGGGGGGAAGCAGACTGGTGGCACAGGGCCGGCCTGGGAAGGTGCGCCACAGGACCGAGGCATCCCCACGCCTCGATCCTGCAGTGCACCTTCACTGCCCCTGAAAGGAGCGCTAAAATAGTGCTCCTTTCACAAGTCAGTGAAAGTGCACCTCAAAAGCTCACGGCGCACTTTCGCTGACTTTTCTGCCGCAGCGTGTCCAGACGCTGTGGCAGGAGGTTGCCCTCGGAGCGCTGGCCGTGCGGAGGGCCGGCGGCTCCGAGGACGACCTCGGGAGGAGGAAGGGCCGCCAAGCGTGCAGCTGCCCCTCCTCTTCCCTGCCTCCAGGACGGCTTTTTAAGCTGTCTGCCATGGCCCTTAGTTAATCTATGCAAAATATTCAAAGTTGGACTGGAAATTAATGGCTTTCCTTTCATTACTCAAGGAAACTACATAGTAATAAGGCTCAGATCAAATAGAGCTTCCTCTCCACCCCCTACAAAAGTACCACATATATTATCCTGGGAAACGTTTAAAAAAGTTTGCATTGTTGGACAGTATTCTTCCACTTTAAAGAAAAAGACTAAGGGCTAGTGACTTGCCTAAGGTCACAATCCTATAGTCATTTACCTGGGAGTACACCCCACTAAATTCAATAAGACTTACTTTTGAATGAACTTATATAGGCTAGCAATACCCCCTCAATCTACCACAGGACTTGGCACACTTAAATCCGTTTACTTTAATTCAACAGCATACGTATACCTCACTGCTAACATGACAGAACTTTCTTCCTCACTTCCCAACAGCCTTCTGTTTCTCCTGAAAATTAACTTTGGAACATTCTTGCCCTCCACCATAGGCTTCGGGATGCAGGGGGTCTGCAGTGGGAGAAAGAATAAACATTTCCCAGTTCTGCTGAGAAACAGTTCTTTCCAGGCTCAAATGAGCCTTATTTATTATTTATTTATGTATCCATTTAGCCAGGAACCTAGAATAGGCTGTAGCTCCCAGGGGTGTTCAGTAGTACCTATGATTGCTTTGGTTTGATGAGTGAGGGACATTATCTGTCTATCACTACAATTCAGGGAAACATCCACTACAGAAACCCTCTTAGGAGTTTATCACACAGAGGCAAACTGCAAAAATGTCATGCAGAAACAGGATTTAAAATTGGGGGGGGGGGCTGCAAAAGCGGGTAGTTTTTCACACATGATGGGATTAATGTGCCATTAACCCAAACAGAAAGCAAGCAAAATCCGCCCCTTTTTACTTTCGGGATTTTCTGAAAGTAAAAAAGGAGCGGGTTTTGTCTAGTTTCCATTCGGGTTAATGTCGTGTTAATTCTTATTAACACTAATGTCATCTAAAAAACAACCCGCTTTTGCGGGTTTTTTTCAGTGTAAATCCAGTTTCTGTATGGGATCTGTCCTGTGTGATAAACTCCTTTTCTTCAATGGATTGCAAGCAGCTAAAGGCAGCAGCTAGCATCTTGTAAAGTTTAATTCTTTTTTTCCACACTGGCCTAAATACCCATCCCAATAGGTCTCAGACATTTGTCTTCGAAAAGCTGGAGAGGTTGCTAATACTCGTAAAACAGTTGTGCAACAGCAGTCTTGTGCTGTGAGCAGAATCTGAGATACTGAAGTTGAGTTTGAAAGAGCTGTAACACAAAGTCCTTGCTAGGACTATGTTACAAACTTTAATGAAATAATATTCGCACACATGCTCCTTCTATGTATTTTTTGTAGTTTCACCACTTAATGCACATTTGAATCCATTGTTTCCTGATCTACATCTAATCTGATATTCCATCTGTTACCCCATACTGGTTTCTGTAGCAACTCAAAATATAGGCTGATTGGCACAAGCTTCCATTGCTAATCTGATTTTCTGGTATCACAGTTTATTTTAAAATATGCATCTGTTTTCTAATAAGTTAAAGGAGCCAGCATGGTATAGTGGTTTGAGCACTGGACAACGACTCTGAAGATGAGGGTTTGAAACCCACTGTATGCTTACCCATGGAAACCTACAGGATGACCTTGTGCAAGCCACACACTCTCAGCCACAGAAAACACCAGGTTTGCCTTAGGGGTTCCATAAGTTGTAAATGACTTGAAGACACACAACAACAAAAAGCAGGTGTAGGTAACTCTGCAGGTGACAAGGGACAATCCTCTTCCTGAGGTCCATGGCAGGTCTCATCCACCTGGAAAAAAACAAAAACCCTGGAAGTGATGTAATGTCATTTCCTGTTTCATATTGGCCATTGCCCAGCCTTTTTTGGGTGGAAGTAGTGGGTTAGGGAGGGTGATGGAATAGGAGCAATATCAGTGTGTTTTGAGACAGTTTTGATCCCATTGTGATTTTGTAAATTGAAAAGCCCAAAGAAAGAAAGACAGACAGGGATCTGGAGCTTTTGGGGCTGTTGGGGGAGTACACCAAAAGCTACAAAAAGGGGTTGGGGGCATATGCAGCCCATAGGCCACCCTTTCCCCATCTCTGATTTCAGGAGTTTATAAGGCAAAACAAAAAGAGAGATAAAGAAGAGTGGGAATGAGATAGATCCAGGCTGCAGCAAGAATAAATACATTACATTTATATTTATAAAACTACAAAGGCATAGTGTGTGTGCACTGGCTCTTTCTTTCTTAGATCAAAGGCAACAAAGTTTCTGTTTAATATCTGACATGACAGCTAAGAGAAGATGTTATTGCTTAATGATCACTAGAAGCTTATCCAGCAGCAAGGAACAGCCTGGGGACTCACCCAGTGACAAGCATCAAACATGATATTTATCCAGGTGCTGTGGGAAAATCCTGCCTTAAGCAGGATTTTCCTTGCCATGCTATTTCACTGCCACATTGCTGAGGTGTGCCACGCTACACCCACACCTTCTAATCTTTCTAAGCAGGCTTTTTTGTTGTTGTTGGTCTCAACAAACTGGTATCCATGAACACCAGAGGTGCATTTTAGAAAACTGAGGAGATCTATGGATTATCCAGTAGCATCATTAGGGGGTGCGGGGATTCAGGCTGCACCAGGTGACACCACAGAGGGGGTGACACCAAGTCAGCCCCCCTTGACCCTGCCTATCCCTGCCACAGTCCCATTCTCCTCAGGAGAACGGGCGGCAGAAAGGAGCCAGGCTGAGTGTGTGCGCCCCCGGCACCTCCTTGCCACTGCCCCTTTCTCCCCTAAGGAGAAGGGGTGTTGGCAAGGACTAGTGGGAGGCACTCACGCTTTTCCCAGCTCCTTGTTGCCACTACTTTCTCCTCTGAGGAGAAGGGTGGTGGTGGCAAGGACGGGGGTTGTGGCGGGGGACGGGCGCATGAGCCTGTGCCCACACCTCCTTGTAGAAGCCCTACCCCTTCTGCTACTGAAGACCGTGCCCCTTGCACCGGATGACACCAGCGGCAGGGACACCACTGGGATTATCTACACTATTTTTTAAAAGACCTTCACTCCAAATTGGTGGCAAGCTGGCTCACAATATTCTGTCCAACTTGTGATGGTTGTGGGATTTTGAGGCATCAGAAGGCTCTTATGTGCAGAAAAAAGAATCTCGGTTTTCTCCAAATTTGCCAGTAAATTTCAGATGAGTGGATATGTGGCCCATTGATTTGCACTGGCACTGGAAGGAGGAACTTGTGGTGGTTGGGGCAGGACAGACAGGATCTGGTGGCCACACAACTGTTTGGCAGGAAGTGACAATTCTCAAGAGATGAGAAGTCTGAGCAGTTCATTCATCATTTTTTAAAGGGTGCTGCATTTGTGTGCATAACTGGGTATCAGTATAGCTGTTTGGTAGATATTTATGCCTGTATCTGCACACCTTCAATTAACTACTTGGTTTAGCAGCTTTAGTGATGGCCAAAGCCCAGTTCTCCCATGGTAAAAAAGGAACCAGAGCAGTGTCCTGGACTAGGGTGGAAATGCATATGTTCACATTCTTGATGGACAGGAAAAATAAATAAATAAAATGGAACAGCCATGAATATTGACCTTTACAGACTGCCAAAAATAATGCAGCTTGAGGCCACTTTAACTGTCCTGGCTCAGTGCTAGGGAATCATGGGAATTGTATTTTTTTCTGGGGCATTGAGCCTTCTCTGCCAGAGAGCTCTGGTGCCATAATAAACTACAATTCCCATGATTCCTTAGCATTGAGCCAGGGCAGTTAAAGTGGCCTCAAGCTGCATTATTTCTGGCAGTCTGTACAGGCCCTATGTGGCCAAAAATGATTCAGGGAAACTGGATTGTACACCACCTTTTCACTATGAAGAGACCTCGGAATCAGGGAATGTGTGGCTGCTTAAGCTGAATTTGCTGCAATTTGCCTCAATATCCTTAGTAACAGTGTAGACAAGCCCAGGGTTGCTGTGAATCTGGAAAACCCGGGGACCACCCAGATTTTATGGTAAGTATAGTTGCCCCTGATAAAAATTCACTATGAGGCTGGGAATGGAGGTTGGTTGCTGTCCTGTAGGCTATGTTATAGAACAGCCTCCCCCAAAACCAGTGTCCTCCAGATGTTTTGGACTACTGTCATACTTGTCCATTAATCATGCTGATGGAAATTGTGATCCAAACATCTGGAAGGTCCCCTAGTCATAGAATGCTGCTGTAGGGTATCAAAAAGTGAAATGTACCTAGGCTGACCATATTTCCTTGAGACAAAATCAGGACATTGGGATGGCAAAAATGGAGTTTTGTAATATTCCGTATTAATGAAAAAGTAAGACAATAACAAAAGTTTTATTCCATGAACATATTGAGCTAACAATTATTCAGTGACACAACTCATACAAAAAATTAAGTAGATGTAGAGGGGGACTGTACTTCACCATGATCATACCAAGAATATTCCGCTGCTAAAGTAATCTTATACAGCAAATTTCAGTCTTTCAATACCTTATCATAAAACTTCTCACACTCCATGACACAATTTTGTTTTACAACTAACATAGCCCTCCTTGTCTCAACACCTAATCTAGATTTCTCCTTTGACTAAATAATAATAATAATAATAATAATAATAATAATAATATATTTGTACCCTGCCTTTTGCCGTACCAATCAAGGCGGCTTACAGCTAAAACAAATACAAATACAAACCCAACAATGAACTTAATACCCCCCCCTTTTCTTGTAAGAGAAAATATTTTCTCAACAGGTGCTATAATTCCTGGAAGACAAAGAATAAACTCTACAATATTACTAAAGTCTTGAAAGTCTAGGCATTTTTCATTCATTTCAATTTTTTTTTAACCATCTAACAGATACAGAAATGTTTTCTTTATTCCATATATCCAACTGCCTCAGAATTGTAGATTTTATGAGGGTCCACTGATCAGATAAATGAATGTCTTCTGTTTCTGTTCATGTGATGAGTTCCTCATTCAGGCTGTCTGTATTTCTTTCCATTCAGTTGTCCTCCTTAGCAGCATCCACTTGAACCTCTCAGTGTTTCCTACACTGCACTTCCACTTGTTGATATATTCTAAGCTGGTTTCATAGAAATTCACAACTATCTCAAAAAGCTTAGCCTCATTAATTTCTCCTGAATCTACTAGCATTCTCAGTTGCTTTTTGACATCAGTAGTTACAAACACTTCACATATTCTGGACTCTAGATTATTTACAAGATTTTTAATGTTTATTGTTGCTTCTGTAGCTGAAATAGTATCTTTTTCAATTAAACTAATGTATGTTTGAAATGTAGACACTCAATCTCTTACAAATGACAACCACGATTTCAGATAGGGATCTGGTTTATTAAAAATTTAATATTTATATTAAAATGACAGGATGGTTGGGAAATATGAAAAAAATTGTACAGTCCCATTTAAAATAGTACGTATGGTCAGTCTAAATGTACCTAATGACCACAGGCTGTTTCACACTGCACAGTTATGGCAATATAATTCCATCTTAACTTCCAAGTCTCCATCCTATGAAATCCTGGTGTTCATAATTTAGGAAGAGGGAGAGATATTTAGAATTCTCAGCCAGAGAGCTCTATGCTTTGCAAGATTACAAAAAGCAACATTCATTAAAAGGCGGGCATGGCAGTTCAAGTGGAAACACAGTGCTATAAATTGATACTATGAAAGGACCTCAAGATTCTAAACAACTACAAATGGACAGATCTACCTATGCAGCAGGGCCCTGGAGCAGGACAAGAGACTGTGGCCAATTTCCAGGGATGCCCAGAGCCAGTGTAGTATAGTGGTTTGAGCCCTGGACTCAGGGAGACCAGGGTTTAAATCCCCGCCTAGCCAAGGAAATGCATTTGGTGACCTTGGGCAAGTCACACCCTCTCAGCCTTAGAGAATGTCTGTGGCAAATGTTTTCTGAATAAATTTATCAATACTTTATGACAGGGTTGCATAAGTTGTAGTCAACTGGAAGTCACATAACAAACAAACAGCCAGATGTGGTGGTCCATAGTGTTATCTCCTAGTGGGACCTATGGAACTCCTAAAAACAATGTAGCTGGACTGGTTTAAAGGATAAGATCATACATAGGAGCACAGGTATTTTTTTGTAGGGGCAAATTGCTACACACACCTCCCCCCCCCCCCCCACACACACTTCCCATCTGAGAAGGCTTTCTCATCTCATCTAACTGGTGAAGAATCACAATTTTGAATTGTTTCCTTTAAGATAAACATAAACCCTTCCCTAAAAGTTGTAAAATAGTATAGCAGGGAGAGAGCTTGGCTAAAACACTTTTCTCTGGTGTGACAGTATTTGTTTATTTATATGGAATTCCTCGTGTAAGGGAGCATTAAAATAGTGCCCACCACCTGCACGATGAACTGATATCGCATATCCTGTCACCTTCTGATTCTTCTACTTTAATTCTGTTACATGTAGTGAAAGAACCAATCATTCTACACACACATACACCAGCAGCAGCAGTGACTGCAAAATCTACTGGAAGGTTGTGGAGAAAGGACTCTGAAGAGCATCTTCTCCCTTTATTTGCAAGAAGAACTGAGAAAAAAAGAACCATAAGCCACAGCATTAGGCAAGAAAGCCCTTTATTTCACAGACTATAGAATTCCAGTTGCTGCTGTGCATAAACCTGACAAGCTATTGTACAGTGGGATTGAGATGGTCTAAGTTCCTTGATTATTTTATTATAAGGTAGGATAGAATTTATTTCCTGCCTTTCACCCCAGCCCTGGGCCTCAAAGCAGTTTAGTTTAAAAAGACACTGATAAAACTTCACATCAGTAAACTCATACAAAAGTTAAAATATAATTAATCTATCAATATAATTAAAATTTTAAAACATAACCATTAAAAAGTGAAAATAGAAACAACACAACACATTATTAAAAGTGCCTCCCTCCCTATTATTACAAATGACAAACTATTTCAAAATTGGCATAAAGATATATCTAAATTCCTATGGTCAGGGAAAAAACCCAGAGTAAAATTTAAAATATTACATGATGAAATAAACAGAGGAAGTTTAGCATTACCAAGCCTAAAAAATTACTACTATGCATGCGCGATGGACTGGGTAATGGATTGGCTGAAATTGGAAAATAGCAGACAATTACAATTGGAAGGGGCGGGCCTTAGATTTGGGTGGCATGGGTATCTCTTCTATAATAAATTGAAAGTAAACAACTACTTTAATGACCACTACATCAGAAAATCTCTATTACGAATCTGGCTAAAACTTAAACCAAGAGCCTAAGTAGACGGGCAGCCATGGGCCTCCCTGAGAAGCTGTGGATTAGGGCCAAGATATCTGCACTCCTCGGCCCCAATCCACTTCTTTTTGGGCCCTGGAAGGAGCGCTAAAATAGCGCTCCTTCCACAAGGTGCCGAAGGTGCGCCTCAAGAGGCGTTGGGCGCACCTTCAGCGTCTCTTCCGCCACAGCGTGTGCGGACACTGCAGCGGAACTATGTGTGGAGCGACGGATGCTCCGATGACGTGTTCGGGAAGGGGTTTGGGCACCCAGCATGAGGCTGCCCCTCCCCTTCCTTGCCTCCAAGACGGCATTATATAAATGAAGCTTTTTTCAACAGAACCCCACTAAGGGAATCGGAGTGGGTCACATATGAGGATCTATTGGGAAAAAAGGAAATGAAATTGAAAAAATTAGATCAATTGCGTGAGGAAGGATTTCAATGTTCCTGGTTCACATATTTCCAAATTAGAGAAAGATTTTTGCTAGACTTAAAATTAAACAATATTAAAGAAGCCAACCCAAGATTAGTAAAAATAATAAAATCAGATAATGAACATAGGACTAAGAAATTATACAAACTCTTACTGACACTCAACATGGAAGAAGAGCAAATAAAACCGCAAATGATCAAATGGGCCCAGAACATTGGACACCCGATAAGCTTAATGTAATGGGAGAAGACATGGACAAAAAGGCTAAAATATGCAGTAAATTACAATTTAAAAGAAAATTTCTATAAAATGCTATATAGATGGCATCTTATGCTATTTAAACTGTCAAAAATTTATTTTAAAAAAGGAAAACAAATGTTGGAAATGCAAGAAAGAGTTGGGCACTTACTATCATATTTGGTGGGAGTGTAAATATGCAAGAATTTTCTGGAAAGATATTCATGAAAAGGTGGAAAAGATACTAGGATTAGACATTATCAAAAGATCCAGAGAGATACCTATTGAATATAAATCAAGAAAATTTGGAAAAAGAATACGGTAGAGTCATATTGTATATGACAACTGCATCAAGGCTAATCTATGCCACCAATTGGAAACAAACAAATAAACAAAAAATCCCAGGAATAGACAACTGTATTTGGAAATTATACGATTTAATGAAGAATGATAGACTAACACAGATGGTACAGAAAAAGCCACTTAAGAAATATACGTTGGTATGGAATCCATTTATTAATTACATGAGACAGAAATGGGGTGAACTATGGGTAATGGGTTTAAAAAATGAAATGTAGGGCCTAAGCAGACTGCCAGAAATAGTGCACATTAAATTGAGGCACTGCCCTGGCTCAGTGCTAGGGAATCATGGGAACTGTAATGTATTGTGGCACCAGAGCTCTCTGACAGAGAAGGCTCAATGTCCCAGAAAAAAATACAATTCCCATGACTCCCTAGCACTGAGCCAGGGCAGTGCCTCAATTTAATGTGCACTATTTCTGGCAGTCTGCTTAGGCCTATAATCATATGAATCAGTAATTTAAAAGAGTCTTGTCCAAAATGTTTTTCTATCTATATATGCACATCTCGTTGAGGACAAAATGTCTTATTTTTGATATCTTTATTAAAACATATATTATTAGGTGATATTAATACAAAAAAAACAAGAGAAAACAGTATATAAAAGGAAAAAAGAATCAGTAGAATATATCTAGACAGGGCCTCGGCAGACAACTAATTGAGTCGTCTGTGAGACCCGGAAGAGGAGGAGCCACTGCACGAGCGGCGCTCCTTCCTCTTCCTGAGGTCGCCCTGGGAGCTGCCGGCCCTCCACACGGCTGGCGCTTCCGGGGCAACCTCCCGCCGCAGCAACCGGACGCGCTGCGGCAGAAAAGACAGAGAAAGTGCGCCCGACGCTTTTAGGGCGCACTTTCCCTGTCTTGAGGAAGGAGCGCTGATTTAGCGCTCCTTCCAGGGATGCCGCCGGAGCGCCGAGGTGCGGAGGCTGCGGCCCTGCGGCGCGCCGGCCCAGGGCATCTGGGAAGCTCTCGTCTGCTTCCCCCCGAAGTTAATTATTGTTGTTTTAAATGGAATGGGTGCTTTGTTTTGTTGATGTAATGTTGATGTATTGTGTTATGTTGTAATTGTTTTGTTTATGTTTGTTCATGTTTCCTTTTTTATAATTAATAAAAGTATTTTTTTTAAAAAGTGCCTCCCTCCCAAAAACTCTTCCCTCATTTCCAAAGGCTGGTTGAAGAAGTCTTCACCTGCTGCCAGAAGGATACCACAGAGGGGATCAGTCTAGCCTCTGTAGGCAGGGAGTTCCAGAGGCTTCATTTCTGCAATCCTTGGCTCTGATATCCATTGCCTCTGAGAGTTCTGGGGCATGGTGAAATTCCTTGCTTCCAGAACATGAAAATGGACTCTAACTCAGAAGCTGAAGCAGTGGACATGCTAGGAGGAAGTTCCAGAGCCACAGGTTTCAGATGCAGACCAGAGTGCAGTACCAGCTCTGGCAGAGAATCCTGCCCATTCAGATACAGAAGATAACTTACCCATACCTATCTTCACTGAGCGGAGACAACAAAAGGAGAGCTTGAGGAGGTCTCAGATGATTTATAGGAAATAGCAATTAACTAAGCAGCTGCTGATCTATAAATTCACAGCAATGCCATCCAGGAGTTGTCAGAGATTATCTAACCCACCTGGCTCCCATTGTGTTCCTGAACTCTGTGCTTGACCTGGGCAGTGTTGTTGATTTTGGATACCATTTACTTGACTTGGATATTGCTGAACTCTCTTGTTGGACCTGAAGCTTGTGAATGAACTTTGTTTGGATCTTAAGGCTTTTACTTGCTAAGCAAAGTAAGAGGGGTTGCAGACTGTCAATAATAGTGCAAATTGAGTCCACTTTTAGGGTTAGGGTTAGGGAATCATGGGAACTGTAGTTTATTGTGGCACCAGAGCTCTCTGACAGAGAAGGCTCAATGTCTCAGAAAAAAACAGTTCCCACGATTCCCTAGCACTAACCCTAACCCTAAAAGTGGACTCAATTTGCACTATTTCTGGCAGTCTGCAACCCCCCTAAGTGCTGAACTGTAAGCTACTGTTAGGGCTGATGCAGATCGGCCGTTTGGGGTGGCACAGAGCCACCCCTGGAAGCAGCGGATCGGGGCTGTGGCAACCCCATGCCTTCGCCCCAATCCTCTCTTTTGCCACCCCAAAAAGAGTGACAAAATGCTGCTCCTTTTAGGGGTGGCAAAAGGCCACCCTAAGAGCCGGCACCGCAGCTCTTCAGTGCCTTTTCGGCGCAATGTGTTTAAACACTGCGCCAGGAGGGTGTCCTGATGCCGTGTGGCTTGGATATGGCCGTGCAGTGTCAGGACGGTGTCGGGGTGGGGTTGGGGTGGCCGGCGTGCGGCTGCCCCACCCCAACTCCACCCCCAGGCCAGCCCTTTCGGCTGGTCTGCAACAGCCCTTACTTTGCTCATTAGCTGATGGTGAAACTCTGCTATCAGCTGTGTAGCAACAAGCCTTTGGCTGGTAGCCCAGACTGTGTTTGGACACCTGGCAGTCATTGGTACTATGAGGAATTGGGATTTACAGAATGAATCACCCAGCTTCCAGAAGAAGCATAAGAAGAACCCCTTGTTATAGTTATTGTTAAGTTGGCTGTTGTAATTACTCATACTAAAATAAAAAACAAAGCAAAACTGGAAAGCATGTGTTCACAGGCGAAGCAAAGTCCCGCATGCTATGCGATGTTCAAAAACATGGGCTGTTCAATCCTCAGAAATTTCTGGAGTTGCAGAGTTCTTCTAATAATCAAATGTCTACTTGTATAAAGAGTACAGACTGCAACTCCAGAAGTTACTGAGGATTAAATAGCCTCTGAAGAAGAATCATTTGGTGAAAAGCCTGAAACACATTGGGTTTTGTTTTTTTTAAATAATATTTCTGACCATCGCATAGCAGATGGAACTTTACTCCTCTCATTTTTCCACTTCATACTAAACTAAACACTTAACTTACCCCCTCTGCAGACCAGGGCGTCGGGGATGCCCTGATCCAGAGCGCCGGCAGAGCTCAGCCTCCACACCGCGGCGCTCCTCCAGCGACTCTAAAAGGAGCACCAAATTGGCGCTCCTTTTAGATGTCAGGGAAAGTGTGCCCTAAAAGCGGCGGGCGCACTTTCCCTGACTCAAACACCGCGGAACGTCTGGTCGCCGCAGCGTGAGGTCACCCCCGGAGCGCCGGCCGTGCGGAGGGCCGGCGACTCCGAGGGCGACCTCAGGAAGAGGAAGGGGCGCCGCTCGTGCAGCTGCCCCTCCTCTTCCGGGCCCGGAAGACGGCTCAATTAGCCGTCTGCCGAGGCCCTTACCTAGAAGCTAACTCTATTCTTAATGGGAGCCAGCAAACACCTACAAATTTTCATTACAACAAGTACCCATCCTATCTGTCCAGAGCAACAGCTGTAACAGCAATAAGCATACCTAGTGGTCTAAAGAAAGGATGAACAACAGCCTCCAGAAACTCTTTTTGCTGCTATCATTGTTGAAGTTGAGAACAGCCAGGTACTGGAGTACTTGGGTATGAGCCCAGATTCATTTGTTTGACACCATCAACAGTGATTGTTATTCTGGAGACAGAGTGCTTGCTTAAGGAAGAGTTTCATCTCTCTTACCTCAGAAATTCTTTCAAAGCAGCAGAATACTAATATGCAGAAAATATTTTCTTCAGTGCCTTTATAGTAGGATCCGTCACTGCAAAGGCAAGACATTATAGTTAACTCAAATAGGAAAGTAAAACATACGTATGTGAGGCAGAATGTGAAGAGTAAGATGGCATAATTCTTGACTGAAAGTGAGTGGCTAGAAAAGTTGTCCTGATATGTTAGGGAGGATGCAGATGGGCGGCCCTGGGCCACCCTGGGAAGTGAAGGATCGAGGCCGAGGCTGCTGGACAGCGCGGCCTTGATCCTCTCTTTTACCAGCCCGAAAAGGAGCCAGCAAAAGGCTGCTTTAAGAGATGCCGCGCAGATCTTTGGTGCCCCTTCCGGCGCAGCATGTCAGATGGCTGTGCTGGAAAGACGTGAGTAATGGCATGCGGCATCAGGACATCTTTGGGGAGGGATTGAGGCAGACGGCGTGCCCCTCCCCATCCCTGCCTCCAGGAGGGCCCAAAGGGCCCATCTGCAGAGGTCCTTTGTTTATTACAAGCAGGGAAAAGCATTTTTCAAAAGAGGAGAGTGGTTTTAAAATGTGGCCATATCTGCAGTGTTACCTACATTACAGGGGGTCCCAACAGGGTACCCACAAATTCTACTCAATGGGGAAATCAATTTAGCTCAATAGGAAGCAGCAAGAGGGCCCTGGTAATATAAAACCAGGATCTCAGCCTTTGTATAATGGTTCTAAACACAGAGAGCTCCAGGCGCATTTTCCAAATTAATTTAGGTCCAAAACACAGTGCAGAAATGATCCAGTTTGAGACCACTTTAACTGCCCTGGCTCAATGTTAGGGAATTCTAGGAACTGTAGTTTTGTGAGACATTTAGCCTTCTCTGTCAGAGAGCTCTTATGCCCCAATAAAGTACAATTCCCAGGATTCCCTAGCACTGAGCCAGGGCAATTAAATCTCTAAGTGATCTCTAAAAGATTATTTCTGCAGTGTGTTTTGGACCTCTGTTTATTTGAAATAAAGGGGCAACCACACTCACAAGTACACTCTCTCATTCACACACACAAGAACTAACAATGCAAAGGTAGAAGGTAATAGTGAGTTGCAGGGTGGCTAAGAGGAAATATTGTACCTATCTGAGGGGTAGCTCCAATTACGCGGTTACCAGAATAAGGATGGCTACATAGCCCCCTGTGACATGTGGGATGGCCGGCTATTTAGGTATCCAGCTGAAATTGAACAGAGGTTCTGTCCGGCTTCAAACTAGATTGATTTGCTATTGTCTGGGCTCATGTATTATATAGCAAGAAATGAGTCCTGAGGGCTGTGTTTCAGGAATTGATAAGCATAAGTGAAGTCACTTAAGTGAAGTCCCAGGGAAGAAGAATGGTGGGGTACAATATGCAGGAATGACCAGACAATCAGGGTGAATGTCCTCAGACAAAAAGCATTTCATTTCCAAAAGGAAACTCCCTTTGTCTACCATATGCAAGCAATTTCCAAATCCATCTCACCATCATCATTCCCTTAGTTAAGGGATTATGCTGACTTAGATCTGGGTGATCTCGGCTGAGTGTCTTCGGCTTCTCCCATGCTGAACCATCCAGATGTCCTAATATTGTATGGCTGGTTTCCTGTGCTGGAGAGCCCCCTGATGCTACTCACTGGCAACATCCCTTTCTGATATTAATTTGATATCAAGGGCTGGATCCTGGGTTACAACAGTTGACTTTGAATCAGAGAAATCTGGAATTTTACCACCATTTCCTGCAAATATTTGAGTTCAGTAAGTGGCCTTCCGAATTCTTGCAGAGCTTAATATAATCTGTGTGCAGGAAAGCACCACTCTCACTTATGAATCTCTTTAAAATATGTAAAGTGATCTCAAAAAAAGTCTTCACAAAGGTTCTTGAGGGATTTTTGCACACACTAGTCAAAACCAATGAATCATTCTTTTTCCTCCCTGTTTTTGAAAGAGAGATGTATTTGTAAGTTCACCAACAAACGTGATGATACTGTAATCATACAGCATGCCTGCAAATCATGGCATTCTCATGTTGTCTTTTTGTTTCATAGAATCATGGGACTTTATCACACAGGGAGAAAGCCAGGATTTAAGATGGAATTTAAAAGGCATTTTCTCAGCAAAGTCTTGAGATCATGGCAAAGATTTTCAGACACATCGCAATTAGAGAGGATGTATCCCGGGAAGAAACAGAAATGCACTAGCAACAAATCATTCACAGGGAAATCCCATGAATGATTTGTTGCTATAGCATTCCTGTTTCTTCCCAGGATAAGTCCTATCTAATCGTGACGTCCTCTGAAAATCTTCACTGCTATCTCAGGACTTGGCTGGGAAAATGCCTTTTTAATCCCAGCTTTCCCCCCATGTGATAAAATCCATGGAGTTGAAGGAAACCTAAAGGGTCATCAAGTCCAACCCCCTGTCATGCAGGAATACACAATCAAAGCACCTCTGACAAATGACCATCCAACCTCTGTTTATAAACCACCAAAGGAGATTCCATCACACTCTGAGGCAGCATATTCCACTGTTGAATAGTTCTTACTGTCAGAAAGTTCTTACTAATGCTGAGACAGAATCTCTTTTCCTGTAGTTTGAATCTGTTGCTCCGGGTTCTAGTCTCTGGAGCTGCAGAAAACAAACTTTGGGCCTTTGCAGACTGCTAGAAATAGTGCAAATTGAGTCCACTTTAACTGCCCTGACTCAGTGCTAGGGAATCATGGGAACTGTATTTTTTTCTGAGACATTGAGCCTTCTCTGTCAAAGAGCTCTGGTGCCACAATAAACTACAATTCCCATGATTCCCTAGCACTGAGTCAGGGCAGTTAAAGTGGACTCAATTTGCACTATTTCTGGCAGTCTGCAAAGGCCCTTTATCCATTTTCACTATGACATCCTTTCAAATAGTTAGCCAGGGCTATCATATCACCTCTTAATCTTCTCTTTTCCAGGCTAAACATACCCAACTCCCTAAGCTTCTTCTCATCAGGCATGGTTTATGAAAACCACAGCTTTACATTACTTTCTAATATGCTCTGTGAATCACTCTCTCAGGTGGGATGCAGAGGTGCGGCCCCGGGAAATGGAGGATCAAGGCCGAGGCTGCCAGATGCATCGGCCCCAATTCTTCCGTTTGCTGCATCAGAAAGGAGCACCAAAATGACACTCCTTTCAGAGGTGGCAAATAGGCCGCCCCAAGAGCCACCGTGTGGCTCTTCTGCATCCCTTCAGGTGCAGCATGTCAAGATGCTGCACAGGGAGGACATTCTGCACCGGGAGGCATGTGCCATCAGAATGTCCTCGGGGAGGGGTTGGGGCGACCGACGTGTGGTTGCCCCTTCCCTTCCCTGCCTCCAAGACGGCGCAAAGCGCCATCTGTAGAGGCCCTCGGTTGTTTGTATAGAATGATGGTTTTGATGCAGGCTAAATAGGACCTGAATCTTCAACATTTAGGTGTATCAAGAGAGAAAAATCCTTCTTGCTTCTAGACAATCCGTACTTTGGTGCCCTGTCTTTCAAGATCTCTTCCTAGTCCTCATGCTACTAATTAATAATCCCAGCCAAACTGACAACCTTCCCTTGTCTTAAAATGACAACTACTGAACACCCAGATACTTAATATTCCATGTCACTACATCAGTTCAGCCAATCAAATTAGAATTTTTACCATCACAAACAAAAGAAATACAGTAAAAATATACAGAGGCAACAGAAGAGTATTGCTAATAAGGCACAAACAATGACAGTCACAGAATAAGATGGAAGCTGCTCTGACTTCTTGTGTTGTTTTTCACTGTGTGAAATTGTGATGGTACATAGGTAAACTTTGAGTCATTTAATGTTACTAAGGAAATAGCCTTGGCTTCTGGGACAAAACTGGATATGTCTAAAGACTATGTCCAGAATATACCCTAGTAAGAGTTTTGATTGTTGTATCCTGGTTGTGAGATGCCTTCCCTTGGAAGTTGCTAATATTGGTCTTATGTTTGCATCATTAAAGTTGTTCATCCAAGCCTCTCAAAGCTAGTGAGATCATGGTTTGGTTTTACTTTATTGGAGTGTGCATTTTATTTTGATAGTTGTGTTCAATTTGTGTAGTTTTTTTTTTTTAAAGTGGTTTCTTTGATTGTACCACACTCACCCTAAGATCATTTGATAAGGATGGGCTAAAAATGTCTAGACAAAGAGAGATGTCTTTTTTGAATAGTAAAAGCCATCTCACCTGCTGCCTTCAAATATAGAACTTAATTTTAGTCATGAGAGGAGACTAACCAAATGAGGCTAACATTGGTTCCTTATTCCCAGATTCCAATTCCAGGATTAGAGGGGAAGATGTTTCAGAGTTTGTGCAAACAGAAACCGTAGTATTTCTTCTACACTGAATTCATGATATGTTTAGGGTTGGTTTTTTTCCTACAAATGTAGATCACATTCCAGAATATCAGCCTCCAGTTTTGATGGTGAATTGATAGTGAATTTAGATAGAACTGATATTTCTCAGTGAATTATAAATGACTGAACACCCATAAAATCCTCAATTCCCCTTCTCATCATAACTGGAATCTGGGTTGCATTTTAAAAGTTGGAGTAGAATTTTTTAAAAATAATACTAAGCTTGGTCTAAAAAATGTATGGAAAACTGGTCAAATCTTTATTTTGGAAGTACCACAAGTTAATAAAATAACAGGCATTTACTACAGGCAAATTTTGTGTTGCCCCAATTTACAACATTTCAAATTTACAATGTTTCTCAATAAACAAATCAATAAATGAAAAGTTCACCCTCAAAGCATAGGTCTTCCAGCCCTTTAGCAAGGCAGGAGAGTAAGATAAGATAGTGACACTGTATGGAGTTTTTGATTGGAATGGGTTCCTTTTAGCTGCCTGATTGGGAGAGTGGAAAAAGCAACTGCAGTCTTGGCATTTTTGGAAGGAAGGGGATTCATTTGCTTCTTTAGGAGGTGGTGAATGAAAGTGGGGGGAAAACTCAAATCTTGCCATTATTTGGAAGGTGCATTCATAACCTCCAAATGTGTTGAATTGGCAAAGATGGTCCTGATTAATCCTCTATCACCTAACTTTTTCAGCCGCTTTACATTGTTCCTGTTTCTTTCTCCTCTTCCCACTTTTTTCCTTTGTCCTTTGTTCACTACCATTGGTGCAAACATAATTCAAAGTGCAAAAGTAGTTTGCAGTCAATTAACTTGGGGCGGGGGGAGTGGAAGGAGGAATCTTTCCCTTCCCGGTAGGCTCAAGCAAAAGTGAACTGCTGCAGCTTCTCCTAGCTTTTGTGTTCTTCCTCAGTTATAACTTTTGCTATCTTGAGCACATTCTGATATTGCTTAGCCACATGTGTCCCAATTTCTTCTATGAAATGTTGGAAGGCATGGGCTTCCTTTACCCGCTTAGGGTGAAGGCATGAGAAGGATAAAGTACCTAGAATCTTGGCATCATTGGATAAATGGTAGGAAGAAGCTGAAATCTTGGCATCTTGGTGCAGCTCAAAGAGGTCGCCTCAGCCTACTTAAGTAAGGACTAAGCACATGGAGTCCTACCGTATAGAAGCGAGGGTTTTCTCTAGGGTGGAAAAGATCAGGTCTGAGGTTTTATGCTTTAGACCTCTTTGAGACTATTGATGGATTGAGCAAAATCACTAACTTTGTAGTTATGTCTTTTCCCACTGGTTTCCAGTGATTCCCTATGGAACTGGTTCCCCCATTTATATTATAAGTTTATTGCATGGCACTTGCAGGAGTGGGAACAGAACGGAATGGCACAGAAAGTAATGGGGTGAGAATGCAAGTTACTACACAGGAGAATGCCACCGATGCCACCAGAAGTCCCCAAGCCATTCTTCAGCCATTCCTGGCAGCCAATTTTGAAGAACAGTTCAAAATCGTTATTAAAAATCGGCTGCCATAGCACAGATGGGGAATGGCTTGGGGACTCCCGGCAGCATCAGCAGTGTTCTCCTGTGCAGTAACTTGTGTTTTCTCGCCGTTCTGTGCTGTGCCATTCCGTTCAGTTCCCATTCCTGCAAGTGTCATGCGATAAACTTATTAGTCTCAATTAGCATTGTGAATCCAGCAAAGCAACCCCAACATAGATTAAGACTCATGTGTATTCTATTCTGTATGTATAGCTGTATTTTAGCAAGGCACTAGTATGAGGTGCAGTGAAACAGATTCTTTCCTGTCCTTGATCCTGAATAGCAGTCATTTGATAGATCTTTTGAAACTCTGTATAATGACAACTAGTATCTAAAGTTATGCAAGTAATCTGGAGCTTTGATGTTTTATAAGCTACAAATGAATGTATGCCTAAGCCTTTACAGGTGTTTCTTGAAAAGAACAGCTACTTAATTGGGCATGAGGGGTTTTTTTAAACATGTTAAATCATGTACATCAGATTTTGAGTTTAGTTGCCAAATTTGCAGCATGTGTATAAGAATAGTACCAGAAATTCCAGTTCTAAATCTGCCAGTTGTGGAGCACTTGTAAATATTTTAACCACAATGACAGTTTAAATAATCCACCTGAACAATGTACTGCATCCAAAGGTTTCACACCATAAATTGTAAACAAATGATGAGTGATGCAAGTGAAAGTGATTTTATTAACATATTAATTAACTTTTAATAGGTTGTTCTCAGAAAGTGTTTTATAAGATTTGGGAACAGCTGGTTAATTTGTTGCTCCTTTATATGAGCATGTAGCAATCCTTATGCAAACTCCTCTCTTGTGACACATATTTGTGACAGTTAGATTGATATATTCTTCTAAGAGCAATAACTGATATTGTAAAGGCAACAAAGGGTAAATTTCAGACACTGTATTGACTGTAAAGCATCTTGTTTTTGAATAATAAATGAATTACAAGCTTAACAATAATCTAATTATAGAGAGCTGGTCTGACAGATAGAAAACTGTCCAATGAATGTGCTCACAGCTCTTCCCTTCCAGTAATGGCACATATTGTGAGAGTCTTGTCCATTGTTGACTTATCATAGAAAAGGAAATCTCCATAAAAGGCAAGTGTGGTTAGCAATGACCCCTATACTCATTTCACATTACTCTGAATAGATGCAACATAAGGACTTTGAGAGGTTTCCAAAGGATTTCTTTGTATATAATTTTTAGAATTGCTTTGAAATCTCAGCCAAGATTGTCTGGTGGGCTGCTCAAATGCAGACTTAGCATCTCTACTCACCATCTTTCCCATGCATAAGGAGGCCCTGTATTTATGGAGTTCTCCTATGCCCACAAAGTGGGTAGTTAAAATATGCAGAATAATGATGCCTTTGCATTTTAATTTCTTGGTGATTTACATAATACAGGGAGCCCTTGATAACCATTGGCATTTGGTTCCCCTGTGAATAGCAGAATCTGTGGATGTTTAACTTCTGTTAGATACAATAGCGTAGCAAAATGGTGTCCCTTATACAAAATGGTAAAATTAAGGTTTGCTTTCTGGAATTTATATTTTCTAAAAAAATATTTTCAAACTATGGATGGTTGAATCTGTTGGATACAGAGGGCCAGCTGTAATAATTTTTTTTCTACTATAGCAGAGGATGGGCTTGAAAATCATTCTACAGCCATTGTTAGACTATTTCAAATGTTGTGGGCAGCAAATGTTTCTTTATCTTTTCAAACTGAAATGTTAGATTGAGGGGGACATTACTTTTGGGATTCTGCTAAGTACATCAGAGAATGGTGACTGAGCATATGCTTTTATTTATTTATGTAGATCTCTCTTTTTAACTGGGATTCACAATGCAATGTACAGAATGTACACATGCATGCACAAACAATTATATATGAAAAATACAACAGAGGAGGAGTAAATTAAAACCACAGAGTTAGCATTAAAACCCACAGCTCATTATCAAAGCCTCCCCTCAGAAGAACAGTTATAATTACCTGATCAAAAGGGGAAAGCTATAAGATGTTAAAATGCCAACAGGAAACTTTAGGGCTGCCATTATAAAGACTAGTCATGGCCACTGGCTTAACCCACAGAGGAGCAGTTGAAAAGATTCTCAGTGCTAGATTTGAGGAGTGGGATGGCAGTGTGAGACTGAAAGGGCCTATCACAGCCCTGCACAACTTTTAGATCTGATTCCCAACATTTCAAATCAAATCAGACTTCAAAGCAATTCTAAAAAATATATACAAAGAAATCCCTTGGAAACCTCTCAAAGTCCTTATGTTGCATCTATTCAGAGCAATGTGAAATGAGTATAGGGGTCATGACCAACCACATTTGCCTTTTAAGCACTTGGTGCCAATCAAACAATATTGGTTTAAGTGGCTCAGTCATGAAACACAGTGCAGTTGGCCCTCGGTATCTGCTGAGAATCTGTTCTGGACACCACCACTCCATGGATACCAAAATCCACAGATGCTCAAGCCCGCATTGTCCCCAATGGCATGCGTGCACATGACCACAGTGTCATTGGAGACAATGAAACTTAATAGTGGCACAGCTGTGTGCACGCACTACCACTGGACAATAGGGGCTGTCTCTAATTGTGGCATGGCCTGTGCTCTTGCCACTATTGGGGACAACGTGGACTTGAGCATCCATGGATACTTGAATCCACAGATGGCATATCTGCGGATACTGAGGACTGACTGTATAAAACAAGTTCATAAGTCAAAAATGACTTGGAGGCACACAACAACAATATATTCGTCATGAAGTTATAACAGTGGTTCTCAAACTGTGGGCTGGGATGGGGGGGCACAAGAGTTGCTCAAGGAGGCAGGAGACTTGGAGGCTCTGACCACTCCTGCTCCTTCTGTTCTTCCCAATTTTTTTCTGTCTTGGAGGGGAAGAGAAAGGAGAGGAGGGTGCTTGGAGCAGCCATCTCTGCCTGAGAGAGGAGGAGGCAGAAATGGGGAAAGTAGCTGGGTTATGGCCTCTGGCAGGAACCATCCTGAGCTGCTGCTGCTTTTCCCTTCACCCATCCCTTCACTGCCTCAGTTCTTGGAATGAGAGGCTGCTGCATGAATATATCCATGAATATACATGAATGTCCAAATGAAAATGCACACTAAACAAAATATTTTTATTCCTATACTATGTTGAGCATGGGGGGGGGGTGTCCACATGTAGATGTAAAGGGTGTCACAAGGATAAAAAATCTGAGAACCATTGAAGTATAGCATACCCAAGAAATCAGAAAAACTGTGTACTTCAAGATATAGACATGCTTCAGATTACAAACTAAAACATTGCTCAGTATTGCACAAACTCTCAACTCAGCTGATTCGATACTAATTCCATTACAGGGTGGAGTAGTTCTGACTGCCTATCAGTGCAATCAGTATCCAGCCCTCAGGTTCTTTAAACCAGATGTGGGCAGAAGGTAGATTGGGCTCACATGGTAGATCACTGGATGATATAAAACACATCGGCATGAGTTTCTAACTCCCAATGCCTTAACAACAACAGCAATAACAACAATGAACTAGCTTTTCTCAACTTAAACAGTGTATTGAAATGAAGAAAATGTGGGGTAACTAGGAGGAGATATCTATAAAACCTTCAATGCTGCACTTTCTTTTATTTTATCTGAACTGGACTGTGGTATTTTTTAATTTGTTATTTTATTCTGTAAGCCTTCCAGATAGATTTGTTATGGGGGGGGGGGCTATAAATAACAAATAATCTGAAATAAAGTGTTTCTAAAACAAGTACATGATATGTACCTGAGGAAGTAAATTCAAGTCTACAAAAGCGTATGCTACCAACTTCTTTCTTTCAGTTAGTCTTAAAGGTGCTACAAGATCCCTTTGCATACTGATTTTCCAGACTAACTATGGACCTTATCACATGGAGGCAATTGCTTAAATCCTGTGCAGAAATTGGATTTTAAAATTAAAAAACACACCACAAAAGCAGGTTGTTTTTCAGATGTGTTTGTGTAAAGGAGAAATAATGCAACATTAACCTGAACGGAAAGTTGACAAAACCTGCTCCTTTTTACTTTCAGAAGTTCCCGAATTGCACTGAGAATCTTTTCAACTGCTCCTCTGTGAGTTAAGCCAGTGCAGCCCTAAAATCTTTGGTGACTTTCCATTCAGATTAATGTTGCGTTATTTCTCTTTGATGCCAACGTCATGTGAAAACCAACCCGCTTTGCAAGTTGTTTTCATTTTAAATCCAGTTTCTGCCCAGGTTCCGTCCCGTATGATAAACTCCTATATGTATTTGAATTCTTCCTACTGATATGCAGAATGAACTGATGGGGAACCAGCCTCCATTATGCACTGTCTAGCATCAGCTAGGTAGCATCAGCACAGTTCACAAAGTAATTCACAGTTGACATCAGTTTGTAAAATAAACTCCGGCTGATGAAGAAACATGAGAAAATCCAGACATCAAGAGTGAATTTTCAGCACAAAATAAGCTTCAGGGGCTGGTGACTAAGGAGGGATGCAGACCGGCACTTTAGGCCAGCCTGGGACGCCGGCCGCCCTGACTCCACCTTGACTTCATCCTGACACCACACACCCGTCCACATGGTGCATGTCATCAGGGCACCCTCTTGGTGCAGCGTGCATACATACTGCACCAAAGGGGTGCAAAATAGCCACGTCAGCAGCTCAAAATGCATTTTTTTTGCCGCCGCCAAAAGTAGTGGCATTTGCCCACCCTTTTGGGGGTGGCAAAAAGGAGGATCAGGGCCATGGTGTGTGGTTGCTGCAGCCCCGATCCACCACTCCCAGGGGTAGCCCAGAGCCACCCCTTATGGGCCTTCTGTCCTAAATGTTTAGGTTTGCAATGCAGGATTTACGTCCAGTTCTAATGCCAAATTAACATGGACTAGATCCATTGCAAACTGGCTCTAGGTCAGTAGTTTAGTAAGTATGACCATAGCCTTGATCCTTGCAGAGGACTATAATAGCATGGTAAAATTCATGGAATAATGTAGGAAAGGGAAGTGCTGTAGCTCAGTGGCAGAGTGCATGCCCTGAATGCAAAAGGTTCAAACTGTGACTTTTCTTATGTCTACCCGATGCTCAGTTTCATGCATTGGCTTTAAACAGCTTCTCCTCTATTAACAGCAGAAGTAGTTACCAATGGAAGGGGTAGGAAGTATAAGGCATCTAATTGTGCTGGTATGATGAACAATAATACATTTGCTTTGCTCCCTTCCTGATGTGCCTGATCTTGGGGATGTACTATAGGTTAAGTATCCCTTATCTGGCATTCCAAATTCCAAAATACTCCAAAATTCAAAAATTATTCATGTTGGTGGCTGAGATAGTGATACTTTACTTTCTGATGGTTCAATGTACACAAACTTGGATACATGCAAAAAAGTATTTTAAAATATTGTGCATACATTTTGTGGACATGGTGGCTCAGGTGACTAAGATGCTAACTCTATTGATTGCAAGATCGGCAGGTCAGCAGTTCAAGGCCCAAGTGCTGCATGATGGGGTGAGCTCCCATCACTAGTCCCAGCTTCTGCCAGCCTAGCAGTTTGAAAGCATGCAAATGCAAGTAGATAAATAGGTACCACTTTGGTGGGAAGGTAAACAGTGTTCTGTGTAGTCATGCTGCCCATATGACCACAGAGTCATCTTTGACAACTCTGGCCCTTCAGCTTAGTAATGGAGATGAGCACCACCCCCTATGGTCAAACACATCTTGGCAACAAAGGGCCTTTTATCTTTACCTATGTATAAATTTACCTTCAGGGTATATATATAAGGTGTATACAAAACATAAATTAATTTCATATTTAAACTTGGGTTCCATCTCCATGATATCTCATTCTTTATATGCAATTATTCCAAAATCCAAAATCCCAAACACTTCTGGTCCCAAGCATTTCGGATAATGGAGACTCAGCCTGTACAAGATGTGCTTAACACTAAAGGGAGAGGGAGGAGCCATGAGTGATGGTGTAAGGAGCTGAGATTGCATTCTCCTGAAAGCCAAAGCTTAACAAGCCAAATAATTTATTCTAAATGGAAAAAGACTGAGTAATTATAAATAAACAAATTGGAATATGAGGAGAATAGAATGGAACTGCCTAATTAAAGATTTAATGAGAAGAAAGATAAATAATTGGCATTTTTGTTTTCTGCAATTGCTGGCTGGTTGTCTGCTAAGCTGATCGGAAGTTGAGATTTACAAAACAAAATTAAAGTGAAACAGTTTAAAAATGAATGTATCGGATAATGTGGGATTTGAAGAATTGAACACTAAAATATTAATTAAAGAACAAACAGAGAGGAAAACATAATAAACCGCATGTCAGCAGTTTGAGACATAACATAAATAGATTAGAAGTTGGCAGATGTCCAAAACTCAAAAAAGAGAACAAACAAACAGTTTTAAGTTGGAAGAGACAATCTGTACATCCATCAGATAAGGCGTATGCACACTTAAGAAAAGTAAACTCATCAGAGAATTTCCAGGCTCATAATAAAGCAACGCAGAAAGAGAAATCTGGATCCACTGGCACAATGCAAAAAGCTAAGAGCTAAGCCTAAAGCAGGGGTAGGCAACCTTTCCCCTTTAAGGGCCGAGGGACTTCAGCTCCCAGAATCCCAGGAGCTATTGGCCAACATGGGACTATTGGCCAACATGGCTGAGGCTTCTGGGAGCTGAAGTCCCTCGGCCCTTAAAGGAGAAAGGTTGCCTACCCCTGGCCTAAAGCTCTAGGCACCCAGCCAGATAGTGGAGATGCCAAAGGGGATGAAATGAAAACATGGGGAAAAATAAACTCATTGCAAGAAAAACAAAAAGTTCAATAGAAGATAACTTTGGAACATTCATCAAGACTGGACTGATTAGAACAAAAAACCATTGACCTGCAGGACTACAATAGAAGAAATAATCTTCGTATCCATGGTTTTCCTGAGATGGCAAATGAAACACCGAGGACCTTGAAGAAGAAACTCTTAAGTGGCTACAAAGTATGGTTCCTCAGATTACTTGGAGGAACAGGATGTGGAATGTCTGCGTAGACAACAACTTTAAAAAGAGGCCTGGTTCCCAGAGACGTAATCTTGAGAGTAGCAAGCTTTTATAAGAAAGACCTTTTAATGCAAGAAATCAGGAAACTTTCAAGATCACTGAAATATGGGGACACGGTAATTGAAATCTTTGCCCAGAGACTATCAATTGGAGAAAAGGAGTCAAACCATGTATTGCAGTTCTGCAAAAAAAAAAAATGGAATATGATATAGTTGGATTTGCCCTTTTTTAAAAATTTCATTGGAAAGGGAAGCAGCATAAGATCTATTCCCTGGAACAAGTAATGGATCTGTTAAAGCAATTAAATCTGGAGCAGCAAGAAGAAAACATCAGCAAGGGTGCAACTGGTGGAGTCAAGGAACCATAGACGATAAGGTCAAAGACAATAAAAATAAAACAATTTAAAAAAAGAACTCTAGAAAAAATGACATAATAGAAGAGACAATTAATAAACAATCAGGAGGAGGAAAATGGATTATACACTGACAATTGTGGCTTTTTCTCCCCCCCCCCCTCCGGTGGGCTAGTAAAAGCCATGAACATGGTTGGATACCTTGGGGAAGGAGGGGAGTAGAAATGTATATGTGGGCAGGGGAAAGGGAAGGGAAAGGAGGGAGGAGGGAAGGAAGGAAGGAAGGAAGGAAGGAAGGAAGGAAGGAAGGAAGGAAGGGCTGGGTGTAGGGGCATCACACTGAAGAGCCGATTTAGAAGATTTAGAAAAGTAATATGGTTAATAAAGTAAGGATTGCAATGTTAAACGTGAAAGGATTGGGGTCTGTAATTAAAAGAAAGAGGATAGAATCCTTGTTGAAAAAGAAAGCAGATATGAACTTAAACTGAATTGGGTTGCTACTTATGAAAAAGCATATGGTACTTCAAAAGCAAGAAAGGTAGCAACCATAATATCTAAAAGATGTGGTTTTAATGTTTTAAAAGTTTAGAAAGATAAAAAAAGGAAGATTTGTACTTATATAAGGAGCAATGGGGGGGAGAAAAGTATTTCTTGGTCAATGGGTATGTTCCAAATGAGAAACAAAAAATGTTATGAAAAAGTATTTAAGGAATGGAGGATATACATGGAGATTATACAATTATGGCAGGAGATTTAATATGGTTATGGATAAGTGGAAAGATAAATCAGACCCAACAACAAGGGACAGATTCAATAATAGTCCACTGAGGACGTGGACAAGCTACTTGGTAGAGTGAGGAAGACAACCTGCCCTCTTGATCCTTGCCTTTCATGGCTGGCCGTCCAGGGGTGGGGGGATGCCTTGATGGTGTTTCTTAAGGACATCATCAATGCATCCCTCAGGGAAGGACATGTTCCATCTTGCTTAAAGGAGGCAACGGTTAAGCCGCTTCTGAAAAAAACTTCCCTGGACATGAACAACTATAGGCCGGTCTCTATGTTACCATTCTTAAGCAAAGTGATCAAGAGGGCGGTTGCTCTTCAACTCCAAGTGGTCTTGGTTGAAACCAATTATCTAGACCCATTTCTAACTGGTTGTCCTCAACTACAGCCAGCCTCAGTTCCCACAGCTGCTAGGGATGAAAAGGGTAAGCTGCAAACAGCAAGGCCAGCCACAAACCTTCCTGTAGTTGAAGCACCAGCAAAGCAGAGTCCAGAAATCAGCATCAGTCAGTCTAAGGTCAGGGCAGGCAGCAATCAGCAAAGGTCCAGTCCGGTCCAAGGTCAAGGCAACAGAGTTCCACAAGGCAAGAGCGAAAGGCACAAAACAGGAAACAAGGAGCCACACTGACCGTAGTCTCCCAAGGAAACTACAATAAATCTTGGCACTGAGGAAGCCTCTTGCAACTGTTTAAATAGTCAAATCCTACCTCAGTGCCAGCTGAGGCTTGTTCAGCAGCTGCTTTTCAGCTAGTCTTCTGGACCTGCGACTGCCAGCACTCTCAGCTCTCCTCTGCCTAAAGGAAAGCACTGGCTCTGCTGTATCCGCCTGCTTCTCCCCACTAGGCAGCTGAGCCTCCAAGGAAGGAGCACTAGGACCTGGCTGCTCTGGGGCTGGGAGAACCGGGCTTGGCTCAGACAGAGCAGAATGAGAGCCAGGTGGAGCCTGCATCTCTTCCTTCTCTGGAGGAGACACATCCTCCTCCTCGTCCTCCGAGTCCTCCTCAGGGCTGACCATGACATCGGTTTTAGGACAGAATTTGGAGTTGAGACTGCCATGGTTGCCTTGACCAATGACCTGTGTCTGAGCATCGACAGGGGTAGTGTGACCTTGTTGGTGCTTTTAGACCTCTCAGTGGCTTTTGACACGATAGATCATAGCATCCTCTTGGATCGCCTGAGGGGGTTAGGAATCGGAGGCACTGCATTGCGGTGGTTCCGTTCCTTCCTCTCGGGCAGGTCCCAGAGGGCGAGGCTTGGGGACAGTTGCTCCAGTAAAAAGGAACTTACTTGTGGTGTCCCGCAAGGCGCCATCCTGTCCCCGATGTTGTTCAACATCTACATGAAGCCGCTGGGTGAGATTATTCGGAGCTATGGGGCTGGATGTTATCAGTATGCTGATGACACCCAGATCTATTTCTCCCTATGTCAATCATCAGCCTTGAATTCCAATGGCGTCTCTCCTCTCAATTACTGTCTTAAGGCAGTAATGGGTTGGATGAGGAAAAACAGATTGAGATTAAATCCAGACAAAACGGAAGTGCTCACAGTAGCAGCCCCAAAACCAAGGATTGGGTTGCAACCTCCAGTCCTGGATGGGGTCATACTCTCCACGAAGGACTATGTTCGCATTCTGGGGATGCTCCTTGATTCGTCACTTCAGATGACGCACAGATGAATGCGACAGTCAGGAGCACCTGTTATCAGCTTCAGCTGATACGCCAGCTGCGCCCTTTCCCTGGAAGTAAGGGATCTTGAGACCCTGGTGCACGCGCTAGTAACCTCTCATCTGGATTTCTGTAATGCGCTCTACATGCGGCTACCCTCATGCATGTGTAGGGTTGTTGCCCTTTTTTTTTCTTATAGAATTCTTCATTCCTGTGGTCCTCCAGATTTTATTGTGGTGGCTGGGGCTAATTAAAGCAGAAGTCCAACATCCATCTGGAGAGCTATTTGTTCATGATGGGAGTCTTACTCTAATAAACCTACAAGGCATTGAGTTGGGGGTGTCTACTAGAAAACATACAGACATGCCTATTATCCAATCAGACACTTGGATGCCAAGAATCTTTCACAAGTCAATAAACGTGTGTCTTTGTGATTTCAAAATGCTAATATCAGTATAGTCCTGAAATCTTAATCTCAGTTTCCTATGATTTTGAGATCATAAATTTGCTCTTGGCAGGAAATTTCTGAAGTCATTGAACAGGCCCAAGTAATGCTGGGTGTTGAACCACACCTCATCTTTAGTTGTTATGTAAGACTATATATTTTACTTTAAATGATCTCACAAGAGTCTCTTTCTCTCTCTCCTCCCTTTTTCTCTCTCTCCCTCTTTCTTACCCTCCCCTGACTACACTTTTTCCTATCTGATTCTCAGCAGCGACCAGTCAAGCAATCTTTGAGTTCCTCCATGTGCAGAGAGTCCCACTGGAAGTGCCTCCTCCTCTCCATTCTTATGTATGGCTGCCTGGGGGCTGTTGCTTGGTGCCAACTCACCCAAGTCACTAAGCTCAGTTTTGATACCTCTTTCAAAGGCAAATCTATGACCTACCATGACAGTCCTTGCTCTGATGGCTATGTGTATATTCCATTAGCCTTTCTTACAATGCTGTATGTGGTTTACCTGGTGGAGTGTTGGCACTGTCGTGCCAAAAGTGAACTTCAATACAAGGCTGATGTGGAAAGTGTTTATGACCGAATTGCCAGAATGAAGCAGGCTACACCATGTATATGGTGGAAAGCCATAAGCTACCACTTTGTCCGACGAACTCGGCAGGTGACTCGATACCGTAATGGGGATGCTTATACAACCACCCAGGTCTACCATGAACGAGTCAATACCCATGTGGCTGAAGCTGAATTTGACTATTCCCACTGTGGATTCAAGGACATCTCTAAGGAGCTCATGGGCCTGGAGCAGTATTCAGCCACAAAATTAAAGTTCACCAAATGTTTCAGTTTTGCCAACACAGAGTCCGAGAATTCTTACTTGACACAGAGAGCTCATTTCTTCACAGAGATTGAAGGGCTGGATGACTACATGGAAGTCAGAGAAGGAATGAAACTCAAAAACATAGACTTCAAGGAACTCATGATGGCCTATGGAGACCCAGATCATCTCCCATGGTACATCTCCCACTATACTTTCTGGGTGGCTGCATTGATGATGATCTCATGGCCACTGAGAGTTTTCATAGAATATCGGACTGCATATGTGCACTACCATGTGGAGAAGCTCCTTGGGGTCGAATACAGAGTGCCTACTGTGGCAGAGGAGCCCTTGTATAGATACCGCATACCCAGGGTTAGCACTCAGGACAGCACTGAACTTGAGTGGCACATCTGCACCAATCGCCAGCTCATTCCCAGCTATTCAGAGGCCATGCTCATGGACCTCACAAATTCTCCCACGTACAATGGCTACTCCATGTGCAGATACAGTGAAATCACTCATGGCTGTCAGCATTGCCATCATGCCTCTAGTACCTCCTCCATCTTTTCTCGCCATGCTTTCCACAGCTGCAGTGGAAATTCACAGCTCTCTCTCAACACCAGCCGCTTCTCCTTGTGCCGGATTCATGGCTCTCACAGGACAGGCCTCTGGAGAAGTCACAGCAGCAGTATCGCTGACCGTGGCTGCCAGGATGAACAGTGCTGCTCCCACTCTAGCCAGCTGGCCATCAATGAAAATCCACCAACTTATCATGATGCTCGTTTTTTCCCTGTGCTAATTGTCCATAGGGCAGAAGGACAGGAAAGGAGGCACTTCTACCTGCGCCGTGCATCCTGCCTGGAGACTTCACTGTGAAAATGCTTCCCGTCATGCTGCTAGGACAGCATCACTTCCTGAAAACTAGTTTCCAGTACTAGTGATACAACGTAACTGATTCAAATCCCAGTTGTCCATTTCTCCCAATATGGAGACATGCTCACCTAGAAATCTCTGGAGGATAAATTCTAAGCTGAAGGGTCAATTAACATATTTGTTAATGAGTTTATTACACTGATATCCTGCTGTTCCTTCAGATCGTTCAGGAAACTGTCTGTGGGGTCATCCTATCAGGTGAGCCTAAATGACTTTGTCCAAGGCCAATCAGTCAGATTCCAGAGATTTAATACCAAATATCACCCCTCAAAGTCACCACACTATCTGCTACACCACACCAAACTAGTAGTAATTCCTATGTAGTTATGACACTATAGTCTATACTTTATAGTTCCATGCAGTCTTTTTAATCAAAGCAGAGAAACATTCATTTATAGATCTGCAGACATAATGGAAGCATTCATCAGAAACCAACCTCACCTTCTCCTCTCAAATCTCACTTCACTTTCCTCCAGAAATATACTTTCCCCTTTGTGTTTCATGTCATCTATCTCCTTCCAATGTTTTCTCCAGTTCTTATAATCATGGAAATATATTAATTTGAGTTTATCCAAGTACTTTGAAATCATCAGTGTATTTGATGTTCTCCATCCATCATACTGAGAAGGAAGTCAGTGCCATAGAAAAAGCCAATTATTCCCCCCCCCCTTTAAGACTATGCTTTTGAGCTAGCCCTACATATCATATGCATCCTGCAAATTAATAGCAGAAGGTGAATAGCAGACAAGTGAATGGTATTCATCCTCGCCCGTCCTCAGTTTAGTAGAAAACCCTGCTTCGCTTCCTACTCTGCACTGATAAAAATATATAATGAAACCTTGTTTAAGTGTTATATTGAGTACACTATAGTATCCCAGTCAAACTATGATTCTTGCTAGAGTATTGTTAACTAAAAATATCTCTATTAAAGAGCTTGGCCAACCTGCTTCATATGCTTGCTCTGATCTCTTGAATACTCCTACAACATGAAAATAAATTATTCTCTTGTCTTATGACAATAGGACCATGACAATGTTTCCCCATTTATAGTAACATGAAGAGCAAGATAGTCATCCTCCCTGACCTGCTGTAACATTCAGTAATGTGGGAAAAGGGGGAACCATTTTCTTTGCTGTTGCTCCAAAAAAGGAAGTGCAGAATACAAGTCTGAGATAGGTGATGGATTTAGTCTACGTTTGACTGCAAAGGCCCCATATCTTCCTATCTAACATTATCTCTGTCTTAGCAGAGCTTTCTTCCCTTCCCTTAGTAGTATCATCTTCTGGTTTTTAAATGTTTTGTTTAAAAACTCTTCCTTCTGTTCTTCCATCCTCTCTCTGTCTCACTGTTAGATGTTTCAGTACATCATGTTCTTTCACTCTTTCCAAGATTACAATGTGAACACCTGTCACCTAGTTCAAGTGCTTTTCTCCATTTTCAGGCTACAGTCAGCCAGTATCATTTAAAACTAGGGTAGCCAGAGTGAAAATTGGAGATGGCTCCTGTATGTTTAATGGTTGCATAGAAGAGGGAATTTCAGTAAATATTTCTTGTCACATAATCAGGTAACAAGTAATACCTGCTGAAATACCCTCTTCTGTGCAACTATTGACAGGTGCAAGAACTGTCTTCAGTTTTCACTCTGGCGATCCTACTTAAAAGAATTTCCATTCAACATGGATTTAACTAGGCACGTGATCTAGACAGCTAGATACTATTAACTGGTGCAAACAGTAATTTGTACTGCTCAGCATCTAGTCCCATGCCACTACATGCAAATTGCTTCCTTGCTTTATTTATTTATTGCATTTACCTGCTTTTGTTCTCCCAGTGTGGCGCCCCAGGTGGCCTCCAAACAATAAAACAAAATTATCTAGAAACATAATAAAATTAAAACACAATTGAATCAAACAATATAAAATCATTAAAAACAAACACAAGTTAAACCTGAGAACTGCCACCAAGAAGTTTCCCTCAAACGAATTAGTCATTAAAAGCCTGCTTGAACAAGAACTTTTTTGTCTACTGGCAAAAGGAGAGCAAAGAGTGGGCCAGCTTAGCCTCCTGTGGAAGGAAATTACACAGGCTGGCAGTGTCCTCACCAAACAGACCTGCAACAGTGGTGGGAATCAGTGAAAACCCTTCCCTTTTGAGTTTAAGATTCTGGCAGTATTGTACAAGGAGATGTCATCTTTCAGCTAGTCTGGACCTAAGCTGTATATGGTTTTATAGGTAATGATCAGCACTTTGAACTGTGTCCAGAAATGAACTGGTAGCAAGTGGAACTATTTCAACAAGGAAGTTACATGTTCCCTAAATGCCTCCAGTAAGCATTCTGGCTGGAGCATTTTGATGTACGACACGGGATACTATCCAAAGTTGTTGGAAACAACATTGATACCTGTGTGTACCACAGTATCACTGACTGCTGGTGTAACAACTGAAGGCCTTTGATAAAATGACAGAACAAAAGTGGGGATATGTATCAGTGTTGGGAGTCTAGTCTTATGTAGGAAGGAGGGAGGAGTCATAATTTATAGGGAGCAAAACACTTTAAAAACTTTGTATACTTTACAGGCCTTATATTTCGGGGCCTTAAAAGAAAGCAATAAAAAGTGGAGTTATGGGTCACTCTAATGGCAATTCTACAAATAGGAAATTGTCACTGAAGGTCTGGTTTATACTTGTATATATTCCATGTGATGTTTCCCTGACTACTAAATACTTGATCACTCTCAGCCAAAAGTGTGGATAGCTCCCCTGGGAAGCATTGTATTTGAGTTGACAGTAGATGATATGAAATATTTTCCTGCAGTGGTCAATTGTGATAGCTACTCATACCTGTAACCCACGCCTTGAGACTGTTGCTAATTAATGTCAGTGGTGAACATGTGAACCAGAAAGTTATCCAAAGTCACCCAGGACTTTGCAAAGGTTTGAAATTAGGTCATTAACCAATGCTCTGCTCATTGGATCATATGAACATCCTGCTCAGATCACTCAGTGGCTCATATGTAAACAGCCTAAGCAGCTAATGCGAAATCAGGTCTATACACATTGACTTCTGTTAACAGAAAAAGAAAGCAGACCTCGCTGTAGCTTTCTCATTTTCACTCACTTTAGATAACACTAGGAATTGACAATCCTGTCAGCCATTGTTGCTCTAATCTTTAATCACTCTGTCTTTACACTCTGGATTTAAGGCTACTGGATTAAAGTATTCTTTAGTGTCAGTGAGAAGCAGGTTGCTTCCTCTTGTCCTCAGAAGCACAGAATGTGGATTGTTAATCTACATACTTTGGTTGATACATCGTGCAGGGACTCTGAAAAGCAGGGCTAGAAACAAGGGTTTCTAATTTTTTTAATATTCTCAGGTATAGCTGTGGAGCACCACGACCCAAATTTCTTTCCATTCAGCACTTTCCACATACCAAGGAAATCTCAGAAAGCAATGTATATAGATCACAAATTATAAAATCATGCAGTGGGAAGGTGCCTTGGAGATCATTCATTCCAAACCTTTGCACCCTGCAGGGTCTGCACTACATTACAGCATTCCTCACAGATAGTCACAATTCTCTATTTTAATACTGCTATCACAGGAGTATTAACCCATAGTATTAACCCACCATAGTTTGTCCCACTTCTGAACAGTTCTCACTGTAATGTCTAGAAGAAGTATGTTCCCCCGCAGTTTCCTTGCACTATTTCTACTTCTGCCCTCTGAAGGCAAAATAAGTCTGTCCCATTTTCTGCATAAGAGTCTTTGATATTTGAATACTGCTATCAGCTCTCCCCTTAAACATACCCAGTGCTTTCAACTGTTTCTCATAGGAGTTTGCTCCCAGACTCTTAACTTCCGTGTTGTTCTTCAGCATCCTCATTGCTCTTTTGTGAATGCATTTTAACTTGTTAATTTCCTTCTTAAACTTGAGGGACCCAAAACTGATCACAAAACTGATTAAATCTATCCCTACTAATGCAGAATATAGCAGAACCATTACTTCCTTGGATATCATGCCTCTGCTAAAGGTGGTATTGGTTAGTTTCTGCATCATTGCCTTGTATTAAGCCTGTGGTTCACTTCAAAACAGCTAAGTCCTTTTTGTATGTGTTGTTAGCAAGCCAGGTCTCTCCCATTCTATGCATGTGTTTTTGATTATTTTGTGCCTGTGCACAAAATAATTTACATTTATCTTGGTCATATCTCTTCTTTTTAATTCCAGCCCTGTGTTAGATCCTCTTGAATATTGATCTTGTTTTTATGACATTGACTATCTCTCCTAGGTTTATGTCATTTGCACATTGGTTGAACAGCACATGACTGAGAACAAAGTCTGCAGCTGGTTTGTTCCTCAGCATTTGATGAGTATGGCTGCTCAACCAGCTGTGGATCCACCTAATTATTGTATCATCCAACCCATATTTTTCCTGCTTGGCAACAAGGATATCATGGGAAACCTTTTCAGTTGCTTTGATGCAATCAAGATATAATATATTCAAAGCATTCCAATGATCAAAGAAACAAGTTTCTCTATCAAAAAAAGAGAAATGTTTGGTCTGAAATGACTTACTCCTTTGGTCTGAAATGACAAATCCATGTTGACTCATAGTAATCAAATCAATATTTTCTAAATGCTAGATTAACCACTTAGTAATCTCTTCTAGAATATTGTCCATCATTGACATCATGCAGATTGGTTCATCCTTTTCCCCACTTCTTGAAGATGGGGACATTTCACTGTCTTCAATCTTCCAGTACCTCACCTGTTCTTCAGAAATTCTCAATGAGAACAAGACAGAAGCTCTGAAATGGTCTGCAAGCTCCTTCAGCAAGGGATGTAATTCATCCAGCCCTCCAGGCACATGAGCTAATTTAAAGTAGCTAGGTGTTCTCTAATCAAATTCTTACCTGTAAGTATCTCCTGTTTGTCCTCCTCCTGGGAAGTGTTTGTGATTGTGCTTTCAATATTTCAGTGTTCAGAATCATTTATCCTTCTTGAACTCTTCTTCCTTTCAGGATTTCTAAACTTTGTCATTCATTTTCATTCCTGTTTTCTCCTTGACTGAGTGATTGGCAATTATTGACAAAAATGTGATTTTGTTTTCCCTCACTCTTATCTTCTTTACTGAAATGCTTCCAATGGAGCTACCATTCTCAGTTATACATTATGTACCAATATATATCTTCTTTACTTATGATGCTACTCTTTGTCTTTTTGATTTAATCTATTCCTTTTGAACAAGGGATATCCTTGATTCCAATCATTAATGTCATCCGTCTATGTTTCAATAATTCCTGTGACACTGTACATATCATTACCTTGTATAGAGATTTCAAATACATCTTGTTGGTTTCCACACTTTGTGTGTTAATATATAGACATCAGAGGAAGACATATTGGACCTTCCCAGTTTCTCTTCTGTACTTACCTGCAGATTCCTGGACTTCACCATTTTGCCTTCTCCTTTTCCCTTGTGTCTTGTCCCTACTACTTGGGTCATCTCTGGAGTTTTACCTTACCTCTTGCCCCAGGAATTAAAACCCTCTTGATCAGGTTTTTTGCTCCTGCCAAAAACATTCTTTTCAGATCCTGTGAAGTGCATCCACAAGGAGTCCTTCATAGGGCATGGAAACTACCTTTTCCTAATTATACTATCTGCTTAACCAATTGTTCATATTTGCTATCCTTCCTTTCTTTTACCAATGTGCACTTATGATAATCCCTTGATTGCAGCACACAGCCACATCCATTGTTATGAAAAACAAGGTGTTCTATGCCACTGCAAAGCAAATAGATTATCAAGCAATGTCTGACTGTGGCCCTCACTCCCATATTTTTATCCATATGTTGACATTTCTAGTGTCAATTTAGTATGTCTAGGTGATTAGATATGCATACCTAGAGATTCTTGTGGCACTGACTGTTGTAATCTGAAGTATTATAATTTTTTGCTATAACAATTCTGGTTTGCAATAATGTGTTTACATTATCACAGAAGTAATGTGAAATTGCTGTACACTATGCAGACCAGACTGGTTGTAAAGGAAGGTTACTGGAATAAGTACAAAATGCATTTCTGATAGCTAAGTGTATAGAAGTGCCTTTTTCTTGGTATACGTCCAATTATCTAACTAGAGAATATCATGAAGCTTTTGCTCTGACATGCACATTCTTACAGGATTATCACACGCCAAGGTTATCATGTACCACTTTTACCATTCATATCTGCCAGTCAGCATGAGTATCTATAGGAGCAAATTTATGGAGACACTTCAAAGTCTATAAAAACCCTATGCTTTTCTGTCTGTGTCTCATTTCAGTTTTGCAAAATATTTAGGACTGATTCAAAACAGCAATAAGGCTTGTTAGAATTTGTATATTCACTGCTGCTTGATCTACAATCCTATACTCACCTACCTGAAAATAAGCCCAGCTGAATTTGACGAGATTTACTTCTGACAGCCATGCATTGGTTTCTGATGCCTTTCTACATTCCTCTTTAAAAACCTATGAAGGACCTGTGTATGATAACAGCAGTTCTCAGTGACACTAATGGATGGGCCATCCAACACATATCTCCATTCTGGCAGTATCCAGTCAGTTGTGGGTGCTGGTGTCCAAATATGACCCTGGAGAAGCTGGAAGCAATAAGAAACTGAACACAAAGAGAAATTGTGTTCTGAAATAAAGCTTACAATTGGCAAACTCTTTTTACCAATCAAGAGGATAAAGATGGGCTCCTAAAAACATCTACCAGTCTGCTTAATTTAGAAACTATCTACCATTCATAAGAGACAAAATTCTACACCCCATTCATCCTCAAGAGGGCTTTCTAAGGCCTGAGCAGTCATGGCCCCCAACAGTTTACCAAGGTACATTCCAACCTTAAATTTTTGGGATTGCACTGAATATGTAGAATGTCTAGTAGCTAACAGAAGAACACCATGCTTTACCAATAATAGCAATCAGTCTGTAGCTGCAAAACAACAAAGGCTTTTGGTTTGTTAACTGCCTTCAAGTCGATCTCAACTCATGGTGGCCCTATGGATGAAACATCTCCAAGACCTCTGTCCTCCACTGCTCTGCTTCAATTCCTTCAACCCCTTAATACCCATGACCTCCTTAATAGAATCCATCGATAGGCATGTGGCTTCCTACTTCCCTCCACCTTTCCCAGCATTATTGTTTTTTTCCAAAAAGTCCTCCCTTCTTGTCATGAACTGAGGTTCTCTGTTGTTCTTTTGATCCAGAGAGAAATTTAGCCACCCTAGACTATAGGATTTTCAACAAAGACACATAGGAAACCCGATCTGGGTTTAAACACTATGCATGTAACCTTTATTAAGACAATCACTTAAGTATCAAGAGCTCTGGCACACACACATTCACTCAGACATACTCACGAAGGTCCTCCACTGAATGTTGATCAGGCATCCATAAAGGTTGGAATGACACCTTGCCCGGGTAGGTGCCAACAAAGTGAGGCTGGTAGACCACTTCTTTTATAGCTTGTTCATCTTTCTTTTGATGAAAACATGTTTTTCCTTGGTTTCCATAGTTTCAAAACATACCAATGTCTTATCTTGTTGCTATTAAAACATCCTGGACCATCACACCAAGTTCTTATCAGTTGATGCAGCTCGGAGTGTCCAGCACACCTTGTTTGTACAAATTCTTTCTTGTTTTCCAAATTCCATCTGCTCTGGCCAACTTAACATTCCTTTTAATTTCTCGCTTTCAATGTCCAAATCCTTCCCACATCAATGCATTGCACGCAGCCATGTTCACTGATTTGGGACCACACAGTCAGCTTGGAACCCACTCATTCATTACATACACCCCCTCTTGATACTTAATTATCTCATAATTGAGTATCACAAATACAATGTTTATAATAGAATGGTTATATAAAAGTTAGATATGATTAAAATAATATAGGTGTATATAATATATGTCAAAAGCAGCCAAATAATACATGAATCCCAATCAGTCCACCCAACAAAAAAACATAGTTCATTTTATCAACCAGTTTTCTTCAAAATGTTGATCTCTCAATCATTATGGTCTAAAATTCAAAAGTGTCTATTTTCTTTTGGGGTATTACTGACATAATACAAGCGGATAAAAAGTGGAAAACAACAACCTATTATACCAATCATGATCAATATCACAACCACTATGTATATAACTTCTTTTATCCAAATAGCAGAAGGCCACAAGTCACTTAACCACCCAAAAAGAGACCATCCCCCTTTTGTGTTATGAACATTATTTTGGATAAATTTTCTTACATTTTCCATCTCATCTTCTATTGATCTGTTCAAATTATGAAATTTTATCACACATTTATCATGTTACAAAATTTATCATGTTACAAAATCCCCCTTTTGCAGCCCACAAGTAATCCAAAGGTAGCCTTTGTTGCATTATCATTTGACTCAATTCTTCAATTTCAGATTGCAACATGTGTACAATATGCCCAGTAACATTATTGATTTTTCCAGTCAGCATGTAAGTCCCAATATGCTCTCATAATTCTCTTGAGCAATGATCCCTGGATGAGCTCCTAGGGTTAATGCTCCAAATATAGCCCCTGTTGTTACTGTGCTCCCCAAAGTGTCTGAGTATGGAACATTAATTATAACTTCATCTGAACACACCAATCTCAAAGGCTCATCATATGTTTCCCACTTAGGTCTAACCTGTGGAGACCTAGGACGTTTTCACACGGGGCTTTAGGAGGACGCAATCCTACCTCCGTCCGGCCCCACTCCGGCTCCATTTCCAGTGTGTTCACACTCACGCCGGTGCCATCCCTGCGTCTGTCCGGCTCCTCGCTCCGTGTGTTCAAATGCACGGAGCAGCAAGTCGGCCTCCCTCCGGCCTCTCTCCGGCCTTACCACTGCTAACTCCGGCTTCAGCGGCTTAAAGGTAATTCTGGGTTTTAAAAGGAATTACGTTTTTGCCGCCGGAGCCATTCCGGAATGAGCGGCTCCAGGTGGCTTTAGGGACTAGTGTGAAAACGTCCTCAGACTTACATACTTGGACTGGAAAAGTCGAATATCCCACCCCTACACACTGACAATTATCAGAATGGAAATTAATGGCTTATTTATCAAAGGAAAACCATAGGTTTGGATCTCATGGTTGCCATCCAGAACATATACTTCTTCTTATTTTAACTCATTTACATCAATATTAATATTTGAATAATCCGGATACATATCATTTCAATTAGTCTGATTCATTTCTTCAGGTTTATAACTTTGATTATATGTCTCATGTAAATAAAATCTATCTGTACAATGGGTATAAATTTTTAAAAAAAGTTCCCTTGCTTTTGATAGTCGTCTCCATTTGGCATTTCAAGTTCTTTTATTCCACAACATGCTTTAAGGAAAACACATTTCCATGGTTGTAATTATATATTTTAGTCTTTTGAAAATATTGTGGGGGGCCTACAACAGATTTTGATAAACCAGATAAAATCATATTCAATTAAAGCAGGCAAAAAGGACATGTGTCCTATAGATGATGTCTAAACATGTGTCCAACATGTTGTGGAATTAAATTCCCTTGTATTATTTCACAGAGCAAAATCCCTGAAATGATAATGAACACCCTCCTTTTAAAGCATAATTCTGTGTAATTCTGTGTAAAAAGAAAAAAGAAACATTATAACATTATAACATCAGTTAATATCAATTTGAGCTATAAGTGCATGCAAGGTAGCAGCTTTGGAGATTGACTTATGAAATATTTCTAACAAACAGCATAAGAGACATGTTACACAGAAGGGGGGAGGGGTAAATCCCTATGACCAGGATAGACAGTATCAGTACAAACAAAGTCTAAAGTAACATTTATATTTCTAACCAGGGCACAAGCAAGCTCATTGTTCTCCGTAACTAAAGCTTTCCATTTAAGATACCATCTCAAGGTTTTTCTCTCCATTATATATATAAGAATAGGATACACTCTTGCCACTGCAACAGCTTGCAAAATATATCTGTTAAATCCTGGAGGTGTTAAATCCAGTGGAGGTTCTCCCATTCGTCTGCATAATATATTTTGATCTTAAAAAACATTCACAAACAAACTTATTATTCATCAACTTTATACAGTTTTATCTGATTACGGTGAACCCATTTTGATTTTCCTTCTTTTTCAATCAGATAGCTGGTGGGCCATATTCAGTTCATTATTATATATGGTCTCTTCCACGTGGGTCTCAAGGCATGTACCTTTGGACCCAAATGAAGGTGTAACACTTGTGTTCCAACTGGTATCATTTCCTTTTCTGTTTAAGTAGGAATTTCAAAACCATTTTTCATATCTTGTTGTATAAACCATCTGGTATCCTCTCTATCTTTTATAGATTGTAGTCATTCTAGCTCTTCCACATTCTTTTCTGGTATATGTGGTAGCCTTAAATTCATTTCATAAATCTTTTAATATCTGATATTGGTCTATTAGCATTTTCTCTTCCTTAAAAGTTTTTATTTATTTCTTGCTTTGTTTAACTAATTGATCTACATACATATTACCTTGCTGTTGCCATTTTAATTTGTTCTCCTTTTTCTTATCCTGATGGGCCTTAATCCAAGCAAATTTCACTTTCGGTAACTCTTTCATAAGGCTCCAAATTTGTTTCCATTGACTAAGATGTTTTAAGTCTTCATTATCTGCATTTTTAAATCCATCTTTTGCCCCAAATTAAAGAAATCTTATACTTCCATGATAATATATATTCACTTGTTCATGACAATTATAGAATCTTCCTCCCCCTTTGTTCTTTTAATATTAAAATAACATCTATAACTGTCTGGATCTCACTTCCTGTGCTCACATTTATATGAATCTCCCTCCCTTAACATTATTGTTATCAAGTCTGGCTGGTTTATGGTCTCAAGATCAATCCCTTTTTGATTCAATTTAACTATCCATTTTTGGTAGTACTAAGGGAGAGGGCTTTTCCTTATAAACTATTTTTTTCTAATTTTTCTTTCTATTCTATAGTTTTTAAATGACACCGATCTATTCCTTCCAAAGCTAAGAGTGCCATTACTGTTGTCCTTTTTTTTATGTTCAGGTAGACTGTGCATGAGGAAAAGGCTCTTCTAAAAGTGTAACAACATGGAAAAATCAAACCTAATTTACATGGGGTTACCAAACAAATAGGGTTTCCAATAATTTTCCCCCATATTAAATCATCAATTTTATCTGTCACATTGATTCTCCTATTTTATCATCTAAAATCTTATACCATGATTAAAAATCTGTATGAATCAATTGTTCTAGTCTCCCTATTTTTACCAACAGATTTCCATGATTTCTATATATTTCTATACAGAGCTGACAACAGTATAACTCTATCCCAGTAAAGTGGTCTGAGTTATAAAACATGACAAAACTTCGGAAACAGCTTCCAAGGTCTTACTGCTGTTTCCCCTTAGTGCATACAGTGTACTATTTAAATGTTCAAAAGTCACTAATAATTTCCCTTCAAAAATACTGAAAATAACAAACTGTATCTATTACTTCTTTATTTTTTTATTTTTTTGGATGTCTCCATTTAATCTGCAGTTTTCCTCTGTTTTCTGGGGGGATCCCTAACCTAATGCAACTTGAACAAATTTGAGTTCTGTATTCAGCAGGAGAGAGGGATGCCAGGAGACAGCATCACTTATCAGCAGCTAGTGATATTTTTCAACATTCCTGAGCCAGTGTTACAGGGGGGTTGCAGACTGCCAGAAATAGTGCAAATTGAGTCCACTTTTAGGGTTAGGGTTAGTGCTAGGGAATGATGGGAATTGGTTTTTTTTTTCTGAGACATTGAGGCTTCTCTGTCAGAGAGCTCTGGTGCCACAATAAAATACCGTTCCCATGATTCCCTAGCCCTAACCCTAACCCTAAAAGTGGACTCAATTTGCACTATTTCTGGCAGTCTGCAACCCCCCACACTCTCCTATCAGGGAGAGCAAAGGAACTCCCTTTTTCTACCTCTAGCTGGTGGCTTAAATGAAACAACTACTTGGCCCCAAGGAAAAATTCTAGTTGCATCGGAAACTTAGTTTTCACTAAGTACCACCAAGTACAGATTGTTACTTAAAAGAAATGCTAGGCTTACTTTGTCTGCAAGACTTGTATACCCAAAGGAAGCCAACTATGTTTTAACCTCACAAAATATATTTCCAGCAACTTTCTTCTCTAACCTATTTTTCACCTGGAGGACCATCCTCCAACATATAAACCAACACAGCCCTAACAATCTCTTTTCTTTGAGGACTGTTGTCTAACTTGCTTTCTGGGGCAGGATCTTTACAAAAGCAACTCCACAACATAAACATTTACCCTTGCAATAGGTCCTTAAAACTCAAATATAAACCTCCTGTTACAAAATACCTTATGTTCTTTACAACTTTGTATTCCAGGGAACTTAGTAATGCCTTAGCTCAGTTCAGATTTTGGGCAGATTTTTTTCCTCCCCCCCCCCCCCATATCTCTATTCAGTTGTTCCTTAAAATATTACAAAGATTTTTCTTTGCTTCTTCAATCTTTTTGTTTCCTTTACAAGTCTTTGTTAGTGTCTACATTCCTAGGCAGATTTATTTTCCCAGTCTTCTGTTTTATCTCTTCAACACATTTTCATCCCACAAAACAGAAAAGGTGTTCATAAACAAGTCTGTTTCCTCCAGCCCTACCTTTAATTGATCTGGTTTGTCTGCGTCTGAAATTTCAAAACAAAGCATTCCAATACCCCTATACAAACTTTTCCAAGGTTCCTGTAAACCTATAGTCTGTATAAATTATATATTTGGAAACCTCCTGTAAGGCATCCCCCTCAAAAGGGAACATTTCAAAAGCAAACTCCAATACTTACTTTCTTTCCTATGGACATCTGTGGGAGGATCTGTTTCCCCCTCAAGAGTACAAAAAGGGTTTTTAAAGACAGGATCCCTAAGGGTAATCCCTACCTACACCTGTCCCCTTCTTGCTCTTTTTCCCAATAGAGCCCTATAACTCCAAATAAGCAGAGGCGTCCCTCTGTTTTCCACTCCTACCTTAACCCCATCAAAATGCTCCAGAAACCTTCACACTTTTTCCTCTGACTATCTGGAGAGACAGACTGCCAAAAATAGTGCAAATTGAGTCCACTTTAAGGGTTAGGGTTAGGGCTAGGGAATCATGGGAACGGTATTTTATAGTGGCACTAGAGCTCTCTGACAGAGAAGGCTCAATGTCTCAGAGGGGAAAAAACAATTCCCATGATTCCCTAGCACTAACCCTAACGCTAAAAGTGGACTCAATGTGCACTATTTCTGGCAGTCTGCAAAGGCCCTAAGTCCTTCATCAGGGAGTGTCAAGGATCCTGGAATAAGTGACAAGCAAAAAGGCACAGAGAGACCAAATTTGGCTTTCAATCACAAATCACTTCCCAGTGTCTCTTATTTACTCATCCTTCACCAAGGCAAGACTAAATTTCTCTTGGATCCTGCCAACTATGCCAATTACATCATGATCCGAGGTTCTCTGCTGTTCTTTTGATCCAGAGAGAAATTTAGCCACCCTAGACTATAGGATTTTCAACAAAGACACATAAGAAACCAGATCTGGGTTTAAACACTATGCATGTAACATTTATTAAGACAATCACTTAAGTATCAAGAGCTCTGGCACATACACATTCACTCAGACATACTCACGAAGGTCCTCCACTGAATGTTGATCAAGCATCCATGAAGGTTGGGATAACACCTTGCCCGGGTAGGTGCCAACAAAGTGAGGCTGGTAGACCACTTCTTTTATAGCTTGTTCATCTTTCTTTTGATGAAAACATGTTTTTCCTTGGTTTCCATAGTTTCAAAACATACCAATGTCTTATCTTGTTGATATTAAAACATCCTGGACCATCACGTCAAGTTCTTATCAGTTGATGCAGCTCGGAGTGTCCAGCACACCTTTTTTGTACAAATTCCTTCTTGTTTTGCAAATTCCATCTGTTCCGGCCAACTCAACATTACTTTTAATTTCTTGCTTTCAATGTCCAAATCCTTCCCACATCAATGGATTGCATGCAGCCATGTTCTCTGATTTGGGACCATACAGTCAGCTTGGAACCCACTTATTCATTACATTCTCATGATGTGTCCAAAGTACGACAGGCTCAATTTGGTCATCTTGGCTTCCAGGGAGGTTTCCGGCTTGATCTGCTCTAGGACCCATTTCCTATCTTAAAAGTAAAAGTTGTGAATATACGTCATTAGAATGCTAAGAGTATGCTATAATAATATACAAAATACCTATAAAATATAAATGTTGTTCCCATCTTCAAAAGGGGGGAAAAAGAGGACCCAAACAATTAGTCAAGTCAGCCTGACATCAATAGCAGAAAAGATTCTAGAGCAAAATATTAAAACAGTCTTTAAGCATTTGGAGTGCCATGATTACTAAAAATCAACATGGGTTTTTCAAAAACAGCAAGCCAGGCTAATCTTATCTCTCTCTTTTTTGATAGAGTTACAAGCTTGGTAAATGAAGGGAATGCTGTGGATGCTGAATATTTTGATTTCAGTAAGCCCTTTGACAAGATCCTCCATGACATTCTTGTAAACAAGCTAGAAAAATGTGGGCTAGACAATGCAACTGTCAGATGGATTTGTAATTGGTTGACCAACAAAACTCAAAGGGTGCTCACCAATGGTTCATCTTCATTCTGGAGGGAAGTGATAGTGGAGTGCCACAGGGTTCTGTTCTGGGTCCAATGCTATTCAACATCTTTATCCATGACTTGGATGATGGAATAGAGGACATGCTTATCAAATATGCAGATGACACTAAATTAAGAGGATAGCTAATACCCCAGAAGACAGGATCAAAATGATCTTAACAGATTAGAGAGCTGGGCCAAAACTAACAAAAAGAGTTTCAGTAAGGAGAAACATGAAAAAAGAAAAGCAGGTACAGATATAGGGTGGGTGACACCCAGCTTGATAAGAGTGCATATGAAAGGGATCTAGGATTCTTAGTAGACTGTAAGCTGAACATAAGTTATCAATGTGATGTGGCAGCTAGAAAAGTCAATACTGTTCTACGCTGCATCAATAGGAGTATAATGTCTAGACTGAGGGAAATAATAGTATCATGCTATTGTGCTTTGGTCAGACCTTGCCTGGAATACTGTGTTCAAGAATTATATATTTCTATATGTCAAAGTTAATGTCTGATAACAAGTGGGGGGGGGGGGAAATCTCATCTCTACCCAGTTGCCATAAATCTGCTTTTCTTGTGTTAATAAGAATAGTGCTCAGGAAAGAAAGAAAGAAAGAAAGAAAGAAAGAAAGAAAGATGTATTTTAAAAAGCAAAAGCCAATTGACAGGAATTTAAAAATAAAAGCCTACAATAGATTTAAATGAAATGCCTATATTTCATGTTGCTCTCTGGCATTCTTCTAGAAGGTACATAATGATTCTGTAATAAAATCATAAAAGCATAAAAGAGAACCTGTCTATTTTAAGGCCAAAAATAATCTCAATAAGCATTATCTGAACATATACAAGAATATTCACTTTTTAAATTTTAAAAATAAGAAATATATTGAACTAATATCACTCATCTATTCCTGCTCTTAACACTGTTGTATACTATAACTATAATAATAAACAAAATAATAAAATATAGTCGCCCCTTCCAATTCGTGGGGCATCCGTTCCGGACACACGCCCCCCGCAAATTGGGGAAATTGCCAATATTGGAGCCCCATTGATTTCAATGGGGGGTGCAGGCCTCAAGCGCGCACACCATTTTGTCCCTCACAGCTTTCCATCCACGAAGGAATGAGGGACGCGAACTCAAGACAGCAAACAGCGAATGACAAGTGTAGAACTATAATGCAAATAAAGTTAGAAATATTCCTTGACATTTGCATACTTTGTTTTATATATGTTGAAACAAGAACAGTTTAGATAAGTCTTTATTTTCAAAGACTATTTTAAATATTAGAAATTTTCCAGTGGCCAATAAGGCAGGTGTTGTGTTATCTTTCAACATTCTTCATTAGCGCAACTGAAAGGAGCATTTCCATTGCACTCCATGGGAAACTTGTACCCTATATATTAGCCTCAAAGACAGATTCCAACCACTAATTATATTCAGTACAGGTATAAAATATATATAATGGTATTTATGAAAAGTATGGGCTACAACAGGTCCAGGTCTTGATCAACCTTTTCCTTGTTTACAATACACCGGAAAACAGAATGGAGGGTACAGCTATACTCACATCCTGCTGATGGTATGTCATAGGCAGTAGGATAGTTATGGTATAAAGAAAATGTCAGGATAAAGAGACCTTTAGTCTGATTAAACATAGCTCTTCATATGTTCTTAGAAAATGAATCCAACAATAGCACATGAGCAGCAAAACTGGTATTTCTGTGCAAATATTAAGATTGCAATTGTATGCCCATTTGTCTGAGAATAAGTTTCAATGGACAGCCTGTGAGGTATAGTGGTTTGAGTGTTGGATTACAATGCATGGAGCATCAAATCCCCATTTGTCTGTGAAAGGTCACTGGGTAACCCTGAGCAAGTCACACTCTTTCAGCCTCAGAGGAAAGCAAAGACAAACCTCCTCTGAACAAATTCTGCCAAGAAAATCCTGTGATAGGTTCATCTTACAGTTGTTATTGTGTGCCTTCAAGTCATTTCCAACTTATGGAAACCCTTAGACAAACTGGGACTGAGAGTGTGTGACTCACCCAAAGTTATTCATGGAAACATGGTTTCCATGGGCAAGCAGGGAATTGAACCCTGGTCTCCAGAGTCATAATCCAACATTCAAACCATTACAGCACGCTGGCTCTTCAAGTAACCTTAGGATTACAATTAGTCAAAAATGACTTGGAGACACACAACAACAAGCCTCATTAACCTCAGTGGGATTGACTTTTGAATGACCATGTACAGAGTTGTATTGCAATTTATGCCAAGTGACCATTCACAACCAAGGTATATAAATCATATCCTGCTTGAAGTTTTGTTCCCTTAATGAGTAAACCCCTCACAAGATTTACAATTTGGATGCAAAGTTTTGCAGTTTCTGGTGAGATTAAAAGACTAGAAGAAGAGGTTCTTTCACAGTGAGACAAAACTGCACTTGCCCAGCTTCATCCCTGAGACAGACCACCACTATTGACTGCCAGAGATCAGTTAGAGTCTGTTTTGTTGCCCCTACCTACATGTGAGATATTTCCAGAACTGGGACATTAGGAGCTCTCTTGGGTAACTTCACATTATCTGATTCTCAGACGTTCTAAAACAATCCTGATATAATTGGCAGAGTAAGCAGAGCAGTCCACCTGCAAGCTTGGTAGTGTTGCAAACACATTCCCTACAGAGGATGGGCTATAGCTCAGTGGTAGAGCATACACTTTGCATGACAAAGGCTCCTAGTTGAATCCCTTCATCTCCAGGCAAACAGACCTGGGGAAGACTTCTGTCTGAAACCCTGGTGAGCCACTGCTAGTCAGGGCAGAATTGTAAATGATACTAAATCATAAATGGACACAAGGAAGCTTCTTATGTTTGTGAAGTCGTAGGCTTTCATGGCTGGCATCCATAGTTTTTTGTGGGTTTTTCGGGCTGTGTGGCCATGTTCTAGAAGACTTTCTTTCTGACGTTTCGCCAGCATCTGTGGCTGGCATTCTCTGAAGATGCCAGCCACAGATGCTGACGAAACATCAGAAACTCTTCTAGAACATGGCCACACAGCCCGAAAAACCCACAAAAAACTTATGTTTCTTTTTAAAAAAATACTTTTATTGGTTAAAAACATTACAAAGTAACATCTTCTTATAAGTAGCTTCTTATGTTTCTAAATGCCAAACACATCTCACAACAGATGGTGGAAATTCAATTCTTTATATATAATATCTGGTCCCTACAAACAGAAATTTGTGAGGTAAAGTGAAAACAAAAATTCTGTAGAAAGCAGCATGCCCAAAAAAAGGTTGGTTAGAACCACTATCACTGATATGTTTATATTTTTTATTCAAGTCCTTTTTCTATGCAGGAGCTTTCCGTACTAGTGACCCCCTGCAGGTGACGGAAGTGTAAACTTCAACATGTCTTAATAAATTATTGACATTCCACAGTTCCAACATGGTTTTGTAGAACAAATCAAAATAAAACAACTGTAACAATTCCATAAACCATATATATATAATACTGAAACCATTTTAAAAGATTATACATTGAGGACATTATCACACCAGCCTGCTGTCCTGCCACAATCGCACTAGTTTAAGAATGTAAGCGTATCAGTTTGGCAAAATGCCATAGTTGCATGATATGTTTTCTGCACTGCCAAATGCTGCCTTTGGAAGGAAGGGGCAACAAGCAATTGGTGGTGCAGTGGTTAAATGCTGCTACTGCAGCCACAACGTTGTGAGTTTGATCCCAGGGCTCCAAGGTTGACTCAGCTTCCCATCATTTTGTAGGTCGGGAAAATTAGTACCCAGCTTGTTGGAGGCAATTGGCTTACAGATTGTTAACCACTTAAGGCCAATGCAGACCGGCACAATATGCTGGCTTCCCAGTGGGGTGGGGGCGTGGCATCATGCCGCCTCACTGCCCACATGGGGGCAGCTTTTTGGTGTTCTGGCAGTGCGGCGTTTAGATGCCACACACCGCAGGAGAACTGAAAAGCTGCCATAGTGGAAAAGGTGGCATTTTTCTGGCACAAAAGGAGACGCATTTTGCTGCTTCTTTTTGTGATGGAAAAACACTGGAGTAGGGCCACGCCATGTGGTTGCTGCGGTGCCTACCTGGCTTTCCCAGGAGCGACGTGACGTTGCCCTTTCAGGGCAGTTGTCACTACCTTTAGAGTAGTGATGGTGAACCTATGACACGTGTGTCAGCACTGACACACGTAGCCATTTCTGATGACACGCAGCCACTAAGGCGGCTGCATGCTGAGAAGGATGTTTCATCCTCGGCTTCTGCATGGCCAAGTGCAGTAGCCAAGGCTGAAACATTTGCTGCTCCTGAGAATGAAACATTTGCGACTAGAGTCTTAGAGTTAGACTCTAACTCTAAGACTCTAGTCGCAAATGTTTCATCCTCCTCTATTAGACACTCTGTGCCGGAGGTCTGTAGGCCAAAACAACAGAAGTCCATCACAGAGTGTCTAGTTCTGGGACTTTGGGCGCAGCAGCACCACCAGCGCAGGGCTGGGAAGAGGCCCAGGTCCAGGCTGAGGTATTTAGGCTCATCTCTCCTTCTCCCAGCGGTGAAATAATGTTTTTTCCTCAAAGTGACACACCACCCAAGTTATGCTCAGTTTTTTGGCGAAGTTTGACACACCAAGCTCAAAAGGTTGCCCATCACTGCCTTAGAGAGTGCTGAATTCATTATTAAGCAGTTTAGAAATGTAAATGCTATTGCTATTGCTAATCACTTCCCACAGCTGACTGCTATGTGAATGTAGTGCTTCTCCTCCTCCCGAAGCACAGGGCTGTTGTGTGCACATTCACGCAGCAGCTCTGTGCTTCAGGAGGAGAAAAGGGATCCCAGCTGCTGTGTGAATGTGCACACAGCAACCAGCTTTGGGAAATTGTTGGCAGCCGCAATAGCTGTGAGGGGAATAGAATCATACCCACTCACACCACATGACTGCCTGAGAAGTGGAACTGCAGCAGAAGGGACCTATTGCACAAAGGTAGAAATGGAAAAGCAGTGAGATTGAGAACCTATTGTCAGGTTTTGCCCATCAACAAAAAGGTGCACTAGTGTAGCAAATGGAATTCAAGACAACAGCAGGACAGATACAATGTTGTGTGATAAGTACTGGACAGATACTTATTTATAGCCCACCCTCTCCCATAACTGAGACACAAGGCAGCTAACAAATTAAACTATATGTAATATGGATACAAAAATGAAAAAATATTATAATTAAAATGTAGTTAAACTATCAATAATATCAAAATGCATTGAGGCTGTGCTTTTGATGTTGTAATTGAAAGGTATAGTTTTAATTTTGCAAGTTGTTTATGTCACAGCTATTACCATGACACTCAGTGATATGCAGGAATTACAATTTATGAGTAACATTAGTACAAAAAACATTACTATTTTCATGTTTAGCTGTTCAAGAGGCACGTATGTTGTAACTAGATTCCTAGTCAGAGTCCTCATTGTGCAATATTGTTATACAATGTGTGCAAGCCATAGAAATTCCATTATTAGAATGGGCAGGGCAAACTGTCACCACCCAGCTGCAATCACTCTATTCATCGATTCTGTGTACACAAAGTCCATCAGAGTTTGTCTGGCCTTCTTCTCCTCTTTGTTTTGATTCGCTGAAATTCTTGAGAAGCCTGAAGGATTCTCTAATCTTCTGTGTTTGAACATGTCTTCTCCTCTTTATAAAAGCTCTCCTAGACCACACAACTGTGATAAGTTATCAACGATACCTATCATTCTGGACACTCCTCAGCAATGAGAAAACTCTTTTAAGCTGGGGTTCAGTGTACTAATTGCAAAATATACCCAAGCCCAGTAAATTAAAAATTCATCAAAACAAGCAATCATCTTGGATCCCAGTTCCTGCTGTGCTTGAATGCCTCTTCACCATCAAGAAGTTATGAAAAATGGCAGCTCTCTTGGGTGGCAAATAAGGAAATAACTGAAGAAAAATAACCTGAAGAGAATGTATCTTTTACATTGTTGTGGGAAGAGGCTAGTTTTCAGGTGACCTCAGGTGTATCCACACTGCAGAAATAAAACAGTTTGACACCACTTTAACTGCCACGACTCAATGCTATGGAATTATGGGTTTTGTAGTTTTGCAAGATATTTAGCCTTTCCCGTCAGACCTGTCTGGTGCCCCACCAAAACTACAAATCCCAGAATACCATATCATCGAACCATGGAAATTAAAATGTATCAAACTGCTTTATTTCTGCAGTGTGGCAATAGCCCTGATCTAAAGGTACAAGGATGAGTAATGTGTAGCCATCCAGATGCATACCATCCAACATTTCACATATGAAAATCAGGACAAAGGTGACCAAGCAACATCAGAGTGTGGTCAAGATGCCAAACATTACTAATGAGACAAGCTAGAAGAGGCTGCAGCTGTTCACTTTTGCCTCAGCCAACTGGGAAGAGCAAGATTTGGCTCCCTCCTCTCCTTTCTCCCCTACTAAGGGCTGTTGCAGACTGGCCGAAAGGACTGGCCTGGGGGTAGAGTTTGGGTGGGGCAGCCGCACACCGACTGCCCCAACCCCACCCTGATGCCACCCTGACACCATGTGACCATACGCACAGGACGCCCTTTCAGAGCAGCATACAGACACGCTGTGCCAAAAGGGTGTGGAACAGCCACAGCACCGGCACTTAGGGCGGCCTTTTGCCCACCCTAAAAGGAGCAGCATTTTGCCACTCTTTTAGGGGCAGTAAAAGGAAGGATCAGGGCCATGGCGTGGAGTTGCCATGGCCCGGATCCACCGCTCACTGGGGCGGATCTCTGCCATCCCAAACAGGCCATCTGCATAGGCCCTAAATTAAATGAGTACAAACTACTTTTGCACTTTGAGCTCAGCTTGCAACAACTGAAGGAAGCTGAGGACAAAGCAGGAAAATGGGAGGAGGGAGAAGCTAGGACATTTTGAAAGCAGCTGAAAATGGGGACAACAGAGGATTAATTGGGACAGTTGGGGGTATACAGATGTTGTTAGACAACAACTCCCATCAGTCCTAGCCAACAGACCCAGTGGTGAGGAGTGGCAGGAGCTGCAGTCCAACAATGTCTGGAAAGCCACCAACATTACCCATCCCTGCTTTAAGGTCATGTTAACAGTTTAAGCCTAGACAGGGATCAGATTTCAGGGCAGTTGATAAAACAAATGTGATCAAATTGTTGTTGTCACACGTCTTTCAGTTGGCTTTGACTTATGGAAACACTATGAATGAGAGCCTCACAAGAACCTCAATTATCAGCTGTCATGCTCAGGTCTTGCAAGCTCAGGACCATGTCTTTCCTAATTGAATCAATCCACCTAAAGTGCAATCTCTCTCTTTTCCACTCTACATTATCTACTTTTCCTGTGAGCCATGTCCTCTCATGATACTTCCAAAGTATGAAAGACTCAGTTTACTCATCTTTTGCTCTAGTGACACTTCAGGCTTGATTTGCTCCAAGACAATGTGCCTTTGTCCCTGCCGGCATGGGCCAAATAAAAACAGCTTCCCTCTGTCCTCTTGGCGGGGAGCCCAAATGGCATTTGGCCCATTCAGCACCAAACCTGGGGTATACCTCTCTTAATATGTAGGGGCGGGGAAAGGAAACCCCTTCTCTGTTTGATCCAGACTTTCTGGGAAAATCCAGAGCCCTCCATTGTGATGCCAGTAAGTTGTTTAAAATGCACCCCACTGTGCCACCCGGCGGTGGCGGCATGTGATTGAGGCTGGGCACCTCATTCTGACCTCAGAGCAAAACAACATATCGTGGTGGTGGCCACACTAGGTGGCACAACAGAATACACATGTGAAAACCTGCCCCATGTCGGAAAGGAAGGTCCCAGGTAATGGGGAGCTCAAGGCAAATCTGAGGCCAGAATACTGCAAGTTGCATTCAGAGGATTGTTGCCCATGCAGACAGGGCTTCTTCTTTTTTTCAGTTCATGGTACCTGTAGAACTCTTCTCCATATGTAGAAAATGGGAACACTGTAGCATAAATGATTGCCTGCCTAGACCCCATTGACAATCTTGGACTGCTGAGGTTTCTTGGTTATTTTCAGTTGTAGCTTCACAAGCACATTATAATAATGTAAATGAGACATTATTGGGACATGGATAATTAGCAGCTGGGCTATCTCCATCTGGTATGGTCCAAATTTATGTATCAGTTAAGGACAATGGGATAACATTTCTCCTGAAAGATCAAATCCACAATCTAGTAATGGATCTGTTCCTGGGTGCTTGGGCAATTGGAAGTAGCCAAGAGTGCTTTTATCAGTTACATCTGAAACACCAGTTGCACCTTTCCTAAAGAACAGGGACTTTATCACCTCTCCTTTTAAGTACTGTAATGCACTCTATATATTGATGGAGATGCACTCTATATGGAGATCAGGAGATTTAAGTTTGTGCAAAATGTGAGTGCCACCTGCTAATACCTATCTTTTCCAAACAAGTTGCATTGTCTGCCATCATGTTTCCAAGCAGAACTCAAGGTGCAATTTAGGGTCTTTAAAAGTCATTCATAGTCTAGGTGCAAATGCTATTTCTCACATGGGTTTTGCCATTTAGTAAGATAATCTCAAGAGACATGTTTGGCCTCAGGAATTTTCTTCTTCTGGAGCCATTAAAGGCTACTTCACATTATGTCAGTTGTCAAACAAAACCTTCTCCATCAGGCTTTTGGCATTTAGTTTTTTCTTTTTTTATCTATTTACAGCCTACACTTTCTATAATTATATTTTGGCTAGGCTTTTCCTCCTCCCAATCTATTTCTTAATTTAAATACAGTTCCATTCTGTTGTTCCTTTATTATCAAGCCTCCTTGTTTTATTGGACACATAAAAAATAATCTTATAAATGCTAAAATAAATCAAATATGTAAAACAGCAAGAATGCCAGCAGGTATTCAAACAAGCTCTAACTAGGGGCTTGTCTACACCTAGGATATGCAGCAGACTCACCTGTTCTGATGATGTAGAACCATATCTGCAGCAAAAACTGCTGTTTTAATATGCTAATCTATTTTAAGAGAACCTGTTGTTTACTCCAGGGTGCCTCTGGTTCTCTTGGATAAGCCCAATCCAGTTGTCCAGACGGTAAACACAGCACCGTCTCCAGTACAGCAGTACAGGAAAAAGGATGGATCCTCTTCAGAACTGCCACTGCCTCACCTGCCAAGCAGCTCCCTGAGAGAGCCTGGCCATTACCATAACTTCTGTTGAGGCCAGAATGGGACTCCTATGTGATCCATGAGGAGGGGGTGCTCACTCATTCATGCAGAGATCTGCAATGTATTTATAGAGGGACTGGTCATGGAGTGTGCAGGATCGCCACATGAGCATGCTAGCAATGCACACACTCCATTCACCAAAGTGAATACAAACATGACACAACACTGACCAGGTGAGAGGAAGATCAGAAGGAGGGGGATGCAAAAAACCAGTGAAAATGAACATCACACTTTAGGGGAGGAAGAAAGAGGGAGAGAGTAACCTAATCTAACCCCTCACTGCTGATCTCATGGCTGCCCGTTTTCATAGCCCCAGGTTTAAAGAATAATAATAATTTATTTTTTTTAATTTAATTTTTTAAAAAATTCTTTAAAAACCTCACATCTTACCAAATGTTAACCTTAACCACATGAAACGATGTACACATAAATGCATTCTACCTTTGTGTATGATATTGTAATTTAAAGGTATAATTTTAATTTTGCTAGTTGTTTATGTCACAACTATTACCTTTACATTCAGTGATATACAGGAATTATAATTATAGTTTATGAGTAACATTAGTACAAAAAATACTACTAAGGCTTCTGTGTGGTGTGGTATGGGAGGAGGTCAACTGGGGGTGTGTGACACCATGAGTTACCACACTGGGTAACACAAACCCCAGTGACAACACTGTTGAGAACTACACCAGGGGGTCTTTAGGTGCATTGTTTGATTTGCCTTAAAGTAAACTACAGTTTCACAAAGCAAAGCAGAAGACATGTCTAGATTTCTTCTCATACAATAAAATGTCTTGAGCTGGATCTATTTCAGATGAAATCATATGATGGTCTTGGACAAACCATGTAAGAACATTTGTTCCTAATTCACTGGAAAAAATGAGAACAAGCAACATTTGGACAGGTTTATTTGAATATAGAAACCATCTTTTGATTATATTTTCTGACTGGTAATAATGCTCTGATGTAGCTCTGGTGCAGATGCCTGAGTTTCAGCTAATCATCACTTCAATTTAACACACTTCTTTAGCTTTACAAATGTAAAACATTTCTCTCATAGTGGGGATCAATAGATGATCACTAACCATGCAAGCAATCTCAGATTTGCTGCAATCAAATAACATATGTCAATTTACAATAGTTATGGTGCTGCATTCATAGAACTATTTTTAGATGTATCTTTTATACACAAGTGAATACATTTGGTTTAAAATGACTGACCTTGTCTATTTTCTTGGACACATTTCATCTAAAGCAGGAGGAAGAGTAGCAGGAAAAGCAATATCTTTGTAAATCATTACTATGTGCCATGAAATAGCATTATGCCAACCAATGCCACTTGTTAAAGTTCCAAATTGTATTCATAACATTCCCAGCTCAGATTTTAGAGCCACTGAAAACCAGCCAGGTGCTTTAATGCTACAGGCTGTCTGAAACTATACACATTAAAGGTGACCAAATATGCACAGAAGTGTATTAAACTGCCTCAGATTGCATTAATCTGCAACCACAAGTACAATCAGTACGTATATGTAAGTATAGTCCCACAGTATATATAAAATCCCTGTGTTAAACAACCTTCCTTAAAAGGCAGCAGGTTGGATGGCAACAGAACTACCCAGTTTCACATAAAGTCTCTCCTTTTGGGAAGTGTTGTAATTTAACTTGAGAAAAAATCCTTTTTTGTATAGAAAAGTTCATAGGACTAGGGATGGTAGGCAAAAATTTTAATTGTTCTGTGTTCCTGTTTGTTCAATGCTGGAAAATCCCTTTGTTTGTAAATCAACATATAATGTACTCACTCTTGAAGTTGAAGAGAGGGCATTTTGTGCACCTGGTGCCTCAGATGCTATGCATTATATCATGAGAAACCAGAATGTAAGCAATAGTATACTACTGGTGGTATTCCTGCTTAAAATGAATAATAAAAGCCAGGTTCACAAATTTGTAATTAAGTTTATTTTAGCTGCAGCCAGGTTGAAATTAATGGTACTCTGGAAAGTTCTTGAGACTCTACAAATAGAGGGCAGCTGAATAAGATATGAAAATCCTTTCAGAAAAACCCACCTATAACATGAAAATTCTAAGAGGTTGTGACAAGAATGTTGTTGCTGTTCAAGGAATTTCTGACCTGTGGAGACTCTATCACAGGATTTTCTTGCCTAGATTTGTTCAGAGAAGGTTTGCCTTTGTCTTTTAAATCCCGATCTCTAGAGTCAATGCTCAAATCACTACACCATGTAGGCTGAGGCAGAGTTATTTTCATTTGCTAATGAGACCCTGACTCAACACAGTCATTCAATGAAATTTTAGAAAATGAATTCTAGAGATTCCTGAGAACACTCACACTTGGTAAATATAAACTTATGATCAGATTGCATGAATTTTGTAAATATAAACTTATGCTCAGATTGCATGAATTTTGTTTTTCATTTTATGGTTTTATTAAGGTTTTTCCCCCAGATAAAATAAATGAAATTGCAGATCTTAAAATTGCACTGGGAATCCAGGATATTTTCACTAGCTGGTTTAACATTGTTCTAGGTTAATTGGGGGAAAGCTTTTATCTCATTAAAGATAAAATTATCAAACACATATAAGGCCTTGACCTGCTGAAGAGAATCAATGTGGCGTCTGCAAAGATAGGTTTTGTCTCATTAAGCTTTTAGAGTTTTCTGAAAATGTCAATAATATATATGAGTAATCCAGTGTGCATTGCTTACCTAGACCTTCAAAGAGCTTTTGACAAAATCTCTTGCCAATGATTCCTATGTAAATTTAACAGACATAGGATAAGAGCAGAGGTTGTCTTCTGGATCAGTTAAAGAACTAAAGGTAAAGAACATGATAAACTTTACTTGCAATGGAGGGATGCAAGCAATGGGATGACTCAAGAAGCTGCACTAAGCCCATTTTTAAAAACATGTTCATAAATCTGAAGTGTGGGGTGAGTAGTGGGGTGTATAATTTTCTTTTTGATGTCAAATTGTTTAGATTTAGTAAAGCATGCATCAGTTGCGAATTCGAAAAGGATCTGTCCAAATGGGGAGGGAATGAGCATTAAAATGCCAAATGCTATTCAGTAAAAGAAAATGTAAACTGATGTACACTGGTGCTAAAAAAAATCCCTGTTTCATATATACACTGATGAGATCTGATCTGGCTAATCTCAGAAAGAGATGATTTAAACCCTCAGCATGCCAGTCTAGGTTTTTGTTTTTGTTTTTTTAAAAACCAAACATATTCAAACAAATTAATAGTCTGAAAGAGTATCTGGGAACACCACGCCTCTTACTGAAATTTTCAGAGGTTGTCATGCCCCAAGAGGATCAAGGACCTCCTCAGTGTCACATCTAGACATGGTTTATCATTTTCCCTATAGTGATCCTTTATTGAACACAGCAATAGAAGAAACATGATGTCATTCCAGTCATTGTGCCTGCTTGGCATTGTTTCAATGCTATAGGGATTCCTAAAGGATATGAGTAATATAGAACATCAGCAGAGTGGTCTTGAGAACTATGAAACCAAAGTAAATTCTAATCAGGCCCCAGTTCCCTTCTTTGGAGGGGAAACATTATAAAACTTGCCATGTTTACAAAGAGATTTTAAGCCTTGATATCTACCAATTGCTTTAGAAGACAGGTTCACTTTAACTGCCATACATCATCATTATTTTCAAAATATCACTATGACAATATTATTATATGAAAAATGCCTTGCACACCCTGTAAAGTTGTTTACCTATTGTTATAGAACCAATTCAAGCAACACCCCTTAGACTGCACTAAAAATTACAAATGTCATTTAGAGTGAAGGTTTTGCTTTTTAATCTTGAACGCTTTGTGGGACGCCTAAGGCAAAATAGGTGTTGTGCTTTTTCAAATTAATCTTCTTGCTTTGCACATCTAGCCAATTTCTTTTAAAAATCCAAAAGCTCTGAAACAGGTACTAACCATTGCCACCATTCTAAATGGGTGCTTAATAATTTACATTTAAAAATCAATAATTTTCTAGTCCCCTTCAATAGTTTGGAAGCAGTGTAACTCTGAAATAAAAACTCAAGATGATTTGATAAGAATGCAGAGATAAAACAAGATATTTTGTTATTCTTATAAAAATCTTTCTTTCCTTTAGGTATATTTAGATATAGAAGATATAAAGCTGAATGGATGTTATGTTATATCAAGTACAGACTGATTATTTAAATGGCACCGTGAAGTTGATTTATGCATAATTAAGATCTGCGATTTTAACTGATATGTGTATTGAATCATGCATAGGAGAATATGGAGTATGATATGTATGTGTGTGTAAATTTTAAGCTAAATAAATTTAAAAAAAAAAAAGAAAATCAGCTTTATATGTGTACAAAAACATAAAAAAAGGAAGCACAACAAAATCTGTTTCCATCCCAGAACTATATGGTAAAAATAAGGCTCAAGGTTTTTGGAATTAAAGGTATCATGGAAAGGGACTTGAAGTCCTAGCAAGTCTGGTTCACAAGCACTAGCATCTTGACCACTAGAAATTTAAAGTTTGTTTTCTGAATCAAAATTTTAGGCAAGGGAGACTGGTACCTGACCGCTCTTGCCCCAAATGTTGTCTAGCGTAAATGAGTACAAACAAATACTCAGTGTGATGTTCCCACATGTAAATCCTCTTTTCCAATGATATCCATGTTTCAGGAATAGAGTAACCATTCATGTGATCTCTGACCACTGCCAGTAGGGTTTTCTTAGCACACTACTGGTTTTGCCTTCCCATATTTGTAATGTGTGGCTTCATTTTCAAACTTCTCCCACCTCTTGTTCCTCCAGGCCACATGTTAGCCATATTTATTATCCCACTTTTTCTGGCCCACTTTTCTCCTGTGGAATCTGAAATCTGTCCTGGTCCCAATTTTTTGTGGTTGTTTTTATTTGTTTGTTTTCTGCTGAAACTTCCTTTCTGAACAGGTAGGAGTTAAACAAATGCATCCATGACAGAAGTGGCCAACTGCATGGGGGCCAGGGGCAATTTCCCTCACAACCCCTCCACAGGCTCCCCTCTGCCTCTAGCAAGTCCAAATATCTCAATTTTGATCTGCAGTCTATCTCAAAATGGCAATCAGTTCCCATTTTAAATGTGATAAAACATTGGGGGGGGGCAGGGAGTGCAGGCCACACTGGATGACGCCTCAGGGGAGGGGTAACACCCAGTTGGGCCCTTCTCCTGATGAGGGGGGTTGTTGTGCTGCTGATGGCACTCACCCCTTCTTCTCCATTGCCATGACTCTCTCATATGAGGAAGCCAAGGCAGCAGAGAAGGAAGGATCAGTGAGTAGCCCTCCCACCTTCTCCGTTGTTCTGGCTCTCTTAGCTAAGGGAGGCAAGGCTTGGGAGAAGGGGCAGTGCATGTCCTCTCCATCCCCTTCAACTGCCTTACTTGTCTGGCAGCCTGTCTGCCCCCTGGTAGCTCTGGGTGGGCATCTGGGGGGCAGAAGCCAGGTAGCCATTCAAATGAGTGAGGCAGTGGGAGAGGAGGGGGGTGGCTGCCACCACTTCTCGACAATCGTTTCTTGGTCTGGCCCGTCAGTCAGGGATGGGGGCAGGCAAGTAAGGCAGTGGGAGGGGAGCAGGTTAAGAGCAAAGGCCAGTGCCACTGCCCTCCTGGCAGCCCATCTAAGCACCTGCACCAGGTGACACCAACACTAGGGACACTACTGTGATAACAAAACAGAGGGGAGAGGGGAGGGAAGGAGTTGGCAAGTTGTGTGAATGGTGGCATTCTTATACATTTTTGCACATCTAGGGTTTTCATTTCTGAATAGACACTCCCACCCAGAGCAAGACTGAAATTGCAATCTCTATGCATCAGCCTAGATTCCACTTGAGTCAGTGGAGTTTACATCTGCATAGGCACTTCCACCAAGAGTAGGACTTAACCCTTTATGTATCAACCTGAGGGTAAGTCCCACTGAAGTCAGTAGATCACATCTTTGAGCAGACATTTCTTCAAGAATAATACTCAAAATGCAATCCTATACACATCTATACATCCCTCTGAAGTCAATGGGGCTTCCTTCTGAGCGGAGCTGTGTTGCCTTATACTGTAGAGTTGGCCCTACATTTTCACAAAGGAACCATTCCACCCCCACCACCCACCCACCCCCTGTGAAAATGGAGACTCACCAATATTCAAGCCCCATAGGCTTGAATGGGGCATGCTCCTGCAGATAAGCGCCATTGATTTCAATGGAGGTCGCCCCTCTGTGAATATGCAAAACTGCAGACTTCAAGCCTGCAAGAACGGAGGGGTGACTGTGTTAATTTTTTCGTGATGTTTGGAGTCTTTGAAAAATATGCATTTAAATGTGGACAAAATACAGGGTTCCCTCCCTTCTATATAGAAAGGTTTTCATCAGACTAGAAAGGCATCATAGCATGCATGTCCTGATAATTGGGGAGAGGGCAGGCACAGCCACAGGGTCATTACCCTAAACACTTCCATAATGACTGATGCAAATTGAAAGAACATATGAAAGATGACTGATGCAAATTGAAAGAACATATGAAAGACTAGAAGCCAGAAAAAGAAACTTTTATATAAAATAATAATTAATTCCATCAATTTAAAATGAACTAGGGCAATTTCTTTAAGTTGCAGAAGTATTTGTATAATCTTTTGGTAACAAAAGGTCCAAGGGTTACCAGTTCATCAGCATCCCATTATCTTAGATTTCAAGGCCAAAATGTGAAACCAAGGGTATAATGTTTCCATGATGTCATATAGGATGGGTCTCAGAGGTGGGATTGGCAAGGGTTGGGAGCTGGACTGGGGCCGCTGCCACACTGCAGAATTAATGCAGTTTGACACCGCTTTAACTGTTATGGTTCCATCCTATTAAATCCTGGGGTTTGTAGTTTATTGTGGCACTAGAGCTAGGGTGACCAGACATCTTCCTTTTCCAGGATATGTCCTACATTTCAACCTTCTGTCAAGGAGGAATTCCAAAATGTCCTCTATTTTGAGCATGACTAAGAAGCATGAATTTATATTTATACTTCTGTTTGTAGTTTTTATTTTGTAATTTCCTACATTTTTGAATGTCCTATGTTTTATGGTTCCTTGTCCTCCTTTGCAGTTGTGACATCTGGTCACATTGACCAAAACCCTCTGAAAGAGAAGGCTAAATATCTCACAAAAACTACAAATCCCAACATTTCATAGCATTCATCCATGGCAGTTAAAGCGGTATCAAATTGCATTAATTCTGCAGTGTAGATGCAGCTTGGAACTCATTTTGAGTCACCTGATTGTGAAAATGGATGTGAGCATAATGATCCAGAATTTGTATTAAACCCAGTTAATGTGATAATATAGCAACCAAAAAATATTGTGGGAGGGGAACAAGAATTTTTTTTAATAGTTGGAAGTGTGGCAAAATGTGCTCAGCAGGTGTAACAGTTGTTGCCATTCCTGCTAGAACTTGCATCCCATGTGGCCTTACTGCAGCACAAAACAATAATTCAATGATTCAATAATTATTTAGGTCTATGCTGCTACTGGGAATCATGGAAAGTTTACTGCAAGCTCTTAGGAAGCTTTCCCCCAGGCCCTGCACAGCAAGAAGGCTTCTGAGTCACAGTGCTAGCACTGCATCCCAGCACTGCTCCAAATGGCACCCAAATGACTGCATCCTATCTTTCTCTCCTAATTCCACTCACCTTGGTGCATTGATGCCAGCTAGGATGACCAAGTTTTAAAATAAGGATAAGCAGTGTGTGTGTGTGTGTGTGTTCTTATTGTTATGTGCCTCCAAGTCATTGTTGATTTATGACAACCCTAAGGTGAGCTTATCATGGGGTTTTCTTGGCAAATTTCTTCAGAGAGAATTTGCCATTGCTTCTGAGGCTAAGAGAGTGTGACTTGCCCAAGCTCACCCAGTGGGTTTTTATGCTCAAGCAGGAAATCGAATCCTGATCTCCAGAGCCATAGTCCAACGTTCCAGCCTCTACATCACATTGGTCTGTTCTCTACCATCTCATTTCAGCTGCATGGGAAGTGGCACAGTGTCACATTCAGCTTCCATTGGGGCTGATTTGGAAGCATTTTTGGTCTCAGTGAGTTGGGAGGCTGTGGAGGTGGGAGAAGCAAAACACCATATTTTCAGGCACCACAAAACTGCCTGAAAATTGGCAGAATGTGAGAGCCAGTGTGGTGTAGTGTTGACTACAACTCTGGAGACCAGAGTTCAATTCCTTGCTCAGCCATGAAACCCACTGGGTGACCTTGGACAAGTTATACACTCTCAGCCTCAGGGGAAGGCAACAGCAAACCTCCTCTGAACAAATATTGCCAAAAAAAGCCCAGGATAGGTTTGCCTTCTTGTTGTAGTGTGCCTTCAAGACGTTTCAGATTTATAACAACCCTAAGGCGAACCTATCCTGGGGTTTACTTGGCAAGATTTGTTCAGAGGAGGTTTGTCATTGTATTCCCTTGAGGCTGAGAGAGTGTGACTTGACTAAGGTCACCCAGTGGGTTTCATGGCCATGCTGGAAATTGAACCCTGATCTCTAGAGTTGTAGTTCAACGCACAAAACACTACACCACACTGGTTCCTTAGGGATGCCCTAGGGTTGCCATAAGTCTGAAATGACTTGATGGCACATAAAAACAATAACAAAGAAAAATTAAATGAGAGATTGAGGTTTTAGGGGGGTTGACAGGAGGCTTCAGGGACCACAGCAATGGAGCCCATGGGCCCCACTTTCCTGACTGCATTTTAAAGCCATCTCACAGGCACCAAATGTCTTACTCTTCCAGTGTCATTCTCCCTGTGGTTTGTCTCTTGATCTATATCCTATCTTGACATCACCCACAATATTAGGGGGACCTTCACGTGCTCAGCCTCCAATGTGATTTATGCCATACTATGTCATCAATGCCCATCAGCACTCTATAACAAGCAAATAGGCCAGTCCCTGCATCAGAGGATAAATGGACATAAATCAGACATTAGGAATGGGAATACACAAAAACCAGTGGCTGGATATTTCAATCTCCCTGGGCATCCATCTCAGACCTCAGAACAGTGGTCCTTGAACAAAAGAACTACAAAGGTAGATTGGAAAGAGAAACAGCAGAACTGGAATTCATCCATAAACTGCAGTCCCTCAGCAATGGCTTAAACAGGGACAATGGCTTCCTGGCTCACTATACACATTTCAACACTATCTGACCCCATTTTCAGGGGGGAATCCTACACTCATCTATTCTCCCCACCTACAGGCTACCTACCTGCAGGGATGCAGTGGCTCAAGTGGTTAAGACGCTGACTCTGTTGATTGCAAGATCGGCAGGTTGGCAGTTCGAGGCCCGGGTGCTGCATGATGGGGTGGGCGCCTGTCACTAGTCCCAGCTTCTGTCAACCTAGCAATTTGAAAGCATGTAAATGCAAGTAGATAAATAGGTACCACTTTGGCAGGAACGTAAACAGCGTTCTGTGCAATCATGCTGGCCACATAATCGCAGAGTAGTTTCTGACAATGCTGGCTCTTCGGCTTAGCAACAGAGATGAGCACTGCCCCCTACAGTGCCCTGGTGGCGCAGTGGTTAAATGCCTGTACTGCAGCCACTCACTCATAGACCACAAGGTTGCGAGTTCAATACTAGCCCGGGCTCAGGCTAAACTCAGGCCTGCATCCTTCCGAGGTTGCTAAAATGAGTACCCAGCTATTGGGGGGCAATGAGCTTACAGTTGTAACTGCTTAGACACCCCATAGTGCAGTATGAAGCTGTATATAAATGAAGCTTTGCTTACAGTCAGACACGACTTGACAACTTTATCAACGGGGAATACCTTTACCTTGACCTTTTACAGGCTAGTTTCCAAGGCCAAACTGGTCTTGCCACCTCATTTCCATACCCAATGGCTATGTCTTTGTCCACAAACAACCATCGTTAAAACTGGACTTGCTATTTCATTTCCACACACAAAGGCTTTTGAATTTGAATTGACATTCTGACATTCCAAAGGCATATATATGTCTGTCCCTGGCTTCCACTCCACCAAAAGCATCTGAGGAAGTAGACTGAAATCTACAAAAGCTCATGCTGTCAACTTCTTTCTTTCAATTAGTCTCAAAGGTGCTACAAGATCTCTCTACATACTGATTTTACAGACTAACACGACTATGTCTTTGAATTTGACCTATATCCCAGTGAAGCATCATCGCAGTTGCCGGAGACTCCAGCCAACCACCCTGAGACCTGGCAGCCCTAAAGCAAAATGTTCATTGCAGATTAAGGAGCAATTTAAACAATTAGTTGGGAATGTTGGGGGGCAGGGGGAAACAGAGAGGCTAATCTGTTATGTGCTAATCTGTCAGAAATTAGAATTTTCTTCCAGCGGATTTGCAGGGCACTCGGGATTGACGGGTAATAACTATCTTGGCAGAAAGATGCAGGAGGGAAGCTAGGTTCTTGTTGTCATGGCAACTGGCAAGAAATACCACATTCCAGCATAGTTGGCTGTCCTAAAAATGAGGTTTGGATGTTTCCAAGAAAGGAGGCCAGAATGCCAGTCAGAGCCATTGACTCATGTACTCACTGTAGGCCGAAAGTCAAGTTACACAGAAGCTTGAGTAACCCAAAGTTTGACAGCTGCTTTGAGAGCAGCTGTGTGAATGGGTCTTCCTCTTTCATCTCAGATTCCAATTCTCCTTTATACATTCCCTCTCTTTCCCCTCGTCTTTTCAGATATAAAATTTATTTTTCTCTCCAAACACACCTTTGAAACCCTACAGTAGGAGTGAGCAAAGGAAGCAGCTGGGGGGGGGGGATGTGTTTGTGTGTGAAAGTGGCGTAGTGTCATGCCATGTTTCCAGAAAAGTGTTTGTAGGGTTTTCTGCTTCAGTTGCCAAAGTTACATGGCTGATTTATGCACTCTGTACTATGCATTTTGACTGGGTGAGTGAAACACCCTTTGCTACTCTGCTTCAGGCAGAAAAAACATTTTGGACAAGCTAAAACAACTTTGTGAACTTGCATGAAGGTACGTCTATGTGTACTGGGGGGGAAGTATTATTACTGCTTTTTCTATCAGTATGCGGTGTGTTTAGCCCCCATAGAAACAGAAGGCAGACACAATTTGACTAGATGACCTCATGCCTAGCATTTTGTGGCACCTTTGTTTATTTGTGTTACGATTTTAAGTGTTTTAAAATGCCAATTGTTTAATAGTATTTTAAGGGGTGGGTGGGATTGTGGGATATGCCTTTTGGAAGGCATGCACACGGCATGCCTTGGAGGCATGCTTCATTTTGGAAGGCATGCGCACAGCCCCGTTGGGCCTTCCAAAATGGCGCCCGCGCTTGCGCACACATGCACGCAAGCTCAGGCGCCATTTTGGAAGGCCCCACGGCAGCTGCACCGTGCAAATTTGCATGGTGCAGCCACCGTGGGGCTTCCCTGGGCCTTGGGAAGGCCCCAGCGTGTCTGCTCTGGGCGAATTCGCCTGGCGCCCGCGTGCTGCAGCCTTCCAAAATGGCGCCCATGCTCTTACTCTCCAGAAGTTCCTTCTAATGTTTAATCAAAATCTACTCTCCTGCAACTTAAAACAATTAGAGTTTGTACTACCCTCTGGGGCAGCAGAGAACAGGCCTGCCCCCTCCTCTCTGAGATAGCCATTGAAGTGTTTAAAAAGTGCAGTCATGTCATCCTTAGTTTCCCCTTCACCAAGCTGAACAAACCCAACTCCTTCAGCTTTTCCTTATATGTTTTGTTCACCATACTCATTATCCTTGTTGCCCTTTTCTGAACCAGCTACAACTTGTTTATATTCTTCTTAAAATGTGGTGCCTAGAACTGAGCACAATGTGCCAAGTGCCTCATCTGGAGTGTAGTGGAACTATAACTCCCCTTGGCTTGGAAACTATGCTTCTATTAATGCAGGTTAAAATAACTTTTTCTTTCATTGCTGCAGCATCAGATTGCTGACTCATGTTGAAGTTATGATCAACAATAATCCTTAGGTCCTTTTTGTATGTATCCCATCCACTTCTGCAGCTGGTTTTTTTTAACCTAAATGTAGAATTTATCATTTGTTTCTGTTGAAGACAGGGACAATATTTGCCCTTCTCCTGTCCTTTGGCACCTCACCTGTTCTCCAAGATTTCTCAAAAAATTATGGCAAGTGAACTCATTAACAATTTCCTTTGGTATTCTGGGATGCAGTTCATCTGGCCCTACAGCTTTGAACTCATTTAGGTTAGCTAGGTGGTTTCTGCCTAACTCCCTATCACTCTTGATTTGCAGTCCTGATCTCTTGCCAAGGTCTCTGCTCCTTCATGGAAGCAGACGGTTCTCTTTTTGGGAGAAAACTGAAGCAAAACAGGTATTGAATACTGCCTTTTTGTTGTGCTCTGTTAGCATTTTACCATCCTTACTGAACAGCAGCTCCACTGTCTCCTTTGTCATTCTCTTGCCTCAAATGTATCTGAAAAAACTCCTTCTTGATGTTCCTTGCTTGCCTAATCAGTCTCAGCTTATTCTGAGTTTTAGCTTTTTCCTATATTATTTCTGCAAGCTTGGGCTACACACAGTGGTGTCGCTGGAGAGAAGTGTGGGGGGTGCAAACTACACTGGGTGACACCCCAAAGGAGGGGTGACATCCAGTTGGGTCCTTCTCCTCCTTTGGTGCAGAAGGGGTGAACGTGTGCCCTTCCTATTTGCTCTGGCACTAGGCTGCCTCCCTGGGAAAGAAGCCCAATGGCAGAGCAGCAGGAGGGGAAAACATGCTCTCTTCCTGGGTGACGCTCTCCGCACCAGGTGACACCCTAATGATGCCACTGGCTACATATCTGTACTCTGCCTTTGTAATTTGTCCTTCCTTCTATTCTAAGTTTATACATACTCTTTTTTCCTCTTTTCCATTCCTCTTTGGGTTTGCTGTGCAGCCACATTGGCTTTTTTCAACATGTCACGTTTTTCTTCTATGGAAATGTGATTACTTTTTTGCAACTCCTTCAAGAATTCCCACTCTTGCTGGGTTTCCACCCAGTATTTTCCTGGACTTGATAAAATCAAACTTTCCTTAAATCCAAGGTCCATGTTTGACTATATTTTGCTTTGGCCTGTCCCACAACTGTGAATTCTAGCATTACATGGTTGTTGTTGTTGTTGTTGTTGTTGTGTGACTTCAAGTAATTTCCCACTTATGCCAACTCTAAGCTGAACCTATCATGGGATTTTCTTGGCAAGTTTCTTCAGAGGGGCTTTGCCATTGGCATCATCTGAGGCTGAGTGTGACTTGCCCAAGGTCACCCTGTGGGTTTCCATGGCCAAGCTGAGATTTGAACCGTGATCTCCAGAGTGATAGTCCAACATTCAAAACACTACACCACATTGGCTCTAAGCATTACATCATTGCATGGTCACTTCTCCCTAAAGTACCAAATACATTGAATCCAGTGACTAACTCCTCTCTATAGGTTTGCATGAAGTCCAGGAATGACAAATAGCCCCTTCAAGGATCAAGCAGTGGTGGAAGAGGAGTTAGTAAGAAATTTGAATGGAGGTCCCCTCTGGATCAGATCATTCTAGATTGGGGCTCCACAGCTGGTGTTTTTTTTTTTCTTAAAGCAATAGTAGCAAATTTAAGAACCATTTTTTAAAAAAGTATAAAAGATTTCACCATGAAGCTTGGCTTTGAGAAGCCTTAGACTAGGAATCCAGGGTTCAAATCCCTATTCAGCCATGAGAACCCAGAAAGTGAGCTTGAACAAGTTATACCCTCTCAGCCTAAGAGGAAAGCAATGACAAACCAGCTGTGAATGAAACTTGCCAAGAGAGTCCAACGATAGTTACTTGGCACCACTGTTGACTTGACATTTAACAAAAGTCTATGGAACACTGTGGAACTTATCTTTCAAATAAAGATTTGTAGCATTTGATTGTTAGATTGCCAATAAATTACCTCTCTCTTCTTGTGTTCAGTTCCATATTCTTAACGATCTGTTGGTAAGTTCCCACCACCATAAGGCTCTACATTTTATTGGACCTGTAACAAGCCTTTTATTGGGCATAGTAGCAAGGGAAGGGTGCAGATGAAAGAGAGAGAATGTTTGTTGAGTAAAATGGCAGGGCCTGCCCAAGATATTATGCTGGTGCCTGAAAGAATCCACATGCTGACTAGGGTGCTAGCCGAATCTTATTTCAGCTCTAAGGATGGGGCAGTGTTTTCCACTGAAGTCGAGGGCAGCAAAACTCTAACCTAAAGAGAGTAAGGATGACTTTGTAGCACGTGTATAATTGTTTTTTGCTCCAACAAAGGGCAATTATTGTTAGTGTCAGCACAAAAGCTCTGGAGACTGATGTCACAGCTGCCTCTTGAGCCCAGTATCTGTCACCTAAGGCATTGCTTCATTCTGCCTGATGGTGGAGCCAGTTGGAAAACAGCCTGTGCAGAAAAAAATCATTTGAAAAATGCTGAATGAAAAAAATCATGTATCAAGGGCAAAAGGCTAAATACTTAAGCTGTGATATTTATTGCAAAAGCCAAATAAGTTCTGCATGCCCTGTGATGGGTTTTGTGTGTTTATTCTGCATGAATCAAAGACTTGGCAAAATTACTAAAGAAGGTCAAAGAAGAAAGTGCAAAGGCAGGCTTAAAGCTGAACATGAAGAAAACAAAAATAATGACCACAGAGGAACTGCATAAATTCACCCAAGATAATGAGGAAATCAAAATAGTGAAAGATTATTCATACCTTGGATCAAACATTGTTGTTTTAATGTGTTTTATATATGTTGTTAGCTGCCTTGGGTCCCACTTTGGGAGAAAGGTGGGATAAAAATTAAATAAATAAATAATTTTGGGAGAAAGGTGGGCTGGATGAGGAAAAACAGATTGAAGCTGAATCCAGACAAGACGGAGGTGCTCACGGTAGCGGCCCCGAAACCAGGAATTGGGTTGCAACCTCCAGTCCTGGACAGGGTCACGCTCTCCTCCAGTGACTGTGTTCACAGCTTGGGGGTGCTCCTTGACTCGTCACTCCTGATGACGAATCAGGTTAACGCAACGGTCAGGAGCGCCTGTTATCAGCTTCGGCTGATACGCCAGCTGCGCCCATTTCTGGAAGTAAGGGACCTCGAAACCGTGGTGCACACGTTGGTAACCTCACGCCTCGACTTCTGCAACGCAGTCTACATGGGGCTACCCTCGTGCCTGGTTCGGAAATTACACCTGGTACAGAACATGGCAGCCAGACTTGTTTCGGGAACATCTTGGAGGGACCACATCACTCCAGTTTTGAGGTCCCTCCACTGGCTGCCTATCAGCTTCCGGGCCAGGTACAAGGTGTTGGTTATCACCTTTAAAGCCCTAAATGGCTTGGGTCCAAGCTATCTCAGGGACCGCCTGCTCCCGTACAATCCTCCCCGCGCTCTTCGGTCCTCCGGGAGGAACTTGCTACAGCCTCAGAAATCGAGGCTTGTGGCTACCTCCCGGGGGGCATTCTCTGTTATCGCGCCTAAGCTCTGGAACGGCCTGCCGGACGAGATCCGTCTTTTAACATCCTTAGACAGCTTCAAAAAGGCTGTCAAGACGGATCTCTTCCGGCAGGCCTTTCCAGACTAGTTATACTACACTAGTCCCTCCAGCCCCAGATTACAGCCATCCAAGACACGATCCTCACGTGGCCCCATCAAGTGATGGGAGGATCGTTGTGCCAGGCTTTTGGAGTCACTGGGTTGGTTTGGATGGTTATATATTTTAACTTGATAATTTGTTTTTATATTGTTCTGATTTAATCCTGTTTTAAGGGGGGGAGGGGTTTGTTCATATTGTATATTTTATTCTGAACCGTATGTTTTAATTGTAAGTCGCCCGGATTGGATCACCAATGGGTGGGGTATAAATAAATTTTATTATTATTATTATATTATTATAAATAAATAATGATCAGAATGGAGACTACAGGCAAGAAATAAGACTAGGAATGCGAAGGGCAGCTGTAAAAGAACTAGACAAGATCCTAAGATTTTTATTGTATTTCATGCACTTTTATTGCTGTAACCCGCCCGGGTTCCTTGTGATTGGGCGGACTATAAATAAACATTATTATTATTATTATTATTATTATTATAGAATAAAGATATACAACTAAGCACTAAAGTTAGAATCATCCAATCCATTGTTTCCCTTTTAAGCATGTACAGATGTGAGAACTAGACAGTGAAGAAGGTGGATAGGAGAAAAATCAACTCATCTGAGATATGGTGCTGGAGAAGAGTGCTCAAGGTACCATGGACAGACAAAAAGACAACAAATAGGTCCTTGAACAGATCAAACCAGAACTGTCGCAGGAAGCCAAGATGATCAAATTGAGGCTGTCATACATTGGCCACATCATGAGAAGGCATGACTCACTAGAAAAGACAATTATGCTGGGAAAAGTAGAAGGCAGTAGAAAGAGAGAAAGACCTCAAGCTAGATGGCTAGACTCAATCAGGGAGGTCTCAGGTATGAACTCACAGGACCTGAGCAGAGCAGGAGGATGGGAGTCTTGGAGATGTCTCATTCATAGGGTTGAATTCATGAGTTGGGATTGATTGTTGTTAACAACAAGAATAAGCAGAGCAGCATAGGACAGTGGCTCTTGGAGATGTCTCCTGCACAGGGTCGCCATGAGTTGAGATCCACTCAAAGGCAGTTAACACCAACAAGAAGCAGAGCAGTGGAGGACAGGAGGTGTTGGAGATGTCTCATCCATAGGGTTGCCATGAGCTGGGATCGATTGGAAGAAGCAGAAGCAGAGCAGTGTAGAATAGTGGGTCCACTGGAGCTGGGATCCACTGGAAGGTGGTTAACAACAAGCAGAGCAGTGGAGGAAGAGGGTGATGGAGATGTCTCCTCCACAGGGATGCCATGAGTTGGGATCCACTCAAAGGTGGTTAAGAACAACAAGCAGAGCAATGGAGGACAGAGCCTCTTGGAAATGTCTCATCTCTAGGGTCACCATGAGTTGGAATCCACTCAAAGGTGGTTAACAACAACAAGCAGAGCAGTGGAGGACAGGGCCTCTTGGAAATGTCTCATCTATATGATCACTATGAGTTGGGATCCACTCAAAGGTGAAGAAGAAGAAGAAGAAGAAGAAGAAGAAGAAGAAGAGGAGGAGGAGGAGGAGGAGGAGGAGGAGGAGGAGGAGGAGGAGGAGGAGCAGTGAAGGACAGGGGGTCTTTGAGATGTCTTGTCCACATGGTTGCCATAAGTTGGGATCGACTGGAAGGTGGTTAACAACAACAAGCATAGCAGTGGAAAGTAGGGGCTTTTGGAGATATCCATAGGGTCACCATGAGCAGGGACCCACTGGAAGGTAGTTAACAACAAGCAGAGCAGTGGAGGAAGGGGGTGTTGGAGATATCTCCTCCACAGGGATGCCATGAGTTGGGATCCACTCAAAGGTGGTTAAGAACAACAACAAGCAGAGCAGTGGAAGACAGGGGGTGTTGGACATGTCTCATCTATAGGGTCACCATGATTTGGGATCTATTGGAGGTTGTAAAAGGTAAGCAGAGCAGTGGCGGAAAAGGCATCTTGAAGATGTTTCATCCACAGAGTCACCATGAATCTGGGTCTACTGGGAGGGGCAGTTAAGAAAACCGAATTCTTCCAACAGGTGTCCTCTCATGGCGACCAAAAGAACCCTTAAAGCCAGAGTTGCTCTGAGGAGCTGGGCTGGTGCTGTCAAAAGAGATTTTTATTTCGATGGAAAGCGGCGTTTGATTTGAGATTTTGAGAAGACCCACCACCCTCGATCGGGCTGGTCTCCACGGGGAAGAGGACCCTTGCTCGCCTCAGGAGCCCTGAGGGGGTTCCTTGCGCCATGATTAGTGCACTCTCCCTCAGGGACGACGACGACGACACTCATCCTGTTATATTTCACTTCACGACGTGGCAGTGGTGCTTACATCAAAAAAAATTGAGGGGGGGGAACACACACACAAAACAAAGTGTAGGAGGAAGGAGGATAAGAAATAGATATGTTTCCATATTCATGAGGGCCGTGATGTCATGAGGAGGCGAGCTCCGGCCTCCCGAAAGCGCCATTTCCTGAGGTGAAGGAAAGCGCCAAAACGCCTCAGAAGAGAGCGGCCGAAGGAGGAGGGAGAAGGAGGGAGAAGGAGGGCCGCCCAAAATAGAGCCCAGAGGCGGTGGGAGACTCAACTCTCGGCTCTGAGGAAGGAAGGAAGGAGGCCGGCATCGCGGGGGAAGAGGAGAAGGAGGAGGAGGAGGCGCCTCCAACTGCCAGAAAGAGGAGGAGAGAAAGAGCAACCGTCGCTTGTGGTGGCTCCCAGTCCGTCCACACTGGGCTTCTTCCTTCTTTTTCCTGGCTCGAATGCGTGTGTGAAAAGCCTCCCCGTGTTTCTACATTCACACAGGTCTCCAGGGCTCGTCACTCTCCTGTGGGAGTCCCTTGGTTACGGCGCTTTGGGCTTCTCCTTTTCCCTCAGAAACCCCCCCCCCCTTTTTTTTTTCAACCACCACCTTCCTCCTCCTTCCTTCCTTCCATTATTATTATTATCATTATTATAAATACACACACACACACACACACACATATTCTGAGGGAAGCGAGGAGCGTCACCACCGGGCTTGGAGTTATCCGAGAGGATGGTGAGGAAGAGGATGATGTGGAAGAAATGGAGATGAATCAGAGTATGCGGATGCGGCGGGGACTCCTGTTGCTCCTGCCGGCGGCACTCGGGGCTCTCTTCCTGCGGGACGTCGGGGCTGTCGCAGGTAAGTAAGGGCCCCCTTCCCTCTTCTTTCTTCTTTACGGAGGGCAGAAACCAAAGAGAAAGCCTAGCAAGGGAAGTAAGGAGGATATGGGTCTGTTTGCTTGGTTGGTGTTACTCTCCCTCTTTCCTTTCCTTTCCTTCTCGCTCTCCCACCCCTTTCCCCGGCTTTGAATGCTTTTCCTCAAGTTTGTCCCCAGAGGAAAGAAAGCTTTTAGGGCTCCCGCGGGACGCACTGAAAGAAATGGCAATACTTGCCCATCAGGAAACCATCCTTGCCCACAGGGAAACAAATGGGAGACTTATTTTTGCCCATACTTGCCCACAGGGATACCTAATAGGGTAATACTTGCCCATAGGGAGACATTGGAGACTGTTTTCCCACAGGGATACATTGAAGGATACTTGCCCATGGGGAAACATAGGGTAATACTTGCCCATAGGGAAGCATTGGAGGCTACTTGTCCATAGAATTTTATCGTTAAAGGGGAAATACAGCTCCCCATGGAAAAATCATACATGCCCATAGAGAAACCATACTTGCCCATAGGGGAACACAGGAGACTACTTGCCCATAGGGAAACATTGGAGACTGCCCACAGGGATACATTAGAGGATACTTGCCCAGAGGGAAACATAGGGTAGTATTTGCCAGTTGGGAAACATTGGAGGATACTTGCTCATAGGGAAACATTGGAGACTATTGGAGATAAATGAATAGATACATTGGAGGATATTTGTCCATAGGGAAACATAGGGTAGTACTTGCCAATTGAGAAACATTGTAGGATACTTGCCCATAGGGAAACATTGGAGAATAGTTGCCCATTTAATTTTATTGTTAAGGGGAAATGCAGCTCCCCATGGAAAAATCATACATGCCCATAGAGAAACCATACTTGCCCATAGGGAAACACAGGAGACTGTAGGGAAACATTGGAGAATACTTGCCCATAGTGATACACAGGGTAATACTTGTCCATAGGGAAACATTGGAGACTATTTTCCCACAGGGAAACATTGAAGAATACTTGCCCGTAGAATTTTACTGTTAAAAGGGAAATGCAGCTCCTCATAGAAAAATATACATGCCCGTAGAGAAACCATACATGCCCATGTTCGATCCTCCTGTGGTGGTTGTTTTAGGAAATGGGGTAAATATATATCTTATATCCTCAGATATAAGATGGGGTATGTGTATTTAAATAAATAAATAAATCATCAAAGGGTGGATTTTTTTTCAAGCTATGAGAAACACCACTGATACAGTACACCAGGACATTGTATATAAGAAGTGTGTATAGTATATATGTGTGTGTGTGTGTGTGTGTGTGTGTACACTATTGTACTAAGACTCTGGAGACCAGGGGTCGATTCCCAGTTCGGCCACAAAACTCACTGGATGACCTTGAGCGAGTCACAGGTTCTCAGCCTCAGAGGATGGCAATGGCAAATCTCCTCTGAACAAATCTTGCCAAGAAAACCCCTTAGGGTCATCATAAGTTGGGGACGACTTGAAGGTACACATATTTTAAGGAGTGGACTTCCTCCCCCAACCCTCTTCCATGTATTTCTCTCTGCCCTTTCCAAGATTTCTTTTCTGAGAGTTATAAGGAAATTGCAGTTGCAAAGGGATCTTGTCACAACTTTGAGAGAAAGAAGCTGGTAGTCTGAGCTTTCCTAGACTTTGCATGTATCTGAAGAAGCAGGCTCAAGAAGAGGCTACCAGCTTCTTTCAGTCTCAAAAGGTCCTATAAGATCCCTTTGCACACTAATTTTCCAGAATAACATAGCTATATGTTTGAAAACAACCAGTTGCTATTGGCAATTGACTTCTCTTGCTATTGACAATTGACTCTTGTTGTCGCTGTTAAGTACAGTGGTCAACCCCCCCCCCCCCACACACACACACATTCTTCTCAGTGTGGAACTGGCCTAAATCTTTTCTTGGTTGCTAATCGGAGCTGAAGCAAGTTACAAAGCTTCATTATGGAAAACACATCTCTTTTCTTTCTTTCTTCTTTTTTTAAAAAATATCCTTTGGTTTAATGTTGGGAATTGTTTGGGTATTTTTTTTAAAAAAACCATTTAATCCCTTACTTTGTATAAATGAATGGTATCTAGAAGAGAGTTATTAGCTGGTAGGAAATGAATGTGAGTCTTTCTCTGAACTGGTAAAATCACTTCTGAGTATTTGTTGCCTAAAGAAACCCTATGAAATTCATATGGTTGCCATATGACAGGCAAAGTGAAGGCACAACAGTACAGGGAACCAGCTTTTCTGAAGAAACTGAATCAGGACTTTACTGCTGTAATAACATGTGGTCCTCCTCACCTCAAGTACCTTGTTGAATGGACGGACTGGTCTGTTTTAAAGCAGAGTTTCTGGCATAATATGCTCTTATAAGTCTGCTCTAAACCCCTCCATAGGTGACTTCCATACTTTTTCAGAAGTCCTCAGTGAGGAAACAGGTGGACTTTTCTATGCTTAGTGCATTTGGAGCTGGGAGAGGGACTGCAACATCACAGAAAGGTATGCAAAGGGATTTTGTAGCAGCACCTTTGAGACTATGCAAAAGAATGTGTAGCATAAGCTTTCATAGACTTGGTCATTCCTCAGGTGCTAACACGGCAGTGTCTCTGAATTCTATCACAAAATGGGTCAACTTTCTCTAAAAAGTCAGAGAGACAGCTTTCCTATCAGCCTGGCTAATGACTAGATATATTTGGAGTTCTGGTCCAAAAACATGTGGGGGTCCACAGGCTTTCCACATCTGCTCTATAGCCATTATTTTACAACTATACCATGACATACATTTATTTTAAGGGTTCTTTTTTTTAAATAACAGCATCCACAGGAATAAGAATAATTGGGAATTTTGATGGTGGTAGTTGCTCAGCAGTCAGCATTTTAAACATGTCTAAGACCTTTAGCAGTTGTATATATGTTTCCATATTACATTATTGACCTCAGCTCTTATATGTGAGAAGGGTCTCCTTCAGCTATGTGACTTGATTCTACACGTTGAAAAATGATTTAATATCTTTTTTAGAGTTTTAAAACTATTGTTTTTGTTTTAAACTGTTCTCAATTGATTTTATTGTATGGTCTCCTGAGATCCTCAGAAATAAAATGGGGTATGCATATTTTAATAAATAAATAAATAAATAAATAAATAAGGGATGGGTTTTTCAAAGAGGTGATAAACATACCACTGATACAGTACACTAGGACATTGTATATAAACAGTTATAAAGACACATGTTCATATATTATGTATTCATTTAATATTTTGGGAATAACTATTCCAAAATGGTGATGACATACAAAAAAAGTAGTGGTCCAGTATATTGCATTTGCAATAATGTTGGCATTTAGTATTTCTTTCGTAATTTAACTGATGCTACAGTCCTAAATACAGTTACTGGGGAATGATCCCTATTGAATATATAAGGCTGGACTGTTAGATCAAATAGGGCAGGGGTCGGCAACCTATGGCCCAGGGGCCGGATCCAGCCTCCCGGGGCCTTTGGACTGGCCCCAGCCCAGTCCTGCCGCCCACCGCCGCGCGCCACCACCACCACGCCCGCCGCCACCATTTTGTTTTCCAAACAAAATGTTTTGGGAAATGTTTGTTTGTTGGAAAACAAAATGGCAGCCGCGACTCGCTCGTGCATGCGCAGTACGCCAGAAGTACTGCGCATGCATGAGCGCACGCACGCATAAGCAGTACTTCTGGCATACTGCGCATGTGCACATGAGCATGCACACACGGCGCCATTCCCCCCGACTCGGCCCATGGAAGACCTCGGGACCAGCGGACCGGCTCCAGGTAGGAAAAAGTTGCCTACCCCTGAAATAGGGCATCACTTTCTATAGATATCTGCCAATTTCCTCTTCAGTAGACAAGATTTAGTAGGGAAAAAATATGGAAGGTTACCTATCGCTTCACATGCAAGCTGTAAAAATTCACAGTGAGAATATATATAAAAAAGCAATCCCTCATCCTTAGAGGTAAAATTGATTAATATAATAATGAAACTGAGCATACAGTACCATATTATCACAAGGTAAATAACTTGGTTCTTAATACAGGAAACATCTACATGGTCAGACAAGTTGTTGAGCTTAGTTTGCCAGCACCTGACCTGAAGATAAAACCTGTTGCATTAAACAGCTCCAAGACATTTGCTGACCAGTGTTTGTGCTGCAATGATCTATTTCCCTGTGATACCACTAGGATGGAAGTTGCTATTCCTGAATAAATTATATCTGGAGCAATAGATGTTATCTTCAGGTCATGAACTGCCAGTTCTAGATGGGATTGGATTGTCCCCAATTTCAGAGAGGTGCTTAGTATGGGAGAAGGCTGGAGCCAGTATTGGGTCAAAGCAATTTGTAAGGAGAAATTAAAGAGGGACTTGTGAGAGGGTGAGAAAGAAATGACAGGAAAGGCAAGATTACTGCCACAATTCCTTATGGTACCATGATAACACTATGATTAGGAGCAAGACTGGCAAAAATCAGGGAGCCCTGTATATATGAAAAAGTAAGATAAATCAATGAATTTTCAGGGGCTTGGTGCTGGATAAGGAAAGGCTACTTCAGTATGTGTGAGAATGGCACCATGCACCCCTTTGCTTTCAGATAGACCATGTCAATATCAGCTGTTGTCAAGAATATATGACAGCATGGAGTCTGTCCATACTGATGAGTGGGTGGGTGGACAACATAACAGAAAGCTATCACATGTTCTAATCATAACAAGTAACTACTAACTGTGAAACACCCACACATCCCAAAGGAGGTGGGTTATGATTTTGCATATTTAGCTTCCAAGATAAAAGGGATTAGGGGATTATTCACATCCCCCAATCACCCGTTTTTTTTCTTTGCAAATAATGTAATTTAATATTTTTTGCCAGCAGTAATCAATATCTGCAGATACCAGAAGACCTCTTGCAACACTTGATTCATTTATAAGGAAATAGAAAACCATTTTCTAATTGGACAGGGAACAGTTGCTTACTAACAGCAGAGGCTCATAGGAATCAGGGCTGGCTAGGAAGCATAACCAAGAAGGAATTCACAGTGTTGTATACTTCCTGCTGAGTGTTTTTCTGAAAAGAAGAACACTGAATATCTGCTGTTTTACTATGGTTGTTCCTCCTTTTATTGGCAAGGTACTCTTTACAGCTCGGCAGGCATAATGAGGGTGGTGGGCAGAATCTGCTTCCTGCCCACATGGAACTCATTTGGTTGATTTGGCCCCTTCTCATGGGAAGAGCAGTCCAGTTAACACTCTATGCTGTCAACATGTCAGCTTGCCATCTAAGTAATATTTATTAATATAAATATTAACTAATAGTTAATATTGCTTTCATATATAGTTACATAAATAATTTTGGTTCTTTAGACACATTCCATTTGGCTCAGAAAGGTATGTGGCTAACAGCCACACTGGTCCAAAATCTCTAGGAATGTTTTAAGCTGTTCCTCATAATTGTGCAACTTGTTTTGATTTCCATAGCCTTTCACATTAATTACCAGGTTTTAATTATCTCTGTGAGTAAGAGTTTAATCAGGTAATAATCATGGCTGGAAACTAAGGAGACATATATATAGGTAGATAGATGTGTGTTTTATTGTGTGTGTGTGTATGTGCACATGTGTGTGCGTGCACATGCATGTAATATATATTAGTATTAGCTGCTGATTTTTCCAGATCACCCTCTGTCTTAAGTAATTCATTTTCATTTATCAAGAGCCAAGGGAGATATAATTCTCCATTTTGTTCCATGAAAATCTATTTTTCCTCTCTTGAAATCAGACTCTTTTTGTACTTTGTCCAGTACTCTTATTCAGAGGTGAACTATACTTTGATTCCTTGAACCTCAGCAAAGGTGAAGACAGCTTCTCTCCAAAGATAGCAGGGTTTGTTCATAAATACTGATTCAGCTGCGTGGAATTTTGAACATTGAACAGGTTTGCTGTTACAGGATATTGCCTATACAGTATTTCATAAGCTTGCCTGTCAATTCATGCATGGATTTTAGGTATTTATGGCATGGCTATATAAATTTTGTTACACAAGTTGTGGAGGAACCTGCTGCTTCAATATTATGTATGATGGGGAATGGATGTTTAAACACAAACAATTTATGCCATTGTTGAATTAAATAATAAAGGGTTAGATCATGTTTCCAAATGGTGTGATTAATTCCTTAGCCCAATAACAGCAAAACACCTGTCTAAATGAAATTGCCAAGAGCTGTGAAACTGGCAAAGTGTATAGTGTAAAATATCACTTTGTCAGCTTCACTGCTCTTGGCAATTACTATTAAGGTAACATGAAGAAAAAAGGAAAAATTATGAAGACTGTCGCGTGGGAACCAGTAGTTTAACTAATTATAATCCTGCAAAAATCAAGGAAAATAACAAAATTCTGTTCTATAGAGGGTCTCTAGTTGTGAGGAAGTGTTACTGATGCTATGCTGATTTACAGTATTCTATTTATGTATTTACAATATTTCTACACTTATAAACCAAACCTTTTGAGGAATGGCTTAGGACATTGGGTATTTTTAGCTTGGAGAAGAAAAGACTGAGTGGTGACATGATAGCCATCTTTTAAAATCAGAAGGAGTGTCAAGTAGATGATGGAGCAAGGTCATTTTCTGCTGCTCTAGAAACTAAAACACAAACCAGTGGATTCAAAAAGCAAGATAAGAAATCGCACTAAAACATTAAGAGGAGCTTCTTTACTGTAAGAACTGTTCAACAGTAGAATAGACTGCCCAGGGTGTGTGTGTGTGGAGTCTGCTTCTTTGGACTTTAGAGAAGTTGTATGGACATCTTCTGGGACTGTTTTAGTTGTGTATTCATGCATGCAGGAGATTGAACTAGATGGCTCTTGTGGCCCCTTCCAACTCTAAGATTCTGTGATTTTATATTGCCATGTTGCCCAATAACCATGGTTTTCTGGATAATCTACAGTGAACAATTTAAACCACAGAAGTGAAACCAAACAATTGTTAACTTTAAACTAGAACAGAAGTAGCATAAAACTAAAATTAAACCAACAATGTTTAAGGTTTGGAAATCCAGGAAAATAGAAAAGTCTTCACTTGGTTCTGAAAATACCACATTGCCAGTACCAGGCATGACTTTCTGAAGAAGATGTGTGTGTGTGTGGGGGGGGGTACCTACTAAAATATCATCAAATTATGTTCAGATGGTTTGCACCAACACTGAAAGATGTTCTGGCAGGGAGCTGCAGTCAATTTTTGTTTGTGTGTTTAATTTATGCTTGCTTTTCTATTTTTAAAAACGCCTTCAAAATATACAATAAACTTCCATTCTAGACTTCTGCTTACTGAATGGACTTTTCCCATCATCTGTTCCCCCACCCCATGTCCATGCTCCCAAATCTGCACCAGAGGGTTCCCCAGCTTCTCCAGAGCAGATTTGGAAGAACGGGATATTACAGAAGAGAAAGAGGAGAAGTCTACGCCACTGCTGAAAACTGTTTCATCACTGGAGAGACAATTGAGTTTCATCCACTAGGTGTACCTTCTTAGGGTTTTTTTCTCAGTCAAAACTTCTAGTTGCTTTCACAATATCTTGAAGTATTATGACCAGCTGCTAGTATGTCAATATGAATGTAAAAATATTACATCATCATGAACTTGACCTCCTGAAAGGCATGGTAGGTCTAACCTTGTGGTTAATCTATATCTGTGTTATATCACTTCAGACTGCTTATATATGTGTGACATATTATGTGTGGCATCCAAACAAAAAATCACAGCAACATAGAAAATTAGCTATCAGATTGCTTAGCCTTCTCTTTAATAGGCTAGTTTTCTATGTGAAGCAGCATTCATTCAGATTACCTCCTACCTGCAGTCTGAACTGATACAGTTCAGACACTAGTTTGTCAATGAGAACTAGGCAGTAGTCACACTATGGTCAACCGGTAGCAGAATTTTGGGGGTAATGTTAATTATATTGTTAAAATTTGATTTCTCCCAACGTAGTTGAACTGCTTAGATTTCCTGATTAATGCAAAAATGAATTACTTTAATGAATTAATTATTTGGGACCATTTGTTACAGAGTGGGCTAGCTCCCTCTCAGTCAAATTGAGTAAGATGGGAGGGCCCCAGTATAAGAATTGGGAAATGAGAAGTGAACCACATGGCTCTGCACTGGCTTGCTTGTTACTCTAATCTGCCTGCTGCCTTGTGAATTTTAGAAGCACAAAGTTATGGTGTCTATCCTGGAATGGAAGAATAAAACATGTGCCTGTGGTGGTGGTGGTGGTGTGTGTGTGTATGCTTTGTTTGATCAGTAGAAGATCCTTACATAGTCATAGCCATTTCAAAATGTCAGGCCCTTTAAAGCTGAAGGCTAGCATTCCTGTCCCTACTCATCTGTGTGAAAGTTGCTGGAATCTTTCTGGGTAGAAAGGTGGTGGTAGTGGCACTGAGAGTCTTTTCAGTTCTGTTTGCTTTTTTATTCATTTTAAAATTGAATTTATTTTCTGGTTTTCTATATTATTGTTTGGAGTGAGTCACAATGAATCCCGTTGTGCCCCTTTGGTGTGTTGCTCGCAGAATGTTCAGCACTTGGATAATTAAGTGATAAATTTCTTTACTCTCATGCATGTCTTTCTCTCTTGGCCTCTCCTCCTCCATCTCCCTCTCTGCTTACCCACCCCTTGCTTCAGAAGATCACACTGGAGTTTATCACACAAGGGGGAAATTGGAAGTATAAACAGTGATTAATCCATTATTAATCCGCAGTTGCGTGAATGGTTTTCACATGACGTCAGCACGCAAAGTGCTGTTATCCCATGCAGAATCCGTGATTAACCCGCACTTTTCACACAATATTGAGACGAAATGTGATTAAAGTGCCATTATCCCATGAAGAACCAGGCAAGAAACAACAGTAACTCATTCATAGAATTTTGCCTTTACTGACTTTTTGCTGTTTCTTGCCTGGTTATTCCCTGGTTCTTCATGGGATAATGGTACTTGCGTTATTGTCATTGTAAGCACATTTTAATGTCATTTGCATGATTTGCATGGGTTAATCATTGTTTAAACTCCCAATTTCCCCTGGGTGATTCAACTCCTCTGAGGGGTTTGGTAAAACTCCATTGACACCTTTCCTTATGAACCTTTAACCAACAAGATGTTTCAAGGGAGAATGAACACTGTGCTTATTGGCAGAATCTGGAAAGAAAAGAAAGATGCAGATGGGTGAAAGAACTTAACTGAATAGGTTGTAAAATGAGATCCCATAAAAAGAACAGCCTTTCCCAATCTAACAGATTTTGGACATGTCAGACTCCCACTATCGCCAGGCAACCATCATATTATAGGCTTTACTGTAATTGGCCAAATATTGCCACACAGAGCCCAACTAAGGAATGTAAGATTTCCCATAGAAAGTGTGCTGGCACCACTAGGGAAAGAGAGAGGGAGTCCAGCTGGTACCAGTACTGGGAGGAGAGCATTCAGTGGTGCTGTCAGGACACATCAACAGTGCCATGTTTAGTAAAGTCTGGGACTTATTTCACAGTTTATACTGAAGAGTAAAATTATGGAATGAATTTCAAAAGCATTACAGAGGAATGAAATTGGCAATCTTTCCAAATTCAAAGGGGACCCTCTGCCTTTGGAGAATGCAATACAGATGGGCAAACAGATGCAGCTTTCTGTAGCTCTGCAGTTGTTTGAGGTGACATTGCTTTTGATGCACTGTTGTCTGTCATGCACTCTTGAAAGGCAAAGTAGCCCCAGGTAGAACACTGGTGAAAACCTCACAGAAATATAACCAACTTTGTATTGGTCACCGTTGCTGTAAATTTTCTTACGGAATACACTTTACATGGCACCAGTGGGAGAGGTGAATATATTTTCCATGGTGTACAATGAATGGCTCAGTAGTTGCCTGTGGAAAGACATGAGAAATAATGTGGCTGCATTTTGGGTAGCAGAGAGTTCAGCTTACAAGGTGTTCATTACTGGTTGCTCATTGTGTAAAAAAGGAGAATGAATGATCTTGTCTGGGTGCTTTTCCTTTGTGCCTTCCTCAGCCTAGCTCATTCTTCTAGTTCCCCCGATCCCTGTTTTTTTCACCTGCTAAGAAGGGAAATGTAGACGATGCAGCAATATTCAGTACTGTAGAGAGTCTTGTTCAAAACACTCATTCAAAAGGTGAACTGAATTGTCTGCATTTTGTTTTTGTCACACGCCATATGCCCTTGCTCAAGTCCTGAAAAGAAGAATGTATCACAGATGTTTAACCAGCTGAGGCAATAAATGACACAGAGGGCCCAATTGTTCACAATCAAAGATGGACATACATTGTCTCCTCAGAATTCCTGTCAATGCCATCCCTGATGCCTCCACTCCTTACCTTTATGTGTTCAGAATAAAAATCTGAACAATGGAAGCTGGTGATTTCTGCATCAGTGGGGGCAGTGAATCCATTTTGCAGTTTCATCTGATTGGCAAAGGAGTTATCTAAGGGGCTGAACCCTATATTGAAAATAGACTCAGCACCTTGGACACCTCCTTTAAAATTCAGAGCAGATTGATGGAAGCAGCCATCACTGCTAGTTTCCTCTGCCTAACATGCAGGTTTAACCACCCTAATGATGAAATAATATTTTACTAGAGCCACCTTCCCTGAAGCTCTCATTTCTCAAAAGGCTGGATATGTTCAAATACAGTACTCTCATCTGGTTTCATGAGGAGCTTGGTTGCATATGTGTGCTTTTAAAAAAATGAAAAGAACATTATGATACATACTGACAAGGACAATAGAGGTCCCTGTATACTTTAACTCTCCCTTTATACTCTTAAATAACCACACATGCACCAACTGGATGTGTTCAGTGTATTAAACATGACCTGTAGGATCCATTACCAAGATGCTGGAATCTCATGGCAGTTATGCAGCAGTTTCTTGGTGAACAATTTGGAAAATCTCGTTGTCAAACATACTGTGTACATTATACATTAACACATACAGCAAACTTACATGTGTACTAGTGAAACTGAGGGTCTGTATTACTCTTAATAAGTTTGCAACAAATTCCTGAAGAGAGCTTCTGTCTCCTTTCCACTGTAGATGCAACCCATTTCTCGGAAGTGGGGGAGGATGGAGGAACATGTGGGGAGCTTACTTTGAGGCATATCTTCCTATATGTGTATTCCCAAACTGTAAGATCTTCCAGGGATGCACTTATCTCAGTCCCACCACCATTAGAGATGTCTTTGTTGGGAATGTAGGAGAGAGTCTTGTGGCTGCTCTTACACTGTGGACCCATTGTCCTAGGGAAACTATAGGCTGACTCCCTCCTTTGTTACCTATCATGAAGTCCGCTTCAACTTATGGTGGCACTATGAATACGAGACCTCCAAGTCACCCTGACATCAACAACCCTGCTCAAGTCTTGTAGATTCAGAGCTGTTTATCTACAATGCAGTTTTCCTCTTCCCTGCTGCCTTCCATCTTGCCAAACACTATTATATTTTCTAGTGAGACATGTCTTCTCATGTTATGTCCAAAGTATGGCAGTCTCAGTTTAGTCATCTTGACTTTCAGGGAGAATTCGGACCTAATTTGTTCTAGGATCCATTTATTTGTCTTTTTGACAGCCCACAGTATTTGAGGAACTCTCCTCCAGTACATCTCAAAAGTGACTCCTTCCCAACTGTTCTTTCATTGTCAGGTGAAGACAGCTGGCATTTTGCAACTGGTGGTTTTATATAATAGGTTTTCTGTTTCAGTGTTGCACTGATTTTAATCTATGCTTTTAAATCAATGTTTGATATATTTTTAATTTATAGACAAGTTAATATTGTTTTAATTGTGTTGTATGTTTTTACATGTAAGTGGCCTTACTAATATTTCTTTTTATTCTGTAAGCTGTCTTGAATCCCACTCTTAGGGGGAAAGGTGGAAAATAAATAATGTGATTGGCAGGTTGGTTGAAGCATGATCTCATTTTCCTTGGTGATGCCTCTCTGCCTATCAGTGTGGGCACCTTGTCTTTTCATCCCTAGTTATGATGTGTGGTTGAAGCTCTTGCTGAATTTGTGGTCTGGGTCCTGAGCAAGCAATCTGTAAGAAATCCAAGAAGACAAGTGTTGCTTATCATACTTTATTAAGAGAGAGGCCTTTGAAATTAGTTCAATGTAAAACCAAGGGAGAAGATTAACAAAGTGGCACCTTTAAAGCCAATCAATTTATTTTAGCATGAATTTTCATGGATTACAATTCACTTCCTCACACACATTGACATGTACAATATTGACATCTTGAATTATTCATCCCACCCATAACTATGTAAAGATGCACATATACATATATACCCAATGGTTAAATATGATACTCCATCAATACATCTGGGGATGTGGAATGTAATCCATGAAAATTCATGTTAAAATAAATTAGCTAACTCTTAAAGGTGTGAGCCAGCATGGTATAGTGGTTTATGTTGGACTATGAGTGGAGATCAAGGTTCGATTGCCCACTCAAACATAAAAACCCACTGGGTGACCTTGGGCAAGTTACACTCTCTCAGCCTCAGAGGATGGCAATGACAAAACCCCTTCTAAAGAAACCTGCCGAGAAAACCCTAAGATAGGTTTACTTTAGGCTTTAGGCTAATTGATTTATTTTAACATGAATTTTCATGGATTACATTTCACATCCTCAGATGTATTGATGGAGTATTATATTTAAGCCTGGGTATATATGTATATATGCACCAGTAAAAATGACGTGGAGGCACATAACAAACAACAAATCTTAAAGAGGTTTCAAGGGTTCTTTTTAAATCAGACCTTTCTTTTTTAAAAAATCTTCCTTTCTTTTTATTGGACTGTGAAATGTTAGTTGCTGATACAGGTGGTCCATCCACATACTAGTGGTCTGACTTCTGTCTGCTTGCTAGAGCTGCTAAAAGTATATGTGCTACCTATCTGAAAGATATTGCTATAGGTTGTCTGGGGGATTCACTTGTATGATGTTTTTATGCATATGTTGTCACTGTGTTGTTGTTTTTAGTTGTAATGGCTTTTAGTCAAATACAATAAACGATTGACTGACTGACTGACTGACTGACTGACTTCTGACTGCTCTTGGAACTTTAGATATGCAGTCAGGAAGATTCAGCTGTATAGCATGTATCTTGATATCTGAACTTGGCTGAGGCTTTTATTCTTCTTTTAGTGTGCTGTAATTTGGTGCAGAAAAATTAGAATTCAGTCTATCTTTGGACTTTTTCACACGGGGCTCCCTAAAGCCGGCTGGAGCCCTTCCCCTAAAGCCGGCTGGACCCCGTGCCACTGACACCGGAATGACTCCGGCGGCGGCAGGCTAATTCCTTTTGCCACCCGGAATTACCTGAAGCCGGAGTTAGCCAGGAATTAGCTTGCCGCTGCCGGAGTGAGGCCGGACTTAGGGCTCCGTGTGTTTGAACACATGGAGCGAAAAGCCGGCTGGACGCAGGGATGACACCGGAAGGGGCGGGGTTTGCCGCCGCGCGTGTCTGAACACACAGGAAATGGAGCCGGAGTGAGGCCGGCGGGAGGCCGGCTAGCGTCCTCCTTTTGCCCCGTGTGAAAACGTAGTTTGTGACTTGGGTGATGGGGCGTGTGTGGAGATGCAGATATTAAAACCTCTCAATGAACATAAGATACTTTCACACTACTGCTAGTGACACTATTGCTATCAGCAAAGATAGGATTCTTATTACAGTTCATGCCACAATCCTCTCTTAAAAGCAATTCTACTGTTGCAAGGGTTTCACCATACCAATGTTAAGTTTTCTGCTGATTTATTTTTTGCTGCACCAGCACAAAGGGACTTAGGTCTCATTGTGTCCCTACTAGGTCCTTCTCACATACTTCATGGGCCAGGTGGAAAGATAAACCTCTTGAAAATGGCTTGGGAAATAGTGGCAGTTTTGAATGCTAATGTTGATAACAGTAAGGCTACAATTCTATTGAATAATCTTCGGAATTTTTTAAAACAGTGCAGGCTTGGGCTAAATCCAACATTAGTCTGAACTGGAACAGACTAATTGAAATACATTGATAAGTATCCTAATTTTGACTAGTAAGTTGCATTCATTCCATTGGTTCTGCTGTAGGTAGAAATAACATGAATCACATTGCTGACTCCAATTTCTGTAAAAGGATACTGGAATTCCATTTTGGTATGGTTCCAGGTGATTTGACTTCAAGGACTCCTCTTCTAAGCACCATCATTGTTTTGTAATCAGGGTTGCCTCCATTCATTCCATCATCAAGAATTCCTCTTCAATCCACTCCAAAATTAGGCATCATGTCTGTTTAATGAGAAACATTCTGTATGGTTTCATAAGTATATGCTGCCTTATGTCCTTACTTTCCAGTATTTCTTGTAAAACAACACATGGGATATTTCTTATGTAAAAAACAACAACACATAATTTAAAATGGCAGCAGAGTATGTCATGGTAAAGGGGTGTCTTACAGTTCAGAAGATCTAATACTGGCTACTGCCAAAACAAAGCCAGCATGGTATAAGTTGGAAATCACTTGAAGGCACACAATAAGAAAGCGCCAAGATAAAGCATATTAGAGGATGCCTATAATATTGAAATGACTAATTATTTAGCTAATTTCCTATTTATTAATTTCATATCCCTCTTTTTAGCATGCTCAAAGAGATTAATGTTGCAGAAAGAAGTCACACCAAATGGCCAATACTATGGGTTCATTCACATTATGATTTAAACTGGTTTGCAGATTGGTTTATATGTGCCTTGTTCACACTTGATTCGATCTCTGATCCGACCATACTCAATCTGAATTAATCTGAATTGAAGTGAATCGGTGCAATTCCAAAAAGACCAGTTCATTTGGAAATGGATCAAATACAGGTTCTTTTAAAAAAAAACTGGGTTGCAACTGTGTCATAGCTTGTTGAACAAATGTGAACGTGTTTGCAATCACAATTGGAGTGCACTGGAGGGAGGGACAATGGGCAGAGGATGAGCAGAGGGGTCGTACCCATCCCACCACAGGTCTTGGGCAAACTGCCATTTTCCCCCCACTCAGCGCTGCTGTGGGACTGTGGTTAGGCTTATGTGGGGCTGTGGATTTCGATCTCCATCACAGCCAAGTGGTGTGCTGCAGCGTGGATTTTTTAAAAAATTAATGAGAGTCTATGCGATCAATCACATTTGTGTATGTTTTTCTGACTCCAATCAGCTGTTGCCCCCATAGAAATAAAAGTTCCCCTGGGTCTGCATCAGCTGCTTTGGCTGCAGAAGAGGAGGAAGAGGAGGAGGCTCTAGGCTGTGGCAGAGGAAAGGAAGAAAGAGGGAGGGAGGGAAAGAAGGGAGGAAGAGTGTATCCTCCTCCTCCTCCTCCTCCTCCCCGGTAGCCTTTTGCGCCCAGGAGGATGAGTGTCACAGATGATGGACTCTCCTCCTCCTCCTCCTCCTCCCTAGTTCGCTTTCGGCCCCTTGGTTCCCGACCCATGTGGAGATGGAGGCCCTGGGGGCAAGGGGGCTCCAGACCAAAGGCGGGGTAACTGCCCCTCTCTAGGAGCCCATTTCCCCACCCGGAGAGAAAGTGGAGGAGAGAGAGGCATGCATCTGATCAGCTCTTGCCCCCATAGAAAGAGTCCTGCACCCTCTCAGCTTCTAGGAGCCCATTTCCATGCACAGAGAGAAAGTGGAGGAGGAGGAGGAGGAGGAGGGTGTGCATCTTATATACACACACACATACACAAACACATACACACACAGAGGCCGATGGAAATAGCAACAGCTGATGCACGCAGCCACACCTCCGAATGCTTGCGTAACCAGAAACACGCCCATGCGCATCATATGATTGACATTAAAAAAAGTGGAATGGATCGATCGCAAGAATCCATTTTGAATCAGAGCAAATGTCAGTGTGAACGAGCTGTGTGTTTAAAATAGACACAAATGCATTCAGTAATGGAAAGCGTAGTGTGAACTACATATCGGTTTGAAGCGATTCGAGAACCAGATTAAATGCAAGTGTGAATGAGCCCTGTGATGAAAACCATCAGTGTGCTACAGAATTAACAGCTGACAATATTTCCCAGCGGCTACTGCAGAAAAAATTAAGGAAGCTTGAAACTGACCATTTTCATCCTTTATTTTACTCCACATTTTCATCTTGTTTATTTTCTTCTGTCCCACATATGTTCATCCTTCTTCGTAGTGCACATGCCACCTGCTTCAGTACTGGTGCATGATAACATCTTCCAAACATTTCACTTCTTATGGAAGTGATTGCTCTTCAGCCACCCACTTAAATACATTTGAGGGCCCTAAAGCTCATTCTGGATGCATTTACCCCAAAGGAAATCTGAGAAAAACCACCACCTGCAAGTGAATTAGTGATACTCATCCAAATGGGGAATGAGATCAGAATTTGGCACTGTGTCTTGGGTTTCAGGGTTGCCTGGCTACTGACTGAAGTAATCCCACACCACACATAAGAAAGAGTGGGGAAAGTATGTTCTGTAAATTGTTAGTTTCTTTTCATGCCAAAGCTCTAGATCAGTCTTTATTTCCACAGTGTTTTCACACTGTTTAGGAGCTTTTGAAATAAAAAGAGAGCGCACATTGAACAGCCCCCCTACATAAATGACTTTCTAAAATGTCAGTTCTTTTCATAGGCATAGTTCAAAAGTACAGTTCCATGAGAGTGTGGGAATATTACCTGGCAGTCAAAAATCTAGAGGAAATTTTTGTGAGGCATTGCACCACTATTCTGAGAATAACACCTTCAAAAACACTGCCAGGGTTCTGTTGTAAGGATGTCTTCAGCATCTGTATCTACCACTGACAGTTTGCTACTGTATGAATTTCACCCTGTTGATCTTCAAATTGGCATGTTGCTGATTCAAGCCCAGCATGGATTTACCCACTTCTGTTATTTCATAACAGGAATTATATTGCTCTGAACTTGTAATCATTCCAAAAATATAATAAAGTTCTGATGAGGTATCCAGGTGGCTGTGCATTTTGTTCTTTGACTGTATTTCATTGTAGGCTACCCACTAACCTTGATTAATTTGCTGTACTCCCAACCTCCTCGCTCACCTCTTGTGGGTGTGGAGAGGTGGGAGGTTGTTTTCTTTCAGAAACCAAGGTTATTGGAATGCCAATTAAACTGAAGGTATCCCAGGGACAGCCAGTGAAACTGAACTGCAGCCTCGAGGGAATGGAAGATCCAGAGATGCTATGGATCAAGGATGGAGCTGTGGTGAAAAGTGTGGACCAGGTGTACATTCCAGTAGATGAAGAACACTGGATTGGGTTCCTCAGGTAGGACTTGTACATATGTTATGGAATGCCAGATGCTGTTGTTATTCTTTACAACATTTAAAAAAAAAAAACATTGCTTTTCCTTCACAAGTTCAGGATGGCATCTTTTCCTTCCTTGCTTTTTATACGTAGAACAGCTCTGTGAAATGGGTTAAGCTGCTAGATTATAATTTACTCCATTTCTGCTAGTAAAATGTGCAAACATGCAACATCACCTTTGACTTCACCCAAACCTCTCCAGATGCCAATATATTCCAGCTTCCATCAGGCCCAGCCAGCATGACCAGTGGTCAGGGATGATGGGAACTGTAACCCAACAGCATCTGTAAGATCAAAGGTTCCCCATTTTTGCTGTAGGTGGAATTGAGCTGAGCTGAGCTGAAGGCTAATGAAAAAATAAATAGAGAAAGCTGAAGCTGGAGAAAAGAGGCCAGACCTTGAGCAGTAAAACTTCCAGTTCTTGTACCATTCAATAATATGAATGAACTGTTGTGTTTTAAGCACAGTTGGGATTCCTTTGGTAATTAATTTTTAATTTAATATCAGACTGCCTTGATCCTCTTTACCTTAAAAAACTAGTGGAAGTAAATGAGGCTGGAAGAAAGTGATAGCATGCCTTTAGCACAGATATAAGGGAAATTTCTAAGAGGGTTATCAAGATCCCAGACTCAGGGGCAAGGTACCGTAGATTGGGAAATGGAAATGAATCTTTGCACTGTGCAGGAAATGAGCACGGTGTATCTTGGGACAGGATTGACATACAGGATGTATTTCATTTGAGAGACAATTCAAATTCCAGGAAGAAATAAGATTGAACAAGTAGTGCAAGGTTTAATATGGGGACAGTTCTGTGAAGGTGACAGCTGTAACTACTATAACCATTTCTGATGACATGTAAGGAATAGAGTTGAGTGTGAACAGTAGAAAGCCAAAGGAAACCTCTAGTTTGGGTGCCAGCAAAATCATTACTGGGAAGACAAGATGTGGAGAGGGGGAACTGGCAAAAGAAAATAAAAGCTGTAAGGCAAGGTGAAATATGCCTAGAGAAGGTCACCCAAGGTGATAAAGGGTCTGGAAAACAAACCTACAGCATAGAGAAGAGGCAACTGAGAGGTAATATAAGAGTCTTATTTAATTATCTGAAAAGGATATCTGAAAGGTTGTCATGTGGAAGATGAGTGCATTTGCTGCAGCTCTTTAGGATACAACCCAAACCAGTGTATTTCAGCCACCAGTTAGGAAGCACTTCCTGACAGTATGATATGTTTAACAGTGGTATAGATTACCTCAAAAAGGAGTCTTCTTTACTGTAGGCCTTTAAACAGAGGTTGGATGATCTCTTGACAGGGATGCTTTACCTGTGAATTCCCATATTGTCAAGAGGTCAGAATAAATTACATTTGGGATTCCTTCCAATGCTGGGCTTCTGTGATTTTGTCCTAATGTTTCCTATGTAATTGGCATGAAAATTCCAGAGAAGCTAGGAAGGTCATATGTACTATTGGGGGGGGGTTACCTCAGTATACATCTTGTGCTCTGATGAATTGCCACATGGACAAACATAAAATGGTGTTTGGCAGTTTCTTAAAGTAGGTTCACCACCATAATGCCATGATCATAACTGAAATCACTAAAAGCCTCTATCTACAGTCAAATAGAAAATATGTTTTGCAAATCATTAAATTGATGCATATATAATATACCATTGTCTGATCTGAGAAGTAGTTTTTCCTACATCCTGAACTTGGATGTGAAATAGGGGATATTTTATTTTGTTTTGTTTTAAATAACGGGTATAGAGACATAAAGCCAAAAAAGCTTCACAAAATGATTTGTCATAAAAAGTGCAAAATTTCCACTCACCCCATATTTGTTTATATATTTATGATATTTATAGGCCTGGTGCTTACTGTATAGGTCTAGAAATTTTAGTCAAAAAATTGACCCCAAAAACCTGGGTCAACATCCATGGGTCAATGTAAGTACTGTACTTTAACTCTTCTTTTAAAAAAGAACCATCCCCTAGTGAAAAGCAAGAGCATAATCTGTCCTGGAAGCACTGACCCCTCCTCTGTTCTCTCATCCATCCAGCTTTTAGTATGAGAACAAACAGTCATATCTGCTAGAATGTTTAAAAGTTCTTTGGCATTATTTTCCTTAGCTTCATCCTTTAGATCCTTTGCTACATGCCCCTAAGTTTTACCCTTGGGTCATATCAAAACCAATAATTTTGGCCCCCAAACTTGCCCTCGACTTATATCGAGTATATAAGGTATATATTTTTTAAAAAACTGAAAAGGAATAACAATAAAATGACTAAGGGCCTTTGCAGACTGCCAGAAATAGTGCAAATTGAGTCCACTTTAACTGCCCTGACTCAGTGCTAGGGAATCATGGGAACTGTAGTTTATTGTGGCACCAGAGCTCTCTGACAGAGAAGGCTCAATGTCTCAGAAAAAAATACAATTCCCATGATTCCCTAGCACTGAGCCAGGGCAGTTAAAGTGGACTCAATTTGCACTATTTCTAGCAGTCTGCAAAGGCCCTAACAAGGTTAACGTCAATACAACATGATTTGGTGCAAACACATTCAAATCCTACCTATAACAGCTTTTGGTAAATTGACAGCTGAATCAGCTAGCCCAGTCTTTTATTACAGTAGTGGCATGATCAGCAGAGGCAACCCAGAGGGAGTATTCAGCCTCTTAATTCTTCAGTGTGATTCCATAAGACTAGGGCTAAGCAGAGCTGACAGTGTGCATTGTATTAGACACTCCTGCTTTCTGTTCCTGCTATGTCTGTCATTCGAATACAGGGAGACTTTCCTTCGACTAGCCTCTCAGCTTGGAATATCTTATTTGAAGGGAAAGGGAAAAAAAGAATGCTTTTTCCTGTTGGTTCAGACATGTTCTGCAGCAAAATGTGAAGGTTAGAAATTGAGATCTACTTAACCATTCCTTGCACTCATTTATTCCATCCGTGTCCTTGTCTCCTTGTCTCTGACTGAAAAGAGATGCCCTAATTAAAATCAGACTTCTGAGGGCAGATTCGAATCCTATTGGGAGAGAAGGATGTGTCATACAAACCAAACCTTAGTCATCTCCCACAAGCGATGTTCCAGCACATTTACTCCATCATTTAGATCAAGCCAAGCATGCTACAGTTGGGCTAATGAACATAAGGTACAATATTCAAGGGTAGTTTTTCTTGGGGTGTGTACATCTCTATGTTTATTGGAGAGGAGGGGAGTATCACAATTTTCCTTGATTCTGTTTATGAGTACAGTAACTGCAAAAGCAACTGCCAGATGTATACAAGAATTCTCTTTTCCCAAACACCCCTCCCTTAAGGCCTTTTGAATTAATAGTTTCTTGAGAATCTTGGATTCCCAGCAGAAAAATCAATTTGTGCTTCTGTAACTGCTTGAGCTGAAGAAAAATAGTACATCACTGCATTATAACCAGTGGGTATAATGTAATGCTGCCAATGCTGGCTGTGGGGTTCATGGAGATATAAACCAATAAATAAATAAAAGTCCAGGCTCTGCTTTAGCAATCCTGATTAAACTCCTTATGGACTGTTGCAGATGGCTTAGCAAATGGATAGGTGAATCAGGGAAATCTAAGAATATTGCTAGTACCCCTGGTACCACTTCCATCCTCAGTCTGACTCATGCTTGCTTCCATTGGTCATACTGCTATGATCTGACACAGCTAGAAGTCAACATGAGCTGACTTTGTCTTGCAGCTGCCACAATATGAAGTTCTGCAGAGTGTTCCTCAGCTTTATAAATATCTATGTATGTATCTTGACTTTGGAACTTACAGTATTTCACCCTTGGATCAGAGTTTAAACTAGAATAGCTACACTTTGTAATGAATGTGTTTCTCTCCCCCGCCCCCACCCAAAGTGATTGATACATGCTTTTTGTGTGGTTATGTTTTTGGCATGCATGCTTTTTCTCTTTAATTAAAAAAGGTAAGTTTATTAAAAGCCTTGTTAAGTTTACACTGTGCTGAGTAAGGTCAAAGAAAAGATCCAACACTTGAGTCATCACCTTTATAAGGGAATGTTTGCTCCACCCTTTTAAGTTGCTCCAGATGTACACTTTTGCTTTCTCTGCATGTTTTCAGACTCCAGTCTCTGGGTTGGGGTGGGTTTGACAGTCTGCAATATGTGAACAAATAGATTTACTGGAACCAAGGAGTAGTTAACTTTATCATATTTTTCAAACAGGAACTGCATGATACTTGGTTAATTAATTTGCACAGTAGTCCTAGACAAACACTTACCTCTACTATTTTCTTCAACTTTGAGCATAATAGTGCTTTCCCCTATCTTCTATCCTGACAGAACACATTTTCTGTCATTTAAGTAGTGCCATGTCATTTACCTTGATTGCCTGGCTGCTTCCACAAAAGAGCTCCCCTCTACATCTATGTCATTGTTGTTGCTGTTGTTCTGTTTATTTAGATCCCGCCTTCCTCTCAGTACAGGGACTCAAGGTGGCTAACAAATTTAAAACAATCTAAGTTAAAACAGTATTAAACATTAAAAATACAAAGTTTAAAAAACAATTAAACAATTAAAACAATTAAAAACATTACATTTTACCCCCTATTCACACAAGCATTTTTAGGATCTCAAAATATGGGTTCTACATATACAGGTAAAAAGTGATAATCAGAAAATGCCCTCAATCATAATGTCACATGCAACACTGGAAAACAGTGGCTTTCTTTATATGAAAAACTGTGTTCTTACTACTTTAGAAGAGCCAGGCATTAGTAATAATGATCACAAACACACAAACAGATACACGCACTGGCTAGCTGTTCAAACTAACATAATCATAGCTGGGAAGTAATCATAGCTGGGAAGTAATCATAGCTGGGAAAGGCCTCTCTTTATGACCAAGGAGAACTGCTGCCTGAAGCAGTGAATTAGATCTTTTTAAAAAATGGAATTTTAGGAAACTGTACAATTAATCTTCAAGTAAGAACACAATAATAAAACATTAAATGTAATGCATAAAATCAACTTAAATTGAATTGCCTAGGTAAATAAAAAAAATTGCTGGGCACTGAAAGAATTGCAACACTGGTGGTATGTGAATCTTCTTAGGGCCTCTCCAGCTGGAAGCCCACCATTGAAGATGCCAAATGTTTTTGTTTAATACAGTCAACCCTCTGAATCGATGGAGTCTTTATCCACAGATACAACCGCCCACGGCTTGAATATATATATATTTCATAAAGCAAACCTTGATTATGCCATTTTATGTAAGGGACACCATTTTACTGTGCCATTGGATTTCATGGGACTTGAGCATCTGTGGATTTTGGTATCCACAGGGGGTCCCGGAACTAAATCCCAGCAGATAACAAGGGTTCACAGTAATGTATTTGGAATAAAAGGAGGCCGCTGAAGAATGGCTTCAGCAGACTATCTCAAGGAAGAGGCAGGTTGATATGGGAAACAGCACTCTTTTAGGTATAAACAGAGGCTGGATGGCCATTTGTCGGGGATGCGTTGATTGTGAGTTCTTGCATGGCAGCGGGTTGGACTGGATGGCACTTGGGGTCTCTTCCAACTCTATGATTCTATGTGTCTGTATGACTGTCTTCACAACACAGTGTTTATGTGAATGCTGAAGAAGGAAAATGTCCAAGAGTGGCTCTTCTGTTTCAGGAATAGTTCAAAATGGTGGTACATTTATGGTTCACTGGATGTGTTTGAAGTATTTTATGATGACAGTTTATGTGCAATGTTATGGAAAGTATCACAATCCCCTGTTCTCTTTTAATTCTTTAGCTTGAAGTCTGTAGACCGAACAGATTCTGGAAAATACTGGTGCCAAATTGAGACCAATGGGAAGAAGGAGGAATCACAGCAGGTGTGGCTCATTGTGGAAGGTAAGTTGATGTCTTTCTGCCTCTTGTCAAGGGCACTTGTGCTGAGCATGTAATAATTCCATGTAGAAAATGTGACAGGTGATTGCATGACTGATTTTGGTCCACTGTCAGTCTCTTTGCAGTTGTGACCAAACAATAATGTTGTCACAGTCTGCCAACTATAGGCCAGAAGAGAATGGTAGCTGCAGTAAGGACCTGTTACATTCTCTAAGGGTTGGTGTATTTCCACTGACTTTTGAGGGCAACTATCTGTCATAACAATTTTGAAGCAATACAGTCAGCTACAGCAGTCAGGCCAATACTTGAGTCTAGGAGATGACCTTTACATTCAAAACCTAGTCTGTCTGACTCAGGGGCCTAATAGCTGGAGGTATGAGAGACTGGCTACTGGAGGTTCAAGATCTCTCCTGATGCCTTACAGAGAATTATCATTTGATGGGTGTAGATTTTTCCCCATACATTCACTGGTCAGTTTTCAAATGATCCATGATTCCAAAGAATGACATATGATTTGCCATTGTTGTTGTTTGTGTTCAAGTTGTTTCCAGCTTATGGCATCCCTAAGGCAACCCTATCACAGGGTTTTATTGGCAAGATTTGTTCTAAGGGGGTTTGCCTTTGCCTTCCTCTGAGGATGAAAGAATGTGAATTGCCTAAGGTCACCAGGTGACTTTCCATGACTGATTCAAACCCTGGTCTCCAGAGTTGTAGTCCAGTGCTCAAACCACTACACCATGCTGGTTCTGATTTTCCTCACTTATCCATATCTCAAGTTTTCAGTATTTGTAGATCTGAAGCACTTCAGAGAAGTACTTGGGATGTTATTCATCAGCTTTGCTTAGACTAGGTCCTGTTATGGTAGTTTACACCAACTGCTTGCCCAAATTCAGAGGACATGCCAAATAGCACTCTGGCCTAATAGCAATGTAACTATCTCATCCAAAGTTACACTATTTTGAGTAGGTGGTTGGTTTCTTATAACTTGGAGTGGCTGGTCGTCTTTGTGTTATAATTATAGCTACTCTCATAAAGCTAACCATGTCAGACCTGTACTGTATCTGGAAGGGATTCTGCAGCTGCAGCAAGGTTACATTGCTGATGCAGTAGGCAGTACTCTTCTGTCTGACTCACAGATGAATCAGTGTCCCAGCATGGGCTCAGAGTTCTGTGCTGCTTCATATACTTGTCTTTTCGCATGAAGAACCTGAATCTTTCCTAGTCGTCAGAGATTTCAGAATTTTTGTGTGTGTGTGTGTTTTGCAGTTGCAGTTGGTGCCTAGAAATAATATACGTGGGATGTGTGGATGCTCTCAGCCACAGTGGAGAGAAAGGAGCTTATAGCACATCCAGGAGCTTATGGCATATCCCAGAGCTGTAGTGTGAACCCAGGTTTTCTTTTATCTTTAATCTGTCAAAAGGAAGAGGTGTGTGGGAGGAGGGAGCAATTTTTTGAAAGAAGGACATAACTGAAGGAGATCGAAGGCAAATATATGTCTGTGTTTATATGCATATATATCACCTAACATGCATAGTCTCCTAGTGTGAGGTAAAAACAGTCCTACATATGGCTCTCCTTACTTTAACAAAGCTCCTGTCATCCTTGCCCTTTCACTGTCCTGCAGTCCTTCAGCATATATAAGACTCAACACAGTTCAGAGATTGAGATGAAGCTTTTGTAGAAGCCATTATGAGCTCCTTTAAGCTGTCCTTCATCTCTAGTGTGCCTGAATGGAAAGAAGAAACAGCTGCATGTATCATCATGAACAGAACAATATTGGATGTAGGCCTGGGTTCAGATTTCTGCTTAGCTATACATGTGGCGTGTGACAAAACAAATGCCTTTCAGTTTTTATACAGTCTCTAAAACTATAGTATTCATGACCCACATTTTAAAAATGGTTGTAAGGAAAAACTGTTACTTTACACATTAAAAGTAACACATAAATGATTGTGAATACTGCATTTTGTCTAAAGACTGAGATTTGAAGCTTTTCAACTAAGGGATTTTTATTTTAATAAAGAGGAAACAATTAGCTATTTTCTATTCATGTCGAATTCTCTAAAAGGAAGAGGACTTCAGGCCAAGTTCTGAAGGGCATACAAGATAAGCTTCTGAAAGACATGCAAGGTGAGAAGTAAAGCAGCCTTCCATAGATAGTAGAATCTTGAGGTAGCCTTAAAAGACAGCAAATAAAAATGGTAATTGGTAATAATTGTAAATTATTCCATTTGTGCTGAGGAAGTGGGCAGCAGGATGTCATATGAATATTGCACCTCAGATATCAAAATGCCTTGAGTAGTTTCATAACATAGCTTCAATGCCCATTAAAACAGAACACCCAATGCTGGGTTGCCTTACTTTTTCTGTCTTCAAGGTTTAAGGTAGGAAAGCACAATTATCTTTATACTATTAATAAGCACTTATTTTGTACCATCGTTTTATAAAAGTTCTTCCCTTGAAGTCACAATGAGCATCTGTACCTATATCACCAACACTCACTCCTGGTCTAAATAAGTGAGTTTATTGACTGTGTTTTCTGCTACTTCCAGGCTTGGCTATGAATTTTTTTCTATTGTGGAATTCTGTACGCTTATAAATGCCCTTACCATTCACCTGCCATTCACCTACCTTCAAAACATTTCTGTCATTGCATAACACTGCTAATGTACACAAAGTCTGCTACAGTCTACCTAAGAGGTTTCAGGGTTATGGGTATGTCAAACTTTACATACAGAGAGACTTCAACAGACTTTGGCATCCTCTTTATTAAAACACTCTGGATCTAGATTATGTAGCTTCTGCTTTTATCATCTGAAATCTAAAGATCAAACCATATTGCTTTTACATTACAGCAGCAACAACAAAAATCTTATTTAATTTAGAAACAACATGGCTGGGGGCTCTTGGAATTGGCATTGGGAGATGCTTCTTGTTTAGAATCAAAAACAATAAGCTGTTATTTAAAGTTTGTTGCCATAGATGAAATGCAATTCTGTCTTAGGTTAAATGGCTGTTATTGGATACCTGGAAAAACAGCACCACAATTGCTCAACCTGATATTACAAGGCGGGGGGGGGGGGGGGGGGCTGCAGAAAAACAGCCAGGCAAACCACAGTTAGCAGGCCATCTTCCTGCTGCTAGACTATTCATTTAATTTTAAAATGCATGCAACTGTTTAATTTTTCTGTGGAACCTCCAGTTTGGCCTTTACTGTGTTATTCTCTTAGGTATCAAATTACATATATACATTACCTTTGTACAAAGCCTGAGAGATTGGGGTCATCTACATTGGGCAGAATACTCTAAGCTGCTCCCTGAATATTGTGGCTCCAGAACCGCCCCAGATTCCTCCTGTTACCTCCGCACTGTGGCTGTCTGCACATGCATTCTGCTGTGCCAGCTGGTGCTGCTGGTGGTGGCATGAATCGCTCCCTCTGAGGTCAGAAACAAGGTGCCCAGCATTGATCACATGGCTGGGTGCCTCAATGTGACCTCAGAGGGAGTGACTTGCACCAGTGGTGACTGCACCGGATAGCACAACAGGACACATGTGTAAACAGCCACCCACTGTCACTATGGAATGTTCTGGACTTTCCTGTAAAATCCAGAGTAAAAAGTCAGTTTTTAAAATCTGATTTATCAGGGAAGACAGATTCAGTGCAGAACTGGACTTCCCTCATGAAGACAGTCCACACTCAAGTTGGGGTGTTGTGCCTGCATCACGTAGACAGGCCATGTTAAGTGTGACAGGGGCTACTCGTTTAAATGGCCCATCTAGACATGCCCATTGTGATTTATCTAAGGCTACACTAGACATTAGTGCATCTAAAGCCACACACACCTGGTGAATTTCCAGCCATGAAGATATTTGAACTAGAGACTTTGTGGCTCATAACTCCATAGGCCTGAAACACATGGCCAAAAGCAGCAGCTTCTGGACGCTTTGGGGGCATGGTGTCTAGATGACGCACACCCCTAAAGTGGTTGGGAGATCAAAAAGGAGCCCTTTTAATCTGGCTCCTGTGGTGCGTGGCTTGGGACCCAGTCGGCAGCTTGCTTTGTGAGTGGACGGTGCAGTTGTCGCAGTCCTGGCTCAATTGTGTCCAGAGTGGACATCATGGCCGTTTGTTTTGCCCCATAATTACCCCCTCCCTCACATATGCATGCACACTCAAATGGCAGAAGGACGAGATACATTTGATAACAAAATGTTTGCTTATTTCACTATATGTTTATATCCACAGTAATAAGGAAACAATATTAATTAATGTATTAAAGTATTAAAACACTTGAGAAGATCATTGTTCCTGTAGCTCCTTCTAACATATCAGGGCTTAACATGGGAGCTTATCACTCACCAAATAAGCCGGCTTACCTCTTCTGGCTTCAATTCTGGATCCTGGATACCCCTGGATGTTATCAGACATAAATCGCTGCTGATTTAGCTGTGATGCCACTGGCTGAATCCATCCCGGGTCGAAGCCTCGCTGAGCCAGCAAATTTTTGAAGTTGGAAGCTCCCCAACTTCGAAAAAGTGCCAGCTGAGTGAGGCTTCGACCTGGGATGGATTTGGCCAGTGACATTGTGGCTAAATCGGTGGCAATTTATGTCTGATAACATCTGGGGGTATCCCAGATCCAAGATTGAAGCCAGAAGAGGTAAGCCGGCTTATTTGGCGAGCAATAAGCTCATTAATTTCCTTTCAGTGAAATCTCCAACTCAAAACACTTTATAATATATGACATATGATAGGGATGTGTCTGGTATAGTTAACAGAACAGGTTTCTTAATTATCTTATTCTCTGTGGTCTTACAAATCAAAGATATTTACTCAGAGTCACTTATTTAGCTTTGATGTTAATATTAGTTCATAGCGTTTGGCACTTTATCTCTCTGCATTCCAATATAGTAGAATATAGTAGAATTAAATCTGACCACACTGAAGTTCCTATTCAAATCATTTTCCAATTGTGTAGCAATTCCCACCATCCTTCACCAAATGCTGTGCTGCCTAGGGCTGATGGGAGGTGCACTTCATTATCTGAAGAGTTGTCTGTTAACTATCCCTATTCTAGAATAATTGTTTATTTGTTTTTTTTAGCAGGTACACAGCCAGTAACCATAATTACTGATGTTTACAAGGTATTGGGATTGAGCTTTCAGATTCTGAGCATTTGAGAAAAACTTATGACACCACCAATAAATTGTCTGATTCACAGTGAGCAGGTCTGGGGACCAATTTCACCAGCCTCCAAAGCAAGCGGGGGCTACACATACTCACAAGCTTGATTCACCATCACAATTTGGTAGCACAGCAGCCACCAAAAGGAGAAACATAGCATGCTTTAAAGCAAGACATGAAGGGAAATTGTACTTGTTTTAAAGGAGGGTTGCACTTCTGGGAAGCTCCTGGGAGTGTAATTCCCCTTTAAATAAGATGCATTCTCCCAGTGTGGTTTATTTTAGAATAAAAATAGGTTTTACCTTTGATGCAGTCAGACAACTAATTTGCAGCAGCAGGCAATACAGCATGAACTGCCAAAATGAGATGTGCAGCCTTCATGTTGCCTGCCTTTTGGTTTATGTGAGGAAGTAAAGTTGTGTGCACTTCATTAATCAGAGGAAAGGGGACTTGAAAGCAAGGACAAATCTTCCTGCATAGAAAGTGCTCTTGGCTAGCCTTCATTTCATCTGCTTGTGATGTCACTATGCAAATATCACTTTGAAGCATAATCCTGCCCAAATGAAGCACTTTTAATCCCCATTTACTTGACATTTAGGTGTGTGCTGCATTTCCCCCCGCATAAAAATGTCTAACTTGGGCTGGATTATGTCCACAGTTGATATCTTGAGCACAAATCAGTAGATGGAATTCAGAATCCTTTGCAAGTCACACTGAGAATGATACAAGATAGCAAGTGGTGGTGTATTGGGTAGACTACTTCCATATACACAAGAGTCAATTTAGGATAAAATCCTAACATTTCATATTCAGCCCCAGCCTTAAAGAGTACATACAAGGAGAGAACATGTCATGCTGAAGGGAACAAACACCACATCCAAGATTCATCATTTTTAAAATGGGAGTTTGGACATGGATGGGGGGGTTATGGCATAAAGAGCTTGGGCTAAATGTCGTAGTGTAATCTGTAGTGTTATTTATTTAAGGAATAATGATCTGCAAGTTTATTTGTTTAATTACATCAAACAAGGTGCAAGCACTTTCATGACAAATACACAGAAAAAAGGATCAACATAAAACAATAATCTAGTTTAAATGGAGGGAAAGCTTATAATAACATGCTCCCAAGAATTTTTTCTCTCTCCAGTTAAGTTATACTTTTCCATAAAATAGGCTTAAGAGGGAAGTTAGTTTGTGCATTTTTCTTAAACTTCAAGATGTTAATACAAGCCAGTTGAACACTACAACTGAAATTGATAGGTAAGCATAAAAGGGAGACGAGTTAGTTAACTTTCCTCTTTGAACAGTCCAGAAGAAAACAATTACTACAGTTAAAGAATAGGCAAACCGGCTGTTGGACTGGTAGAGAAAGGATTGATTAGAGCAGGGGTAGGCAACCTTTTTGAGCCAGGGGCTGGGTTGCTGTCCCTCAGACAATTGGGGGGCCAAAGCACCAAAAATAAATAAATAAATAAATAAATAAATAAAATTAAAAAAAAATGAAAATATGCATGCACACTCTCTCAGCCCCAGAAAAGCCATAGCAAAACCCCTGTGGAGATTTTGCCAAGAAAACCCCAAGAACAAGTAATAACAACAATAATCAATATCATCATGGCGGGCGACAGCGGTGGCGGCGGCAGGACTGGCCTGGGGCCGGTCCAAAGGCCTCGTGGGGCCGCATCCGGCCCCCGGACCTTAGGTTGCCTACCCCTGGATTAGAGTATTGAAGTTAATCTTAAACTGTGCTCAACAGAAGTGCGCAATACCACCATGGCTGGCACCATCACACACTGCAGAAAGAGGGAGAGAGGGAGGCCTGGGTCTCTCATGTGCATGCTGTCTTGGTGGGCCATTGGGCTGGTGCTATTTTTTTTTAAGAAAAAAAAAGAAAAGAAAACCTACCGTATTTTAACTCATATTAAGTGTATTTTATTTTATGGAGTACACACTTTTTTAATTTGTGAAATTTCATGGCATACACATCACTTATTTAGTAAGTTTTTCTATACTTTTTCAAGCTCTAGCACAAGGGTTCAATTTCAAATCTGTCAGCTAATGACTAATTCCCCATGCCACCTATGCTAACACAGCATATAACAAAAGCCCTCTTTTCCACAGATGGAAAAAAATAGTTTGGGACAAACATTTCTTCTCTTTTTTTTCATTGTTGTCTTAATTATTTTTTATGCGTAGAATGACATGGGACTGTAGGTGGATGCATTTTTTATATATACAAGCCCTGAGGGAAAGGTGTTCAAAGTGAGAATATAAAATAATTATGGTATACAGTTTTATATTAACAGCTATTTTCTTCAGGAGTTAGGCATCTTGGTTTTGGAAATGTTTCTTAAGAAGTATGACAGGTGTTTTAATATCTGTGCTACTGGTGAATGTATTTGTATTACTGTTTCTCAGATGTATAGATATGTACACCACTTCATAATAAATGCTTTCCAAGCATTAACAATAAAATTTATTGTAAGGAATGATGTAAAAAAAAAAACCTTTTAAAAAACAAAACAAAAGAGCTGTGCACATATAGCCCCAGCTGTTTGGCTGAATGTAAAAGTCCATCAGGAATTGGGTTGCCAGACCAGGGGTATTCCTGTTTTCCATCTTGGGGCCAAGATCTGAGATCTAGAAACAGTTAAGGGATAGTTCCAATTGATGTTACAGGGCAGGCCATGGTCATGGTATCAAGCAGGATACATTAAACATCAAGCACAATTGGTCAGAGATATCCATTTAACAAAACAAAATGAAATAACCACCACCAAGTGTAACAAACAAGAAAATATCTCTTTTTAAAAATTAAGTTTTCCAAGTTCCACATTAAATAGGAAGAAGAAATTTTGTCCAGCTCTGCTTTTAAAACTTTGCAGGTATTGCTTTTAACAGCATGTGGGAGTTGTCCAAGTTCTCCTTTGAACAGGAAAAAAATAAGTAACACTTTTACAAATACTGGTTTTAACATATGGGAGTTGTAGTACAATTGGCTCTTGGGTTTGGTTCCAGAACCAGCCATGGGTACCAAAATCCATGGATACTCAAGTTGCATTAAATACAATGCCATAGTAGAATGATGTCCCTTATATAAAATTGTCAATCAAGATTTTCTTTTTGCATTTTTTAAAAAATATTTTCAAAGTGTGAATGGTTGAATCAAAGAGGACTTTGAACTACAGTGGCAACATTATTCCTTTTCGAGAAAGGCTGTAGCTGGCGGACCAGTAAAATCAGGCCCCAAGCACTTGACACCATGGTGTTTACCTGGGCCAGAAATGGATGTAGGAGTGTTCCCAAGCTCCACACCTGCTCTTTCAACATCAATCCACAGAACCTCTGCTTTATTGAGATACAGCTTCAGTTCTTTAAGGAAGGAGTTTTTTTGAGGAGAGTGGAGAAAAATGACACTTAAGAGAGAGAGAGGCTAGGAAACAAGGAAGGAGGTGACTGTAGGCAAAGGTTTGGGGGAAGAGAAGAGAAGGAAAAAAGAGGATGGGTAGAAGATGTTTAGGTAAGAGTGGTGCAGAGAGGAGAACATGAGAAAGCATAGTGAAATCAGGTAAAGAAAGAGAATCAATTGTGTAAGCAAAGAAGAAGATGAAACATATGCATACCATGCTTTTTTATATAACAGTGATGCAACACACATGTGCCTCAGACCAAGAAAGGAAATTATCTGTAGTACCAAATTCAGCAACTCTTGAGGCAGTATAGTAGTTCCCCTCATTGATACTCCCTCCTACTGAGCTCTGTTGCCAGCTATTGTGTGAGGGAATTTGACAGCAGGAGGAGGGAGGAAAAGAAGGAGTTAGGACATCCTCTGAAAGGTCTATAGCAGGCAGTTTGAAGTAGCCTTTGGCAGTCGGGGCAGCAGCACACAGAAATATATTTATATATTCTTTTCAAGTCAGTGCTCTCAACCTGAAATTCCACTCCTGAGGACCACAGAAAAGGGGCCAGGCCCTGAGAGACAGGGAAGTCTGATAAAGAATTCTATAGAAATAAACTTTTCTATTCCTCTAACATCCAGTTTTCATACTGTCATCTTCCCCATTCAGTAACTGATCCCCTAACTCAACTGAAATGAGCTTTTATTCAAGACAAAAAACAAAAATGTACCATAGGTTGAATAAAATCAAGTACCTGATACAGTGGGGGTTTTTTTAAGAGAGAGAGCTTTGGCTGTCAGTGTTCTGTACAGTATGAAACTATTATGAAAGAAGTTAAGGTTTCCAGATGGTCAAGATGAAAACTTTCCTGCTGTTAAGATTATACTTTGTTCTTATAGGTGTTCCTTACTTCACTGTGGAGCCAGAAGATCTGTCTGTCATCCCTAATACACCTTTTCATATGGTCTGTGCTGCAGCTGGCCCACCTGAGCCAGTTACAATTGTTTGGTGGATGGGTGATTCCAGAGTGGGGCTTCCAGATGTCTCCCCCTCTACCTTAAATGTGTCAGGTAAGGCTTCCTCATAGGAAACATAAAACCACTGGGAGGGATTGCTATTAAGGAAACAATAAAAATTGCACAAGTATCACATTGCTGATGTTACATGAGATTGTGTCTCGTGTTGCAATTCTAAAAAGTAGCACTGAGTATCCAAAATACTGTGGAGGTCACTGAAAATGCAGTGATCTCTGATGAATTTCCATAGAACTCTGAGGTGCTTGTTAGAGAACCCTGGAACAAATACATCTTAAAATCTTGTACCCCGCTTACTGCAAGTACATTTCCTGATGGATTTTTCCTGTGCCATTTATTGACTCTAATAGCTTGAGTAATTTGGAATGCTTCTGTTTCTTCAAAAATAAAAGCAAGCAAGATGAGTACCCTTACCACCTTGTTAGTAGAACAGAATGATAGAACAGACCAGAAATGGAAAACGTACAGGCACTGAAATGCTTAGGTGCACTTAAAAAGAAAAGGCTATAGAATTAAAATATAGAACACCTATGTGGATATTGACTGGAATTTCTGAATCCTTAGGACAGGACTGAAGGGTTTATAATGTTTCCTAACATACCATAGCCTCCTCTTAACCATTTTGACCCCCTCCCAGTTTAGCATAACTAAAGATCAGAACCCAGGAGGGGAAAGGCTTGGCTCTAATAGCTAAGGCTGCAATCCTTAGCATGGTTGCTGCTGGTATTCTAACACTCCAGACAACTTCCTTGATCTCTCTATTTGAAATGCATTTGCTTATTTAAATCTTTGGGGTGGATAGCTGGGTGCACTCCAGAGCAAAGTACCAGCCTTCACTCACCTGTCAACTTAATTCGCTCACAATGCCTATGCACCTCACATAACCCCATAGACACTGTTAGAAAAAGAAAATGGTGTGAGGACCAAAGACCAATGCTTTACTTTCCACTATGCTTTGATAATTGCTAAAAATGTTTTTAAAAGAAAAGAAGGAAAAAAGATGTAGTCAAAGACTTGCATGTGTGGGGCAGTAATATGTGGGATGGTGCTACAAAGGGCCCAAAGAGCTGATGTTGTTGAGTAACAGCCTTAGCTATTAGAGTCAAGCCTTTCCTCTCCTGGGTTCTATGCACTTGAGGTGCATAGGCATTGTGAGCAAACAACTAACCAGTGTAGAAGGGAGTAATGCCCCTCCTCTTCTGAAACCAACTCTAGAGTTGCAAACAAGCAGAAATAGGTTTTCCTCAGAAGAACCAGGATTTGGGTTATTAAAGGAATAGGTGATTTCCCATCAGTGGTTCCTATCTTGTTATATCCTAAACAAAATGGAAATTGGTAGCTTTGTGGACTGCAAAACAGGATTCACATATGACCAGGACTTTCCAGATAGAAATGCACATACTTACACTCTGAGCAGTCTGTCCTTTATTTCATGCCTATTTTGCTCAAACCCTGAGGAGGATTAAAATTTCTTGTGCTGGAATCTGTTTCATACTCTCTTTAGTACTCTCTCAGCTTTGCATGTTGGTTCTTGTATCTGAAGAGAAGACGAAGAATCAGACAGTGAGCCAGTATGTGCTTTCACTAGGTCACAGTTCCTGATCAGGCAAGAAGTAAGATGTACTAATTTTTTTACAAAGCTAGTGTTAGCAGGAAAAATCAAAACATTCAGAGAACATAATAATAAGTGTAGAAGAAAATTAAATGTGTTCCAAATTTCAGTGAGTCAGCTAATTCAGATTGAGAATGTAGATTGCTTTTTCAGAACACAAAATGTGGATTTTTCTGTTTGCCCCTCAAAAATACGTTTAGCTTTATCACAGTCAAAAAGAGCAATAATCATACTGGTATTTCTTGATCTGTTGTCAATTAAATATGTCACTCCAAGGTTTCATAAAAGGGTTTTAAAATGTATCTTGTTATCTTTCTGCTCAGCTTTTAATCCTCCATTCTTTCTTGTCATCTTCCTTTTCAAGTGAAAATTACACAAACCTATTTCAAACAAGTTTTAACAGTGTACCAATATGGACTTACCTGCAATTTCAAATTCTGGTCTATCTTGAAGCAAGTTAAAGTCTAAATAAGAACTGCTAGGCTATATCTGATTGTTATCCAAATCTGTGCAGGTATACCTCTGTTAACAAAGCCTCTGGCAAATAAGATCTCTTTTACAAAGTTATTTTATGCCCCTCAGCCCCAACCCCCTTTCCTTCACTTTTATTCCATATAGCTGGAAGTTTTTTTTAGTAGCATCCACCTTGGGGTTATAGTGAAAGAAGGCTGAACAAACCCAGACTTTTGGTGTTGGGTGTGTCTGTAGTAAACAAAGCATTAAAGCTTGAGCTGGGAAAGAATGGAATTCTACTCTAGCTGATCCTTCTGTACCTATGTGTGCCTGCCTACAACAGATAAGGTAAACAAGAGCTGCCTCCAGAATCGCTTGCTGAGCATGTGTGAACAGTAAAACAGACTGAAAAAGGGAGAGCAGATAAGCCTGTCTTCCCAACTTCCCCCAAAATGTTAAGAAAGCGCAGATCTATAAGTTTTGCTACCAAAATGGAAATCATAGGAAAAATAGAGGCTGGTGAAACAAAAAGTCATCCCTGAATGCATTTTGGAAGACACTTTCAAATGGTCTCTAGGAAGTTCAAATGTTTTTGTTTACTTATGCAAAGCAAATGACCTGGCTGCCTTATTTCACACACACATATTGTTAATTTTGAATAAAAATGTCATTTTTTGGTAACTTTTTATTTAATTAATTAAATTGTAAAATACAAAAACAGTGGCAACAAAATATTTCCTTTTCTTTATAATCTTCAAGTATATAAATTATTATTAATATTGAACTTCTTATGTTAATGTATGGCTTTTAGGTCCGAAAAAGTAGATAACTTAAATCCAACGTACTTTTAATCAGTATTTAGTAACTTTAGTCTTACATTCTTATGATAAATCAAAAGAAACGATATTAACTTAGAGTTATATATTCCATCGATTATCACAGTAATTCTTCAATTTCACCCAGGACCTTATCCCACGCTGCTGTAAAAGTGGCAAGAAAGCGATATAAGCATCATCCCACTACTATAGCGCTAGCAATCCCCAGAGATGGCAATGGCCAGCACACGCAACTGGCATCATCGCGCTATTGACGATATCGCGATGATGCCCCCCCACGGAAAGCGCATTTGCAGAGCACACTACAGCATGGTATAGTGGGATGATTCCGGCAAGCATATTCTTGCACATGCACTAACTTTTTGCTTTGGCATCAACACATCACCAAAAGTACTACAAAACATGTTATCATTCACCCCTATGCTCTGCCTGCACCCACAAGCCTGCACCCAACAAGCCTGCACCCTACAACCCAGCACCCACACGACAGGAAAATGTCCACCGGCTGTGTTTGTGTCCCTATGCAAAAAGGAAACACGTCATAGGATGCTGCCAGAAAGAACGATGGGAAATAGTGCTAGGAACGATGGGTTATGAAGTGGAAATGCTCACGGGGAGGGAATTGCTGACCGTACCTACAGCGCTAGCGCTTTCATAGCGCTAAGAATCAGCTCGCACTATTGCAATGCCTGGTGAAACCGACATTCAAAAGAACGTGAATGATGCTGCATTCTGAGCGGTCTCTTGCCGGATTCTTAGCGGCGTTGTGGGATCAGTCGGAAAAATTTAGCGCTATAGCGCCGGATTCTTAGTGGCTTCTTAGCGACGTCGTGGGATCAGTCGGAAAAATTTAGCGCTATAGCGCCGGATTCTTGGTGGATTCTTGCTGCTTTTGGCCCCGTGGGATAACGTCCCCAGTCCGAATTTGTTACCTCAATGTGTTTTCCTTCTATCATGTTTGTAAGTTTATCTAATTCTATATTATCCAAAGATTTTAGGAGCCAATCTTCTATTGTTGGAACCTCTTTTTTTCCCAGTTCTGAGCAAGGAGCATTCTGGCAGAGATTATTAGATATAATAGAATTTTCCAAATTTTTTTGCATCTGTACTTGATACCTTATTAGTCATATTTAGGAGATAAATCTCTGGCATGATTAAGAATTTTATATTTAAGATTTTTTGAATTTCTTCATGCACATTTTCTCTGTACTTTTTAACAACTGGACATTGCCACCACATGTGGAACCAGTCACCTATCATTTTTTTGCATTTCCAGCATTTATTTTCTTTGTTTTTGTAGATTTTAGCTAATCTGGCTGGAGTGAGGTGCCATCAATATGCCATTTTGAGATAATTCTAACACTTTGGTTTTTAGTGAATTGAAATGTCTTTTTTCTGGAGGTCTGCCAGCTTTCCAGTTCTATTGATCTACCGATATCTTTAGCCCATTGGATCATAGTTCCTTTGATAATTTCGTGTTCTTGGTTTCTATTCAAGAGTACCTTATAAATTTTAGCCATTTGTTTTGTAGCCTTTTCTTCCAGAATTACATCCGGTTCATTCTTTTGTAGTTCAAATCCAAATTCTTTTTTATCCTTGTTGTATCTCTGACAGTTGATAGTAAATTAACCAATAATTCTTGGACTTAAATTCTGGTATTTCATCTGCTTTTTTCCAAAACATATTGTTGTTGGTAATCTCTTTTTAATATATCTCTATATCTCAACCATCTTCCACTCAGTTTAGTTCTTTCCATTAAGGCTTCCTGAGGGGATAGCCAACCTGGAATCTTACTGTAGAAGGCTGGTTTAATTTTCTTCCAAGTTCTAAAGATGGATTTTCTGATGAAATGGTGCTCGAAATTTTTATGTATTTGATCTTTGCCATACCAAAGGTAGGCATGCCATCCGAAGCGCAGATTAAATCTTCAAGATTTAACAATTTTTGATTGCTTAGTTTGATCCAATCAGATAAATATACTAATGTACTTGCTTGATAGTACAGAAATAAGTCTGACATATTACAGCCTCCATTAAGATTTGTATCCGTTAATGTCTTCCATCTCACTCTGGGTTTCTTCCCTCCCCAGAGGAATTTTTTGAGTTCCTTGTTCCAAATATCAAAAGGTTTATTATTTATTATTATTGGGAGAGTTGAGAAGAGAAAATTGAATTTTGGAAGTATGGACATTTTAATTGTGGCTATTTTTCCCAGAAAGGAAAGTTTTAACTTTGCCCATTTTTTCAGGTCTTTTTGGATATTTTCCCACGTGTTGTTATAGTTATTATCATACAAATCAGTGTTTTTATTAGTGATCCAAATGCCGAGGTATTTAGCTTTCTTAAGTATTTTACAGTTTGATTTTTCTTGTAGCAGGTTCCTTGAATAAAAATGTCATTAAAACATGTTCAACTTTTCTTCTTTTCTGTAGTCTAGGAATCTATCCCTATTCTTTCCAGGTTATTTCTGCCTCTGGTACCAGATTTTCTGTTAAAGAAGTAATGCCCAGGAACACATCAACTTTGGTAATGGAGATAAACCTGTAGTAGACCCATTGATTCAGTGGGACTTCTTAAGTGAATAGTTAGACAGTCTATTTATTCAGTGACCTACTCTAGTTTGGACTAAAAATTAGATTTTGAAATCTTAGAGGAATTTCCCCAGGCACCTTTAGCAAGTGCTTCCCACTTCCTTGTTTGTTTATTAATAATTGCATTTTTGGTATATATTTTTTGTCAAAATAAAATTACAAGTGATTACCTTAAACAAAAGTAATCAAAAGTAAACAAAACTAAAAGGATAGGTCCAATAATGCATTGGAAAAATAAATGTATAGAGACTATTCTAAGTATTATAGGCCTGAGTCCTACTTAAAGACCTAGCTTTTTCTGTAAACAATAGTTCTGCACTTCCTGTCAGCAGGATGTCAGTACCGACTTAAGAGGAAATCACACATTACGCTGTGGCAGAGGCCTCATCCCTTATCACTATGTGATAAGGGGAAAAGTAAACATTTCAATAAGCATTCCTCTTCTGGTTGAATAGCCTTCACAATCTTATTTTATCCTATCATAAATAGCTATACTATTGCCAGGGCAAATTGCAGCTTATCAGAAGCTACTCATGTGGGTTACTTGTTACCAGTGCTTTGTTTGGAAGAAGGTCTGATATTTCAAGGCTGACTAGAAGGTCCAGTGCATGAAAGGATACTGTGTAGTTTGTGTTTGGTGCACTGATTCAAGAACACTCCAGATTCTGGACTGAGATGCCAACATGCTTGTGCACTTTGTTGTGGGATTTGGCATTCCGTTTCTTATCTATTCTGTTCTTTAGTCAACTAACAGGATAATAACAGTCCCAGCAAATGTACAACACATAGGGATCTGGTTCTAGAATATGACATCAGGAGGTTTTTATAGAGTAAACTAGATCTATAGTATCATCTGAATGCTGTTAATTATTGGGATTTGACAAGCTGATAGGGTATTAGGTATCTTTGGCCTTTGCAGACTGCTAGAAATAGTACAAATTGAGTCCACTTTAACTGTCCTGGCTCAGTGCTAGGGAATCATGGGAATTGTATTATTTTTTTCTGAGACATTGAGCCTTCTCTGTCAGGGAGCTCTGGTGCCACAATAAACTACAGTTCCCATGATTCCCTAACACTGAGTCAGGGCAGTTAAAGTGGACTCAATTTGCACTATTTCTGGCAGTCTGCAAAGGCCCTTAGTTTTTGTTATCCATATAATTATTCTGGTGTAGAGGGAAAGCTCCATGTGTATTCTATCTTCTGCTGTCCACAAGAAAAATTAGATGTACTGAAAACTGTGGATGAAAATGTAACTCTAGAAAAATATGAAGATGGTGGTATTCTTTTGAATAATTCACCAAAATAATTATCAGTGTTGGCAAGATTTATGGAAGAAAAGTAGTGCTGCTGGCAGACTCTAGTTTTGCTTCTTTTATTTTTCCAACCTGATAACTATTTCAATAATCAGAAAGCTATTAAAGATCAGAATGGTTTTTTGCCCTTGAGATGAATAAAAGACAATATAAGACATATATTAGGATTGATAGAGTTACATGGAAGGAAAATAGATAAAAAATTAGCAATGCTTTTTGTGGACTTCGAAAAGGCCTTTGATAAGGTCAACTGGTGTTTTCTCAAACAATTAATACAAAGACTTAATATAGGTAACAATTTTAATAGTTGGATAGAAGCAATATATAATAAACAAGAGGCCTGGGTATTAATAAACGGGGAAAGAACCAGGAAAATAGAGATATCAAATGATACTAGACAGGGATGTCCTCTATCGCCTCTATTGTTTTTACTAGTGATGGAGATCCTATTGAACAAGATAAGAACAAAGAAAGAGATTATAGGAACTAAATTCAAAGGCATTGAATATAAAGTTAAAGCTTATGCAGACGATCTGTTGGTCACATTAACTGAAAATATAGAGAGTTTGAAACAGTTGTTAGAGACATTGGAGGATTTCAGAAGAGTCTCAGGATTGCAAGTCAATAGAGAAAAAACAATGGTAATGACAATGAATTTAACAAATGAAGAAAAAAGACATATAAATGAAACCTCAGGTTTTCAAATAGCCAAAAAGGTTAAATATCTTGGAGTGACTTTAACAACAAGATTAGTTTCCGGGCGCAGTACAAGGTGTTGATTTTGACCTTTAAAGCCCTACATGGCTTGGGTCCATCTTATCTACGGGACCGCCTCTCCCCATATGAACCCCCCGCGCCCTGCGGTCTTCTGGGAGGAATCTGTTACAGCCAATAAAAACTAGGTTGTCCCAGACCTCCCAGAGGGCCTTCTCCGCAACCGCTCCCAGACTCTGGAATGGCCTGCCGGACGAGATCCGTCTTACCACCACTCTTGCTGCTTTCAAGAAAGCAGTAAAGACGGATCTCTTTCGGCAGGCCTTCCCGGAATAACAGTCGGCCCACGGTGGGGCCCCATTGTCTGACTCCTTATGCTATAATTTGCTTTTAATATTGTACTTTTAATCAATTTATGGTTTAATTCTATTTTAAGGGGATGGGGCGGGGGGGAGGGGTCCTGGGGAAAGGGAATGTTTTAATTATGTTTGTTTTAAATTTTGCTGTTCCCCGCCCCGATTGCTCAGCAGAGGGGCGGGTTATAAATAAAAATTTATTATTATTATTATTATAAGAAATATAAACTTGTTTAAAAATAATTATGAGAAAATAGATGAAGAAATAAAACGAGATCTTAGGAACTGGAGTAAGCTTAATTTATCTTGGCTTGGTAAAATATCAGTGATTAAAATGAAGATACTTCCTAAGTTTATGTTTTTATTTCAAAACATACCTATAATCACTAATAATACAGCATTTAAAAAGTGGAACGCAGAGATAAGTAAGTTTCTCTGGAGTGGAAGGAGACCAAGAGTAAAGTTTAAAGTAATACATGACTCTAAAAATAGAGGTGGTCTTTCTCTTCCCAATTTGCAATTATATTTTGAAGCCAACTGTTTAGAGTGGTTAATGGAATGGTTATTGCTGAAAAACCAAAAAGTCTTAAGTTTGGAGGGAGTAGATATGCGGTTTGGTTGGCACGCATATCTCTTCTATGAGAAACAGAAGGTTCACAAGGATTTTCTTAATCACTCCATTAGGAATGCATTAATGAAAGTATGGAATAAATATAAAGCTAGATTATGTCCAGGAATTCCAACATGGGTATCGGTACATGAAGCTTTTCATGGTCGAGAGACAGTAAAAACAGGAAACTGGTTAACATATAAAGAGTTGACAAATACATCTCATATAAATCAAACCTTAACATTTAAGAATTTAGAACTATTAACAGAAGAAGGCATAAATTTAGGATGGTTCTTTTATAGACAATTAAGGGAAAGGTTCCTTAAAGATAGCAAAATACCTGGTATAAGATCAGGAAAAACTACTTTCGAAGAGAATATGTTTTCTGAAAATACGCATAAAATAGCGCTCTACTATCAAATTTTATTAGAATTAGAGATGGAGGAAGAAGTCGTAAAAGAAGTAATGGTTAAATGGTCACAGGACTTGAAAGAAAATATAAAACTAGAAAGTTGGGAGAGGGTCTGGACTAAGACGCTAAAATACACCACCTATTATAATTTAAAGGAAAATTATTACAAAATGCTATACAGGTGGCATTTGACCCCTAATAAATTGGCAAGAATATATAAAAGTCATTCTAATAAGTGTTGGAAGTGCAAGAAAGAGGTGGGCACGTATATTCATGTAATGGTGACACTGTAAAAAGACAAAAAAATTCTGGTACAAAATACATAAACTGGTAGAAGAGATGTTGCAATTTCGATTTAATATGGATCCGAAGCTATATTTGTTAAATATCTATGAAAATGATATAATGGAGCGTAAATATGGAAAATTCTTATTTTATATTACAACTTGCGCTAGAATAGTTTTTGCGGCCAAATGGAAGCAGGAAATACTTCCAACAGTGGAAGAATGGTTATATAAATTGATAGATTTTATTGAGCTGGATAAACTTACAAGCTGGATAAGAGGACAAGATTGGGAATTAAACAAAAAAAAATTGGGAGCCTCTATTTGATTATTTAGGTAAAAGGACAATCTCAGGGCCATGAATAGAGTAATTATCAATTAGAAATTAGGAAGAGTAAATGTAAATAAAGAATCGAGATTATGATTTATTGACTTAGATAACAGGAAAAGAGGACTTAGGGCCTTTGCAAACTGCCAGAAATAGTGCACATTAAATTGAGGCATTGCCCTGGCTCAGTGCTAGGGAATCATGGGAATTGTATTTTTTTCTGGGTCATTGAGCCTTCTCTGTCAGAGAGCTCTGGTGCCACAATAAATTACAGTTCCCATGATTCCTTAGCACTGAGCCAGGGCAGTGCCTCAATTTAATGTGCACTATTTCTGGCAGTCTGCAAAGGCCCTTAATTTACTTCCCCCCCGCCCCCAGGATATCTTCCTGATTTGAAATAAAATATAGAAAGTGTTAGAAATAAGATGTCGTAAAAGGACCTGGTAAAAGTTCGGGAAGTTACAACTTAGTGAGGAATGGATAAACTAGGATTTATGTTGAAAGAGAAGATTTATATGTAAATATATGTCTTGCATGTTTGTATGTTCGTATGTTTCGATGTTCTGTATGTTTTTGCATGGTTGTTTTGTGGTTTTTTTTAACATTAACAAAGTTTCTTTAAAAAAAAAAATCAGAAAGCTATTGTGTGTACCCAGATACCTAGGCCAATCATTATGCATTATGAAGTCAAAGGTTTTCACAGCTGGCATCCATATTTTTTGTGGGGTTTTTTGGGGGGGTGGGGGGCTATGTGGCTATGTTCACTTCATAGGGGGGAAAATCAATAACCTCGAACTCAAGTATGGAGAGATACTAATCAGCTTCGATGTGGTCTCCTTGTTCACCAAAGTCCCCATAATGGACACCATGGCGCTCAGCGAAAAAAAAATTTCCGGAAGACATCACAGCTCTGTTCGAACATTGCCTCACAACAAGCTACTTCCAGTGGGACAATGAATTCTACGAGAGAGATGGGGTAGCCATGGGAAGCCCTCTGAGCCCTGTGATACATGGAACACTTTGAAAAGCAAGCCTTGGAAACAGCACTAATAAATCCCACAACATGGTTACGATATGTGGACAACACTTCTACAATCTGGAGCCACCAACAACCACAGGAGTGAATAAAAACAACCACCCAAAGGGAAGGAATTTTTACCATAGATCAAAGGAGTCACAGACAGTATAGGGAAATCGACGAGGAAACATAACCTCCAAATGGTCTATAAACCAACCAAGAAAATCATGGAAATGCTGTGCTCAGCAAAGGACAGGAGAGACCCTCTCACAGCTACAAGTGTTTGCCATATACCGTGCAGCTGTAGACAAGTCTACATAGGGACTACAAAACGCAGTGTTCAAACAAGAATCAGAGAACACAAGAGACACTGCAGACTGGGCCAGCCAGAAAAATAGAACACATTATAAACCAACCTGGGCATAAAATGCTATTTGAAAACACTGGAATTCTGGACCATGCCAAAAACTATCAGGTCAGAATGCACAGGGAAGCCATTGAAATCCACAAACACCTGGACAACTTCAACAGGAAAGAAGAAACCCTGAAAATAAACAAAGTTTGGCTACCAGTCCTGAAAAACACTAAAATCAAGACTCAGCACATGCAAATGAACTTCACCCAGGGGCAGGGGTTTTCCCAGCAGACAATGGACCACTAATTAAATAGACACTAATCCTTCTCACATATCCTCCCACCCTGAGACCTTGTCATTCAACAACAGAATACACAGATTAACATGCAAATCACATCCTCTCAACAAAGAGTCACACAATATATATATATATATATATATATATATATATATATCCCAGTCACTTCCATGCCAGCATTCTCTGAAGATGCCAGTCACAGATGCTGGTGAATCAGGAATAAACTCTTCTAGAACACAGCCACATAGCCCGAAAAACCCACAAAAAATCATTATGTGTTATGATACACACTTTACTCAATGAAAGTTGTAAGGCTTCAATAGGAAGGAGTGATTTGTTAATTGCTTCTGGTGATTCCCTTCCCTCAGTGCATTATTAGCTTGCCCTTGATATAATCTAATCTCCACCTTTGTGTGTAGATGCATATAGAGAGCACTTGCTGAAGCTGAAGCAAAGATACTGATTTAGTGTTCACATAAATCATCATGCTATAGTTCAGTTTTACAGAATATCAGCTTTATTAATCAAGATGCTATAAATTCATTTATCATTACTTTTTGATATAGAGAGGCCTGTTGTTTTAAAAGAAGTCATGAATTTAATTCAGCTGTGGCTATAAATCCTGGTTTGAAGCCCCATTTTTGCAAGCATTGCACAAATATCCAAAAGGAGTATACACAAAACAATGGGGGGTGAGTCCAGCCAAGAGAGTACAACAATGAGAGGGCTAAGAGCTGAACACTCTTTGTGCCTGCATCACACAGTACTATCCCCCTCCCTGTCTCCCTTTTCATACATTGCAGAACGAGCCTTGCCATGAACTCCCCTGTGCCAACATTCTTCCTGTTTTATAAAAAGAAAAGGAATTGACATGTTAATTGCACACAAATCCTTGTGATTTTGATCCGCTTCCATTTCAGCTCCCAACGTTGCATATATAAAGTCTGAGCTCTATGTCAAACATAATTGAAATTCTGCTTGAAGTTGAAGGGGTGGGGGTTTATATAGCAGTTTTGTGTGCTGTTCTCCTCTTCAAAAGTTCCCCTTTCCTTTTTTTCTGGCTCATCTCCAGGTATCAATCAAAGCACAGTTTTCTCCTGTGAAGCCCACAACATAAGAGGACTGTCTTCATCTCGAACAGCCACTGTGCATATTAAAGGTGAGAGAGCCTTTCCTGCCTTTCAGAGAAGGAAGCACATGGAGGAGAAAGGTGCACTGATATGTGGGAGGCACACAAAAAAAAACCCCACAAGGAATAGCTAAACAAAAATAGTTTCTGTTTTTCTCTGTCTCCCCCACTCCAACACACACATAGGACTTCTGAGCTGCTTTTGCTTCCTGCTCTCAGCAATTTAACAGTATAGGGAAAGTGTTGGTATGCCTGCTCAGTCCCCTGCAGTAACATTTGCAATGAAAAACAAACCACAGGTAACTCAAATGGGGGGGGGGGGGGAGTGACACAAGATAACAGATTTCCTTGAAAAGGCTATCTGATCTGTTTGTAGAAGGAAGGTGGCCCATGATGTAATCTGCAGTGATTAAATGAGGATATCTTTTTGAGCCAAAAACCTCTCCCCCACACATCACTCCTTTCCCCCCTATGCATTAGTATCTCTTTAACTGGTGAAGAGGAGGAGACCAATCAATTTCAGGTAATTATACTTCAGGAATATAATAAGAGTTCTGTGCTTTTCAGCTTACATTCTTCAGTTAAAGCAAGCAATTGTCAGCCCTCCTTCTACAATGGCTGCTTTCTTATTGTGTTACCTGCTGTCCTAAGAAACTGCTGGCCTTGTGGAGTTCACACTCTCTCTTCCTTATAAGTGAAATTGTTACTGAATTTTGGTTGAGTATTTCCTAGCATGCAAAATACAATGAATTTTTGAGTACATTGTTTTTGGGGAAGATTTCATTTATTTCAAAGAGCAGCTTCTTTCCTTTCTTTATAAAAGAAGGACCAAAATTTACTGCTATGCTTGCATTCTACAGAATCTGGTACCTGGAACAGAATTCAGCATGTTGACAATTTTATTTGTTACTGTGTATACTGTGTTCAGACTAATCCCAGAAGACATAGAAAAGCTCTCTTCTTGACAAAGGAGTGGGGCTGCTAAAATAGCAAACAATAGCAAATACATTTCTATGCCGCTTATCAGTGCACTTAAGCACTCCCCAAGCATTTTACAGTGTAAGCTAATTGCCCCCAACAAGCTGGGTACTTGTTTTAGCAATCTCAGAAGGATACAAGCCTGAGTTGAGCCTGAGCCCCTGGCTGGTATTGGACTCACAACCTTTTGAGTTTAACCACTGCACCACCAGGGCTCTAAAAGTACTCTATAGTTAGATGTTCTTTATGTGTATGCTCAGAATAAATTATGTAAAATAGACAATACAAATAGAGACCAATGATCACTTATAGTGAGAACAGGTGAAACTAGTCACAGGAAAATCTAGTATTTCCTCTAGGCTTTTTTGCTTAGGATTTTCCATGACAAGTAACAAAGCAGCAAAATCTTCTGTCAGAATGAGATGCCTCCATGAAGATGCCTCATAGAAGAATCCATCTGTCACTTCCATCATTGACCCACACTATGGATGGGTCCAGTCTGCAACTGGGGATTGGCCCAGCTGTCCTGTTTTGCTGACCCACACTATGGATGGGTCCAGTCTGCAACTGGGGATTGGCCCAGCTGTCCTGTTTTGCCCTTCAGAAGCTAGCCAGACTCCTATCAAGAAGCCTCAGCATCTTGCAAAGGTTTGAAGCAGAGAGAGGGGGAGAGAGTCCAAGCTCACCAAGGCAAGAAAAGCAGGTGGTCTAGTCCGATCCAAATACATGAGACAGTATTCAGTCCAGGAAAGCAGTCCACAGGATAATCCAAAAAAAAAAAAAATAGAGTCCCAGCAAAGTTCAAGGCAACAAGCAAGCATGGCTTTCTCCCAAGGAAAAGGATGGTTGTCAGCCATACTGGACTGAGGGAGGTGCTGGGTCATTTATAGTCCATCCCATTCTCTCAGGTGCTCCCTATCTGCAGTGTGCTTATTTAAATGCTGAGTGCACTGACATCTTTCTCTTTCCTGGTTTCTCTCCATGGGGTGGGTATTGGTAAGTCTGCCTTTTCATCTGAGGGTTGTGGCTGCTTAGAGCTGTGCTCCTATGGTTGCTGGGAACTCTGTTCCTGTGCTGGCTGCAGGCTGCAGGTTTAGGACCCAGAACAATGGGTGCAAGCTCCAGGAAAAGAGATTCCACCTCAACATTAGGAGGAACTTCCTGACAGTAAGGGCTGTTTGACAGTGGAACACACTCCCTCGGAGAGTGTGGAGTCTCCTTCCTTGGAGGTCTTTAAGCAGAAGCTGGATGGCCATCTGTCGGGGATGCTTTGATTGGGAGTTCCTGCATGGCAGGGGGTTGGACTGGATGGCCTTTGTGGTCTCTTCCAACTATAATTCTGTGATTCTTCCTGGGGCTAATGGAGTTGTGGCTACAGCCCTGGCATGTCCTCTAACCTCTCAGACTCTCCATCAGAGCCTTCTGACTTAGAGGATATGCCAGGATCCTGGAGGCAGAGCATGACACCAGTGAGACAGTGGTCACATGACCAAAGGCAGGAGGAGCAGTAATTAAAAGGTTGGATGTCAAATACCAGATTGGAGAGGTGGGGTGGGGCGGGTACAAGGCAAGAGAAAGAGGCAGGAAAGTGACTGAGATGAGTTGCTTTGCCACTGGTTGAGGATGTGACCTGACATCAGTCAGTCAGTACTGCAGATTAGGAAGTGCCTTTGCACTACAGAGTCTAGCTGGACTAGCTGGTTCAAGGTCCAGAGCACTTGTAGTATACCAAATGCTGGTGGCTGTGGAGGCCCTGGTTTGATACCTGTTTCAGCAGGTTATAGTGAGTTTATGGGAGTAAGCTACCTTCCTGATTGTGGTTTGCAGAAGGATCCATCAACACTGTGCTTACCTATTTTACCATAATGAGCCCCATGTTTGCTGAGGTGGTTTCAGTGACAGCTATGTCCTACTATTCCTCAGGAGCAGATATGCACAATGCAGAAAGTCTGTCTCCATCTTGCTCTTCTTTTGACCTTACTTGTTGGATAGAATAGGATATTTGTAGTGGATTATGTCAGCAGACCACTGGTCTATTTTTTTTTTTTTTTTTTTGCCAGCATTGTCTGATCTCATAATTTAAAATATGAACAAACAAGTGAAGATTCAAAAGACAACAGAATTAGAACAATAGAATCCTGTCATACGGGATTCATATGTTTGTGGTCCCTTCAGGAGCTGATGGCATGAGCTTTGCCAGGCAAGGAGTAGGGGATGGTTCCAAGAGTTAGTGGCAACATGAATGGAGTTCCTGTGCCAAGAGTGGGAGCAGGAGATGACAGAACAGTGAAAGGGTGGGATGGGAGTGAACATATGGAGTGAGAAAAATGGGAGTAAATTAGCGGAAAGCGAGCCAGTAGAAGGGGAAAGCAGAATGCCTGAACTGACAGCATCAATAACATTTAAAACACAACAAGCAAAAAAATTCATTTTGTTCTTAAACTGAAGAGTCAAACAGAAATGTAAGGTTCCCCCCAATACAAATCCATTGTGCCCAATGTAGAAGAGTGACAACTGCAGTCACTGCAGAATCTTTACAGTATACAGTACTTTGAGCACAATTACTGTAATTCACCTCCTTTACTTCCCCACCTTCATAAATTCAGTCATTTTTATTTTGACAATGTTACTTTTTGTTATGTGCCTTCATCTCCAAAGTGTGGTGACCCTATATAGACTTTTCTCAGCAAAAAGAGATTTGCCATTGCCTTCCTATAAGATTGAGATATTGTAAGTTGCCCAAGATCATATAGTGGGGATTCATGATTGGATAGGGATTCAATCTCTGGTCTCCCAGAGTCCTAATCAGACACTCAAACTACTACACTATGGGCTATCATGGTGACTAGTGGTTTGAGTGTTTTTGACAATACCTTATGCTTTCTGGCACTACCTTAAGGTGTTTCTAACAATAACTTATGCTTTTTTATTTCTTTCAAGCATATTGTTTCTTTATGAGATAAATCCAAACTGTGACTTCATTTCATTTGAAATCTTCCCTATCTTCACACACTGATTTTATGAACTTTTTAATTGAGCACTTATTGAGTTTAAGTTTCACTGAGATGACTATGAAATGTTGGAGCTATTTGGGCTTTTTATTTCCCAGGAGTTTATTATATTAAATTAGAAGAAACTTTTCCAGATTCACTGTTTTGAAAAACATTTATTGTTCCATTGTTTAAATGGAGTTAATGTAAGTTTCATTTTGAATTGAATAGGTTTTTATGGTAAACAGTCTTCAGAAGGAGGTTTACCATACCTTCCTCTATACAGTACTAACAAGCATTAGCTATAATGCCACTGGCATTGTCTCTAAGAGATTCTCCACCAGAATAACTCCTACTACTGCTGATGCCAGCAGCTGTTTTGCACATTTAATTTGTCTCCTCAGCAAAAGCCCATCTGACATGGGAGACCGTGGCAGGAGCACTGCTGTCTTTCGTATAGCTTATTGCCTCACAGGAGCATGCAGTCCCACAGAAACATAGTGCCATTGGTGAGAAACAAGAGATAGTGCCAGAAGATGAGACTTCCAGGTCAGATGGTATTCAACAAGCTAGTGGGATAGAGCAGAGGACAGTTATGGGTAGTGCTGTGGCTAATGATGCAACTGGACTCAAACTGAAAGGGTATCCAGTTGTTGCTGTTCCCAGAGGCAAAAGGAAAGTCCAAAACTGTCCGGGAAAACATCCAAGAATGCTGATGACCAAAGTCCAAATGAAATACAAAGGAAACTGCTCACAGAGCTTTGTGCAGTTTAAAGCAAAGAAGATACAAAGCAAAGCCCAAGGTGCAGACCATAGAATAGTCGAGCACTCCAAGGTCAAGGGTTCCAGTGAGGCAAGTTGATCAGGCAGTCCAAGGTTAGGGGTTCCAGAGAATCAAGATGGCTAGGCAGTCCGATAGTCAAACATCCAGGCCGAGAAGACAAGGAAGGTTAGGATCAAGTGTGCTTTCACCAACAAAATCACACAATCTCTGACAACTGGTCTGGTGTCCTTCACCTGTTTATATTTCCAGCTCTCATGAGCTCAGCTGTTTGTTGATTAGATGGCATTTCTCATAAAGCCACCCCGAATGCCAGAGGCACACCCTTTCAGCTCTTCGCTGGCTGAAGGTAGGTATATTCCCTTCATCTCCTTCCATGCCTGAAGGCTCTGCTGCTGGGAGGCTTGGGGCCTTTGCAGACTGCCAGAAATAGTGCAAATTGAGTCCAATTTAAGGGTTAGGGAATCACAGGAACTGTATTTTATTGTGGCACCAGAGCTCTCTGACAGAGAAGTCTCAGTGTCTCAGAAAAAAAAAAGTTCCCATGATTCCCTAGCAATAACCCTAACCCTTAAAGTGGACTCAATTTGCACTATTTCTGGCAGTCTGCAAAGGCCCTTGGTTGCTGAGCCTTCTTGAAGGTCACAAACTCTGCTTGAGCTGGTAGGGCAGAACTAGGGCCAGGCTCAGGTTCGGGCTCAGTCTCCTCGTCCTCCTCTGAGTCTTCAGGCTGGCTGGGCATGACAAAAGCTGCCCAATACATATATTAGGAACATAGAATGTCAGAAGCATGAATCAGGGAAAGCTTTTATCTTGTTTTCCTTCAAGTCGTTCCTGACTTACGGCAACTCTAAGGCTAACCTATCACAGAGTTTTCTTGGCAAATTTCTTCAGAGGGGATTTGCCATTGCCATCCTCTGAGGCAGAGAGACTGTGATTTTGCCAAGGTTACCTAGTGGGTTTTCATGGCTGAGCTCGGATTTGAACCCTGCTCTGAAGATCATAGTCTAGCACTCAGACCACTACACCATGCTGGCTCTCTTAGGAAAAGCTAGACATAATAAAAGATGAAATGGAGCATATAAACATTGCAGTACTTGGGTGAGTGAAATAAAGTGGGCAGGAATGGAACATTTTGAGAAAATAATTACACAGTGTTTTACTCAGGAAATGAAAATCTAAGAAGAAATGGAGTGGCATTTATAGTGAAGAGAAATGTAGCAAAAGTAGTCAAAGGATATAATCAAAGTCTGACTAAATCATGTCAATTAGACTTCAGGGTAAACCCATCAAGGTAAACTTAATTCAAGTTTATTATCCAACTACAAAAATAGAAGAAGAAATTGAAAGATTCTGTGATGGAGCCCAGAAGGAAATTGATCACACATAAAAACAGGACTTATTGTTAATCATGGGTTATTGGAATGCAAAAACAGGAAACAGAGCAGAACGAAAGATTGTAGGAAGATTTGGCCTAGGATCAAGAAATGAAGCAGGAAAACAATTGACTGAATTTTGTGAGGTCAACAGTTTGTTCATTGCAAATTCATTCTCCAGATAACCCAAGAAGCAGCTGTATCACCCAATGGTCAATATAGAAATCAAATATGTATCATAAATAAAGCAGGATTAGACCCAGAGGAAGGAGGCATATAAAGTGGAGGAAGAAACATCAACAATTTTAAGATTACTAGCAGAAAATATTAGACTTGTAAGAAAGTCAAAGAAGAAAATGCAAAAGCAGGTTAACAGTTGAACTTTAAGAAAACAAAAATAAGGACCACAGATGATTTACATAACTTTAAAGTGGATGATGAAGAAATTGAAACAAAGTTTTTCCATATCTTGGCTCAATCGTTAATCAGAATAGAGAGTGCAGTCAAGTAATTAGAAGAAGACTAAGGGCCTTTGCAGACTGCCAGAAATAGTGCACATTAAATTGAGGCACTGCCCTGGCTCAGTGCTAGGGAATCATGGGAACTGTAATTTATTGTGGCACCAGAGCTCTCTGACAGAGAAGGCTCAATGTCTCAGAAAAAAATGCAATTCCCATGACTCACTAGCACTGAGCCAGGGCAGTGCCTCAATTTAATGTGCACTATTTCTGGCAGTCTGCAAAGGCATTAAGACTTGGAAGTGCAACTATGAAGGAACTAGACAAGATCCTGAAGTGTAAAGGTATATACTTGAATACTAAAGTTGAGATCGTCCATTGTATTTCCTATTTCTATGCATGGTTGTGAAAGCTGGACAATGAAGAAAGCTGATAGGAAGAAAATCAACTCATTTGAAATGTGGTGCTGGAGAAGAGTTCTACAGATACCTTGCACAGCTAAAAAGACAATTAAATGGATCATAGAGCAAATCAAGCTTGAAGCCAAGATGACTAAACTGAGGCTGTTGTATTTTAGCCATATCATGAGAAGACATAACTCATTAAAAAAACAAAACAAAACAGCAGGGCTGTTGATGATAGGGTGACTTGGAAGGTTTCTCATTCATATGTTCACCATAAGTCAAAGTTGACATGACAGCAGTCATCAACAATTGAAGTTAATGCTGCTATATTAGTTCCTCTATAAAAAGAGGCATGCCTTCATTCAAAAGATTTAGGAAATTTATTTGAGATATTGTGGCAGAATGTTTTTAAAAGTGTCTATAACAAATGTTCTGTGTTTTCTATATCTGTTTAACCAACCAAATACTGAATAAAGAGAACAAGTGATTCATTGTTAATCAGGATTCATACTGTCATGAACAATCACCTCTGTTCTTACCAAGATTGATTAACACTTCTCAAGGATCTTATCCAATTTCCCCACTGTAGTGTCTGCTCATTTCTGTATAAAAACCTTTTCAATTCTGCATATGCTAAACAGTTTCCCTCCTTCTGTTTCAGCTCTCCCCTTTCCACCTCTCAATGTGACAGTAACGCAGATCACCAGCAACAATGCCATTATCACTTGGCTACCAGGATTTGATGGCCTTTCCCCACTTCATTCTTGTACAGTACAGGTTTGTAATGCACATATATACATACACCCTCCAACCTACATAGTGAAATCAAACAAATTAGTAGGCAGTCTAGTGCCCTCCAGTATCTCCCTGTATGAACCGGCCTGGACTTTGAGATGTTCAGGAGAGGCCCTTCTCATTCCCTCTGCAAGCACGGCTGATGAGAACGTGAGACAGGGCTTTCTTGGTGGCTGCCCCTAGCCTCTGGAACTCCTTTCCCAGGGAGACCAGAATGACCCCCTCTTTGTTGTCCTTCTGCTGGCAAGCTAAAACCTTCCTGTTCAGGCGCATTTAAAACAGAAATTTTAAAGAACATGCTGGGGATGTTTTATTATTTTGAAGTTTGTGGTTTTTAAGTGCTTTTATCTTTTTAACATGTATGCTGTTTTTAAACAATTAATCTGTTTTAATATTGTAATAGTTTCATTTTAATTGTAAAATTCCATTTTAATTGTGACTTTTATTAGTTTTTAACTGTATTGTGCTTTTAGACTGTAAGCTGCTTTGAGTCCCAGTTTTGGGGGGAAAGCAGGGTACAAATAAATATAATAAATGTTACTACTACTACTACGATGATGATGTAGTAAATTCATGCTTCTTAGTCATGCTCAAAATGAAGGACATTTTCAATTCCTCCTAGACAGAAGGTTGAAATGTCCTAGAAAAGTAGTATGTCTTGTCACCCTGTGGTGAGGTCATACAGTACCTATACTGCACCAGCTCCACTGGCCACCACTATATAGCTTAATCCATTTTAAAGTTCTGGTTTTGACTGTTAAGGTATAAAACAATGGATGGTCAATTCTGTAGGACCATGGGCTATTTGTTCTTATACTTGGCCATTGCTGTTGAATTTGTGGTAGCAGAAAATAGTGACTTTCACTTTTATTTCAAAACAAGATCCCACAGTGCCTTAAAGGTAAAGGTATTCCCCGTTAACAAGGTTGTCAAGTCGTATCCAACCATAGGTGGTGGTGCTCATCTCCATTACTAAGCTGGAGAGCCAGCGTTGTCAGAGACTACTCTGTGATCATGTTGCCAGCATGACTGCACGATACGCTGTTTACTTTTCCACTGAAGTGGTACCTATTTATCTACTTGCATTTGCATGCTTTCGAACTGCTAGGTTGGCAGAAGCTGGGACTAGTGACAGTAGCTTACCCCATCACGCAGCACCTGGGCCTCAAACTGCCAACCTGCCGATCTTGCAATCAAACCACTTGAGCCACTTAAATAAATACATAAATAAACAATTACACAGCCCTTGGTGTGTTGAAGGGAGTTCACACTACTAGGAACATGTAGAGTTATGACTCCTTCCCAGTTGCAAACCCCTGAAACCATCCCTGTGTTAGGAGCTTTTCTTGAAATTCACTTGTCATGCCTAGGTACTTTCAGTGGGGAGAGTTTGCAGGATGTGGGGCACGGAGAATTAACCCTTCTATCATCTATCATCTCTCCAAATTATACTCCCCTTCAGCACTATATTTAGATAAGGGGGCTTTCATCATCGTTAATGGAAACTTTTATTTAAGGCTAGTTGCTCTCTGTATTGTGGGGAGGGCAGAGTGAATAAGAGAGACCCCTTAGCTCATACTCTGGAAATTCTCCATACCTGCATTAAAGCCTATTGTCGCCAAGACGAAGCCCACTCTAAACAAGACACACTAAATCTTGTTCCCTTTCTGGGTTGGTGAGGTGTCATTTCACTACTTGGCCTGGGGATTTCATATGGTAAGAAAAGACAGCACATGGCCCTTGTGCTGTAGGCATCTCCCTGCCTGTCTTTCTAGCTCTTGCAGGACCCACCAACACTGCAGAATTTACTAGTATGCAACCAATTTTTATGGCATGTTATCAATAGCAAAACAAACAGCAGTTGACCTTTAAAGCAGAGGAATGAGGATGGTGTGCCTTGTTTTCAACCTGTTTACATTCAAGAAAGCCTCTTGAAGGTCTGATTCTGCTATTAAAAAAAAAATCACAAGAGTCTGTGATTATCCTGCTTCTGCCCCCCCCCGCAGAGATGCAGGAGACGTTCTTGCATATTTCTTTTATGGAGTAAAAGAACCCATTGAGATTATGACATTCATCATGACTTTCTTCATGCAGCAGTTTTACTCTTCTTTCATGTACTGTTTCTGCTACTGGTCTCATGGGGCTCTTGACAGATCAGAATGAATTTCCTTCTGCAAACTGGAATGCTGAGCTTTGTACAGCCTATTCTTCCTGGTCTGCACGTCCGCCAGTCACCATACAATGCTAATCTGTCTAAGTTCCAAGCTCCTCCCGCACCCCCTTTTTTGCAATCAATGAAATGGAGGAGGAAATACAGAACAGAGTTCATTCTGTTTGGGTGTTCTATTTTTTCTAGGCTATACTGGCCTTTCTATCCCAGGTTGGGGCAAACAAACTGTAATTTCTGACTATGTTTTACATGACAACAGCATTACATTAGAGAAAGCCTTACCTAGGAATGACAACATTTTGGCTTCTCTGTATTCTGATTGCTGTTTCAAGCACCATTGTCTGTTGACCTATATTTCTACACAGCAGGCCCTACATGCTTTAGCTGCTAGGGTTTGAATGTTTGTCATTCCTTCAGACCTGGAGACAAACATTCCTTTTTCAAGGAGTTTAATGTTTCCTGCTAGGGGCATAATTTCCTATAACTGTATTTGCTCAAACATTGCTATGTGGTCTGTGTTCATAGGTTCTGCAGGTTTGTACTGTATTAGTTTACAAACCTATGGAATCTCTTTGAAGTTAATAATGGGACAAAGCTAATGTTCATACTAAATAAGAAAAATGTCATTCCATCCTAGCCTTTTCAATTCTGTTAAGAACAGTAGTTTAAAAGTTTGGATAAGACTCTCCTTTATCCTAAGGAAGCAGATGTGTGCCAGATCATAGAACTGGAGCTTCATTTTGTCTCCTTTTTAAAAGAGCAAGAAAAACCCGTTCTTATTTATTATTTTCTGAAGTATTCAAATTTACAAAAATATGACTAAGTAAAATATATATTCTCAGTTATTCAAAATCACAATTATTTCCCTCCAAAGGTACATCACAAGTATAAAGAAAGACCTACAAATTGCATCTTATTAAATGCTAGTGATTTAAAAAAAAAAAAAAAAGATAATGGAGCAGGATGGGAGGAGTACAGTATTTCGTTAGAGGAGTATTTCCTAAGAGCAGGTTATATATTGTAGTAAATAAAAATTTATTCCTTAACAGATGTACATAAAGTCTAGTCATTAAGGCTTTTGTTGATAATTTGATTTGTTTTCACTGAGGACAGGAAAAAAGAGCTATCGCTCAAAAATAGTAGATTCTTCTTCCTGTGTTTTTAGTTTATAGTGATTTCACTGATAATGAGCAAATCCCAAAGTTTGAGGGGGAGTGAACATCTATGGGCTATCACTTTTTCATGTAGTTTTGCTGCCTCTAGCTGAATTCTTCCTGCAACTGTTAGGAAAAAGGAAAGATGGAAGGAAGGAAGAAAACTAGTTAATTGAATAGAACTGGGTTGGGATTTTTTTTTTAATGTTCATATACCTCAGCAGAACTGCTTTGGTCATCCAGGAAGTTTGCATTTGGTAAACGGTTTCTTATAATCAAAAGCTCTTACTCCAAATCCCTGGGATTTCAGTCATGCTTACAAATATGGTAAAAGGGTTATGACCACCTACATTAGTGTCTTAGCTAAGAGGTTATTCTAAAAATATTCTGTTTGCTTTGCAAAATCTGTTGAAGAATTAGTCCTTGTATATATCAAGATAACATACAGCTTATTATATATGGGATGCAACTCCTACCAAGACTTCTGTTTTTTTTAAATGTCATTTAATTTTAAATCCATGAAAGGCATCTGGTTTGTGTCTTCATATTTTCTGTATTCCCTTTTCCAACAGGTGGCTGAGTCACAACTGGAAGAGGAGATGGCCACAGAAGTTGTCCCTGCGCTCTCCTTTAGCAGGGCTTTGCTTGGTTTAAAGCACTCTACCAATTATAGTGTGCGGGTTCAGTGCACCAATGAAATGGGCAGCTCCCCTTTTACAGACTGGGTCTATTTTCAGACCTTGGGATTAGGTAAGAATCTAGCAGGTTGTGGAAATATTGAAAGGTATTTTCCATTTAATCAGGCAGTTCTGGAACAGAAAAAGGACAATTTTGTATGAAAGCAAAGCAAAGCAACTTCATTTATATACCGCTTATATCGCGCTATGGGATGTCTAAGCAGTTTACAACTGTAAGCTCATTGCCCCGCAGCAGTTGGGTACTCATTTTAGCGACCTCGGAAGAATGCAGGCCTGAGTCTAGCCTGAGCCCTGGCTAGTATTGAACTCGCAACCTTGTGGTCTATGAGTGAGTGGCTGCAGTACAGGCATTTAACCACTGCGCCACCAGGGCTCTTATTATTATTATAACTATTGGACCTCTGATTAAAATAAAAAAATACAAGGAATATTTTTCAGCTCAGAGTTTCAAACACGTGGCCATCTACTTCCTTTTTTAGTTTTTTGCTCATAGCAAATAGATGATGTAGGATTGTTCCTATTTTGAACAATTAAGTATCTGAGGTTGCTAGTCCTCAGTTTTCACAGCTTGCAAAATAAACAAGGATCTTTGACTGGCCAAGACCACATGAATCTCTTGTAGAACATATCAGGAATTAGCAGATGGGATATCTGGTTGCTATGCTGATTGCTTGACTTTCTGTTGAGCAATTTTTCCTCTCCCTTTTTCTTTCTAACAACACAATATGCAAGGTGACTTTTTTTCCCCATTGCAGCTCCAAACAGTACTCCACAAAATGTACACATCATCCAAAGAGATTCTTGCCTGATTTTGGAATGGGAACCAGTGGCTCCAGAAATATTTAGGGACAATGCACTTGGATACAGACTGGAATGGAGTCAAGATAATATAACTCAGGTAACAAACTGAGATCCCTCATGTATTGGAGCAAGATCCTTATACAGAAGCAGGGTTTAAGAAGGAGGACCAACTTCTTCTGTTTGTCTCTGATGTGTGTGTGTGTGTGTGTTAACTGCCTTCAGGTTGACCTCTACTTATGGCAGCCCTATGAATTAAATACCCTGTTCTTAATACCCTATTGAAGTCTTGCAAACTTCCTTGATTGAGTCTATCCATCTGGAATGCAGTTTTCCTCTTTTCCTACTACCTTACCAAGCATTATTGTCTTTTCTAGTGAGTAATGTCTTCTCATTATAGGAACAAAGTATGACAACCTGATTTAATCATTTGGGCTTCTAGGGAGAATTCAAGCTTGATTTGTTCTAGGACCCATTTATTTGTCTTTATACTAGTCCATGGTATTCACAGAATTCTTCTCCAGCACTACATCTCAAATGAGTTGATTTTCTTCCTACCAGATTTCTTCACAATCCAGCTCTCACATCCATACATAGTAATAGTTAATACAATAGCATGGACAATCTTAACTTTAGTATTGAGTGAAATATAGTTGCACTTCAGGATCTTGCCTAGTTCTTTTATAGCTGCCCTTCCAAGTCTTAGGACCTGTACAGACTGCCAGAAATAATCCATCTTGAGACCACTTTAACTGCCCTGGCTCAGTGCTAGGGAATCATGGGAATTGTAGTTTATTGTGGCACCAGAGCTCTCTGACAGAGAAGGCTCAATGTCTCAGAAAAAAATACAATTCCCATGATTCCCTAGCACTGAGCCAGGACAGTTAAAGTGGACTCAATTTGCACTATTTCTAGCAGTCTGCAAAGGCCCTTAGTCTTCTTCTGATTACTTGACTGCAGTCTCCATTCTGATTAATGACAGATCCAAGATAATGGAAAGTCTTGAACTATTTCATTTCTTCATTGTCCATTTTAAAGTTACGTAAATCATCTTGGTCATTGTTGTTGTTTTCTTAATGTTCAGTGTTAAACCTGAGCAGTTTCATCTTTAATTTTCTTTAGTAATTGTTCCAAGTCTTTGCTGATATCTAAATAAAACAATGGTCTCTGCATCTCTGCAGATAGTAGTCTCAACCTATTGACAATAGGGGTATTGTTCCACATGACAAAAGGCTTAAAATTGATTTGTGCCTTCATATTTAGTGTGAAAGCAAATAGCTGCATGTTTGCAATATCCATCTGATTCTTTCATTTATTTTATTTTCTCCATTTCTTTTTTTGCATTGTGTCAGAGATCCAGCAGCATTCACATATGGCCAAACATCAAGAGAAGCACTTTTTAATCCTGAGTGTGTAAACTGTATCAGAGCAACTTGGACAGTTGATCCTTTTAGATAAAGCTGAAAAAGGCTAACATTTTCCTCTGAATCAATAAAAATAATTGTGTAATGTTTGTCAGAAATTGTTTGTTGTTATTCCAGATTTGCTGAGCAATATCCTGGGCTATATCCCAAATTACCAGGGTTCTGAAATGAAAATTCATCTGGGGTGAGAAATAATTTAGTGTTGAGGAAAGGTTCTAGAGTCACAGCTCTGGAAATGAAAACTGAAAAATCACACAATTTTTATGAATGGTTTTGCATCACATTAGAAGGGTGTGACATATGTTATCCTACCACAGTCTGTTCTGGGTCTGATTCTGTTCAACATGTTAATTAAAAACAGGAGAATTCCCCACCCCCGGCTCCAAAATGCAGATGGCAGAGAGTTTCAAGGCATTATGGTTACAGTGTTTCATCTCTTCAAAGACAGCATGCAACACCACAAATAAGTTTAGTGCAGCTATTAGCTATATAAATTAAATATAGCTATGGTTTAAACTATACTTTTTATTTTTACCTGAATTTAGTACTTTTGCAATAAAGCTGGGTTGTAAATGTAATACGTATAATAGCAAATCTGCTTGGTACCATTTGTTGTTGTGTGTCTTCAAGTTGTTTTTGGTTTATGGCAACTCTAAGATAAACCTATCATGGTTTCTTTTGTTTTTTTGAGGCTGAGTGTGTGCATGCCATGCCCAAGATCACCCAATTGGTTTCCATGGCTGAGTAGGGATTCAAACTTTGGTCTCCAGTGTTTTAGTCAATACTTGAAGCACTACGCCACAATGATATAAGGCCTCATTCCCACTGACATTTAAACCAGTTTGCGATTTGCCTTCGCTCCGTGTCAGTGAATTGATTCCAAAAGGTCCGTTGTTCCCACTGAAAGAGGATCTTTTCGTTATTCCCTTGTAATCACTTCTTTTTTGGCACAATTGTCATTCCCACTAGTTTGCGCTGTTTCAAAATGCATATCAATCATCATTGGTGATGCAAGGGGCAGCATGGTGAGGACGCGGCCAGAGCAGGGCGACTTTAGCAGACTGCTCAAAAGTACTCCTTTTTCCCTTTGAGCAGCACAGCTTGGGAACTAATTTTTTTTAAAAAAAAAATTGATAGATTTGATCCATTGGTTTTGCAACTACTTGTCTCACTGAGCTGCCGTTGGTTCAATCGCCTGGCCTGCCACCAAGCAGTTGCAAAAACAACAGATCGTATATTCGGTAATTTGGTATGTGTATGTGTGTGTTTATATAGGCAGTACTGGAGGGGGGGGAATGGCGGATCTCCCAAAAATTGAATCAGGATGGTAAACACCCCTCTGCCATTAGTCCCTCCCCTCCAGTAAGATCCCATTCAGATCCGTTGGTCCCACATTGAACACGCTTTGGAATGCATTCTTTTCAAAAGAACAGTCAAAGAATTACTGGCAGGAAACAGTATCATTTTTGCCTTTGCCTCACTTCATTGCGATTGCAACCAAACTCAATAGGATCGGAACCAGTTTCAAGTGGGAACGACAGTCATATAACCTGATCTGCAGTTCACTTTAAATCATAGTGGGAACGAGGCCTAAGTATGGCCAATTCTAAGAACTCTGGATCAGAACTGAAGTTATTGATCTAAGCATATGGATACTTTCAGAGAATCTAGTTTTGCATAGGGCAATTTTGCAGCATCTGGCTTTGTATATCAGAAGTGAGTTCATAGGAGCAATTTTTTTGGGGGGGGGTGAGGGAGGAAGACTTAAAGGTGCATACTCCTGCACAAACTTGCCGTTTTTTTTTTAAAGGATAACCTAGTCCCTGTCTGCATTGGCCAGGATACTCTTGGGGTAGCCTGGAGTACCCTGGCTCTGCAGTTGCCCCAATTTGTCCCATTATCTGGCCCTCCAGCCCCACACTGTGGTGGCTATCTGCACAGGCATTCACCATTGCAGGTCACTCACTTCTGATGTCATAATGTGCAATAAGCGCAAGGCTGAGTACCTTGTTCTGACCTCACTAGGCAGCCCAGTGGGACACCCCTGCCAACAGGTGTCACGGCAGGCAGTTGCCACAGCCCTGATTCGGCAAGCAAAGGGGTGGCACAGAGCCACTCCTTTGGGGCAGTCTGTTTTGCCCCATACACACTGTAAAATCATTAGACAGTATAAGTTTGGAGGAAAATTCCTTCCTGATCCACAGATATTTACAAGGAATAAGTGATGTTTGGATATTGATTAACTTTTCTAATTTTCCATTTTAGGGGGAGATGGTAGTACAGGAATCGAGAGCTAACCTAACTATGTGGAATCCCTTAAAAGATCTTCTGATCAGGGTGTGCATACTAAATTCAGCTGGCTGTGGACCGTGGAGTGAGCCCTTAATGGTTACAGCTGAAGATTTAATAGGTGAGTTGTATATTCAGAAAGCTTTTTTTCCCCTCAAGAAAAATAGTCTGTTGTTATTACTGTGCATGAAAAGAGGAACTGTGAGAGTCACTGGTACCATTGTATCTTTCTGGCCTTGCTCTTCCCAGTACTCACAGCTGCATGTGCTGTGTGTTTTAACTGAGAGACCAAGCCAAATAAGGTCAAGCAGTTTAGCAGAAACAAAACAAATCTCTTACTCCCAAAAAATATCCCTCAGCTATAACAATAACTTTTTTTCAGAAGAGATGTTGCTATAAATTGGACCCAGTACAGGGAAGTTAATTGTTCATTGTACATTATTATAACCGAGTGAAAAAACTGTGGTGATAATATGTTTATGTAAGTCTTGATGTAAAGTCCTACAAACATAATGTTTTCATATTTAAGAATGAAATAAGACAGTTTGCAGATGTGGGATTTATTTTTATTTCACAGATTGTACAAAGAAACCTGTTAGGAGCAGTTAGGGCCTTTGCAGACTGCCAGAAATAGTGCACATTAAATTGAGGCACTGCCCTGGCTCAGTGCTAGGGAATCATGGGAACTGTAGTTTATTGTGGCACCAGAGCTCTCTGACAGAGAAGGCTCAATGTCCCAGAAAAAAATACAATTCCCATGACTCCCTAGCACTGAGCCAGGGCAGTGCCTCAATTTAATGTGCACTATTTCTGGCAGTCTGCATAGGCCCCATTGGTTACAGGAAGTCATCACTAGTAGCTCTGATTGACTGACTGATCTAGAACATCATCACTGTACATGACACAATACAGAACAATAATGCATGGACAGAAAAAAACCAACTAACCCAGACTCAACTTTGCTCCTGTCTTAGGGCCTTTACAGACTGCCAGAAATAATGCAGTTTGAGGCCACTTTAACCGTCCTGGCTCAGTGCTAGGGAATCATGGGAATTGTATTTTTTTTCTGGGACATTGAGCCTTCTCTGTCAGAGAGCTCTGGTGCCACAATAAACTACAGTTCCCATGATTCCTTAGCACTGAGCCACAACTCCATTGTTGTACACACTTTTTAAAGGTTCTGTTTGTTATGCTATCCACACCCATGTTTGTTTTTGTGGTGGTGGTGGTGTACTTCCAAGTCATTTCTGACTCACGATGGCACTATATCATGGGGCTTTCTTGGCATGAGTTGTCCAGAGGACGTTTGCCTTTGCCTTCCTTTGAGGTTCAGGGAATATCACTTGCCCAAGGTCACCCAGTGGTTTCCATGGCTGAAGGTGGGTTTGAACCCTTGTCTCCAGAGTAATAGTTTAGTGCTTAGACCACTATATCACTATATCTTCTAAACCAGTGATTTCCAAACTTTGGTCCTCCCGGTGTTTTGGACTTCAGCTCCCAAAAGCCCCAGCCAGCTTGGCCAAAAGTCATTCTGGAAGCTGAAGTCCAAAACACCTGGAGGACCAAAGTTTTGGAATCACTGTTCTAAACAATAGAAAATACAATTCATTTCAAAATATGGCTGAGAACTTGTAGATGAAGGGCAAAAGTTGGAATACAGTTTGATGCACTGAGGTCCAGTGATGTCAAGCATGCCAAGTGCTGGATTATGGCTGAAGTATCTAGAAGAGTAATTAATTACTAGAGTCTTCAAACTGACTATGGCTGCATCCACACTGCAGAAATAATCCAGTTTGACACCACATCAACTGCCATGGTTCAATGCTATGGAATTCTGGGAACTGTAGTTTGTTGTGGCACCAGAGCTCTCTGACAGAGAAGGCTAAATGTCTCACAAAACTATAATTCCCAGACTTCCATAGCACTGAGCCATGGCAGTTAAAATGGTGTCAATCTGGATTATTTCTGCAGTCTGACAAGGAAGCACCAACAACAAATAACTTCCTTTTGTTTAAAGAATTGCTCATAGTAAAAACACACAAAAAAGCATGCTCTCTTGTTCACTCTTTTGGCCTGAGGCTCATTGTGTCCAAACAGAAGCCACACCCAAGGTAATATGGAACCAAACCTATGAAAACTTGTTATTATTATTAAAGCTTATTTCTAAAGTGCTGTCAATGTACACAGCACTGTACAAAGATATAATCAAAGCATAAAATAGAAATAAAAACCTGCCAAAGGTGTACAATCTAAAAATACAAAACAATAGGTAAAATAAAATAAAAGTTAATTAAAAGCAGGGAACAATTAAAACAATTAAACAGCAACATCCACTGTCAGCCCAAATAACAGAAAGAATAAATGTATATTAGACAGTGCCTGGGAATGCATCCCTGAACAGGGTGGTCTTTAACTCGGATTTGAAAGTAGAGAAAGAAGTAATAACCCTTGTTTGAGGGGGAAGAAGGTTCCAGGAGTGAGGGGTGGCAAGCGAGAAGGGGCGAATCCGGGATGAAGCAGTGGAGATCCTAGGTTGGGACAGCAGGCCTTGAGTACTAGAACGGAGGGTACAGGTGGGAATGTAAGGAGAGAGAAGTTCAGATAGGTAAAGAGGGGCTAGCCCATGCAGGGCTTTGAAAGTTAGCAACCGAAGCTTATATTGGATACGGAATGGAAAGGGGAGCCAGTGAAGAGAAGATAACAAGGGAGAAACATGGTCAAAGCGGCGAGCAAAAGTAATGATGCGAGCAGCTGAATGTTGGACAGAAATTAAAGGATGAAGATGAGAGAGGGGAAGCCCAGCTAGAAGAAGATTACAGTAGTCTAAAACTTGTAAATAAAGCTTCATTGTGGAAATGCTGAGTGAACAAAAACTGTTGATCTGTAAAAATAATGAAACTTTGTTCTAAGCCTCGTGGAAAATAAAAATTGCTTATTTCCCAGAAACAACAAGCTACTACTTAATTGGCATTTTCTGTGTTCTCTCTGTGTACGAAATATCTGGGGCAGCTTGTTAGTGTCTCCCAGAATATGGGTGGGGAAGCTTATAAAAACATTTAATGGTGTTATTGAGGGAATAACTGGTAGTCTCATTTGAGGCAATGCAAATCAAACAAATTCTCCAGGACCTGAGTGCCAAAGGATACCTGTTGTTGCCATTGTTGTACTCACATACACACAAATACACACACAGACATCATCTACTGTGATTGTTTCAAAAGAGAAATACTCCTGGGAGAAGAACGAATATAGATGTCTCTCTCACTCTCAATCTCTCTCTCTCTCTCTCCCTGCCCTCCTCAAGGATTGGAAGCATACTCCACCCACCATGGCCCCATTAACCAGCTGCGGAGGAAATGAAGTGGCAGGTGGCATTTTGAAGATGCTCAAAATGTATTCCAGCCTACAGAATCCTGGGATTTGTAGTTTTGTGAGGCACCAGCACTCTTTGGCAGAGAAAAATAAAGATCTTGTAAAGCTGCATATCCCAGGATCCCATAAGGTGGAGCTACAGCACTTAAAGTGGTGTCAAACTGAATTATTTCTACAGTCTAGATGCACCCTAATCCCTAATTCAGTCCATTTTAAAAACACTAATGTACAACTTGAAGTTATATGTTTAAGGTGGCATGTAATGTGAGAAATAAACTTTTTTTAATTTGAGGGACAGTATGTGGTGCGGCCACACACTCACAGTCAGCTCTTCTTATCCATGAGGATTCCGTTCCGGACCCCACCCCACCCTACGGATGCAAAGCAAAGCAGCCTCATTTATATACCGCTTCATACCACGCTATGGAGTGTCTAAGCGGTTTACAACTGTGAGCTCATTGCCCCCCAACAGTTGGGTACTCATTTTAGTGACCTCGGAAGGATGCAGGCCTCTGTCAAGCCTGAGCCCTGGCTAGTACTGAACTCACAACCTTGTGGTTTGTGAGTGAGTGGCTGCAGTACAGGCATTTAACCACTGCGCCACCAGGGCAAATTCCACAGGACCTCAAGTCCTGTTCTCCTCAATGGTGGTACATTGTTGCATGTGACTATGTTGGTGTGGTGGTGTGATTTGATTTTTTTTCTCTTCTATACAGAAGGACAGAGACAACCCCCCTATGGGACATCCTGGGTTCCTGTGGTTTTAGGTATTCTGACTGCACTGGTTACAGCTGTTTCCTTAGCACTAATTCTCCTGAGGAAAAGAAGAAAAGAAACTCGTTTTGGGTAAAGGTCTTGTTGTGTTAGTAACTAAAACATATCTCTAGGCCAAGCCTGCACAGATTTAGTTACAGAGCAGTTTTCCATTAGAAGAGTAAGATGAACAGGAACAATGGGAGGAGGGTGAACTATTTATTAAAGGGGTTATTCAGACAATGAAAATAATCCAGGTAGAATCTGGGTTGGGACATAGAGATGGAAAAAGCAGCTTTTTGTGCACTGGGGCAACTCCAGTTTCCCTTGAGGGGATGATATATTGTAGTTGTGTCCCGATGTTGTGTTGTCTTTGGGAAAATAAAAGATAAGAAGGATGTGTCCTAAGACATCAGAACTTTTGCACAGACTCACAAAGAGGAAAGAGTTAACAACTTAAGGAAGCTCTAGGCCATTGTCTGTGCTAAATACATGTATGTGGACTACTTTGTACTTTTGTGGCCTTCGTGCATATTCCATTAATAAGATCTGTTCGCTTTTCTTTTTTTTTTTCTTTTTTTTTTTTTACTTCTAGCCATGCTTTTGGCAGCATGGTGGGAGGGGATCCAGTAGTCCATTTCAGAGCAGTGAGATCTTTCAACAGAGAAGTGCCAGAACTTATTGAGGCAACATGTAGGTAAAATGTTCTAATACTGTCTCTTACAAATTCCATTCATCAAATGAATTTCCAAATTGCAGATACAGACTGCTGGTCTTTCTTCCTGCTTTTCCCCTCTTTCACTTTTCTGAACCTTGGTCACTGAGTGTTTCTAATACAGATACAAAAAATAAAGGACAAAATAATCTCATGGACAGATTTCTGGAATCTTTGTCCAGAACCTATGCTTCAGGGTCAACATTTAAAAGTTGCTGAAATCTTGTCATCACATCCCCTCTACAAACTAACCTGCCAGCTCTGCAGATTCGTAGATTGCATTCTTTAGTAGATAATGCTGTGTTGCTGGATTGAGATGTTGTAAGGACATATTTTCATTCCACTTCCACCTAGACTGATATTTTATTTAGAGATAAAATCTCTGTCTCAGGCACATGAACAAGGCACATATTAATCAAAGCAAATCTTACTTCCAAGTAAACATGTATCATTTCAATCTTCAGATCTCATTAATTTCAATGTGCCTTCTATAGAAAAAAAACTAATAAGTTACAACACTGCTTTCATTTCCACTAAGTATTGTATGTTAAAATGCATCTCTTCACATATTTTCTGCAACACATGAGATAATTGGGGAAGACCCTGCTCTGAGTAACATGGCCTTTTCTGGTTTCAAGATGGTTTCAAGGAACAGGGCCTTCTCAGTGATGGCACTCAATCTGCAGATCTTGGGAAAGTTAATTTGGCAGTGCTGGTCGTGGGATAAAGGGAATGGTAATCAAAAAAGGTACTTTTCTAAGCAGTGTACCTTTGTAAAATTCTTAATCTGTGAAAGACTTGCAAATCTTATGTGGCACTTTCAGAGACTGGTTAATATTGTGTTTTTACATGCCTCATTAATTTCACTACTTTTGTTGTGTCTATCTTAGTTTAGTTGCTGCTAATATACAGTTGGGTCTACATGTAGTCGCGCATAGTGCAGACCCTTTGAAATTAATGAGACCTGCATCTGATGAAGTAGGGTACAGTCCGTGAAAGCCTACACCAAATAAAACATGTTTGATTTTAAAGTATCAACAGTTGTCTTTAAGGTCTGAAATTACCATAGTCACGACTAACTCAAGGGACATTGATTTCAGTGGATCTGTTCTAAGTATGATTGAGTTTGAAACCACTAAGTTTTAAAGTGTACTCACAGCTTTTAGCTTTATGTTGTAAAAATAAACTGGAAATACTAAATTTTTGCTTAGGCTTTCTGCGTATAATTTCTTGACCTAGCATTGCCATTTTAATATATAAAGTAACTGTGCCGCCTTTGTGCTGCATCTTAAACACAAGTCTAGATAGTTCTATATAGTAAATTATTCTAGCTCCTATGATATACCAACAGCTATGATGCAACTTCTTTGGATTGACACACAAATGGCCATCTGTGGAACTGGCTGATCCAGGTCTGATCCATCTGTACTGCTTACATTTTTTTCTTATTTCCTCTCTATTAATTGTTTAAAGGATTTCATAGCATTTTAAACTGAAATAAATAAATGCAATTGTAACAATTCCAAAATCTGGAAATTTGAGATATCTTATAATACCTGAAAAGGGAATGAGATTCACTCATTCATTTTTCATACTATCTGTCTTTATTATTCAATGCAATTTATATCTAGCATCAAAAACTTAAGATTCTAGAAAATAAGTGCAATGTTTACTGAGATTATTTGTTAAATCCATCTTTCTGTCCAGTGGACAGTATAGGAATCAGTGATGAGCTGAAGACTAAACTGAAAGATGTCCTCATTCAAGAGCAGCAATTTACTTTGGGGAGAATGCTAGGCAAAGGTGAGTGTGAAACTAGGCCTACACAAAAGCTTATTTGATCTGAGCGAAGCAGCCTATGCCCATTGATCTCAAGGAGTTTTATAATGCCTTCATGACCTGGAACAGAACTATTAGACTACAACAGTCCCTAACTTATTAGAATCAATCAAACAGACACTGGAATTTCGCTAAGACTCATCTTTCTGTTTATTGACCAGCCCTTTCATGGCTTTTATAACAATAGTGAAGAACTGTGTCTACAATGTGAGATGGCTTGGAGCAGACATACCAACACACCTAACTTGTGATGTCATGGGCATTGCTGAGGGACGGAGGAATTTGGCAAGCCAAAGAAAGGGAATGATTCAGCTAGGGGAAGGGAAAGCAAAACGGCATATTTTGAAAAGTGCAAAAGTGGAAATGGAGAACACACTATAAAATACAGGAGAGAAGTAGAAAATGAAAAGAAAGTGAGAGTGGAGATGCCGCTAGAGAAGGCTGGGGAGAGGAATTAGGATTAGAACTGAGTGAAGAAGTTTCAGCAGCAGGAAAAAGGGATTAAGAAGACCATCATTCCTCTATTCTTTATATCATCATATCCTAAAAATCTAGAAGTACAATGCACTCAGGCACTTTTCCATACTACAGTTTTATCACTGGATGTTCTTACCTGTCTTAGGGCCTCTACAGACAGCCCATTTCGGGCGGCTCTGGGCCACCCCTGCTAGCGGTGGATTGGGGCTGCGGCAACCCCATGCCACGGTCCTTATCCTCCCTTTTGCTGCCCCCAAAAGTGCGGCAAAATGTCGGTCCTTTTGGGGGTGGCAAAAGGCCACCCTAGGAACCGGCACCGCAGTTCTTCCGCGCCCTTTCGGCACAGTGTGTCTACACCAGGGGTAGGCAACCTTTCCCCTTTAAGGGCCGAGGGACTTCAGCTCCCAGAATCCCAGGAGCTATTGGCCAACATGGGACTATTGGCCAACATGGCTGAGGCTTCTGGGAGCTGAAGTCCCTCGGCCCTTAAAGGGGAAAGGTTGCCTACCCCTGGTCTACACGCTACACCAGGAGGGTGTCCTGATGCCACATGCTGTGCAAACGGGCACATGGCATCAGGATGGCGTTGGGATGGAGTTGGGGTGGCTGGCGTGTGGCTGCCCTGCCCCAAGTCCACCCCCAGGCCAGCCCTTTAGGCCAGCCTACAATGCCCCTTAGTCTTGCTCCTAGGATTTTTCAGTCCAGTAAGATATTGTCTGTTTTCCTTCTCAGAAATCATTCCAAAATGTATTCTTATGGAAGAAAACCTTTCACTGGAAGAGACTGTTATTTTATAGCATTTATCTATATAGCTTTTTTCACCTAACATCTAAACCATTTATGGTCCATGGGAGTAAAACTCAGTTGTATTGTGTTTGACTTGTTCCTTTTGTACTTTATCAGGGGAATTTGGTTCTGTAAGAGAAGGTCAGCTGAAACTGCCTGATGGCTCTCTCCAAAAGGTTGCAGTAAAAATGTTAAAAGGTAAGTAGTCTCTGGGCTAGCTGATATGTCCCCAGTGCCTTGCTATTACCACTCTCTTCATCAAACAACATTATGTGCTGTTCTTCCTTTCCATTTCGTCTCCTCTCCTCTCTTTTCTTTTCATCTTTTGTTACTTTGTGCTTTCCACATTAAATGCCAGGCCTCGCTTTAGTACTCACACAAGGTTGCTGAATGTTGCAGTTGTAGCTATAAAGGCAGTATCATTGTAAGTGTAGCATTAGTTCTGTGAATTAAATGCTGTGACATCCATTAACAATTTATGAGAGTAGACATAGAATGCCATTGGGAAGGTTCCTGAACCATTAAAATCACTGGGAGTTTTAACACTGTTTTCTATAGGAGCAAGAACTACTCTCTAAATGGATACCTTCGACTATAAATTTAATTTTTGACAAATATGCGGTGGCTCAAGTGGTTAAAATGCTGACTCTGTTGATCACAGATGGACAGTTTGAGGTCCAGATACCTCATGATGGGGTGAGTGCCCATCACTAGTCCCAGTTTCTGCCAACCTAGCAGTTCGAAAGCATGCAAATGCAAGTAAATAAATAGGTACCACTTCAGTGGGAAGGTAAACAGCATTCTGTGCAATCATGCTGGCCACATGATCACAGAGTAGTCTCTATGTCTTTGACTTGGTAACAGAGATGAGCACCGCCCCCTGTGGTAGGACATGACTTGACAACCTTGTCAACGGGGAATACCTTTACCTTTTTACATCCATAATAGCTAAATCAGCTTTGGTCAAATATAATAGTTTATTATAATGAATCTATATATACAGTAATACAGTAACTAATCTACATAATACAGTAATATTAATTTTAATCATTGTGTTGCCAAGACTATGGATTACAGTGGATTAAAGCGACTGTCTTTTTGGTTTCTTTGTTTTATTCATATGGTAAAACATTCTTTATTGGCCTTTCCTGTTCAGCAGGTCTGGACTGTAGTACTATGCCCACTTATCCAATTGAACTCAGAGGAACCTATTTCTAAGTAGACATGTATGGAAGTAAATATGTCCAGTTAGAAAACTGTATGTCATTGTCTTTTTTAAAAAAGGCTTCTGTGATTAGTAAGAGAACAGTTTCTTAACAATTACTCAAAGATCCGTATTCCCAATACTGTATGTTCAACTCATTCCCCTGTGACTTGATACGCACTACATGTGTAAATCAGCTTATCATTGCAAGAATGCTGATGTTGCCACTCAATTTCTGTTTGTTAATAGCCACTGTTAAAGTAATAGTCACAGTTGGTATTTTTTGCAATTCTCTCTGACCCCACTGATTACAATCCAGCATGCATCTACTTAAAGCATGAGTATAATGAATTGCCAACTGAGAAAAGATACTGTGCATCTGATGAAGTGAGCCGCAATCAAGGAAAACTTATGCCAAGTAAAATGTGTTTGTCTTTAATGTATTCTTATTTGAAATATGTTAGTATTTAATGTGATTTTGTTTTATCATCTGCCATCTTTCTTTGAAATTATCTCCATTATGTTTGAAGTCTTGGTATGCCTTTCCTTTATTTTAGCGGACATCTTCACTTCAAGTGACATTGAAGAATTCCTGAAGGAAGCTGCCTGCATGAAGGAGTTTGACCATCCACATGTTACCAAGCTGATTGGTGAGCAATTTTGGATGTTCTATCAACTTTTGTACATAAATGTTCTAAATTGTGCATAATCCACAGCTGTTTTGCCACAGGTAGTACTATTAGAAGGTAGCAGTAGTCAAGTAACACGTTGGCCTATTTAAAAGTTCTTGGTGTGTCATATTCAAAATACTTTGAATAGTAAACTAGTTCTTATCATTCTCTTATCTAATCCTAGTTTCTTTGTCATATTGCCACTTAGGAATACATATTGGATAGTTATAGTTAGAAGAAAGATGGTAAATTAGCTTCACTGTAGAAAGACATGATATATAAGACAGGCTCAATAAACAACCCTCATACTGCAAACCATCCTGTTTTAGACTTATGTTCCTGGTTTCACATGGGAGAAACTATGCCTGTTTTAGAATTATAATATCGCATTGTGGAATGCAATACAGTGTTAAACAAAACTTGTTCTGACTGTTCCATGTAGAGGGCCATCGTCCTTAAAGTGTGTTTAGGCATTCAGAATACATGAATGATCAGTTTCTGGAAAGTCCTTAGCAACTATGCATTCTTCTGAAACAAATAAGAATGGATGACACAAAATCCATGGACTGGTTCAGGCCAAGGATTAAAATGATCACTTCCAGAGATATAGTGGTATATTTTCAGCAAACAGAGTAATAACTGAGTTCAAGGATAATTGTACTTGCTAACTTTTATTTTCTACATCATCAGGAGTCAGCTTGCGCAATCGGCCTAAAGGCCGACTTCCAATCCCAATGGTTATCCTGCCCTTTATGAAGCATGGAGACCTTCACTCTTTTCTGTTGATGTCCCGAATTGGAGAAAACCCTTTTGTAAGATTCTCTATTTCAGTATGTCCCTCATATAAGACCTAATTTGAAAATCACATTTTGAACTGATATTTTTGTTTATCAAATGCAGTTTATTCTGGGTATGTGATGCAAACCAGTGTTTTCCTGTTTTAAGTTCAACAATCCTACTTAACGCTTTTAGTTTTAGACACTTAAGGACAAAATAGATGGCCCATTTAGTCCTCCACATGCCACAACCCCAGGCCAGACAGAAGCCAGGCTGGTGATTACAGGCTTCTCTCCTGCTTGGGGGCATGGTGTTTAGATGCCACTTTCCTCAGAGCCAGCTTTTGGGGAGGAAAATCTGGCTCTTTGGGAGAAGGGGCGGCCTTTTTCTGCCTCCAAAAGGAACGCACCTTATTTGCTCCTTTTGGGGGTGGAATCTGACTGGATTGGTTGCTTCTTAGCTCATAAATGTATTGAGCTCATATATTTAATCTGCCTTGAGTCCCTGTATTGGGAAAAAGGTGGGATATAAGTAAATCATCATCATCATCCAGATATACTTGCAAAGATGGCAGATGAATGCTACTGTCTATAGAAGATTGTATATTTAGTTCCTTGTGTTGCAAGTATGGTAAAAACATTACCATTAGTGATCTTTGCTGAGCCTGTGCCTTCTGAGTAATATGGTCTCAGTTATTTCTTTAGTATTTTATTAAAGTATTTTTTCTCAGTAAGATTGGAGCATGAACATGTTCTTGGACTCTGGTATTCAAGATTCTTTGGACCATCTCTGAGCAGAGACGTGCTATAAGATATTAAATTAGAATATTTAACTCAAGAAAGAGAAAAAGAACTTTACACACACTCACTAAACATTCTGAGTGCTAGATTAGTTTTATATTTAAACAATGACAATCTCCTAATTCTTTGATAAACAAATCAAGTAGACAAGATGAGTCAAGAAGGTGCATGCTTTCTGACTGTTCTTCTTCTCTAGAGCCAAGGTAGATGAACATGAAAATTTGTAGTGCAGTATTATCAAAATTATACTGGTTTATTTCACACTGCATGGAACAAAATTGCATATTTAAATTTCTTGGGGGAGGGAGGAATCTGCGCATAGAAAGTAGAGTGTCAGGAAGAATAGTTCTTGTCAAGCTTTCTTCCTGATATCTTACCTTTTATCCCCAGGCAGCTGATTGTATATGGTAGTGCTAATATAGCTCAGCCCATAAAATGCCACAGAGATAAACTGAGATGTCCCATATCTTAGGGGGGAAGCAGACGGTGCAAAAGGCCGTTTTGGGGGCAAGGAAGGGGAGGGGCAGCCGCACAGTGGGTGCCCCAACCCCTTCCCGAAGGCATCGTCAGAGCGCCAGCCCCTCCGCACGGCCGGGGCTCCGACGATGCCTTCCCGCCACAGCGTCCGCACACGCTGCGGCGGAAGAGTCGCCGAAGGTATGCCGCCAGCCTTTTGCGGCACACCTTCAGCGACTTGTGGAAGGAGCGCTATTTTAGCGCTCCTTCCTGGGGCAGCGAAGCTGCGCCGCGGGGCCAAGGTGTGGGGATACCTCAGCCCCGCGGCGCAGCTTCCCAGGGCGGCCCAGGATCGCCCGTCTGCTTCCCCCCTTAGTTTCCTTTCACACTCCGGGTGAAAATACAAAGCACTGGGGTTTGCTTGTAAGGTATCTTAAATGATATGGCTCTGCTAATTATGCTTTGTCATCTTTAAAGCTGGGAACAGATAAAATGCATGCATAGCATGGTGCACTACCCCCCCCCCATAACCTACCTTTTATTGTGCTTCTTTTTCTGCAGAACTTGCCCCTCCAAACCCTCCTAAAATTTATGATTGATATTGCTAGTGGCATGGAGTACTTGAGCTCCAGAAACTTCATACACAGGGACTTGGCTGCTCGGAACTGCATGTGAGTCCACAGTGTTCTCATTTGCTAACTGAAGTATTTGCAAAGGTTATGAAATGCAGAAGAGATTGGTTTGGAAAGGCCAACAGTCACCAGGTGTGGGATGAGCTTCCTGAAGGAAAACTCAGAGTGCTTTTGTAGACAGTTAAACAATACAGTGCTTGTTGAACTTTTGCAAATGATCCAAGCAGCATTCCCACCTGCTAGTCTATTGACTGTAGAAGAATTATTGTTTCCAGCATTCCTATATGTAAGTGCAGGGGTACCAACAATGCACCCCCAGGATCCCCCAACCCCTCAAAAATGTTGAAAATAATTTACAGCACTTGAAGCAAAATATGGTTAAAACACCCCCCATCCCATGCTACCTAGAGGATCCAAAGTTGATTTTGAATTAATGTAGCTCAGTGGTTAAGGCACTGACTGATGATTGTAAGGTTGGCAAGTTGGTAGTTTGAGGCCCAAGCACTGAGTGTCAGAGTGAGCTCCCGTCACTAGTCCCAGCTTCTGCCAACCTAGCAGTTTGAAATCATGTAAAAGTGCAAGGAGATAAATATGGTAGGTACCACTATGGTGGGAAGGTAACAGTGTTCTGTGCAGTCATGCTGGCTGTATAATCACAGAGTCTTCACTGACAACACTGGCTCTTTGGCTTAGTAACAGAGATGAGCACCACCCCCTACAGTTGGACACGACTTAACAATCTTGTCAAGGAAAAATCTTTACCTTTACCTTTTAAATGGCCTGAGGAGGAACATCTTATGGATGTGAGGATATTTTTAGCCTTCCCCCTCCCCCCCAAAAAAAAACATTTTTAAAAATTGAGTGTAAGGCTGCAGCAGTGGAGTGTGGCCTTCAGGTTCTCCCAACTCCTTGGCAGTTTCTCCTATATTTACTGCAGAAAATTTGATTGGGAGATATGATTTCCCTTTTTTCTAGTCGTGTGTGTATGTGTGTGTTTGGAGTGCTATCCGTATAGTTAGACTACTGTCATGGACACAACAGCATGGGCTTCACAACATTCTGACTCCAGCCAAAGTGTATCTTTTTCTAAGTCAGCCATTCCCAACCTGCTATCCTCCAGATGTTTTTGAGTACAGCTACCATCAGCACAAGCTAGCATGACAACTAGTCAGGTATGATGAGAGCTGTGATCCAGACCATTTGGAGGATACTGGCTTAGGTTAGGGCAATAACATCACTGCGGGGGATACAGGGAGTCCAGCCCACACTGGGTGACACCCCAGAAGAGGTGTTTCCTCTCACTGCAGGGTAAGAAGGAACACACACCTCTCCTGGCTTTGCCACAGTGGCAAAAGAGAGGTCCAAGGGCACCCCTTTGGCCACCACTTCCCCCCTCTGGGCAGCCCCCTCACCAGGGGTAGGGACACCACTGGGTTAGGGAAAATTGTTATAAATATTTAATATATGTTTTGGGGGGGACCCTCTCCTGCTGGGTCCCTAAGACATGACTAACCAAAAAGAAAAGCAGCGAACTCATATACTCTGTGTGCTACACTACCCAGCATTTCAGGAACCAGGTCAGAAAGACTGAGGGCCTCGGCAGACGACTAATAGAGTCGTCTTCCGGGCAGGGAAGAGGAGGGGCAGCCGCACGAGCGGCGCCCCTTCCTCTTCCTGAGGTCGCCCTCGGAGTCGCCGGCCCTCCGCACGGCCGGCGCTCCGAGGATGACCTCACGCCACGGCGACCGCACGCGCCGCGGCGTTTGAGTCAGGGAAAGTGCGCCCGTCGCTTTTAGGGCGCCCTTTCCCTGAAATCTAAAAGGAGCGCCAATTTGGTGCTCCTTTTAGAGTCGCCGACGGTGCGCCGCGGTGCGGCTGCCGCGCTCCAGCGGCGCTCCGTCCCGCGGCGCACGGGAAGCTCCCATCTGCTTCCCCCCTGAGTAAGACGAGGCAACAAGGATCTTTCCAACAAAAGGACCTTGGCTATTAAGAGAATGGACAGGGCACAAAGTTACAAAGCAAATGAGAAAAGGTAGCAGAGTAGATCAGAACCAACCAACAGAGTCATTGAAGTGTCAGAAGCATAAATGAAAGGCTGTAAGAAAGAGTTACATATGGCTGTTTATAAGCAGAAATTCTCCTAAGCCATTATGTAGGAAATTGATATCGCATACAGATTCAGTATGAAGTTTGTTTTAAAAAATAAACTTCTAGAGCATTGTTTTACAACATATTTTTGAGAGTGACAATCCATTAGATATGTGGAGAAACTAAAATGTTATGATAGCTGCCTTTTTTATGTTGCCTGTATTTGTGAGATACTGCCATTCTTCATTAGTACTTGGATGGAAGCTCACCAACAAACACCAGGTGCTGTGAGCTATATTTCAGAGGAAGGAACTGGCAAAGCCACCTTTGAGTATTCCTTATGTAAGAAAACCCTATAAAATTCATGGGGTCACCATAAGTCAACAGGTAATTTGAAGGCGTGTACACACACACACGCACACATGCACACTGTTCTTCTATAGCCTCTATTTTGATTTTTTGTGGTTTCTTCTGTACTAAGACACTATGTAGTACATTTCTGAAGCATAATGGAATTCAGAAATGTACTGTTTTGATGGAATGCCATTGCCTTTTTTCAATAACAAAAGAAAAAAGAATAGTGTTTCTGGGGCTGAGGTTATAATAAAGGCCCCAAACACTATCAGCATTGATGTGCTGAAAGGTAAACAGCTGAATAGGTTATGCCAAACATACATCCAAAGTACAGATTCCAGTGCTTCTGAGGATGAAAAATATCAGGCTTTAGCAGCACCGATTGATGTGATAACCAGTGAAATTGGTGTTGGAATTAATGAATCATACTTCCTTCTTCTCCCTTAATATCTATTAAAAGAAACATGGAAAGAAAAGGGAAGGCAGATTATTTCATTATTGCCATGTAGCCTGGAACAGGTTCATGATTCTTCTTTAAGGCCATCCAGCATAGCTCTTGGATGCTGAAGGACGAACAAGCCCAGTGATAAGCTCTGCTTGTTGCCTCTGGCTTAGAGATCTCAGATACTCTGTACTGTTGAAATTCCATTCCAGACTTCCTTTTAGTTTGGGATTTGATTGCTTCCAGATTATTCTGTTCTGTTCCTGCTCCCAAGTATGTCTGACAAAAGCTCTCTGGTCCAGTACTTCTTAATATGCTTAGAATGTGTTGGGGTCAAGGAACACTCTGAGGAGTGTTGTTTACATTTCCATAGCACATATAATAACTGTAACCATTCTGTGCATACACATGGAAAAGTAACTATTTCAGATGATCCTGCACCACATGGACACTCCTAGTAAATAACTGATCAGTTCCTTCCAATTAAGATTGAGTTATTGTATTTACAGATTGCTGTCATAGTCTAAACAGCTTACAATGTAAAATACAGTCGGTCCTCCGTATCCACAGATTCTGCATCCATAGATTCAACCATGCACAGATTGAATTTTTTTTTAAATCCAAAAAGCAAACCTTGATTAAGCTATTTTACATAAAAATCCAAAAAGCAAACCTTGATTTTGCCATTTTATATAAGGGACACCATTTTACTATGCCATTGTATAAAATGAGACTTGAGCATCCACAGATTTTGGAATCCATGGAAGGTTCTGGAACCAAAAGCAGATACTGAAGGTCCACAGTTTTATTATTTTTAAAGCCAAAAAGCAAAATAAAGGTCAGAATTTTCTCATGCTTTAGGTGCAGTTTTTGGGAGCCTGTTGGATGAGTTTGTCTTCATTAGTCCTTCCTTCAGGCCACACAGGTCTTTAAGCAACTCCTGGGGAAAGGACTGCTTCAGCTGGACTCTCTCAGGCCACTGGTGGTCTCTGAGAGCTGAGGACTCCTCATCCTTACACAAATTTTTAGAAGAAGCAGGGTGAAGTTAATTCCATCTTCACTTTGAAATCATTCTTCCATTCTCAAGTTGTAGTAGGCTCCCTTCCTAGGTTAAACAGTTAGACCCTGGAGCTTATGCCATTTATTAACCAGCCTGATGCTAGATGCTGATAACTTTGGCTCAACATTACCAACAGCTTGAAACATACTTGATCTTGTGGTTATTATGTATCAGCATTAAGCTGTGCTTTGACACAAGGAATGAGGTAATATGAAGGGGAAAACCTACACCTGCTTTTACTACCACTACTATCATTACTAATAATAATAATAATAATAATAAATATTAAATAAATAATAATTATTATTATTATTATTATTATTATTATTATTATTATTTATATCCACCCTCTCTGTAAAATACAACCGGGGAGGCTTACAAGATAAAACACACAGTCCTGTCCCCCAATATCCCCCCCTTAAAATACAATTAAACAATTAAAATTTAAAACATACTTAAAAATAACAATAAATAACAGGTAAATTAAAATAACTAACGAAAAACAAGAGCAGGCATAAATTTTTCAGTGGCCAGTTATCTACTCAGGAAAGGCCTGCCAGAAGAGATCCGTCTTAACAGCTTTTTAAAAGCTGTTTAAAGTGGTCAAGTGACAGATCTCATCTGGCAGGCCATTCCAAAGTCTGGGAGCGATAGCCAAAAAGGTCCTCTGGGCAGTTGCAGATAGTCTATTTTTTATAGGTAGCAATAAATTCTTCCCCGAGGACCTCAGTGCACGAAGTGGATTATATGGAAGGAGGAGATCCCGAATACAGGTTGGACCCAAGACATTTAGGGCTTTAAAAGTGATGACCAACACCTTGTACTGCACCCGGAAACTGATAGGCAGCCAGTGAAGCGATCTTAGAATAGGTGTTATGTGGTCTCTTCTGGTTTTGCCTGAGACCAGCCTGGCTGCCATATTCTGTACCAATTGGAGTTTCTGAACTAGGCACAAGGGTAGCCCTATGTAGAGTGCATTGCAGAAATTGAGATGAGGTTACCAGCACATGTACCATGATTTCAAGGTCCCTAATCTCCAGGAAAAGGTGCAGCTGGAGTATCAGCCGAAGCTGATAACAGGCGCTCCTGACCGCCGCGTTCACCTGATTTGTCATCTGAAGTGACAAATCTAGGAGCACCCCCAGACTGCGAACACAGTCCTTTGAGGAGAATGTGACCCCATCTAGGACTGGAGATTGTGTCTCAATACCTGGGTTTGGGGCTGTTACCGTTAGTACCTCCATTTTGTCTGGATTCAGTTTCAATCTGTTCAATCTGTTTTTCCTCATCCAGTCCATTACCACTTTAAGACATTCATTGAGAGGGGAGATGCCATCAAGGCTGTAGACCGAGACATGGAGAAATATATCTGGGTGTCATCAGTGTACTGATAACACCCCACCCCATGTCTCTGGATGATCTCTCCCAGCAGATTCATATATATGTTAAATAGCATCAGAGACAGGATGGTGCCCTGAGGGACGCCATAATTAAGCTCCTTTTTAGCTGAGCAACTGTCCCCGAGCATCGCCCCCTGGAATCTGCCCGAGAGGAAGGAACAGAACCATTGCACTGCAATGCCTCCGATTCCTAATTAGAATCATAGAATCATAGAGTTGGAAGAGACCACAAGGACCATCCAGTCCAACCCCCTGCCATGCAGGAACTCAAAATCAAAGCATCCCCGACAGATGGCCATCCAGCCTCTGTTTAAAGACCTCCAAAGAAGGAGACTCCACTACACTCCGAGGGAGTGTGTTCCACTGTCAAACAGCTCTCACTGTCAGGAAGTTCCTCCTAATATTAAGGTGGAGTCTCTTTTCTTGCAGCTTGCATCCATTGTTCCAGGTCCTGTTCTCTGGGGCAGCAGAAAACAAGTTAGCGCTCTCCTCAATATGACATCACTTCAAATATGTAAACATGGCTATCATATCCCCTCTTAACCATCTCTTCTCTAGGCTAAACATAACCAGTTCCCTAAGTCGTTCCTCATAGGGCATGGTTTCCAGACCCTTCACCATTTTAGTCACCCTCCAATTAGCCCCAATTTTTCAACATCTTTTTTGAATTGTGGTGCCCAGAACTGGACACAGTATTCCAGGTGGGGCCTGACCAAAGCAGAATACAGTGGCACTCTTACTTCCCTTGATCTAGATACTATACTTCTATTAATGCAGCCCAAAATTGCATTGGCCTTTTTAGCTGTGGCATCACACTGTTGACTCGTGTTCAACTTGTGGTCCACTAGGACTCCTAGATCCCTTTCACACGTAGTCTCGTTAAGCGAGGTGTCCCCCATCTTATATCTATGCATTTATTTTTCTTGCCCTTAGTGTAGTACCTTACATTTCTCTGTGTTGAAATTCATTTTGTTAGCTTTGGCCCAGCTTTCTAATCTATTAAGATCATTTTGAATTTTCACCCTGTCCTCTGGGGTATTAACTATTCCTCCTACTTTGGGGTCATCTGCAAATTTGGGAAGCATGCCCCTATTCCTTCATCCAAATCGTTTATAAAGATGTTGAATAGCACTGGGCCCAGGACAGAACCCTGTGGCACCCCACTGGTCACTTCTCTCTAGGATGAAGAGGAGCCATTGCTGAGCACCCTTTGGGTTTAGTCAGTTCTCTCAGCCGTTCCAAGAGGATGTCATGGTCTGTCATGTCAAAGGCCACTGAGAGGTCCAGTAGCACCAACAGGGTCATACTACCCCTGTCGATGTCCAGACGAAAGTCATCAGCTAAGGCAACCATGGCAGTCTTGACTCCATATCCTAGAATCCTAGAATCATAGAGTTGGAAGAGACCACAAGGACCATCCAGTTCAACCCCCCTGCCATGCAGGAACTCAAAATCAAAGCATCTTGTCCTAAAGCCAGTTTGAAATGGATCCAGATAATCAGTTTCCTCCAAGACAGCTTGGAGCTGAAGAGCAACAGCCCTCTCGATCACCTTGCTCAAAAAAGGTAACAAAGGGCCTTTGTAGACTGCCAGAAATAGTGCAAATTGAGTCCACTTTAACTACCCTGATTCAGTGCTAGGGAATCATGGGAACTGTAGTTTATTGTGGCACCAGAGCTCTCTGACAGAGAAGGCTCAATGTCTCAGAAAAAAAATACAATTCCCATGATTCCCTAGCACTGAACCAGGGCAGTTAAAGTGGACTCAATTTGCACTATTTCTAGCAGTCTTCAAAGGCCCAAAGAGACTGGCCTATAGCTGTTCATGTCCAGAGGGTCAAGGGAAGATTTTTTCAGAAGCGGCCTGACCACCACTTCCTTCAAACAAGATGGAATATGACCTTCCCTAAGGGATGCATTGATGATGTCCCTTAGGAACATCCTCAACACATCTCCTCCCTGGACAGCCAGCCACAAAGGGCAAGAGTCATAGAATCATAGAATCATAGAGTTGGAAGAGACCACAAAGGCCATCCAGTCCATCCCCCTGCCATGCAGGAACTCCCAATCAAAGCATCCCCGACAGATGGCCATCCAGCCTCTGCTTAAAGACCTCCAAGGAAGGAGACTCCACTACTCTCCAAGGGAGTGTGTTCCACTGTCGAACCGCCCTTACTGTCAGGAAGTTCCCCCTAATGTTGAGTTGGAATCTCTTTTCTTGCAGCTTGCATCCATTGTTTCGGGTCCTAGTCTCTGGAGCAGCAGAAAACAAGCTTGTTCCCTCCTCAATATGACATCCCTTCAAATATTTAAACACAGCTATCATATCACCTCTCAGCCTTCTCTTCTCCAGGCTAAACATCCCCAGCTCCCTAAGTCGTTCCTCATAGGGCTTGGTTTCCAGACCCTTCACCATTTTAGTTGCCCTCCTTTGGACACGCTCCAGTTTCTCCACATCCTTTTTGAATTGTGGTGCCCAGAACTGGACACAGTATTCCAGGTGAGGCCTGACCAAAGCAGAATAGAGTGGCACTATTACTTCTCTTGATCTAGACACTATACTTCTACTGATGCAGCCTAAAATTGCATTGGCCTTTTTAACTGCTGCATCGCACTGTTGACTCATGTTCAACTTATGATCCACCTGGATTCCTAGATCCCTTTCACACGTAGTCTCATTCAGCCAAGTGTCCCCCATCGTATATCTGTACTTTTCGTTTTTCCGCCCTAAGTGCAGTACCTTACATTTCTCCGTGTTGAATTTCATTTTGTTAGCTTTGGCCCAGCTTTCTAGTCTGTTCAAGTCATTTTGAATTTTGATCCTGTCCTCTGGGGTATTAGCTACTCCTCCTAATTTGGTATCGTCTGCAAATTTGTTAACTATGCCACCAATACCGTCATCCAAGTCATTAATAAAGATATTGAACAGCACTGGGCCCAGGACAGAGCCCTGTGGCACCCCAGTGGTCACTTCTGAGTCAAGAGGGCAAGTTGTCTTCCTCACTCTACCAAAGAGCTTATCCATGTCATCGGTACTCACCAGTTGGAACTGATCCAGTATAATCTCATAAGTGGAGTTGCTGGATACCTCGCCTATAATGCCGGCATTCAGGTTGGCTCTTATCTGAGAGATTTTATCTACAAAGAAATTGTTAAACGCGTCACAGCAGGCCATCGTTGGGTTAAGTAATTGGTTCTGCACAGGTGGAACCTGTGTCAGTTCCCTTATCACCCTAAACAGCTCTACTACATGGGACTCTGCAGACAAAATACGTGCAGAGAGGAAAGATTTCCTCTCTGCATGTATTGCCTCTCTATAGGAACAAAGAAATTTCCTATGACGAGTTCTGTCAGATAAGAGTTGAGTTTTCCGCCAGACGCACTCTAGTTATTGTCCAACCCACTTCATCTTCCTGAGTTCTTCATTATAGCAAGATTGATGATTTAAAGCGGGTTGGAAAGGACGCTTGGGAGCAATAGTGTTGATAGCCTTGGTAAGATCGGTAAGATCCAGGTACTAACCAAAGCTTCGACAGAATTGCTGGGATTACCAACCATTAAACCCTCTAAGGCTTTCTGGAATCCAATTGGTTCCATTAGCCTTTGAGGGCGGACCATTCTAATGGGCCCTCCACCCCCGACAGGATGGACAGTGGTTCTAAGTTCAGCCTTGATCCATCCATGACAATGCAGAGGTTTTTGTTACCTCCGCCCACAGATATTCCTGTTCCGTACTGAAGACTGCATCCTGTTCCGTAATGAAGACCGCATCAATTAGGATAGGCCCATGTTTATCATGGACTCCATGAACTCCCGAGCCACACCTGTTAGATTTGACAAACTGGTCTCGAGTTGAATGTTGAAGCTGCCCAAGACTAAAAGTCTAGGTGACTCCAACAGCAACTGTGAGACCAGTTGTGTCAGCTCGGTTAGGGAGTCTGTTAGACAACAAGGTGGACAGTATACTAACAGAATCCCCAAACAATCCTTGGTCCTTAGGCTCAGGTACAAACACTCGAAGTGGACTGTTTTCTGGACAGGTATCCTGGTCAAGGGAAGATGATTCTTATGAACCAGAGCCACTCCACCCCCCCCCCCCACCCACTTCCCCTTACCTGCTCACTGACAGAGTACCTAGCTGGGAGGGCCTGCGCCCAAGTTATAGCACTGCCTTTTCCCAGCCAGGTCTCTGTAAGGCAAGCCAGGTCAGCATCTTCATCTAAGAGAAGATCATAGATGATTTGGGTCTTGTTTCTGACCGACCTGGCATTGCAAAGGAGCAAGGTAAGGTTGTGTGGTATTCTTGGTGCGCTCTCCAATCCATTCCAGGAAACAGAGTGAATTGAAGGTGGGATAGCTTTCAGACATCAATCCCGCCTTCTTTTGTTACAAACATTCACCCTATTAATAATAATAATAATAATAATAATAATAATAATAATAATTTATATTTCCCGCCTCTCCCTATGGATCGAAGCAGGATAACAAGTAATATAAAAATACAAAGCATAAAATATATAAAAACCACAACAACAATATCACACACCCCACAATAAAACCCCATAATCCCTCTAAATTAAAACCCATACCCTATCCCCTATCCAGAGAGCCGGTTGACTTCATCTTCACACACCCGGAAGGTCATATTGATAAGACAATTAGTTTTTTACAAATTAGGAAGGTCAGGTGGGTAAGCCCGCCGGAAGAGCTCCGTCTTCTTAAAGGCTTCTAGTGTATTAATAAGGCAAATCTCCTCCGGCAGGCTATTCCAAAGTTTAGGAGCTGCTGCTGTGAACGATCTCTGGGAAGTTACCTTTAATCTGGTGTTATGATATTCTAACAAATACTTCCCTGATGTTCTAAGAGTGCGAGGCGGATTATGTTCCTGCCATACCTTCCTTTCTTCTGGTACTTGGATATGCTAAGATGCGTAAATTCTTTATTCATTACTTTTTCCACCCTTTAGGTTGGATGAAAACATGAATGTATGTGTTGCAGACTTTGGGCTTTCGAAGAAAATCTATAGTGGAGACTATTACCGTCAGGGCTGTGCCTCTAAGCTGCCAGTGAAGTGGCTTGCACTGGAAAGCCTGGCAGACAACCTCTACACAACACATAGCGATGTGGTGAGTGCTTTTTTCCTTTTGAATTTGGGATTAGGAAGTGGTTATAATATGTAAGTGGCATTGGTGTGATGCTTTGTGAGAAGAGATAGTGAGACTTCTATCTTAGATGCTTCTCAACCTGAGATTGGCATGAGTCAGTGTAAGGATTAACAAGATCCTACATTTGGGAACAGAAATCCAGTAAACAATAGGGAAAAGATATAATTCAGTTTTATTCTGCAGTTAGTAAGTACAAGTATATCCTAGTACAATAACTTTTTCCTACAAGGCTACCTTCACAATAATTTCTCGACAGCCTCTCAGCCACAACTGGAGATAACTATCAAATGATTGTTGCTCTTCCTTCCACAAAAAAGGAACAGCAAGTTCTTAGATTTTGGGGGCGAAGCAAGAGTTAGATTGAAGTCTGGGTTATCACCTTGTCTTCAGTGAATACAACAGGAGCTAATTCTGTTGACATTTTCTTGCTTAGGTCCTCTGTCCTCATTTTCTTCTTCTTCTCTTTCTCAACTTCTCTTTGTGAATCTTTGTGTCCCAATGGCCCTTCTCACAACCAACAAATAAAAGCGAAAGCTAGATTACATTATTCTTCCTTCTACTTTTGGTTGAATTCTTTACATAAGATTCTTATAATAAATGTTGGGTCCAAGTGAGGACTTGTTCATAAAATATAAGAAAAATCATTCATTTATTTTGATTACTAGCAATGAGTCAATGAAACAGAATAATTTACTGGAACCAGAAGCTATCTGTGGCTAAGATTTGCCTCACTCCCTTTTTTACCTGCATGATATGTCCTTTTTTTTTTTTTTAAGTTCCTTCCCATTTTTGCCTACTCGGCATGCCCTTTATGTTCAGACTAATTTCAGCTTGTTGGCATCAGCATCTTTTAGCAGCTCTCAAGGTACCACTCATGCCCTTTTATATTCATGGCAAGCACAAGCATAATATTTTACAAAGATTTATGGGGACACTTGCCTCTCTCCTGCCAGACCATTATTTGTACTAATCCAAAAGAAGCTTCTTTAGGGATGCAGTGGCTCAAGTAGTTAAGACACTGACTCTGTTGATTGCAAGATCGGCAGGTTGGCAGTTTGAGGTTTTGCATGATGGGGTGAGCTCCTGTCACTAGTCCCAGCTTCTGCCAACCTAGCAGTCCAAAAGCATGCAAATGCAAGTAGATAAATAGGTACCACTTTGGTGGGAAGGTAAACAGTGTTCTGTGCAATCATGTTGGCCACATGATCAGAGTAGTCTCTGACAAGACTGGCTCTTCGGCTTAGTAACGGAGATGAGCACCACCCCCTATGCTAGGACACGACTTAACAACCTTGTCAACCTTTACCTTAATAGAAGCTTCACTTAAATTTGTAAACCATTTTACATTTGTGAGCCACTTTGAGTCCCCAAATAAATAGGGGGGATTATGAAATAGCAAGAGCAACAAATTGACGTCTTGTGCCTCTGAGAAAAGAAAACAACTGTGGGTCCAGGGGTGATAGGTAATCTAGGAATAATGCCGAATGGAATGACAAAATTTCTGGAATTCTTATAAGTACTTGGAAATTTCACATTATCTATTCATCCGTCACTGATTCCTAGGATCTTGGAGAGAATTCAAGTCACCGCTGGTTTAAAACTCCAGCTAGTAACACCTGGTGGAATCTGAAACCAATCATCATCATCATATAATAGATTATAATTATGATTACTGTATAATGTTGTAACAGCAACAGAATACTCATAATCCCCCAACTGGCCATGGGAGTTGTAGTCCAAAAATTAACTATTTGATTTTTTTCCTATATTTTTTATTTATTTTCACAATATCATTTCAAACAAGGCTTATTACACATACCAACTACATCAGGGGTAGGCAAACTTTTTGACCTGGGGGCCAGGTTGCTGTCCCTCAGACAATTGGGGGGGGGGGCGAAGCACCAAAAATAAATAAATACATAAATAAATATTTTTAATTTTTTTTAAAAAAAAATTAAAAAATTAAAAAAATATGCATGCGCACTCTCTCAGTCCCAGAAAAGCCATGGCAAAACCTCTGTGGAGATTTTGCCAAGAAAATCTCAAGAACAAGTAATAACAACAATAATCAATATCATCATGGCGGGCGGCGGTGGCGGTGGGGGGTGGCGGTGGCGGCGCCAGGACCGGCCTGGGGCCGGTCCAAAGGCCTCAGGGGGCCTCATCTGGCCCCCAGGCCTTAGGTTGCCTACCCCTGAACTACATCGTCATTCTACCACAGTGATGGTTGCTACAAATATTATTCACGTCAGTACTCTTCTCTGTCTTCTCTCCTAAGGCTTCTTTATTGTATAAATTATTTACATCCATTTGTTTCACATTATCTAAACATATATTCTTTCTCTTATTTTATAACATCTCATATACATGTTCTTTTAAATATTATCTTAACCATTTTTCTATAGAGTTCAAAAACTTGTATTTATCTTTTATTTCCTACTTCTAGTCTCTTGGCATGATTGTTAAATCCACTAACTTGTAATTACCCTTTTTCTTAATATCATCTCCCATAATAACTTCTCCATTTTTATCTTTCTCCTTAAAAAGATTCTTCAACTAGCTCATCTTTGTTTACAGTATTTTATTACAAGGTCCCAGTCTTCATCTCTTTCTGCAGTTATTTTATCTCTTAATAAGTTTGTGAGTTTATCCATTTCCAACATGTCCAAAATTTTATTTATGCATTCATCTAGTGTAGGAATTTCTGAGCATCTCCATTTTTTTTTTGCAAATGTGATCCTGGCAGCAGTTATTATATATAAGATGTACTTCAGGTGTTTCCTCAATTTCTTATCTTCAACTATATTCAGAAGGAACAATTCTAGTTCAAGTTTCACTTGTATTTTAAATATTTGCTGTATCATACTCTGAATATCTATCCAGTATTGCTTTTTTTTTATAGCATGTCCACCATATATGATAGAATGACCTTCCAGCCTTATTACATTTTCAGCAATTACATTTATTATTTTTGTAAATCCTGGCTAATCTCTTTTGTGTTAAGTACCACCTGTGTAGCATCTTATAATAGTTTCCTTTAACTTCCATGCTTAAAGTGAATTTTAGATCTTTACCCCATGCTCTCTGCCAGTTTTGCATTTGTATTGTATGGCCAACATTCCGTGCTCATTCTATTATTGTTTCTTTCACTACTTCCAATTCAGTCTCTAATTTCAGTAATGCTTTATATAGTTTAGCAATAGAGCATTTATCTCGTCCTCTCTCTACTACGAGGATCGTATCCAGTTAGGATTTCTCTCTGGTGATGCCCCAAGTTTTAAGATCCATTCTCACTCTTTCTCTTAATTGTCTATAGAAGAACCATTGGCATTTTTCCCCTTCAGATTCGAATTCTTTTTCAGTTTTCAGTCTTGGGTTTGGTGTCTCCCAACTCATTAGATCATAATATCTCAAACAGTCCCCTCCTTGACATTTATTGATTCTCATGAAAGCCTCATGTGGAGAAGTCCAATTGGGGATTTTGTTGTAAAACTTATTTTTATATTTTTGCCACACTCTCAAAAGAGAGCATCTAATTATATGATCGTTGAATTCTCTATTTGCTTCTAATTTATAACATAGATACGCATGCCAACCAAATCTGAGATTAAACCCTTCAAGTGTTAATAATTTTTTGTCTCTTAATTGAATCCACTCTCTTAGGGCCTTTGCAGACTACCAGAAATAGTGCACATTAAATTGAGGCACTGCCCTGGCTCAGTGCTAGGGAGTCATGGGAATTGTATTTTTTTCTGGGACATTGAGCCTTCTCTGTCAGAGAGCTCTGATGCAACAATAAATTACAGTTCCCATGATTCCCTAGCACTGAGCCAGGGCAGTGCCTCAATTTAATGTGCACTATTTTTGGCAGTCTGCAAAGGCCCTTAACCAATCTAACGCACACACATTATAATAAATCTTGAAGTCAGGTACACCCAATCCTCCTCTTTCTTTCATATATTTTAAGACTTTCCACTTGATCCTTGGCTTTATTCCTGCCCATATGAATCTCAGAATTTCTTTATTCCACTGTTCAAGAGGTATATCATTTAATATAACCAGTAGATTTTGGAATAAGAGCATAACCCTGGGAAGGATATTCATTTTAACTGCTGTAATTCTGCCAAAAATTGAAAGATTTAAATTAGACCATTTCTTTCTTTATTTCTTTCCATAGTTATGTAATTATTGTCATATAAGTCTGAATTTTTTGTTGTCAGAGTGATTCCCGAATATTTTTATTTTATTTTGGATTTGGAAGCCTGGTTTTTTCTGAAGCTCTTTTTCTTCATTCTTTGTCATATTAAGTGTCATTATTATTGATTTTTTTCCACATTAATTTTAAATCCAGCAAATTTTCCATATTCTTTCATGATTTCTATTAATTTAAACATCTTCTCTATTGGTTCTTTAAGAAAAATCATCACATCATTGGCGTATGCTCTTATCTTAAATTCTTTACCTCCAATACATATACCTTCCAAATCTTTTTCCATTCTTATTTTTTCACATAGAGTTTCTAAACAAAATATGAACAGCAACAGTGATAGTGGGCATCCCTGTCTTGTTCCTCTTGATACCTGACATCTGCCTGTTCTTTCTCCATTCACTACAATTTGAGCATTCTGTTTTTTATCAATCTTTTGTATCCATCTGATGAAGTTCTCTTCCATCTCAACATTTCTCATTAATTCTATCATAAATTCCCTATTCAGCATATCAAAGGCCTTCTCTGCATCTGCACATAATATAGCTAGTTTTTCTCCTGGATTGTTATCATAGTATTCAATAATGTCCACAGCTCTTCTTATATTGTTTTATTTGCCTATTTGGGAGAAAGCCACATTAGTCCTTGTGGATTATTTCCATTAAGACTTTCCTTAACCTTTTAGCAAGAAATGCAGCAAATATTTTGTATTCTATGTTGAGGAGGGAGATTGGTCTATAATTTTGTGGATTAGTAGGATCCTTATCTTCTTTCGGAATTAAGTCAGTGTTGGCTTGGGTCCATGTTTCTGGTATCCCTTCACTTTTTATTTCCTTTAAAGTCTGTTGAAATGGCAATAAAAGTTTGTCTTCAAAGGTTTTATAATATAAGGCAGAAAAGCCATCCGGCCCAGGAGCGTTTCCATTTTTAGCTTCCTTTATTCCTTCCACAATTTCCATAATTGTAATTTCTTGATTTAGTAGATCTCTATGTTCTTTTTTTATAATCGGAAGTTTTTGTTTCTGGATGTATTCTTTTAATTTTTTACTGAAATCTTTATCTTCATCCTTTTTCTAAAAGATGCTGCTGAAATATTTTTTGAATATTTTTAGGATGCCTTTTTGATCTTTTATTAATCTTGTCCCTTTTTTCATTTTCAAAATCATCCTCTTCTCTTTTTGTTTTCTTAACTGATATGCTAGCATTTTACCCATTTTATTTCCAAATTCAAAATGTTTCTGTTTCATAAATTTCAGTTTCTTTTCAATCTCTTCCATAGTTATTTCCGATAGTTGTTTCTGTAATAACTTTATCTCTTTGTTAATTTTTTGTTTATCAGATTTCTCTAGAAGTTCTTTTTATTTATTCTTGATCTGCAATGATACCTCTTGTATTTTTAAAACTTTCTTTTTTCTCAGCTTACTATTCTTTTTGATGAAAAAGCCTCGCATTACTGACTTAGTGGCATCCTAAGAGGTTTTCATTTTAGTTTCCCTATCTATATTTTCTTGAAAGTATAATTTAAGGTGCTTCTGGGCCTCCAATATTGTCTGTTGATCCTTTAATAAATGCTAATTGATTCTCCAGGAGAAATCCATCGTTTTTCTGAATTCTAACATTATCAGATTATGATCTGTAATCTTCCTTGGAAGGATATCAACTTTTTAAATATTTTATACATATCTTTTGATATCAGAAACCAATCAATTCTTGAATGGGATTTATGTGGTTCTGAATATAAAGTGAAATCTTCAATATCTCCATTTTTATGTCTCCAGCCGTCCATTAATGCTAAATTTTCCACCATATTGAACAATGGTGATGGTAATTTTCCCTGATTTTCTTTTATTTTTCTAGTTGGGCTTTTCTATCCAACAGGGGATGCATGACCCCATTCCAGTTCCCCATAATTACAAAATGGTAGTATTCTAAGTCCAAAATCATTCGAGTTAATTTTTTATAGAAGTGTGACTTATTTGTTAATGGTCCATAAATTCAAATTATTAGCAATTGTTTATTTTCATAATTGATTTTTGCTACAACATATCTTCCCTCTTTATCATTTAAATTTTCTTTTGCTGGTATAGAATTTGAGATATATAAAGCTAAGCCACTTTTTTAATTTGATCTTGCTGTGATGAAACTTTGGCCTAATTTAGGATTTCTTAAATATTTTATATCCTGTTTTTGAATGTGAGTTTCTTGAATAATTTTATTTCAGCTTGTTCTTTGGCTAACAAATGGAAAACCTATTTCCTTTTATGTAGGGAGTTCATTCCCCGAACATTCCATGATATGATTTTCATGTTTTAGTTTGTTTAGTTTTTTTCTTCTTCCTTTTCTAAAAATTCGCTGTTTATTTGTATTTCTTTTAATTACTATTTACTTATATTTATATTCAAAAGTTTACTTTTATTTATTTCTTCTGTATCTTCTGTTGGTTCTTTTTCACCGTTGTCTGAATCAGTTACAATTGCATGTGCCCCCTTTAGGGCTAAGTCTTCTCCATCATCTCTTAAAGTATCTAATTCCTTTTTCCCTTGTTTACAGTTGGTTCCACCTTTTCTATCGTCCCGTTTTCCCTTGTCTTTTCTGGAAGATAGTTTCTTTGAATCTTCTGTTTCCTTGTTCCTGTAAACTTTCTCTTCCGATTCTCTCAATCTTTCAAAGAAAACTTTGGCTTTTTCAATAGAGTTTATTCTGTAATTTTTATCTTGCCACATTAGTGATATCCCTTCAATCATCTCCCATCTGTAGCAAATTCCTTTCATCTGCAGGTATCTGGTCAAAAAGCTGTACTCTCTTCTTTGTCTCAATATTTCTGATGGTACATCTTTACATAATTTTATTTGAATCTTCAATTATTATTTTTCTCCCAAAGCTAGCTTGAATAACATGATCCCGAATTCTTTCCCTAGTGAAATATACCACCACATCCCATGGTAGTTTTCTTTGCTTTGCTTCTAAAGAAAATATTCAGAATATCTTGTCTATTTCTACATCCATATATTCTTTTGGGAATTCCAGTATTTCTGCCAATGCTTGGATTATAAATTCATATAAATTTTCATCCTCCTTTTATTTCAAATCTCTTATTTTCACACATTTTTTTCAAATTAACTATTTGAAGCTGTAGTTATTATTACTTGATATTTATATAGCAGCATCATTTTACATTGTCATTTATAGAATAAAAACTGCATGTCTGTGCCTCCAAAGAGCTATAAGTTTAACATTTGATAAAAGAAAAGATGAGGTACCAGGGATAATAATAATAATAGGTGATTGTTTCCATTTCACACATGTAGGCCTATTATAGTAGTGCAATGGAATTAGGGAATTCTGCCAGAAATACGTGTTCTGTCTATTTTTCTGTGAAAGAGATGAAAATACTATAATACAAATAATAGCTTTCTGTCATGGTATGATTACTGGCAAATATAATTGATTGCTTTGTTTCATGACAATACAAAATGAAAATATATTGAGGGATAGCAGATAATAGTGGGTAGACATCCAGATTCAGCCACACAGCTCATTGTTTGGTTTTGGACAAGCCATTATCTGTAGCCTAACCTATTTAATAAGAGCCAACATGGTGTAGTGGTTTTAGTGTTGGACTATGACTCTGGAGACCTTCCAAAGTGAATCCATACAAAGGATAAGTCACACTCTCACAACCTTAGAGGAAAACAAAGGCAAACCATATCTAGACAAATCTTGTCAAGAAAACTCCTTGATAGATTAACTTTAGAGTTGCCATAGGTCAGAAACAATATGAAGGAACACAAAGGCCAATGCAGTTTTAGGCTGCATTAACAGAAGTATAGTATCTAGATCAATGGCAGTAATAGTGCCATTGTATTCTGCTTTGGTCAGACCCCAGCTGGAATACTGTGTCCAGTTCTGGGCACCACAATTCAAAAAGGATGTTGAAAAACTGGAGCGTGTCCAGAGGAGGGTGTCTAAAATGGTGAAGGGTCTGGAAACTATGCCCTATGAGGAACGACTTAGGGAACTGGGTATGTTTAGCCTAGAGAAGAGACGGTTATGAGGGGATATGATAGCCATGTTTAAATATTTGAAGGGATGTCATATTGAGGAGGAAATAAGCTTGTTTTCTGCTGCTCTAGAGACTAGGACCTGGAACAATGGGTGCAAGCTCCAGGAAAAGAAATTCCACCTCAACATTAGGAGGAACTTCCTGACAGTAAGGGCTGTTCGACTGTGGAACACACTCCCTCAGAGTGTGGTGGAGTCTCCTTCCTTGGAAGTCTTTAAGCAGAGGCTGGATGGCCATCTGTCGGGATGCTTTGAGTTCCTACATGGCAGGGGGTTGAACTGGATGGTCCTTGTGGTCTCTTCCAACTCTATGATTCTATAATTCTATGAACAACAAACCTATTTCATATGTATGCTAACATGAGCTCCATAGGATAACAGTAGGATATAAATGTACAAGATACTGTAATAACATTGAAGATCTTGGAAAGAATCTTGTTACATTTCATTATACTGGTAGTGTGATTGTATTCTGAAAGAAGACTGCTCCCTCTAGTGTAATATTGTGGTTGCCATAGGTCATAAAGCAGTGTGTCTCCATACGCATATTTAACTATTGGAATAAAATCTAATCTCACAGTAATTTAACACCAGGGTCATCACACACACACCCAGTGGGTCTATTAAAATGGTCCTTGGTTTGTGCAAATAAAGAATCAAGCCATATCAAGCCACTTGTAATTTTATTTAGGATTATTTGCCTCAGGTGGAAAGATAGCAAAGTACAAACTACTGAATGAAGAACAGTTCTCTAACTGTAGCTAAAGAGATATCCAAGCTTGAGTTAACACCTGTTGCCACCCTGGCAAGGCAAGGACCATATGATCAAAAGATCTTCCTTTATAGTTTGGATCTTTCCCTCCTCCCCCAGTTCTTTCCCTTGAAGTCTGTGATATGTTCAGGTTCCTTTTCCACTCTGGCTTAAAAGAATGGTGCTGAATATACAGACCATGAGCTATACACAGTCCACTTAGGTTATTTTGCCCCTCCAACACCCTCTTATTTATTTATTTTTAATTTTGGAAAAGGAGGGGGAATGCCTCCTTTTATCCCCAGGGTAGCCTGCAGACATTTTTGACTACAATATCTATTAACTCTATTAAGCATGGCCAGTGACCAAGGGTGATGGGGGCTGTAATCCAAAATAATAGGTAGGCACCAAGTTGCTTACCCTTTATATAATATAATAATAATATATATAATATTTATTTATATCCCGCCCCTCTGCAGAGCAAACGAGGCAGCTTACAACATTAAAAATTTCCATACAGATATGTTAATACAATGTAAACAGAACCTAAAAATCCCAAAACCCATCCCTCCCTTAAATAGTAAGGGTTCTTCTTCTTAGACTAGGGCCGATGAAGATGGGCTTGCATCTCTCCCCCAGATGACGTCGGATGGAGTGGAGGGAGGGCTCTTCTTCTTAGACACATTAAACACAATATTAAAATCACAAACAGATTCAGGGTTGATACCCTGATTTATCAACTATGTTTTCAACAAACTATAGTTTCCCATATTCAGATGAGATGAGAAACTATAATTTATTATAAACTGTGACTAGAAGCTTTACATCTCCTTGCATCACATTCAAACACAGGAAAATAGAATGAGAAAGCGCATGCCTGAGGCTTGCTGTTGCTTGCCACTGTTATAATAAGCCAAGGTTTATTCATTTGACCTTTGTGTCAATTCTTATGGGTAATAGAGTTCCCGAACGAGCAATGGCTAATGGAGTGTTTTCTGAGATGTCTCCAGGAGACTGTTATAACTTTCCCCAATTTCATCCCCCTGCCACAGCTTGAGTATGGGAGATGAATTATATTGTGGCCTAACATGTCTTTCATTGGAGGGGGGTAATCCATGAAATGTTGAAACGTCCCTAAATCAGCATCCATCTATAAGCCCAGAATATTTAGCAGTAAATCATTAATTAATTCATACAGACGTTACTGCTCATAGCCAAAGGACATCATAAGGCAGAATAAATATATTAAATAAAAGTAATTTGCTTAATCTTCTTGAAAGTCATTGCTTAACTATATTTCTTCCATCCCCCACACTTTCCTCAACTCATGTGTTTCAGTGGGCATTTGGCGTGACTATGTGGGAGATTGTTACCCGCGGGCAAACTCCTTACGCAGGCATTGAGAATGCAGAAATTTACAACTACCTCATCAGTGGGAATAGACTTAAGCAACCCCCGGAGTGCCTGGAGGATGTGTAAGTATCTTATTTGTCCCTTTTGTAACCCAAACTTGGGCATATCTTCTTCAGTACAGGCCAAAGCAGGATAAGCAGAAGCTACACAAGCACATCCATGCTTTCAGGCAGCTCAAGTACATTTTGTTTGTATTTGAACAGAAGACACTACCAAGGGACTCTCTACATAGTATTATTGTTATTATTAGAGTTCTTTCTTCACTTAGGGGAGGAGTGATTCCATCTAAATTCTTTTTCTTCAATGCATCCTAAAATAAATATTGCCAAAGTGCTTGGAAAATGACTTTAGTCATCAAAACAAAAATGTAACACATTTAATTGCTGTGTTCTACTGTGCAAAGTGAATATACACTGGTTTGCAATAAGTCTTATGCCTATTTACTTGAAAGCAACCATGTTGCACTGTATTCAAAGTGACTGACTATTGGTGAAGTTTATATAGGATTCCAGCCTTAATTAATTTGTGTACTGTATATGTGTTTTTACATGTCATCTTTGATTTGTAATCATAGTCATATCATTTTTATACTGTGTTGTTTAGAAATAGATTTGTGCTCAAAATGATTCACAGGATAGACAGTTTATGTACAATAACCCTAAGTACATATATTACAACAATCATAGTTAATTTAAAACATATCAAAAATGTGACCCTTTAAAACCATGAGTGAAAGTACACATGCAGTAAAATAGAATTGCTTATTAGCAGTACCTTTGGGATTTTTCTGAGGGCTATATATGTGTGTGTGTGTGTACATATTCCTATAATATATTCTTACAATATAATACAGATTGAATATCCCTTATCTGGATTTCCAGAATCCAAAATCCTCAAAAAACCAAAATTGCCCACATGGGTGACTGGGGTCCAGAGCATACAGGCCAAAGGAGCAGCTTCTCGATGTTTGAGGATGTGGTATTTAAATGACACATGCCCCCAAAGCAGCTGGAATCTGCTCTGACGCCACCAAAGAAAGCCCAAAGCCACCGCAAAAAGGAGTCAGTTTAAACGTCTTCTGGCCAGTGCTACTGAGGACCACAGGAAGTGGCCTGCTTTGGGAGCAGGCCGTGTGGTTGCCGCAATCACAGTCTGATCCTTTCCAGCCATCTGCTTTGCCCCTGAGATAGTGAAACCTTGGCTTTCTGATGACTCAGTGCACGCAAACTTTGTTTCATGCCTAAATTATTATAAATATTATGTATAAAATTACCTTCAGGCTACATGTATATAGTGTATACAAAACATAAATAGGTTTTTGTGGGTTTTTCGGGCTGTGAGGCTGTGTTCTAGAAGAATATATTCCTGACATTTCACCTGAAGATGCCAGTCACAGATAGAGGTGAAATGTCAGGAATACATTCTTCTAGAACATGGCCTCACAGCCCGAAAAACCCACAAAAACCTATGGATGCCAGCTGTGAAAGCCTTCGGCTTCACATAAAACATAAATAGATTTCATGTTTAGACTGGGGTCTCATCTCCAAGATATCTCATTATGTATATGCAAATATTCTAAAATCCAAAACACTTCTGGTCTCCAGCATTTCGGATAAGGGAGGTCAACCTGTAATTTAAAATGAATGTTATGGTCTTCTCCTCAGTTTATGATAGTGTAGTTTTAAGACAATTATCTGAATTATAAATTATTGTTTAACACAGGAATGGACAGCTTGAAGTGGTGGATGAGCCCCTTTACCCCCTCCCTAAAACAAAAGAGTTATTTGTGTTGCATAGATCTATGGAAAACAAAGCTATACCCGGTGCAATTAGCAACATTTCATTGTTATTACTGTGCCACAGTCTGTGTGGCTCTTTACAGAGTACAAGAGGACAGGCCCCTCCCCCTGCCATGGGGTTAACAGAGAGCTAAGGTAGAGAAATGGAGGTGTGGGTAAACAGAGAGAGAATACCCCCATTTTCCTTTGTAGGTACTTTACTTGCATTTTATTGTCCAGACCTATGCATGCTTACTCAAAAATAAGTAGTTTTAGTTTGTTCAAATATTGCTGGAAGTGGGGAAGAGAATTAGAATTTCAGTGCAAAAAATTGTGAGATTTTCTAAAAACAGTTTTTCAGAAAGCATCTCCTTTATCATTAGGCAATTTCAAATAATAGAAGGCTGATAAGGCTGTCATCTGCATATTCTAAGTTTGTTTCTTAGCTTCTTATGCTGGGCTCCTTTGCAATTTGACATTTTAAAGCAGCCTTGCATTTGGTTCAGAACATGAGGGCTCTTGGCATACAAACTGTGGCCACTTTCCCAGGTATTTGGAAAGGTGGAATATAGAAACAGGATTAATAACAGGGAATCCAGACTAATCAGCCTTGATATATCAATTGGAATAGAGCACTATTTTGCAATCTTGGAAACTCTTGTACTGGGGCATACTCATATGTAAAACAGACCTCTGGTTTGCTTCTTGGGAAGCTGTTGTGCTGGAGCTGAGTTCTGAGTAAGCTTCCACTGAAATGATCTGTGTTGTGTATGCTTGATAGAGAAATGTCCAAAGTGGTAACAATTACATGAGGAATTACCTGGAAGAATTGCTTTACTTTGGCCTGGCCCCATGGATTTTAACCCACTCGCTGCTGGAATGTTGCCCCCAAGACCTTTCCAAAATTGGAGTTTGTCACCTGGGCAGAAAACATTTCCCTGTTACTGTATGATTAAGATGGGGACTTCTAAGTCTATATGCTACTGTGGAAACTTTCTCAGGTATTTGGAAAGGTGGAATATGGAAGCAGGATTAATAACAGGGAAGCCAGACTAATCAAACTTGATATATTAGTTGGAATAGATTTTATACGTTTTTCACAAACAAATGAAGGAATGTGGAGCACAGGTCAGAAAGATCCAGTGCCAGAACTGAGCTAGGAAGCAATGAGAATTTGCAGTTCTTTGATCGTAGTACCCAGTTCAGGATTAGCCTGGGTTGACCAGATGTCATAACCACAAAGGAGGACAAGGCACCACAAATGTAGAGTAATAAAAATGTAGGACATTACAAAATAAAAGCTAAAAACGCTAATATAAATATAAATTCATGCTGCTTAGTCATGCTCAAAATGGAGGACAATTTGACATTCCTCCTGGACAGAAGGTTCAAATGTAGAACATGGCCTGGGAGAGGATGATGTCTGCTCACCTTGAATTAGCTACGTCAGGGGTAGGCAACCTTTCCCCTTTAAGGGCCGAGGGACTTCAGCTCCCAGAAGCCTCAGCCATGTTGGCCAATAGTCCCATGTTGGCCAATAGCTCCTGGGATCCTGGGAGCTGAAGTCCCTCGGCCCTTAAAGGGGAAAGGTTGCCTACCCCTGAGCTACGTCATTAAAAAGAGTCAACCAAATATACACAGCATTATGTAATGGATTTTGGAAAACAATTTTAAAACAGAAAAGATATTTAGTCAATGATATGGCTTATTTCGGTATTCACACCATAGGATGCCATGTGGATTCTTCTATTGAGACTCCAAAATTGTAGTTTTTATTGTGCTATAATCATCTACTCAGTGAGAGGCTTACTAATGAAGGAATGACTTCTCCAAAGCTGTTTTCCTCAGTGCTTTTTACTCTGCTTGCCTTGCAGCTACGATCTCATGTGCCGATGTTGGCATTCGGAGCCCAAGCTACGCCCTAACTTTGCAGCACTGAAATTGCACCTTGAAATGATTTTGGCAAGACTCTCTTTGCTCTCGACCAGCCAGGATCCCCTCTATGTCAACATTGGGAAACCACAAGAAGCTTGTAGAAATGACTCCACAGTGAATTGTCCCTTTGGAGCCTTGGACAGTGAAGTGAACATTGCAGGAGCAGCTGCTGCTGTCACCAGTGACTATCGTTACATCATGAGCCCTTTGTGCCTTGGGAATGATTCTGAAAGTGAAAGACATCGAGATGCCTCGGATGGGGAGGCCAGGAGCCTTCTTTATGATTTGGAGATGGGAGCTAAACAGTGTTAGCCTGCAAGAAAAAGTGACTCATCGTTCTCCTCCAATGAGATACATGTATCTTTATCATCATATGGTACTGCTTTACAGAAACAGTTGTAGGCTGTTTTTTAACCAGCATAGGTAGCTGTAATGCAAGCTACTTCTGTAGCTTCCTTCAGCTGTTTGGGTCACTGTGGCTGATAGCTCAAAATGACCACAAATTTTAATCACCTCTTGGCCTTCTAAGAGTAACTTCCTGCAGTGATCAATGAAGTCCGATGGGAGCGGCCTCAGCCTGTTCCAGCCAATAGATAGTTTGCTGACAGAATTCTTACTTGATATTGGGGGTCAAGTAGGGTGCTATACAGCACTCTTTATTTTGTAATATTTTTCCAGTTCTGAGCAAGCAAGTTTAGGACCGGCATAAATTGGGTGTGTGTGTGAGAGAGAAGTATTATCTGCTGGGTTTTCATGTTGATTTGTATCCTCTTTTAGGGCACGGGAAAAAAGTCAATCTAATTTAACAGTTTTGTCTAGACCTTTTTGTCTACCTCAGTGGTTCTCAAACTGGGATCTGCATAGCTGCTTCTGTATGATGAAGAAACAATGCACTTTTCCTCAGAGTGGTGTTTGTTTGCTAGATGTAAACACCCCTCAAGACTTCCAGCAGCAAAACAACAAAATTCTGATGTCTCCCACCCTTCATCACAGGGTTGGCCTTTCTTGCCTGATTCTGTTTTATATTCGCTATAATATTAGTTACAACGAAAGTTGCCTTGAGATCAAAACTGAGGGTGCAAATGTGTATGGGCATAACCAAGGTTCAAGCAGGTGTTAAGAGGACAGTGGAGAAAAGGATGGCATCTTGTGGAATAATGGTTCAATGTAGTACTTATCAATGTGGGAGTCAGCCCCACTGAACTCAGCAGGACTTGTTTCTGAGTAAGCATTTACAGAATTTGGTTGTGCAAAACAGCACAAAATTCTAAACACAGAGAAAAATACAGGTACAAAGAAGAGCAGGAAGGAGCAGTTTATATTAAAAACAGATACCATTCTGTTTCTTCTTTTTTTTCTGAATGTTTTAAAAAAAACATTAGCTGCAACAAAGAAAGTGGTCAGTTGACATCAGTAGAAAGATTAAATGCCAATGGGATACTTTTTATGTAGAGGAGTAGTTTTCAGTTACAAAATTTGAGAACCACTGGCTGATCTAATTAAAAGATCTGGCATTATACAGAAGTTAAGCTAGATTGGAAGACAACTTGGCCCATTTTGGCAATGCTCTAGTAGAAAACATTTTTTAACTTTCACTTGCTAAATCAGACCGTGATTAATCATACATAACTGAAAAGAATAGCATGTGTTTTGAAGAAGAAGAAAACTGTTTCTAAGTTGGGGCCTTTGCAGACTGCCAGAAATAGTGCAAATTTGAGTCCACTTTAAGGGTTAGGGTTAGTGCTAGGGAATCATGGGAATTGTTTTTTTTCTGAGACATTGAGCCTTCTCTGTCAGAGAGCTCTGGTGCCACAATAAAATACAGTTCCCATGACTCCCTAACCCTAACCCTTAAAGTGGACTCAATTTGTACTATTTCTAGCAGTCTGCAAAGGGCCTTAGTCTGTGTTTTTTTTTATAACTGTTCCTAACATAGGGTAGTTGGCCCTAAGGGATTTATATCATATCATGGCTGCTTGAATTTTTAGCAAATACACATTACCTCTCTGAGTGTTAAACAGTCTCCCTGATGCAAGGAGTTTCAGTATACAAAGATGGAAAGTCACGTTGGGTAGGATACAACTAAAGCTAAGTGTTTTGGAGCTTAATTTCTATAAGAGAAATCAGCAGAGGGATAGGGAACCTGTAGCTTCTAAGTGTTGTCAGACTCCAGTCTAATCAATCCCAGACAGCATAGCCAAAGTCCAGCAATATCTACTAGGCCATAGATTCTCCAACCTCTGGTTTAACTTATTTCATAGCTAAACTTTTTGATATTAAAATCTTTTAAGTGTTGCAAGCAATTAGTAGCGTTGTAGGTAAACCGTATGCAGCCCTTGGCCCCCCAAACTCTCTAATATCCAGAAATTTCAAATAAAATCAACTGAAAAATACTTTCTTTAAGGAGTGTGGGTTGGCTGCTAAACTTCCCTCTTTCAGGGAAGATCCCACAGAGAGAGAGAGAGAGAGCCAGTAATCCATATGAAAGACCACAGCATGACTTCGTCACCAAAAATGGTGGTGCTGCAGTCAACATGGGTTTTAGAGGGGTCAGCATTGTTCCTTTGACCCATGCTGCATCCCTACTCCTGCCATAGATGCTTTCTGTGCAACAAAACACAACAGATAGTAAGGGAATACCACTGATGGTACATCTGTATTGTTAGGTGTACTTTCCCGCTTGCATAAAGCATTCACTGAGGAGACATTTCCTCCTGCCTGCTGTGAAACAGGTTCTCTAGAATTGAATGGAGGTCAGATCACCCAACATCATTGTGAGGAACACTTACAAGGTCCCTTCTACCAATTAATGTACATTTTATCAGATTTAACTTACATTTTTTCTTTCATTCACATAAATAAGATGCTTTTAGGGTGGTTCATTTTTCTATGTTTAGAGAGTGAAGTGGTCTTTCTTGTCTCTTAATAATACTGCAAAAATAATAATAATAATAATAATAATAATTCACCAAAGCTGTTCCATCTCTATCCACACTTTAACACAACTTTTCCCTAGTTCTCTCAAGATGTTTTAAACTACAAGCCCTATCATCACTATTAGCTGGGACTGACGGTTGTTTTATTTCAAAATACAGTGAGTCCTTGTTATCCACTGGGATTTTGGTTCCAAGACCCTCCAGGGATACCAAAATCCACGGATACTCAAGTTCATGGATGCTCAATTATATACAAGAGGGGAGTAAAATGATATTCTTTATAAAAATAGCAAAATTTTGCTATTTGGAATGTACATATTTTTTAAATATTTTGAAGCTGTGGATGGTTGAATCCATGGATAAAGAATATGTGGATACAGAGGGGTGAGTGTATCTGTAGGATGCTACATTGGGAAAAGCTATTTCAGCATGACTAAGAAAAAATGGGATGCAATAGCTCAAGTGGTTAAGACGCTGACTCTGTTGATTGCAAGATCGGCAGGTTGGCAGTTTGAGGCCCGGGTGCTGCATGATGAGGTGAGCTCCCAGCACTAGTCCCAGCTTCTGCCAACCTAACAGTTTGAAAGCATGCAAATGCAAGTAGATAAATAGGTACCACTTCGGTGGGAAGGTAAACAGCATTCTGTGCAATCATGCTGGCCACATGATCACAGAGCAGTCTCTGACAATGCTGGCTCTTTGGCTTAGTAACAGAGATGAGCACCACCCCCTTCGGTTGGACATGACTTGACAACCTTGTCAATGGGAAATACCTTTTCCTTCTAACTAAGAAACAAAACTAAGGGCAAAGCTATGTGGCTAAGACTGTATCCTGCTTTCAGTTGTTCTTCCATTTTATGGGACATTGTACAGTCTGCAAAGACAATTTAGATTAAAGAAGCAAATCAGCTTTGTATCCTCATATGCTAAAAGTCTGGGGGTAAAATTATTCAGGAGGAAGAAACATGCTCATCCCCACTCCTTTGCAAATATCCCTCAGTTCTATTTTCATTCCTGTGCAGAAAAGTATTTCCTCTTATGTTTAACCATAGGGGGCCTTCCAACCCCTATGAAGCAAAGGAGATATGATGAGCACAGACACATTTGTTCATATATATGTCTACCCTACTCACATGTAAAGCAGCAAGTGGGTGAGTTTGCCATTTTACAGCAAAAAAATGTATGTGCATTAGGATAAGTTGAATGCGCCTCTGCCTCACGTGAGCACATTCCTGTCACTTCAGAGACTCCCCCCCCCCCCCCCATGCTTAGCTCCAATAGCTGAAGGTAGCTGAGCTGTGGCAGATAAATTAATTGGTTCTAAGACACACTTCAAGCAAGGAGAGTGATGTAAGGCAAATCCTACTATTAGGCAACAGATGCTAATAGTGCAAGCAACCTGCTCCCTCTCTCTGAGGCCTTCATTTTGTTATGCTCCTACTAAATAAGTACTCCAGCCATGGCAGAGCTAACTAGTGTCCTCAACGTATGTCCTGCACCCTCTAATTTAGCTTCCTATGCATAGAGGATGTTGTCCCAAGATTTTACTGCCAATCTGATTAGCTTCTTATCATGAAGTGGGGAGAACATATTCTTTACTTCAGGCAGTGAAATCCTATAGAGTAACTCTGGCAGTGCAAGACACACTACATTCCTAAGTACCTGGATTGCTGCAATATATGAATGCTCCCTGTCTTGCCCCACTTAGATTAATATATTACTCTGAGGAACTCATAAATATCCAATTATATGTTGAGGGAAATATATTATATGCTGGCAATGAAAATGGAGTGACTTTAAGGCCTGTTAAAGATTAATTAATTAATTTCCATTAACCTATCATGAAAATAAGTGCAGAAATACTGGAAAGATCACAAGCATTAATCCATAATGCAATAAAATTATCTAAGAAAAAAGTTCTTTGTGCAAACATTGGTGATATGGCTTCATCAACACTGGTATTTTTTGAGCATATGAGCTTCCTATTGTCACAAAAGTCTATTACCAAGAGCAAGTAAACTGATGTGTTGCTTGCTAATGTTAACTCCCAACAAAAGTTAGCAAAACTGGTGGTACATTGATATTCTTTACAAAGAGTACTGGGAATGTTATAGTTGAAGTCTGTCTGAAACGAACTAGCAGAGTTGGGATGAAACAGTAATATTCCAAGCAATTAGCTTATTGTGTCTTGTGATAAAGACCCAAGCTTAATATTTCATTCTTGAATCTCAGCCTAAGTTTGAAACTGATATTTTGAACTGGGATGTTTATGGTTAACCACCTGCCTGAATTAGATCACCAAAAGCATGTGCTTTTCAAAATCCTTCTCAAGGCCTCTGCAATAATTCAATATGGCTGCATTGGATATTAGGCGCTCCTCTTCACTAACATGTTTAAAGGATATACAGGATGAGAAAGTAATTCTTAACCAGTCATGATAGCTTGCCACAATATCTGTACTCTCATACCCTACAGTGTAAGACATGATTACCAGTCTGATCTTGTTGTATTTATGTACTAATAGTGAACTCAGTTCCAGTCCTTATGAGGCCAAAGCTGCACCATCCATGCACAGAGGTTTGGGACAGGGCTTTGAGATATGCAGGAGTAGAAAATCACTTTTGAAAAAAACTAGTGAGGGAATGTCCAAAAAACAGCCAAATGAAGACTAAGCATACTCAGAAGGAGCAGCATGTTCGCTCATGATGGGGGGGGGGCTTAAAATTGGGAAGGGTAGGAGTGCAATGGAGTGGCTGAAACCACACTGTAACATTTTGTTGCAGGTTCTTTATTTTGAATTACGTCTCAGCGAACTCAGTGGGATTTACTCCCAAATAAATATGCAGGCGTATAGCTACAGGTTCTTGAAGCAGCCACTTAAGAAGAAAAGCAAATGTACATTAAAAATAATTTTCTGAAGCATGTCTTTAGTTTTTATGCTTTTTAAAAAATAAAATATGTTCTGTGTCCTAGTGCTTGCCTTTTATTCCCACCATGTTTGGTGCTCCTTTTTAAAAAAATGTTTTTAAAAAATCTTTGGAATAAAATCAAGATAATTAGCTGCCATAGCCGTTGAATAATTACCTAAAATGTATTGAATCAAGTAATCCCGGCCTTTGCAAAGCTGACCAAAAAATGAGACAAAGCATGTGGGAGTGTACCAGAACATGCATAATTTTACTATTATGCTCTGGCAATGACAGAAGGATTTATATATTTCACTCAGTTACATGTGAGGCTTTGTGCCACCGCTTTCTGTTTTCCTAGCATGGTATATCTCAGGGGTAGGCAACCTTTTTGAGCTGGGGGCCGGATTGCTGTCCCTCAGACAATTGGGGGGCCGAAGCACCAAAAATAAATAAATAAATAAATAATGTTTTTTTAAAAATTTAAAAAATATGCATGCACACTCTCTCAGCCCCAGAAAAGCCATGGCAAAACCCCGTGGAGATTTTGCCAAGAAAACCCCAAGAACAAATAATAACAATAATATCATCATGGCAGGGGGCGGCGGCGGCAGGACCGGCCTGGGGCCAGTCCAAAGGCCTCGGGGGGCCGCATCCGGCCCCCGGGCCTTAGGTTGCCTACCCCTGGTATATCTGAAAGGAGTCTGGTGTTATAAAAGATTGCCTACTGCATATTTCCATGTACTTTCAGAATTGACTTTTCTGCAAAACTTGTGCTCTCATATGTATATGCTACATGTCTCATTCCATTCCAACATCAATATATGTGAGTTAAAACACGCACAAACACCTAGCTGTTAAATGAGAGAAGCATTAATATTCCTTTGATGCTTTTCTCTAACCAGTAGAAAGCCCTTTCCAGAGTGCACTAAGAGTCAAGTTTTGAAATCTACATATGATGGCTGTTTTTAAAAACATTTTTATTGTACATTTTATTGTTATTTCTCCCAGAATTCGCTGTTGATATTTTGATAGACAGGATGTTCACACTTCCAGTATATTTACTATCCATAAAATGAATCATCAAACTCTACAAGAGATCTCATATTTGATTAATGAAATGTTGGATTTGGGCCCATAGTTGTCAGCATCTTTTACTTGGACTAATCGAATTTATAGACTAACTAGTAAATTAAAATGATTAAAACAAACAATTTCAAGAAAATGGAGAAGGAAAAATATTTGCAAAGAACATTTCAAACCAAATTACAAATTCAGGCTTGCCTGTTTTCCTAAATTCTCTTACACTGTAGACCTAAACGGAATTTCTGCAAGAGAACAGATGGAAAATGGAAAGCATCCAGTGAAGATGTCTGGTGACAATCTTTAAAAATATAAATTGTATTAAATATACACTTCTTAGTGTTATCAATACCAGTTTCAATGGCAATCTCACATGTGATTTATTAAACACTTAAAGAAAGGGTGCATCTATACTACAGAAATAATACAGTTTCACACCTCTTTATGACTCCAGCCACAGACTCCTGGGAGCTTTGTGAGGCACCAGCACTCTTTGGCAAAGAATGCTAAAGACTTTGTAAAACTACAAGTCCCAGTATTCCATATGATGGAGTTACAGCACTTAAAGGAGTGTCAAATTATATTATTTCTACAGTGGATGCATCCAGAGACATATAAACAGGGCAGTCCCTATGATGGAATGTACTGCCATTTCCTAACCCTAGCCTCACACTTAGGAGGAAGGAACATCGTTCACTTTTACTCCTCTGTAATTCCCTCCCCCCCTTTTGTGTACTGTTTCCCTCTTTGTTCTTGCAATGGGAAGGAAATAATAATCAAGGGGTGGCTTATTTAGTTATGGATATTTATAAACCATACATCTGAATAATTCAACAATGAATAAAAACTGTAATATACACAATACCCCAATTTGCATACAATATTATGTTATCCGTGTCAGGTAGAACCTGAAGGGCCAGTGTGGTGTAGAGGTCTGAGCACTAATTTTCTGAAGCATGTCTTTAGTTTTTATGTTTTTTAAAAATAAAATATGTAATGTGTCCTAATGCTTGCCTTTTATTCACACGATGTTATCTCTTTGGTGCCGTTTTTGTAAAAAGCATTGGGCTAGGACTCTGGGAGACAAACATTCAAATCCCCACTTGGCAATTAAAACCCATTGGGTGACCCTGGGTATGTCACATGCTCTCAGCCTCAGACGAAGGCAATGGCAAACGCCCTCTGAATAAATCTTGCCAAGAAAACCCCATGACTGATCCACTTTAGGGTCACCATAAGTCAGAAAAAACTTGAAGGTACACAAACAACTACAGGTACACCTATATAAGGATAGGCTAACATATTCTGATATATTTTCGGCTTGTACTTTGGAGATTTTTGGAATGTGCTGAATTTCTGAGGGAATTGCATATAATGGGCACCACAACACTGAACTCCTCACTCCAAACCATTGTAAAGTAGACCTCTGGGTGCCACCACAAGGAGGGTCATTTGGGAAGGCCAACTTGATCTGTAAAGGTGGTCTCCCAGATAACCAAGTTCTAAGTTATTCAACAAGTGTGTTATGAATGAATGGAGCGATTCAAAAGCTTGCTGAGCCAAAGCATTCTGCAGTAGCTGCAGCTTCTGGACTGGTCCCATACCGAGTTCATTGCAATAGTCCAGTCCTGAGTTTTCCAGTGCCTTGACCATGGCAGCCAAGCTATCCTTGTCCAAGAACAGTTGGAATTGTTGTATCACATAAAGCTGATACACAATGCTTCTAAACAATGAAGTCTGCAAAACTGCAAAAATGGTTCCACAAACTGCATCCTTGATATTTCAGAGGGATGCATTGCAACCCAGTCCAGCATAGGCTGACTGTTTCCAAGACCTAAGCAAACTCACTCACAAATCTTGCTAAGATTCAGCCACAGTTCTTTCTTTGTGTAACTAAAACTTCCCCTGCTTTGCCTGTCCTCTGCTCTGTCCTCTCCTCCCATTTTGTAGAAAAAAGGGCTGTGAAAAGATCAGTATAGACAAGGAGGTCAGCTCTCCCACTCCCAGGCCAGAGTTTAGTCTCTGAATTTGGAGTGAGATTTTCAATCTAACCTGTGGCTTGTGCTGGCTGAGGGATTTTTAGGAGTTGTGCTCCAGGAAAGTAATTTAACAAGCTATTCCTTCCCTTGGCCCCAAAAATGCTGTCTAAACTGCTGTGAAACATTTTAAAACAAATGGGACCCTTGTCCATTAGCATCCCAATCCAAGAAAAAGGTGATAAAGTGACAAAGGCAAAGGGAAATAATGAGATGGAGCAAATACACAGAATTTAGTTACACACAAATATCAATGATGCTGAAAGTAATGGTGGATTTATTTTTACTAGTTATAGTATAAAATCAATGTTATGTAGAATTCTAAACACAACACATAAATTTAAAAACCCTTTATGATCCAGAGCACAGAAGCACAATGAACAGCAATAGGCAAATTGTAGCCAAAAGAAATAGTAAGAAAAGGGTGTGAAGACACCAAAAAAGAGAAATTGGACAAGCAAGGGGAAAAATGGAATGAATTCAGCCATCTGAGAGAGGCAATTTAAATTGGGATAGCTAATAGAGAACTAGTATAAAAAATGTGGGGAGGGGTAGTAGAGGAGCATCTTAATCATGAGTATGTTGAATATATCAGATGTCATAATGTTAAGAGATACTGAGATCCATGTGTCAAAATGGCAATGAAGTTGAAGTGAATTATGATGTCACTTCCCTGCTTTGCTTGTCTGCTTAAGACTTCAAATATGTGGGAGTAAAAAGCTTCACTGAACTCAAGAAGTCTTATTTATGAGAACACAGACATAGTCTGAGATCCAGCAGTACTGCTGATGCTCTGCCAGCATACTTAGGCTCTGGACGTTTTCACACGGGCCTTTTTGAGGAGGCAATCCTACCTCCGTCCGGCCTCACTCCGGCTCCATTTCCCGGTTGTTCAGATGCGCGTGGCGGCAAACCCTTCCCCTTCCGGTGTCATCCCTGCGTCCGTCCGGCTTTTCGCTCCGTGTGTTCAAACGCACGGAGCCCTAAGTCCGGCGTCACTCCGGCCGAACCAACGCTAACTCCGGCTTCAGCGGCGGAAAGGTAATTCCGGCTGTCCAACAGGAATTAGCCTTTCGGCGGCGGAGCCATTCCGGAATTGGCGGCACGACCCGTTCCGGAATGGCTCCAGCCGGCTTTAGGAGGGTAGTGTGAAAACGTTCTGTGTTTCCCCTTTCCCCTCCCTGGAAGAAGGAAAACTTGTTGTCTTCCAGGATCTCCAGAAAGTATAGTGAGGGTCTTGGGTGTTGAAGGGACCATATATCAGGTGTACCTTGCTTCCTCTCTGACTGGCCATGGAGATGTGCTCCGATGCCACCAAGTTGTGGTTGTGCTGGGGAGGTGGACAGTCTTGTTTCTAAATGCAGCAAGTGGTAGGAGAACCAGTCTCTAGCAGGGTGAAGTAGTCACAAGGGAGTAAGGCCAGGCCAGGTCATGCATATATGTATTCTGGATGCTATCCAAAGTAGAGTAGTGAGGTCTCAAGTGTTCTAAAGTCAGAAACAGAGAGGAAGAAGTCACCAGACATACAAATTAAAACCAATCCAAAGGACAGAAATCAAAGTAGTCAGTGCACAAAAGCATACCCCTGCTTGACAAATGTTTGCCTATAACAAGAACTCCACCCAGCCTCTGGGAAATTTATCACCATTTGACTTTGGCACGGTAAGAGGTCAATTGGTTGCCATCTCTTGTTCAACCCTTTGCAACAAGAGCTGACCTCCTACATTCCTAGTTGGCTGACATCTCTCTACAAATAAAGGTGGCTTTTTCTTGGCATCCATCTGCTCTGACTAGAATGGGCAAGAGTCCACTCCACATCATGCAGAGGGTCTGCACCAGCTGGGACTGCCTGGAACTGCCCAAGTTGCCAGGAGGAGACATTGTCCTCAGAGTTGGATTTCTCAGGGTGAGTTATGATGAGGATTGTGCAAGAAAGAGGTGGCACTGCACCTGAAGACACATTTACTGGTGTAGCCTCAAGTTACACCAGCATATGCCAACAATACAGAGATATCAAATTTAGTAGAAAAGGGTCAATGTATTCAGTTAGCCATTAATATGCTAAACATCAAATTCTATTGCACTTACATTAGATGGGGAAAATATTGTAAGTTTATGACACATTACCATTTAAATATGTTAAATGGCTGCACTTAAAAACCCTAACAGGATGATGCTGACAAATTCCACCTATTATTTTAATTCCACCACGTGCCTTGCTTTTCTCCCTGTTTCGAGCAAGAGAGAAAAGGAAACAGGTGTATTAATTTTTGAAAACTCCATTCTGCATATATCCCACACATTTCCTATCTTGCTATCGCTTTGACCCCTTCCATCAGCTCCCCCCACACCTACTTTTCCTTACTGATTCCCACACAACTTCCAGGGTAAAGAAATTCAAATTTCAGTTTATGGGACAGATTCTGAACCTCAACACCAAGCATGGTCTAGAACACAAGAGATTTATCTGGATGCCAAACAAACAAACACCATTACCTTCTAAGTTTCCCCTACTACTTGTTGGTTTAAAAAATAAAAATCTTAGACTTAACTAAATGATCATATTTTAATATTGAATTAAAATAAGTGGTTTTGATCTTGTGACCAAAACAATGTACCATAATTCCTTCAAGAGATAGACAAAAAGCAACTAATTTTGCAAAAATCCAAAAGAATTAGACTTTAGGTAAAGAACCATTGGGGAAATGTAAAAGTTGTTGGCTCTTTAGCACTGTCTGTCATTTAATGAATTACTTAATTTAATTCTGAAACTAAATTTATGCTCAATTCCAACTGAAGTCAATCAAATTTAACTCTTGATAATTTACTTGATGTTAACTAGTTACTTCCTATCTCTATACCCACTAGATGCTAGATATAAACTGGTCATGTAAATGATACGTTTTCCAGTGGCAATGAGGCAATTAAAAGGATATCTGTGCATATAACATAACAGTCACTTCCCAACAAGTCACCTACATGTTGTTTAGAACTACACTTGTAGCTTCTAATATTATTTTACAAATGGGAATTAGCAGGAAATCTGCCCAAAGCTTCTATGGATATACTATACTATGTACTATAGGATCAACACTCTATGCTCATCAAAATTTGTTGGGCCTTCATTTTAAAATCACGAAGACGGTAGGAATTATACGTAAGAAATATTAAAGCCATATTCATTTTAAATTAGAATGGACAATCAATTATTATAAACAGGATTGCAATATATTTTGTATAAAGTTCCAATTTATGTTTATTTGTTACTTTTAATGTATATTTGGGTGATTAATGTTCTAAGAGAAAAGCAACTCTGTTGTGTCATGTTAATACTTGCAATCTGCCATTCTTCTTAAGGCTGCATCTGTATTGCAGAAATAATCCAGTTTGACACAAAACCTTAATTGTCATGACTCCATCTTATGGAATCCTGGGATTTGTAGTTTGTTGTGGCACCAGAGCTCTCAGACAGAGAAGGCTAAATATCTCACAAAACTATACATTCCAGAATTCCATAGCATTGAGCCATGGTACTTAAAGAGGTGTCAAACTGGGTTATTTCTGTAGTGCAGATGCAGCCCAAGGGCCCCAAGCTCTTACAACCAAAATCTGCAATTGTAATATACCGTGTGCTGGCCCCACAAAGCACCAAGGGCAAATGAATATGTAGCTCTGTAGGGAAGAAACACAGAGACCTTTAATGTTCTTCCATCAAGGTGGATGACTGTCTTACTACTAAACTTTTAACAGTATGTAGCTAAATGTATGGAATTCACCACCAAACATGGTGGTGAAGCCATCATCTTTAAAAGTGTATTCAATAAGATCAGAGGTTAAGGCTATCAGAATCAATGATAGAAGACTATATGCTGTCTCCAAGATCAGACTATCTGAATATTAGTAGCTGCAGTGAACAGTCATGTCTTTCCATGGGCATGTGCTCTAATTATCTTTAACCTTCACAAAAGAGACCTCTTGAGCAGCAGCAAACTTTGAGTGTGTGGTATAACAAAATATGAACAAGATAAGAACTGTCCAGTAGGCTAGCAAGTTTCAGAGCATGCTAGATGAAGTAATGGGTTTATATTTACAAAAGGTCATAGAATAATAGAGTTGGAAGAGACCATAAGGGCCATCCAGTCAAACCCCATTCTACCATGTCGAAACTCATAATCAAAGCACCCCCAACAGACAGGGGTAGGCAACCTTTCTCCTTTAAGGGCCGAGGGACTTCAGCTCCCAGAATCCCAGGAGCTATTGGCCAACATGGGACTATTGGCCAACATGGCTGAGGCTTCTGGGAGCTGAAGTCCCTTGGCCCTTAAAGGGGAAAGGTTGCCTACCCCTGCATGTCCAGCCAGCCTCTATTTAAAGACCTCCAAAGAAAGAGATTGCACCACACTCTAAGGGAGTGTGTTGCACTGTCAAACAGCTCTTACCATCAGAAGTTCTTCCTAATGTTGAGGTGCAATCTCTTTTCCTGTAGTTTGCATCCATTGCTCTGGGTCCTGTTCTGTGGAGCTGCAACAAACAAGGTTGCTTCATCCTCAGTATAACATCCCTTCAAATGTTAAAACATGGCTACCATGTCACCCCTTAACCTTGTCTTCTCCAGGCTAAACATCCCCAGCTCCCTAAGTCTCTCCTCATAAGGCATGGTTTTCAGACCTTTCACTATTTTGGTGGCCCTCCTCTGGACATTCTCAGGCTTGTCCACATCCTCCTTGAATTATGGTGCCCAGAACTGGATCAATATCCCAGGTGAGGCCTGATCAAAGCAGAACAGAGTGGAACTTTTACTTCCCTCATTCTAGACACTTTACTTCTATTGATGCAGCCAAGAATCACATTGGCTTTTTTAGGGCCTCGGCAGACGGCTTATTGAGCCGTCTCCGAGGCAAGGAAGAGGAGGGGCAGCCTCACGCGCAGCGCCCCTTCCTCTTCCCGAGGTCGTCCTCGGAGCCGCCGGGCCTCCGCATGTCTGGCGCTCCGGGGACAACCTCCCGCCGCAGCGACCGCACGCACTGCGGCAGAAGAGTCAGTGAAAGTGCGCCCGACGCTTTTAGGGCGCACTTTCACTAACTTCTGAAAGGAGCGCTATTTTTGCGCTCCTTTCAGAGGCACCGACGGTGCGCCGCGGTGCGACTGCTCCAGTCCCGCGGCGCACCGTCGCAGGCCGTCTTGGACGCCCTCGTCTGCTTCCCCCCTTAGCTGCCACATCACATTCCTGACTCATGTTCAGCCTGTGGCCCATTAAAAATGCCTAGATCCCTTTTGCATGTACTACTGTCAAGTCATCCTGTATATGTGCATTTGATTTTTTTTTTTTACTGCCCAAGTGTAGTGGATGACCAGACATCCTCCTTTTCCAGGACCTGCCCTCCATTTCAACCTTCTCCCGAGGAACAATTCCAAAATGTCTTCCATTCTGAGCATGACTAAGAAGCATGGCTTTATATTTATATTAGCGTTTATGGCTTTTCTTTGGTCACATCCTACATTATGATCGAATGTCCTACATTTTGCATTGCCTTGTCCTCTTTTATGTTTAGAACACCTGGTCACCCTATCTATGGTGAAGTCTCCTTCTTTGGAGGTCTTTAAATCGAAGCCAGATGGCCACCTGTGGGGAGTGCTTTGATTGTGAGTTCCTGCATGACAATGGGTTGGACTGGATAGCCCTTATGGTTTCTTCCAATTCTATAATTCTATGTTTATTGTATACAAAAGGGCCTTTGAGGCTGACTGTGTGAAAGAAGTTGTACCATAAACCATGGTAGACTAGGGTCTTGTGCTGCAGAATTAATTCACTTTGAACCTGCTTTATGGTTCAATGCTGTGGAGTCCTAAGATTTGTAGTTTGTCATGGAACCGGAGCTCTCTGACAGAGAAGACAAAATACCTCACCTAACTACAAATCCCAGAATTCCATACCATTGAGCCATTGAGTTGAAAGTGGCATCAAGCCAGGTTATTTATGCAGTACAGATGCAGCCTAAGGGAAAGGAAAAGAAAAAACGACAGGTAGAATTTTCTGAGTCTCTACTATCCGGATATATGAGGCAGTGTGATGTAGTGGTTTGAGTGCTGGTCTACGACTATTGGGACCAGGGTTCGAATTCCCCTGGGCCATATAAACCCACTGGGTGACCTTGGGCAAGTCACACTCTCTCAGCACCACAGTAGGAAAATGCCCCTCCCCCAAAAGCCTCTAAAAACTTGCCAAGAAAACACCGCCTCAAGGTCGCCCTAAGTCGATAATGGCTTGGAAGGCACACAGTATCTACAACACAATCCTAGGCGGCTCACAAACAAGACCGAAACTTCCTTCAAATGGAGGGGAGGGGGGGGGGGAAAGTTGACCGTTTTATACACAACAGCGAACCAAGCGCGGGGAAAGGGAAGGGACACGTGACCGAGCGGAGGCTGCCGTTGGTTACGTCACGCGGGCGAAAGACTAGGCGGTTGGGCGCGTGAGTGGGAGGGGCGCGCGCGCACGCGTGCTAGGTTACCGCGAGGCAAACGGTCGTTTTGAGGCGCCTGAGGTTCCTCTCAGCCAGCAGCTGAGGGAGCGGCCCAGTGGGCGGGTGTCCATTGCTGTTTCCCAGAAGAGAGAGGCGTCTTAGTCCACCTGCTTTAAGGGGAGAGGAAGGAAAGGAAATAATAAACTTGTGTGTGTGTGTATGAGAGAGAGAAAGAGCTAATGAATATATTATTTGTTGTTATTGTGTGCCTCCAATTCATTTTTTTGACCTAAGGCGACTGTAAAACGAGCCAAGGGGATGTCGTTAGATTAAGCGTTGGACTAAGCAGATTAAGCGTTGGACTAAGCTCCAGGCTGCATCCACACTGGAGAAATAATCCTGGTTAACACCGCTTTAACTGCCCAGGCTCCATGGTATGGAATTCTGGGGATTGTAATTTGTGGTGTCCCCAGAGCGGAGGTACACCTAATGAGGTACAGTACTGCTGAGAACAATTTTAAAGGTAAAGAAAGATTATGTTTCTTAGCAATTTTTTTCCGCAGGAGTGGGACACATATGCTCCTGTGCTCTGAACTCTATTCCTCGCTGATTTTGGATGTAAAGTTTTCAGCCTTGAATTTTTGATGTGATCAGGCAATAATAATAATAATAATAATTAAATCTAGATCAATTCCTTTTCAGTAGTATGTATAAAGTCATATTACAGTACTACATTTGAACATTGGCAGAGTGCCTCATTTCAACCCAGAGTGCCATTTTATGTAAAGTATTTAAAATTTAATTTTCCTTCACACATAGGAAGTTCTTGTTGAACATGCTGTTGATAACACTGGGGAAAGAGAAGAACTGCAGAACCTTGATTTTGCCATTTTATATAAGGAACACAATTTTACTGCATCATTATATATTATGGGACTTGAGCAGACATGGATTTTGGTATCCATGGGGGTTCTTGGAACCAAATCCTAGCAGATACCAAGGGCTCCCTTTACTACTCTTCCTAGTTTTTGGGGTAGCATGATATACTATTTTTTTTATCCCAGATATTGGTGCTTTAATCTGCTGGCCTGTTTCTAAATTGTGACTTATGGCTGTTAGTACCAACCAGAGTAGGCACACTGAATTAGTGATTGAGCATTGACTCAACACACAAATTTCATGGATGTAATGAAACTACTCTAGTTGGAGCTTCCAACAGGAATCGGGCCATTGTAATTTTTCAAGTTCGTTGTATGCCTCAAAGTCAATCTTTACTTATGGTGACCCTAAGGCAAACTATCACAGGGCTTTCTTGACAAATTTCTTCAGTGGGAGTTTGCCATTGTATCCTGAGGCTGAGAGAGTATGACATACCCAAGTGGATTTTTACCTAGTGGGTTTTTATGCTTGAGCGGGGATTTGAACCTAGTCCACTTAATAAAACATTATTTAAAAAAAAGACCCTGGCTTCCAGAGTCGTAGTCCTACCACAACACCACGCACCCTCCAAGTATAATGTTAATGTTGTCTATGTTCACATTAATTTCCTTTGTATTTGCTAGAGGAATCTCTGCTTATAGTGGTGTTTTACTGGCACTGAAGTTAGGTTCTGTGGACACAACACTTAGCATTTTTTAAAAAGAAATGTTTTTGTTTCCAGTTCCTCTAAGCATGTCCTAGCAGGTGTGTGTGTGTGGGGGGGGCAGTATTTCCATATTTTAGAGCCCCTGAGCAGTTTAATAGATACTGACTATGGTTCATTTCCTGTTTTACAAAGCCCTGTCCTGAGCCAGAAATGGCCAGGAGTGTGTGCCTGAAAAGAATGCAAAATTGACCCACAGCCTGTGAGAGAGCATTTGGGGATAACAATACAAATAAAGCCAGCAAGGTGTTGTGGTTTGAGTGTTGGACTACCACTCTGGCGACCAGTTTGGTTCCCCACTTGGCCATGGAAATCCACTGGATGACCTTGAGCAAGTCACATACTCTTAGCCCCAGAAAACCCTGTGATGGCTTAGCTTTTAGGGTTGCCGTAAGTCAGAAACAACATGAAGGCCCAACAACAAAACTGCACGACATTTTTTCAAGGAAATGCGAGATTTGTTTCTACAAGACACAATGACGGCCACCAAAATAAATGACTTAAAAGTGGGCTAGACAATTTAATGGAGAATGCCTTTTTCATTGGCTATTGGACCACTATATTATGTCCTCCAAGATCAGATGAAACAGGTCTCTAAATACCAGTTGCTTAATGCATTGAGAGATAGTTAATGCCTTCATATCCAGTTTCTGGGTTTCCATGTTTGTCACTCTAGGAAGCAGGATTCTGGCCCAGGTAAACCTTTGATGTGATGCAGCAAGACCCTTATGTTCTTGTATGCTTTGAAGATGGAGATGGTCTTATGTGTATCTTTAGGGCATACTTGTGTTGTTCTTCATACTTTTTAATAGCCCTCTAAAGTAGACCTGACAAATAATAAAACATCTCAGCTTCTTTTTTTTCCTGATTTTTAATTTTTTTCCATGTTTGTACTTGCTTTTTCCTTGTTGTATTTTCTCTTTGTAGACTGGATACTGTTATAATGTTTTCTGTATTTGGAAAACTTTTAATAAAATGTATAGACTGCAAATATAGTTAAGGAGAGGAACGAGCCTGAAAATCTTTTTTTTAAAAGGAAATACACTTGTCCCTCTGCATTTGCAGATTTGATTATTCACATTTTTTATTAATATGTTCTCTCTAGGAATATCTAGGTCCTCCAGTGCAACTCTATGGTCAATTTTAACCAAAAGTCTCACTGAAGGATCTAGAGATTCCTAGAGAGAACACTCCACCAGGCATTTGTAGCTCCTCCAGTGCAATTCTATGGTCAATGTCTGGCAGATATTGACCACAGAGTTGCACTGGAGGACCTAGAGATTCCTAAAAAGAGGTGATCCCTCAAGTAAAAACATTATGTTATTGTTATTTGCAGTTTTTCCACATTAACGGGGTCCTGTACCCCTAATCCCAGCAAATGTGGAGGGACAAGTGTATAGTGATATCCAATCCATTTAATTTTCTCTCTTTATCATGTTGTTCTCACCTAGGTCCAAAACACACTGCAGAAATAATCCAGTTTTAGACTGCTTTAGCTACCCTGGGTCAGTGCTAGGGAATCCTAGGATTTGTAATTTATTGTGATACCAGAGCTCTATAGTCTCACAAAACTATAGTTCCCATAATTCCCTAGCATTGAGCCAGGGCAGTTAAGGCATTCAAACTGGATTATTTTTACAGTGTTTTGGACCCTGGTTAAAAAAAATTAAGCATATATGATGGGGACTGCTCAGTCTACAAAAAATGTTTCTGTCATAGGAAAAGTTCCTTCCATATTTATAAAAACAGATATATTTATGTTGCAAAAATTCAGTTGCATTCAAATACTTAAGAATATTTAATATAAAGAATCCAAATATTTAAACTAAAGTGGGATTGCATAAAACAAACCAATAAAACAATTATTTTTCAATAGTCATGACTGTGGGCCAATCCACACTGCAGAAATCATGCAAGTTGACACCAGTTTAACTGCCATGGCTCCATGCGATGGAATTCTGGGATCTGTAGTTTTGTGACATCTAGCCTTCTCTGTCAGAGGTCTGGTGACACAATAAACTACAATTCCCAGAATTCTGTGGCAATGAGCCATGGCAGTTAAAGGGTTATCAACCTGGGTTATTTCTGCAGTGTGGATGGAGTCTGTGAAGACAACAAACTTGAACAATTTGTCAGCCAGTCCTGTCAAATCAAAAGTATTCCACCTATCAAGAGGCCAGTTGAGAGAAAGAGGTTTTCTATTATTGCTGTTTAGATTAACACACAGTGAAAACTCAATCCAGGTGTTCATGGCAATAACTAGCCTAAATTTCAGGCATTTTTACCTTGGGTGGGGTCACTTCCTCAATGAGGTCAGGTCTGTAGCTTGAAACTATTCTTGGGATCCATGCTTTCACCTAGACAGACACTTAAAATTTGCCAGAAACACATCCTACTAACTTTGGCTGATACTTCAACCGTGTCCCCTTTTTTGAAGCTTGTGGCAGCTTATGATAATTTATCTATCATTTGATAATAATCAGTATTTATATGGCCAGGTGGCTAAATAACTAAAATCAACACAAAACAGTCATAATAAAAATATCACTAGGTATGTTTATAAAACCAGAGCAGATAAGTTTATATTTTAAATCCTTAATGCAAAGAGCATCTAAGATTGCTCTCTCATTGAAGGCTGGTTTGTCAATTTGTTTGCTGGCTAAATTCACAACAGTGGTCCTTTGAAAGTAGCTTATGTTCAATCCCCAGCATATCAAAAGCATGTTTGTTGTTTCTTTCTTTCTATTCCTTTGGAATTTTGGTTGGAAACTTTTCTCTGCCCCCAATCTCTAGTAGGAATTATAAAATCTGAATTAAGAGATGGCCCCTTTTCAAGGAAGCCTCCATAACCTGTTTTCATTGAAATAAATATTAAAAGAGGGTTATTATTATTATTATTATTTTATTATATTTATTTATATCCTGCCCTTCTCCCAAAATTGGGACTCAGGATGGCTAACACACACACACACACACAGTTTTTCCAGTATCATTCAGTGTATTTATACCCCCCTCTTCTGATTTTTTACTCCAGTTGTAATCTTTGTTGAAAAACAGGGCACAAAGTCTATAAAATGAAATAAAAATATTAAAACACTGCTTGATGTTTGCGGGAAAGGTTAAAAGAAAGGCAACTTCTGAGGTCAAGTATTCTCCATTGATTCTCTATGGGCAAGTATCCTCCAGTGATTCCCTATGGACAAGTATCCTCCAATGAATCCCTATGGGCAAGTATCCTCCAGTGATTTCCTATGGGCAAATATCCTCCAGTGATTCCCTATGGGCAAGTATCCTCCCATGATTCCTTATGAGCAAGTATTCTCCCATGATTCCCTATGGGCAAGTATTCTCCAATGATTCCCCATGGGCAAGTATCCTCCAGTGATTCCTTATGGGCAAGTATCCTCCAGTAATTTCCTATGGGCAAATATCCTCCGGTGATTCCCTATGGGCAAGTATGGTTTCTCTATGGGCAAATATTGTAATTTGTTTTAGTACGTCCTGTTTTGGAGGGACGAATCGTGAGGGCTCGCCCCAGGCGCCATGACTCGGGCACACATTTCGCCACACATAAAATCCAGCATGGAGGGGCGGGTGAAATGTGTGTGAACCACCAAGCTGAGGGAAAGAGGAGGAGCGGAGAAGGAAGAAAAGCGAGGGAACACTGGCTTCGCGCTCGCATAAATCTTAAGCACCGGCAGCCTCACAGACAATGCCTCCAAGGGGCGGGGAAGGACGAGCGGCCGCCATTAACACAAGGCGAGACTTTCGTCCCCTCAGAACATCATTCTGCTAATGATAGGGGAAGGAAGGGCGCCCTCCTAGGCTCCGCGGCAGAACTGGGAAACCCCTGAGCGAGGCACCATTACAGACTACCAAAAATAATGCAGTTTGAGGCCACTTTAACTGTCCTGGCTCAGTGCTAGGGAATCATGGGAACTGTAGTTTATTGTGGCACCAGAGCTCTCTGACAGAGAAGGCTCAATGTCCCAGAAAAAAATAGTTCCCATGATTCCCTAACACTGAGTCAAGACAGTTAAAGTGCCCTCAAGCTGCATTATTTCTGGCAGTCTGTAGAGGCCCTATGTCTCCAAGGGCGAGGAATAGGGAACGCCTCTAACGCTCGAACAACGGGCAGAAAAACGGCCTCTTTTTCTTCTCTTCCCTTCCCCCACCCCCGCGCGCGCCTTCTCCACACAGCGGCGACCGCGCTTCAGTTCCAGAACGTTCTGTTACGCAGCACAGACAGCTCTCCTCAGGCAGAACTAACGGAGCAAGCGCGGAAGGGAAGGAACGAAGAGAGAGGGGCGGGGCAAGCGGAGAAAGGAAGGAGCGCTTGAGCCGCGGGCACGTGACGGCCTGCAGGCGAGGAGGAGGAGGAGGAAGAAGAAGCTGAAGCTGAACCTCAGGCGCGCGGGCCGGCACCGCGCAGGCGCACTTTGAGGCGCGACGGCGGCGACGTCACATGGGTGCGTGCGCACGTTCTCTCCAACGGAGAGCACGGTTTGACTCCGGTCTGTGGACATAACAGGAGGGAGGAAGAGGAGGGACAACCACCCACCGCCTTCTCCCTCGCAGCCGCGCGCGGGAACCGCCTAAACAAGGTCCGTTTTTCTTCTCTTCCCGTCTCGCGAGCAGTTTCCCCGCGTGGCTGGCACACACCGAGGGAGGTGCCACCTGAGAAAATCAACACCCGCCGCGGCCCTGAGGCGAGAGAGACTCGAAGCCCGAAAAGGGAGGGGGGAGGGGAGGGAGCGCGCGGTCCCTCGCGTGACGGGGAGGCGCCTCACGGCACGCGGGGTTCGCCATTCGAGGCGCCTTCGCCGTCGTCGTCGTCGGTTCCTGTCAGCGGGTGTTCTCAGCCTCCTTCAAAGGCTGCATCCACACTGGGGAAATAACCCGGTTTGGTACCGCTTTAACTGCCCTGGCTGAAGGCTATGGGATTCTGGGAATGGGAGTTTGTTGTGGGGGCCCAGAGCGGAGCTCCGCTCTTGGCCCTCACAACAAACTCCCATTCCCAGAATTCCATAGCCCTCAGCCATAGCGCTTAGAGCGGTGCCAAACCGGGTTATTTCCCCAGTGTGAATGCAGCCAAAATGAGTGGTGGTTGTATGAGGGGGACGCCTAGGGAGAGGGGGAGGGTCGTCCTGCACCTTCACGTCAGGATGTGTTACAAAGCGTGCAAACGGGATGCGGGTCATGATTAGTTTCTCCCTTTTCCCACATGATGATGATGATTATTATTATTATTATTTCTGACCCAGTGCTTCTGCTCCTCCCGTTGGCGCTGCAAATCCCTGATAAACCTGCTCATCGTTTCTGCTCTACTTTATTTACTTCAGAGCCTGAAAGAGGAAGAAAGAGCGTCTTTCTCTTTAGGAGGGAAGTCTTCGACTGGCTCTGGGAGCACGTGACTTCCCTAGGGCGTCCTATATTTCCCCTAAAGGGACCTAAATTTGGGTTGATTCAAGGTGACCGGGGCTGCATCCGCACTGCAGAAATAATCTGGTTTGACACCGCTCTAAACTTCCCTGGCTCAATGCTGTGGCATTCTGGGAACTGTCATTTTGTGAGACGTTTAGCCTTCTCTGTCAAGATAGCTTTGGGACTACAGCAAACCACAATCCCCTGGCATTGAGCCAGGGCAGTTAAAGTGGTGTCAAACTGGATTATTTCTGCAGTGTGTTTGTGTCCCTTTTGCAGCCCAGATGTCCTAACCACAGAAGAGGAAAAGGCCCTGCAAAATGTAGGGCATACAAGAAAAATGTGGAGCATTACCAAACAAAAGATGAAAACACTAGCATAAATGTAAATGTATGCTTCTTAGTCATGTTCAAAGTGGAGGACGTTTTGGCATTCCTCCTTGACAGAAGGTTGAAATGTAGGATGTATCTGGAAAAAGGAAAACATCTGTTCACCTAACATTGATTTACTGAATATATTACTTAACTGGTACTTTTGGGGTTGTATCTAAAGGCCTAAGCAGACTGCCAGAAATAGTGCACATTAAATTGAGGCACTGCCCTGGCTCAGTGCTAGGGAGTCATGGGAATTGTATTTTTTTCTGGGACATTGAGCCTTCTCTGTCAGAGAGCTCTGGTGCCACAATAAATTACAGTTCCCATGATTCCCTAGCACTGAGCCAGGGCAGTGCCTCAATTTAATGTGCACTATTTCTGGCAGTCTGCTTAGGCCCTAAGTTGTAGCCCCTTTGAGACTAAGTGAAAGAAAGAAGTTGGCAGCATGAGCTTTCCTAGACTTAAGTCTACTCCCTCAGATGTGTTTTATCATTCTTGTACTTAAGTGTATCTAGTCAGGTGTGAAACGATGGCATGGAAAGTTTTTTGTGGGTTTTTCGGGCTGTGGGCCATGTTCTTCAGATGCCAGCCACAGATGCTGCCGAAACGTCAGAAAGAAACTCTTCTAGAACATGGCGCACAGCCCAAAAAACCCACAAAAAACTATGGATGCCGGCCATGAAAGCCTACAACTTCACGATGGCATGGAAAGTTTTTTGTTTTTATTTAAATTCCCTAATACATTGCTGTTGTGTTTCTGTATAGAAGAGCAAACTACTTCCATTTCATATCTGAGAAATGAATGATGTGAAAAGGACACAGTAGACACTTTGAAGAGAGTCTGTAGATTTCTTTTTTCTTGTGTTTTAGCACTTAGAAGGTAAATTACATTTTTAGGAATCTTGTAGCGAATTGACAAAAACCAGAATTCACTGAAATAGAATTCATTGGCGCTGCTGCTCTAAAATCCTGCAGTGCAGAGCGCGATCCCATTTTATTATTTAATATATACTGTTGTACATTGTTATACAGTGTATACTATGCAAATTGTACATTTTCAAATCCAGTAAATGTTAGTATTGTGCTGGTTCCTTGAAAATGCAGTCATTTTTATTGTCATTGTTCCTCAAAGAAATCAGCTTGTCCCTCCTATTCCTAGTTCCAGTCATTTTATTCTCAAAACGATCTTGTGTATTGCATTGCTCTTAAAAGAGAGTTATCAGTACATGAACATTTGCCATGGCTAAAGTAGGATTTGAATTGTGTGTCAATATTTCTGTCCTTGTGTTTCATTGGAAAAAAATAAATACTAACTGATTTCAAACACTCATACTTTTAATGATTGGTTAACTTTAGTTTTTCGTTGTTTGGCAGGTTCAGATCATGGAGAGAAGATTCCCCTCCCCTTTTGTGGCTGAAGATGATGAACTTGGCCAGGACAACAGGAATAATATTGTTTTCTTGTCAGAGTAATAGAGTATCTTCATACATATTTTTTTTTTAACGATGCTGGATAATGCTACCCTGTTGAGGTAAGATTATTGCACAATATGTTGCTAGTTCTCAGTTTTCCAGATACAAAAGTTACAGTTTTGTTTGAAAACTAACAGTCCTGTGTAACACTTCAATGTTTTTTCAGTATGCTTTATAAAGAAACTTAAATGGAGGCAAATTCTGTCAGAATTGGTGTTAATTGCATTTTTAAGTGTAATAGATGTTTGTAGATACATAATGCTTAAAGGTAAACATTTATTAATTTAAACATTTAAACATACATAATGTTTAAAGGTAAACATTAAAATGTTTATCTTTCTACTAGATGTTTGTAGATACATAATGTTTACTTGTTTGCAAATTACTATTGGGGTTGAGAGCCAGCATGGTGTAGTGGTTTCAGTGTTGGACTATGACACTGGAGGCCAGGGTTCAATTCTCAGCTCAGCCCTGAAACCCACTGGGTGATCTTGGGCGAGTCACATGCCCTCAGCCTCAGTGGAAGGCAATGGCAAACTTCCTCTGAACAGATATTACGAAGACAATCCCATTATAGGATCACCAGAAGTCAGAAATGACTTCAAGGCCCAGAGCAACAGCAAACCATACCTTAGTTATCTATAGAGTTTAGCTTAGAAATTATGTTGGAAAATACATTTGGCCTTGTCCTAAAAATATTTTTTAAAACCTCTAATTATCGTAGTATGCATTTGAAGTTGTGATTATAGGTAGTCTAGGCTGAAGGAATAAAATCAGTGTTTAAAATATTGATTTGCTTTGATATTTAATTGAAATAGTGTCATGTTTCCCCTTTTAAAATATTGTTTTTGTTTATTTATATCCGCTTTCCCTCCAGAACTGAAATTAAAGGCAGCATATCAAAATTAAAACAGATAAACATATGTTGATAAAAACATGCAAAATGTTATTATTAAATATGTGATTGAGCTATCAGTAGAATTAAAAATAATTCAAAACATTTATGTTAAATGGGGAAAATCCTCCTTTCTAATTCCAAGGAAGTTGCTTTGCTGCTAAATTGGCATTTTTTGCCATTAATGGACTGGATGAGGGCAGACAAATTGAAGCTTAATACAGAAAAGACAAAAGTGCCCCTAGTCAGTCAAAAGGGAGATCAGGGAATTCCACCTCTGCTGGGTTGGATTTCACTCCCCCTGAAAACACAGATTTGCTGCTTTCTGTACTGCTAGTCTCAGCCCTGAATCTTGGACACCTAGGTTTCTGCAGTGGCCAGGAGTGCTAAACCTAGTGCACCAGCTGAGGCCATTCCTGGAAGTGTCAGGAATGACACGTGCCTGTAATCTTCTTTGGATTATGTTAGCACACACTATTGGGGCTGCATTTGGAACCTACTGGGAAAATACAATAGGTCCAGAATGCCACACCAGACTGCTAACTGTGGCAGGTTATTATCTGAAAGACTGTATCTGCTCATATAACTGCCTGAGATCCTTGGCAAGGATCTTTGGTCCCATTGTCACAGGCCCAGTTGGTGAGGACACTTGGGCCTTTTCAGTTGCTGTTTTCAGGCTGAAATATTCTTTTCCACAAGAAGCAAGGCTTGCTCCCGCTTGCATTCCTTCTGTGGCAGACGAAGACCTTCTTAAAAATTATGGTATTAGGTGGTTGGGCAGAAGCATCTTTTAACAGTAATTTTGTGTTGTATTTCTTGTTACCTTGAAAAAAAGGATAATAATAATAATAATAATAATAATAATAATAATAATAAAATTTATTTATATCCTGCCCCTTTGAGGTCAATCGGGGTGACTAACAACAATAAAATATTACAAAACAAGTCAAATTCCCTCCCCCCCTTAAAACATTATTAAATCGATCCAAGTTAAAACAACATAAAACACAAGAATGATTTAAAATAAAATAAAATAAAAACCAATCCCAGCGGGCGACGGCAATACAAATGAAGCCCCAGAACCATCTTATAGAGGGGTTCCTGAGGGCCGGGGTTATCTATCCTGGAAAGGCCTGCCGGAAGAGATCCGTCTTGACCGCCTTTTTAAAGGTGTCCAAAGATGTCAGTTGATGGATCTCGTCCGGCAGGCCGTTACATAGTTTGGGGTGACAACCGAAAAACCCCTCTGGGAGGTAGCTGCAAGCCTAGCTTCTTGTGGCTGCAGCAAATTCCTCCCAGAGGACTGGAGTGTGCGGGGAGGATTATAAGGGAGAAGGCGGTCCCTGAGATAGTTTGGACCCAAGCCATTTAGGGCTTTAAAGGTGATAACCAACACCTTGTACTGGGCCTGGAAACTTATGGGCAGCCCGTGGAGGGACCGTAAAACCGAAGTAATATGGTCCCTCCTGGATGTTCCAGACACTAATCTGGCTGCCATGTTCTGTACTAGCTGTAGTTTCCGAACCAAGCACGAGGGTAGCCCCATGTAGAGCGCATTACAGAAATCTAGACGTGAGGTTGCACAACGGTCTCGAGATCCCTTACTTCCAGAAAAGGGCGCAGCTGGCATATTAGCCAGAGCTGATAATAGGCACTCCTGATTGTCGCATTTACCTGATTTGTCATCAGGAGTGACGAGTCAAGGAGCACCCCCAGACTGCGAACACAATCATTGGAGGAGAATGTGACCCCATCCAGGACTGGAGGTTGCAACCCAATTCTTGGTTTCGGGGCCGCTACCGTGAGCACCTCTGTCTTGTCCGGATTCAGTTTCAATCTGTTTTTCCTCATCCAGCCCATTACTGCCCAAAGACATTCATTGAGAGAAGAGACGCCATTGGAATTCAAGGCCAACGAACGAGACATGTAGAAATAGATTTGGGTGTCATCAGCGTACTGATAACACTCAGCTCCATAACTCCGAATAATCTCACCCAGTGGCTTCATATAGATGTTGAATAACATTGGGGACAGAATAGCACCCTGTAGAACCCCACAGGTGAGCTCCCTCTTATTGGAGTTACTGTCCCCGAGCAGCACCCTCTGAGACCTGCCCGAGAGGAAGGACTGGAACCACTACAGAGCAGTGCCTCCGATACCTAACTCCCTCAGGCGGTCCAAGAGGATGCCATGATCTATCGTATCGAAAGCTGCTGAGAGGTCTTAATGAACTAAATTTTTTAAAAAAACTTTTAAACTCAGTTTTTTTAGCTTTACTTTGTTTTATGATTTATTGCAGTGGTCCCCAAACTTTGGTCCTCTAGATGTTTCGGACTTCTACTTCCAGAATTCCTGTTTGTTTGCCAAACTGGCTAGGGCTTCTGGAAACTGAAGTGCAAAACACCTGGTGGACCAAATTTTGGGAAACACTGATGAATCCACTTTCGTTTCCATGTTGGGAGAAAGGAGGGGTTTAAAATGAATGGCTAAATTAATAAATAAATATTAAAATGATGGTGTATTTTGGCTATATTATTACATTATTATTGAAATTGAAGCTGATGATAACAGTGTACAGTATTATTGTATATGAATCTATGAGATGTGAAATCCTTTTTAATATGTCATAACTTTCCTATACTGTATAAATGTTTGATACAAACCATTCTTGGATTTCCCCCCAGTATTACCAATATGAAAGAAAATCAGCCAAAACTGTGAAATATGGAAAATACTGGAGAAATTTCATCAGTTTCCAAAATGGAGAAGCAGTCAGTTGTGTTAGGGAATCAGAATGGTGGAACAGTAGCAGGTGCTGCACCTGCTCTTTATGTCCTTGTGAAACAAAGTACTGGAAAATCTGACCAAGAAACCTTGGCTTCAAATCAAGATGACCCTGGTCTTGCCAGTAGTGCAGCACAACCAGTGTCTAAAGTGAAGACCTACCTATCAGCTGAGCGCACCTCAGGGAGTATTACTGTTACGTTGGACAACAGCAATATGTGGAATGAGTTCTACCATCGTAACACTGAAATGATACTGACTAAACAGGGAAGACGAATGTTTCCGTATTGTCGATACTGGATATCAGGTCTAGAATCCAATCTGAAGTATATTTTGGTCATGGATATTTCTCCTGTTGACAACTTTCGCTACAAGTGGAATGGCCATAGTTGGGAGCCCAGTGGGAAAGCAGAACCTCATGTGCTAGGAAGAGTATTCATTCACCCAGAATCGCCTTCTACAGGTTATTACTGGATGCAGCAACTAGTTTCTTTCTACAAACTGAAAGTAACTAATAATACCTTGGACCAGGAAGGCCATATCATTTTACACTCTATGCACCGCTATCTACCTCGATTACACCTTGTGCCTGCTGACCAAGCCACAGACGTTATCCAGCTGAATGGTCCTAATGTCCATACTTTCACTTTCCCACAGACAGAGTTTTTTGCAGTGACTGCCTATCAAAACATCCAAATTACACAACTAAAAATAGACTACAACCCATTTGCTAAAGGGTTTAGAGACGATGGCCTGAGCAGTAGACTTCAACGTGATGCAAAGCAAAATGGTAGCTCAGAGCAGGAAGTAGGTAGTTTAACTAGTTCTCCCAGCAATCACAAACATCCCAATGAAGGTGATACTTTGGATTCAGAGCAAAAAGCTCTAGACAGATCATTTAGTGATACATGTACCACAAATTTGGAAAGAGAATCACTCAGCCCGTATCATGACTTCTTGGGTTTTATAGAGACAGGCGTTCATGGATGTAATGGCCAAGCATTAAAGCCGGAGATATCTGGAAGGTAAGATTGTATTTTACTTTCACTAAAGCAAGTACTCATGTTTTCGAAAGCTCTGTTGGATAAATTGTCAGCTCTTATATATGATGACTTATAAAATGGTTTGCCATTTTCAGTTTGCATTTAGGAAATAAAACACACTTTTACAAAATAAGCAAATTTATGTAGCAAATTATTTCTTACTTTTTCACTACAGTTCACATGGATTTTGTTCCTACTTATACCAGAATATTGAAGATGTTTTGAGAATATAAATACGTGATCCACTTGTATATTATCCTATGCATTTTTCAGTTAAACAGTTTTGTTTGTACAGTATTTCCAAATGGAGAAACAACAATTTTTAATGTATCCTTGAGAATCTACTTGTTCAGTCTTGTTTTAATTTTATACCTTTCAAGCACTCAGCAGATCTCTGCCTTCAGACCCCCGGAACACCATATGTAACTCATGTAGTGTGTGCAAAAGGATCTTATAGCACCTTTGAGGCTAACTGCAAAATAAGTTGTAGCATAAGCTTTTGTAGACTTCCGCAGATGCTTGAATCCACGGATACGGAGGGCTGACTGTATGTATGTTAAGTATTACAGCTGATATTAGTGCTAGTTGCAGTCTGCCTGTTCTTAGGAGAGACAGAGGTGGTGCTACTGAAGGAGAATGTTTTATGGTAATCTGAGGTGTACCTGTTTATGCATATTTTGTTTTTCTATGTATGTGTTATTTATTTAAAGATATCTTAAATGACAAGAAAGTAAATTGTTTTTCTGTGTATGTGTTATTTATTTAAAGATATCTTGACAGAAAAGGAAGTAAATTGCTTATTTTTTAACAATGCATTTTCCTTGCTTAGCATTTTATTTTTCTCTCTTGTCCAGTCCAATGGCTTGTCAAAATGTCTCTCATGTGTCATCCCCGCTAAACTCAAATGGAGATGTTGTGGTTAAGGAGGAACCAGTAGATGACTATGATTATGGGCCACGTGTGTCTGTGGAAGGGATAAGTGTGAAGCAGGAAGAAGATGATGATGTGGCAGAGGAATATTTCAACAGCAGTGATTCAGTTCTGGAGCGACAGCTGAAGAAACACAGTGGAATGGGGGAAAAGGAAAGTGGATCCCATAAGCGACCCCATGATGGCCAGCTTGGTGTTGCCAGAGCAAAAATGTTAAAGTTGGACAATGGGAAGTTGCCTGTTGTATTCTTAGAACCCTGTGCCATCACTAGAAATACAGTAAAGGTTTCTGCTCTTTCACCAATCATGGTGTCGCCTTCTAAGGGCGAGCAGTCTCCTTTGAGTCATTCAGTGGAATCGTTTCCTACTTGTTTTGAAAATAGCATTATCTCTAGTCCATTTTCTATGGAAACAGAGGAAATACCAACTGGAAAACAGATACCTGAAGATAATGTGTCACAAGGATGTTCTTTAGTAAGAGAGATGCTCTGGGAAAATAATGAAACATCTGGCAATTTGACCCCAGAAAATAAGGTACCTAGTTGTAATGTCAAGACTTCTACATATAATGATCCTTCTTTAACAAAAGTTAACTCCACTGGAAAAAAGTCAAATGTACTAAAGAATCATATTGCCTGCAAGAATATTATTGGCAGTCGAAATGGGTTGCCTGGCCAACGCAAAAGGGGAAGACCACGGAAAATAAAGCACTTGGGAGTTGGAAGACCACCTAAATGCACTGGAAGATTAATTACAAGTAATTATGCCTCTTTGGGACCTCATGATATTCATTTGGATGTTAAGCCTGATCTTGTGGATGTGGATGGTGTGCTCTTTGTATCCTTTGCATCCAAGGTAAATATGCATCTGAATGAAATTGGTGTTGTCAGAAATACGTAGATAATATGTAAGAGGTGTGATAAAATTACAAAGTAAAACTAGTGTTGGACTGAACTGTGTGATCTAAGCATTTTCTTAAACTTGACATTTTGATTTTTTTACATTGTAGTAGACTTATCGCTGTCTCTAAATTGGATTTCAAGTTAAGCCCTATTATTTAATGCCTATTAGACATTATTAAAATAGTTAAACTCCCTGTGTGAGGAGTGTACCACATAACCTTTTCCCAAGAGATGTACTGCACAAATTGCTGCACTGGGGAGGACTTCATACAAAAATATGTACAAGTGAAATCTTCCATGTGGTTCAGTACCCTGCATAGTTAGGATTTCAAATTGTACGAAGATCTTTTCACATACCACTGCATTCATGAAGGCCTCTCTGATGCAGCCATTCACATTGTACAAATGGATTGTTTCAAACAGAGCTGTATGGCGCATGCCACGTTACAGCTAGGGCTACTCAGTGTTACTCAAGCTACCATTCCTATTTCAAACAGAGCTGTATGGTGCATGTCATGGTACAGCTACGGCTACTCTGTGTTGTTACTCAGGCTACCATTCCTGCTTGCATGATAACCCCTTTAATGTCACCTTAATAGGTCTTAAGTGTTGTGTTGTAATGTCTAAGTCTAGATTAGCTTGAGCTGATGTCCATTTGCAGTGTTTGAAGTGGCCTGTGATTGTCTTTGCTGTAAGCCTAAGATAGAATTTTGCCAAGACACACAATATATATTATATTTTAATACACAGGAAGCGCTTGATATTCACAGTGTGGATAATTCTGAAGAAAAGGAAATGAAAAATACACAGACCACTTCACTGGCTACATGTGATCCTTGTGTTGACCAAGGTAACTTAACAATGAGACTTAAGATGGTAGCTAAGCTTTTTTAAAATGCCAGATGTAGATGAGGGTGAGTTATGAATTACCCTTTTATTTAACACTTTCTTTCTCTGCTATGGTTGGCTACCTGAGTTTTCTAATAAAGGCCAAAATAAATGTGTAGTTTTAAAAATATAAATTACTTGAGGGAGGAGGCTGGATAATTAGAGAGATCAGATTTAGAGCAGGCATGGAGGAAGAATTTAGCCCATTTCTCTCCTGCAGTGGATGATGATGATGATATTATTTATATCCTACCTTTCTCCCAATATAGGGATTCAAGGCAGCTAAGAGAAATTACAACAGTACAGGTTATAACCTATGCAAGCATTAAAATGTAGATACAGAGATTAAAAAACAATCAATTTTTAAAAGTTAAAAACATTACACATTAAAATTTAAAATGTATCAAAAACCCTATATGAACCTTAAAAACTAAATTGCACAGCATTTCATACCCAACCCTTGTCAGTTTGAGAAAGCCTGATAGCATAAGAGCTTCATCTGCTGAAAGGAGAGCAGGGATGGGGCCAACCTAGTCTCTCGGGAGGGAGTTCTAGAGCTTGGGACCAGCCACTGAGAAGGACCTCTTTCTTGTTCCCACCAAGTGAGCCTGAGAGGGTGGTGGGACAGAGAGAAGGGCCTCTCCTGATGATCTCAGTGCTCTATGTGCTCATAAAGGGAGATATGGTCCTTTAAAGAAAATCCATTATCTAACAGTGGTGTGTACTTCCTGGGGATGGAGGGGTTCCCCCATTGATGTCAGTGGGAAATCCTCTCCCCCCCCCCATGAGGGATTTTCCTTAGAATTGTGAATTGGTTAAATTCCCTCCATGTCGGTTTTGATCCTGTTAACCACCCACCCAGTACATTCATTTTTTAAAAAGTGACTTCTTTTTAGTCCTAATTGCTTTTTTTCTGTCGGCAGAAAAAAGCATGGTGTGTAATTTATATATCCAAAATGGCTGAGCGATTGGAAGCTATTTTGCTTTCATTCTCTGGTCCATATCCTAAGAGAGTTGCAATCCTATACACGGTCTTCATTGAAAAATTGGTTCATTATTCCCCTGTTTTGTTCTACATCAATGAGCTTATAAAGTATTGATTAAGCTAGAAGAACATGTCAGTGTGTGGATGATGGGTATTGCAGTGATGCTCTTTGACACCCAGCAGAATCTGCAGAACAAGCTGGCTGCTGTGATTCACAGCCACTTTGTATCTCTTACCATCAACTAGCTCAGCTTCTCTTCTCCAGGCAGTCCTGTCTTCCTCAGTCAAGAAGACACATTGTAAAGTCCAAAAAGTATAGTTTATTAATGCATATAAAAAAAAAAAATAAGATAACTAAGTAAAATCCATTGTGATGAACTTATCCAGTTCAGCCATAAGAGGTTACATCTTTAACAATCCCAAAAGCATAGGATCCAAACTTGTTGTAGTTGAAAGTTAAGAAGTTACAGATCCATGTTTCCAGATCTGGGAGTTAAATTATAAAAATAGTCCAGCTTGTCCTGCAGATTCTTCTGGGTGTCAAAGAGCTTCACTGCAACATCCATTATCCACACACTGACAGAACAAAACTAAAATGACTTTAAAATGTGTTGATCTAAGACAAAACAACAAGAAGTGATAGATATTTGTACAGTGAAAACATAGAAAAATATATTTTAATAATAATGAACTAGTTATTACAGAATAATAATAATATTTATTTATTTATACCCTGCCTTTAGCCTTGGCCATCAAGGCGGCTTACATCTAAAATCAAATATATAAAACAACCCTTACAATAACAACAAAACAATGTACACTAACACAATTTACTCCCCATAAAAAGTCATTAAATACAAGTCTCAGTTAAAACTAGAGTTTAAACAATAGACAAAATTAAAAACAATAGGCACTCTGAGGCAAAGCAAGAAAATAAGAAAATAAAAATAAAAAATATCTGACGGGGGGAGATCAGAATAGATGAGCAGTTTATTCTGGGTAGGCCAGAAGAGATCTGTCTTGATGGCTTTTTTAAAGCCATCTAAGTTGGTTTTCTGACGTATCTCTTCCGGCAAGGCCTTCCAGAATCTGGGTGCGGTGGCAGAGAATGTCCTCTGGGAGGTCACTGTCAACTTAGTTCTGATCGGTTGAAGCAGCTTCCTCCCAGAGGACCTGAGGGCGCGGGGTGGATTATACGGAAGAAGGCGAACCCCTAGGTAGGTTGGACTCAAGCCATGTAAAGCTTTAAAGGTCATCACCAACACCTTATACTGTGCTCGGAAACCAATAGGCAGCCAGTGAAGGGATTTTAGAATAGATGTAATGTGATCACTCCTCGATGTTCTGGTGATCAACCTGGCTGCCATATTTTGTACTAGTTGTAGTTTCCGAGTTAGGTATAAGGGTAGCCCCATGTAGAGTGCATTGCAGAAGTCGAGTCGTGAGGTTACCAGCGCATGTACTACAGTTTCTAGGTCCCTTACTTCCAGGAAAGGGCGCAGCTGGCGTATCAGCTGAAGCTGATAACAGGTGCTCCTGACTGTCGCATTCACCTGATCTGTCATGTGAAGCAGCGAGTCCAGGAGCACCCCCAGACTGCGAACACAGTCCTTAGCAGAGAGTGTGACCCCATCCAGGACTGCAGGTTGCAACCCAATACCTGGTTTGGGGGCCCCTACTGTAAGTACCTCCGTTTTGTCTGGATTCAGCTTGAGTTGGCTTTTCCTCATCCAGTCTATTACCGCTTCAAGACATTGATTAGGGGAAGAACTGCCATCTGCCATCATAGCAGCTGACCAAGACATGGAGAAATATATTTGGGTGTCATCAGCATATTGATAATACCCCGCCCCATGTCACCTGATGATCTCTCCCATTAATATATATAAAATGTATATATATAGTAAGAACCATTGATAAGGCAACCCATCAAGGAAATGGTTTAAAATAGCTCTATATCCAGGTCTGATATTTCTCCAGTGCATGTTTCTTTGGTTTAAAGTTTAAAAGTTGCTCTTATAAAACTCAGTTGTTTCTGCCAAAATCCATCCATAAGTAAGCAGGTGCAGGATTGCAGAAGAAATGTTCTTAAAAGAAAAAGTGAATCATACATACTTACTAAACTACTAATGAAATGGCAGGGAGTAAAGGCTTCAACAAAAGATTAGGAATTTTTTTAAATAGTGATTTTCAAAACAAAATCAAATAGATGAGAGAAAATAAAAACATAGAAAAATGTAAGTATACAAAAACATAAATTTGGAAATATGAGCACCTTCTTTGAGTATTCAGGAACCCAAACCTGAACAAAAGCTTACTGAAGGAATTCAGCCTGAAATCCAGATAAGGAAACCAAGACACAATTGCCCTAAAGATCTGAACACATGAGATGTGAGAAACTACTCACATTAGTGAGTGTGTTTTCGATTAATCTAGAGAAAGATGGCATTTTCTCTTTTTTATGAAAGAAATCCTACATATCTTGAATTCCAAAGAACTAGAATCAGATAGGAAAAAGAGTGTGCAAAGTTGTTTTGGAGTTCTTTGTTAATTTAAAGCCCCTGTGCAGCTTGAAATTTTTCCTGCAACCCCATTGATTCTTTCTCAAACCTCTTTTAGGATTTTATCCCAGTTAAATACGCACTATGGGATGATTATTATGTGATTATGTATTGCTGTGATGATTGATCACTGAGCCCTGGTGGCACAGTGGTTAAATGTACTGCAGTCACTCACTCGACAAACCACAAGGTTGCGAGTTCAGTACCAGCCAGGGGTTAGGCTCGACGCAGGCTTCCATCCTTTCAAGGTCGCTAGAATGAGTACCCAGCTTGTTGGGGGCAATTAGTAAACCGCTTAGAGACTGAATAGCACGGTATGAAGCAGTATATAAATGAAGCAGCTATTGCTAAGCAAAGGCCTTGCCTATTTCTTTGCTATTTTCATTCCTAATTGTGGCCTCTCCCAAACATTCTTACCAAAATGATTAACTTATTTATCAAATTTAAGTCATATCCAGAGTTCCTCCCTTGTACCAACAAAGAAGCAGACACTGGCCACAATCTTTCATTGCTCACATAGCAGTTCTGCTGTTGGTGAAAAGTGGAGGGTAAATTGCAGAAGTGTCTGGATACTTCCCCGTAACTAGACATGAAACAATTACATTATCCACTGAGGTCAGCCAGGGTCCTCCAGAGGTCTCTGTGATCTAAACACTTTGCGTCTAGCTGTAGAGACATAGCCAGATGCTTCTGCAATTTCTCCTGCTTTCCACCAGACATGGGATTGCAGAGGTGTGTGTGTCAGGGTGGTTTCAGTGGCTCCAGAGGGAGGGAGGAAATACCAGTCTCCATAGCAACCAAAAATAGACATATACAGGTGTAAGATTAACCTGTGTCTGTGCATGCCACTAACATGATGCCAGCCCCTGCCAGTTACCATAAATATTTTCCAGTCATTAATTGAAACAATGACAGTGACAAGACTTTCACTTCAGAAATTAAGAATTAAATGAGGTGTGACATTTTATCAGAGAATTCAATGATAAAGTGAATGCATATGGACATTAATTCTAAAATAAAAGCTGCAAATATCATTTTTTTAAAACACGTGTGGTAAGAACTTTGAGGTTTTGGCAGAATTGTGTGGATGGCACAAGGATCCATAAGAAACCATAAAATCATAAAGAAAAACATGTTCTTGCCCCACTCCTCCCGAGTTAAAAATACAAGTAAAAGGAAGGGGAAGAGAGGAATCTATCACATCTTTAAGACATTTAATTTAATATGAGCTTTCGTGGATTTTGGCCCACTTCTTCAGATATATGCTATCAATAGATCTAAAGATATGGACTGAAATACAAAAATATGCTAAAATAAACATGTTAGTCTTAAAAGAGCCTCTAGATTCCTCCCACTCTTTTGCTTTTATTCTGAAACTGGCATAGGCAATCTATATCAGTGTTTATTCAGTATTGCCTCATAGCTGAAAAAAGACAATGAAGAAATAAGGTTTCATTTTGAAAATGAGTGGAAGGCCTCTCCAGGTGCTGTGTTATCTCTGGACATCCTTCATCAGTCCAGCTGAAAGGAGTCATATATTTCACACTTTGGTATTTTATGACACTCAATAATTTTTCTTAGTATTTCCCGCATATTACCCACAGGGATATTTCTAAATGGCTTAAATGTAATTGTTAGTACAAGTGAAGTAATAGATTCAACAATTAAACCTATCCAGGCATTGGGACTTTTGTCAGTGCTTAAGCATTTTTAATTGAATCAGTGGGTCTTCCATTCTTTACTTAAAATGTATTGAATTTAGGGACAACAGTTGGATTTACACTATGTCCATTGAAGCCAAAGAAATCCATGTTTATGAACCTTTTTTTTTTTACCTCACAGGTAATCAAAGCTTTGGGGGCATTTTCCTTGTCCATACCAGTGTAGCTGTTAGAAAAGCAATCCAGAAATAGCACCTCAACAGTATCTATAACAGTGTTAATAATGTCAAAATCTGAAATTCTTTTTCATGGCCAAATTTAATCTTTTTTTAGTTTGGGCTGGGAGTGGAAGACAACTACCATTAGTCTTCTGCTGTTGAAAAATACTGCAGCTCTCCTTGTTGGACTCCCTTTTCCCCCCTTAGAATTTGGGGGAAGTGGAGGATCTCTTCAGTAGTAGTTCTCTCTTTGACTTCTGAGAATGGGGTGGGAGAGATTGTTGCTTAGTGAGTGAATAAGAAATGCTGACAGTATTAAGAGATTTTAAAGAAATACATATTTGACAGGTGGTCAAATGATACAACAGCTGGAAAAAGAATTGTTGGAAGATCTGAAGTCTTTTAAGTACAGGCAGGTGATACATCCTAGCCTTCGAGAAGGTAAGTGTAGTATTTGTTTCTTTCTTGCTGCTGCAACGCTTAAGACTGTTCTTATTGTGTTGTGTTTTACAACTGGTGAAAAGGTTGATCATACTAGATTATTGTACTACACTCTTAAAGTGCAGCTCTGACTGCCTCCTGTTGCATTTTGGGGTTTGTAGTTCAGTGAGGCTTAAGAGCTCTCTGGCTGAATATCCTAAATGTCCCTTCCTAAACTACAAGTCTCAGAATGCAACAGGAGGCAGCCAGTTCAGTTAAAGCGAACTAGTAGTGTTTTAAGAGTGTAGTGCGATAAATCTACATAGTCTTCTTGAAAAACTTGTGAGTATTCTCTGGCTTTATATCTCTGAATTTTTCATGTTCATGTTTGATCTTGAAGATCCATTTACATTCAATAGTAGTCTTTTCCTGTGGAGGTCTGTAAGTGTCCAAGTCTTGTTCTTCTGCTGCAGCTTCTTTCCATTTGTCACTTTCATTTGCTGGCATCTTTTCTAATTCATTCCATGAATTAGAAACAATGTTAGATGGTTCTCATCCAACATTGCAAGGTAAGAAAGATGTCTGGGTGGCTTTCCTTTAGTAGGTCTGTCTGATTGTCTCTAACTTGCACCTCTGCGTCCCCTTCTTGTGGGTTTGATGTCTCAGCTGTCTCATCAGTGATCCATAGTGTCACATTTCCAACAGTACTATCCTCTAAAAAGCATACTAATTGAATAATGAAGTTAAACCAAATAATTTTATCCTATGACAACTTTCTTCTTCATCAGTTATTACAGTGGACCCTTGCTATCTGCTGGGGTTTGGTTTCAGGACCCCACCTCCCCCAAATCCCTAATACTAAAATCATGGATGCTCAAATGCCATTAAATACAATGACATAGTAAATATATAAAGTAGCAAAATCTTTTTCTTTTTTCTTTTTGGTGTGTGTGTGTGTGTGTGTGTACGCATACACGCACACACACACACACAGAGTCCGCATGCCTCATATACGGGCTTGCCATACGTGGACCTGAGGTCACATGGACAGCAAGCCTGGGGGGACAAAATTGTGCACGTGCTCACAGTGCACATGCAGCACAATGCACAGGAGCGCACCACCATTAAAATCAACGGGACTTGAGGTCCACAGTTTTTTTCCATATGCGGAAACATTTCCGGAACACATATAAAGGGCCCTGTGTGTGTGTGTGGAATAATTACAAGCTGTGGATGATTGAATCCATAGATTTAGAATCTACGGATATGAGGACCTGACTGTACATGCGTTTTTCCTTGAATTGAAAGCTATGTAACCTTCATAGTTCTTACAGCTGTATAGGATTTCTGGCACCATGTTGCTTGTTTTGAGTAATCTGCAATTCAAAGGGATATTGCATAGTCTTATTAAAAGCAGAACTTATTCCAGTTTGGTTCCTTCTTGTTGTTTTTGACTTCCCTTGGAGTCCCTCGGAGTGTGGTGGAGTCTCCTTCCTTGGAGGTCTTTAAACTGAGGCTGGATGGCCATCTGTCGAGAATGGTTTTATTTTGAGTTCCTGCATGGCAGGGGGTTGGACTCAATGGCCCTTGTGGTCTCTTCCAACTCTATGATTCTATGACTTTGGGAAACATAAATTCAAGTAATTGTAGGTCTTAAATGACTACTTATTCTGATCATTTGCCTCTAATATGACTGGTGGGTGGCTTTTGACCATCACTTTCTCCATATTTCTCTGCAAAAGACTGTTATATTTCATTCTACTGCTTGCTAATCCAATTATGTTTTTTACTGCACATCCAAAAAGTTTTCTTAAAAAGTAAATAATGAATAATATTGGCAGTCAAGCATCAATTAATTGAATTAAATTTTATTCCACTGTAACTTTTCCAGAAAAGAATGCATCTGTGGCTCTTGAGCCCTTCCTCTATAGCAAAAGTAAGAAACAAGTTAAACCTTTGTGGAGTGATAGGATAGATGGGTGGAACATCGCAGGGGAATTTGCCCGGCTTCCAAGGCCCAGGGAAGCCCCCAACAGCGCCGTGCGCTTCCCAAATGGCGCCCCCATGCGCACAGGCATGCGCATGACGGCAGGCATTGTGTGCATGTGGGGGTGTGTGCGCGCAAGCACTCGCGCACCTGCCCGGCCCCCTGCGCCATTCTCCCCACCCCCCCGGCAACAAAGGTTGCTGACCCCTGTTCTAACAGCTCTTAGTTTTCCACAGAGACCTTAGTTCTCCCACCATCTAGTACTGTTAGTTAAAGAACCTCTGGCTCTCCCAGTCCTAACCCACTTTCTCAGTCAACCCCATTCTGCATCCATATCCTGGTTGGTTCCACCTAGCCACCTGGCATCAGAACAGTGGGCTTATCCAAGTGCAAGCTATTCAGAAAAGGTGGTAAACTTCTGTCACCTTACTGCAGTTCCACCATAATCTGTGAGAGCACAAGTAAAACCCTTCTCAGGTGGTGTTGCAGAAAAGCTATCTTCTCACATGACACAGGCATTAAAGAGATTCTAGACTACAGGCAGGTCTCAGATGTAATACTCTTCAACTGTCAAACAGCAGTTCTAGCATCTATCCTGACAACCGCTAATAAATGCCCCATCTCCTCTCATCTACATCTTAAAAGATTCCCAGGGTGTGTGTCTTTGTTCAATCCACCACTCATTGCTTCCCTTCATAAAGTAATCAAAGCCCTCTCCAGCCCTCTGTTTGAACCCTTGAGAACAGTTCCACTCTGAATCATCTCCATTAAAATCCTTTTCCTAGTAGCAATCAGTGAGGTGGGTTGCAGAGCTAACCTCTCTCTAAATAGCTCTGCCTCTTTACAGGTTTTCTACAAACTCCACTTCCCTCTGATTAAAACTCGGTTTCTTACCTAAAATAAACTTAATATTTCACAATTGAAAACTCATAAGTCTGCCATCATTCTGCCCATACCCAATTCACCCTCTGGAGAAACTGTGACACAAGCTGGACTTCAGAAGGCTTTAAAATTGTACATTAAACATAGTGGACCTTTCAGGAGATCAGAAGTTATCTTCATCTCAATTTTACACACTTCATTAGGTAGAAAAGTCTAACTTGTACCCTAACCAGTTTGATCAAAGAATGTACAGTCAGTCCTCTGAATCTACAGATTTTTTAATCCACAGATTCAAGCATCCAGGGCTTGCAAATATTTTAAAAACGGAAACCTTGATTTTGCCATTTTATATAAGGGACACCATTTTACTATACCATTGTACTTAATGGGACTTGAGCATCCACGGATTTTGTTATCCGCAGGGAGTCCTGGAACCAAACTGTAACAGATACCAAGGGCCCACTATATTATCTTGGCCAATGACACCATAATACTAACAGAAAACCTCACAGACCTGGAACACCTACTAAGGAAGATCAAAGAAGAAAGTGCAAAGGAAGGCTTAATGCTGAACATAAAGAAAACAAAAATAATGACCACCGAGAACCTTCACAAGTTAAACCTAGACAATGAAGAAATAGAAATAGTAAAAGAATTCCCATACCTGGGATCAAACATTGATAGAAATGGGGACTGCAGTCAGGAAATCAGAAGACTAAGAATGGAGAAGGGGGCTATGAAAGAACTAGAAAAGATTCTAAAATGCAAAGATACACAACTCAGCACAAAAGTTAGAATCATACAAGCCATTGTATTCCCTATTGCCATGTATGGATGTGAGAGCTGGACAGTTAAGAAAGATGATAGGAAGAAAATCAATACATTTGAGATGTGGTACTGGAGAAGATGCTGAGAATCCCATGGACAGCCAGAAGGACAAACAAGTGGGCCCTAGAGCAGATTGAACTGGAAACTTCCCTGAAAACCAAGATGACCAAATGTGTCGTACTTCGGACACATCATGAAAAGGGAGGACTCATTGGAAAAGACAATAATGCTGGGAAAGATGGAGGGAAGTTGGAAGAGAGGAAGGCCACAGCTAGATGGGTGGACACTATTAAGGAGGTCACAGGTATTAAGGGGTTGCAGGAATTAAGCAGAGCAGTGGAGGACAAAGGGTCTTGGAGATGTCTCATCCATAGGGTCTCCATGAGTCGAGATTGACTTGAGGGCATTTAGCTGTTAGCGTGGTTACGCAGCGCGTGATGTTCCACGTCAACGTTTGGCACCAGGGTCACCACCTTCTGGGATGCAGGCAGCAGCTTGTGAGCTGGAGAAGCACCTCTCCCCTTCCAGAAAGAGTGAAAAGACACTGCAGATAGGCGTCTCTCAGATGATGCTTTTAATCTTAGTTCCACTATATACAAAGCTATCATACAACACCAAGACCGTCCAACATATACAACAACCAACGACAACCCACATTGTGACTTGAGGCACCTCCCTTATATAGCCAGGGCTTCATGTGGCATTTTGGCTCTGCCTCTTCCTCTTGAGTCACAATGACACCTGTCACTCAACCAGGGTGACTTTGCAGTTTTGCAGCCTTTTGGAGTGCTTTACTGCACTTAGTGACCATCTTCCGATGTCACTTCCCGTGACACAACACCAGGTGGAAAGATGCTTCGTCATCATTGCTGCTAGTGACCCTTTATTGCCCTGTCACTATTATATCCCACATTGTAGATTTTTCCTGGGACTCTCTCCCAACAATCCCCTCCAAAATGTACAGTGTGTGCACAAAGCTTGACTTATGGCATGGAGTGTGTTCTTAAGGACCTTCCCTGTTTCACCGTGTCATATCCCACCAGCCTGACACCTTCCGATGTCCTCCCACCGGCACCCAGTGCCCTGGTGTACCTGTCTGCCACACTGTCTCTCGACCCGTGCTTTCCAGACCCAAAACAGCATTCTGGTTTTACCAGCAGCATTCTTTTGATATGGACACCCCAGGTACCTTGTCCATCACTCCAGGTCCTTAACTTCTTCAGTGCATCTGCATTCTGGCCCAGATCTTCCGCCGCCTATGTCCTCAGGCTTGGATCCTCCATCAACACAGGACCTTGGGCTTTGAGCTTCCGCTCATGGTGCCTTGCCAAACTGTACTAATAACCTCTTGTGTCTATCTACCTGTAGGGCCTTAGTGAGGATGTCTGCTACATTGTCCTCTGAACTAATGTAGACCAGACTCAGAACACCATTCTGTACCAATTCCCTTTCTACTTTCTACTCCTCCAAACCACAGGACATATTCTGGTACGGCACCCCTATGTATTTCGTCCTATTCCTCAGATTTTCTGCCTCCGACTTGGCAATGCAAGACTGTGAGTCCTCGTGTACAACTGTTGGGCCTGTACACTTTTCACCCAAGTCCTCCAGCAGCTGCCTCACCCACTGCACTTCTCCAACTATTTCAGCTAGTGCAGCAAACTCAGCTTCTGAAGTGCTCAGTGTCATGCAGTTCTACTTTCTACTCCTCCAAAGCACAGGACTGTCTGCAAACTTGATCAACAAACCTGTCACAGACTTCCTGTCATGAAGCTCTGAGGCAAAAGAGCTGTCCACAAAACACTTCAGCTGTGTCTCAGCTCCCTGAAGCACTAGCTTCCTTTCTTGCTCCCTTTCAGGTATCTCAGCAACCTCTTCAACACTGTCCAGTCTTCCACCTTCGGACTGCTGACTCTCCTGCTCAAATCCCCTACAGCAAAGGAAATGTCTGGCCTGGTGCTATTGGCAACAAAAAGCAAACTGCCTATCACCAACCTGTACAGGTCTGGATGTTCAAAAACTTTGTCAGACTCACTACTGGTGTAACCCATAGTTATTGGACTCTTTACCACCTTGGCACTCTCCAAACCACACTTCTCCACCAGCCTCTCTATCTTTTTGATCTGACTTAATAAGATCTTGCCATCCTCTGTTCTCTCCACTTCAGTCCCAAGGTAAGCTTTGAGGTTTCCCAGATCTTTCAACACAAACTTATTCACTAGCTCCTCCTGCACAACCTTTACTTCCTGCTCAGTCTGAGCAACCACACACAAGTCATCTACACAAATTACTAGTGTGACCGCAAGCATCTGCTACGCTGTGCTTGTATCCCAGCCTCACCAACTCGTCATGGATGCAAAGATTCCAACAGCGTGCACTCTGCTTGAGCCCATAAAGAGCTTTCCTTAGCCTATAAACCTTGCCCTCCTTGGCATCATCAAAACCAGGCGCTTGCTCCATGTACACCTCCTCAGCTAGCCGTGCATTCAGGTAAGCTGCTTCAAAGTCAAAATGCCTTACCACGTGACCCTTTCTTGCAGCCAATGCCAACACTAACCTGAGGCTTTCTGGCTTCACAGTTGGAGAGGATGTTATCAAAACTCTCAAAGCACTGCTGAGAGAATCCTTTAGCCACCAACCTGGCCTTATACTTGTGGGTTCCGTCTGGCATCTCCTTCCTCTTAAATACCTACTTTTAACCTACGACCTTCCGGTCTCCTGGTCTATCTACCACCTCAAACACCTCCCTGTTTACCAAAGGTGAAAACACTGTCCATGGCCTCAAACCACTTCTCCTGTTCCTCTCTAGGGTATGTAAGAAACTCCTGGTAGCTTTCTGGCTCATCAGCCACAACAGTGCACACTCTGGCATTCTGCACAACAAAACGCTCAGGTGGCCTTCTGACTCTGAGTCCTCCTGGGGATGATTACCTTGGTATGTCCCTTCTCATCTTCACTGTCATTACTCGTCTGTACCCCTGCCTCTGTGGATGGTGGTTGCTTGACCTTTCGGATAGTAATGGGTGAGGTCTGTGTACCTGTGGGTTCCCTGGAAGTGCTAGGCTGGCCTTCTGACGTAACCTCTGGTGTTCCCACCCCTCCAGTTCCAGTGCTGCCTCCTTGTTGTCCCACTCTGACAAACATCTCCTAGTTTGTGTGGATCTTTTCCCACCCAGAGTATTTCTCAAAATTTGCACTCCGTGACAACAGGATGCAACCATTCCCCATGTAAAAGCTATAACTGTTCCCCTGGTACCCCAGAAACATCAGTCTCCACCACTTGGGGTCACTGGTGGTGCAATGGTTAAATGCCTATACTGCAGCCACTCACTCACAAACCACAAGGTTGTGAGTTCAGTACTAGCCAGGGCTCAGGCTCGACTCAGGCCTGCATCCTGCCGAGGTCGTTAAAATGAGTACCCAGCTGTTGGGGGGCAATAAGCTTACAGTTGTAAACCGCTTAGGCATTGCATAGCGTGGTATGAAGTGGCATATAAATGAAGCTGCTTTGCTTTGCTTTGCTCCTTTTTTTCTGAAATTCTGGGGAACCAAGACATTGGCATACTGCCCAAACACCCTTAGGTATGGGAGGCCTCCCATATAGCATAAAATAGGGTGTTTGTTTGACTGCAGAGTTCCATGCCTGGTTAGTGATATGGCAGGCAGCCAGGATTGCCTCCCCCCAAAAGTCCCTCTGGGGCCCCTGCATCAAGCAGCATGCAATCCTTTATCTGTTTTAACACTCCAATCTTTCTTTCAGCCAAACCATCTTCCTGCAGAGTAGCTGGGTTAGTGGTGTTATGGCGGATGCCCTTCTGTTTCAGACAATTACTCAAGCTTACAGACAAAACTCACTCCCACGGTCCATCGCCAGAGTACCAACCTTGTACTCGAATTCCCTTTCCACCATTTCCATCCAGTTCTTGAATATGGCAGCAACCACATTCTTCTCCTTGAGTGTGTAGGCATAGGAGTATCTGGTGTGCCTATCAACTATAACCATTAGATATCTGATATTGCCTACAGCAGGGGTAGGCAACCTTTTTGAGCTGGGGGCTGGGTTGCTGTCCTTCAGACAATTGGGGGGGGCGAAGCGCCAAAAATAAATAAATAAAAATATTTTTTTAATTTTTTTAAAAAAATATGCATGCACACTCTCTCAGCCCCAGAAAAGCCGTGGCAAAACCCCTGTGCAGATTTTGCCAAGAAAACCCCAAGAACAAGTAATTACAACAATAATCAAAATCATCATGGCGGGGGGGGGCAGCGGGAGGGGCGGCAAGGGCCTCAGGGAGCTGCATCCGTCCCCCAGGCCTTAGGTTGCCTACCCCTGGCCTACAGATTTAGTGAAGGGACCAGCTAGATCCACATGCACAAACTGGAATGGCCTCTGGATGGTGCACTTGCTCCTCTTAACAACAGGAAAAGCCCTCAGCTTTATCTTGCTGCACACAGTGCATTCCAAATGGTTTTTGCACTCAGGGCAAACACTTCCCAGTTTCCCCATACTAGTAAAGCTTGTGTGTCCCAACACTCTATGAAAGTAGTGTGCACAATTTGAGTTCAGTGGCACATTGCCTACTGTGGCACACTCTGCATGATTGTCTAGGTAGTATAATCTGTTGTGCTTGTGTGCCTTTGCACAAACTTGCCCCCCCCCCGTGATGACACAATCATCTCCCTCAAAGTGTAGGGCATACCCATCTGAAGTCAGTGAGGACACGCTGACCAGACAGTTTTGCAACTGGGGAGCACACAACACATTTTCAAAGTCTTTGGCAAACCCTGGAAAATGCACAGTCCCCATGTCCCTTATTTGGCTTGAACCCCCTGCAGCCAATCCCACAGAGTCAACACATGAGGGCTTCCTGTCCTTCAGCAAGGACTTCTGGTTCACCAAATGGTGAGTTGCACCGCTGTCAATCATCTAAAGGTATCTGGCTGCAACAGCCAGATGGGCTTGACAGTCACTGTCCTTTACTGCCGAAACAACTCCCATCCTGTTTCTAGGAGACCTGTGTTGTTCCTTCTGTCTGGCAGCAGTGGCTTCTTGTAGTTCCTCTTGAAGTGGTCTGGCTATTCACAGTTGTAGCATCGCTTGACCTTGCAGACAGCTGCACTCTCAGCTTGTTGAACTGCCTCCAACGGTGTGTTTGCTGGCCTTGGCTCGGCATGTTGCTGTCTCTGAATGCCTTTCTCAAAATGCTGTCTCTGGCATTCCTCCAAGACACGTGTCGACACCAAGTCCATTGTGAGCTGGCTCTCTGGCACCCCCTGCAGGCTGTACAGTATGTGATTAAAATCACTGGATAAGCTGCCCAGCAAAATGTATGCCTTTTGCTCTTTTGGAAGGTTTATTCCTCTGGATTCTACCTCCAAGAACAGATGCTTCATGGTGGCCAGATGCTCCTGTGGAGACTGTCCTTTCTACACCTTACAAACATACAACTTCTTGCTCCAAAGCATCTTAGAAAGAGCAGAGTCTGACTGATGCACATTCTTCAAGGCAAACCAGACTTCCTGGGCAGACTTCTTGCCTCTCACATGATCTAATTGGCTTGGTTCCAAAGTGAGATTCAGCATGGCTCTGACTTTCCTATCGAGTTCAGCGTTTTTGACAGTTAAGCCATCTTCAGTAACATTCCAGAGTCCTTCCCTTACCAAGACCGCTTCGGCATAAACTGCCCACTGGGAGTAATTTTGATCATTTAGCTTTGGGAATTTCAAAAAATACATGCTGGCAGCAAACAAGCAAACTAAGCGTTGGCAGCCTTCCCAGTTCTCACTGTCTGTTTGAGATAAGAGTACAGCAAGCAGCTTGGCTTCTTAACTCTCTGCCTTCCTGGCACTCAGATAGCTAGAACTGCTCTTCTGGACAACTGCAAAGAAACAGCTACTCACATGGTCATCTAGGCGGATCCACTGGCGCACTCTGGGCCCATAACCTTGTTAGTGTGGTTACGCAGTGTATGATATTCCACGTCAACGTTTGGCACCAGGGTCAACACCTTCTGGGCTGCAGGCAGCAGCCTGTGAGCTGGAGAAGCACCTCTCCCCTTCCAGAAAGAGTGAAGAGACACTGCAGACAGGTGTCTCTCAAATGAGGCTTTTAATCTTAGTTCCACTATATACAAAGGTATCATACAACACCGAGACCGTCCAACATATACAACAACCAACGACAACCCACACTGTGACTTGAGGCACCTCCCTTATATAGCCAGGGCTCCATGTGGCCTTTTGGCTCTGCCTCTTCCTCTTGAGTCACAATGACACCTGTCACTCAACCAGGGTGACTTTGCAGTTTTGCAGCCTTTTGGAGTGCTTTACTGCACTTGGTGACCATCTTCCGATGCCACTTCCCATGACTCAGCACCAGGTGGAAAGATGCTTTGTCATAATGTCTGCCAGTGACCCTTTATTGCCCAGTTACTATTATATCCCACATTGTACATTTTCCCTGGGTCTCTGTCCCAACATTAACAACAACAACAATAACAAATTAATCCCTTGGGCTTCCTAAACCACAAAATGTAAAAATCCATTCAGCTACATTAGCAGCCATGTCAGTGTCTTTCTAGACCAATCCTCTGGGAGCAGCAGATCGGGGCCGCAGCAACAGCACGCTGCGGCCTCAATCCTCCCTTTTGCCACCCCCAAAAGAGCAGCAAAATGCTGCTCCCTTTAGGGGCGGCAAAAGGCTGTCCTAAGAGCTGGCGCTGCAGCTCTTCCGCGCCCTTTTGGCACAGTGTGTGTACATGCTGTGTCAGGAGGGCATCCTGATGCCACGTGCCGTGTGGATGGGCGTGTGGCGTCAGGACGATGTCAGGGTTGAGTTGGGGTGGCCGACGTGTGGCTGCCCCACCCCAGCTCCACCCCCAGGCTGGCCCTTTAGGCTGGTCTGCATAGCCCCAAAGTTGCCTCAACCAGGGACTCCTTTAATAGGACAGTTCTCAGAGAAGTACTAACAATACAACTCACTGTCTTGCCACTTTCCCACCTAAGTCCTGTTTAGTATGCATGATTCTGCCGGCTGTGATTGGTACTCTGGGGGACTTACTATAAAAGTCTATTCTAGCCAAGGAGCAGGAGCCATCCAGACCCATCCTGTGGTGGTAAGACTTTTGTTTTGCTGCTCTTACTGAGTCCTGGTGGCACAGTGGTTAAATGCCTGTACTTCAGCCACTCACAAACCACAAGGTTGTGAGTTCAATACCAGCCAGGGGCTCTGGGTAGGCTCAGCCTGGCATCCTTCCATAGGTCACTAAAATGAGTACCCAGCTTGTTGGGGGTAATTAGCTTATACTTCATAAACTACTTAGTACATCGGTAAGCAGTATAGAAATGTACTTGCTATTGCTGTTCTTACTGGCAGTCTGTTCTCAATGTTCCCTCAACGTTCCTTTTTTGATTGGGGAATAGAACTGGAGGAGAGGACTCAGGGATCCAGTAGAAAAGGTTTTATGAACATGTGATCCCTTGTCTCACTGGGGCAGCAACAAATGTTAACCAATTAGAATAGAATAGACTTTCAGGGTAAGTAGAATTTATGATAAGTCCTCCAATGTCCCATTCTAACAATAATGTTTGTGCCCTTCCCTCCCCTCCCCAAAATTCCCCACTCTCCCTTCAAAACATACTTAGAGTAAGTATTTGGGCACATAGCTTTTCAGTCAAGAAACCCATAATATAGTGGGAGGCGACTAAGCTGAATCTAACAAATTCATTTGGACATCTTTCTTGAGGATTCTTTCCTTCTTAGTAGGTATTCTTGAGACACGTTTAATGAGAATGATTGGAATTTAATTTTATTGCTGTACAATTTATCTCTTGCTAATTTTGGATGGCAGACTTTTAGATATATCCGAAGGATATCATTATGCAAGTTGGTTTGACATTGAATGCAGGAATATGAAAAAATAATTGACCAAGTTCATTAGAAGTATTAAAAGAAATTGGTCTGAACATTCACATAAGAGTGTGATAAAAATGCTATCAATATAAGGCTTTGTTGAAAAAAAAAGAGGACTACGTTTATAAAGCAAAAATGGATGGGTTTGAATCTAGCTGTGAGGCAAAGTGACAAGCCATATGGAATATGTTTCACTCAAGTTTATGGATCTCTAAGCTACATCTAGATGCCAAAATATCTGTTGTCACATGGAAACAGTTTTATGAGGGCATTTTTCATGGCCCCGAAACTGCTGAAGAAGGGGACACCCAGATTTTTCCCCAGTGTCATAGTAAGAGATTGACTGTTTAGTCTGACAACAGGAAAAGCCCTCGGGGAAGAATGCTCCCCCTGGAATATTTAAATTTAATTTTTTGATAGGCCCATATTCTGGCTAAGTAAATTTCTCATATTAATCAAACTGGAGTTATTCCTACTTGATGGTGGTTTAGTATTATTGTTCCCTTATATAAAAAGGATGATATATCTGATCACAAGAACTATAGGCCAGTTAACCTCCTGCACATAGTGTCAAAAGTAAAGTGGGCCCTCGGTTTCTGTGGACTTGCCATCCTTGGACTTAAGCATCCACGGATGGCAAGCTGTCTGTTGTCCCCAATGCAGAATTACAGTAGGAATGAAAAATTAAGTTAGGTGATGTCTTAAGCCATAATTATGAGATTTGATATGGGATTGTTCCCTTCCCTAGTCCTTGGTCTCTAGTGGAAATCCCTGTTACTCATCTTTCAACAGCATTAATCATGGTGATGTGTTATATTAACACAAAAACAAAATGAAGATTATGTGCTGTTTATACAAGTCACAATTACCACTAACCAGAATTCTTCCTCAATCTGCATTTGAAGCTGTTAAAGAAACCTTAGTTCAGAGTGGGAATCATGCAGGCCTGTAGTACATTGCAGCCCTTGGGGAGTCTTGTATGACCCTTAGTTCTTCTGGTACCCCAGTGACTCTTTCAGAGTCCTGAGTTTACAAACACAAAAATTTGACCATAGAAATACATTTTAAATTTTAAAAAATGATGTAGCCAACTTGGTTTTGCACTCATGTTGTTTGAGGCCCCTTCACTCTGAAACTATCAAAAGATGCCCAGAAAAGTGACCAGAACGCCATTCCTAGATCTAGAAAATGATTGGCTTAGGGCTAGGAGGAGCCAAAGATGTACACCTCTACCTATTTAATGGGAAGCTGGTTAATGTTAATCCTGATTAATGTCATGCTGATACAGTACTTGATTGTGGCTAAGGCTGGTTGAAATAATTCCTAATAAGGAGGGAATAGATGGGAGAAGTGCTTGTTTTGTCATCTTGATATTCTGTGGAATGAAATGCTGGTACAGAGAAAAGCTGAAGGTGCTTTATGATGATATATAAGGTTGGTATTTGCAGTTGATTTTATGTATAAAATGTTTAGGTGGTATTTTTTTATTCTTACAGTGGGGCTAAAACTGAATTCTGTGGACCCAGCAATGAGCATTGATCTAAAATATTTGGGTGTGCAGCTGCCATTAAGTTATTCAGATGACTATGCTTCATGGAAAAATTTGAGGGGCAGTTCCAGTTCTGCTGGTAAGTCAATATCTTCCTTAATGCAGTGGTGTTTTAAAACTTGAATTACAAACTAGGTGTACAACTTAACAACAACAACAACAATAATAAAATTTATTTGTATTCCGCCCCTCTGCATAGCAATCTGGGCGCTTCCAGCATAAAATACAATACAGTAAAAATCAAACCCAAACCCAACCCTCCCGCCCCTTAAAAGATCATTAAACAATCATCAAATTAAAAACAGCAATTAAAATTTGGGCAGATGCCAACAAATGAAGCATTTCTGTTTTGTTATAATAAAGCATGAACTCTTCAGCATTACTGAAAATTTGATGTTTTGGCATGACCAGGGTGACCTGATGTCATAAACGCAAAGGAGGACAAGATACTGCAAAATTTAGGACATTCAAGAAAAATGTAGAACATTACAAAATAAAAGTTATAAACACTAATATAAATACAAATTTATTTCATATGGTTTATTTACAGCTATATTACGTATACTATGTTTTATTATGTACGCAGCCATATTTTTATGATGAATTTATCTTCATTAAAATGCCGTGCTGGGATTATCCAAAGTTAGAACCTTCTCCTCCCCCCCCCTTTCTCTTGGCCACCTAACACCCCTTCCCTCCATTGCCCTCCATCTGAATCTAAAGTTAAAACCTTCTCCCCTGCACACTAGAGAAGTGGTGTTAAGTGTCAAGGACTGATCTGGAGGGGGAGAAGATTTTAACATTTGATTCAGAATAAAGTGAAGTAGTGCTAGGTGGCTGAGAGAGTTATGAGTGAAAGGGGAGGGCTGACTAGATGCATTACATGGCAGCCTGTCTCTGCTGCGTATGGGAGGAGCCTTGATAACTAGCGTTAGAGAGATTATCCCACCACCTCAAGCAGCATAACATTTTTGCTTTCATTCCCCCTCTGAGAAAGATACACACCTTGAGCTTTGGTGGCAAATCTTTTCTGCTACTGCTGCTCCTACTAGGTAAAAGAGCTGTAGAAGGATCCATCCTATCCCCCTATTCACAGTGAGGACAGGCTCTCAGGTAGACACATTTCTCAAAGGGAAACAGCATGTCGTGTTACTCAATGGGTTTCTTAGTCATGCTCAAATAAAGGATGTTTTGGAATTCCCCCTAGGCAGAAGATTGAAATGTAGGGCATGTTTGGGAAAAGGAGGATATCTGATAACCCTGAACATGACCAACTCACTGTTCAAGGGTTTTGCATTTAATTATGATAGAGCCCCATGTAATTTGCATTTAATTATGATAGAGCCCCATGTAATAACACTGTATCCTGAGGTTAAAATGATACATTTAGCATAGGTTTACCTAACTGCATAGGATTCTTTTATAACATGATCTAGCAATATTGACATAGTCATGTTCTCAGAAAACATTAATTACAAGTATATACCAGTAATGAAATTTTTTAGCTCACTTCATGTTGAGCATTTTATGTAATTCATGTATGCTCCCAGCTAATTAAATCATTTTACTGTGTTTTGTTTTTTCTTCTTCTCTGTGCCCTTAGATTCTGGGGTTCCCTTTGTTTCCAGAACTGGCAAGACAAATGATTTCACAAAAATTAAGGGATGGAGAGGAAAGTTGCATAGTTCTTCAAAAAGTGAAGGTGAGAAGAAAGTTTTGGATGTGTTTCTTACTGCATGTCTTCCTGAACATAAATGACACGAAAAGGACAATTATAGTTTTTTTTCTTTCTTTGATTGTCTAATAATACTTTGCAGTATCTATTTCTGTAGGAAGAGAGGGAAATTATGGTACAGTTTAAGTCTCCCTTATCCAAAATGCTTGGAACTGAAATGTCTTGGATTTTGATTTTGTTTTAAATATTTTTTTGGATTTTGAAATATTTTAGAGAGAGAGAGAGAGAGATTGTGGGAATGGGGCGCAAGTCTAAACATAACATTCATTTATGTTTTGTATACACTTCATACACATAGCTTGAAGGTAATTTTAAACATAGTATTTTTAATAATTTTATTTATGAAATGAAAGTTTGTGTAAATTAACCCATCAGAAAACAAAGGTGTCACTATATGAACCACTCATGAAGACAATTTTGGATTTTGGAATATTTTGGAATTTCAGATAAGAGAAATTCAATCTATATTGGCTTGATCAGATTGGAAGAAGAAACCTCAAATAGTCTGATAAACTGGTGTGTCTTGGCAGTGGTCTAGGTTTGCAGGGTCATGCCCATCCTCCCTCCCCCCCAAGTATTTGACACCAGAACTAATTTATATCAACTAAGGGGGGAAGCAGACGACTGCTTCCGGGACGCTGCCGGACAGAGCGCCGGCGGAGCAGAGCCTCCGCACCACGGCGCTCCTGCGGCGTCCCTAAAAGGAGCTCCAAATTGGCGCTCCTTTTAGATGTCAGGGAAAGTGCGCCCTAAAAGCGGCGGGCGCACTTTCCCTGACTCTTCCGCCGCAACGCATGTGGTCGTTGCGGCGTGAGGTCATCCCCGGAGCGCCGGCCGTGCGGAGGGCCAGCGACTCCGAGGGCGACCTCAGGAAGAGGAAGGGGCGCCGCTCGTGCGGCTGCCCCTCCTCTTCCGGGCCTCGAAGACGACTCTATTAGTCGTCTGCCGTGGCCCTAAGTCTGAGCTTTTAGTCTGCAATTTAATAGATCAATTTTTAGTGTTGTTAGAATTTTCTAATTTTACCAGGTCTTCAGAATGCTTCTCTGCAATCGTCATAGTGAAATGAGTAGTACTTTTAATCTAAATCTAGTTCATGTAATTCCACAGGTATCATTATAGAAGGCTCCTTGAAGAACCGATCTGCCTTTTGCAGTGATAAGCTTGATGAGTACTTAGAAACTGAAGGAAAGTTGTTGGAAACAAGCATGGGATTATCACCTAGCACATCCAGTTCTCCTGTGGTTTATCAGCTTCCAACTAAAAGTACTAGTTACGTCAGGACACTAGATAGTGTTCTGAAAAAGCAATCCACCATTGCTACTTCCAGCTCCTACACTTTCAAGCCTCTTTCTTTGACTTCTGTCTCTAAAAGGAGGAGACGAAAAGTAAAGAATAGAAAGCAAGCTGTTCCTAAAAGCAAAGAAAAGTCATCCCCAAAGTCTGTAATAGCTATACCTGTTGTAAGAAAGCAGAAACGCATCTTACCAGTTTTGGAAGAGAAAGTCACCAGATCTCAGCCCAGTAAACAAGGAGCAGATGAGATAGAGGCTCTCCCAGCCATAGAAGAAAGTATGCAGGGGAAACAGATCACTGTGCGTCAACCACAGCAGCAACCACAGCAGAGTAGTCGTTTGCCAAGTTTATCCAAAACTCAGTTGAGGCTGATGGACTTGGAGGATTGTGCATTGTGGGATGGTAAACCACGGACCTATATTACTGAAGAACGAGCAGACCTATCTCTGACAACTTTACTCACTGCTCAAGTAAGTTGCTTTAATGGTAACTTTCCTTAATGTACTATGTATTTCTGAAATTTAATGCAAAGTTTTTAATAGAAAGCAAGTAGATTTTGGAAGTGGGTGGATTAAAAGGAAAGGCCAGAGATAATTCTGTTTTGTGTAACATCTAGACCAAGGGTGGTGAAAGTATTCAACAGCCTGTCACCCACAGGCAGCCCCCAGGGCCAATTGTGAAATGTCTAGATTTCCCAATCCACTTGTATTAAAAAAAATATCAGTTAAAAGACCTTATAGAAAACACAAGAAATACTCGGACTGCCACAAAAATGGCTCACCTTGCCACCCACTATCACATAAAAATTGACAATATGTCTGTGGCATTGTTTTGAGCAAAACAGGTAATGTTGCCTAGCCTGGGCAGCAGCAAGATATAACCTCAAGAAGGATTTCTCTTTCTTCCACATACAGGAGTGGACCTTCCAAGTATGTATCTGACAGATAAATTTATCTGAAGCCTTAAAAGTTCTTAAGGCTTTTGCTAACTTCTTCAGCTGCAGTCCTTCCTGGAGATCCAGGGAAGGCAGGCCTGACTGCCATCATACTTTCCTCAGTCACATGCTGAGTAGATTAGGCCAGTATGGTTTATGTGGAGCTGCCTTTTGAAAAGTGTTTGCAAACTGCACCTGATGCAAATTGTTGCTGCCAGATGTCTAGCAGAGGTCCACCATTTAAAGCAGGGGCAGGCAACCTTTCTCCTTTAAGGGCCGAGGGACTTCAGCTCCCAGAATCCCAGGAGCTATTGGCCAACATGGGACTATTGGCCAACATGGCTGAGGCTTCTGGGAGCTGAAGTCCCTCGGCCCTTAAAGGGGAAAGGTTGCCTACCCCTGATTTAAAGCATCTCACACCATTTGTATTTAAACTGTATTGGCTTCTGGCTTTATCATAATTCTGGTTAGCATCTTTAAAACTGAATTGTTTTGAACCAAGTTGCTTAAGGAGCCCTGTGCTTTCATGTTGTTTTGCATGCCCAATGTAATTTTGAATTTGCTTTGTGCTTTATCACTGTCTGAAATGATGGATATGCAGGACAAAGCTTCAGTGGTTGTGCATACCAGACTCTGGAACTTTGTCCTCTGAGGTGCTTTGCCATTTCCCTCTTTACCTTTTGAAGGTGGTAAAGTATCCCATAGCCACCTAAATTCCCTGACGACAGGGAATCCTGTCTAATTTTGGAAGCTAAGCAGGTCCAGGCTTGTTTAGTATTTGGAAGGAAGACTGCCAAGGAGTACCAGGTGCTGTAGGCTACATTTCAGAGGAAGACAGTGGTAAACCACCTCTATGAATTCCTTGCTTAAGAAAACCCACTGAAATTCATGGGGTTGCCATTACTTGACAGATGATTTGAAGACACATATACATAGAAAGACTCCTGCTTGAGCTTGTAATTCTGTCCGTTGATGTGTTTTTGGTTTTGTTTTGGTCAGGCTCAGTAATATTTTTTTCTTGCTGTATTTCATGGCATTCAGTCTTAGGTTATGGTGGGTGTAGGGTTTGTTTGTTTTTGGCATTTTTATTATGATCGTGTGCTGCTATGAGGATCTTTTTTTTATAAAGCTGTATTAAAATTATAGGTTACTTTAAAAGACTCCATAAAATCTGTATAGTCCATAGCATATATATATTGACTGTATTACTACTACTACTACTACTATTAAAAATATTTATATCCCACCCTTTATCTGAAGATCTCAAGGAGGCTTACAATAAAATCAACTTAAAACAATAAATAAGCATAAAAGTTTGATAATATATCAAATCATTTTTCCCCAATTTAAAAACACAATTTAAAACCAATTAAAACAATCTTGAGTAATATAACTATAAACATGTGCAGCCCAGAAAATCAGTTTGACCCAAAGGTTTTAATAAAAAGCCTGGTTTTAACTTGACACCAAAAATGATTCTAATGATGGTGCCAATTAGGCCTCCAGAGGGAGAGAATTCCACAATCAGGGTGCCACCACAGAAAAGGACTTTTCCCATGTCCTTCCACCATGTATTTCCCCTACTGATGGGACATGGAGGAGAGCTCCTTCAAGAGATCTCAGTTCTCAGGAAAGCATACATACAAAGGGGGTCAAACTACAATCCAAGAGTTCTGAGGGTTTATGTGTTTTTAATTGTGTTTTGTATTTTATCATGCTATATCCTGCTGCAAGCCTTGAGGAGAGGCAGGAAAGAAATAAAATTATTATTATTATTATTATTATTATTATTATCATTATCATTATCATCATCATCCAGACTTAATACTGGGTTGCTTTGTTGTTGTGTGCCTTCCAGTAATTTCTGACTTGTGATGACCCTAAGTAGAACCACCACCAGGCCTTCTTGGCAAGACTTGTTCAGAATCACAGTAAATGAAAACTTAAGAACTAGAAAAGTAACTTTAGTAATCTCTTGCTTCAAAAATAACAGAGAATCTTGTAATACTTTCTGTTGTTTTTCAGCCTTAAACTAAATACAACCTTTTTGTCTGAATTTTGAATATCAGCTTCCTATGAAGAATTCTATATCATGTCTGGAATCTGCACAGCAGCAGTAACTCTTCAGTTGTGTGTCCATACAGATATTTGTCTGAATGCCTATCTATATTTTTCCAGGCTTCACTCAAAAACAAGCCTATCCATAAAATAATGAAAAGACGAGCTCCACCATGCAACAATGACTTTTGCCGGCTTGGATGTATCTGTTCCAGTTTAGCTCTTGAGAAACGTCAGCCTGCACACTGCCGCAAGCCAGAGTGTATGTTTGGTTGCACTTGCCTAAAGAGAAAAGTGGTCCTAATTAAAGGAGGTTTGAAGAAAAAGATTCTGGAGAAACCTCTGCAGGGAAGGCAAAAGTTACATTGTGGAAAAAAACTTGACCAGCAGGAGCAGGACACTAAAAAAGAGAAGGAAGAAGAGAAATTGAATGGAAAAGATAGGAAGAGGAAAAAAAAGATGGAATATAGTAAGTATTGGCTAGTAATCTTAGCACGGATTTCAATCGATGCATCATTTTGGGAAGGGTATATTCTAATATATTTCTGTACCAATACAGAAATGATTTTAACAATAATTATAAATAAAATGCTCACATCACTTGTAGCTGATGTAAATAGAATATCACAGAGATGTGGTTTAGAATACAAGTGTGTATGGTTTCCTTAAATTAACTGAATATACAGTTGGATCTCCACATTTGCTGCTTTGTCTTTTGCAGATTGGATTATTTGAGGTTTTGATTAATACGTTCTCTCTAGGAATCTCTAGGTCAGGGGTAGGCAACCTTTCCCCTTTAAGGGCCAAGGGACTTCAGCTCCCAGGAGCCTCAGCCATGTTGGCCAATAGCTCATGGGATTCTGGGAGCTGAAGTCCCTCGGTCCTTAAAGGGGAAAGGTTGCCTACCCCTGCTCTAGGTCCTCCAGCACAACTATGTCAAACATTGACTATAGAGTTGTGCTGGAGAACCTAGAAGGGAAAACACATTTAGGCATTTGTAGGTCTTCCAGCATGATTCTGTGATTTGGCAACATCTGGCAGATGTTCACCACAGAGTGGCAGTGAAGGAGCTGGAGATTCCTAGAGAGGTGTTCCCTTAGGTAAAAAGAATAGTGTTGGGTTTTTTATTTGCAGTTTCTCCACATTCACGGGGGTCCTTCACCCCTAACCCCAGCGAATGTGGAGGGACCATTGTATATGTAAGTAAAAAAATTCTAAGAAAGTCCAGTACAGTCACATACAACACTTTCACATTTAGCTTCATATGTAAATGGAAACTTCATTTAGGTGTTTTGTAAATAGAAGTTGAAAGGTTAAGACAGGGGTAGGCAACCTTTCCCCTTTAAGGGCCGAGGGACTTCAGCTCCCAGAATCCCAGGAGTTATTGGCCAACATGGGACTATTGGCCAACATGGCTGAGGCTTCTGGGAGCTGAAGTCCCTCGGCCCTTAAAGGGGAAAGGTTGCCTACCCCTGGGTTAAGACTTCTAGATCTCTCTCCAGAATGGTTCAAAGTTTCTTAAAGAAAACATAATAATAGAAGCTTATCTGGAAGGTCAAGGAAAGTACCACCAAGTAAAAAAGCCACCAAGGCTGCATCTACACTTCAGAAATAATACAGTTTGACACCACATTAACTTCCATAGCTCAGTGCTATGGAATTCTGAGATCTACTTTGTGAGATATTTAGCCTTCTCTGTGAGAGAGCTCTGGTGTCACAACAAACTATAAATCCTAAGATTCAATAGCATTGAGCCATGGCAGTTAAAGCAGTGTCAGACTGCATTAATTCTGCAATGCAGATGCAGCAAAATCAAAGAGGATTGCTGAGGACATCATAGACTTCTTAGTTGCTGCTCCCAAGCTGTGGAACTCTCTTCCACTGAAGGTTCAGCCCTTTCTGCTGTCTTTCCACCATTGGCAAAGACCTTTTTATTAGTCAGGCCTTTGGTGCTTGCATTATGAGGCATACGGGTGTTTTGAATTTGGTGTGCTGTACCTTTATCTTTATATCTTTTAATTATATTTTAAACGTGTTAAATTGTTTAAACTGTGATTTGTAAATATAAATATTTTTAAACTTGTAAAAATCTTTAGCTGGACTTTTTTTTTGGGTAAGTCACTTTAGGACCCCTGCTGGGGAAAAGGCAGGTTAAAAGTTAATTAAATAAATACATCTTGTGGAAGAGGTCTCTCATTCTGCCTCTTCATCTGTCTTTGTCTATTTTACTGCCTTGATTATTATAATCCTCCTTTTTGCTCATACGCACAAGTCACTGAATACAGTAGTTGCATTCAGGAATCTGATCCTGTCATCTTTTGCTTCTCTTCTCTTTAACCATTTGAAGAATTTAATCAGTTATCCAGGGTTTTCTTTCTTTTTGACTACCTATAGTGTCTCTTTTGGTGCTTTTGCCTGATGATGCCTTTGGTTCCTGGTCAGAGTTGTTTTGGTTCCCAGTCACATGTGTCCAAAACACACTGCAGAAATAATCCTGTTTGAGACTGCTTTAACTGTCCGCTCAGTGCTAGGGAATCATTGGAATTGTAGTTTACTGTGCCATCAAAGTTCTCTGACAGAGAAGGCTAAATGTCTCACAAAACTATAGTTTCTAGAATTCCCTGGCACTAAAGTGTTCACAAACTCTGATATACTCATGTATAACTAGAATTTTTAGTTAAAAAATAGACTGAAAAAAACTGAGTTGACTTATCCACAGGTCAATGTAAGTTCTGTACTTTAATTCTTATTAAAAAAGGAACCTTCCCCTGGTGAAAAGCAAGAGGGTAATCTGTCCTGGAGGCATTGATTCCCCTCTGCTTTCTCATCCACCCAGCATTTAGGGTGGGCACAAACAGTTATGCCTGCCAGAATTTTGTAAGTTCTTTGGCATCTTTTTCCTTTGCTTCATTTCTAAGATCCTTTGTTACATTCTCCTGAGTTTTACCCTTGAGGTATCCATGGGGTTATATCAAAATCCATCATTTTGGCCCCAAAATCTGCCCTCGACATATACAGGAAGTCAGCTTATAGTCAAATGTATACGGTAGGCATATTTGTTCTTTGCATGGTCTTACATTCAAGAAGAATGCTCTTCAGATTGGGGTTTGTTGTGTTGCTGGGTTTTTTTGCACTATGACTTTGTATAGAATCAAAGACCTTTCTGTGAAATTAATTGCTGTATTATGTTGATTTTACTTTGCTATGTGGACAGATATTAAGTAACTTCATAAATAAATAATCGAACCATGAAGCTGCTAAACAATCTCCAAGCATTCTGTACATATAACTTTCACCTCTTGGGAGACATTAAAATTCGATTCCTGCTTGGCCATGAAACCCACTGTGACCTTGGACATGTCACATGCTCTAAGCCTCAGGGGAAGGCAATGGCAAACCTCCTCTGAACAAATCTTGTCAAGAAAACTCCTTGATAGGTTTGCCATAGGATGCAAGTCAGGAATGATTTGAAGGCACATGACACACACACACACACACAAGTAGCAAATCAGTTTTGTAACTGATTCCTGATTCAGAATCTTTTCCTTACTTCCTTCATTATATTCTTGTTTGCTTTCAGTGCCTAAAAATTGTGGTCATCTTTACACAGATAGGAAAGAACTAATGGGTGTTTTTAAATATATAGATAACCAATTATTTTTCCAGCCAAGTGATCTTATTCATAGTTAGGCAGTGCTTGTATGGACATTTTTGTAATTTGTATCAGAGTATGAGTTCTTCACAGGAAAATAAACTTTTAAAATCTTTCTTCCAGCTATCTGTGATACAGAACCAGAGAAACCTGTTAAGAATTTTCCATTATGGGTAAAAGTAGATGGTGAATTGGACCCAGAACCAGTTTATATCCCAACACCATCAGTTGTAGAACCAACTAAACCTGTGACACCACCAGACCCAGAGGTTTTACCATCTAATGACAAGCCTGCAGCCAGTGAAGTCAAGCCTGCAGCCAGTGAAGTCAAGCTTGCAGCTGGAGTCAAGCCAACACGCGTGTACACACCTAGACCCAATCCAGTGGTATGCAAAGGAAATTATATTTTAGAAATGTAGCACTTCTTTATAACAAAGGCAGCCCAAGTAAAAGAAACCTAGATGCTTACTTTTAAGATGAAAGTAAAGGATCTGTTGTAGATGACTGGGTTGAATTTTAATTTACAATAAAGAAAAAAAGTCATGATCATTCAAAAGAGAGATGAACATGCATGAATTAGTTTCAGACTGCATTTTTCTACATGGTCTAGTGGTGTGGCAAGACAAGTAACATGTACACTGCTACCACTTAACCAGTATGTCATTGACTATGCAGTATGAAAGTTTGTGTCATGTAAGAAAAGGATGGGAAATGACTTTTGCAGAATTTTAAGAATTGACATGGGGAGTGGGTATCTTCTTTGAGCATATTTGTAATAATTATAATATTCTACCCACTCATTTCAGTTTTCTAGAAAGTAATAAAGTCAGCCCTCAGTATCCACAGATTCAATCATCCATGTCTTGAAAATATAAAAATGAACCTTGATTTTGCCATTTTATATGTGGGACAACATTTTACTATCCTATTGTATTTAATGGCACTTCAGCATCCATAGATTTTGGTATCCATGGGGGGGCCTAGAACCAAACCCCACCGAATATCAAGGGCCCACTGTATTGGAGATGTGCATATCATCTTTTACTTTAATGTGTACCTTAATAGTGGATTCTTCCTAGCGAGAAATTTGTGAATTAATAGTAAAATGCAAACAAGGCAGTTTAAAGCATGCATGATTTCAGATGAAGAAATGTATTAAGACTTTTGTGTAACTTTCTGAGATAGATATATGAAAAATAGCTTTAATCCCAAAATTGACATGATTAGTGGTAAATTTACTGAAAAGTAGAACTAGTACTAAAGTACAGAAACTGTTTAATTTGGCAGATAAATACCAACACCACTATAGGAATTTAGTAAATCATGAGTCCCTAGCCTTTTGGGGTCAGTGGTAAACACTTAAATTTGGGCATGTGTCGGCACTGTGAGAAGATGTGCACTGTGCATAGATGTGGCTGTTCACAAGATGGCTGATGTGGATAGGTGGACTATTCATGGAATTTTTGACTTTGTAACAGGATGTTCATTCCACAGATGGCAAATTAATGAAGCAAAAAACCAGTGTATATGCTTGTGTATAAGTCAAGAAAGGTTAGTCAAAATTCGACCCCAAAAAACTGGGTTGACTTACCCACATGTCAGTTTATGGGTTCTGGTTACGTATAATTTAAAAGGATTGAAAGAGCAGGTCTGGACCTGGAGACAAGAGCTGGGATTTTGCTGGGTCTTTGAGCACAACAATCTGGACTTCAAGGGGGTTGGGGTGGGGTGGCAATGCGCACACTGTCTCAAGTCTCAAGGAGATGACAACACAGGGAGGAAGAGAGATGGGAAGAGTGGCATTCACAGCGCATGTACACATGCAAATACAAACATGCCAAGGGAGAAAGGTGTTTGGCAGGAGGAGGCGCTTCTGCTGAGACATACAAATATATTTAAAAATATATTGTATTTACATGCATGCAGCTGACATACACAGATACACTCCCTGACGTCAAAGTCAAACTGACCACCCACCCTCTAAACATTACTCCACTTTTTGCAGCCTGCCTGTAATTGTAAATTTGAGTCTACACACACTAGAGAGAGCTAGGGGCAACTGTAAATCTCCCCTCCCATTTGTTAGCTCCTTTTGCTGTGCCTTGGTGGCAGCACCTCCTACCAAAGTTTCTCCCTCGGCCTGGGTGCACATACCTCTGACAAGTGCGAGTGTGCCTGCCTCTCTTTCCCTGTGGTGTTATCGCCTTGGGACTCTAATGTGCATTCATAGTGGGAACTTCCCCCTGTACTTCCCTTCTTTCTCACTCCCCCTTGAAGTCCATGTTGTTGTGCCCAAAGACCTGGCAAAATTCTGTCTGCTCTCTCCAGCCCCAGAACTGCTTTTTTGGCTCTTTAAAATGATACATAATTCGAACCCCTTAACAATACTGGGTAGTAATTTAGAGTAGACCATTGAATGGCAGGGTGCACTTCTACAGTACCTTAACTCAGTGGTCCCCAACCCCTGGTCCGCGGCCCGGTACCGGTCCGCAGAACAAATGGCACCGGGCCGTCCTTTCCCTCAGCTCCTGTCCTCTACAAAAAATAAATAAATAAATAAATAATCCCCTCACGCCACCTCATGGTAGTTCAAGGAGCCACACCAGCCAGCCACCTTCCTTCCTTCCCATTCCCCCGGGCGCCTTCCCGCCTCCTCCCTCTGGCATTTTCCCTCCTTCTTTCCTTCCTTCCTCAGCTCTGTGTGTGTGTGGGGGGGCGCCAAGACTTGCCCCTACCCTGGGCTTCCAGTCCCAGGAAAGCGGGGAGAGCCTCCCAATTTACAAATAGGTGTGTGTAGGGGGGGGGAGGAAGAGCAGGAGAAGGAGGAAGACTCCAAGAGGGAGAGGGAGAAAGGGAGAGACAGGGGGGGGGGAGGGCCATTGACAATCTCTCTCTCTCTCTCAGACACCCACCCACTCACCCCTCCCTCCATCTCGCCTTTCCCGCCTTTTCCCAGTAGCCAAAGGACCAGCCTGACTGCCTCAGTGCCAGCTCTTCTCTATCCCCCCTCTTCCTTCCTTCCTTCCTTCCTTCCTTCCTTCCTTCCTTCCTTCCTTCCCTACCCTTCCTCTAGCCTCCCCTCCTCTTCCTCTGGCTCGGAGCAACCTTGCTACCATCGCTGCTTCCCTTTGGAGCCTCCTTTGCCCCGGAGGGTCCCTCAAAGCTGGAGCGGAGCCCAGAGACTGCACCACTGCAAGGGCTGTAGTCACCATCCATGTCCCCATCGGGTTGGTCCCTTCCTTCCTAGTAGGGCAGAGGGATGGATGCACAAGGAAGAGTGGGGAGGGCCAGAAGGAGGGGTATGTGAGATGGGGATGAAGATGAGGATGATGCACAGACTCTGGTGGGGGCTTGTTCCTGAGCCCACATCTCTGTCCTCCCCTCCAACCCAACAACAACAGACCTCCAAAGGGCATCACTATTATCCATTATTATGATGATTATGGGTCTTGGTTTTAGCAGACACGTTAGCTTTGTGGTTATTATTATTGTTGCTGCTGCTGTATTTGTATTGTGTGTCTTCAAGACTTCTTCAGAATAGGTTTGCCATTGCCACCCTCTGAGGCTGAGAGAGTGTGACTTGTCCAAAGTCACTCAGGGTGGGTCTACAACATGGCCGACCTGCGAATCAAACATTGAAGCGCCAGGAATCAACGCTCAAACCACTGTAATACAGACGCGCGCGTGCGCGCGTGTGTGTTTTGTTTGCCTTCAGGTTGTTTCCGTTTTCTTGGCAAGATTTCCTCACAGGGAGGTTCGCTATTGCCTTCCCCTGAGGCTGAGAGAGTGTGACTTTGCCCAAGATCACCCAGTGGGCTTCCATGGCTGAGCTGGGAACCGAACCCTGGTCTCCAGAGTCCTAGTCCAACTCTCAAGGCACTGCAGTCCTCACACGTGTGTGTGTGTTGAGAGAGCGCTGCTACTTCCCTGCGTCTTCTGTGGGGGCGGGGCTTCTGTGCGCAGCTTTAGTGGGCCGCGGAAAAATTATCAAACGTTGACCGGTCCACAGCAATAAAAAGGTTGGGGACCACTGCCTTAACTGATCAAAAAAGGAACCATCCCCTTTTCTTCATTGAATGGTGAAAGATCTTTTTGAATGACTGGGCAGGAAAATGTTGATGGCCCCTACATTTTACTCTCCACTTATCAAAATCCATAATTTTGGCCCTAAAATCTGCCCTCATTTTACAAATCAGGTTGACTTATATACAAGTATATGTTAAATGAAACAATAAGTAACCATTCCTTTTATTGTTAGCTGCCTTGAGTTTCACTTTTTTGTAGAAAGGCAGATTATAGATCTAAAAAATAAAGCTTGCTCAAGAATTTGACTACATGACAGAGGCAAGACTCCAAACACAATGCAGTTCTTTTGAACCCAATTTTTTCTTTGTATTCTTTGTCTAACTTAGTGGTTCTAAGCATGTGGGCCATGAACCCCTGCAGGGACACAGTGTCCACACAGGTTGTTCACGAAGGCTGGTCATGTGACAGGAGCCAAGGCAAAGGCTGGCTGGACCTGCACACTGCTTGTCACCTGGTCACACTGCTGCAGAAAGGAGGCAGGCTGGGCAGCTGAGTGACTGTAGAGCTTACAGACGGACAGCTTTTGCTGTTCTTTCTCGCCCTCTTTCTCTTCCTCTCCTCCTTTCCAATCAGGAGCGGTCCAATTTCCTATCAGAAATCTTCAACTTTTTTTTTTTTGCCTCCTTCATCTAGATGGATTAAAAGGAAGAGAGGGTGGACTAGCAAGCAAGCAATGGGTCTCACACCCAGTGGCATCTCTAGGTTTGGTGTCACTTTAGTGCAGTAACATGGTGTCACTTCCATAGATCTCTTCCCATATCACAATCCCTGTTCTGCACATTCCCTTTTGGTAAGCTTAGCATGGGGAGGGAGTGGTTTACTCACAAGTAAGCAAGTAGAAAATCACTTTTCATCACCTGTTGCCCAAAGCCCTTCCTGTCCTATCAGTTGTTGCTGCTGTGGCCACTGCTATCATCCGCTGTGGCCACTGCTATCATCCCCTTGTCAGCCAGTGAGTCCCAGTGCTCACGCTCCTGTTCAAATTCCTTCTCTTACTCTGGCAGTGGTGCATTTCTCTTATCCAGCTCCTAGGCAGCAGAATAGCCATTGCAAGGGTTGGTAGCAGCAGACTTGTACGATACCAGCAGCAGCAGCTTCAGAGCAGCCCTACAGCTGCCAAACACTCTGAGATGTGGCTACCACTGCTACCAGCCCTCAGGCCCTCCATGACCACCCTGGAGCTGTAGGAAAGAAGAGCCTGGCAGCACCAGAGTCACAGAAGAAGCTAGAGAACATCATGGGGCCTCACTGGCTGAGGAGTAGACAGCAGAAGCGGTTGCAGCAGCAGCAGGGACAAGTGAGATAGGAGGTGGTCTGGGCAAAAAAAAAAGGGGGGGGGGATGAGCCTCTTGCCACATAAAATAAAAGCAATCCCAAAAGATGGCTACCCAACCTCAGTTAAAACCTTGAAAGAAGAAAGTCCAATACCCTCTGAGGTAATGTTTTACATTGTTGAACAGACCTTTTGGTCAATAAATTCTTCCTAATGTTTAGGTGGAATCTCTTTTTTTAATTAATTAATTGGTTACGTTTGAGTCTTTGGAACAGTAAAAGGCCAGCTCTAGAATGCACAGAACTGTCCTCATAAATGCTATATTGGGGGACAGGGGGGGCAGTAGCAGACACAGAGGTAGTTGAGATAAAATGGAGAGGAAAAGGCACTGACATGCAAAGAGGGGAAAAGCTCCCGCCAAATGAAGCCAGTTCATTTTGAGAATGTGCAGGTGCAGAAAAATTCCTTTTATGAGTTTACAGGTGACCATTTGAAGGACCATAATTACAGATACGCAACATGTTCTTCTGTGTGCTCTCCTGTCATGGGTTCTGGGCCTATGTGGGACTTGTGCTTCCATATGTAGACTAGAATTATGATAGCTGCCTTGCCTCCACCTCACATTTATATTTTCATGGAGGCATGAGTCATACCTCCTCATCTAAACTCTGACTGCAGAAGTAGCAGAAAAAGCTTTATAGCTAAGTCTGACAGCAGGCAGTTTTGTTCAGTTTTCTGTTCTTTGTGTTGCCTTAATTCTTGTTCATTCAGGGGTTTTTTCTTTAGTGTATTTGGTACATACTAATTTTGGCATTTTCACAGGCACCTAATCTGCTGTCTTTAAGTGCACATTTGGTGGTAGTATGTTAGTGCTGATGGAGGAACCTCTGTTTGTGTCTAGGCAAGATAGACGTTATAGAGTTTTATAGGCTGAAGTGAGCAACTGTGACTATCCACAGTTGGACTACAGTTCCCATAATCACTGACCTTGTTATGATTCAGTATCATCTGGAGAGGCATGAATTCCTAGCTCTTGTCATAGGCATTATTAAAAGAATTTGTTTATTAAGGAAAAAGAAATAAAGCCATCCACTTAAGGAACATGTGCAGGGAGAGGACACTGCTATTTGGGTATTTCATAACAAAAGGAAGAAGAAAATGAAGGCTTTCAGGGATGCTCATTTAACTGGAAGCCCATTTATCTTTTTATAGATACGCGAGGAAGATAAAGATCCTGTTTATTTGTATTTTGAAAGTATGATGACTTGTGCTCGTATTCGAACATATACACGCAAAACACAAGCGAAAAAGCAGCAGCAAAAGTGTCTTCACATTTCTGAGAAACACATTGAAAAGGTAATATCCCTGCCACCGGCAATTATTAAACCCAGGAGGGAAGCTCCTATTGATAGCACGATAACTTATGTTCACAAGAGAAGATGTTTGTAATATTCTTTGAAATGTTAATAAATATGGATAGGAGTGATCCAGTAAGCATTGTTTACCTGGACTTAAAAGGGGATCTTGTCAAGGACTCTTGAAGTAAAACAAGTCCCATTATGGACTGAAAAGTGTCTAAAGAACAAAAAGTAAAGGAATAAATGATCAGTTCTCACAGTGGAAGAATATAAGCAGTGGGGGAATTCAGGCATTCATGCTGTGGTGATTTGTTGTTGTTCTAGCAAGTTCACAAATGATCAGGAGTTAGGAATGTGTACAAGGTGGTGACGTTTGCGCCAAATTATTTTGGGTAGTTTGAGCAAAAACAGAATGCAAAGTGTACTAGTAGGTTCATGGCACACTTGAGAGAATGGACAGTAGTGTAAGCAAGTTCGAAGGAATGCTTATCAGGGTAAAAAGTCCTAGTCACATATATGTTGGTTGGATCTGGCGCGACAACAACCAAGAGGAAAATGTCAACCCAGTCAGTATGCAGCTGCTGTTAAAATGGCAGATTCCACGTTGGGCATAATTAGAAAAGGAAGCAAAAATAAAGTGGCCAAGATGGTACTGCCCATATACCAGAGTTTGGAAATCAGTATCAGTGCTAACATGTTGCCATTATATAATTAAAGATATAATTTGTTCATGGTGGAACATTGAGTAAAAAATTAAAACTTGTTATTTAATTTGGTAAATTGTTAAAGTTACTTTGGAATAGCTATTAACAAATTAAAAAAATGAAAACCATTTGTCATTAATTAGAAAAGGCACCAGGAAGCTCAGTGGTATCTATGATTGAAACAATGAATTTTAACATCTGTATTGACAATTGAACAATTTGTAATTTCATATTTAATTGTTTCCAAATGCTATTATATATAAATCTATATAATGAGAACATGTGGAAAAAATGCACCTGATAAAGCAGTGAAACAAGTGTGGAAAAATGCTACCAGAATAATCAAGGGATTGGAACCTTTGTTATGAGAAAAGGTTACAAAAACTGGGGCTATTTACCTTAGATAAAGGTGAGTCTATATATGTTTGATGTGGAGCAGAAGATAAGAAACTGTGTGTTTTTCTTCATAATACTAGAATCTGGAATCATAAACTAAAGTTGAATTATATGAGATCTGAAACAGGTAAAAAGTATGTACACTTGTCCCTCCCTTTTCACGGACATGGAATCTGTAATCTTGCTCTTCATGGGAGGAACAAGCGACTATAAACAAAATGGCCGTGTGCGCCTGTATGCATGCCATTATTTCCTGTGGGACTCAAATATCTGCGAGTCACCATTTTTGCGGAATGGTGGTGGTCTAGGTTGGATCCCCCACGAATTGGGAGGGGTTACTGTACTTCTTTGCACAACATGTAAATTTGCTACTACATGATTTAATGTTGACTGCAGATATAAATATCTTTAAAAGGAGATACTGCAAATAATAATGTGGCTACTGATATTAAGAAGGCTAAAGGAGCAATTCACATCCACTGGATTAATCCCTCATGCTAGCTGTTCAAGGCAGGAGAAGAAAAACTAATGGATTGCTCCTTAAGCCTTCCTAGAATAATCATTCACAGTAAATTTCAACCTCTCAGTTCCCTGCAACATCACAGCCTGCATTTAAGTTCTCATGACCATGACAAGACATAAAAAGACATGCAACGGACAAGTCAAAATCAGATGTTTGGTCATATATAGGCTGTTTATAATAAGAAAATTTGTATGACAGTCTTTATTTTCTGCTTTCAGAATATTGAGAGGCAGAGAGATCCTTTAGCTATATATTCTTGGAAATATGATCCCCCCTACTTTAGTTTTGATTAGTTTTCCATGTATTTTTTTAAATTTCCTTTATTTCATTTCTAGGAGCATCATCCTGAGCTTCAACCCATCAAAACAGAAGAGGATAAAGAGCCTGGAGGTAGACTACTATCTTGAACTTAGAGCCTTTACAGGCTGCCAGAAATAGTGCAGCTTGAGTCCACTTTAACTGTCCTGGCTCAGTGCTAGGGAATCATGGGAATTGTATTTTTTTATGGGACATTGAGCCTTCTCTGTCAGAGAGCTCTGGTGCCACAATAAACTACAGTTCCCATGATTCCTTAGCACTGAGCCAGAGCAGTTAAAGTGGCCTTAAGCTGCACTATTTCTGGCAGTCTGTAAAGGCCCTTAGTTTCTAGGTTCTTGGATGGATACTTAATGTAGAACATGTAGAATTACAGGGAGAGACTTGATTATGACAAAGATTAACCTTTCTCTCTGACCTTTGACACCTGACATTATTACCACCAGTTCTTTCCCCAAGGAAAAGGCAACACAACCCTGGAGAGATAATCATAGTACATGGATGAGAATTGTGTAGCCTGGAACATGTATACAGTCCCCAAAGGCCTCCTATGTTCAAGGCAGCAGGAAGTTCAATTTTATAAAACCCCCAACACTTTTTAAAAAATACATAATCTTAGTTTGTTAGGAAGGGGCAGGTGTAGCCAGCAGACTTCTACAATTGCCTCCCACCCCACAGCAAGAAAGACAATATTCCAGGGAGGAATTTCATAGGGTTAAACATGGGCATGGATGGAGATCCCTGGGCATATTTGAATGTAAGTAGCTCACCTGGTCTATGTTGGTTTCTTGTGGTGACTTTCTAATAATTGATCTGGGGGGAATGGAGCTCAAGAAGAGCTGCTGTTTTGTTTTATTTTTCTTGCATATTCTGTTTCATTATTTAAAAAGGTAAAGATATTCCCCGTTGACAAAGTTGTCAAGTTGTGTCTGTTGTGGGCGGTGGTGGTGGAGCTCATCTCCATTACCAAGCCAAAGAGCCAGTGTTGTCAGAGACTACTCTGTGATCATGTGGCTAGAGTGATTGCACAGAACGCTATTTCATTATTTACATTATTGCATACAATTGTTTGGGGTTTTTAAAAAACCACAGTGTTTCAAAATAAAACATAGACATAGCATCAAAATAAAAGCAATGGGGAAGAACTATAGCAGAAAGAGCTTAATGAGTATTTATTTATTTATTCTTGGTGGTCTCTGTGAATCACACAAATGGGTTATATCTGCGCATGTGCAGCAACTTTGGAAACTTATGGAATCGCTAGGCAGAGCTTTAGTTGCAGCTTTTTGGCGATAGCTTCACCCATTTCTATAAAGCCCCTAGTGTGCCCGCTCTTTCTCAGTGCCTTTTGTCCACCATGCTTGTAGCTTTGAAGGAACTTCGCTCATTGGAGTCGCTGTCTTCTAACTGAAATTGGTAGAACATATTGACCTAGGATTGTTTGACCACGCATTTTGGATTCTCGCCTTACCACTGTTTGCTGTTCGTTTGACTTTGGACTGTCTGACTTCGTCTTTGTCCACAGACCTATTCATTCTGTCTTTGAAAATGTCTTCCTGTTCCTTCAAGCAATGCGGGAAATGTGGGGGTAAGATTCCGGGCTCAGATACCCATTCCTCTTGTCTTCTGTGCTTGGGCGAGGAACACAATCCTCAGACTTGTGTCCTGTGTAGATCTATGATGGCCCAAGCTTTAAGGAATAGGGACAAGAGACTTAAGGCAGCTCTCTATGAACAAGCCCTAAGACTTGCCTCAACTCCGGCCTATGCGGGTTCCTTGGAGAGAGCCGATAAAGAGGGAACCAGCTCTCAGAAGACATCTAAGTGAGAGCGGGACTGAGAAAGATAAAGAAAAGGCCTCTAAGAAAGCCAGATCAGAGCGAGGTCACTCTCCGAATGAGCACAGGGCCAAGAAGACTTCCAGGAGGAGGCATTCTGCTGAGCAGGCTAGATCTGGAGATCAGGCCCTTAAAAAAGTCCATCCCTTGTCAGGAGATGTTTCAAGACCGAAGGAGACTGTAAAGCCTACCTCCAGACCCCTCCAATTCTGGGGCCCTCGGCCTATTCAATGGTACCTGCTGCAAAAACACCAGCTGCAGTGATGGAGGAGTTGAGGCTGGTCATTGATTCCGAGCCAGAAGGAGAACTCCCTGAAGAAGTCCCTGTTCTGATTCCCCAAGTCTCGACTTTCATCCAGACTGAACGTGCTCGGGACCAAGCTGTCAAGTCTTTGACTCATTGGGATCAAGGCACCTTTGTAATTGAGACTGATGGTGCGGCCCAAGAGGAAGAGGCGGATCCTCTCCTCCAGTCTTTTCCAAACCTAGTGTTCGACCAAGGCTCCCAGCAATATCTGATGCCTGTTGACCTGGAGGTCTTACGGATGACCATTCCGCCTTCACCTCAGAACATTACGGTAGAGGCCCAGGTACACAGGTCAGCCTCTCAAGACCCACCAACGCCTCCAGCCCATAAGCAGTCTCTTCAACAAGCCTCTGCCGGAAACACCTCAAGTGTCGCCTCAGAGATCACGATCCGTTTCCCCACAGTCCCGAGGCTCTCCTCAGTCCCAACATTCTCAATCATCTTCCTCTCCATCTCCTGAGTTTGGTCAATAGTTTCCGCTTGTGCTGGTTGACCATTTGCCGGCCTCACCCACTGATGATATCAGGTCATTTGCGGACAAAGTCGTCCAGATGGGTAACACGCTTGACATCGAGGTCATCAGGACAGAGCTGGATGCAGCGCTTGATTCCATTGAATGGAGGTTCCACTGCAAGGTTCCTACTCCACCAGCCCTGGGATTTCTCCCATCTTTGGAAAGCATCGTGCAGTGCTCTTGGTCCACCACCATCCCGTCCATGTCTCACAAGATCAAGAATTTGTACAGGATTGTTCCCTCGTCCTCTTCTTGGCTCTTCAAGCATCCGAGACCTAACTCTGCAATTGTCAAAGAAACTCAACTCCAATCCACCCTGAAGACATCAACCTCACCGGTGGACAGAGAGAGCAAGAAGAACAATGGGCTGGCTCAGCGGTCCTGGACATGAAGGTGGCCAATTATTCAGCATGTATGGGTGCTTACCAACAACACCTTATGGAACGGCTGCTTCCTCTCCTGGATGACCTGCCGGATGACAAAAAACCTCTGGCATTGGCTCTCCAGGCTGAGGTCCAATCCATAGAAGGTCATTGATCTACCTCTTTGCTGCCCATCTCAACAGTCACTGCACCCAGTTCTGTTCGCAGATCAAGGCTCCGGGTTCCCAAGGAGATGCCTTCCTATTCATATGGTCAGGAAGGATGTTTTACCTCTTTGCACCTTCCCCACTCATCACAAGGGTGGTGGCAAAGATGAGGATGGACCACTCCGACACCATCCTTATCACCCCATGGTGGCCAAGACAACCATGGTTGGCTTCACTCCTACATCTATCTCAGACAGTTTCGCCAGCTCAAGTTTCATCCCAACCTTCTATCACTGCACGAAGGTCAAGTCTACCACCTAGACATTGAGAGGCATGGAGAATCCGTCCCTAGTTACCCTTTCAGATTTGGTATGAATGGTTATCCAGGCTGCTCAAAAGCCCTCGACACAGAGGTCCTATTTATTTAAGTGGAACAAGTTCCTAGACTTCCTTGACAGCAAATACCTCTTTCCATCCCATGTCTCGGTCCCGACAGTTTTGGAGTTCCTACTGACCCTTGCAGACTTGGGACTTTGCCTCACATCTATCAAGTGTTACGTATCTGCTGTTTGTTCTCACTACCAGCTCTAAGGTAGACCTTCCTTTTTCAAAGATCCTCTTGTAAAGAGCTTCCTCAAGGGCTTTAACAATCTGCACACACACCCATCCTCGATACCAACGTCGGCATGGAGTCTGGAATTAGTGCTCTCATGCCTCACCTTCAAGCCTCTGGCCACCATGGACTTAAGATTGTTGACCTGGAAAACAGCTTTCTTAGTGGCCATCACCTCAGCCTTTCGTGTGAGTGAACTTTGTGCTTTGTGGATGGACCAGCCTTACCTCCGATTCCACAAGGACAAGGTAGTGCTCCGTCCCGATGTTACTTTCTTACCAAAGGTAGCGTTGGCCTTCCACATCAACCAGGACATTGTGCTACCCATCTTGGCCCCGGACCCAACCACCGATACCGAGCACGATCTGCATATGTTTGTTGTCCGGAGAGCGCTTGCCTTTTATTCGTACAGAACATTGGGTTCGAGACGCTTCGAGAGAATATTTGTCTGCTACTCAGAGGCTAAAAAGGGACACGTGTGACTGCTCAGAGGTTTTCCAAATGGGTGGCTAGTACCATCCATTTCTGCTATGAACTGTTGGTTAGAGACCCTCCGGCCCGGGTGCGAGCACACTCAACTAGGGCAGTAGCTGCATCCTCCGCTTTTTTGATTAAGGTGCCGCTGGAGGATGTCTGCAAAGTTGCTGTTTGGTCCCAGCCATTGACTTCTATTAAACACTGCAGGCTGGACACAAGGGCCAGATGGAACACAGCCTTTGGGAGGACAGTGTTGCTTTCTTGTTTACACTAAGGTTATTGCATTGTATGTTTTATACACATTTAAACCAAAGTAATGACACTGACATATGCACTTTTTAAGGTTAAAGTTTATTGTCAGTATATTACAACTTGTTTGAAATTTCAAATTGGTGTCAGGACATTCCCTCCTCCACTGAGCGAAGCTTGTCAGTCTAACCCATTTGTGTGATTCGCAGAGACCCCGAAGAAGGAGGACAGTATTTCTTCGAGTGGTCATCTCTGAATTCACACAAATCCTGCCCATCCTCCCCTCAGTTATATCCTACTCACTTAACATGTTCTTCATGTGCTGCTTTGGTGGCGAACTTATGGAACAGAAAGAGCGGGAATGCTAGGGGCTTTATAGAGATGACTGGACCTACCACTAAAAAGTTGCAACTAAAGTTCTGCCTAGAAATTCCAGAAGTTTCTGAAGTTGCTGCGCATGCGCAGATATAACCCATTTGTGTGAATTCGCAGATGACCTCTCAAAGAAGTACTGTTACAGGTATGCAATGTGTCCTTCTGCGCCTGCGCAGTAAGCTCAGAAACTTGTGGAATCACTAGGAGCCCTGGGAGCGCAGTGGTTAAATGCCTGTACTGCAGCCACTCACTCAGAAACCACAGGGTTGCGCGTTCAATACTAGCCAGGGCAATGAGTACCCAGCTGTTGGGGGGGCAATGAGCTTACAGTTGTAAACCGCTTAGACCAGGGACCGGCAACCTACGGCCCGGGGGCCGGTTAAGGCCCTGGGCCCCGGACTTACCGGCCCCGTCCGAAGGCTGCTGCCGCCGCGCGCCATCCCCGCCGCCGCGCGCTGCTGCCGGGGAGCGTTTTCGGGCGCGCTTGCCGCGGCCGCCATTTTGGAAGCCAAAATGGCGGCCGCAACGCGTTTGCGCATGCGTAATACTTTTGCGCATGCGCAAACGCGTCGCGACCGCCACTTTGGCTTCCAAAATGGCGGCCACGCATGCGCCATGGCAGCTGCGGCGGTGCGCGCTATGGCGGCGGCGCGGTAGTGGCCGTGCCGGCAGCGTGCGCGGGGGGTCACGCGCGCAGGAGGAGGGTGTGCGGATCGACCGGTTCTTACGGGGCCCCCCTCGGCTGGGCCAAGGGGGGGGGAATGGCAGAGCGCGCGCACCTGCGCGCGCTCTGCCATTCCCCCCCCCCCCTTTGGCCCAGCCGAGCGGCAACCTTTTTGAGACCGGCCCAGGTCTCAAAAAGGTTGCCTGTCCCTGGCTTAGACACTGCATAGTGTGTTATGAAGCGGTATATAAATGAAGCTGCTTTGTTTGCATCTTTTTAGTGGTAGCTCCGTCCACCCTTATAAAGCCCCTAGTGTTCCTACTCTTTCCTCAATTTTTTTCGTCCGCCACACTAGCAACTTTGAAAGAACTTTGCTCGTTGGAATTGCTCTTTTCAAACACTTAATTCGGATTGATCTCTACATTTTGGACTTTGACTACTCTTTGGATTTGAAATTTGAGTCAGACACGCATTGATCGACCCAGACTGACTGACCTTGGCTTACTTACAGCTTGAAAGACCTTTCAATGACTTGGGAACGATCACTCGGTCCACCACCTTTAAGCGATGCAAAAAGTGTGGGGGTAAGATCCCTGGTCAGGACCTGCACACTACGTGCCTTCTTTGCCTGGGTGAGGGCCACAATGTTCAGTCTTGTGCCCTTTGCAAATCTATGACACCGCAGGCCCGTAAGAACCGGGTCTCGAGCTTAAAGCAGCCCTCTATGAGCAGGCCTTGCACCCTGTCTCTGTTCCTGTTGCACAGGCTGCTGTGTTTCTCCTATCTCAGACCCTGAGAAATTTCAGAATAAGAAGAAAGCTAAAGAGGTGCCTAAAGATAAACTTCCTGAGAAAGACAAGTCTAAGAAGGATGATAAATTGGATTGCACCCAGAGTTTGGATGATCTTAAGGCCAAGAAGAACCTGTTTCTTCCCCAAAAGGAGAGCCCTCTGACCACTCCTCCTCCAAGAAAGTATGTTCCGAACCTTCTCAGTCGAAAGCTCTTGGTACAGACACAGATCGAGCCCATGCTGTTCCTACGGCTTCTTGGGCTACAAATCGTACACGTGGGTCTTGAATCCGAATCGGAAGGTGATGCTGGAGACATCGACATCCTGGTTCTGACTGCAAACCTGGACATCTCTATGTCTTCCCAGCATGTTCGGGCACGACAATCCATAACTTCTCAGCTTTGTGCCTATGGTTTCGAGGAGTCATCTCAGCACTGTCCTGTCGACCTTCTCCTTCAACAGAACCCAGATATTATCTATGACAGTGAAACTGAATGTTATTTTAAGCTGGTTGACGCTGGCTATTTCTGCTTCATGAAGTGTCATAGGTCACAAGGCTGTAGGTCTTCTTCTCTGGCACAACGTGCCACTATCACCACCAAGGCCCAGGTGATTCATGAATCCATACTGGTTTGGACCACTCCAAGGCAGAAACCCGTTAAGGACAAGCCCTTGCTGCTAACTTCACAAGAGTCTCCTCCTCGATCCTCACGCTCATCCTCTGTGGACTCAGATCTTAGAGCTTCTCGCTCACCTCAGTCTCTGGTCATGCATGACCCTAACTCTCCTACAGATGACATAAAATTCTTTGCCGAACATGTAGTGAGAATGGCAAATGCCCTGGACATTGAAGTCACGCATAATGAAGACGACACTTTGGATGCTATCGAGCGTTGGGTTCACGGCAAGGTACCTACACTGGCCTTCATCAGATTTCATCAAACATTACAGGCTATACATAAGGGCCAAATGGGATGCAGCCTTTGGAAGAGCAGTGTTGCTTTTTGGTTTGCACTAAAGGTTATTACATTGCATGTTTTGTATGCCTTTGAAACCAAAGAAATGACATGATAAATGAACTTTCAAAGTTTAAAGTTTTTATTGTTGTTAATAAATCACACCTTGTTTGAACTTTCAAATTGGCATCATGACATGCCCTCCTCCACTGACCGAAGCTTGTCAGTCTAACCCATTTGTGTGATTTGCAGAGACCATGAAGAAGAAAGACAGGTTGCTACCTGTAACGGTATTTCTTCTAGTGGTCATCTGTGAATTCACAGAAATCCTGCCTATCCTTCCCTCAGTCGTGTCCTGCTCATTGATCAAGATTCTCCTATCACTTCTATGCAGTGTACTCATGGAACTGAGGAAAGAACAGGAATGCTAGGGGCTTTATAAGGGTGGGCAGAGCTACTGCCAAAAAGTTGCAAATAAAGTTTTGCCTAGTGATTCCAGAAATTTCTGAGTTTACTGTGCAGGCGCAGAAGTAACTCATTTGTGTGAATTCACAAATGACCACTCGAAGAAATACCGTTATAAGTAAGCAACCTATCCATATCCAACCTGTCTCCCAAAATAGGATTCAAGGTGGCACCAAAGCAAAAAGGCTTGGCATAGAGCATTAGATTTCTATGTGTGTTATTGTTGGATTAATGTCCTAAATCTGTACTCAGTAGCGAGCTGTTTACATCCAAATATGCTCAGGGATCTCCGCATGCTCATTTTATTCCCCATATTTTCAGCTGCCATTAGCAGTCGCAGCATGGTTTATTGAGAACATGGTGGATGCTGAATTCTGATGAGAAAAACAAGCTGAAATTTGAAATGTTTAGAGAGAGGTGAACTTGGTACTTGGTTTCTTCTTCGTGTTCTCTGTACCTCGTATAAATGGATCTGTGCCTGTGCAAACTGTCCTCACAGAATATTCCACAGCTGAATAGCTCTGCATACATGCTGAATAGATAGGGTAATAGGATGATGATGATGATGATGATAATGATCCCACCCCTCTGCGTAATGCAACTAGGGCGGCTTACAACAGCCTTGCCTGACTTCTTTGTCAATTGGGAACCATTCTATTTCACCATATTCAGTTTAGACAGCAGCCTCTTGTCTTTAATACACATCAGGACAATCAAATTTAGTGGCACACCATTTCTTTGAGAGCATTCCATAGCTTCTAGTGCTCTGCAGTCAAAGGCTTTGCTGTAGTCAATTTTGTAAATGTAAATTTTCTTTTGGAATTCTCTTGTACTCTCCATTATCCATTGTTTGCTGTATGATCCCTAGTGCCTCCTCTTTTCCTGAAACAAACTTGCACCTCTGGATTCTTTTTGCTCCATATATGGTAAAAGTCTTTGCTGCAAAATTTTGAGCATGAGTTCACTTGCATGGGAAATTATTGCAGTGGTCCTGTCGTTATTGCAATCTTTTGTGTTTCCTTTTTGTGTATGGGAATGTATATTAATTGCTTCCAATTTGTGGGCCACTGCTTTGTTTTCCATATTTGTTGGTAGATTTTAGTTAGAACTGGACTTGATTTTTTTCTAGCTGAAACAGGAGCAGTTACATAATTGGGACATCATGGCTTTGCTTGGGAAATCAGGTGTATTCCTTCATTGCTGTAGGTTTGTTTATTCTATTAAGAATGTAGACTTAATTTTCTTCAGCAATAGAACATAGTTTATGTAATTCTGTGCGTACCCACTAAATTGTGTTCTACACTTAATTCAGATAGGTCTGTGGATCTGTAGTTTCCTTCACCAGTGTTTGATAGTAGGTAAAAAAAGCTTTTTTTTTTTTTTGATCTGAGATAATCTAGAAAGTTCAGTTGGTCTAAATCTAGAAATTTTAGTTAAAAAATTGACCCTAAAACCTTGTAATCTGGAAGCAACGACTCCTCTCTACTATCTCATCCATCCAGCCTTTAATGTGAGTACAAACAGTGATGCCTGCTGGGATTTTGTCAGGTTTGTTTGGCATTGTTTTCCTTTGCTTCATCTTTTAGATCCTTTGTTACATGGGTCATATCAAAATCCATAATTTTGGCCCCAAAACATGCCCTCAATGTATACATGAAGTTGACTTATAGTTGAGTATATACCTTAACTGAATCTTTGTTTTTTATTTTATAATGCTGCAATAAAGTGGGAATCTCAAATCCTGTGGTTGAATCCAGCCATTCTGGGGCCCTATCTAGTCCTCTTGGCTTCTCCAGATTTCCACATCCCCTTTTCAGTGATACCATCACTTCTGGTTTCTCAGCTCCTTTTATGTTTTTTAGTACTACTTAAAGAACTTTATTTCTTCCTCGTGGTCTTTGTGAATCACACAAATGGGTTATCTCTGCGCATGCGCAGCTAGCTCAGAAAGTTCTGGTATCACTAAGCAAAACTTCAATTGCAACTTTTTGGCAGTAGCTCCGCCCACCCCTATAAAGGCCCCTGGCGTTCCCACTGTTTCTCAGTTCCTTTCTTCCGCCGCTTCTGCAGCTAGCAAGGAACATAGCTCTTGGGTCGCTCGTACCTCATAGGATTTTTTCGGATTTTTACTCTTGGTTCTGGTTTTGACTACTCTTTGGATTACGGACTCGGCGATTGTCGTACATCAGTTGAATTTTGGACTGTTGACGTCGAGTTTTCCACAGCGATTTGGCTTTGTCTGATGGCCTCCTTTAAGCATTGTACGAGGTGCAACTCCAAAATCCCCATCTCGAACAAACACAACCCTTGTGTTTTGTGTCTTGGGGAGGCTCATAACTCTAAGCCTTGTTCGCTTTGTAAGGGGATGACCACCCAAGCACTTAAAAATAGAGAGCAAAAACTCAAGGCAGCTCTTTGGGAGCAAGCCCTGAGACCTTCTTCAGCTCCTCGCGAGCCTCAACTCTCAAAATATTCTCCACGCGAGCCTCAACTCTCAATTTCTGGCTCTGATTCTCACCGCGAAAAAGGTAAAGACAAGTCCTCCAAGGACAAGAAAACCCCTAAGACCCATAAGGATCATGGGGATAAAGATAGATCTTCACCGAAAAAACATTGGGGTGAAGGCTCCGGTAAGAAATCTTGCAAACGCAAGCATTTGGAGTCATCGATGGGAGCAGGTAAGGGATCTTCTTCTTCAAAAAGAGCCCGTTTGGTTTCCCTGGAAAGATCCCATCGAGAAAAGCCTCATAAGGCTTCATAAGACGACCAACGCTCCGCAACTCCAATTCCTCATCCTCCACCTTGGCATGCCTCATTGTTTGTAGATAGGCCTCTGCCTAGATCTCCTGTGGCATCCTTGGGCTCGAGTGATGTGAGTCGTCGATCCCATTCCCCAACACTGGAGTTGGATGAAGGCAGTCCAGCAACTCCGACACAATTGTCGGTATTGACATCTTCCTTGCCATCTGATGATGTCAGGTCCTTCTCCGACCAAGTTATCCGAATGGCCAACGCCATTAACCTTGAGGTCATCCGGACCAACAATGAGGCCAGGGATGAGGATCCACGGCAAGGTCCAGACCCCGCCAGCAATTGGGTTCCTGCCTTCCGTGGCATATTGCCAAGAAGTCTTGGACTACCCCGGCAACGATACCATCCACCTCCAGGAAACTGGAAAACCTGTACAGGATTTCCCCTAACGCCCCATCATGGCTTTTTGAACACCCGAAGCCTAACTCGGCGATTGTGGAGGGATCCCAGATATCATTCACCTCCTGGGCCTCTTCCTGTCCTGCAGACAGGGAGAGTAAGAAGCTGGATGCCATGGCGAAGAAGCTCTACGCCGCCGCCGTACTGGATCTCAAGATCTCCAGTTATGAAGCGTGCATGGGAGCTTACATTCAGCACCTGGTTGAAAGGCTCGAACCCCTGCTCTCTACTATCCAGGAGGAGGACAAGCCCCTAGCAATGGCCATCCATTCCGAGCTTCATGCATTGGGAGGCCAGCAGATCATCTCAGCCAGACCCTCAACAGACTGCATGGCCAAGATCTTCTCTGGTTTGGTGGCACTCCGCAGACATGCATGGCTCCGCGCCTCGGACCTCAATCTCCAGGCCAAGATGGCTAGTGAGGACATGCTGTTCAATAATTCCGGACTGTTCAACAAAGATACAGACAAGCAGTTGAACTTCAGATACCGGATGAAGATGGCTGCCAAAAAGCATGGCATGTCCTCCCCCACTTTCCGCCCTTCACGCAGGCGATTTGAAGGCCAGCGCCAATGGTACCATCCGTACCAGCAGAAGCCCTACCAACAAGAGGGACAACATCAATCCCTGCCATGCCAGCGGCAACTGTTGCATTCATCTTCTTCCTCCTTGGGACACTGACAGCAGCCTTGCTACTGTCAGGACTCCCATAAGAAGCCTTCTGAGCTTGGAAAAAGGAGGCAATGATGGGGCGTGGCGCACTTTGTTCACCCTCCCTTTGGGGGACAGGCTTGAGGCCTATCTTAACATCTGGGCCTCAATTACCTCGGATTCGTGGGTGCTAGACATAGTCTGCAGGGGTTATATACTCGAATTCGAGGAGCTCCCGACCACCGGAGCTGTCCTGTCCGCCAATACCTCAGGCACCCTGCTCGACGAAGTGCGCTCACTCTTAGAGAAAGGCGCAATTGAGCCTGTAGACCCTTCCCAAGTTCAGTACTGTTTCTTCTCTAGGTACTTTACTGTACTGAAGAAGGACTCGGGCCTTAGGCCTATTTTGGACTTGAGAAAGTTGAATTCTCATTTATGTTATCGTCAGTTCCGTATGGTGACTCTTAATATTTTGCCACTCTTACAGAGAAACCACTGGTTCGTGACCTTGGACCTAAAGGACGCTTATTTCCACATCAGCATACAAAGGGACCACAGGAGGTTCTTGGCCTTTACCATCGGGACCAACATCTTCCAATATCAGGTGCTACCCTTCGGACTTTTGTCACCCAATGGGCCCGTCTACGCTTAAGACCAGTTCAATTCTGGTTCCTGTCCGTGTTCTACCCTGCCACCGACCCACCATTGAAATGGCTCACGGTACCGAAAGCCATTGCAGACTCATTAAAGTGGTGGCTAGATGCAGACAACGTATGTTCCGGAATGCCATTCCTATCCTTGTCACTACAGATCACTCTCACCACGGATGCATCTCTGGACGGCTGGGGGGCCACACTCAGAATTTGACAATCAAGGGAGTATGGTCACCACAAGAGAGGGGCATGCACATTAACGCCCTGGAGATGCTTGCAGTAGAGAAAGCGCTCAGGGCCTTCCAAATTCTGTTGGCTTCAAACACTGTTCTGCTGCTCACAGACACTACGGTAATGTTTTACCTTAACAAACAGGGCGGGACGAGGTCACCAACATTGCTTCAAATAGCTCTCCGAATTTGGGACTGGTGCATCTCCAACAGTGTCATGCTCTAGGTGATCCATCTGCCAGGGGAACAAAACCAACTGGCCGACAGTCTCAGCAGAGCCCCGACGACCTCGCACAAGTGCTGTCTGCACCCGGAAGTGATCTTGGACCTGTTCGCCACGTGGGGCATCCCGGAGATCGACCTGTTTGCTTCTCTGCTCAACTCCCTCTGTACTCTGTTTTGTTCCCAAATTCGGACTCCTCACTCCCTTGGAGATGCCTTCCAGCTCAAGTGGTCAGATCGAAGGTTTTACGCTTTCCCCCGTTCCCTCTTATCACCAGGGTGGTAGCCAAGATGAGGAACGACGGGACAGACGCCATCTTAATAACACCATGGTGGCCCAGGCAACCCTGGTTCGCCCTCCTGCTCCGGTTGGCGAAGGAGGAATATCGCCGTCTCGAGCCTCGACCCGATCTGTTGACTTTGTATGAGGGTCGGGTTCGACACCCGGACTTGCACAACCTCCCCTTGGTAGCATGGAGGATACGCCCTTCATGAATTTACCTGATCAAGTTCTGTCTGTCATTAGGGCTGCTCAAAAGCCCTCAACTAGAAAATCATATGCCTACAAGTGGAATAAGTTTGTTACCTTCCTTGATACCGAAGGTATTACTCCAGCATCGGCATCGATCCCGACAGTCCTCGAATTTTTGATGACACTGGTTGATGCGGGAATTTGCTTGAACTCTGTTAAATGCTACCTATCTGCATCGTGTGCCCACTGCCAGTTCGAGGGCAGAGCCTCTCTGTTCTTAGACCCCTTGGTAAAGAGGTTCTTGAAAGGACTTAATAATTTGCATCCACCTGCGTCGATACTGACGCCAACCTGGAGTTTGGACTTAGTTTTGACATATCTTGTTTCCAAGCCCTTTGAGCCTCTGGCTACAATGGAACTAAGACTTTTATCCTGGAAGACTGCCTTTCTGGTAGCAATCACTTCAGCTCGTCGGACTGGAGAGATTTGCTCTTTGCGGATGGACCCACCATTTCTACGGTTTCATAGGGACAAGGTGGTCCTCCGTACCGACATCACCTTCCTTCCTAAGGTGGTGTCGGCCTTCCATATTAATCAGGACATTATTCTCCCTACCTTGGCCCTGAACCCAACCACTGATGAAGAGTAACGCCTTCATGCTTTGGACGTGAGCAGGGCGCTCGCTTTCTACCTTAATAGAACTTCAGACTCTAGACGCTCAGAGAGACTGTTTGTTTGTTACTATGAGGCTAGAAAAGGACTGCCGGTTTCGGCGCAAAGGTTCTCTAAATGGGTGAAGGCTGCCATTCATCTCTATTACGAACTGGCAGACAGAAACCCTCCTAGCCCGGTGAGGGCACATTCTACAAGGGCAGTAGCTGCGTCCTCTGCATTTTTGGCTGGGGTGCCTTTAGAGGACGTTTGCAGGGCTGTTGTCTGGTCCCAGCCAGTGACTTTTATTAAGCATTATAGACTGGACACAAGGGCCAGGCAGGATGCTCTTTTGGGAGGGCAGTGCTTTTATCTGGTTTGCACTAAATTTTTGCACGATTGTGATGTGTAATTCACTTATGTTTGCATATGTTTACAATTGCTACTTAGGGAATTCTCCTGAAGTTTGAGTACAAAAGAATATTACTTGCACTTGCGGTTTACTTGAATTTATTGCATTTATTGTTGTTAATAAACATTCCATTGTTTATGACATTTGTGTTTGGACACTCCCTCCTCCACTGACCAAAGCTTGTCAGTCTGAATAACCCATTTGTGTGATTCGCAGAGACCACGAAGAAGGAGGACAGGTTGCTCACCTGTAACTGTATTTCTTCGAGTGGTCATCTGCGAATTCACACAAATCCCGCCCATCCTCCCCGCAGTCGTGTCCCGCTGATTATTTATTCCTGCTGTCGCTGTATTGCGGCGTACGTGGAACTGAGAAAGAGCAGGAACACCAGGGGCCTTTATAGGGGCGGGTGGAGCTACCGCCAAAAAGTTGCAATTGAAGTTTTGCCTAGTGATACCAGAACTTTCTGAGCTAGCTGCACATGCGCAGAGATAACCCATTTGTGTGAATTCGCAGATGACCACTCGAAGAAATACAGTTACAAGTGAGCAACCTGTCCATATGTTTTACCTCAATCTGAAAAGACTTAATTAATGGCAGTAAGAACTATAAAATATATTGGTATTTTTGATCTCACACCCTTGTTTTTGCCCACGCTCACCATCAGAATGCAGACCCTTAAAGTGAATTTGACTCACCGGATGAAAGAAGTTCCCATCATTAGACAAAAGTGTATGTTAGCAGTAAAATTCTTTGCTGAGTTTGACAGCTAATTACTTTTTTAAAAAAGTAGACCCATACAAGTTCGTAGTCAACAAAAGAAGGCAGACTCACCAAGGCATTCAGTATCTCCTTTTAAAAGGAAGATCGCTCTTCAGATATAAATACGTCATTAGAAAATTAAGCTTAAGAAGTGAAGTTTGCAGATTTAGGGCCTTTACAGACTGCCAGAAATAATGCAGATTGGGGCCACTTTAACTGCCCTGGCTCAGTGCTAAGGAATCATGGGAACTGTAGTTCATTGTGGCACCAGAGCTCTCTGACAGAGAAGGCTCAATGTCCCAGAAAAAAAAATACAATTCCCATGATTTCCTAGCACTGAGCCAAGACAAAGTGGCTTCAATCTGCATTATTTCTGGCAGTCTGTAAAGGCCCATAGTATCCTTTTAAAGGCACACTTTGGTGATTGAGCTTGCTGTCTCTCTCTCTCTCTCTCTCTCTCCCCCCCCCCCCCCCCCCCGCTTGCACTCGCTTCAAACCAGGATTCCTGCAGTCTACTTGCAAAAAGCAGTCATGTTCTGAAGCCTTTGTGAGCAATCTCCCATTTCTTTTCTTATTTGGAGAGAATTTTACGCCAGCTAAAGCTCACTATTAGCTGGCAGTGTTTCTCGTTAAAGCTTTCTTTGCCACAACTTTCTCTGGGAGACATCAATCCACCATGGTTCCCGGAAGTCCAACCACCCTGTATAAGTTAATATGGATTTCCAGGAGCTGTGAATAAACTGGAATGCTTAGCTTTTTCCCCCCTCTTATCAAGATCTTTTTCATGGCTCTGTTATGTTTGCTTCTAAAGTGGCAATATTATTCACTTCCATTCTCATTTAGCTTAGTTTTCAATTTGACGTATTTATTTATTTATTTATTAAACATATGTCTATTCTTTTCTAGAGAGAAACTGTTGGTTTTCGTGTAATGCTGAGGATCCAGCCATCTCTTATATTCATCATACCACTCCAGATGGAAGAACCAAGCTAGTTGAGATTGTTTCTGACTGCAGTTGGGAAGAGGATCGCAATGAGATCTTGAACATCTTATCACAACACATCAAGAGTAAGATCCCCAAGTCCTTCAAAGTAGGAAATTTCATTATTGAACTAGAATCTGAAAGCAAAACCTGGGATGAGAAAAACCCTCCTGTCTGTTCTTCCCGAGTGAAAATCTCCATGCTGTCCTGTGAAAGCAAGAGTGAAAAGGACCAAATCGCTGTTTTGGAGAGTTCTGAATTATCAGCATGTAAAAAGACAGAAAAAAACAAATCCTTAACTCCTGGCATGTTACGGGAACAGAGAAAGAAAGGTTTGCCTTTCTATGCTGGACTTTCTCCTGCAGGAAAGCTGCTTGCCTACACATGCAAATCTGGTTTGAATCCTTCAAGTTTAATTCAGGTAAGATGCTTTGCTGTTGGTGTAAAGATCTCCCCTTTGTCCTTGAATTTATTTACCCCTGCGCCTGATCTTTAAAATACATACTATTCTCTCCTTGAGTTGGGGAGGAGAGCTAGCATGGGTATTGGTCCCTCCTTTAGGTCTAGGAAAGGTGTTTCATGTTGATACTTCAAAAAGAAGAGTCTCTTCCCTGAGGCCCCAGACAGCTTCATAGCAAGTATGTGAACAATGGCAGGCAGCCATTTATAACAGCTCAGCGCTTTTAAAGAAAATAAAACATGAGACATTTCTCTCCCTAATATGTCTGCCTGATGATTGAGATCTGATGGAGGGATCTTCCTTTGTGTCGTTTCAGTGAGAGTAATATTTAGTGAGGAATGGGATAGGCTGATTCCTCCATGATACCAGATATTGGTGAGATTACACTTACTTCTACAAGGATGAACGAAGCAAGACACCATAGTTACAAGATGCATAGATGACCTTGACATTGGCATCATTACCATATTGCATGTCACTACTTGCATGGCAAAACAAGCATTTGAGCCAAAATAGACCTCTAGCTAAACAGTAGGAACAGGTTTCCTTGGGGGTGCATTAAAATCTCACCAAGCAAGCCCCTGATTCAATACAATTTGTGGGTATTGACACCCAGCTTCTAGAATAGGTTGCCTCTGTCACTGGCACCGCAGATACAGGTTCAGACTCTAATTTGGTAACTTTCCTATTTCTAAATCTCCTCTACTTGCTCTTGGCCCACTGGATCTGTCCTCACCAATGGTCAGTATCAAAACATTCATCGGCCAGATGTGCAAATGGCAAAATCCCTTGGTTTGTCTGTGATTCAACCTCATTCTCAGATAGATTATCCCGTTTTCCATCAGGTTCAATCTCAGGCCACCATTCTTGTTGCTCTGCCTTACCTACCCCAGTCCTCTTTGCAGGACTGAAGCCCTGATTCAGCAGGTACTGCTCTGTACACTTGCACTTTTGCTGGACATAAACAAGGGTCCGTTACCTGCATTACCTCCTCGGCCTCAGAGGGAGAGAGGCAGGCTAGCTCCATCGGGCCTTGACTAAAGAGCCCTCCCTTGTCCATCTGCCATGGTCCAGGCCTCAAAGGGATGGAAGGACTACTGGACCCGATTCCCTTCCCCACTGCCATTCCCTTCTCCTTTTGTGTCATGTCCTTTTAAGATTGTAAGCTCAGGGCAGGGAACTGTCTAATTAACCTTTTGTAAGCCACTCTGGGGACTGAAGAGCAGGGTATAAATACTCCAAATAAATAAATACCTTGACAAAAATAGAGAATCTCTACAGAGTGGCTGGAGCAACATCAAAAGCCAAATTCCATAATCATTGATGTTGCTTAGTCTAGGGCCTCTCAACAGCTCCATTCCACATCTGCCGAGAAGGGAAGAAACTCAGTTTAATTGGCAGGAAATTCTACTGTTCCTCTGCCTTGCTCTGTAAGATTTCTAATTATTTAGCCTCCATGGGTGCTTATCATCAATTGTGAGAAAAACTTCCTTCACCCTTGACAAGTTGAATGATGAAGACAGGAGAGTGGTATCTATGATTTGTTTTGTGGTGCACCAGCTGGTTGACCAGCAAGTCATTACTTCCAGGCATATTGCTGATTGTGGTGGCAAGGTGATGGTTTGTCCAGTGGCTCTTCGTAGACGTATGTGGCTCCACTCCTCTGGGCTGCCTGAGCAGGTTCTGTCAGTGACTGAGGATCTGTCGTATAATCATAGAGTTGGAAGAGACCAGAAGGGCCATCCGATCCAACCCTCTACCATGCAGGAACTCAAAACCAAAGCATCACTGACAGATGGCCATCTAGCCTCTGTTTAAAGACCTCCAAAGAAGGAAACTCCAGGATGAAGAGGAGCCATTGCTGAGCACTCTTTGGGTTCAGTCAGTCAACCAATCACTAATCCACCTAACAGTTGTATTGTCTAGCCCATTTTATTATCTTATTTGCAAGAATATCATGGGGGAACTTGTCAAAAGCCTTTCTGAAATCAAGATATGCTATATCTACCACATTCCCTTCATCTGCCAAGCTGGTAATTTTATTTAAAAAAAGATCAGATTAGTCTAGCATGACTTGTTTTTGAGAAACCCATGTTGACTTTTTGCAATTATGGCATTCTTTCTAAATGATTGTGTGCCCTTCAGCACAAAAATATTTTCTATGTAGCAGCACACTCAAAAGATAATAGTCAAGCAATGTCAAGCCGACTTCCTGACCCAGACACTCAGAGCATGCCACCAGCAGAGGTTCTAAGGAGAGAAAAACCTTCGTAACTGTCATTCTATGTTGAGAACTGGTCCAGATATTGGTAAATGCCCTGATGGAGGCCCTCTTCACTTGCTAGGCAATGATCTGTCCTGGCTCGGGACTGATAGACAAAAATGGGGGCACCTGCCAGGCAGCAATCTGTCCTTGCCCCTCCCCCCGTCCCCCCAGTTCAAATCCAGGGCAGATACATTGTTAACACACAGGAAACACCAGAATTTCCTGGAAACTTTGGAGAAAAAAATGTGAGTTCTAAAAATTCATTTTAGGGCATTATATTCTACGTTTTCTTCTGCTACGGCTGTGCATCATGTGTCCTGATTGTGCCAGATTTGGAGATAGGTGGGGTGTAAGTTTTTTCTCTTATGTAGATAAGCCCCTTCTGTCCCAATTATGCAAGAATTTCCATTTTCCCTTTCTAGGTTAATGTGAAATCCAATAAAGCAGCTGTCAAGGCCTTCAAAGCATGATTTCAAACAGAAATGGGTTTGCTAGCCTGAATATAATATTTGGCTAGCACAAACCATATAGTTTCCCAAATGAAATAATTAAACTAGGAAAAGAAGGAAAATGTGTATGTGTCCACAGCATAATTACAGACTATCATATGGATACCAGAAGAGTGCTTGTAGCATTTATATTGTGCAGTTTAGCTGGTACCCAATAAAAAGTATCACTGTTTTGTGGATTTGGGGTGTTATTGTAGTTTGCTATATTGGCAACATGGCTAGCCCTGGATACGTTTTCTGGATGTGACGATACCACATTTTAGCCGCAACAGGAGAAACCTAAAGAGATAGCCATTGGACTAGGACTTTACTATTGAGGTTTTTAATAACACCTAAGTTACTGTGATGCAAAAGCATGGAAATTCATGGTTTTCTTCCTAACAAAGGGGCTTGTAGCCTCACAAAGGATTTGAGACAAACTGGATCTCAAAGGCAGTAGCTTTTTGATATGCTTATTTCCTGGACATTAAGCATCTCCCAGTACCTCCACATGGCCAGAAAGAGGAGAGGCCTATCTACATGAATACCTTTCCATACCATCTGAACTGAGGACAGTAACCTCACATCTTGACAAAATGCTGGCCTATGACTAACATTGGCACCTTTTTTCTTCTCCTTAATACCTTTTCCTGATGAAAAAGCCAGTGGCGCTTCGAAAGTTTGCAACATGTATATTGTGCATGTTGGTTGGCCCTGTGAACGTATCACTGTTTTGTGATTTTTGGATGCTGTATGTCTAACGCGGCTACCCCTGGATATGTTTTTTAGGCTTTGTGATTATGAGTTATGTTAGTTATCTGTCAGAGCAAACATGAAAATGTTTAGCCTTTGGTCCTTCCTTTTTTACTGTAATGGATGGATAGAAAAGCAGAATAGTGTCAGAGAAAAGGCAATAACAATAAATGAAAAGGCAACTTCCAAATGTATTCTGTGGTTTATGCTAGTTGATTTGTATGAGATTTCATACATGTTCCAGGCTGTTATTCTGACAGGGAGGTGATGTGGAAAGTCCCCACTCCCATTAATATGTACAACTTCAAGATTTTAGGAAACATTCCTAAGCATTAGATTAGGCTACATGTTACATGAACAAAATGCATGTATAGTGGGTCCCCGTTATCCACTGGGGTTTGGTTCCAGGGCCCCCCATGCATAATAATTAGTGGATGCTCAAGTCCCATTAAATACAGTGGCACAGTAAAATGGGGTCTCGTATATAAAATGGAAATCAGGGTTTGCTATTTGGAATTCATACTTTTTAAAAATATTTTCAAGCTGTGGATGCTTGAATCTGTTAATAAAAAAATCCATGGATAAGGAGGGACATCTGTAATTTGAAAGTGTGCATGCAATAGTTAGAGAGTTGGCCTTGGCCTGGTTCTTTATAATCTCCTGAACATTTGTGTTACTTTCTGATTTAACTTATCCTGTCATTAGCTTGGTTGTGTCCTAAAACTAGGAGAGGCTTCTTCTAAAGAGATAAGTCTTAAAACTTTATTAACATACTACCTGCCCTTTGAGCCAATGGGACTTGAATACTCTCTGTACATGAACAACAAAATTAATTCAGATTGAGTGCCTTACATTCCTTTTTTTAAAGCCTAAAACTGAATAAAATACAAATTTGCTTTGCTGTATCAAGAATAATGTCTCTAATTCTTTGATTCCTAAGAATCTTAAAAACTTTTCCCTCAAGAAGCAAATCCGCACTGTTGCCTGGCAAACTACCATATATGCTTGTGTACAAGTCGACCTCACGTATAAGACGAGGGAAGGTTTCAGGGTCAAAAACATGGATTTTGATATGATCCGTAGATAAGTCGAGGGTAAAACTTAGGGGCTTTAACAAAGGATAGAGAGGGGGAAACACAACTCCTATCCATCCTTCTACTTCTCTGGACCTCTCCTGACCACCTAACACCACTTCCTTGCTGCTGGAGGAGTGGTTTTAACATTGGGATAGGGAGGAAAGGAATTGGATTTAAAAGGGATGTTTATTTGATGGGAAGAGAAGGCTTGTAAATCGGACTGAGAAGAGAAAGAAGTGGTGTTAACTGGGGTATTTCTTTGATGGGAAGAAAAGGCTTGCAAATCAGACTGGGAAGAGAAGTGGTGTTAAATGAGATGTTTCTTTGATGGGAAGAGAAGGCTTGCAAATCGGATTGGGAAGGGAAAGAAGTGGTGTTATACGGGGTGTTTCTTTGATGGGAAGAGAAGGCTTTCAAATCAGATTGGAAGGGAAGGAAGTGGTGCTAACTGGAGTATTCATGGAATGGCCGCAGGAGCAATCTGTCACACTGCTGTGTTATATATTATATCTGCAGAACTGCAAAGTCATTATGTGAGTGTGTATGTGTGACATAGGCCAGGACATCTGCTGAACATGTGCTTAAAGGAGCCAGGCTGAAAATGTATATTGGGACAGCACCTGGACTGTAAGTGTAATGTGTATGATGTAATGCCTGAAGGAAGGTTGCATCAGCCAAAGGTATAAGAGGCACAGCTCAATATGAGCATATGTGGGTCATAAGAGTTGTGGGTTATTGGAGTTGTCCGTTGGTCAATAGTATGTGCTAATGAGTATTGGAGAATTCCTGTATTGCTTTATTGCTGAGAGCTGGAGACGGAGAAAGTCTGTCTATGCTTTCATCCAAGAGCTCTGAATCTACTGGATATAGCTATATATCTCCTATGTAAATAAACCCTTCAACTGTAGCAGCCCGGTTTCATTGCTTTTGTTTGAGAGTATCTCAGGGTCTCTGCCGAGATACTGAAGTTCATTCATGCTGCGCCTCAACATGACACAGTCCATGACTAATTGGTTGTTCCTGTGTGCCAACCGCGTCTGGAGGAGCTTCTGTTCTTTTTCAGTTACAACTGTTGAACTCCTGCCCTCCTCTGTCAGTTTTTTATTATCCTGCTTACTGACTAGACATGTTTACCTCCTCAGCAAAACAACTTAATTAGTTTAGTTAAACACAGTACTAGAAGCAAAATGAATAAGGCAAGAGAGGATGATAAAAAAAGATTGAGAAAGCAAGGAAAAGGAGATGCAAAATAAAACTACCACTCAAAAGATGGAGAGAACTGCTTACTGCACAAGGATCAATCAAAAAAGCCTCCCAGATGGCCACTAATCTGCGAGCCTCTTGAGGATGGGGAAAAAGATGCTTTAAAAATCATTTTTCTCAATACTAGTGAAAGCAAAACTGAGAATTTCAATCTGCTAGCAAGCTAGAGAGCTGCTACGGAAAAACATAAGAAAACATTACTTAAGAAGTCATCTGATTCCGAATCAAGAAAGAAGAAAAAAGATCAGGTAAGCTTGAAGCAGCTTTTGATAAATCAACTAAACCTGCCATGAAAAAAGGGAACAATGGAGCCCAAACTCTCAACAGCCGGTTGCAGTTGTTATCTTACTGACCAGGATTCCATGAAAAGGTAGTGCCTCAGAATAAAGCGCCGACTCCCGCACTTGTGCAATAGAAAGACCTCTTTGGGGAACAGCCTCGGAATGGCCAGCTACCTCAAGAGCGAGATCAATGTCTCCAACAATGCAGGGAGAAGTGTCTGACAGAGAGAATTGGGCAAGTCCACATCGGTAGTAAGTGGTGCCTAAATTAATAAAAAACAACAATTTTTTGACTTAAGAAAATTATATTATGACATGCCACAGTTGACAAGACATGATATAGAGAGGGATGACACCAATGATATACTTAAGGAAAGTGTAAAACAATGTGAATCCACTTAAGATGTAGGATTAACAAATACTATAAGGGAAGTTATTGCCAAAGAACTATGTTCAGTACTCTCTGATCAGCTGAATTTAGAGAATATCTCACATGCACGTAGATCATTACCTCAACAGAATAAGCAAAAATATACAAATTCCCAAATTGATGTAAAGGAACAATTGTGGCACAACTTAAAATTTTTCATGCAGACTCAGGCACAGGATCGGAATATGTATGAGAAGATATTACATACAAAAAGAAAATTAGCTGAAGATAATGAGGATTTGCAAATTGGACTGAGAAGGGAAAGAAGTGGTGTTAAATGGGGTATTTCTTTGATGGGAAGAGAAGGCTTGCAAATCAGCTTAGGAACCTCTTACACAGAGAGAGAGAGGGAAAAAAAACACCTGCCTCAAGGCACAGAGAGGGGTATCAGGCTTGCTTCAGGACCTTTCTAAGCAGTATTAGTGTATTGACCCATATATAAGTCGAGCTAGGATTTTAGAACATTTTTTTGGAACATTTTTTTTTTTTAAACTTCTGGTTGAGTATATATGGTAGCTTTGAAACCAAAGACAATTTCAAAGTTAAATTGGGGCATAAGGTTTATTCAAAGAAAAAAAAGTGAAACATTTGGGTAAAACTAACTGTTGTGTAAATCTTATCAGCACTTTGAATCCCAGACATCATCAAAAAGGCAGAATTGCCAAGTAACAGCATTTTTATCGTTTTTATTTCAGGTTAATGGTAAGAACTACCCACAGGCCAAACTGCTTTTGGGACAGATAGGAGCATTGCATCCAGCTAGTCGACTTGCTGCTTATCTCACAGGCAGGTTGCGCCCAGCAATGCTTGATCTCTCAACAATCAGTACAGTAATATCCAAGGTGGCTTCCAGTGCGAAGGTTGTTACTTCTGAGTCACAGTCAGCTGAGACGCCTGCATCAGAAACTTCAAAAACAGTATTTTTAGATAAAACTACATTGAATTCTACATTAACACCACCAAATGCTCATGCCTCAGCAAAGAGACAAATAGGTAGGTTGTAACCTTGTGTGTGTTATGTGCCCTCAGGTTGACTTAATTGCAACCCCATGAATAAGAGTATTCCTTTTTATGCAAAGAATATTAAGAAGTGTTTTTGACCCTTTCCTCCTCTGAAATGTAGCCTACATCACCTGGTATTAGTTAGCTGCCTCCCATCCAAGTACCAACCAGGTCTGCCCCTGCTTAACTGTGTTATAAGTATAGATGATATAGAAAGTGGATTGTATGTGTTTGTTTCTATCTTGAATTTAAATGTAATGGAAAACCAGGGTGGAGAACTTAACAGGAGTCCAGATTTCCCCAGCCCTTCACATGGACCAGATAATATCACAGGCTGGGCCTCAACCCCTGATGTTAGGTTTGTGGCCAGTGCTGGACTGAAATCTTCCAACCAATGTCTTTGCTAGGGGGGTGTCTTCACTTCCTCACAGGCTTTTGCTACATGGATAAGCCTGCCTCTTGAGCAGCTCAGCCTACATGCATATTTTTTGATATGATTAGTGGCACCATACAAGCCAATATTTTCTCTGGCAGCACTCCATAAATAGAATCCTCTAACCCTAGCAGCTTAGACCATCTTTACTTGTGTTCTATGGATGCTGTTACTGTAAGGTTTTAAATTTCACTGCTCTTTTTGAGAGGAGAAATAGTATAGTAATCATTAACTATTGCTTTTTGGATTCTGTATTTCTGCTTGCTCAGTTCAATTTGTTCAGACAGAGAAAGTTGGAGATGCTTCAAGAAGGGTCCTTCACATTTCACCTAATTCATTTGTCTTTCACCTACCAATTTTTCGCTTAGTAGAGAGTAATACCATAAAAGGAGTTAGGAAGTTGGTGCATGATCTGTAGTATATAGCTAATCAGAATCTGCATGATCAGCTCGTGGACAGAACATGCAACCAATCAGATGCTGACACAGTAGATGCTTGTAACCAATCAGTTTGAACCTGCGATAAGTAATTTTCTTAAAAACTCTGGAGAACAATAGCTGGGTGCGGTGGCTCTTTGAGTGCTATCTTGGCATGCTGCCGCCCTGGCCAGAAAATAAAGGAAGTGCTTGCTGGGATCCATTATTCGGTCTCTCTCGTCTTCATTTTTGGGGATTAACTCTGCAACATTTTAAGTTATTGATTGATTGGTTTTCTTTTTTCTATATGCAGTTTGTAATTATTGTATCCATGTATTTTTTATTTTATTGATATTTTAATTCTGATTACAGGTTGGAGTCTATTAGTTCTGAGTAGCTCTGAAATGAGAGGAAACATGCAGTGTTTTTTAAAAATAAAGTGATATGCTGCCTTCTTTTATCAGATGTTTTCATACAGTTTTAAGAATGGCATTTTGAAACTCCTACTCTGGGTAACTGTAGGCACATAATGTACAGAATCTCATTGATCGGAGAAAAATATTGAAATAAATAGCTTTCATACTGCTATATTCTTTTATTTGCATAGGAAAGCATTGGATTATTTTTACCTGGCATGAGTGAGTCCACCAACCTGGAGGGTGGCTTGGAGAATGGATGCTATAGGCTCCATGGCTTTTAAGTCAGTCCTTACATCACTAGGACAGCCTTCTCCCATAATGTAGGGTTTTTTTAAATTGTTGAATATGCTTTTAGACTCTTTAATATTTTCTTAATGTTTTAAATCTTCAAATTACTCTCAATTTTTTTGAAACCGATTTTCTCCAATGATGCCTTACAATCTTGTGATAGAATGGGATTTATATGTTCCACTCTTATCATATTAACTTTTGTGGAAGATAAAAGAGAAGAATTCTATTAAAATTCCTTACTTTGAAATTCCTCCTTTTTAGCTATCCGCCCATTACTGGATGGTGTCACCTCTCAGTTGGTTGTGAGTGCCGTTGGAGCTCTGCAACAGAAGATTCCTGGAATTAGAACACCCCAACCTCTGACAGGACCACAGAAATTTAATATCAGATCTACACCACTTTCTTCTGGAACCACTACAGTTCCTGCTGTTGCTACCACCACTATTACTGTGGCATCACTTCCTGTAACTACTAGCCCTTCACAGTGTAACAAAGCCATCAGTTCTCCTGGTATTGCTATGGCAGATGCTACTGAGACACCAGAAAATAGTATTGTGTCAGCTGCAACATCTGCAGTCACTGTTAAAATAACAAAATCAACTGGAATAATTACACCAGTTGCAACTATTGCTTTTACCAAGTCTGCAATAACCACACCAGCTCCAATGTTAACAGCATCTTTATCTACAGTTTCACTCACAACTGCATCAATAGCCACAGTGACAACACCAACGTCACCAATTGGCTCTGTTGGTTCTGGACCATCGGGAATTCACAAAAGTCCATTATCTAATCAGAAGCAAGGTATGATGTCAACTGCTTGCCAGTATTTGCAAGAAACACCTGGTTAAATCTGCTCTATGCATGGAGTGCTTAACAGGCGTAAATAAACAATTAGGATGAATTCCTAGGATACCTAGTGTTCTGGACCAAAAGAGAGGTGATGTTACTCATGCAGTTAGAGCTTTTTTTGGCTTTTTGAAATAGCAAATGGGTTTGTTGGGGAGGAGAAACTAAATTGGGCCAGCCACCCCACTATGCAGAATGAGATGGCTTGCAGCAGACTGTTAAGGCCAGCAATAGTATATATCTTTCCCTTACTGTAACACCAGAGCTTTGGTGGCTCTCCAGATGTTTCAAATGCCCACAGCCAGCTTTTCAAAGAAAACTGGCTAGAGTTGAGCCCCATAGAGAGCTCCTGTAGTGTGTGAACTAAAATCGAGCAGAGTCACCACTCCACTGACGTGGGAGCCACCCATTGTCTCTGACACCAAAAACTGTGAAGGATTTCTTCACAGTTCATATTACTCCCATCTTGAAATCATTGCACTGGCTGCCAATTAGTTTCCGGACACAGTATAAGGTGTTGGTATTGACCTTTAAAGCCCTACATGTCCTGGGCCCATCTTACCTAGGGAATCACCTATCTCCATATAATCCGCCCCGCGCTCTTAGGTCCTCTGGGAGGAAGTTGCTTCAACCAATAAGAACTAGGCTGGTGATGACCTCCCGGAGGACCTTTTCAGCCATGGCCCCCAGATTATGGAATGCTCTGCCGGAAGAGATCTGCCAAATAACCAATTTAGATGGCTTTAAAAGAGCCACCAAGACAGATCTCTTCCGGCAGGCATTCCCGGAATGACACATTCTCCCTCCCACCACTAGACAGCTCCTCTTGAGATGGCTACAGCGCCACTGTTCATTTATGTAGATGTTAATGTTTTACTTATGAGATTTTAATTTGTATGATGATTTAATATATTTTTAGGGGGCGGTATTTGTTGTTGATTATATGGGTGTATTTTTTAACTGTAAGCCGCCTTGACAGCCTTGGCTAAAGGTGGGGGTATAAATAAAGTTTTATTATTTATTATTATTACCAGACAAAGTCATTTCATCCTATTAGCTCTCAGGAAAGCAGTACCAGCTGTTTTAGCTGGCTGACATTACCCTTCCCAGAGTTGTCCCGCCCTTGATCTCAAGCTCAAGACAGAACAGAGAGTAGATCACAGTAATGAGGAGGGACCACTGCAATGATAAGAGGTATGATGGGACTTTGTCTACCTCATGAGATAGTAGAATTTAAGCCACTGCTGTCAGGAATGGAAATAGTAGCCCTTTGGCCTGCTGCATTTCCAGTCTGAATAAGGACAGGGTGGGAGTGAAGCCACACTTCCACCAACATTGGGGAAGGTGTGAGTTTGGCCATCAGGCTGTGGAAAAGCAGGCCTAGGATTATGTAGTGGAAGGTGAAGATCATTGATTCCTCCAGTTCTCTTGAATTCCTTGGCTTTAAGAGTTATATTCAAAGGCATCTATCTGTTTTAAAGGCCTACACATCCCCATTTTGAACTAGTGGTACAATGGGCCTTTCTTCTAAGCTTCCTGTTTCAAACCTTGCAGCAGCTGATAACAAACTATTTGTTTCAAGTGGGGTTTTAACAACTAAGATTGCTAGATGCAGAATGATGAATAGACATTTGGTTACTTCTATTCAGCTACTCCAAAATTAAACTTGCAGAGGCAACCATTACTAGATCTCTCTCAGATAATCTATTTGTCTTAACCACTTGATTTCCAAGGCAGAAAAGAGATGGGGAACAATTATTACCTGTGTTAATTCGGTGTAAGATTCTACTTCTGTGACATTAACAGTGAATCCTATATCCCATAATGTTTAAAGGGGCTTACCTCCATGGAAATAGGTATAGGATTGCAGCCTACTTGTCTTTTTTTTAAAAAAAAATTATTAATAAAATATTCAGAAATACAACATGAAGTTCACAAGACAGAAAACCCACACAAAATACCCACCACCCTATACTAGATATATCAATACACATATAGGTATAAAAAAGACAAAATGACCCTACTCTCCATTAGTTCTTCACATACTGCATTCCTATGTAATATCTACTCCATTATCTTTATTCTCTTTATAATATCCTGTATCTTATATATAAATATGCAATGATTAAGTACTAAGTTTTGTTCAGATGTTATATTACACACCCACCTGTATCTTATATATAAATATACAATGATTAAGTACTAAGTTTTGTTCAGATGGTATATTACACACACACACACACTACAATGAATTTGTATTTCCTGATATACCAACTCTTTTATTTTTAGCCAACTATTCCAGCATTTTTACTAAATTATAATACCTCATTAAACGTTTATACTTAAGCTTTCACACTTTTTGGTATTTTATTTTAATTACTTCCCCCTCCTTTACTACTAAGATAATCTATAACCTTTCCCCAATCATCTAAATATTTATTTGGACTTTCATAATTAAGACCGCTTGTTAATTTATCCAATTAATTCCAATATCTTAAATTCCCATTCTCCTATCTCTAGAATGTTCTCTTTTTTCCAATACTTAGCAAAAACCATTCTAGCTGCTGTAATATTTTTCCATTCTTTTTTTCATTTTGTTCATCAATCATATTTAACAAAAAAAACCCTCTGGCTTGTTCATTAGCAAAGCAAAGCAGCTTCATTTATATACCGCTTCATATCACGCTGTGGGATGTCTAAGCGGTTTACAACTGTGAGCTGATATACTATTAATTGTAGTACGTATTTTTTCCAGTATTCTTTTGTTTTATCACAAGTCCACCATAAATGATATAAAGTACCTTTTTCTTTTTGGCACTTCTAGCATCTACTGTTACTAACATTACCATAAATCTTATTTATTTTTTCAGGTGTCCGGTACCACTGATAAAATGTCTTATAATAGTTTTCTCTTAGAGTCTGACTTTTGGTATAGCTTAGTCTTTTTATCCATGTTCTTTCCCATTGTTCTATATCTAAATTATAGTTGAATTTTTTTTTGCCCATTTCAACATATTCTCCTTTATAATCTCATCTTCAGTGTAAATTTTATAGGTATTTATATACCTTAGAAAGTAGTTTCTCCTCACTTTTCAGCAATATATTTACCAATTCCAAATTCTTATCTTCTAGTTCCTCTTTTTTGTCTAATTTTAATCTTTCTTTAAGTTGTAAATATTGAAACCATTTATTTACTGTTCCTTCTTTTTCCAGTTCTTTTCTTGGCCGTATATAAAATTCAGTCCCTTGTTTACTTACAATATCTGCATATCTAATCCATCTTGTTTTCATATGGGTCTTTTTAAAATAATGCTTCTTCAGGTGATATCCAAAGAGGTATTTTAGGACATATATGCTACTTATATTTCAACCATACTTTTAACAAAGGATTTCATATAAAATGATTATAGAAATCTTTATTGAACTTATCCTTATAAAATAAGTAATGCCAGCCATACCTCAGATTTGTCCCTTCTAATTTTAAGATCAACATTTTCCAAAGTCATCCGATCTTTAATCCATATTAAGCAACTAGCTTCATAATAAATTAGAAGATTTGGAAGTGCTAGTCCTTCCCTCTCTTTCGCATCCTGTAAATATTTTAACCATATTCTAGGTCTTTTTTTTTTATCCCAAATATACAAGTTTATTTCTTTCTGCCATTCCTTAAAAGGTTCCTTGTTTTTCATTATTGGTAAATGTTGGAATAAAAATAGCAGTTTTGATAGTCCAGACATCTTTATTGATGCAGTTCTACTTATTAAAGAATTTTTTAATTCTTTCCAGTTTTCCAGATCTTTTTAAATTTGTGTCCAAGTTTTCTTATAATTGTTTCCAAAAAGGTCAGAGTTTTTGTTCGTCAATATAATTCCTAAGTACTTTTTGACATATACTAAATCCTGAGCTTTCACTTAATAGTTGTTTTTCTAAATAGTTCATGTTTTTGTCAATATTTTTGTTTTATTTATTAATTTTCAGACCTGTAGTTTTCTCAAATTCTGCTAGTTCTTTTAATAATACATTTATATTATTTTGTGGGTCACCCAGCAAAATAACCAAGTCATCAGCAAATGCTCGAAATTTAAAATCTGCTCCTTTGATTCTCACTCCTTTTATCTCTTTATTTTTCCTGATGTTATTTAACAATATCTCCAAAAGTACTAAAAATAGCAGTGGAGATAAGGGACAGCCTTGTCATGTTCCCTTTCCTATTCTTATTTGTTTTGATCTTTCTCCATTTATAATTAGATTAGCACTTTGATTTAAGTATATACCTTGAACCCATTCTTTATATCATATTCATTCTTTTAAAGATTTCCCACAACATATTCCAATGAATATTATCAAATGCTTTCTTGAAATCAATAAATATGAAAGCTAGTTTGTTTTTTTTGTGAACCTCATGGTGTTCTGTATTATCTAGGATACATCTTATATTATCTTTTAGTTGTCTGTTTGGGAGGAACCCCCTTTGATCTTCATGTATCCATCTGTTCAGTATTTTTTCATTCTATTTGCTATTATATAATTGTTGTTTAAAAATGATATCGGCCTGTAATTTTCTGTCAGTATTTGGTCCGTTCCTTCTTGCTTAATCATTGTAATATTAGATTCTTACCATGAGTGCGGTATATTTTTTTTTATTGTTCATTAAGTTTGTTAATGGGCCTATTAATATGTCTTGTAAGGTCTTATAGAAAATTCGGTCAGGCCATCAGGTCCTGGGGCCTTTCCCAATTTATTTCTTTTAATTGCTTCTAAGACTTCATTTGGTGTTATTGGTTCATTCAATCATTCCCTTTGTTGTTTCTTTATTTTTGAGATCTCACAGTTTTGTAAATATTTCTTAATTTTCACTTCAATCTTTTTCTTCTTTAAACAATTTTTGATAGTATTTCTCAATTTTTTTTTATTTCTCCTTGTTCTGTGTAGGTTTGTTTCCTTCTTTTATTTCTGTTATTAGTGTACTTTCCCTTTCTTTTTTCGTTTTTCTTGCCAGCCATTTACCTGGTTTATTAGCATTCTGGAACTAATTATGTTTAATAAACTTTAGCTTTTTTCTATATCTTCTATCAAATTTTGGTATACTTGTTTTCTCAATCCCTCCACGAATTTTTTTTTATCTTTGGGGGTTTTCTGTAATTCTTGTTCTTGTTTTCTAATTTCATCATTGATTTTTAGCAATCTCTCCTCTCTTTGTTTTTTTTTAATATATGTTTTGTTGTATTTAAAAAACCCCTCATAACTGCTTTAGAAGCATCCCAAACAATCATCTTGCTTGTCCCCTGATCTGTATTTTCTTTGAAATATCTTCCTAAAGTATATTTTGCTTTTTTAATTATATCTGTATTTTTAAGTAAATTTTCATTTATTTTCCAAGTGAAATTTTTTGGTCTGTCTTTTAAGGTATGGTCTGTTATAGCTTTCCCAATATTATCTACTTTAACTATTCTATTATACAACAATTTGGTTATAAAAAAAATGTCTAACCTTGAGTAGGTTTGATGGCAATCCGGAAAAAAAATATCTATCTCCATGCTTCATTCTCCAAATATCCACAAGGGATAGATTTTCCACTATCTTGAAAAATGTATCAGGTAATTTCCCATTATTTCCTTTCTTATTTTTTATTTTAGTTCTATCTATGTTAGGATCTACAGCGCCATTATAATTGCCCATTATGATTGTATTATCATAGTCATAATTTTTCCATAGATTTTGAAAAAAACCTGTTTTTCTTTTCTTGGGGAGCATATATTCCTACTACCAATTTTTTCTCCCTTGATTCATTATTTCAACGCCAATAAAGATTTCTTTACTTTTCAATCATATTATTTATATATATATCACTATTCCTTTCTTTTTATCAGATGCAGAAATGTAACTTTCCCCCATTTTTGTATTCTTTAATAGTCTGATATCTTTTTTTAATGTGTGTTTCCTGTAGGTAAATTATTTATCATTTAAATTTTCCCAAGTAATGATATACTTTCCTTCTTTTCTGAGGTCCATTCAAACCATTCACATTCCAGGATAATATTGTTAAATTATTTTGTTTATTCATTTCTTAAATGGTTATTTTTTCTTTAATCCCTGGACTTTCCACCCCTTCTCTTTCTCTTCTCCTTCTTATATATCTTCTTCTTCCTGTCCTGAATTTCCCTCTTCCTCCTTTCTTCCATCGCTTGTCAGTATGGTGGATGATGTGTGTTGCAATGGTGTTTACCATTCAGCAGAGTTGACAGGAAAAGCTGGCTCTTCTCCTGCACGCCCTCCAGACTTTTCTTCCATCTGGAAACTTGTTGAAGTACCTGCCTCAGCTCTCCAGCTGTTCAGCAGCCAGAAATCACGTTTCATCACGCACCCCAGATCTATACGATAAAGGGTTTCGCACCTGTCTAGGAGCTGGGCTTGTGGCTTTAACGTCTATTCCAGCTCCTGTGTTTTAAACCACTCAGACAAGTCAACACCATATTGATCCTTATATATATCATCGCTTAGCAGTTCTCACCGTTCCTGCCAAGTCATATTTTCCTTGATACAACTTCTCCAGGACATCACTGGATGAGATAACATTCCCACAGGGATCTCTTTATACGTACAGTATAAAATCCCTTTACTTGTATAATGCTATGACTAATCTTCTAGTCATCACACCAACTACTATTGTTTTTATCTGGGACTTTCACCAACAACTACATGTTTCAGGCTGATAGCCTGAAACATTAACTTACACACAGCATATCTTGTGGGTCATAACAATTGGATATCATGTTATTTTCACTCTCACTGTTGTTAGTGTCTTTGCTGTGACTAGATGAGGTTCTATTCCTCCTCTTTGATGTCCACCAATATTCCGGAAGCTGTTATTCAAGCTTCCCCAGTTCGATACCATCAGGCTCTCCCTGTATAATACGATATCCAGATATCCTACTGCCCACTTTGTAGTGCAGTCACTTGTTTTCTGCCATTTTTGCTGGTATTGCCCAACCATCTCAATGCTGGACACAGATGGCTTATTTCACATTTATGTGAATGCTTAGCCCTAGATTGTTTAGCACTCTAGGCGTTATCTGTTGATGCCATAATCTTCAAATGATAGCTTAGAGGCTTATCAGGTCACTGCCCTTTTTCATCTTGAAAGATTCCCTTTGACACATCTTTAAATTTCAGGGTTTCCCAAACCCTCTTTTTCCTGTTTACCAATGTCATGTCCTGGGCAGCCTCGCATTGTTGCAAGTCTCTTGCCCTTCGCATTGGTTTCCATTCATCTCCTGGATCAGACAGAGTCTGTATACCTTCCTTCTTGTTGCACTTGTCCACTTACAGTAGTGAACTTCTTTCACTACCTACTGGATAGCTTTGGCATAATTTCCATTGCTAACAAACCTGTGCTGTCTAGGTCAGAGATTCTCCCTTGACCTTAGCCATACATCTGCCTTGTTATTACAGACCATCTAGGTCTATCAACAGACTGTGCAATGTATGGGTTAGCTGGCAAGCCTATTTTCCCTGCCACTGGACATGTCTTACCTGCATTGGTGGCTGCTTCCATTATGTCTCATTATTGCAATTTCAACTTGTCTCATAGAGTCATGATTTTAGCGGGACTGTTCGTCCCTATATTTACATGTCTAGGGCTCAGATTCACAAATGGTTATTGCGTTTTGAGACAATGTGCCACTTTATGTGGCATGGCACTCCCTCCTCCATTGACTTTAGCTTGCTAGTCTGATTAACCCATTTGTATGATTCGCAGAGACCACAAAGAAGAAGGACAGGTTGCTTACCTGTAACAGTATTTCTTTGAGTGGTCATCTGCGAATTCACACAAATCCTGCCCATCCTCCCCTCAAGTCGTACCCTGCATCTTCTTCAGTCCTGGGCTGCTTCTTTGGCGTCCATGGAACTGAGGGTTTAGGCGGGAAACCGGCCAATAAGGCACTTGGAGAGTGGGCGGGGCTACCGCCAAAACGCTTCTAAAAGCTCTAAGAAGGTTTCGAAGTTTGCTGCGCAGGCGCATAATAACCCATTTGTGTGACTTCGCAGATGACCACTCGAAGAAATACTGTTACAGGTAAGCAACCTGTCCATATATTCCATATATATAGATACCACCAAAATAATCTAATTAGGGAAGTATTTTATCTGTTTATCTGTTCATCCATTTCATTATTTCCATCTATCCATTCATCCAGTAGGGCCAAAGTCTGTTTATTCTAGAAAGACAGAATACAGAAGTAATAATTTTACTATTTTCTATTTCAGCGTATATTCAAATAAAAAGGAAAGAGAGAAAAAAAGAGCAGTCTTTGTTCTATGTGGTTAACCCACCACGTCTTGTCGATACCCAATAATACAATAGTTAGTAATGTTTGTTCTTCGTTATGTAACTAGTAAAAAAAGAAAATAATCCTTCACTATGTAGTCTTGTAAAGCTTAAAGTACCTTGAAGAACTTATCTCTTTGTCTTCTTTTCCTTAGTTTATAGTGTAGTTGGATCTCTTCTCCAGTGACTTCTCTTTCGCCTTCAGAGTGTTAGAGAGTATTAATGCTGATTTTCTTACTTGTGTTTTTCCAGTAGTTTTTAAGGTTCGCAGCTAGCACTAAATGCTTTCTGCGTTCTCTCCTGGTTTGGCTCTCCCGTCTCTTCCGACCTTGCCCCTCTCCTAACTCCCGCGTGGCGAGCTCCAAGCCGGGAGTAAGCCTCTGTGAGGTCCCAGTCTCCTCCATTCCAGGGGGAGTTCACTTTGTCCCCTGGAAGGTCCACTTCCCCCCCCCCCCCCCCAGACCTTGGTACTTCTTAGTTCTTCTTGGGTCCTTTGGAATTTCACTTCCCTCTTTTGTCTTGTAAAAAGGACAAAAAAAACTTGAGACAATAGCGTTTGTGTCAGAGCTCCAACACACATGCCCCTTGAACTTTGCTTGCCACCGGAAGTCCCCGTAGTCTAGGGTTAGGGTTAGTTGTCTTTGGCAATACCTTAAGTCAGTGGTGGCGAACCTATGGCATGCGTACCGGAGGGGACACTTAGAGCCCTCTCTGTGGGCATGCGTGCCATCGCCCCAGCACACAGTTCACCAGAGTTTGTTACTAGAAAGCCAGGCGGACACAGCACTTTGTGATAAATAAGTACGTTTTGGATTGCAGTTTGGGCACTCACTCTCTGAAAGGTTCACCATCACTGTCTTAAGTGGAGAGGTGATCTAAAAGCATTCTAAATACATATATTCTAAATACTGCCACAAGTTATACATGTTTTTAAGATGTGATTAGTCTAAGTTAATGACAAAAGGACATTAGCATACCATTGATTTTGTTTTGTGATCTATTGAGATGATTTATGGAATTTAGGTTAATGGAATTCAGGAGTGAATTGACAGCACTGTGTAATGCCTTTCTGTTTGTGTTAATTATTAGAGTTAATGTGGCCCCGTAAAATGGGGCCAGTTCCTTTCCCAGCAAAGACAACTTCTGCTTGTGCAACAGGACTTTCTTCTTCATGCTGAGCACCCCAGATTTGCTCCATGGAGTCCTGAGATCATCTATTATAAAATTTTAGGGCATATAGGGAACTACTGGAGGAAGTGAATCAGCCTCTTACACTATGCTGACAGCAAGCATTTTGTTCTCAGCTTGTTATTCTTATAGCATTTATTTTATTTATTATTTATAAAGAACATTTATACTCCACTCTTCAGTGCTTCCAGAATGATTTACAGATTGTTAATTTGACCATCCCCTGTCCTCAGGTTTACAATCTAAAAAGATGTCAAACATAAGGAAAAGAGTGACATTAAGGGAGGGGATTGAGTCCAGCACATGCTGGCTGCTCTTCTCTCCCTTGGAGGCCAGAACAGTAGCATTTGGTGTGGAGGAAGGGATTTCCATCATGTCGGAATTATAACATGATGGTGCTGTTCCGGTGTTCTTCTCACCCTCAGAGGCAAGAGAAATGGCAGTTGGTATGGAGGAAGGGCCTTTCATTATCCCAAAAACAAAATATGATGGTGCTGTTCCCAGATGCTGTTCTCACCCTCAGAGGCCAGAGCAATGGTGATTGATATGGAGGGAGGGTATATAAAATGGTGTGTAATTCTTGCTGTTACGTACGAATTAGTTAGGAAATGTGTTCTTTCTTACTACTACAGGCACAACGAGCCCTCCAAGTTTTCTTCCTGGAGCAGAAAAACGTATGGGACCACGGCTGCTTTTGATTCCAGTACATCCAGGTTCGTCTACTTTGCGACCTCAAAACATGCAACTTGCTCAAGGAAAGAGAATGATTTTGCAACCTTTAAGGAATCCTGGCGGTGTGAATCTCTATCGACATCCTAATGGCCAGATTATCCAACTTGTTCCCCTGCATCAGCTCCAAACTACAGGACCCCAGCCTAGTTTACCACCTGTAATGCTCCATAATTCAGGTATAGCATGCATTTTTTGAGATTTGGCAGAAATATTTAAAGAAATGTAGCCTACAAAAACATCAGTTTTACTAGGAAGGCCTCCTTCATAAAAGCAGTTAGGATCCCAACAACAAGAAAGTCTAGTTGGGATGGTTACACACCTCACTTCAGAAGAAGGGGCTACACAGGATATAATGTCTGGTAATGATTTTGGCATGTGTACAGGCTTATGGTAGAGTTGGTGTGATACTTAGAGGATAATTTCCAGTGATGATTTTGGTATGTTGACAGTCCTTCAGATGTGAATTCCCCCAATGAATAGGGTTTTAGAGAATGGCAGCAACATTCTGAATTGTCTGAAACTTTACTGGAAACTATGTTACCTGTATGAAAAATATTAGAGAAAACTAAGTCTGAAGATTAATATGGCCTTCATGTCCAGTAGGGGTTATAGTTGGTACACAGGGTTTAGCTGGTGAAAGACAGTCTGCCTCAAATGCCATTTTATCTGCTCTGACAACTTGGGATCTAGGAATGTAGATCCTTCAGAAGAAGTACAGCACCATGCAAAATCCATTGTTCTTCATGGTCTCTGTGACTCTCACAAATGGGTTATCCTGCACCCTCACAGTGCCTCTATTGGAGCATTCTGAAGAGTTTTGGTGGTGCCCCCCACCTCCAGCACTATATTAGGGGCTTCTAGCTGAAACCCACATATCCTTTTTTATCCGCTGCTGCAGCTGCCAATTCAGAAACGGCAGTTGCGTACTCAGATTGGAAGATGTCTTCTGAAGACCGATGGTCGGTGTTGGCTTTCTACCCATGCTAGCCCTTTTAAGAAGAATGCGACATTAAGAAAAGGCATGAATAACATACCAAGGGATGGCATAGTTTTTGCCATCCTGTTAAAACTACTAAAGCTCCTTCTGCTTAAATTGTGTTTAGTTATTAATATTGTCTCTGTTGTTAGTTATAACAGTACACCACAACTTAAATGTAACTGAAGAGATCCCAAAAGTCAACTTCTACTGTTGAATTGAGGAAATGCAAAAGAATTAGGGAGGGGAAACGTCCTGTTTCCACTGCACGTTCCCCTTCCAAACAGCGCAGGGGGTTTAGAAGGAGTCAGTTTTCATGTAGCATGAATAGGCTGCACTGGGGAAAGGATGAAAGATGTTTTGTGACTTCCAGTATACAATGTTGGTTTTAGCTCTAGTCTATTACTTTTAAATTGTGATTTTATAAAATTGCAGGTATCAGATTTTCCCACACCTACTTCCTCTTTCTAACTACTTTTCCAAGAAAATCTTTCCCATTTCCTGTGATGCCTTATTTATTTCTTAGCTTTTGTACTGATTTCCTTCCAGAGGGTCAACCTCCATTTTTAGGAAATAAAACCAGAAATTCAACTCATATCTTATTCTGTTAAATTAATTATTTTTATTTCTCCTAAACCTTTAGAGGTATCCTTCCCCACCCTAAAGTTGATAAAGTATGTGTAGCATTTGTTGTTGTTGTTAGCTTCCTTCGCATTGATCTTGACCCATGATGACCCTATGGATGAGACATCTCCAGGGCCCTGTGTCCTCTACTGCTCTGCCCATCTCCTGCAAACTCATATTCGTGGTCTCTTGAATAAAGTCCATCCATCTAGCACATGGCCTTCCTCTCTTTCTACTTCCCTCCACCTTTCCTAACATTACTGTTTTTTCCAACGATTCATGCCTTCTCATGATGTGTCCAAAGTATGACAGCCTCAGTTTGGTCATCTTGGCTTCTACGGATATTTCTGGCTTGATCTGCTCTATGACCCATTTGTTTGTCCTTTTGGCTGTCCATGGAATCCTCAGCACCCTTCCTCGTGGTCTCTGCGAATCACACAAATGGGTTATGTGTGGACCTGCACAGCTAGTTTGGAAATTTTAAGTATCGCTAGGCAGAACTTCAGTTGCAACTTTTTGGTGGTAGCTCCACCCATCCCTATAAAGCTCCTGGTGTTCCCATTCTTTCTCTAGTTCCTAGTGGAATTTCACTCTGTTAGAGTTGCTCATTTCACTTTTGGATTGATCTGCCAGCTTGAACTTTGACCATTTTCTAGACTTTGGACTTTGGATTTCAGATTGTCACTGATCGCAACCTTGGACTGTTTGACTTACGATTTGCCTGCCAATTTTGCCTTTCAACTCCGGTTGAAAATGGTTTCATTTAAGTGATGCAACAAGTGTGATGCCAAAATCCCCACTACTGATCGCCATGATCAGTGTGTTTTGTATCTGGGGGAGGCCCACAATGTCAGGACCTGCCCGCATTGCAAGGTCATGTCCACCCAGGCCCTCAAAAATCAGGACCTGAAACTCAAGGCGGCCCTGTGGGAGCAAGCTCTGAGACCGGCCTCTGTTCCCGTGTCCCAGGACACCTCAGCTGAAATTCCCTCTACTTCTGGTAAGGAGAAGGAAAAGGAGAAAGAAAAAGACAGGGGGAGGTCCCAGGAAAAGTCTTTTGAGGATAAGAAGGCTTCCCGCTCTGAAAAAGACCATGGGGACGAAGGGTCCAAAAGGACCTCCAAGCAAAAACATTTGGAGGATAAACCTTCCCACTCAAAGGGAGATAGACCAGCCAATCATTCGGCCTCCAAAAGGGCCTGCCCTGCTTCTCCGCTGAGAAAAACTGGCCATGAAGATTCTATGGCTTCAGCTAAAACTCCATCTGCAGCCCTCGGATCTGATCCAGCTGGCTTCCTCAGCGGCCGATACCTCCTGCCGGTTGATGCTGACCAACTCCACAGCACCCTACAGCGTCCTACAGCTCCGTTGCCTCTTCCACTCCAGCCAGTAGCAAGGGCTTCCACTCCAACCATTCCTCCAGTTCTACCTTGGCATGAGTCTCTCTACACCCGGCCTCTCCCAAAGAAGCCTGAAAACTCTCCATGAGGGAATCGTGCTCTTCAACTCCTGAGTCGGATCTGGACAGGCCATTGACACCAACTCATCTGGGCTCTGCCTCCCCTACGGATGATATCAGGTCATTCACCAACCAGATAGTCTGTATGGCCAACACACTCAAAATCGAGGTCAACCATACTGACAAAGAAGCTGTTGACTCAGTTGAGAGGAGGGTTCATGGAAAGGTTCCAACTCTGTCTTCCATTGGATACCTCCCATCGCTTGAGAAGATTGCCAAGAGCTCTTGGTCTACCCCAGCCACGATCGCATCCACCTTGAGAAAAATTGAGAATCTCTACCGGATCTCCCCCTTGGCTCTGACGTGGTTGTTCGAGCGATCATCCCAGGCCAAATTCAGCAATCATGGAGGGGTCCCAGTTGGCCTTAAGACTTCTTCCTCTCCTACTGATAAGGAGAGTAAGAAGATTGACGGACTGGCTAAAAAGTTTTATGCCTCAGCAGTGCTGGACCTGAAGATGGCCAACTATGCGGCTTGCATGGGAGCCTATGTCCAGAACTTAATGGAACAGCTGGAGCCCTTGCTGGATTCAATTCTGGATGATAACCTGGCCATGGCCATCCAGCCGAGACACACGCCTTGGAGGCTCAGCAGATTATCTTGGCGCCACTCTACTGATTGTGCTGCTAAGATGCTCTCTGGATCAGTGGCCCTCCGAAGACACGCCTGGCTCTGTTCCTCGGACTTGACCCCACAGGCCAGATCGGCGATTAAGGACTTGTCCTTCGATGACTCCAGTCTCTTTAACAGAGAGATGGATGAGAAGTTTAACTTTCGGTACCAAATGAAGACAGCTGCCAAGAAGCATGGCATGTCCTCGGCCTCCTTTCAGACTCCTCGGCAACGCTATGGAGGCCAGTGCCTGTGGTACCCATCTTGCCAATAGAGGTCTTACCAACCACAAGAGCATCAGTACCAGCTACAAGCCCAATCCAGATAATAATAAATAATAATAATAAATTTAGCCCACCCCTCTGCACGGCAATCGGGGCGGGTTACAACATTTAAAACAAACAGAGTTAAAACGTTCCCTCCTCCCATCATCCACCCTCCCAACCCCTTAAAACAAAATTAAACCAAGCAGAAAATTTAAAACATAGCAATGCAGTTAAAACTATAAATCAACAACAAGGAATCAGTTATACCGACAAAATAGAAACTCATCACCCTACAAACAGATGTTATCCTGGGAAGGCCTGTCGGAAGAGATCTGTCTTTACTGCCTTTTTAAAAGCAGCAAGAGTAGTAATAAGACGGATCTCATCCGGCAGGCCATTCCAAAGTCTGGGAGATAACGTCAACCTTCTCAGTCTTCCTTCTCTTCTTCTGGCCGTCATCAACCAAGTATCTACAGGACTACTGGAGAAAGACGCCGAACAAGACGAGGAGATTATGAGATGGGACACTCTGGACCAACCCCATTTGGGGACAGACTGAGGCCCTACCTTATTACCTGGGCCTCAATCACTTCTGACCCCTGGGTCCTTGATATTGTCTGTAGGTGCTATACCCTCAAGTTTGAAGAGCTCCCAACCACTGAAGCTATTCTTTCCACCATTCCCTCAAACACCTTACTCAACGAAGTGAGCATGCTGTTGCAGAAGGGCGTGATTAAGCCCATGAACCTTGCTTGGGCACGTCACTGTTTCTTTTCCTGTTATTTTACTGTCCCTAAGAAGGATTCTGACCTCAGGCCCATTCTGCACTTAACGGCAGCTAAACAACTTTATTGTTTACTGCTGTTTTTGCCTTCTCATTTGAATGGAGGATGATCTAGGCCTTCCCCCCCATTTCCACTCATGACGAAGATCCTAGCAAAGATGAGAACGGACTGGTCCGACGCCATCCTCATCACTCCGTGGTGGCTGAGAAAGCCCTTTTTTGCTCCATTCCTACACCTCTTCCAGAAGGAGTATCGCCACCTTGAGTTCTGTCCCGACCTCCTAGCCTGCACACAGAGGCCAAGTCCAACATCCAGACCTCGAGATGCTTCCCCTGGTGGCTTGGAGAATCCATTCCTAGGGACCCTCCCTGACTCAGCACGGACTAGGCTGCCTCAAAAGCCTTCCACAAGAAAATCCTAACTGTTCAAATGTAACAAGTTCCTTGACTTTCTCTCTGCCAGAGACCTATCTCTCCTCAGTCCCGATGGTCTTGGAGTTTCTGATGACTCTTGCTGACACGAGACTGTGTCTCACATCCATCAAGTGCTATTTGTCTGCCATCTGCTCACACTACCAGTTCATGGGCAGACTTTTCCTTTTTCAAACAGCGCACTGTAAAGGGATTCCTTAAGGTGATCAACAACAACCACCCTCCATCCTTGGTACCGACCCTGGCATCATCATAATAATAATAATAATAATAATAAATTTTATTTCTATCCCGCCCCTCTGCATAGCAATCGGGGTGGCTCACAGCAATTAAAATACAATAGTTAAAATACATTCTGATATCCCAATCCCTCCCCCCATCCCTCCCACCCAGGCATGGATCCTGGACCTGGTACTTCCTCTTTCAACCAAGCCTTTCAAGCCTGTGGCCACCACAGACTTGAGATTGCTGACCTGGAAGACAGCCTTCTTAGTGGCCATCACCTCTGCTTGCCATGTGGGTAAACTTTGTGCCTTACAGATGGACCAGCCATACCTCTACTTTCACAAAGACAAGGTGGTCCTCCATACCGACATCACTTCCCTTCCAAAGGTGGTGTCTGCCTTTCACATCAATCATGACATTGTGTTGCCCACCCTGGTCCCAAACCCAATGACAGATGCCAAGCACCTTCTGCACTTTCTCTTTGTTTGGAGAGCACTGGCATTCTGCCTGGACAGGACTTTGGGTTTGAGAAGCTCTGAGAAAATAATAATAATAATAATAATAATAATAATTATTATTATTTTTTATTTATAGCCCACCCCTCTGCTCAGCAATCGAGGTGGGTTACAGCATTTAAAAAACAACAAGTTAAAAACATTCCCTCAATCAACAACCCTCCCCCCCTTAAAACTGAATTAAACTTAGAAGAATTAAAATACAACAAAAAAAATCAACAACAATAATACTAAAATCGCCAAGAAGATTAGGGACTGAGTAAATCCAATTAGAACTCATCCCTCTGAAAACGTTATTCCAGGAAGGCCTGTTGGAAGAGATCCGTCTTTACTGCTTTCTTGAAAGCAGCAAGTGTCATAATAAGACGGATCTCATCCGGCAGGCCATTCCAAAGTTTAGGGGCAGTAGCGGAAAAGGCCCTCTGGGAGGTCTGCACAAGCCTGGTCTTAGTCGATTGGAGCAGATTCCTCCCAGCTGACCGAAGGGAGTGGGGGGGGATCATATGGGAGGAGGCAGTCCCTAAGGTAAGATAATAATAATAATAATAATATGGTTTATTTGTATACCGCCCCAGTGGAAAACCAATCTAGGCGGTGAACAAGATTTATAAAATTACAAACAGATTAAAACAACAACAATCCCTCCTCCCCCCTTAAAAAGTTATTAAACAATAAATATTAAAACAACTGCTATAAGCAGTAACAATCTAAAAGCATTAACATATACAACATACAACACACAACGCAGCACGCGTAACAGTCCCTGCAGTCAAGAAATTGCAGTGGGTCCTATCCCTGGCTTTCAAAGGGTCCACAGGCCAGTTATCTAATCCGGAAAGGCCTGCCGGAAGAGATCCGTCTTAACAGCCTTTTTAAAGCTGTGTAAGGATGTTAATTGACGGATCTCATCCGGCAGGCCGTTCCAGAGTCTGGGAGCGACAATGGTAAAAGCCCTCTGGGAGGTCGCCGCAAGCCTGGATCTTTGAGGCTGCAGCAAGTTCCTCCCAGAGGATCGGAGGGCGCGAGGAGGATTATATGGGAGGAGGCGGTCTCTTAAATAGTTTGGGCCCAAGCCATTTAGGGCTTTAAAGGTGATAACCAACACCTTGTACTGGGCTCGGAAACCAATAGGCAGCCAGTGGAGGGACCTCAACACCGGAGTGATGTGATCCCTCCTAGATGTCCCAGATACCAGCCTGGCCGCCATATTCTGCACTAACTGCAGTTTCCGAGTCAGGTACAAGGGTAGCCCCATGTAGAGCGCATTACAGAAGTCCAGGCGTGAGGTTACCAGTGCATGCACAACTGTCTCAAGGTCCTTTACTTCCAAGAAAGGGCGCAGCTGGCGTATCAGCCGAAGCTGATAACAGGCGCTCCTGACCGTCGCATTTACCTGATTTACCATCAGGAGCGACGAGTCAAGGAGCACCCCCAAGCTGCGAACACAGTCACTGGAGGAGAGTGTGACCCCATCCAGGACTGGAGGTTGCAACCCAATTCCTGGTTTCGGGGCCGAGACCGTGAGCACCTCCGTCTTGTCTGGATTCAGCTTCAATCTGTTTTTCCTCATCCAGCCCATTACCGACCCAAGACATTCATTGAGGGAAGATATGCCATTGGAATTCGAGACCGACGAACGAGATATGGAGAAATAGATTTGGGTGTCATCAGCGTACTGATAACACCCAGCTCCATAACTCCGAATTATCTCACCCAGCGGCTTCATATAGATGTTAAATAACATCGGGGACAAGATAGCCCCCTGAGGGACCCCACAAGTGAGCTCCCTCTTACTGGAGCTACAGTCCCCGAGCAGCACCCTCTGGGACCGACCCGAGAGGAAGGACCGGAGCCACCGCAAAGCGGTGCCCCCGATACCTAACCCCTTCAGGCGGTCCAGGAGGATGCCGTGATCTATCATGTCGAAGGCCGCTGAGAGGTCTAAGAGCACCAACAGGGTCACACTACCCCTGTCGATGCTCAGACGCAGATCGTCGGTCAAGGCAACCATGGCAGTCTCAACCCCAAAGCCTGTCCTGAAGCCGGTTTGAAATGGGTCTAGATAATCGGTTTCATCCAAGACAGCTTGGAGCTGAAGAGCAACCGCCCTCTCGATCACCTTGCTCAAAAATGGCAACAATGATACAGGCCTATAGTTTTTCATCTCCAGGGGGTCCAGGGAAGGTTTTTTCAGAAGCGGCTTAACGGCCGCCTCCTTAAGAATAGATGGAACGTGACCTTCCCTAAAGGATGCATTGATGATATCCGTAAGGAAACACACCAATGCATCCCCCCCCTGGACGGCCAGCCATGATGGGCAAGGGTCGAGAGGGCAAGTCGTCTTCCTCACCTTACCAAGCAGCTTGTCCACGTCCTCGGTACTCACAGATTGCCACTGATCCAGTATAACTACATCGGCGGAGTCACTGGACACCTCGCCTATCGACTCTGTTTCAATGGCGGCATCTAAGTCGGCTCTTATCTGAGAGATTTTGTCTGCAAAGTAGTTGTTAAAAGCGTCACAGCAGGCCGTTGTCGGATTAAGCAAGGGATTTGGCGCAGGGGAAACCTGCGTCAGCTCCCTCACCACCCTAAACAGTTCTGCTGGACGAGACTCTGCAGACGCAATACGTGCAGACGAGAAAGCCCTCCTCGTTGCACGTACTGCCTCCCGATAAGAATAAAGAAATTTCTTATGGCGAGTTCTGTCCGATAAGAGTCGAGTCTTCAGCCACCTGCGCTCTAGTCGTTGTCCAGACCGCTTCATTCTCCTGAGGTCAGGTGTATACCATGCCCTCCGGTTAGGAGCGGGTTGGCAAGGACGCTTGGGAGCGATCGTGTCGACAGCCCTAGTGAGATCGGTGTTCCAAATATCAACTAGGGCGTCGACAGGGTCCCCGGCATTGCCAACCAATAAACCCTCCAAGGCTTTCCGAAATCCGATAGGCTCCATTAGCCTTCGAGGGCGGACCATTCTAATAGGTCCACCACCCCCGGCGGGGCCGATATTGGCTCTCAGTTCCATCTTGACCAGGAAATGATCCGTCCATGACAATGCGGAGGTCCTTACCACCTCCGCCCACGGATGTTCCTGTTCCGTACAGAAGGCCGCATCGAGTGTATGACCTGCACAATGTGTGGGCCCGTTGACCAATTGGGATAGGCCCATGTTTGTCATGGCCTCCATGAACTCCCGAGCCGCACCTGTTAAACTGGTCTCGAGCGGAATGTTGAAGTCCCCCAAGATGGACCCAAGCCATGTAGGGCTTTAAAGGTTAAAACCAACACCTTGTACTGTGCCCGGAAACTAATCGGCAGCCAGTGGAGGGATTTTAGCACAGGTGTTATGTGCTCCCTCCTCGATGTTCCAGTAATTAGCCTGGCAGCCATGTTTTGTACCAGTTGCAGTTTCCGGGTTAAGCACAAGAGTAGCCCCATGTAGAGTGCGTTGCAGAAATCCAGACGTGAGGTTACCAGAGCATGTACCACATTTTCCAGGTCCCTCATGTCCAGATAAGGGCGCAGTTGGCGTATCAGCCGAAGCTGATAGCAGGCACTCCTGACCGCCGCATTCACCTGACTAGTCATGTGAAGCGACAAGTCAAGGAGTACCCCCAGACTGCGAACACAGTCCTTAGAGGAGAGTGTGACTCCATCCAGGACTGGAGACTGTATTTCCAAATCTGGTTTCAGGCCTGTAACTGTGAGTACCTCCGTTTGGCGGGATTCAACTTCAATCTGTTTTTCCTCATCCAATCCATTACCGCTCTAAGACAGTCATTGAGAGGAGAGACGCCATCTGAAGTCTGAGCTGATGAGCTGGTCATGGAGAGATATATCTGGGTGTCGTCAGCGTACTGAAGACACCACGCTCCATGCCTCCGAATGATCTCACCAAGCGGCTTCATGTAAATATTAAATAACATCGGGGACAGGATGGCGCCCTGCGGGATGCCACAATTAAGCTCTATTTTAGAAGAGCAACTGTCCCCGAGCCTCACCCTCTGGGATCTTCAGTGCCTCCAATTCCCAACTCTCTCAAGTGATCCAAGAGGATGGCATGATCTATTGTATCAAAGGCCGCTGAGAGATCCAAGAGCACCAACAGGGTCACACTACCCCTGTCGATGCTCAGGCGGAGGTCATCGGTCAGAGCAACCATGGCTGTCTCAACTCTAAATCCCGTCCTAAAGCCAGTTTGAAATGGATCAAGATAATCGGTTTCATCCAAGATGGCTTGGAGTTGGGAAGCAACTGCCCTCTCGATCACCTTGCTCAAAAACGGTAGCAAGGAGACTGGCCTATAGTTGTTTCTGTCCAGGGGATCCAGGGAAGGTTTTTTTCAGGAGTAGCTTAACTGCCGCCTCCTTTAAACAAGATGGTATGGTACCTTCCCTGAAGGACGCGTTGATTGTGTCCCGAAGGAACACTCTCAACGCGTCCCCTCCCTGGACGACCAGCCACAATGGACAAGGATCGAGGGGGCAAGTCGTCTTCCTCATCCTTCCAAGCAACTCGTCCACGTCATCGGTACTCATTTGTCTCCTACTCTCAAGCTAAGAAGGGACTACCCGTGATTACTCAGAGATTTTCTAAATGGGTGGCTGGTACCATCCACACTTGTGTTATGAACTGCCAGGTAGAACCCTCTCGGCCTGGGTGCGAGCACACTCAACTAGGGTGGTACCTGCATCCTTTGCTTTCTTGACTGGGGTGCCTCTGGAGGATGTTTGCAGGGCTGCTGTCTTATCTCAGCCATTGACGTTCATCAAACACTATAGGCTGGACACAAGGGCCAGACGGGATGCAGCCTTTGGGAGGGCATTGTTACTTTCTGGTTTCCACTGAATGTTGATTGTATTGCATGTCTGATGCCTTTGAAACCAAAGAAATGACACTGCTGAATGCACTTTCAAAGTTTAAAAGCTTTATTGTTGTTAATAAATTACAACTTGTTTGAATTTTCAAATTGGTGTCATGATACTCCCTCCTCCACTGATCAAAGCTTGTCAGTCTAGCCCATTTGTGTGATTCACAGAGACCACGAAGAGGAAGGACAGGTTGCTTACCTGTAATTGTATTTCTTCGAGTGGTCATCTGTGAATTTACACAAATCCTGCCCATCCTCCACTCAGTCGTGCCTTGCTCACTGCTAAGATTCTTCTGTCACTGCTATGTGACATACGTTACAGAACTAGAGAAAGAGCGGGAACGCCAGGGACTTTATAGGGATGGGCGGAACTACTGCCAAAAAGTTGCAGTTGAAGTTCTGCCTAGCGATACTAGAAGTTTCCAAAGCACCTGCACAGGTGCAGACATAACCCATTTGTGTGAATTGACAGATGACCACTCGAAGAAATACAGTTACAGGTAAGCAAGCTGTCCTTCTCCAGCACTACATCTCAAATGCATTGATTTTCCTCTTATCTTCTTTCTTGACTGTCGAGCTCTCACATCCATACATGGTAATTGGGAATACGATGGCTTGTATGATTATGACTTTTGTTCTGAGTTGTATGTCTTTGCATTTTAGGATCTTTTCTAGTTCTTTCATGGCTGCCGTCCCCATTCTTAATCTTCTGCTGATTTCCTGGCTGCAGTCCACGTTCCGATCAATGTTTGATCCTAGATATGAGAACTCTTCTACTATTTCTGTTTCCTCATTGTCTAGTTTGAATGTGTGCAAGTTCTCTGTAGTCATTATTTTTGTTGTCTTTATTTTCAACAGTAAGCCTGCCTTTGCACTTCTTTGATCTTTCTTAGTAGTTCCAGGTCTGTGAGGTTCTCTGCTAGTATTATGGTGTCATCAGCATATCTCAGATTGTTGATATTTCTTCCTCCTATTTTCACTCCTCCCTCTTCCATATCCAAGCCTACTTTCCTTACACTATGTTCTGCATATAAGTTGAATAGGTAGAGTGATAGGATGCAGCCTTGTCTGACTCCTTTGCCAATTAGGAACTGTTCTGTTTCTCCCTGTTCTCTTCTGACAGTAGCCTCTTGTCCTGAGTAAAGATTCCTCATCAGGACTATCAGATGTGTTGGCACTGTCTTTAAGGGTGTTCCATAACCTTTCATGATCTATGCAGTCAAAGGCCTTGCTGTGGTCTATAAAGCACATGCTGATTTTCTTTTGGAACTCTCTGCTACTCTCCATTAGCCATCGTATATTTGCAGTGTGATCCCTGATGCCTCTTCCTTTCCTGAACCCTGCTTGAACCTCTGGGATTTTTCTTTCCATGTGTGATTGGAGTCTGTGTTGCAGTACTTTGAACATAATTTTGCTTGCATGGGAGATTAGTGCTCTGGTTCTGTAGTTGCTGCAGTCTCTTGTATCTCCTTTTTTGTGAATGGGGATGTATATTGATCGCTTCCAATTTCCATCATTTTGTTTTCCCTAACTGTTGACATATGTTGGTTAGCCTTAGAGTTGACTCTGTCAGTGTGGATTGCAACACTTTGATTGGAACATCATCTGTTCCTGGAGTCTTGTTTTTTGTCATTTCTCTTATTGCAGCTTCCACCTCAGTTTTTAGTATTTGGGGTTCATCTTCATATGGCTCTTCACTCTATGTGTCATTCATGTTGTCATCTCTTTTACATAACTCTTTTGTATATTGCATCCCATGTTTTTTTATTCCTTCCTGGTCTTGACTTATGTTATTTTTATTGTCATAGAGCATCCCCGTCCTTGCTTTGAACTTTCCCTTGATTTCTCGAATCTTGTGGAATAGGGTCTCTCATTCTTCCCTTTTTGTTGTTGTTTCCTATTTCTCTCCATTTTTCATTGTAGTAATTTTCCTTATCTTTGCACACTAGCCGTTGTACTGTTGTGTTCATGTTTCTCAGTTTATTCCTATCTCCTTTTTGTTTGTTTTTTCTCTTTTTTCCTTTATTGCTTGTAGCATTTTATCTGTCATCCATGGTTTCTTCACTTTCCTTTAGTCTGTTGGAAATGTCTTTATGCATTCTTCTTTTATTACGTCCCTGGCTTCAGAATCTGTTCCTTATATTGTCAATGAATTCTGTAGAAATGTTGTTTAAATTGTATTTTGGTATGATGACTGGTTTTGTTCTCTTCTTGAGTTTTACTTTTATTTTTGAAATGAGTAGTTCGTGATCTGTGCCACAGTCAGCACCTGGTCTAGTCTTGGCTACCAGTGTGGAGTGTCGACAACTTTTACTTCCAATTATGTAATCTATTTGGTTTTTTTGTTGTCCATCTGGTGATGTCCATGTGTATAACCTTTTCTCTGGTTGTATGAAAAATGTGTGTGCAGTGAATAGGTTGTTGGCTTCACAAAAATCTATCAGACACTCACCTGCTTCATTCCTTTTGCCTAGTCCAAATCTGCCTACTGTTTTTGATTCTTCTTTACTACTAACTTTTGCTTTACTTCCAATCTTCAATGATCAGCTTGACATCCTGTGTTGGTGTGTTGTCAATTTCCTCCTGTACTCCTTTGTAAAATCTATCAATTTCTTCTTGTTCTGCCTCAGTGGTTGGTGTGTATACTTGAATTATGGTGATATTCATAAATTTCCCGTGGGGCCTTATTGAAATGATTTGGTTTGATTTTGCAACGTCTTTTCATAGTATGAAAGCCACCCCGTTTCTTCTCTGGGCAGCCATTTTGAGTGGGTGAGTGTTTGAATTCTTTTAAAAAACACTTGAGAGAGTGTGTTTGTTGCTGAGCGGGTAGGGCTTTGGTGAATCACATTTGTGAGTCAATAGGGGATGGAGCTAGCCAGTTAGCTCTATACAACTCCTCCCAGAAGCTCTCCAGTTCCTGCCAGGAAGGAGAAGAAAAGCAGTTTCTGGGCAGCGATTTTGAGTGGGTGAGGGGTTAAATTCTTTTAAAAAATACTTGGGAGAGTGTGTTTGTTGCTGAGCAGGTGGGGCTTTGGTGAGTCACATTTGTGAGTCAATAGGGGATGGAGCTAGCCAATTAGCTCTATACAACTCCTACCAGAGGCTTTCCAGGCCAGTTCCTGCCAGGAAGGTGAAGGAAAGTAGTTTCTGGGCAGCTATTTTGAATAGATAAGTGTTTAAATTCTTTTAAAAAACACTTGGGAGAGTGTGTTTGTTACTGAGTGGATGGTTTTTTCCACAGGACAAGGAAAAGCACAGCACAGGTAGAGGGGGGGGGCTTTGACCTTTCTTTTTAGAGATTCTCCTAATAATAACAATAACAACAACAACAATAATAATAATTTAAAGGGCTTTGAGGTTGTTGTTTTTTTCCTTTTTTATTTTTTAATTTTTTAATTTTTCTCAGAGGAAGAGGGACAGAATTGCCTCCAGAATAAGGTAGCATCCAGGAGCTCTCTGTAGAATTAGAAACCCAGTTGATTGAGCTCGCTGACAGAGCCTGGTGAAAAGACCAAGAGAATGGGCCCTTTACGTGGATCTTTACCAGGGGACTTTTTGAAGGAGAAGCCCACAGTCCTGTTCAGTGCTTACTTAAGATTTCTCAATATGGACACTGAGGGAGTTGCTGCAATCACCTGCAACACTTGTGAGATGTTTGTCTTCTTGCCAAGAGATGTGGGAAGCTTCATCTGCACCAAGTGCAAGTTCATAGTCCTCCTGGAAGAGAAAGTCAAGCAGCTGGAAGTCCAGGTAGCTACACTTCTGCATATTAGAGAGCAAGAGGTTTTCCTGGACAGAGCGGAATGAATGGTCTTGGACGGGGACCACACAGAGGAAGTTGCTGAGGAGGAGGTCACCTCATCCACACAGGAGGTGGACACCTGGAGGAACGTCACACACAGAAGTAGGAGCTTGCAGCTACAGAATCAATATGAAGCTCTCTCCCTTATCAAGGATGAAGAGGAAGAGCAGCAGGGATAGTACAGGGGACCCTAAGAGTACCACGGCAGGGAACAGCCACTGCTAAGCATCAGAGGAGGCGTGTGGTGGTGGTGGTGGGACTCCTTGTTGAGGGGTACAGAAGCAGTGGTTTGTGGGCCTGACAAGATGTCCCAGGAGGTGTGTTGTCTCCCTGGGGCAAAAATCCGTGATGTGACAGTGAGGCTGACAAGACTTGTCAAGTCTACTGACCATTACCCCTTCCTCTTGGTCCACATGGGAACCAATGATACTGCAAGGCATAGTCTTCAGAATATCAGAAGGGATTATGAGGCCTTGGGTGGGAAGCTGAAAGAGCTGGATGCACAAGTTGTTATCTCATCTCTTCTCCCAGTTGAATGGCATGGTCCAGGAAGGGAGAGGAAGATAGCAGACATGAATGACTGGCTCCATAGATGGTGCTGCTAAGAATGATTTGGATTCTTGGATCATACGCTGCGGTTCCACAAGGGTGGACGTCTAGCAAGAGATGGGCTCATCTTACACCAGCTGGCAGAAGCATTTTTGCCAATAGTCTCAAACATTTGATCAGGAAGGCTTTAAACTGAGTCATGTGGGGGAGGGAGACAGTATCTTGGAAGTCAGTAGTACATCATGGGCTGGAGATAATAGTCAAAGTATTATAAAGGGAACAAGGCAAATGATGCAAGGGCCCAACAGTGGGAGGCAAAAAACCTCACACAGGCAGCAGGTGGGGAGGACACATGGTCTTAGATGTCTCTACACTAATGCACAGAGCATGGGAAATAAACAAAATGAACTTGAACTCCTAGTACAACAAAGCAAATACAATATAATAAGCATCATTGAAACCTGGTGGGATGAGTCTCATGATCAGAATGTAGGAATAGAGGGGTATAACCTTTTTAAGAGAAATGGTCCAAACAGGAAAGGAGGAGGAATAGCATTATATTTCAGGGATGTTTACACCTGTGAAGAGATCCAGGACTTAAATCCTGGAAATCAGGTGCAGAGCATCTGGATAAAAATTAAAGGGGAAGGAAACAACAGGCATGTTATAGTGGGAGTCTATTACAGACCCCCAAGTCAGACTGAGGAATTGGATGATGTCTTTCTAGAAAAAATGACAATACACTCAGAAAGGAGAGATGTAGTAGTGCTGGATGACTTCAACTATCCTGATATTTACTGGAAGTCAAACTCAGCCAATACTTCAAGGTCTAGCAAATTCCTCACTTGTCTCGAAGACAATTTCTTTGTCCAAAAGGTGGAAGAGGCAACAAGGGGGTCAGCTACTTTAGATCTGATCCTAACCAACAGGGATGACCTGGTAAATGGGGGGGCAAGTGGTGGGATCCTTAGGTGGGAGTAATCATGTTCTCCTGGAGTTTCTTATACAGTGGAAAGGAGAAGCTAGGCATAGTCAGACACTCATTCTAGACTTTAGGAGAGCTGGTTTCAATAAACTTAGGGAAATATTGGGAGTGTTCCCATGGTCAGGAATACTAAAGGAGAAGGGAGTTCAGGATGGATGGGAGTTTCTCAAAAGGGAGATACTGAAGGCACAATCTCAAACTGTTCTAATCAGAAGGAAAAATGGGAGATGTCTCAAGAAACCGGGTTGGATGAGAAATGAACTTTCAACTGAATTAAAGGCCTTTACAGACTGCCAGAAATAAATGCAGCTTGAGTCCACTTTAACTGTCCTGGCTCAGTGCTAGGGAATCATGGGAACTGTAGTTTATTGTGGCACCAGAGCTCTCTGACAAAGAAGGCTAAATGTCTCAGAAAAAGCCAGAGTTCCCATGATTCTCTAACACTGAACCAGAGCAGTTAAAGTGGACTCAAGCTGCATTATTTCTGGCAGTCTGTAAAGGCCCTAAGTTTTAAATGGGAGAAATGGAAAAGGAGCAAAATCACTAAAGAGGAATTCACACAAATAGCTAGCACATGTAGGGGTAAAGTCAGGAAAGCCAAAACACGGAATGAGCTCAGGCTTGCTAGAGGGATTAAGAACAATAAAAAGGGCTTTTTTGGTATGTCCGTAGCGAAAGAAAGAAGAAGGAAATGGTAGGGCCACTGCACAGAGAAGATGGAGAAATTCTAACGGGACAGAGAAAAGGCAGATACTACTCAACACCTTCTTTGCCTCAGTCTTCTCAGAAAAGGTAAAGGGTGCTCAGCCTAAGGAAAATGGAGCAGAGGACACAATAGGGGAAATGCAGCACAGAATAAGTAAAGAGGAAGTACAGGAATACCTGGCTAATCTAAATGAATTTAAGTCTCCAGGACCAGATGAACTACATCCAAGGATATTAAAAGAACTGGCAAATGTAATCTCAGAGCCGCAGGCAATAATCTTTGAGAACTCCTGGAGAACAGGAGCAATCCCAGCAGACTGGAGGAGGGCAAACATTTTTCCCATTTTCAAAAAGGGGAAAAAAGAGGATCCGAACAACTATTGCCTAGTTAGTCTGACATCAATACCAGGAAAGTTTCTAGAACAGTTCATAAAACAGAGTCTGTGAACATTTAGAAGGGAATGCCATAATCACTAAAGGTCAACATGGGTTTCTCAAAAACAAGTCATGCCAGACTAATCTGACCTCTTTTTTTGATAAAATTACCAGCTTGCTAGATGAAGGGAATGCAGTAGACATAGCAGTATTTCAGTAAGGCTTTTGACAAGGTCCCCCACGATATTCTTGCAAACAAGAAAGTAAAATGTGGGCTAGACAATACAACTGTTAGGTGGATTAGTAACTGGTCGACTGACCAAACCTAAAGGGTGCTCAGCAATGGCTCCTCTTCATCTTGGAGAGAAGTACCAGTGGGGTGCCACAGGGTTCTGTCCTTAACCCAGTGCTCTTCAACATCTTTATTAATGATTTGGATAAAGGAATATGGGCCATGCTTCTCAAATTTGCAGATGGCATCATATTAGGAGGAATAGCTAGTACCCCAGAAGACAGGACAAAAATTCAAAATGACCTTAATAGATTAGAAAGCTGGGCCAAATCTAACAAAATGAATTTCAACACAGAGAAATGTAAGGTACTGCACTTAGGGCAAAAAAGTGAAATGCATAGATATAAGATGGGGGACACCTGGCTTAACGAGACTATGTGTGAAAGGGATCTAGGAGTCCTAGTAGACGACAAGTTAAACATGTGATGCAGCAGCTAAAAAGGCCAATGCAATTTTAGGCTGCATTAATAGAAGTATTTTTGGGCACCACAGTTCAAAAAGGATGTTGAAAAACTAGAGCGTGTCCAGAGGAGGGCGACTAAAATGGTGAAGGGTCTGGAAACCATGCCCTAAGGAACGGCTTAGGAAACTGGGTATGTTTATCCTGGAGAAGAGACAGTTAAGAGGGGATATGATAACCCTCTTTAAATATTTGAAGGGATGTCATATTGAGGAGGGTGCTAGCTTGTTTTCTGCTGCTCCAGAGAACAGGACCCGGAACAATTAATGCAAGCTACAGGAAAAGAGATTCCACCTCAATATTAGGAGGAACTTCCAGACAGTGAGAGCTGTTCGACAGTGGAACACACTCCCTCGGAGTGTTGTGGAGTCTCCTTCTTTGGAGGTCTTTAAACAGAAGCTGGATGGCCATTTGTCAGGGATACTTTGATTTTGAGTTCCTGCATTGCAGAGGGTTGGACTGGATGGTCCTTGTGGTCTCTTCCAAATCTATGATTCTGTGATTCTTGTCTTTTCATTCCCTGAGTAGAACACTGTGGTTGTTTGATTCAAAGTGACCCATTCCTGTCCATTTTAACTCACTCACCCCCTGTACTGCTATATTCATGTGTTGCATTTCCATTTTCACTATGTATAGCTTCCCTTGGCTCACGCTTCTCACATTCCATGTCCCCATTTTATGTGTGGTGTTGCTTCCGATGGGGTTTGTCTTTCTGGGAGTGTTTACTTCTTGCTTCGTCATTTTGACTCCCTTAGCTGTTCTTGCAGGTGTGTTTTCCTTTAGTTCCTGTCTGTCTCTCTATTAGTGCTCTTGTCTTGCCTGTGTGACACTTTCAATGTCTCCTCATATGGTTTTCTAGGTGGCCGTTACGCAAGGAGGGCCACCTACACCTCCCTGTGTGCAGTGCTAACAAGTGTTAGCATGAGGTCACTGCTATTCTTCATTGTAGTGACACCCACGACTACTGCTGCTGCCCAGTAGTTGTTTTCCTGTGTCATTCTCCCTCCCCCCATTATTATTGAATTGATAGTTTTCCTACCCTTCTCCTCCTTCCTCCCTCCTTTTCCATTCCCCCCTCATGTCCTCCTTTATTTTAGTTTCTCATCTGTCTTCTGGCCCTTGTTTGATTTTCCTTGTCTGTTTTCTCCTTCCTCCCTCTGGAAGTCGGGGGAGGGGGCTGAGATGGACTCAACGTGGCTGGGAGGAGATTAGATGAACTCTTTTTCCCACCTCTCCTTGCTGCTTCACTGAGGTTCCTTCAACAACAACAATAAAATTTATTTATATGCCCCCTCTCTGTAAAATACAACCGAAGCGGCTTACAAGATAAACAAACAATCCCATCCCCCAATAGCCTCCCCCCAAAATACAATTAAACAGACAAAGTATAAAAGCGTACTTAAAAATTACAAATAACAAATAATTTAAAATAGCTACAACAGAAATCAGGGACAGGCATAACTATTTTCGGTGGCCGGTTACCTACTCAGGAAATGTGTGCTGGAAGAGATCCATCTTAACAGCTTTTAAAAAGCTGTTTAAGGTGGTCAAGTGATGGATCTCATTTGGCAGGCTGTTCCAAAGTCTGGGAGCGATAGCTGAAAAGGTCCTCTGGGCAGTTGCAGATAATCTAGTTTTTATAGGTTGCAATAAATTTTTCCCAGAGGACCTGCGTGTGCGGGGTGGATTATACAGAAGGAGGTGGTCCCAAAGATAGGTTGGACTCAAGCCATTTAGGACTTTAAACCTTGTACTGTGCCCGGAAACTGATAGGCAGCCAATGAAGTGATCTTAGAATAGGTGTTATGTGGTCTCTTCTGGTTTTGCCTGAGACCAGCCTGGTTGCCTTATTCTGTACCAATTGAAGTTTCCGAACTAGGCACAAGGGTAGTCCCATGTAGAGTGCATTGCAGAAATCGAGACGAAAGGTTACCAGCCCATGTACCATAGTTTCAAGGTCCCTGACCTCCAGGAAAGGTAGCAGTTAGCGTATCAGCCGAAGCGGATAGCAGGCGCTCCTGACCACCGCATTCACCTGATTTGTCATCTTCAGGATGGGAGAGGGTATTAGATGGAGTCTTTTCCCTACTTCTCCTTGCTGCTTCACTGAGGCTCCTTCAGGATAGTATAGTTTAGTATAGTATAAAGTTGCTTAATTGAGCAAAAACTTGGAGTTATATGGCAAAAAATGGTAATAATGTTTTTCACTTCCTTACAGGCTCTGTTGTGGGAATCAGGTTGCCTGCACCCTCTAAGACTCCTGAAACATCTGTATGCCAGCCCTCTCCTGTTTCATCTGTGATTCAAACTACAACTACTTCAGTTTTGTCTGTGACTCCTAGTTTTTCTGAACACAAAACCACAGAGACCACTTCTGTTTTGCCTGAGACCTCAACCACCATGCCTACTTCACCATTACCCAGTACACCTACCATTCAAGTCCCTTCAATGTCTCTGCCCCTTGCTGTTATTTCCACACCTCCTAACATTGAAGCAGCTTCACTTTTATCCATGCCCTGTACTTCTGAAACACCTTTATTGCCTATATCCCCTTTGCCTACATCCATACCCCCTACCTCTGAAGGTCTTTCAGTTGTCAGTGTGTCCTCAACCAGTGATGCGCCTTTATTATTGCCTGTACCACCTCCCACTGTACCTGCATCTTCTGCTACTGAGGCCCCATCTCCTCTGCCCAAGCAACCTATAACTGAAGGCCCTTCGGTTTTGTCTGGACCCATTACTATTGATGCTCCTTTCTTGCTGCCCACCACTGAAGCCCATTCTGTTTTGCCACAGTCCACTACCACTGTGGGGTCTTCAGTTTTGCCTCTGTCCTCTGCCTCTCAGGGCCCAACTACTAGGTCTAGGTCTGCTGCAACTCAGGACTCTTCCGTTTTATCTGTGCCTCCTGTAGCTGATAGCCCTTTGGTGTTGGCTGTGCCATCTTCTGCTACACCTGTTATCCATACCACTGAAGTCCCCTCTACTTTGTCCACATCTATCACGAATTGTACATTGAAGGCCATTACATCCATGCCTGTATGTCCTGTTTCAGCAACCCAAGCAGTACCTGCCATCTCACCAGTATCTGTTCCTGTATCCCAAACTGGAACACTGACTCTGAGAATTTGTCCTTCAGGAATAAAAAGTAACACTATTCAGATGAGTTCAGATTCTAAAATAAAATGTAGCAGTAGTGGGCAACAAAACACTACAGATAATCTAATCTCTCTTCAGTCTGGCAGCTTTGCCTTGCTTCAGTTTCCAGTGAAGAAGAATATTCCAAGTCCTGCTATGAAACAAGTTGCCTCCCTTGAGAGTAAGAAGAATGAGTTCAGTGCCATTACACTAGAAGAAAACATAACAAATTCACAAGTTGTGGGAACCATGGAGTCAAAAGAAAATAAGCTGCCAGCCAATCAACCAGAGTTCCATGCTGAAGAGCTTGCATGTGACCAGAATGGTGGTACATTTGAAAAAGCCAACAAAGATGCAAAACTCCCACTACAGTCACACACTGATGTATCATCAAACCCTGCTTATACTAGTGAGGACAAAAATTGTGAAGAAAAAGAAGTGATAGTTAAAAGGAAGCATGTTAAAAATCCTGAAGAAACTCAAGGGAAAGTTTTATATAGTTATGACACTGTACCTGAGAGCTGCAGTGAGACTGCAGTCTTTGCACATAGTCCATTAGAAGAGGAAAAAGTTGAACAGTTAAAAAGTTTGTGTGAAGAGCAAACACACTTTAATCAAGCACAAAATCCAGATGCTGGTATAAAAGGGATTGAGCAGACACATTTAGATACAGAAAAGAGAATGATTACTGAATGGCCCCATGAATCATGGAGCAAACATGAGGTGAACATTGATTCTACAAAGAAGTTACCAAACAAATTTAAACCTCTTTTATGGGAAACACAAGATCCAGTACCACTGGAGAGCAACATGAAGGAAAAAGATAACTCTGTGGTAGATGAGAGGAAAACAGAAGAACTGAGAGAGAAGCCTAAGATCACTAGTGTTGAAGTCCAGGATAATGCATCAGCAAACAAAAATTTGGACAATGCTCAGGAATGTCTACCTGAAAGAAATATTGATTGTCAAGATAATGATAAGACTTCTAGGCATATAAAAGAAGCTGCTGATAGTCAAGAAGAAAGCCAAACAACTAATCTTGTTCAAGTAAGCAAAATATCTGAGCAGTTGGTTGCTTTGGAATACAAAACTAACATGGATGCTGATAAGCATATTGAGAAAATTGCTAAATGCATACAACAGAATACCCTGAAAACCAGCCATCACAGAAAGGATTCTCCACCCATTATTGATATTACAATGGATGACACAGAAAAAGAAGAAAAAACAGATGACTCTGCAGATGAGATGGTTGATGAAATATCTGGCTATCAGAGTGAAGATGTCAATATCGAAACAATGGTAAGGTTTTAAATTTAAAAGATTACTCTTGGTATAAAATAGTTCAAATAAGACCACAATTACTGTATTTCCTTTTATTTTAGTGAGATTGCATTAAATTACCTTAAATTATCAGGATTCAAAAAGTTATGCTCAGCAGTGAAAAAAACTCTTAAATTGTTAGTCAACATAGATTCTCCGTCATGATCTCTGTGCCTCACACAATAGGGTTTTCTGCCTGCACACAAACTCCATTCAGAAGCTAAAAAGCTGAGTAGATTAGCGGGAGCCCCACCCACCCCATGTACTCAACATGTCCTGTCACACCAATCTAGCTCCACCTTCAGTTCTCTTTTGTCCGCTGCAAGAGAAGCTGCCTTCGGATTGCTCTTTAGCAGAGCTACCTCATGTACGGTCAGGTATCTCAATTTTATTTATTTTTTCTTATTTTTCTCTTGAGCTGACCTTTCAGAGCTGAGAAGTGGGATTTTATTTTGCTTTTTCGCCCAACTGGGCATCCTCTTGTTCAGTCTCTTATGGCCTCCACTTCTCTTTAAACTTTGTGTTTCTTGCAAGAGGAAAACGCTCACAGATGGACATTCTAAATGCCTCTTTTGCTTGGGTGAAGGGCATATTGCCAAGCACTGCTCCATTTGCCATTCTTTTACCATGCAAACTCTCTGCAACGGCACAGCGTTTGAAACATTTTTGTTGGGAGTATTCTCTATCTCTTGGCCAAAAATTGACCTCCCCTCAAAATCCCTTGGCACTCTTGCCCATATTGAAACTCCTGAGAATCCCAAAACTTTCAAAAAAGACTGAGTCGATCACAGCAACTACTTTGTCCTCATCAGGCTCTTCCTCGATACTGAGCTCTTTGACTGCTTCCTCAATACTGAGCTCTTTGATACCAACTGTCTCAGGGCTGACTGTGTCTATGGCTTCACAGAGCCCTCTACTGCTCAACAGTTGGCACCACTGGAGGTTCCCTCTATCTCTCAAGACAAACACAAGGCGAAAAAGAAATGTGCAGCCGTGGGGAAAGCTGAAGACAAGGCTAAGAGAAAGCACAAATCTAAACTCCTTGTACCAGGTCCTCCAACTTTGCAACCCTCACAGCTTCGATACCGTCTGCTTTCAGAAAAGATTCCACCAAATGATCCTATGCCTATAGAGGAAGACCTCCTGCAATGTACTCCTTCAACTGGTGGGAGAAAAAGGCGGACTTCTCTAGCATATTGCCAGCAGATATATACATGAAGAGGCATTCCTTCAACCGTTGAGCTTCTGAGCCATTAGGGCTTTTACTGTCCTTGTTACCATCGTGAATTCAGACCAGAAGTGAATAAACACATTTCACACTAATCTAATTGTATATAAGAAAGTGTGTAACTAGAAATGTAAAAATCCATCATGTAACTGTTTTCAGTTGTTACGATTGTGGTCAGAATTATACACTGAAGGATTGTATTTCAGATTCTAGATTTGTTTTGTTAATCAGTATTTTTCTTTTATTAAAAATATTGACAAAAGCTTAACAGTTTAGTACAGGGGTAGGCAACCTTTCCCCTTTAAGGGCCGAGGGACTTCATCTCCCAGAAGCCTCAACCATGTTGGCCAATAGTCCCATGTTGGCCAATAGCTCCTGGGATTCTGGGAGCTGAAGTCCCTCGGCCCTTAAAGGGGAAAGGTTGCCTACCCCTGGTTTAGTATATGCATTAGGGGAAAATGTCAGAGAATTGTATTGCCATATATTAAAGGTGATAATTTCTTTCTGCTTTCATTTTTTAAAATTAAGTTTTAATCTGTGGTTACTCTAGTGGATCTTCACTATTTTATTGCTGTGTTTCAGGACGAAAGTGAATCCAGTGGTGTTGAAGAGCAAGTGGACATTGAAACTGTAGAGGAACTTTCAGAGAAAATTAATATAGCTCGCTTGAAGGCTACAGCTACCCATGCTCTACTGGCCAAACAATTGTAAGCTTGTATTAAAATTATTATTGAGTAGTATAGCATAATGATGTACTGTTGACAGCATGATGAGATGGTGGGCATCCTTCACATCCCTAGAACAAGAAGTAGAAAGATGGAAAATCACAAATTTAAGTTGTGATCAAGTAGGTCTCACCTTTCCTAACCAGGTTTGCTAAAATTGAAGTAATTTGCTGTAACTGGAGCCATGTAGGCTGAATTGGTGCTCAGGTCTCAAGTAGCTCATTTGCCAATTTAGGCTTACCTTTAGGAAAAGAAATCTTGCAACTTGTTTAAAACACAAGTTAAAAGCAGCATTAAAAAGACTTTTACAACATATTAAAACATCAACACTGTACCACCGCCCCAAATCTCCCACTATTCAACTTCATTGGTTGACCCCTAGGAGGAGTATATAAAGATATCTTAACAACACACATATATACATATATGTGTTTGTATATGTGTGTTTGTGCTTGTGTATGTGATCATTATTGTTAGACCTCCATAAGAACGTTTTTCCAGATATTTAAATACTGGTCCTGCCATTTTGGCTGATAGGAATTATTGTTAAGGTACTCTAGAAATGGACAATGATTTATGTTTCATGTCTTTGTTTTCTTCCTAAAACACTGAGAGTAATTAAAGACCAGGACAGGGAGCTATCTCAGTGATCTTAGAAATAACAAATAGTACATTTAATCAAAATTAGCTAACTTTATCACAATTTTGCAGTTAACTGCTTAGAAAATCTAGCCAGTTGTTCATGGGTAAGATACCATTTGTATAATATTTTTAAGGAGCACTGTAAGATACATCTAGATATCAATGGGGGGGGGGGGGAGATTCTAAATCTTATTCCAAGTGGCCTCTGAAATTGATATATTCAGATCTAATTCCTGTCCAGTTTTATATGTCAGCCCATTACCAAAGGTTGCCTATATAAGACAATTCAAGGCTTTTAGGAAGCTAGGTAAGAAGAACACAGTAATGATCAAACATTGGTGGGAAATACAAAGTCTCCCCTTCCCTAACCAAGATTGCTAAAAGCAAAATAATTTGCTGTAGCTAGAGCCATGTGGGCTGAATGGGTGCTCAGGTCTCTAGTAGCTCATTTGCCAATTTAGGCTTACCTTTGGGAAAAGAAATCTTGCCACGTATAACACACTTTATTTTTCCACAGTCAAAAATGGGAAATGTTGCCTTGGCTTTTAAATTTAGGGTGCAAAAGCAAAGGTCAAACTGGAGAAGGGCTTGGGGCCATCAGGTACTTCCATTTTCTCCATATTGCAAGAAAAGAATGGAGAAAAGGATTTGCGATTTCAGGAATTGATTTTGTCAGGAGACAAGAAAATAACAAATTGAATTCGGGGGTGTGGGTAATCATTTCCAGTTTCCAACTGAGTCCATTTATTTGAACCATCCTGTTGTTATCAATTGAATAAGCTAGTTTAACTAGAAGGCAGCAAAATAAAATTCATCATGTGATATAGCCAGCCACCCCTTTCTGGAATTGATAAATCTGAAATATTTTGGAAATGGAGAATTCTGGGTATTAAAAACAAATGCATTGATAGATACTTGTCAGAGTTTAAAGTAAATGGGATAGAGTATTAATGATAATGTCTGGAAAAGAAAACATGGTTTAGCGAGTAAGAACATCTTGATAAGGAGAATGTGTTCTAAAAGGGATAGCTGGGGCTTTTCCATGCTTCCTGTTTCTCCTTCATCCATGCATTAATGGGCCCATAGTTATTAGAAATCAGTTGGCAGAGATCATTAAGATCATTAATAAAGACATGTAATGCCTAAGGGTTTTATTTGAAAACCAGAAAGCCTTTGCCATTTTCTTTTGGGAATCCACAAGGGTGTTGAGGCATGACATACTAGGTTTCTGAAAATTAATCATATTCTAGTAAATTTATCAAAAGCTTCTAAGATTCACGTTAAAGGCAAAACTGTGGAGTCTGGATCTGACAGAAAACTCAAAATATTGTCCACATAAAGATTAATTTTTTGCATGGCTTTGTTGATCATAACACCTTTTATCACCAGGTTATTTCTAATACAGCAGGCTGATGGTTTAATTGCAATAGCAAACATAATTGATGAGAGAGGGCAATCCTGTTTTATTCCTCTGTGTAACTTAATTAGTAAAGAGTCTCTCCTAGTGATGTGTATCATTGCTTGAAGAGATTCCTAACTAGGGAAATAAATTTGTCTCCAAAGTTCATATCAAGAAGGTTGAAAACATAGCCCCACTCCAACCTGTCAATAGCCTTTAAAGCATCTAAAGACAGTAAAGTAATAGGAGTTTTTGACAGATTAGAGTAATGGACTATGTTTGGCACTCTTCTAATGGCATCTGTTAATTTTCACCTAGGCATGAAACCTACTTGATCAAAATATACTCCATGCTAAATGAATTGATTCTGTTAGTTAATTTTGAGGTTAATATTAGTGCAATAGGATGAAAATCCTTCACTGTTGGACTAGCAGATGACGTTTTAGATAGGAGGACAATCCTAGAAATTTTCCAGCTATTAGGAGGAGAAGAACCTTGCAGTGACTCAATAATTCATGCAAAGCATATTTTGACTATCTGGTTAAATCAATTTTATTATATTTCAAGGTTAGTGAAAAATCATGTATATTTCCTGTTAAGCAACATTATTATTTTTTTAATTATAAATAGTTCTAAATAATTTCAGTTTGCAGTTAAATTGATTCTTAAAAGAGATGGCTGGAAATGTCACTTGCTTTGAAAAGGAAAATGAAGATTTACAATACAAGACTGAAGTTTGTAGAAACGTTTCAGTGTTTACTGCATATCCCATTGTCATCTTTGATATGAGTTCTCTTTTACTTCTTGGTTCCCCAATTTATTCTAGTGGAATTATAGAGCTGGAGGAGGCAATAAGGGCCATCCAGTCTAACTTTTGCCATACACAATTGAATCACTCTCAACATTTGGCCATCCAGCCTCTGTTTAAAATCCTCCAAAGAAGGAGACTCCACTCAGATGGAGCATGTTCCACTATCGAACAGCTCTCACTGTCAAGTTCTTCCTAATGTTAGTGTGGAATCTCTTTTCCTATAGTTTGAATACATTGCTCTGGGTCCTGTTCTCTGGAGCTGCAGAAAACTAACTTGTTCCAATGTTAATATGACATCCCTTCAAATATTTAAACAGGGCTATCATAAACGCCTCTTAACCTTCTCTTCTCCAGGCTAAACATTGGTAGAATGCTACATTTTTAGATACTTGTTTTACCTGGCCTGTTTTGTATATTTTACTGTCTCTGAGCATTTAGATAAGCCTGGTTAAAAATACTCATAACTAAATCAGTTTTATTTTTTAGGCATCTTGTTCGTGACTATTCTAATAAGGTGGTGGCCAAAACTGCTAAGGTAATACATGCTCATTCAAGTATTTTATCCTTATGATATATATTGTCAATCCAGAGATGCGCCAGTTTTTACTTAAATTTGCTGTAAGGGCTGAACAAGATGTGATGCCCACTGTTACCTAAATGTAAAACCTGTGCTGTGTTCTTATTCTCTGTAGTAAGGGTTGTGCATGTTTGTTTTAGAATGTGTGACAGGCAGTACTGTGGATCATGAATAGTGAAAAGTGGGGAAACAAAATGAGTACTTTGGCATCTACTTCTCCTTACTGTATCTATAGTCAGCTTGCATTATGTGCTGCAAGTAATACAGACAGCAAGGGCAGTGAAATAGGAGACAGGAGATAACAGGAGAGAAGGCCTATACTGTTGTATAGAGTTGGCTGTTGTAGAAACTTGAGTGTATACTCCTGCACTTCTGCTTTTCCATTGTTGCACTGGTGAAAGTCCCTTGGCACAGAAAATTAGACATCATCCTAAAGCTTTATGAATTCCATATGTACTGGTTTCCATCACCATATGGTTCCCCCATTATATTCTCTAGAATTGTGAAGCATTTACTAAGTAGACTTCTAGGGGTGTTGCATGTATGTGGTGCTTAGATCTGATTATAACCATCCTTATCTCTGTTGTGAAATATAAGCAGTTCCTGCATGGCTCTTTCATTTCCCTTGTATCATCTCTAACATCAGGTTTCAACCATTACTGCTTCAGAGGTCTCCTCAGTAGGAAAACAGAGTTATGTCTGGAAACATCATACAGGTTACTATTTTGAATGCGTGTTTCATTTTTTTAAGTGTTCACAGGCATTTTCCACTTTTTTTTTTTTTTTTTGCAGCAACCGGAGTCCTCAAACAAAAAGCCAAAGAATGCAGAAGAAACCTTTGCTAACTATCGCCAAACACACACAGCAAATGAACGGCGCCGTCGGAAGGAAATGAGGGGACTATTTGAAAAACTGAAGGCAACTTTGGGATTGCAGGCTTTCCCCAAAGTTTCCAAGTGTTTCATCCTCAAACAAGTCAGTATTTCATAGTTTACCTCCATTTGGAGGAGTGTTATAAGTTGAATATAGAGGGATAGATTAAAAATGTTGGAATTACTATAAATAATGTTTTACTGAATACACTCACCTGTTAAGGAATACTATTTCACTTGTATCAAGTTTAGTCCATCAGTGGATTTATTTGTATTTTAAATCTATAGAGGCTTTATTTTGAGTAAAAAACTCCACTCTGAAGAAAACATGTTTCTTCATTTTTATATAATGCATATTCATGTCACAGCAGGAATCGTTTTAGTAATTTGCTCCTTTCTTTAGAAGGGTAAGAATTCTTCATGGTCTTTTTGACTCACACAAATGGGTTATCCTGCACAGTGCAGTTCACTGTAGAGAATGGGGACAAGTTGCATGCTGGTAACTATAGATCTTCAACTAGTCATCTGTGAATCACACAATCTCCCCCGTCCTCCCCTCATCATGTCCTGCCTGCCATATGGAACTGACCATTTTGTCAGAAAGGCTTCTATATAGGGCTCCTGCAGGTTGGCAGGGCTGATACCAAAGCACTTAAATAACACTTGAGAAGGTTCCAAAAGATGCACTATGCAGGTGCAAGAAGCCCCATTTTTAATTTTTTCCAGTGTATATCAAGTAGGGATGCAAGCTGAGTCTCCCTAAAGCTAAAATTTGATACTTGGTCATAGCATTTTTGTAAAAAGCTGCAACTTACCATTCACATTCCTTTTTTTTTCTTCATTTTTTTTTATTATTATTATTGCAAGAAAAAATACATACCATCCATTCAAGAATACATAAGTTCAGAGTATTTCAGCAACATAAAGTTTACATATCAACTCATTTCTTAGTTAATGTGTTGGATCATGATTGTTTTATTTAATTGTCATTAATAAAGAGGCCTATTGGAATTGTATCTTAATTAGATTAACTGCGCCTCTTGAGCTTTCATATCTTAAGCTTATTTTCAAGCAGCAAGTGCGTGCTTTCAAATCATAAACCTTAAATTATATATCTATTTCTTTAAATCCTTATAATACTAAGTGCTTTATTGCTTCCATGTTGTTACTTCCACCATGAAGATTTTCTAATTTTGCCCATTTCTTAATATATTGCATATCTTGTTTGCCATTAATCAACATTGTCAATTTATCCATATGCATCATGTCATTTAGTTTCTTTTTCCATTCTTCTATTATATGCTCGTTCTCTTTTTTCCATATCTGGCAAAAATTATACAAGCTGCGGTTATCATATATAAGATTACCCCAATTTCCTCTTTATTCAATTTACCTTTGCAGTCTTCAGTTATGTTCAGTTATGTTCAGTAAGTATAACTTCGGGTTCAGACCTATCTTGATACCAAATAACTCTTGTATTATTTTGTGGATTTCCCCCCAGAATTTTACTGCCACTGTACATGACCACCACATATGGAACAAGTCAGCGTCTTTTTGCTGACATTTCCAACATCTGCCTTCTCCTTTTTTTTCTATTTTGACTATTTTTGGGGGGTATATATGCCATCTGTATAACATTTTGTAGAAATTTTCCACTTAATGTGCACTTTTTGTAAATTTCACATTTTTTGTCCATGTTTTTTCCCAGGTTGTTAAGTCTATATTCTCCTGTATATCCTGCATCCACTTTATTGTGCATTCTTTAACTGTCTCTTCTTCTAATTCAGTATCTATTAGCATTTTATACAATCTTGTTATCATATGTTTTTCCCCTTTCTCTATAACTTTTTCTAACTCTTTCTTGTCAGATTATATTCCTTTTGTTTCTGTATCTTTTTAAGCCTTTCTCTAATCTGAAAATACCCATACCAATGTAGTTTAATCCCTTCTTTTTGTAAATCCATATATGGTTTCATGGTGAGATCATTCCCCATTTTCAGTATTATATCTTCATAAGTAAGCCATTTTTCTTTGTAAAATGTTTCTGTTTTGAAAAAGGCTTCTTGGGGGGAGACCCATCTCGGGATTTTTGTATACCAGTACTATTTGTATTTATGCCAGATTTTAAATAATGCATCTCTTATTATATGTTTCTTAAATTCCTTAACTTCTGTTTTCCCTGCGTAACATAAATACCAGTGCCATCCTTTTTCTAAACTATCCCCTTCCAATATCAGTAGTTTTTTATCCTTAAGGTTTATCCATTCTTTGACCCATGTGAGTAATGCGGCATTGTACTAAATTTGTAAGTTTGGTAAGCCTAAACCTCCCTTTATTTTTTTATCTTGTAATACTGTTGTTTTTATTCTTGATTTTCCCCCCTAACCATATGAAGTCGTTCATGTCTTTTGTCCAAGTCTTGAATATCGATTTTGAAATAGGTATGGGGATATTTTGAAATAAGTAAAGCATTTTAGGGAGTATATATGATTGTATCACCGCTGTACGCCCCAACATAGATAGTTGTAAAGTACTCCAGCTCTTCATCCTATCTTTAATTTGGTTCCAGATGTTAGTATAATTGTTTGTGAAGAGATCCAAATTACAGTTTGACATAATTATTCCCAGATATTTTGTTTTGGAGATTATTTTTAAATCTGTTTTTGCTCTTAATTCTTTTTCATCTAAGTCAGTGAAGGTTTTTGTTAGAATTCCGCTTTTCTGCTTATTTATCTTAAAGCCTGAAATTTCGCTGGCTTCTAATATTGACCATAGTTTCTCTATACTTTGTTTTGGATCATCTAATATTATTACCATTCACATTACTTTTCCTTGGGGTGTGCCTTCAGTATTTTTTGAAGTATAGCCACTTGCTCTAAAGTATTTGAGATCATCTTATTGGAGTACACATAGTTTAACTTGCTAACCTCTTCGCTAGGATGTTTGATTAATTGTATGCAAATCTCTTCATCAGGCTGTTTTATTAACTGAAAGAATATTTATCTCTCTCTCTCTCTTTCTTGTGCTTTGCTGGAATATAAAATTATGTCTTGGTCCTTTTCAGGCCTTTGAAGAGATCCAGGGGCTAACAGATCAGGCAGATAAACTCAAAGGTCAGAAGAACTTGTTGATGCGCAAGCAAGACGCCTTGATTCGTAAAATTTCTGCACTTTCAGGTGAGAAAGGGTGGCTAAAACCTGAAATGAATTCTAATAGTTAAACATGGACAGTTTCAAGTGGTGAAGATGTGGAAGCTGAGGTCCTAGTAGAAGTATAAGGGTTAGATTTTCAAATACGAAATGTTACTAAGATTGAAATTAGGTCCCGAGAATATAATGTATATACAGTTGGCCCGTTCCGGATCCCCCGAGAAAATAGAGATTAGTGAATATTCAAGCCCCATAGGCTTTAGTGGGGCGCATTCCCGTGCACGCATGCGGGGGTGCTCCCCATTGATTTAAACGGAGGTCACCCCTCTGTGAATATGTTAAACCACGGACTTGAAGTCTGCGAGAATGGAGGAGCGACTGTAGTATAGATAGATAGATATAGATGTACTGTCATTTTTGTAATATACAATATTGCATTTTCTGGGTTGGTGAGAGGAGAATTCCACACTATTTTGGTCAATATGTGGGCTGTCATTCAGGATTTTGTATGAATGTTGGGTATGAAGGGAAGAATGATTCCTATTTTTCTCACTAGGTAAGAACCAGGAAGTAGTCTTGAAGAAGCTGGAATACATTTATGCCAAACAGAAAGCAGTAGAAGAACAAAAAAAGAAGCAACATCAGCAAGCAGAACCTAAGATGATCTGTGACAATATCAAAACTGCTAGAACGTCTGTGGAAAATAGTTCCTCTTCTCCTGCTAAAGAGATGAAACCAGTGATTGTACCTAACAAGCGTACAAAACCATTGATTCTTTCTAGGAAAGGAGACCATGTCACAGGTAAGCTAAATAAAAAGGGAAGTACTCAGTTTTTACACAAAGGAAAATCTAAGCCATAGAATGTTATTAGAAACTTTGCATCTGCATGTTTAATTTTTAGGGTATATAGAAGATACAATCAAAAAAGTAAGGCAGTTTATTAGTTCAAAGGGATACCACAGATTAGCCTGTAGTAACTTGTATAATAATAATATTCATTCATACTTTATATCCAGACATTTCAGGGTTGTTTACTTATTACTGCTATGGTCCCCTAATCTTTTTCCTTGGATCTCATTTGATTTAATACTTGCTGCTTAAAATTTGCATTGTTCTCCAAAATCAGTTAGTATGGGAAAACAGCAGTAGTTACATTATTGCATTCCAAGAGGTTGGTTAGAGGTCTTTTTGATATAGATACATATCTCAGCACTACTTTGTTTTGGCTTCCTTGTAGGAGACACATCTTCTCATATGACATTAACAAATGCTAGCCTAGTAATGACTGCAAATGGCCAGGTCCTTGCATTCAGGACTCCCCTAGTGCCAGGACAGTTTGCTTCCCAGCCTTCAACACTTCTGCAAAGTGAACTCAAATCAGAAATTGACTGCACTAATGGGGCAACACAGCCAGGTAAGGTTAAAAAATGACTGAAAAAATTAAGTAGTCTAATTAATGATCTCAAGTAGTTCCATACGTTCCCCTCACACCTCCACTTTCTAGATAATATATTTAAATATCTGATATAACAAAAATGTAACACAGTCAGCCCTCTGTATCCATGGATGCTGCATCAAGGAAGCAACCATCCACCCCCCCCAAAAAAAATCCCAAAAGCAAACCTTGATTTTGCCATTTGATACGAGATCCCATTGTATATGCCATTGTATATAATGGGATTTGAGCATCCTGTCTCTTGATACTGCATCTGAATATTAATTAATTAATTTGCCTTTGATAAGGTACGGCTTCGGTGATGATCCAGTTACCAAGTTCAGCAGTACCAGTTCAAGTAAAAAACATCCTCCCTACCTCGACACTTCCTATTACTCTGTCCTCTGTTGTTAGTAGCACTGCCAATACAGTTGTACAAAAAGCTCCAGATCTCATTTCAGGTAAGTTTTACATCGTACACAGGAAATTTTAGATTGGGTTGGATCTGGTTTGGCTATATTTCAGGCTCAAATAAATATTGTGTCCTCATTGGGAAAATAGGTGCAGTTTGTAATGTCACTAGATCTTTATTATTTAGTTTGGGGCCCTGCATTTCAAAGAAATGTTTTGACAGAATGACAAAGGGGAGCCTTCAAAGAATCAGTTTGCACTGACAGTCACAATTATACACAAGCTACATACAGAGTTTACATCTGCTTCAAGATGTCTGTGATTCACATAATTGGGTCTTCTGCCTGGGAAGAGATACACACAGAACTTTCTGGAGGTGAATAGCTTTTTGGCAGTAGGACCACCCACCAACATTGTCAAGGGCTTCAAAGCACACCTCACTGCTCAAGCAACAATGTTAGGAACTTTTCTCATGTTTTGAGAGTGCTGAGTACTTTCCTTAAGAAAAAAATCTGTCACATTTTTATTCATGTTGTTTGTAATTATTATTGTTTTATATTGAATTTTTTATTCATTGTATGTTTGATCAAGCTGTATGGCCCAGAAAGCCTTATTTCATGTAGGAGTATTTCATGTAGAAGGAAAATGGCACTTGTGGATAACCACATTCTTTTTGGGGGGGAGGTTGTTTCTCTTTCTTTCTTTCATTATTTATGCCAGGAGAGGCGTGTAACTTTTGTGTATGTATCATCTGTCAAGGTTTCAGTAAGCAATGTCTCTGATACAGTCTCAAAGCTTTGGGTTCACTTTTGGAGGTTGCTTGACCAAGGTTAGGTAGCTTCACCAAGCAGATCAGGTAGTTCTAAATCACTTCTTGCTTAGCATTTCCATATCAATCTGCAGGTAACCTTCACTTAAGATTCTCTACTACTTTGTCAATGACAATGATGGTGCCAGCTTTGCCAACTCTACTTTCAGTTTTGACTGTTTCAACATTAAAGGTTGTAATACCATATTGACAGTAGCAGCTGTCGAACCAAAGCCACCAATGTGTCACTCTGTGACAGATGCTGACTATTCATTCCTCAGCACAGAAACATTTTAGTTCAGCTCCAGAAATGAGAGAGGCTGGTTGCAGCAATACATTTAAAAGATCTGTATTTTCCCATCCCCATTTATCAATCTGTCAGATTTGCCAGTTTGCCTTAGACTTAGAGCAGGGGTAGGCAACCTTTCCCCTTTAAGGGCCAAGGGACTTCAGCTCCCAGAATTCCAGGAGCTATTGGCCAACATGGGACTATTGGCCAACATGGCTGAGGCTTCTGGGAGCTGAAGTCCCTCAGCCCTTAAAGGGGAAAGGTTGCCTACCCCTGACTTAGAGTATTATCTATACCAATTCAAGGTACCAGCGCAAGGCTTTCAGATTGTCCACAGTACCAAGTGTATTCAAGAAATGCATGGCACCTGTTGTAGTATTGCTTGTAACTGCAGTTTAATATAAAGACTGATGAGAATTTAGACAGTGCTCACAAATTGTCTAATACAGAGAAACACTGTGGTTCACAGCTCAACCATCCAGATGTCCTAACCATCAGTGGTCCAGGTCAGGAGTGAGCAGAATGCAGTCCTGAGGCAACAACACGGCTCTCAAATCTGTTATTGCACTCATTTACCATTCTCTCTGGACTGCCCATTTTTCTGGTAAAGGGGGTGGGTGGATTGTCTCTCCTAATAGCTTGTGGGAGTGGGGTTTTTTTACATTTTTTATTTTAATTTATTTTATTTTTTTATGCTGCCTTTCTCCCAAAAAGGGAGTTAGGATGACTTACAAATAAAAACACTTTTAAAAACATTACTCAGACAGCATCTGAGGGTGACAGAGTGAATGAGAGGGACCTTCTGTGCACACACAAGGCTAGGGCTCGGGCTCATATTTCTATCCTGTTTCATAGCGTCAAGGGGTACTTGATGCTAATGCGCGGTATAACAAAGGCTTTGATGATTTTCCCATGAGATTGACAAAAGGTATTGGGAATGGCTGATGGCTTTAACTCTAAATAGAGTTGGTTAGATTTGAGACAGTTGCCGGATAGTCAGGCAGGAAGGATAACACAGCCTGGGATGAGGTGGATGTATGATTCTTGACTGCTTTGTGCTGGGACTCACTGAGTCTTCATTAACAGAGGAATTGTGAGCTGCGGGGCAGGGTTTGGAGTGGATCAGAAAACTCAATCAGCATTTATTTTAGTGCTATCTAGGTCTCCCAACATGTCCTTAGATCAATGTGACCCCTTACCTAGTTTGCACAGGTCATTGTGACCTCTCAAAAACATGCCTGGTGATATTAATTATGAAATTAAGTTAGATATTAATTATGACAACCCTGTGTCCAGTGCAGTGGGTGTAGGATATCCTGACTGATACCATCTTATTAGTAAAGGTTGTGTTAGCATTTAATTTTTTTCAAGAGAAAAATTTACCTACCTTTTACTCTAATCAGTTTGAAACACTCCCTGCACTCTTTGGATATTTGGCAGACTTCTATATGAGCTGCATTACCTTCCCTGGTGGCACAGTGATTAAATGCCAGTACTGCAGCCACAACGTTGTGAGTTCCATCCCAGGGCTCTAAGGTTGACTCAGCCTTACATCCTTTCATAGGTTGGTAAAATGAGTACCCAGTTTGTTGGAGGCAATTGGCTTACAGATTGTAAACCACATAAAGAGTGCTGCGTTCACTATTAAGCGGTATAGAAATGTAAATGCTGTTGTTGCTATGGTGAGAATGCTAATGCTCATCACCCATTTGTGTGATGCACAGAAACCATGACCAAAAGAAAAAAGGAAAATAGAGGATGCTCACCTGTAACTAATGTTCTCTAAGTGGACATCTGCATTTGCACAATCCACCTCCTCTCCTAAGTAGCACATTGGTGCTTTACTGCCTGCTACTGCCATGTTGCCCACTAGCCTGGTGGTACCTGAAACTTGTACATAATGAAGGAGGAGAACTTAGACTGCCAAAATCGCAGTTGCCTAAACGTTCTGAAGAGTATCAGTGCAGATTGATATCATGACTACTTAAGCAACATCAGTGATAGGTAATCAACCTGCTGTTATTAGAAAGTATCCAGGGAGGATTTAGAAAATTGCACACCATTGAGGTTTATATCTACAGTTGTCCCTTTATTTTCACAGGGGATCTGTTCTGGCCCCCCCCACATTTGCACGCAAAAATGGAAATTCGCATATATTCAAAGCCCATTATAATGGTTGCGCACTCCCATGTGCCGCTGGGCACACAAACCATTTTAATCCCACCCACCTTGCCGCCACGAAAAGCAAGACCGCGGGCTCCAAGTCCGCAAATTAGAAGGGACAGCTGCATTTAGGAAATGGCAATATTGGCTGTGATGGAAAGCAATATTAAAAGTAAAGTGATCAAACTTAGAGAAACTTTTCTTGCTAAAAAAAAAGGGGGGGGAATACAGTTTCTGCAAAGAGACATTTTTGCCATACCAACATTTTGAGTTCTTCAGGTGTCAGTGAGTATTTGTATAAAAAGTGGTTATGTAGGCATTCCAAAAGGGCTGTTAAATAAGGAACTGAGTGAACCAGGAATCTTAGGAAAGAGGATGGTTTCTTGTATGTATTAGGTTACGAATCCTTCCTTGCAGCTTTCCCAGATATATCTGATATATCCCCACCTACTTTGAGGAAGAAGATACTGAACATGATTACTGTGGTCTGCACTTAACATTCTTAAATTAATGAGATGGGGTGGTTCTAGCTGGGAGAAATAGTTACACTGGTAATTTTTGTCTTGTTAAAAGGATACTTTAAGGACTATTTGTCTTCTCTGCTAAATTTTATGGGGAAATGGTGTTCTAAAGGTATAGTTTGTAGCTTTCAAGAGCCCATTGGTCAGTGTTAGAGCACCCACTGACCTTGGCCAAAGTCTCATATTCAACCATTGCCATTTCCAGTTAATATGAATATCAGGGCTAAGAAATAACTGAGGGAACTGCTGCCAGTCAGAGTAGATAATGCTGTTGTAAATAGCACAGTAGGATTTAAATTATGAGTGGCTCATCCCATTGAGTCAGTTGTTCTAACTTAAAACTCATTCAGCCTGGACTCAAGTGCATAGTTACCTTTTCCTGTATTTGTTGGATTGGTTGAGTTATGTTTTTTCTTGTGCATTTGATATACTGCTATCAAAACAGTCTTCGCTGTTCACCACATAGGACTCTTTCTTTTGCTGTTAATCTACTGCAGTAATACTAATTTGAAAGAGCAAACTGAAAGGTGAAGGACAGTTTCCAGTTCTTGTCACCAATATTCTAACAGGTCTTATTCTTGTTTCCAGAAAGTGAAGACTCATTCATGATGCCTAGGATAGTAAATGTGACATCACTTGCTCCTAAAGAAGACACAAATTTAAACCTGGATATAAATAAGAATTCCTGTGTAACCCTGCATGCTAGTTCTCATGAATCAGAGCCTTCCTTTCAAGTACCGTCACAGGAAACAGACAATCTTCCATCTGAAGGAATTGGTGAAGCTTCTTCTGGAAAAGGGAGAAATGCCACTGGAACAGCACAAGATTTTCTTGGGAGAAAAAATAGTTTTCCTCAAATAGTCAATGTGTCTAGTTTAAAGGGATCCTCAACATCTTTTGCAACAGACGTCTGTACTGAAGATTTCTCTGGAACTAAGAAAAGAGCAAAACAGATGGGAAAGGGAGGTGATTGTCAAAAGTCAAAGAATTCCTCATTTCAAAAGCTTCAGGGTAATGTACCAAGGGATTCTGGATTAGAAATGGAGCTGCAAAAAGTAGCTTCTGTGATACATCAACCGACACTGGATCCAAGTGACTTGATAGACATAGAGGAAAGTGATGATGCAGATGAAACTCTCACATCACTTCTGAATGAAATTGCATTTCTCAACCAGCAATTGAATGATGATGCCTCAGACATATCTGAACTTCCAAATTCCTTAAGCTCTGGCTTTCCTCTAGGAGATGTGGAAAGTCATCGGGAATCAGCTACTGCAAATGCTTCTCCTTTTCAGTTTGGTGCAATGGGTGGGACCTTTAAGGACCTTTCTGTAGGCCGAGAGAGTACTGATTCCATAACTCCTCTCTTGCTTCACTTGGATGATGATGATCTATCTGAAGGTAGCAGGAAATCAGGAGACGTTTCAGCTCAGACTGATGCTTTGAAACTCATGTTAAGACCTGAAGTAAAGAACCCACATACTGACCTAACAGCAATAAATAGAGATGAAAATAGAAAAAATGTATCACTGACAAAGGCAAGAAGTGTGTCACCTCCCATTCTGCAGATGAAGACTAACCTAGAAGTTGCCACCACTGATATGGGATGGAGGCCCATGCCCAAACTGGCACCACTTGGTTTAAAAGCTGCTAACTTTTCATTAGATTCTGAAGGACAGAATACCAGGATGATGCCTTTGTTGGCACCTGTTGCTGCAAAGGAGATGAAAACTGCAGAACCAATGAATTGTCCAAATCTGGACCCTAAAGCAATTCTCACGTTAGCATCTGCAGCTAAAAAATCAAAATAGTATTTTGGCATACCTTCACATGCTTTCTGGTAATTTGTTTTATATGTCTTAGGGGCTTTTTACAATTAATCTAGATTGTTGAGCATATGGTAGACTTCCAGCTTCCATCCTTACATGTGCATATATTATAGCATGTGTGTATGTGACTTAGGAAGGCTGAATGTTTGAATTTGGTATTGGGTGACAAGAAAACAAGAAGGCACTAGCCAAAAAATTACAGGTATCCAATTTTCCTGTAATTTCTGCAGCACTCCTATGAAATTTTTTTTGTAAATCTTTAGTAATGTAAACTAGATATTTTTACATGGCTTGCTATGAGGAGAAGAAACAGTGCAGAGCTAAATACTTTCTAGCATGCCAGAATCAAATTTAGTGAAGAAAACTATTGCCTTGCTCATATCCAGAGGGATTCTTGAATGACCGCAAAGATATTGTAGCTTTTCTACCTTTGGTCTGACATAGTCACAGAAAGTATCCTTTTTAAGTAATTTTAAATGTGTTTTTAGCATTTTTTAAAAATATATTCAGGAATGTAAATGCTTTGTATACATATACCTTTCCATATTATGAATTCAGAAGCTCAAATAAGTATTTGAGCACAAGATGTATTTTGTTCTTATATAATGCTTTTAATTGAATAGTTTGAGAATAACTTCTTCACTTATAAGCCTGTAAATTTAAAGGAGATTTCATACTATAAAACAGTTTATATTTTTGTACAGAATTTTCTTGTAAATATGCAAAGTAATATTCCATTAATGAATGTTTCCCTCATGATCTTACAAATAAGAATTTTGAGTCCTTGGAAGACATCCAGGTGATCTGGGTCAATCATTGTAAATGCAGCTGTCATTGCTACATGATAGCTGCATTTTATTATTATATTTTGCATAATTGTATGAAGAATCTAAATCTCTGATCTTGCTAAGACTTCTGTTTCCTTGTTCTGGTTCAGTCACATTAGGAACTTCCATTTCCTGTTGCTAGGGCTGAGCTAGGTGGTGAAAAGTTTTTGTAGGCATAGAAAATATATATCAGTTCCATTTTACCCATAGCGCAAAGCTTCATGGACGGTTCATGCAGCCCCACTCTTTTTCCACTTGCATGTAAGTTGTCCATATTTGGATCAAATTGAATGTGATGAATGCTTTCATGGGGGGGGGGGGTTGGGTGTGTATGTGATTTTTTTAAATAGTGTATATAATGTAGCTAAATTAGACTACAGTACAAAATAGCACATTGCATTCATTCAAATAATGTGTGACACTAACAGGATTTTGGCCCATGCTGTTGTCTCATAAAATTAAAATGAGTATTTTAAATCCCTCTGGCTGCATTGTGTTAAAGTCTCAAAAAGAATTACAGTGTGTTTATAGTTCTTCCCTCCATGGATATAGGTGCTTTAAAATCTCTCTCCTTCATAATTCTACAAAGCAAAAGAGATATAGAAGAGAATTTACAACAAAATCCACAAAGCTGCGATACCTTTCTTGGGCCAACACCAAGCATAAAATACATTATGCAAGCTTTTGAAGCTTCACTGGCTTCTTCTTCAGGCAAGGATGTTAAAAATCATTCTGGAGAAGAAAGGTGATGATATTAGGCTCACAATATAATGAAATCACTTTTAGTCTTCCACTGTTAAGACACATTTTCTTGTCCTGTATTTAACTTCAATTTATTGTGAGTTTTCACTGCTTCACAGTATCCATTCAGTGCCTTAGAATTTGGAAACAAACAAAACTGGTTAAAATTTAACCAATGGTTAAAATCTAGTCAGTGGTAAAACCTAACTGGTTAAAATCTAATGATTTTAGATATCAGATCCTGATGCAAGTATCAGATGGAACTGATTTAGTACATTAAAGAAATGATGCTGTTTATTTTTCCACAAGATAACTGAGGCTGCTAGTTTCTCTTCTTTGTTGTAGTTAAACTGATAGAAGTTCTTTTCCTTTTTTTTTTAAAGTTAAAACACATTTTTCTTGTCTATGTACATTAGTTCTTCATGGACTCCTTACTGTCATTTGCTTCAGCTGATCTACATAATTGAAAGCATCTACATTAACCAGGATTCTGGCAGAGAAATACAACATTTAACAAAGCATTAAGTATTAAATCCACAGAGAATAATTGGAAGGAAAAATTCTTTATAAGTAATCAAGTTTGGTTTATAAGGTTTTTCATAATACTGAATCCTTTTCTTCTTATTGCCTCTTTCAGCTTTCATTATTCGTTTGAATGACTCGGTTTTAACATTTTTAGAAATACAAAAACTATTTAAGCAAAATTGTTTGTTTCAAAGATAGTCTTGAAAATTATGTATACTTTATTACAAATAACAATGCAAGACTATGAATTTTATAGAGGAGGATTTTGTAATCAAGAGATCAGTTGTGGATTCCCTTGTAGTGGGCACGCCTGCATTTGATCAAGATTGGATATTTGATTTTTACTACATCTGTAAATAAGCTGAAATGTTTTAAAGAGTATAATGACATGTCAGATTTTGTTTTTACTATATATTCTGTCTTCTGTATCTTCTGAAAAACTTGTATTTTTGTAGACACCTACTACGTGAGGGTGAATCTGTAAAATTAAAATAGTCTTCAAAATAGCAGCTAGTCTTCAAATATTATTTTCAGAACAAAACCATGTGAAACAATCGATTTTTTGTGGGCCCAAGTTGAATTCTTCCCATTACTGTTCTGAAGTAATGGCTATGAAGTAAGTGTTTAAGGGCCAGGGTCCAAAGTGTCCCACAAACCAGTGTTTAGGTAGCGTGCTTGCCATTGTTTATTGTTTATAGAACTTAGTGTGGTTACATTAACAATAACAACGAGATTTTAAAATACTCTGTACCCTACTCTCTCATCTCAGTAGGAATATCAACCAGACCTGTCTAGTCTATCTGAAGCACTGGCCCATCTAGACTAACGGAACTGAACTCCCTGGCTTTTCAGAATGCTTATCTGACCTTAACTGAAAACCCTCTGTCTCTCCAGCCCTCTCCTCAGACACACACACCGGATTTTATCCATTCAAATCCCCATACCCTCAGCCTTCCTGAACTGTGATTGACTGCCAGGAAGCCAGGGCTGCCTAGCAACTCTGTCACAACATGTAATATATATGTATATTGGGGGGATGTTTAGAAAGTATCATGGGACTGGCTCTTTATCCCAGACAACCCCGGACCTCCCGAACACCATCAGGAGAGTAGTTTAAAAAGACTGGGAGTGTAGTGTGAGCAGATGAGAAAGGGCTCTGATACTAAGAGCCCCTTGCCATGCCCTGTCTGAAACTATTTATTTATTTGAAGGGCTGTCATATTGAGGATGGAGCAAGCTTGTTTTCCGCTGCTTCAGTGAATAGGATACAGGAAAATGGATGCAAGCTAGAGGAAAAGAGATCCCACCTAAACATTAGGAGGAGCTTCCTGAGAGACCTGTTTGACAGAGGAATGCACTCCCTCAGAGGATGGTGGAGTCTCCTTCTTTAGAAGTCTTTAAACAGAGGTTGGATGGCCGTCTGGGATGCTTTGATTGTAAGTTACTGGATGGCCCTTGTGTTCTCTTCCAACTATGATTGATTGATTGAGTCCCACTTTTTCTCAAGCAGCTTACAAAAGTTAAAGGAGATAAAACTAAAAGCTCACTTAGAAAATTTAAAATGTAACTAAACTATCAATAGAATTTCATTCCTCATTCTTTCCCATGAAAAACAAAACAAAATTGTCTTTTGCTCTGTCTCTTCTTTGTGTGTCTCTTCTTCAGCTAGCCTTAGGACAAGGCCCCTCTAGTTAGTTATGTCTACTTATTTCACCCAAGAATATGTGAGTCCAGTATGTCTGAGGATTTGCTGCCACACACTGCAGAGTCCAGCTTTGGTACTCTGCCCCCCAGAGTACCAAAGCCCCCACAGTAGAGCTGGCAATGCCCCCACAGTAGAGCTGGCAAGGGATGCCCCCACAGTAGAGCTGGCAAGGGATTTAGCATGATTATAGGAAGAAGACCCCTCCATTCTAGACCAGAGCACCAAGGATTGCAAACATCATGTCTAAGGTGGACCTAGGGAAGCAGATGCATCATCTGCTGCTTCCAGGGTAAGTGTATTTCTCCCTCGGTTGTAGCTGTCCAAGCCCTTTATTTGGACCTCTGTAGTTGGGTCCAGATGATGATTGCCCCGGAGATTACAGCGTGCCAAGGGCCCTATCTTGCCTCTAAGGCTTCTGGTAGTTCAATCAGTCAGCAGGAGTCTTCATCTCCCCCATCCACCTCTCAGAACAAATCAACCATCCCATACTCTGAACAGGGTCTTTTTAGGGTTTGAAGACATTACCGCATCTGGCATTGTTCAAAAGCCAGGAAATTCATAAAGCTGATGCAGTGGCCATTTTAGGATATAAAATGGTGCTGTGTTCAAAATGAAACTTTGCTCCAGAAGCAAAGCCACATCCTCTTTTGACTATCCAAATGAGGAGCAATCAGCCTGTTCAGTCTCATCACGAGCCTCTGCCTGTGATGAAAGAAAGCTTTCAGGGGATGAGGTTGACCCAATTCTGAGGTGCCCCTGTTGGCTTGGATTTTTAAGGCAGATGGGCTGCTTGTGCACAAAGGCCTTCCATTTGTTTTTTTCCTCAGCACTCTCTGAGGATCCTGACCTTTCACAGGGCAAGTGTGATTCCTTTCCAGGTCCTCTAATGTTCCCTTTCCTGCAGATTTCATGAAAGTTATTTGGGAACAATGGTCCAAGCCTGCTTCTGTATGCCCAAATAACATCACTACCAAGAAATTTTACAACTTGCCTAAACTGTTTATGTCTAAGCTGCAGATCCCAATAGTGGATGCTCCAGTTTCTGCTTTGTTTTTCTTTTCTATATAAAGATGGTGAGGATAGACTCAAAGACCTGAAGAGAATATTTGTTAGGTACTGCTTCTGCCCTTCTATTTTTCTGTGGTACAGATCATGAATAACTCATATAAAAAATAAAAGTAAAACTGAGAAAACAAAACCAGTCATCATACCAAAATATGATCTAAACAATATCTCAACAGAATTTAGTGAGAGTATAAGGAACAGATTTGCACTACTTAGCATAATAGACCGAGAACCAGAAGAACTATGGACTGAAGACAGGAACATAATAAAAGAAGAACATAGACACTTTCAAGAGCCAAAAAGAAACAGAAAAAACCATGGATGACAGATAAAATGCTACAAGCAATAAAGGAAAGAAGGGAAGAAAAACAAAAAGGGGATAGGAGGAAACTAAGAACCATGAATGCAACAATACGACGGCTAGTGTGAAAAGATAAAACTACTACAACGACCAGTACACAGAAATAGAAGACAACAAGAAAAAGGGAAGAACAAGAATCTATTCCACAAAATCTGGGAAATGAAAGGAAAATTCAAACCAAGGATTGGGATGCTCTATGACAATAAAAATAACATAATTCAAAACCAGGAAGGAATAAAAAGACATTGGCTGAAATACACAGAAGGGTTATATAAAAGAGATGACAAAATGAAGGACAGATGGGATGAAGAGTCATATGAAGATGAACCCCAAATTTTTAAATGCGAAGTGGAAGTTGCAATAAGATAAATGGCAAAAAACAAATCACCAGGAACAGATGATATTCCAATCAAACTGCTGCAATCCACATTGACTAGAGTCAACTTTAATGCTAACCAACATATGTCAAACAAAACAATGGCGAACAGATTGGAAGTGATCAATATACATCCCCATCCACACAAAAGGAGACACAAAAAGCAAAGCAGCTTCATTTATATCCCGCTATAGGACCATAGCACTAATCTCCCACACAAGCAAAATTATGCTGAAAATTCTGCAACATAGACTCCAACCCTACATGGAGAGAGAAATCCCAGAGGTCCAAGCTGGGTTCAGGAAAGGAAGAGGCACGAGGGACCAAATTGTAAACATACAATAGCTAATGGAGTGCACCAGGGAATTACAAAAGAAAATCAGCATGTGCTTTATAGATTATAGCAAAGCCTTTGACTGCATAGATCATGAAAGGCTATGGTACGCCCTTAAAGACATGGGAGTGCCAACACATCTGATAGTCCTGATGAGGAATCTGTACTCAGGACAAGAGGCTACTGTCAAAACAGAACACAGAAACAGAATGGTTCCCAATTGGCAAAGGGGTCAGACAAGGATGCATCTTATCATCCTACCGTGTTCAACTTGTATGCAGAACATATTGTAAGAAAAACAGGCTTGGACACAGAAGGAGGAAGGAATATCAACCTAAGATATGCAGATGACACCATAATACTAGCAGAAAACCTCCAAGACCTGGAACAGCTAATAAGAAAGATCAAGGAAGAAAGTGCAGACAGGCTTACTGTTGAACATAAAGCAAACAAAAATAATGACCATGGAAAATCTAGACAAATTGAACCTAGACAATGAAGAAATAGAAGTGGTAAAAGAGTTCTCATACCTGGGATCAAACATTGATAGAAATAGGGACTGCAGTCGGGAAATCAGAAGAAGATTAAAAATGGGGAGAGCGGCTATGAAAGAACTAGAAAAGATTCTAAAATTCAGAAGAAGATTAAAAATGGGGAGAGCGGCTATGAAAGAACTAGAAAAGATTCTAAAATTCAAAGATATACAACTAAACACAAAAGTGAGAATCATACAACCCATTTTTCCCCTATTGCCATGTATGGTTGTGAGAGCTGGACATGAAGAAAGTGGATAGGAAGAAAATCAATGCATTTGAGATGTGGTGCTGGAGAAGAGTGCTGAGGATCCCATGGACAGCCAAAAAGACAAGCAAATGGTTCCTAGAGCAGATCACACCAGAGATCTTCCTGGAAGCCAAGATGAGAAAACTGACGCTGTCATACTTTGGGCACATCATGAGAATGGAGGACTCACTGGAAAAAAACAATGCTAGGACAGGGGAGGTAAGTAGAAAGACAGTAAGGCCACATGCTAGATGGATGGACTCTATTAAGGAGAACACAGCTATGAGTTTACAGGCCCTAAGCAGAGCAGTAGAGGACAGGGAGTCTTGAAGAAGTCTCATCCACAGGGTCGTCATGGATCAAGATTGCCTCAAAGGCAGTTGGCAGCAACAAGAAATCCTTATTTGTGGGCAAGGGAGCTTTTTAATGAAGTTCCATCAGGCAACCTTTAATTATATCAGGAGATCTGTAAACTTTTACAGGTTTCTGCTTATTCTGCAGCTAGCTTAGATGCTATTCAGTTTAGTGCATGGTGTAAGGATATGGATGGGATATACAGTCAAAGGTGAAATGTAGAGATGTGTGTGTGGAAATTTCCTCATGAGAACAACATCTAGAAAAACAAAGTGAATCTAACACCAGGTGGTTACACAGACGTAAACATGGACTTTCCCAAAGATACAACTCATGGACACAGAATTTGTTATGGGTAGCAAGTGATATCAAAAGGTAAACATCGTTAGGCTGGGAAAGATAGTCACGTGGTGGATGATGGACAGCAAGAGGCTGGGTTAACATACATCATACAGACATTATCCATGAACATAAGGTTAACACCTAGAAGGTGGAGTATGGGAAGGGCCTAGAGAATCCTTTGTCTAGAATGTTATTGTTCAAGATGTGAGCGCGTGAGTGTGCGTGCCTGCCTGGAAGCAGTGGTTTCAACTGCAACAAGTTGGAGATCCTAAGCTTTTGAGATTCTTAAAGATGTAATCTTAAATGGCTGAACTGGACAAGTTCATCACAATGGATTTTACTTAGTTATCTTATTTTACTTCTATATGCGTTAATAAACTATGCTTTTGGACTTTACAATGTGTCTTCTTGACTGAGGAAGGCAGGATCCTGAAGAAGAGAAGCTGAGCCAGTTGATGGTAAGAGTTACAAAGTGGCTGTGGATCACAGCAGCCAGCTTGTCCTGCAGATTCTGCTGGGTGTCAAAGAGCATCACTACAACACTCATCATCCACACACTGACAAGGGTTATGGGCCCAGTTAAGGCTGTTTTGCCAGTTATGGCTAGTTTGGCTGAAAAGACTGTTCTGCCAGTTATGGCTAGTCTGCCAGCTAGGGCTCTTCTGCCTGAAGTGGCTGGTCTGCCAGAGGACAAAGAGGCCAAATGTCCAGGAGGAAAGGAGTCCAGGAGTCCAGATGGCAAGTCTGCAAGGTGGCCAAGAGGCAAGACTGCCTATCCACAACTTCAGCTGTGCCAGGACAAGGGAACCATGCTTCAGTGTTTGCTGGGAAAAGCTGAGGTGGCTTCAAACCTTCTTCAGATGTAAGTAACAGTTATGTTTACTGCTAAAGCTGTTTTGCCTGATGTCAGAGTACAGAACTCTTTAAAGACAGTTGTCTGAGAACTCTCCACTCTATAAACAGTAAGAAGCAGGGGAAAACACAGCCTGGGAATGCTGGGAATACTGCGGGTTCAATGCAGTGAAAGTTTTTTTTGTTCAAGCTGCAAACAACTCTGTTAAGGGCCATTTTGTTTGAAATGGAAGCAGCTGGGTTGCCAAGGCTCTGGGACTTGAGTCACAAATGCATGTTGCAATGCATGGAGTTTTAATGCAGCAGGAATTGCTGGACACAGGCGGATGCCTAAGCAAAAAGAAATCGTTCTTTTAAGCCTCTCTGAGTTACAGTTAAATTTTGGGAGATGATGTTCTTCAGCCAAAGATTTTTTTTGGGAAACTGAAGAGAAAATTCATGAATTCTGCACAGCTTTATCATAAATGCTGCGGTCAAAGGACTTTACAGTTCTTGGAAAATAAATACAAAAATCCCTGGTGAGGGTGAATTTTTACAGTTCTTGGAAAATAAATACAAAAATCCCTGGTGAGGGTGAATTTTTACACAGTGGTCTATGCTGTGGGGGGGCTGCAACAGTTTTTGCTGGATGCCAAAAAGTTCCAAAGGCTGGAACGTGATGAGCCAAGCAGTTTGCTTGAGGAAAAGCCAAAAATGTCAGCTTGTGGATGCCTGGGACAGCTAAATGTGTAGGTGTGGGAAATGAATCATTGCATTCTGGTTATGCACATCAATATAAAATCCTAGGGAACATAGGATTTGGTAGCTTGTTTAAGCTGGGGGGATATAGGTCCTGAATTTTTTTAAATGTCTCATTATACAAATGATTTGGGAGGTATTTTTACTCTGGTTTGCCACAGAGTAAAAAGTCAAGGTTTTTCCTGTGACAGAACCTGAGCAAGAGAATTGCTAAAATGACCTGTTGAGGTTGGTCCATGCTCATAAGCAAAAGGGACAAATGTGTGTTACTAGGTGACAACAAATTTTCTTAGTGATTGTGGATAGATTTTCCAGTTTTCATATGTCAGAGTTTTAAAACAGAAAGGTGATACAATTGAAAGTTTTCAACAATAGGCAAACATGAATGTGAAAACATTGATTACAAAATAGGGTCTTTAAACACAGACTGGGAAAGGAGAATTCTTGTCTCACAGTTTAAGAAAACTGGCTGAGAAAGAAGAAATCCAACACCATTTCACATGTTATGTGGGGAACCACTAAATCTAAAGTATCTGACAGTTTTTAGACAATATGCAAATATATGTATGTGCCAGCATGTTTTAAAAGGAAAAATTGAACCAAAATGCTACAGAATGTGTGTGTGAGATATTCAAAGGAACAGTTAAAGATTTCATCTTGGTGGTGGGAAAAGTTTTAATGTCTAAACATAACAATTTAGAAAAACATTTAGTTGAGGAAAGGATACATTCAAACAAAGAAGTTTTACTGAAAATGAGACAGTTACACACAAGTGCCAGCAACGGAGGGGCACACAACACACAAACAAACATTAATCCTCTGGAAGTGAGGGAAACACTTAAGGTCAACAACAAGTAGAATGACAGAAAACAAAGGACACACAAGTCCAGACACAAAAGATGAGAGAAAATGATACATGTCATATCAAAGAAAATTCATAGAGTGTGAAAACAACACACAAAATTATACAAAGAAACGAGTTTATACAATAGTGGCTGGTGAGCCAGGGAGTTTCAGAGATTTTAAAGTTTCAAAAAGTTTTTTCCTGTTGAGAAAAGTGAGAATGATATACTGCAGTGCAGCAAGAAATTCAAGTGTTTTAAATTGACAAAGAGATGTTTAAATGTGGTTGATAGACCTAAAGATAAAAATCACAAAGCAATTGGATACAAAATAATGAAAGATGCCTGATGGCAAACAGAGTTACAAAGCTAGGTTAATAGCAAAAAGAGATTTGCTCAACAAAGGTTTTTAAAAAATTGATAAAACATTTAGTCCAAGGCTAAGAGCTTGTGACTGGTATAGACTTTAACAGCAAGGAGGGGCCAGTAGATGCAACATTATTATTATTATTATTATTATTATTATTATTATTATTATTATTATTAGATTGCTTATTTAGATGCTGATACGTGTGTTTACACAAAAGGAGATGGCATTTTTGGTTATTTAGATTCAAGAGATTCAGACGAGGAAAAATTGTCTAGAGAGATTTGTTATCAAAGGTTTTGATTTTTTTGAGATCTTGTTTTTTAAGGTTGTTAGACTGCTGATGGAATATGGTTTATTGAGTCGGCATAGAAAGATTAAGGAAGTGTGGTTTTCAAAGTACCAAGATAGTGACAGGTTTAAAGTCAATAGGTTTTGTTTGGAGTGTAGTTACAAGGGGTTTTAAATATCCAGGTATAAAGAAAAGCTTTGTGAGGGGTTTGATGTTTGTGGTTGAGAGTAATGGATTAAATACTGTGTTTGCAAGAGGTGTTTTAAGAAAAGATTGTTTTAAAGTAAAAGATTAAACCGCAATGAAACATTTGATGAGATTTTTTTAAAGAGAAAGGGGCTTGTGATTTAGAATAGCCACATTGGATAGGGTGTTTTATAGATAGTTAATTTGCTTCAAAGTTGCATGTTAGATAGTCAGGTTAAGGATTGTCAATTAAGTATAGAGAAAAGCTCAGTAGTTTTGAAAAAGAAGAAATAAGGCTATATAGTTTTAAGTGTTGGTAGAACTTTAAGTGCTGATAGAACAAAATATATAGCATTAAATGAGATAGATTAAACAGTTGTTATAGAATTTACATTGTGAATTGTCAGTTATGATATATAGAGATTCACAGACATGGCATTTTTCATGACAGAAGCTGAAAATGTTAAAGTACAGATCAAAGTGTGTTGGAGTTAGGTGACAAAATACCAGAGAGCGAGTTTAAAATAAAATTGTGTGCCTAAAATATAAAAATAAAAACACAACAATACAGATATATAAACAAAGGTTCTGGAGATAGAACAACATTAACAATTGTTACAACAGAATAAGACTGAGATGTGCTAAGATAGTTTCAACAACAACAACACAAAAATAGTGGTCTCACACATCTATACATTTCAGGAGGGGATTGTTAGGATATGGATGGGATATACAGTCAAAGGTGAAATGTAGAGATGTGTGTGTGGAAATTTCCTCATGAGAACAACATCTAGAAAAACAAAGTGAATCTAACACCAGGTGGTTACACAGACGTAAACATGGACTTTCCCAAAGATACAACTCATGGACACAGAATTTGTTATGGGTAGCAAGTGATATCAAAAGGTAAACATCATTAGGCTGGGAAAGATAGTCACATGGTGGATGATGGACAGCAAGAGGTTGGGTTAACATACATCATACAGACATTATCAACAAGGTTAACACCTAGAAGGTGGAGTATGGGAAGGGCCTAGAGAATCCTTTGTCTAGAATGTTATTGTTCAAGATGTGAGCGCGTGAGTGTGCGTGCCTGCCTGGAAGCAGTGGTTTCAACTGCAACAAGTTGGAGATCCTAAGCTTTTGAGATTCTTAAAGATGTAATCTTAAATGGCTGAACTGGACAAGTTCATCACAATGGATTTTACTTAGTTATCTTATTTTACTTCTATATGCGTTAATAAACTATGCTTTTGGACTTTACAATGTGTCTTCTTGACTGAGGAAGGCAGGATCCTGAAGAAGAGAAGCTGAGCCAGTTGATGGTAAGAGTTACAAAGTGGCTGTGGATCACAGCAGCCAGCTTGTCCTGCAGATTCTGCTGGGTGTCAAAGAGCATCACTACAACACTAATCATCTACACACTGACACATGGGCACAGACTGCTATGGTTCCTGTCTGATGCCAGATTTGGCTCAAAAACTGGCACAATGATGCTTGTTCTAAACAAAACCTCATATAGCCCCATTTGGTGTCAATAATTTTTTTACTATTCCCTTGAGCAAGTCCTAACGGAAAATAAGGAGAAGAAACATCTCTTGCCTCCTCCCAGAAGAAGGATGATGTCTAAGCAGGACAATGCTGCCTGGGTTGGTATCTACACTCAGACTAAATTGGTCTGCCAAGTCTCTTGTCTCTGGACTGAAAGGAATTATAGTTGCTTCAATAGGGACAAAAGGAAGATTGTCCTGCTTGGGAAATCTTCCTTTCGTCCCCATAGAAGCAATCACAATTATTTTCAGTCCAGAGACAAGAAGTGGCAGAGTAATTTGATCTGAAGATATGAACCCAGGCAGCATCCCTGCTACCGAGACCATTCTAAAAGCAACAACTTTATTTCCCACCTCTCTTCAAGGCTGGAGGTGGAATGCAGCATGTTAAAATACAAACCACAGTTAAAAACCATTATAATCTCATCTTCTTGCTGATTTGATTCATTGTAGTGTCTCATTGTAGTGATTATTAAGAACAGCTCCTGTGGTTCCTTCTGCCTTATCAGAAGTAGATTGCTTATGTGGGACATATCAGGTTTCATGTTCCCAGGGAAATGATGACATCCTTTCAATGATGGCTGTCCCCAGTGCTTCATCAGGTGCACCCAATCTGGGAAACCACACACACACACACACACACACACACACGTGCAGATTACCACAGATGCCAGTCTTTTTCTTGAGGTTTCTCATGAGAAAAATGGAATGCTGTAATAGCACAATGGCCACCAGAACTGTATTATTCCATACCATTATTTTCCTTCAGAAAATCTATCAGAAAAAGCTATTGATCGTATCAATTGACATGCATTTCATCATGCCTAGGCCCAAAAGCAGATGAATGGTCCTCCATCAACCCCAGCTGCCACTACTGTGGCCTCAAAGGGAGAGGAAAAAAGCATTCCCTACTCAATATCCCACAATGCCATCCCCGTTTCCTTTTTCTTAATTAGATTGTCATTGTCTTGTCTTAATTAGGTTGTAAGCCTGAGGGTAGGGAACTGTTCTTTTACTTGAAAAGTACAATGTACCAGGATGGTGTGATATAAAATGATGATGATGATGATGATGATGATGATGATGATGATGATGATAGAGTACAATGGGCCCTGGTATCCACTGGGGGTTGGTTCTAGGCCCCCCTGTGGTACCAAAACCTGTGGATACTAAAATCCCATTAAATACAATGCCACAGTAAGATGGTGTCCCTTGTATAAAATGGCAAAATCAAGGTTTGCCTTTTGGAATTTACATATTTTAGGATATTTTCAAACCATGACTCCATGGATAAAAAAATCTGTGGCTATGGAGGCTGGCTATTATTGACTATGGCTTCCAAGTATTCTGCAACTAGTCACTTAAGGATCTTGGTTCCTTCACAGCCATCTTACCTCCTGTCTCAGGAACTTTGAATCACCTGGACTGAGGCTGGCTTCAGTAAGCCACCCGGCATTTGAGTGAATTTTCTTAAAAGTAACTCACGCTTAGGTCAGATACGCTGAAAAGTCAACCCTTCACTCTCTCCAGTCCTTTCTTTTTTCTTGTCCCCCACCCCCAACTATCTAATTTCAACAATTCATTAAAGATAACTGAAACAATGCATAAAGAACAATGAAACAGAACATCATTTACACTGAAGGATTGTAAAGGATTCTGGAAGAGTATCACAGTGGAATAACATGAGGTTGTCAGTTAATTGTCCAAGATGTCATCTTCCTCAGTTTGGCTGACTTCTGCCAAAACATCTGATCACAAATTAAATGGGAAGTCAATAAATGGGAACCATGTCTCTATGAATAAGCATGTAGAGAAATCTTGTAGCAACTTTGAGACTAACTGAAATAAAGAAGTTGGCAGGATGAGCATTCATAGACATTAGTCTACTTCCTCAGATGCATATAGTGGAATGAAAACTAGGGACAGACATATATATCCTATTAGTATGTGAGAATGTGTCAAAATTGTAGAAGTCAACCTTCAGTGCAAACAACCAGTGTTTGATGATGAATCAAAGCCAAAGAACTTTATTGAGTACATAAGGATAGAAGTTTCCATGTCAGCATTTAAGCAGGAACTGACCACTCCTCTTCCCAATACAGTGTACAACACTCAAAAGCCTAAAATCCCTCCCCATAAATTGGTGGGCAAAACTACATTCCCACAGCTAGCTCTAAAAGTTCTGTATCACACACACACACACACACACACTTGCCATTCCAAAAGTATTACCAAGCCAGAAGCTTGAAGCCTAGAAAGTAAAACCCCCCCCCAACATTCCATTCTGCACAGGCCGAAGTGAACCAGACACTCAAGGCCAGGAGAGAACTACCAGGCCTGACTGTCTAATTTAACACTCCTGCTAATACAAAGAAACGTCAAACTATTCCACCACATATATCCAAAACCCAGAACATATGCCATCCTGACGGAATCAACCATGGATTCTGACAGTTCGCCAAAATCAGCCTACCCCATTTGGCCCCATCTTGTCAGGGTAGGTGGAATGAAACAAATTGAGTCAATTTGGTAGCCTCCACATGTTTTGCATAAGCCCGCTCATTTTCTGGTTCAAGAAAATGCTTCCATCTAATCAAGTACTGCAATTTGCCCCCGTGTATTTTAGAGTCCAGTATTTTAGAAACTTCAAAGTGTTGTTCCTTTGAACCCCTAAAGAGGGTGGTGGTTCCTGTTCAATCCTTGAAGAGTCTCTTGCCAATTCCAGTATCGGGAGGCATCAGGATGTGGCTGTCTGGTTCTGCCGTCTGCCTTTCACTGCTGTCTAAGGCAGGCCAGGGAAGTTTCTTGACAACTCAGAGCTTGCGTCAGAGTTGCTGTCTTCCAACACCTCAGCCAGCTCCGCCACCCCACTACTGGCCACTTTAAGGGCTTGGCTACTCTGCATCCCTTTGCTGGGTCATTTCTTGTGTCCCCCATGAGGATGGCGTAGGCGACATCTTCGCCGGTGTCCCTTGACAGCTGTCTTCCTAATCCAGGCAGTCAGTGATCCAGTGACCCTTCTTCCCACAGGTTAGGCAAAGCCCTATCCTCATCTGCCATTCCCTCTCAGTTTCCCAGGTGGGGGTTGCTTTTACCTTGATGCTGTGGTTTCTGGCTCGGCCCCTTGTTGGCCCTGCTCTACCTGTCTAGTCAGTTGGACCTCTTCCTTGACGATCTCCAGCTCTCCTGCCAGCCTGATCCACTCGTATACTGTGGGTGGGCTGTCTCTCACGAGGGCCCACAATAGCAGGTCAGGCCTCAGCCCCTCCTTAAAGTATTGTACCTTTACTCTGTTAGGCCATTCATCTACCTGAACTGCCAAACTACCGAATTCCATCATGTATTCCGACACTGAGTGGGTCCCTGCTCTAGTACCATCAATCGAGTGCATGCCTTCTCAGCCCGAAAGGGATAATCAAACCTCGTGTGCAAGGCTATCATAAAAGCCTGCAGGTCCTGTAGTTTGGCTGCTCTGCTGTCATATAGCTGCACAAGCTAGTTTGTGGCCTCACCCTCCAGGTGGGCCATTACACACCTCACTTTGGCAGCCTCATTGGGAAAGGTGAGACCCACTCACAGATGTGCCCAGCCATCTGGGCCAGGAAGTAATGCAGTTGGTTCGGTCACCCATCAAATTTTACTCCCAAATTCCTGGCTGTGGGGTTTTGCTAGCGAAACCCTGCGGGTTCGCTAGTAGCACCACAGGGAGGTGGCGCTGGCCCCTGTGGTGGTGCTCCAGCAGGGAGGGCTCCTGCCCCTCCTGGTCCTATCATCAGTCCTGCCAGCACTTGCACCACCTCTGCCAGAGTGTCACACATTGAGTGCATCTGCTGCATCTGGGAGCCGTAGTCCTCATCCTCATGAGGGTCCAAATCCAGCGGCTCTGCCACACCAACATCCCAGGCTGACATTCTTCCAGCCCGATGTCTCTCCCTGCCCTGGGCAGGGATTTTGGGCTGGAACCACACATCCCTGTCAGCACAAGCTGGTGTGGCTTCATCAGTAGTGCGAGTGTTTCATGTAAAAGTTAACTATCACAGGGCTCAGAGGGCTTCCCATGGCTACCCCATCTCTTTGCTCATAGAATCCATTGTCCCACTGGACAATTTTGTGGTGAGGCAATGTTTGAACAGGTCTGTGATAGCTAACTTTTGTTGTTGTATGAGTGCCATGGTGTCCATTATGGGGACTTTGGTGAACAGGGAGACCACATCAAAGCTGATTAGTCTGTCTCCAGATTTTAGTTCGAGGTTGTTGATTTTTCCTATGAAGTGAGCTGAGTATGTAAGTATGTGCTGCTGCCATTAAAAAAAGGCAACCAGAGAGCTATGCTTCAAACCCCTGTATAGAAGAACAGGACAGTATTTGACTTCTTGATTGGTAATTCACGAAATCTGTTTTAGGATACTATACCAGAAGGAATTAATATTAAGGGCAATTAGCCACATATGCATAGATGTGTCTAAAGTATCACACCTTCTTCAGCATTTGGGGGACATAGTTTTCACTAGCAAAGAGTCATGTAGCATTTGTGGATTGTTTTCAAAGCAATCTCTCTGGTTAATGCTGGTCTTGATTTGAGGGAGGAGGGTGAAGACCACATGGTAACCCATTTGGTTTCTGAAATTATTATATCTAGATCAGTCTCCCAAGTTGATTTGAAAGTGTGTCCTTTATTGTATTCTGAGTCAGTTAAGCAATTGTAGGTTAGACATGCCTGCCTCTTAGTTTTTTTGTATGGCATTTCACATGCTTTTCATAGGGTGATAAAGTTCTTGGGGTCTCCCCTTTTGCTACTAGGTTTAACGTAAAGGAGACAACTTGTATACCATGTTAGCTACCATGTGGTTGCTAATAGTTGTAAATCTAAGAGTAAATCATCTGTTGATTTAGGTCTACCTCTCTAAATAGGTCTTAAACAGTATATAAACCTTTCTCCTCCCATTCTCTAAACTGTTGAAACTTAGCTGGGTAACAAAAGGGAGGATGAAGCAAAAATGGACATAAGGGTGAGGGTTCAGGTGAGGTAACATGTTTCCATCTGTTCCAGAGTGTAATAGAGTGTTTGCAGCCAGGGATTCTTTGTATCTTTGATTTTCTTTCCTACATTTTTCTTAAATAGCATGGTAAAATCAGTTTTTATAAGTGATATAGAGTTCCACATCTACCCAGTTAATACTAGTGTCTCTCCTAAGTGAGTGGGATGCCTGACGTAGCTAAAAAGCAACAAAGTCTATCATTACCTCTTACACTGCTAGACTACCTTTTTGGGGCACAAGGTGTCAAGTAGCTTTCCTAAGTCTTGGGTTTTTTTGGCAAAAGACAAATCTATTGATTAAACTTTGCCAAGTTTTAAATCTTGCCATTGATGATTCAATCAGACTGAAATAAAAAGAAGAGAGGGACTAAAACACATTTTTAGAAGGACAATTTTGCCTAATAAGGAGTTTTAATTTTTTTTTCATTGTGTTGTTTTTGATGACAATCCATTTGGTGACAGTGTTGCAATTCCTGGGGATAGGTTTGTTGAATCCTGAGGGTTGCAACTGAAGGCCAGTAATTTTTTGTATGTCATTCTCTTTGTTCCTCATGGAAAACATTGAGACACATCAATTTTGACTTTAAGTAATTAATTTTAAATCTTGCAAATTTGTCAGAGTTTTCCAGAATGATTCTTAGTTCTGGGAAATTTTGTTTGGGGTATTCAAAAAAAATTGATACATTATCTGCAAAAAGATTTATCTTTTGAATTCCTCCCCCAGTTTTTGATCTTTTTATGTTCGAGTTATTTTGAGTCAAATTGGCCAGGGATTCGACTGCTGTAGCAAATAAAAGTGGTGATAGGGACAACCTTGTTCCTCTTTGGAGTTTTATAGTGGCTGAGTTTATTCGATTTACTATCACCATAGCCTTAGAATTATTATAAAGTGTTTTTAAGATTCATAAGAATTCTTCTCCAAAATTCATCTTTTTAAACTTTCCAAAAAGGAACCACCAATCTACCCTATCAAATGCTTTCAAAGAATCTAGGGATAAGAGGGCAATTGGGATTTTCAAATTGGCTGAATGGCATATGGCATTCAGTACTCGGCAGATGGCACTTTCACTAGACACTTTAAGTTAGATAAATATATCTTCACAAAGGATGCCTTTGGTGTAGGTGTGGGTGGTGTTATAGTGAATCGACAGACTTGGCCACTGACGTATATTTTATCTCTCCCCACAGTGTCTGAAATCCTGCATAGTTGAGCATAGCAGAAGAATTCTGCATGCAGAACTCTGCTACAGCCTTCCTGTTACCACTCCCAAAGCTCACTGTTTACAGGGATAGCTCCCTCCCCATTCAATTCCATGGGTGGTAAAAGCAGAAGGGATCAGAGAGGCATGTGACAGTGTCCCCATAGCCTGGCATATCCCATTTGGACTACTGCAACACACACAACATGTGGCTAGAGTATTGAGATGGTCCTGAGAGGCCCTTCTCTCTGTCCCACCACCTTCTCAGGCTCGTTTGGTGGGAACAAGGGAGAAGTCCTTCTCAGTGGTTGCTCCCAGGCTCTGGAACTCCCTCCCTAGTGAGGCCAGGATAGCCCCATCCCTACTCTGCTTTTGGCAGCAGATAAAGACATTCTTGTGCTGTCAAGCCTTTTCAAAACTAACGACATTAGATGATGATGATGATGATGATGATGATGATGATGATGATGGGTCTGCCTTTCAAAAGTGTTTGGAAACTTCAGCAGGTCCAAAGTGCTATAGCCAGAATGCTGACCGGGACCAGTTATAGGGAGAATATAACTCCCTTGTTAAAATAGCTTCATTGGCTACCAGTTCATTTCCGGGAATAATTCAAAATGTTGGTCATGATCTATAAAGCCTTTAAAGGCTTAGACTATCTGAAGGACCGTGTCTCCCCATATGAACCTACAAGAACACTTGGATCTTAAGGAGAAAGCTTTGTCTCAGTCCCACCACCATCACAGACTTGCTTGGTGAGGACACAAGAGAGGGGCTTCTCAGTGGCTGCTCCCAAATTCTGGAACTCCCACAGGAGACTAGGCTGGTCCCCTCCCTGCTTTCCTTTTGCCAGCAGGTAAAAGCCTTGTTGTTTAAGCAGGCTTTAAATATGTAACTGCACTAAGGAGGGTTTTTTTTTAAAAAAATTGGGGTGTATATTTTAATTGATTTTTAATTTTGGTATGTTTTTAAATAATTTTGTTGTTGTTGTTGTGTGCCTTCAAGTTGATTCTGACTTATGGCGACTTTAAGGTGACCCTATCATGGTGGTTTCTTGGCAAGTTACTTCAGAAAGGGTTTGCCATTGCCATCCTTTGAGGCTGAAAGAGTGTGACTCACCCAAGGTCACCCAGTTGGTTCACATGGCTGAACCCCGATTCAGACCCTGGTCTCCAGAGTCCTAGTCCAATGCTCAAACCACTAAGCCATAATTTTATATTGTTTTAATTCTGATTATTTTAATTGTTTTTAAAGTTGTATTGGGATATTTTAATTGATTTCTTTCTGTGAGTCGCCTTGGGTCCCACTCTGGAAGAAAGATGGCATATCAGATAGATAGATAGATAGATAGATAGATGAGATATAATTCTTTAGTGTGAATGGGCTCCAGGAAAAAAATGTTACTTTGTTATAACAAAAGTGTTGGGTATGTAGAACCAGCATAACGCTAGATGTTCAACTTACTTGTTAGATAATAAATCTTTAATGTTTTATTTTGTACATCTCTGTCTGAATATATTTTCTTTCAAGAAGTAATGAGGGGAATCAGTCACACATTACGAGGCTGAATCCAGTACTAACTAAACACATCCATTTGCCCAGTTTTATAGTCACAGTAGAGCCTAAGTCCCAGGCCCAGGGAGAAATTTTAAGGCTAAAAGAGCAAAGCAAGTGGCAGGGGCACAAGGTTTGGAACTATGGAACACAGCTGAAAGGGGAATCCATCACTAACCCTACTTCTAATGTATGCCTGATTATACTGTACTTGTTTTTTGTATGCAGAGAGCCAGCCCTCTTGTACGCAAGAAATTGTGGCTTAAAATAGGATGTGTTGTTCTCAGTGGGTGCCACTGGGTGATGCTAGTCACTGAAGATGACAATGTAGCTGAACCCTATAAATATGTATTTTCAGTGCTCCGTAAGCTAGATGTCAGAGGAAGGAACTGGCAAGACCACCTCTGAGTATTCCTAGCCTTAAGAAAACGCTATGAAATTGATGGGGTTATCATAAATTGACAGGTGATAAAGACACACACACACACACACACGACTCTCTCTGCCCTTGGCACTATACATTTGTAAATATGTGCAGTCTGGAACAACATCCTTAAACTGACCTAATACTCCCTTGATAGGAATACCATTATACCTGACTCTAACCTAGTGTTTTTAGACATGTAGCTGACTTTCAAGGGACCAGGCTGGGCATTCATATCCTGCTCCTTTTGTATAAGGGACAGTCAGATCTATAACTTATGTACAACTGCATATCTAAAACTTATGAATTCTAGTTACAGCCCCTTCCAGGGATAGAACTGATAAGCTCTAATGTGAATTTAACTTGTCGTGGACATATTTTAAGCATGTCCATTGAGCTACAGTTAAAAACAGTCAACATTTGTTAAATCAATATGTATAGAATAAATCTGCAAAGAAGAACCCTATGTTTGGACAGCACTGCTCATCAGTTTATATTCATCAGTGAAATCAGGAAATTGTTTTGTACGTTGGCCAAATTAAGGTAACTTGTTGTTCCCTTTACAAACTAAGATTGGTAATAAAATAACAAAGCCTGGCTTGTGCGCCTGGCTTGTAAATAAAGCAACAAATTGTGATTCCCACTTTAGGAGACCATTCCTTACTTCTCATACTAGCAGGCATTACCAAACAGGGGAAAGTGGGTTGTATCCACTTACAGACATTGGTCACATTCATATGGATCAATGTCTTGCAGGCTTTTAAAGACTAAAAAAATTATGTAGCGGCTGTTCTTAGCTGCCTTGGAGTCAGATTCAATTCATGGCGATCCTGTGAATGAGACATCTCCATGTCTCCTTATTCTCATCCTCTCTGCTCAGGTCCTTTAGGTTCAGCCCCATGACCTCCCTTATTGAGTCCATCCGTCTGGCATGTGGTCTTCCTCACTTTCTACTACCTTCTACCTTTCCTAGCATTGTTTTTTCAAGTGAGTCATGTACTCTCGTGATGTGGCCAAAGTACAACAGCCTCAATTTAGTCATCTTGGCTCCCAGGGAAAGTTCAGGCTTGATCTGTTCTAGGACTCAATTTTTGTCTTTTTGACTGTCCATGGTATCCTCAGCACTCTTCTCCAGCACCACATCTTAAATACCTTGATTTTCTTCCTATCTGCTTTCTTCACTGTCCATCTCTCACATCCATACAAGTTGATGTGGAATGAAATGGCTTGTATAAGTCAAACTTTAGTGCTCAGTTGTGTATCTTTACACTTTAAGATTTTGTCTGATGGGCCACAGTGGTTAAATGCCTGTACTGCAGCCACTCAAGGGCTCAGGCTCAACTCAGGGGCTGTACAGACCAGCACTTTGAGCTGGCGTCAGGGCAGAGTGGGGGCGTGGGGATCGCATGCCCAAACGCCGCCCCGACATTGGTGTCATACCGCTCACCTGACCAGATAGTGGGCGGCGTCATGCCACATCTTTGGTGCAGCATTTAAACACGCTGTGGTGGCAAAGGCACCCTTTTGCCTCTCTAAAAAGGAGCGGCATTTTGCCAGTTCTTTTTAGAGCAGCAAATTGCCAGATTGGGGCCACGGTGTGTGGTTGCTGCGGCCCCGATCCGATGAGGAAAGGGGAGGCCCAAGGCCGCTCTATCAGTACCGTCTGTCGAGCCCCTTAGGCTTGCATCCTTCCGAGGTCGCTAAAATGAGTGCCCAGCTTGTTGGGGGCAATTCGCTCACACTTTGTAAACCGCTTAGGGAGTGCTTCAGTGCACTGATAAGCAGTATAGAAATGTACTTGTTATTGCTATTTCATAGCTGCCCTTCCCATTCCTAATCTTCATCTGATTTCTTTACTGCAGTCTGCATTCTGCTCAATGTTTAAGCCAAGGTATGGGAAATCTTTAACAATTTCAATTTCCTCATTATATAGGTTGAATTTATGTAAATCCCCTATGATCATTATTTTTGTTTCCTTTGTGTTTAACATTAGGCCTGCCTTTACGCTTTCTTCTTTGACTTTCTTTAATGATTGTTCCAAGATTGTGATGCTTTCTGCTGGTAATATGATGTTGTCTGCATATCTTGATTTTCCTTCCTGCTGTCTTCACTCCTCCTGCTTGTTCTAAGCCTGCTTTTCATGATACTTTCTGCATACAAGTTGAACAGATAAGGTGATAAAATGCAGCCTTGCTTGACTCCCTTTGCCAAATGGGAACCATTCTATTTTTCTGTATTTTGTTCTTACAATAGACTCTTGTCTTAAGTACAGATTCCTCACCAGGACTATCAAATGTAGTGGCACTCCCATTTCATAGCTTTTCGTGGTCTATGCAGTCAAAGGTTTTGCTATAGTCTATAAAACACATGCTTATTTTCTTCTGGAATTTCTTGGTGTGCTCCATTATCCACCATATGTTTGCAATGTGGGGCATCTGGAATTCTCAACCAAAGAGCTTTAGGGTCTTGCCAGATTACCAATCCCAGGATTCCATAGGATGGAACCATGACTATTTGGAAAACATGAGTTTTCCTGGGACAGACAAGCATTTTTATTGCTGATCTTGAACTTGTCTCCACAGCCATCACCTTCACCTGTGTAGTTTCAAGTTAATTATGTGGTAAAATTAGAGTTCATGTGTGGTTTTTTTGTTTTGTTTTGTTTTGTTTTAAAAAGTAGCAGGAATTATGACTTCCTTCATGAGTTCCCGTCTTCCATTTGAGTTTAGCTGCAATCCTTAGAGTAACTGAGGGTGACATGAATTTTCCCAGCAATCCTGTATTGTTGTGAGTGAGCCCTATTGCAATCCAAAATATTTCAGGGAGGCTTGGTTCTGAGTGGGCAATTGAGACCCATTAGCTTAAAAAAAAAATCCTGCTCCTGATGAAAATTAAAACTGCTAGAACTGGATTATTGAAATGGATCAACAAAGCTGTCTGGATTTTTAGTTCTTTCTTGTATATGTGTCTGTGGAGACTCTCAAAATGAGTGCCTGCATTTCAAAAATTATCATTATATCAGTGTTCCAGTTCAGTCAACTATCATAAATAAAAGCACATGTAAGAATAGCAAAACAGAGAAAAATGCATGGGATATGATGTTGGGATGCCTATCAGTGGAAAACCATTTCAAATCACACACTACTTGTGATGTTCATGTTGTGATATTGACCTCTAATGAGGTCAAAGTGATATCCATGGCTGTCATCCCAACTTGATTCTCACAACAATGCTATGAGGAAGGTCAGGCTGATAAAGAGAATAACTGGCCCAAAATCACCTAGTGACTCTCATGGCTTAGTCAGAACAAGCCCCCAATTATAAATACTCCAGCTACCACAGCACACTGGCTGTCAGTATTTCCAAGATGTGCTTTGGTGCAGGTGAGATAATAATTTGTTACAAAAATCTTACATTAATAGTTCACCTCTATTGCGAATTTATTTTGTTGCATTCATTAACTTAGCAAGCAAATTAGAGAATACACTCATCCCCCTACATTTGCAGCTTTGACTTTTGCAGCTTTGATTATTCAGGGATTTTATTAATATGTTCTCTCTAGGAATATCTAGGTCCTCCAGCACAACTCTGTGGTCAACTTTAACCAAAAGTTGCACTGAAGGACCTAGAGATTCCTAGAGAGAGCACTCCACTAGCCATTTGTAGTTCCTCCAGCGCAATTCTGTGGTCAATGTCTGGCAGAAGCTGACCACAGAGTTGCACTGGAGGACCTACAGATTCCTAGAGAGGTGTCCTGTCAGGTAAAACATAAGTGTTTTTGTTATTTGTGGTTCTTCCATATTCGTGGGGGTCCTCTGCCCCTAAACCCAGTGAATGTGGAGGGACGAGTGTATATGTTGGGTATCATATGTTGGGATGGTTCATCCATCATTACACAAAACTGCTATACCATGCATTGGGAACCCGGATGGATAGACTTTCGAGAACTTTGACATAGACATGGGGTCCTCCCAAGGATCATGCAGATAGTCATGGAGCGTCAGTTATTCCATGCAGTGCTGCAAGCCAGCAAGGGAAAATAAGAATAAGTCAGGTAAGAAAATAGATTGAAATTATTTGTTGGGATGAATCATGTATTCAGCTGTTTTGCTCAAGAGAAGATAAGGTAGTGGGAAAGGTCTTTTCTACATTACTTACAAACCCCAAATTTTCCCAGGCTCAGTGTATGCTGTTTATATTACACAGGCTCAAAATCCTGAATTGGTCTGGGCTGTTTTCACAATGCCTGGACCCAATTCAGGATTTCCACCCTCTGTGTCACATTAAAAAGACACCTTTTGCTCCAAACTTTCCCAAAAACCCAGAGGAAAAATCATCAATGACAAACAGCTGCCTTCCTATGCAGTCCTTGCAAGTCTCTGGTAAAGACAGCCACCCATTGTTTGCTGAAAACCCTCAGCAAGTAAGGGGGATTTGGGGGGACAGTATCCTGGCAAATGTAGATGAGCCCAAAGATGCTGCATTATAACACAGTCTGTACGACAGCAGCAGCACACCCTCAGACCAATTCTGAAAGGTTGGCAAGGTTGTGTTGATTCACATCATGCACTTGGGGAAGAACACTTAAGCTAATGTTCTACCAGAAACAGAAACAATGTACTTCTTAAAACACAGATCCAGTTTACTCAGTCATGGTTCTGAATGAGTGAGAAATAGTGTACACAGTTCTACACAAATATGATACAACTAGCATCCAGATCCAGCACCCTCAACTGTTTTTTCTTGTACTCAGTCACTGCACTAAGGGCTCTGTGAGAGTTGTTCTGTCAAAGAATGAAACACCTAAGCTTTACAATCATATTCATATAAAATACATGTAACTAAGGTAATTTTGAAAGTTATTCACTGATTATCTTGTCTGGCTGACATGCCACATGCTTTTATGCCATCTGGGAAGTGTTTATTTCTGCCATGATTTTTGCTTGATAGTCTTATATATTTGACATGAAACAGAGGGGTCAATGTGCCCTTGAATTTATAACTACTCACGAACATACACTTTTTATAGTTCATCATATCCATGTTTCCTAGAACTGACTTCTACTTTAATTCCTTCATTTGTCATCTGAATCATTATTTCTGACTTCATGGCTCAAAGAAATACTAATTTAGGCCATTCTGCCTCGCTGAATGTTATCATTATATGTTTAACAGCCTATGTCAAGCTCATCTCTCTGGCATATGGAAAGTTCCTCCTGAAAAGCTAAGGGTCATGCTACAGATTCTTGCATTGTCCTACTTTTGAGAGTTTCACAAATTGTGGAGTCAGACATCCACAGAAGAACTGGCTGTGTGATTCCACTTCTTTGTTTTCTGATATAAAAGTATATTGCTGGCTTTGTCCCAAAGAATAGGCAATACTGAATAGGTGATTATAATAGTTGTGACTATTAATTATATCAGTTTAGAAATGTTATAAGGTGGAGTGATGGCAGGCCAAGACAAACTCTGGCCCTCAAGAACATGATGGATTCCAGTCCCCATCAGCCCCACCAGCAAAAAAAGAGGTGTGATAGAAAGTGTAATTCAACAATACATGGAGGGGAGTTGTAATTTAACATTTTATGTATTTTTCTCCTCTGCTTTTTTTTAGTAAGAAAAAAAAGGGTAAGAAATTTTAATTACATAAGGCATTGAGCAAGATCCTATATGATCACATGTTGCAAAGGAGTTACACATGCAAAACTCCACTATCGCTCCGCTGTTACAATCTCCTGGACTCAACATGTTATTTCAGTAGATCCATCCTAATAGGCATTCTGTATCTGGAGGAGAGTGGGAGAGAGTGGAGGGATCAGAGAAGTCTTTGGCTATGTTCTCATAACAAGACATAAACTGAGGACATCCTCCATCAAGATCCTCCAGGGCCCTCCAGACGTCTCACTAGATTATGCCATTACACTTCTCTGATTCTCTCCATCAGTGATAGAATGGCAAGAGGGTGCCCTGATTTTTGCTTTTATAGCTTTATTTATGTGACATGAAACAGAAGTACGGCTTTAGGGAGCTATCAGAACAATACAATTAGTCCAGGGGGATTTGGCTGTTGTGAAGGGAATACCATCTTCTGCAAACACAAAGTACAAATGCAAGTATATGGTGGAATTACATATATATGTCACTAACATGATGCTGCCATTTTATGCAGAAACTCATGTCTACCCAGTCTAGGGTTGGGAATTTGGAGAAGGTCTGAAGCCTATACCTTTCCCAATTTCCACTAGCCCCATAACCCCATAGGGAACACCCACCCATTCTTAGAAAACCAGGAGTGACCAGAAGTTTACTACCTGTTTCATAGTTATCCTACTGAAGGCGCAAACAAGTTGCATGGAAGGGAATAACTTTTAAATGGAAAATTGAATCCTCAAGAAGTCTCCTGAGATGCAATTGGCCAAAGAGAAGCTAATGGTGGGATTTTTTTGGGGGGGGGGAGGTGTCTTTACTAATGGTGGGGTTTTTTTTGGGGGGGGAGATGTCTTTACTAAAGGCTCCCATGTGGGCTGCATGGACCACACAATTTCCATTCCTGATTTAGCCTTTGGAACTCCCTTCCAAGAGAAACTAAGCTGCTCCCTCTCTGTTGACTGGCAGAGACCACTGTATGCAGGCAGGCTTTGGGTAATTCCTGGCTACTGAGGAACAAGAGTTTATTTAAACTAATGGACAGTGTACTTTGGTTATTGGGTTCCATGTCCAGAGAAAGGTAGGAAATTAAATAAACTTAAACAAAGAATTGTTAGTACAGTATATTCTTCAAATTGCTTTTAATGTTTTGGTTTGTTTCCACATCATGTTTGTGTGTTTGTATTTTACTTGTTATCTTTTAAAAAATCTTGTCCTATATAATAGCACAGGGGTTTCCCATCCTATAGTCCCAGGTTTGGGAGCAAGGTGGTACATAGTTTATAAATCAATCAATGGCAGCAGTCTGTCTCCAACAATGTCCAACCGTATCTTACAGTAACATTCATCAGCAATCTGGTGTTCATTCTTAACATCTGCTAATAAGAAGTGTGCTTATCTGAAACATGAATGTTTAATTGGATAGTTGGCAAGAAATATTTGTTTAAGAAAATGATTAAACCTTGGAGGGAAGAACTCTGGGCAGTTGACAGAGAATAGTAGAGCCTAGGCAAGATACAAATAGACAGAAGGGGCAGCAAATGGGAGTGGTGTGTGTGTGTGTGTGAGGAAGGTTACTTTGGAGCCCTTGCTTGAGAAAAATAACATAATCCACCCATATTGATGTTTTCCCAAGAAGGCCCTTTCAATGGTAGCACCCCAGTTCTGGAAGGAACTTCTTTCCATGACATATTCGACTAGCATCATCTCCAGATTATTTTCACTGAATTTCAGTCTTGAAATTTGGTTGTCTTAGCCCCTTTGGAATTTAATCTCTGTTCTGCTGTTGTAATGATATTCATATTTGTTACAGTGACTTTATTGTTTTTTTATGTATTGTTAAACAGCTCTTAAGGTCCATGTTAGGACCAAAAGGTGATGTAGAAATGTTTTCATAAATGAAATAAAATCTCAGGCTACAAATGAAATATATGCAAAGTCGGATTCAATTTGTTTCTTAACCTGTAGCCAAAGCAGAGATATTTCTATGTTACCCTACATATAGCTGTAGTCCAGGAATAGGTGATTTGTGACCAGCCAAATGTGTTTGCATTAAAATTTCCTTCAGAGCTAGCCAACATAGCCAATTTTTTTCTTAACCTGAGGGATGATAGGAGTTCTGCTCTAAAAACATCTTGGCCAGAATTCACTTGGGCAGTTACAAATGTATAATCATAGCTACACAATGACTCCAGGTCCATCCTTCCCAGTCCCCACTTATTCAGCAGCTGCTGCTGCGATCAGGAGAAGTCTGTTCCACTATTGTTTGGGAAGTAAGTAACAGACATTCCCACCCTCTCTTGTGAGCAAACTCTGGTGCAACAGTCAGAAGCGGGGTTCCTGTTGCAAATTCCCCTCAACACCAGAGATCACTTGCACAAGAGGAGGGGGCTTGGAAACATCAGTCTTCTACTGATTGACAGGAGAATGGACTTGGGAATATGGGACTGGGCAAGTTCCTACATATCCCCTAACCTAGGGGATACATAGGGATGGGGTGCACTTGCGGAGGGATGCAGGCAACGCCAGGTGACACCACTGTTCCCCAAACACCTGCCTTTTGGCAGGAATAGGTTGCGGCATTCACTTGCAGCCTTTTAAAATGCTGCAGCTCAGCCTAAGAGATGGTGTGAATAGGGCAAGGCTCAGTGGGAGGAGAAAGGAGAGGCCTTATGTTTTTAATTTTGCTTTTTAAAAAATATTTTTCATTTATTTTTTTTTTAAAAATATTCTTTTAATTTTTTTAAATGTTACATCTTACTAAATTTTCACTTTAACCACATGAAACTATGTACATGTAAATACATTTAGGGTGTGTGTATGATACTGTAATTTAATGGTATAATTTTAATTTTGCTAGTTGTTTCTGTGACAACTGTTGCCATTACATTTTATGATATATGGGAATTATGATTTATGAGTCACATTAGTCACAAAAAACATTACTAAGGATTCTGTATGGTGTGGTATAGAAGTTCAATTCAGGGGTGGGATGACACAATGAATTATCATACCAGGTAACACCAGCCCTAGTGAAACCTCTGCATTGCACATGGCTGATTCCTACTGTAAGACCTTATCACACTGAGGCAAATTGCTTAAATCCCATGCAGGAATGGGATTTAAAAATCTGAAACCCCCCCTCCCCCCGCAAAAGCGGGTTTTTCAGACGTATTTGTGTAAAGGAGAAATAACGCAACGTTAACCCAAACGGAAAGTCACCAAAACCAGCTCCCAAAAGTAAAAAGGAGAGGGTTTTGTCAGCTTTCTGTTCGGGTTATTTTTACGTTATTTCTCTTTCATGCAAACGTCGTCTGAAAAACAACCTGCAATAGCGGGTTTTGTCTACTTTCTATTCAGGTTAATCCTGAACGTCATGTGAAAAACAACCCACAAAAGCGGGTTGTTTTCACTTTAAATCTAGTTTCTGCACAGGATTTATCCCATGTGATAAACTCCCTAGTGTCTCTTGACCTTTCCTCTGTGTGCTGTATATATGCTTATTCTATTAAATCCATCATTTTGTAAAAGCCTGTTTTAAAAAACCCCTGAAAACTTGCTTTGAGAAAGGAAGTTGATTTGTGCCCATGTTGAACCAATCCAAGCAGGGAACAGCCAGCTTCTGCTGTAAATTCACAGAACCAGTCCCTCCAGAGTTGTGTTTGGAACAGAAGATTACAAATCAAAGATTACAAATTTGTATCCCATTCCCTTTTCAAAGCCATCTGTCCTGTCCTGTCCCATCCCATCCCCTAGAGCTAAAAGTGGAGTAATATGTTCAATCTGCTGAAATGCTTCAAACAGTTCTCTTATCATTTCTTGCACCGATCTGATGAATCTACTTACTCAAATTCTACTACACTGTATATCTTTCAAGGTGGGCCAACCATAACCTTACTCTTCCACATATATTTCATCTTCCGGAAATGTACAACACAGTTTAGAATATGGATGTTGGTCCAAAACACACTGCAGAAATAATCCAGTTCGAGACTGTTTTAACTGCCCTGGCTCAGTGCTAGCAAATCCTGGGAATTGTAGTTTATTGTGGCACCAGAGCTCTCTGATAGAGAAGGCTAAATGCCTCACAAAGCTACAGTTCCTAGAATTCTCTAGCACTGAGCCATGCCAGGGCAGTTAACGTGGTCTCAAACTGGATTATTTCTGCAGTGTGTTTTGAACCGTTACTATCCTGTATGCTGAGTGAGACCCTGTCCTAATAACTCCCAGCAAAGAATTAGATTATCTTCAGTAAGCCTTCCTCTATATTCCTAAATTTTCTTTCCAGAATTTCTTGTAACTTTCAAATATTTACCCAAGAATAGAAGAGGCTATGCAATACAAGGAGCATGGGGAAATCTGGAAGTTGCTCTTGGTGGCTAACAGAAACGGCAACCTGCGAGGTTTAATTTTCTCAATTTCTTGCCTCACACCAAGTCACAAGTAAATGTATCGGATATCCTTGCACCCGAGGCATAGTGTGACACTCAAACCAGAGTGTGACTGACTGCAGCTGGGAAATGCAGCCAGCACAACAACCATCACTGGCATAATTCAACAGGTGGGTGCTGGTTTGGCCTATGGCTTAATATTTTAAAAATTACAGCAGTGAGACACAACAGAATGCCATGCATTTTACTGACTGGAATGAGAGCAGTTAACACTATTTCCTGTGAGGTATTCATGAACTTGTATTCTAGGCAGTTAAAAAAGATTTAAAGCTATGTGTATCTCAGGAGAAGGGGTCCAATTCGATTATCCGTAAGTACAACTTATAGGGTTGTGAAAGCTGGATAGTGAGAAGAAGAAAATCAGCGCATTTGAAATGTGCTGGAGAAGAGTTTTATGGGTATCACGGGCTGATAAAAAGACAAATGAGTATGGGTCATAGAGCAAATCAAACCTGAACTCTCTCTAAAAGCCAAGATGACTAAACTGAGAGTGATGTGCTTTGGCTATATCATGAGATGAGATGACTCATGAGAAAAGACAGTCATGTTTGGCAAGGCAGAAGGCGGTAGGAAAACAGGAAGACCACATTATAAGTGGATAGACTCCGTCAAGGAAACCATGGCCCTGAGCTTGCAAGACCTAAGCAGGGCTGTTGATAACAGGGAAACCTGTTATCATTTGCCTACCCCTGCGTCTAAGTCAAAGTCAACTTAACTGAAAGTACCAACAACATTGTGAGTGTAAAGCTTGCAGTACAAGAGCAAATGCACTATCTTCTCCCAATCTGATCTACTGAACTTCCATTAATTTAACAAAAAACAAAAAAAGAGAATTCTAGGATTTGTAGTTTTGTGAGATATTTAGTCTTCTCTGTCAGAGAGCTCTGGCTCCACAGCAAACTACAGGCATGAACAGACTGCCAGGAATAATCCAGTTTGAGACCACTTTAACTGTCCTGGCTCAATGCTAGGGAATCAAGGGAATTGGTAGTTTTTTCTGACATTGAGCCTTCTCTGTCAGAGAGCTCTGGTGCCACAATAAACTACAGATCCCATGATTCCCTAGTACTGACCAGGGCAGTTAAATCCAGCCTCAAGCTGGATTGTTTCTGGCAGTCTCTTCAGGCCCTACAATTCCTAGGATTCCATAGCACTAAAGCATGGCAGTTAAAGTGGTGCCAAACTGGATTATTTCTGCAGTGCCCGAAACACACATCAGAATGAACTCCACAAACATTGGACTTGCTTCTGAGTAAACTTGCATATATGAGATTGCACTATTAATTGGGCAAGATGTGCAAGTATTTTATACATTCCATAGTACAGAAGTCAGAAACACAGAATTTGGTTGGAGAGTATTTTGAAAACAATAAAATCACCAAAGGCTGACCAAGACATGTTTATACTCTTGTGGGTGCTGAAGTCTTAAGATAATTTTATTCAAAGCATTTAACTATATACTAAGAAACGATGGAGTAAGCAGGATAAAAATCCAGTTGTCTTACAAACCCTGGGAAAAGAACGACGAGATCTTCAATCAAACCCCACAACCTCATAAAATGACCCGGAATATATTACATGCTTCTGCAGATGGAGCTGTGTTACTCTCTGGTATCAACAAGGTCATCATACAACTCACACCCACAAAGCAACTGTAGGTTTGCAGCTCCCATAATTCCTCACCATCAGTTATGCTGGGTTGGGCTGCTGAGAATTGTAGACTAAAACCATAATGTGAAGGCCACACCTGTCACCTCTGTTTTAGCTATCTCTTTTCCCAATCTAGTACTTTCCAGATGTGTTGGGTTACAGTTCCTATTATCCCTGTGGATGACAGAAATTAAACTCTAATAAGTGTGGAGGGCACCGGGAAGGATGCATTAAAAATTACCTGTTCCAAACAAACAAATAGTCTGGATCTGCCATGGCACAGGTGTATGCTTTTGCATTCCTGTCTTTTAAAAAACATTTTTTTAAACCACATCTTCTTGGGAATTGCACCGTTCCATCTCTGGGCTTCCAGGTGCAGATTCTCTTTTCCATGAACCCAACCTAGTCAGAAACATGAAGCAAAGAGGTACCACCCACCTCTCACCTTGTCCTTTGGGGATAACGGCAATTAAAGCTCAAAGAGGTAACCAAATACTGAGGACCTTTCACACTATACAATTATAGCACTGTGATTCCACTTAAACAGCCATGGTTCCTTCCTATGGAATGCTGACATTTCCATTCCGGGGGATGATACCTCACCAAATGACAAACCCCAGGATTTCACAGGATGTGCCCATGGCTGTTAAACTGGAATCATAGGCCAGAATCCTCATTTGCAGTTATGAATGAGTAACCTAGGCTGCATCTACGCTGCAAAATTAATGCGGTTTGACACCACTTTAACTATACCGTGGCTCACAGCTATGGGATTCTGGGGTTTGTAGTTTTGTGAGATATACATCCTTCTCTGTCAAAGTGTTTTGGTGCCACAGCAAACTACAAATCCCAAGATCCCATAGCATGGAGCTGTAACATTTAAAGGGGTGTCAAACTGCATTAACTCTGCAGTGTGGCAACAGCCCTAGAATGATAACTCGTGACTGTTAGGTATTAATGACCCCTACAAAGTTCCTGTCGCTTGGGAAGCAGCTGAGTGATGTCCCCCACCCCACACAAGCAATCTCTGGCACCAGCAGGAATTGCAACAGGGACCTGCATCTGACTGTCGCTCCAGAGATTGCTCATGGGAGAGGATGGGACCATCAGTCTTCTGTTTCTTGAGCAATGGGGAATGGACCCCCATCGATCACAGCTGCTGCTGCCTGATAAGTGGGGATGGGTGTGTTGAACTGGGGTTCACTGTGTAGCACTGTAACTACTATATGCATGCATATCTCTTATACAAGATTCTGGCCATAATGTTTTAATTCTGTGGTGTAAAAGGGTCCCTGGACAACATCCAGAAATGTAAATAATGGGTATATTTTGCTATAGAACGAAACACTGAAGATCTGTTAAGGCAGGGTGAGAATAATGTGGCCTTCCATATGTTGTGGGAGTACACCTTCCAGTATCCTTACCCAGCATAGCCATGGTAAAGAGTGCTGGGAGGTGCAGTCCAACAACATCTAGGGTGATGGTTCCCAAACTTTGGCCCTTCTGATGTTTTGGACTTCAGCTCCCAGAATTACTGGCTGTTGGCTAAGCTTCATGGAGCTTCTGGAAGTCCAAAACACCCGGAGGACCAAAGTTTGGGAACCACTGAATTAGGGTGATGAAATAGCCAAATCTATTTTAGTTTAATGTAATGTACAAGGAAATAAACAGGATTAAAAGTCAATGACCATGATATATTCTCTAAGGCACAACAGAAATTTATTCTTTTTTCTTCTAACATTATTAAAAACAGGATTCAAAGACACACACACACAAAAGACTTTTTTTTTTTTGCATTACCCAGTTCCTACAGTTTAAATGGACATTAGTATAGTCAACCCTCCATACCCACATACTCTTTATCCACAGATTCAACCATCCATGGCTTGAAAATATTCATAAATATATACATTCCAAAAAGCCAACCTTGATTTTGCTATTTTATATAATGGACACCATTTTTCTATGCCATTGTGTTTAATGGGACTTGAACATCCACAGATTATGCTATCTACTGGGGGTCCTGGAGCCAAAGCTCAGCAGATCTCAAGGGCCCACTTGTACCTGTTCTGTAGATATTAACAGCTGATCATGTCTATCTTCATTCCATGAGCAGAAATAGGAGCTCATTTCCGCAAACCAAGCTATTTACTGTTAAAGGCACACCATGCTTTTTTTCTGGCCAACTGGCAACCATACAAAGAAAAGTTGTGCATATGTTTGAATGTTGTTAGCAGGATCTGTGATTGTGTGAAACAGGAAGACACACATCTCAGGATGTGCATGAATATGAAGTAAGAAAGCACACAAGAGATTAGAAGGATTAGGATAGGAAAATTCCTATTCATGCAGACTTCATATAAGATCCCTAAGGAAGGGGTTGGAGAATGGGCTCTGGATTTGTAGGCACCTGAAGATGTAAGAATGCAGCTGTTGTGCTTAATTACTTCAACTAATCCTCATTTGTTTGGTTTAGCAATTAATTGCTGCTTAAATTACACTATTACCACACCATTTCAGTAAAGCAAAAAGTGCTAAGGCCTCAGGGATGTCTAGGCCATTTGTTTTCAGCCAGTACATGTAGTGTTGGCAGGACACAGGCAAGCAAAACACAGGTGTTTTGGTCACAGAAATAATTATTTCCCATAACACTGTACCAACTTTTATTTATGCTCTTTTTGTTTTACAGTTATAGTAGGAATAAACTGTATGCTTGACAAGAGTTATTCCATCATTCCACTACTAGTGGAATTATAATTTATCTCACAATAATACTACTGCAGGTTTTCATTATATTTACTGATAAATATAATGGGGGGGGGGGGGGAATGCCTGTACCTTTGTAAATGCCTTTCTTTGGAAAAGTGGGCCTTTTGTTTCTATCATGGTAGGATCCAGATCCATTGACACAGGGATTGATGGGACATAAAATACAAAAAGGTTAGAACCACTGGACAAAGTGATGCCTGTACATCTGAGTATTCAAGGGTACTTGGACAAAACATTTAATTATTTGATTGTGCAATTCTATACGTATTTATTCAGAAGACAATCATATTAAACTGAGTGGATTTTATGCCCAGGTACATGGCATCAGATCCCATCTGATCTTGGAAGCTAAGCAGGGTCAGACCTGGTTAGTACTTGGATGAGGGACTGCCAACTAATACCAAGTGCTGTAGGCTATACCTTGATGTCAGCTCATTGTTAGAGACTAAGGGCCTTTGCAGACTGCCAGAAATAGTGCAAATTGAGTCCACTTTAAATTGAGGCACTGTCCTGGCTCAGTGCTAGGGAATCATGGGAATTGTATTTTTTTCTAAGACATTGAGCCTTCTCTGTCAGAGAGCTCTGGTGCCACAATAAATTACACTTCCCATAATTCCCTAGCACTGAGACAGGGCAGTGCCTCAATTTAAAGTGGACTCAAGCTATTTGTGGATGTCACCTGCACATATTGCTCAGTGCACTATCTGCATTTTTGCAGTAGTGATTTCAAGAGGCAAAACCATTTCAGAGAACAGTGGGCCCTTGGTATCCACTAGGATTTGGTTCCAGGACCCCCTGTGAATACCAAAATCTGTGCATGCTCATGACCCCTTATATATAATGGCGTAGTAGTAAAATGATGCTCCTTATATAAAATGGCAAAATCAAGATTTGCTTTGTGGATTCTTTTAAAAGATTCTTTTCAAGCCACGGATGGTAAAATCCATGGATACAGAGGGTTGACTGTATTTCTTGCCTAAGAAAACCCTATGTAATTCATGGGATCGCTATTAAGTCGACAGGTGATTTGAAAACACAAATAAATACAGGATAATAGCTTGGTGTATTTGGTAGTTTATACAAATAATAAAAGTACAGGGCAGACCAAGTCATTCCGCTGAATGATGCCAAGGAGAAAGTAATTCTGTCTTCAGCTGAAGGTAAACAGCACCCAAAGTTGATTAAATTATTTTGAAACTTGAGGAGGTAAAGCCCATAAGTGCCTCTTCTGCTCCTGTGATTAAAATGCAAAATATATTAACTAACCATTTGCTGCCCCGGAGCAGTCTTGTTCTCTATGAGGGTTAGCACTTCATTATGTTACAGAAGATTCATCTTAACCTGTTTGGATGACCAGCTGTCTGGAATGTGTGGTATTTATTTCCCTAGAAGTCATGGCCATTCAGAATGGGAAATATGGAGGTGATCAGTCTATTTCATGGGCTGTTTCCTTATGGCCAGGGAATGAACATCAGAGCAAAGTATTTCTCCATCTTGCCTGATGTCTCAGCTTTGGTGTTTAATTCTTGGGATGGGGTCATCATATGTCAAGAGGTGATTTGAAGACACATACACAGACATTAAGCCAGAGTCCCTGATTCTTTTTGAGCAAGAACAACTCTGGTTTAATACTCAAAGATACAGCCGTGTTAGTCTGTAAAATCAGTATGTGAACAGATCTTGTAGCGCCTTTGCAGACTGCTAGAAATAGTGCAAATTGAGTGCACTTTAACTGCCCTGGCTCAGTGCTAGGGAATCATGGGAATTGTATTTTTTTTCTGAGACACTGAGCCTTCTCTGTCAGAGAGCTCTGGTCCCACAATAAACTACAGTTCCCATGATTCCCTAGCACTGGGTCACGGCAGTTAAAGTGGACTCAATTTACACTATTTCTGGCAGTCTGTAGAGGCCCATAGTTGATAAAAGAGATGAGGAACCATAGTGCCCAATGACACTCATCATCCCTGTCCATTGGCCAAGAATTCAAATCCTACATCATTTGGAGGGCTACAGTTTCTCAAACCCTGGTCTATATACTGTTGTCAGGTTGCAGGTCTTATTGCTGAACTGCATTTGGAAGAAAGTATATTTTTCTGCCCCACTTGGACAGATAAAAGTCCTTGTGTTATTCAATGCATAATTAACTGAAGGGATCTGATGACATAGATTGCACTAATTAAGAGGGCTGTAACAAAGGATAAATCAAAGACTGAAGTATAAGTGCATCAAAAGTGCCTCCCATCTTAAGGGAGTGTATTCTGCTGTATACTAGGAGCCAGATATATTGGAAGCACAAGTACTCATGATGGCACTCCCCATAGGCAGCTTTCCCCCCCCTCCAGTTTCCACAAATAAAGGAAGCTATGTTAATCCAGATCAATAAGCCAGGTCTAACAGTCTGTCTCCACCAAAAGCAGGTCTTTTGTAAAGCAAATGACCCTTAATTGCCTATTCAAAACCAATATGAGCCAAAATACTTTGGGTTTGAATTCAAGGATCGGTCACAATAAAATACAGTATTGTTGCTGAGGAACACCCCCATCTCTTGTTTTTTTGTGAAGATTGCTGTTAAGAGGATATAATTATGCCTGCAGATTAAAAAGTGGCCTCTCTTGGAAGTTGATAACCTTGACTCCACCACAGCACTAGGCATAGAAGAGTGGTCAGCTTTTCTCCCCCTGCCCTATTCCCATTAAGCATAATGGGACTCACTTATAGACTGAATTATTGCAGAACTCATTGTAGGGTACACCACCCTTATTAGTGCAATAGTAGCCCTCGCCCCCCATTTTGAATGCACAGGATTATATAGCTGGCCCTCCACATTTGTGGATTGATGCTCTCTCTAGAAACCTCTAGATCCTCCAGTGCATCTTTGCCAGAGGTTGGCCATAGAGTTGCACTGGATGAACTAGAGATTCCTAGAGAAAATAATTCTTTAGGTATTTATAAGTCCCCCAGTGTGATTTTATGGTCAACATTTGGCAGATGGCCACAGACTTGTGCTGGAGGACCTAGAGATCCCTAGAGAGGTATTCTCTCAGGTAAACAAATAAGTGTTTTTTAAATTTGTGTTTCCTCTGTTTTCATGGGGATCCAGACCCCTAACCAGTGAATGTGGGGCCCCCACTGTAGCTAGATATCACCCCCTTTTCCCTCTTTCTTTCTGGGGTGATGGAAATAGTTAACCTGCAGCTTTTTAAAGCCCTGGGCTCTTTGGCTGGGGCTGGAAGCAGTAAGGAGCTGGCAACCCTATTTAATAGTGTCATCAATGGCACCCAGGTTTCACCATGAAGACCCATACTGGCTAAAAATACGCCCAGGTGTGCAAACAGGGTTCGAATCCTTGTTTAACTATGGAAACCCAGTGGTGACCTTGGGCAAGTCACACTCTCCCAGCCTCAGAGGGAGGCAAAGGCAAGGCTCCCCTGGACAAATCTTGCCAAGAAAACCCCAGGAGAGGGTCTCCTGAGGATTGCCATAAGTCGGAAAGAACCTGAAGGCACACAACAACAGAGGGGGCAGAAGGCTGAAATGGAGGACAGGTCCTGGAAAAGGTGGACCAGGTCTGGTCCCCCTTCCTCTCTTCTCCTCTCCTGCCCCCTCCATGGCTGGATCCAGGGTCTGTCTCCTCCTGGCATCTTTCCTCCAAGCCCCCCCTTTTCCCTTTGGCCCTTGGGTCTTCCTGGGCCCCCAGAGCCTCCACAGAGGGATCTGCCCAAGAGGATCGTCCGGGGATCCAGGCAGGGATCTACGCAGAAGGAGGGGGGCTCCAGCCAGGGACCTTGGCCCCAGGAGCAGGAAGAGGAGAAGCTGAGAGAGTGTAGCCAAGGGCTGGAAGGAGGAAAAGGAGGATGAAGAAATAAGACAATGTAGCCAAGAGATGGGAAAAGGAGAAAGAGAGACAGTGTAGCCAAGGGTTGGAAGGAAGAGGAGGAGGAGGAAGAGTTGAGACAGTGTAGCCAAGGGCTGAGTGTAGGAGAAAGAGACAGTGTAGCCAAGGGCTGAGTGTAGGAGAAAGAGACAGTGTAGCCAAGGGTTGGAAGGAGGAGGAAGAGTTGAGACAGTGTAGCCAAGGGCTGGGAAGAGGGGAAAGAGAGACAGTGTAGCCAAGGGCTGAGTGTAGGAGAAAGAGACAGTGTAGCCAAGGGCTGGAAGGAGGAGGAAGAGTTGAGACAGTGTAGCCAAGGGCTGGGTGGAGGAGAAAGAGAGACAGTGTGGCCAAGGACTGGAAGGAAGAGAAGAAGAGAAAGAGTTGAGACAGTGTAGCCAAGGGCTGGGGAAAGAGAGACAGTGTAGCCAAGGGCTGGAAGGAAGAGAAGGAGGAGAAGGAGTTGAGACAGTGTAGCCAAGGGCTGGGTGGAGGAGAAAGAGAGACAGTGTAGCCAAGGGATGGAAGGAGGAGGAGGAGGAGCCGAGAGAGTGTAGCCAAGAGGTCCGGCTGGAAGGAGGAGAAGCAGAGACAATACAGCCAAAGGGTCTCTCTGGAAGGAGGAGCCGAGAGAGTGTAGCCCAAGGGCTAGGAAGGGGTCGCTTTGGAAAGAAGAGGAGGAGGAGGAGGAGGAGGAGTCCAGAGAGTGTAGGGGGCGGTCTAGAAGGAGGAGCCGAGAGAGTGTAGCCCAAGGGGTCGGGCTGGATGAAGGAGGAGGAGGAGGAGGAGGTCCCTCTTTCCCTTCCCTTCCCTTCTCCCCCATTGCAGACCCAGGCTGGAAAGGGATCCCAGCCGCTGTAGCAATCAGCCAGCCTTCCAGCAGCCCTCCTGGTCCCTCCTTTGCCTGGCTTGCATTTCCCCAAAAGCTGCCAGAGAGGAGCTCCCGACCTTCCTGGGCCTCTGGATGCTGCTCCTTCCCTGGCCTCCTCCTCCTCCTCCTCTTCTTCCTCCTCTTCCTCCTCCTTGATCCCCTGCAGAGCCACAACGCCAAGGACGCCTCAGGAAGGAAGGAAGGAAGGAAAGAAAGAAAGAAAGAAGGAAGGAAGGAAAGGAAAGGAGGGAAAGGGACCGGGAGGCCTTGAAACCCGACATTTAGAGAGAGGAGCTGCATGGAAGGAAAACGCATTTCACTCGCCTCCTTTTCTTCCTCAAAGGTAACAAAGGTTTCTGCCCCTGCAAAGAAGACCTTTCTTCCTTTGCTTTTATGGTGGCTGGGAAAGGATTCAGAGGAGACTCTCCAAATGTGAGGCACAAAAGCTTGCTAAGGCTGCGTCCGCACTGCGAGAATAACCCGGTTTGACACCGCTTGGACTGGCCAGGGCTCCAGGCTCTGGAATTCTGGGAAGTGTTGTTTTACCTCTGGTGCCGCAACAAACAACACTTCCCAGAATTCCAGAGCCTGGAGCCCTGGCCAGTCCAAGCGGTGTCAAACCGGGTTATCTCCGCAGTGCGGACGCAGAGGGGTTAATTATCCCACTGACTCAGGCCAAGAGGGGAAAATGCCTGGTTGAACTTCTCTTGAATAAATTTGGGAAGGTTTCTTTTCTTTGGGGAGAGCTCCCAAACCACCAGAAAAGGCCCAAGGGCTTGAGGCCTGAAGCCTCCCCTCCCTCTCTGTCCCTGGCCCTTTTCTTCTCCAGAAATAATAATAATAATAATAATGATGATGATGATGATGATGATGATGATGATAATAATAATAATTTTTATTTATACCCCGCCCCTCTGTCAGAAATAAAAAGGAATGGGTTGTGTTGCTGTTGTCTGTGGAAAGTGAAGGAAATGGTATATACCAGGGGGGTAGGCAACCTTTCCCCTTTAAGGGCCGAGGGACTTCAGCTCCCAGAATCCCAGGAGTTATTGGCCAACATGGGACTATTGGCCAACATGGCTGAGGCTTCTGGGAGCTGAAGTCCCTTAAAGGGGAAAGGTTGCCTACCCCTGGTATATAATGTGAAGGTAGGCTTCATGGCCAAGGTGGGAACTGAACTCTGGTCCCCAGAGAGGTAGTCCCAAGACTCCAACCACTAGCCACACTTCCTCTCCTTCTGGTACCTGGCTGACTTTCCTCACCATCATGGTTCCTTATCTACTTTCCCATTCTCTGACATTTTCTCTAAAAGCCATAGAGCAGGGGTAGGCAACTTTTCTCCTTTAAGGGCCGAGGGACTTCAGCTCCCAGAATCCCAGGAGCTATTGGCCAACATGGGACTATTGGCCAACATGGCTGAGGCTTCTGGGAGCTGAAGTCCCTCGGCCCTTAAAGGGGAAAGGTTGCCTACCCCTGCCATAGAGAGCCCCAAAGACCTTGCCGGAAAAAAGGTTGGCGTGGTTCGAGCGGCGCACTGCTCTTTGCCTTGTGCATGGACGCCTGGCTTCTCTTTTTCTGTCATGGCCAGTTTAGATACTGCAGCAAGGTATAAATAAATGCAAGGTATACAAATGCATTCTCCCACCAGGTCCCCTGCCTTTTTCTAAATGCGTTGTCACTTTCAGGCAGTGTGTCCTCGTGGAAGGAGGGGGATCTTTTTGAAATTTGGGTCTGGGTTCTGCTGCGAAGCTCTTTTGGATCAAGCCATTCTCTTTGGTCTTTTCTCCCCATGCCAAGGGCCAAGGTTGGGTTGTGCCTTACAAAGGGTTTTAACTTCAAGAGATTGCCAGCGCCTTAAAATTGCCTCTTTCTTTAAACTGTGCTCATAATTCCCACAAACCCTGGTGAAATTCCATGACCTTTGATATATTAATATTAATATTAATTTGACACTGTTGTACAGACTCTGTGCATTTTATTGTAAAAACTCAATAAAAATTATTGTAAAAAGGAGGCGGAGGAGTCGAGACAGTGTAGCCCAGGGGCTGGGCTGGAAGGAGAAGATTATTTATTATTGTTATTAAATAATGATGATAATAATATATGTTTGTATTTATTTATTTATTTCCCACATTTTCCATGAATCAAGGCAGGGAACAACAACAGACCAGCAAATATGCATCATTTAACAACACAATGCCAGTTAAAAGAACAAAGAAGATATATATGTAATAAAACGATTATTCGAAGGGTTATTCAGACAGTGAAAATAATCCAGGTAGAATCTGGATTGAATCTTTGTTGTTCACATGCATTTTGAATGCATCTGATTCAGTTTTTGGAGGGGGCTGCCAAAAAACCCACTGTACCTGGAATAATCGATGTTGGGTGTTCCCCCCCCCGCCCCCAAGTTTTTCTAAAAGATTTGCAATTCTTGGCTGTGTGAATAACCAATGCAAATAGATGTGGCATAAAACTCCACATGCCTTGAACATGCTTCAGATACATTTGTATAATTGACTCCATCTTTATTTGAGTGCTCACACATGAGCAACTGAACTCACAGAGATGCGCAGAGATGCGGTTCCATAGCATGAACAACAAACTGGAATGTGTGACATTTTTTGCATAGTCGCTCTAAAAAAACAACAATCCAGCAACTTGTGAATGACCTCTAAGTTTAAAATTAATTTTTTAAAATTTACAGTTTAAAAAAATACATAGTGTCTGTGATTCATGCTCAGCTTAGGAGGCATTTGAAGATGTATTATTGACTTATGCTGGTCTTTTTCTCCCTGTTTTTGTCTCCCAAAGGTCTGCATTGATCTGAGCCTTTTGAATGGACAAGAGAGGACTCTGGAAGTGTAACAATTCAACACTGTAAAACAACTGTACCCTGGAGCAGGCGCCTTATGATGAAGTGAAAGAAAGGGGAGTGCCTGGAATCTGGAGTCTCCAGAGAGACATGTGAAACACCAGGGCTAGCCCTTTATTTCTTTTCTGGTGTGTTTGCTGCCCACCCGGGTGGTGCTGGTGGTAGGTGGTGTTTGAGAGGGGCAGTGCTCTCTCTTCACTGAGGTTATGATGTCGGTAGAAGGATCAACAATTACAAGTAGGATAAAGAACCTGCTTCGATCTCCCTCTATCAAACTGCGCAGGAGCAAGCCAGGGAGCAAGCGGGAAGACATCGGTTCAAAGGTAAGTTCTCAGGTGGACACATCCTGTTTTGTAGCTTACCGAAAAGCTCTAATAATAATACACACATATACATAGTGTGTTGTGTGCCTTTAAGTCATTTTCAACGAATGGCGATCCTACGACGAACCTATCATGGGGTTTTCTTGGCAAGTTTTGTTCAGAGGAGGTTTGCGATTGCCTTCCCCTGAAGCTGACTTGCCCATGGTCACCCAATGGGTTTCATGGCTGAGCTGGGAATCAAACCCTGGTCTCCAGAGTTATAGTCCCAGCACTCAAACCACTACACCACACTGGTTCATGTATGTGTGTGTGTGTGTATATATATATATATATATATATATGTATATATTTTCACTGTCTGAATAACCCTTCATAATTGTTTTATTACATATATATCTTGTTTGTTCTTTTAACTGGCATTGTGTTGTTAAATGATGCATATTTGCTGGTCTATTGTTGCTCCCTGCCTTGATTTGTTTCTTACCTGCCTCTCCTCATGGATCGAGGCGGGGAATAGCAACAAATCAACAACAAACAATATAAATTAAAACACATTATTGGACAAATAAGACATATACAGTCACCCCTCCATTTTCACAGACTTCAAGTCTGCATCCCTCGTCTGTTTGTAGGCAGCGAATGGAGGGGGACAAAATGGGGCGCGTGCCTGCAGCGCACACCTCCATTCAAGCCAATGGGGCTTGAATATCCACGATTTTCCCTTTCATGGGATGGTGGTTCCAGAATGGATCCCCCGCGAGAACGGAGGGGTGACTGTACAATTTAAAACAGACTACGTTTAAAATTCAGCATCTAAATTAACAATTTAAAATTGTCTGGATAAGCCTGCCAGAAGAGACTGGTCTTCAATGCTGTTTTAAATTTGGACAGCATGTTCAGCTGTTAAATCTCTTCCAGCAGGTCATTCCATCCAGGTCGTTTACCTAAGGATCTTTTCACACTTTGCTCTTAAGAGTACCATGATTCCACTTTAAATGCCATCATTCATCCTAGGGAATCCTGGGATTTGCACTTTAGGCCATCTAGAATTCTTAGCCAGAGACCTCCTCTAGTGCCTCTCCAAACTACAAATCCCAAGATTGTACAGGATGCAGCCATGGCAGTCAAAGTGGAATCAAAGTGCTAGATAGAGAAAACCCTGAGCCGAGGTTAGAATTGTGTAGCTCTCCAGATATTGAACTGCTGCTCCCAGCATTCCTCATGGTTGGCTGGGAATGGCAATCCAACAAGATTGGGAGGGCTGCATTATTTCCTTCCCTGACCTAAACTATTGGCTGTCTTGTGAAATGTGACAAGAATTTGTCTTGATGCATAAACATATTCAAAATGTTTATTGCAATGGTTGAAACTGTATGTAACCCTGTTTTAAAGAAAAATCTGTTGCTTGTTTGAATATGTCCAAAGGGAACCTGTAGTCCTATAGATGGCTCTTATTTGATTCATGAACTATGGCTTCCAAACTTTCTCACCATTGGCCAAGCTGGTTAATTCTGCTGCTGGGAATTAGAATCCAGCAGTTCCTCAGACCAGGTCAAAAACACTGATTTTTCAAGTTATATGTTCCAGAAAGTCCTTCAGGGAATGCTGGGACTGGATAAGGGCATTGCTTTTCCAGTCAATGGACGGGAAGGTGTTGGGTGAAGCTTCTCACGCTATTTCCATGGGGAAGTGAATGAGGGGTCAGAGGCTACTTTGTTAAAATAAATCTTCCTAAACATTTCTCATGCCTTTTGGATCATCCCTTGAGAAGAGCGATGTGTGATAACTTACTGCCTTTTGCGTGATCAGATGCAGCCTTTGTTATTAAAGCTTATTTTGTCCATATGACTAAATCATTTTAGTCAGCAGGATTAAAAGTGTCAAGGAACTAAGACTGTGTTAAGGTAATACATCCTTTCCATATGGTTATCATAGTTATATGTATTGTCTCCCGAGTTTGTTGTAATGGCCAAGGTTTTTTCTTTTTCATATTTGGCATCTTCCTGAGCTTGCTGTCCAAGAGAACAATGCCTGACAAAAACCAGCCATGACTGTGTTCTCCTAAGGAGGATAAATTTGTTTAATTTGTGTAGTCGATTAAAGAGAACAGGCCGCTTTACTGTCTTTTGTGATGTGGCAAGGAGTTAGAAATTCAAATTCCTGGGTATTGTGCCATTAGCTAATTGCATTCCATTGGCAAAACACACACACACATACACAAGTGCCTCAGTTTCTGCATCTGTAAAATCTAGTTAATTACACCTAATTGCACATTATTAGTAGTAATGAATTCCTGCTTAATGTGCCTTGTACTGTTTGTGTGGACTATAACATATGGTGCAAGCTATGGCCTGTATTTTAATAGTTTTGCAGTTGATCATACACATATTTACTCAGTGGAGAAAACCTCATTGGATGGAATTGGATTTACTTATGAATAAGAGTGGTGTGCCTATAGCTCTAAAGCCCTGCAAGAAGCTTAATCCCTAAAAATAAAGGATAAAATAGGAAAACAAATGTAAGCACATTTTTACTTCAAAGGTACCAGGTGCTACTTTGAGTTAACCATGGGATCAGTATAACACATGTTAAGGACTTGCTGCTTGCTTGCAAAAGGAGTACAAGCCAGAATATAATTGCATTCTCTAGAACATTTTGCAGATGAAAATTGGGCCATGTGTGGCCAAGCAACATCAGAGTGTGGTCAAGATGGCTAAAGTTATTAATGTGTTAATAATGAGGAAGAACACACAAACTAGCATAGACTACAGCAGATTACTTTTTGCTGAGCTTTTTGGGAAGGGCAAAATTTCATTGTCTCCTCTCCTCCTTGCTGAGTTAATTGAGTGCAAACTACTTTTGAACTTTGAACACAGTTTGCACCAATGGATGGAGAGAGAAATTGAAAAGCAGCTGAAACAGTTGGATGACAGAGGTTTAATTGGGACTGTCCTTGCCAAACTGGGACATTTGCAGAGTATGGAGTTGCACAATTTGTATTAAATAATGCACCGTGATGGAAGAGTTGTGGGCTTTCCCAATGCCAATTTAAAAACACCTTGTTAGAGTATAGTCAACTGGAGAAGAAAGGCAGTTCTACAACAGAACTACATGTTAACAGATGTGTTTTGGTTTATTTCTAGACTTTTAGAGGGGTGCCTTTTTTTGTGTGTACATTAGCCATGTTACCATCTGTTTTTTGTGTCTTAACTGATAAGGTGTGTATCTGCAGTGCATTAACTTTGATGGCATTGATCAGTATCTCCTTGATGCTGAAGACAGCTCTTTTGGCCCTCTTTCCATCAGAAATGGTTCCTGTTTCATGAGTTGTTCATTCTTGGGAATCTAGTTTCTACAGAGGTTAAAAACAGCCACACTCTGCTTAGGTATCCAAGTGCTTCTGAAGTCTATCTATCTATCTATCTGTCTGTCTGTCTGTCTGTCTATAAATACCTCTTCATGAGGCACACATTCCTAATGGATTCTATAGGATTTTTCTAAGTGGGAAAGTCTTGTTCTGCTCTTCTGTTTGATGGCTGTTTTGGGATCTCCCAAATCAGTGTGAAGAACCGTGAATTTTCATGATATAGCTTAATTGGGTTTTCCTGGGTTTTGCAACCTGTTGTCGCCTCTATATTTACTTGTTCCATGGGGGTGGGTTTTTTGTAGCAATTTCTTGGCTCTGCACTACAGCTCTTCCAAACTGGGACCTGGTTTATTGAAGTGGTCCTGTGATTTGAAGAGCAAAGTGTATTCTCTCTTAGTTTTTAAAAAAATAATAATTCTAGAGCTACACTGCAAAAGTGCCATTACACTGTTGTATTATAGTACTACAACTCAAAAAATAAAAATAAAAATTAAGTTATAGAGAAAGGAGAAAAAGAAAGATACTTTTTTGTTCACGTCGGGGCAAAACAGACAGGCAAAATAAGCAGGTTTCTGGCCGGCTTCAAGGCAAGGTATTTAGATAATGCACACTTTGAAGCCAGCCAGAAAGCACCCTCTAGCTATCTTATGGATAGGAAAGCCACTTCAAAAACAAGCTGCTTTTTTCTGTTTCTTCCTGGAAAGTGCGCACCTTCACATGTACGTATAAATGCATCAACGCCAGTGCAGCTCTAAAGGAACACTTTCCAAACCCTAACCCTAATTGTGCATGTAAACACCCTGTTGCAGGAGTGCATTTAAAAGGAAGAGCTGCTGTACACAAGTGGTGGAGGTGCCAATGTCCAAAAGAGAAACCATACATAAAACAGACAGTCAAAGAGGGGGCAGAGGGTGAAGTGGGGGATGAAAGGCGCCATGATTGTACCTTGTTGGCATCTGCATAGGCACACCTCTGCCCTGATGCCCTGTCCTGGCAAAGCGCTGCCACATGTGAATGTGTGTAGGTTCACAGTCGCCGGTCACTCCTGCAAAGGTGCACAGGGATGGTGGTGGGGACAGTAAAAAAAGAAGTACCCAGTGGTGCACCTTAAAGTCATGCTGTATGGTCATGACATGTGCACTCCATGTGCGGTTGGTGGGGTTTCATTGTGGCTTTGGAAAAGGCAGATTCAAGCCACTTTTTCCAGCCCATCTGTTTTGCCCTTTTGTATTAGAATCAAAAAGACACCCACTTAGGGAGGAAGGGAATAAAGTGTTGTAGCTGGTACTGGCAATTGCTAGAAAATAGTCCAGTACAACAGAAAAGTGGTTTCGAAGACAGACAGATAGTCAGAACTACAGCAACAAATAATACACTTCTCATTTACCCTGACTGCAGGAGCCTTCTAATGGGTAAGTATGCAGAGTGGAGCAACTAACTCGTTGGCTAACTCCCACATACTCTGCAGTTGTCTGCAAGATGGTAACCAGAATTATGCTGAGTTTGAAGTTGTTTTCCAGTTTGTTTTCTTGTGAAAGGAATAGATAAGTGCATGCAAAGTACACATGTAGACTTACTCCCTTGATATACAATGTTTTAAAATGGTAACAGTTTATATATTTGCATTCTGCAGTGCTGTAGCTTGGAGTGATTGAGGCACAATGGGAACTTGAATCTGGGGAATAAGCCACAAAGATAGATGGTACAGTGTTCATCAAAGGCACATAAGGCAGGCTGCTCATCAAGGTTGTAAATGGATTCTGCTTCAATTAGCTTCCATCTGGAAAATTGTCCCATGTGATTAGGATTAATTTTTACTCAGGTGGAACACCTGTGTCTGAGTTGACCTTCAGTCACAGGTGGCAACTAATATATTGAATACTACTCCATACACCAGGGGTAGGCAACCAATACATACATGCAGAGCGGAATCCTGTCACTATAGTGCTATGTAGTGGATTCCAGCCACATCCCTGCCCCAAACAGCAGTAAGCAGCTGCTGGAATCAACCAGGGTCCATTCTCCATAGACCAAGAAATAGCAGCCTGACATGCAATCTCTGCCTGACAGGAAGAAAAAGGACTTCTTTCAAATCCCCCTTGTGCCAGAGATCACTTGTGCAAGGGACGGATAGGAACATCAGGCAGTTGCTTCTTGATCAACGGGGGACCAGACCCCTGTTGATCCCAGAGGTTGATGACTACTAAGTGGTGTTTTGGGGACTTTCTCAGTGAATATGTAGCAGATAAGAATGCGTAACTGCTGGTTACATATTTATAACTGTTGAACAGGATTCTAGCCATGTGTTCTACATTTTTAATATGTGGGGATTTCTTTATTTCATGTAAGAGCATTAAATATAGCAGCCTCTACCAGTGATGCAGTCCAGACCAAGGTTTACTACTTTTCAGAGGGGAGATGTTTCTGGTTATAGTGTTTCATGGAGGATCATTTCTTAATTCATTGCCCTGTCTTGTGTAATGCAAACTCTCTGCATGCTGCCAGCTGCGAAAGCCATTTAAAAAGTAGGTTAGCCAGGTCACAATCCAGAGCTTTAGCTTTAACTGAACTGATTCAGCACTTTGAAGCCACTGTGGCTGTTTGACTTCTTTGCTGCTTATTCCAAGATCTTGTTGAGGGGTAGGAAAGAGACTTGGTGGATTTGCATTTCTGAACAAAGTGGGTATTCTGAAATACCTGTTCTGTACCCTCGCGAATGGAATGCACCTTGCTTTGGAAATCATTGTCTTTGTGCAGCTTTTGTTTGACAGAGAAAAAAGTGCACAGGGAATCATGTGTATGCAGTCAGACATGCTTCAGTCAGTGTAAAAAGACATACAAAATGCTTGCATTGAAAATATGCACAAAAATGCAAACATTTCCATATTAAAATTCTGAAACACCCACACACTTTACAGTCCTGTAAGGAAATTGAGTAGAGCAAGTATGTTGGTGGGAAGCTGAAAAATTCAGCCAGAGAACAAGACAGACTGATTTGCACACCCCAAGTCCTGTTACTCATGCTTCTTCTCTGGCTGCTATATGGGAGCAAGGCAGATTTTCCTCCATACATCTCACATGTGTTGGCATCCAGAAAGGAACATTAGGGAAGGACCAGTGTGCTGTGGCAGTTTAAGGGTTGGATTATGATTCCAGGAGACCAGGGTTCAAATCTCCCCTCAGACAGAAACCATTAGGTGACCTTGAACAAATCACACCCTGAACTTGAGAGGAAGGAAATCACAAGCCACCGCTGAATAAATTTTGATAGGGTAACCATAAGTCAAAATTGACTTGAAGGCACATAACAATAAATCAATGTCTCCTGCTACTGATGCATTGTTCCTATTGGTAAGGCTTTTGAAAAAGTTATTTATTTAACCCACTTTGCTAACTGAAAAAGTTATTTATTTAACCAATTGCTAACTGAAGTTCTTTGTACACCACCCGCTCTGTTAAAACATAACATTGTTTAAAATATAACAATAAATTGAAACCATAATCATGTCATCTTCCCAGCTTGGACAGCTTTGGTAAAATTGAACTTTTAAATCAAGTTGTGAATTGAGTGGCTGCATCTTTTATCTGAGCAGCCTGATTCAACAAGGCTACTGACTAAATTCAGTTTTAAAACTTCAGACCAGGGATTGTCAACCTAAGGCCTGGGGGCCGGATGCAGCCCCCCTGAGGCCTTTGGACCGGCCCCAGGCCTAATTTTTTAAAAATTTATTTATTTATTTATTTATTTTTAGTGCTTCGGCCCCCCAATTGTCTGAGGGACAGCAACCTGGCCCCCAGCTCAAAAAGGTTGCCTACCCCTGCTTCAGACTATACCTTGTTCCTTTCATGCCTGAAGGATGTCCTTCAGACTTGATTAATCTCAATTTACTCAGTTTTAAACTTGGTAACTGAGCATGTGTGTATGTGTGTGTTTCTCTTTTGGTGTCCAAGTGTTGGAGCTTGTTTAGAAAAGGATGCTGAGTTGCTTCCTAATTAATGACTGGGGTTGTGGTGGCGAACTTCCCAGGCAGTGTGGTACCTTCTTTGTCTTCAAGAGCATTTTTGGAAGATGATCAGAGAAACCTGTTTGTGAGTCTGAGGGAGGCAGTGAAGGAAGATGAAAAGCTGTATTGTGTCCAGCTGGCTTCTATTTGCAGTACTGGCCTGTAATATTCAGAAAAACCATGAATGGCTAGAAGAGGCTTCTACAGCTGAACCCAGTTCAGGATTCAGCAGGAAGAGGTTGGAAAAATGACTTTGTAGACTACATCGCTCAGAATCCTGTGCTGACTATGGTATCTCAGGAGTTATAGTTTTAAAAAGTCACTTTTCCAAGTTCTGTTTTTGTCATTAAAGTTTAGTGACATGAGTAATTTTGTAAGTGTGATATATGAATAGTACACGTGACTGTTGCCCAATCAGACAAATGCAAGAAAAGAGTGGTAATTGGAGTGAGTACTTGAGGTTTATTTATGAAAAGACTCCAGAAGCCTTAGTGTATTGGGACATGGCAGAGAAAAATATGCTTGGTGTATTATTTCAAACAATGCTTTGCATAGGTCTTGGAAGTGGGTTGAAATAGATTCTGGCATAAGATTACAAGGCCTGCTCTAGATGTTATTGCGTGCCTTCAAGTTGTTTTCGACTTATGGCAACTCTAAGGCCATATCTTCGGGGTTTCTTGGCAGGTTTCTTAAGACAGTTTGCCATTGCCATCATCTGAGGCTAAGGGAGTATGACTAGCTCAAGGTCATCCAGTGGGTTTACATGGTTGAGCCAGGATTCGAACCCTGGTCTCCAGAACTGTAGTCCAGTGCTCAAACCACTACACCTTAATGTGTTCTATCTCATTTTTTAAACAAAAGGATGTTAGTCGTGACACAGAAGTTGTACACAAGGCTATTCCCTAATATTGAATTTGGGTGTTCACTGATGGTGTGCGGCCTGTCTAAGCTACTAAGCAATGAAATTATAACAGTTGGGAGAGAAAATTGAGTGTTCAAATGCTAACACTATCCCTTGTAATTCAGTATCAGGAGAAATAACATTATAGAGGCAGATGGTGTCTGTGAAATTTTCTTTACTGTTTTGATTAAGAAGCCCTTGTCTTAAGAGTGTATTTCTACAGATTTTTAAAAATTTAATAGCAGAAAAGTTAGGATTAAAATTAGATGTCTTGAATGTTCTAAAGTTGGCTAGAAATTAAGTTACTCAAAACTGAGTCTCTCTTTTCATGGAAATGACAAATCCCACTGAAAGCACAAATCCTATGGAACTCATATGGAACAAATGAGACTTTGCCATTTAGTTACTCACTGCATTTTCTTTAATTGATCGTTCAGTTATTTAGATTAAACAAACATTAGTATGGAGTTTTAGATCTTCTCTTTGAGAATAAGAAAGCAAAGAAAAAGAAAAGTGTATTCTATGATATAGATCAGGAGTCGGCAAATTTTTGGGGATGGGGCCGGTCCCCCTGTCCCCCGATGCTCCCCGGGCCGCAGTGGTGCGCGTGCGTGCGCGTGCACACTACCACTGCTATGGTGCGCATGCGTACGCGAGCGCGGGGCACCATTTTGGATGGTGCCACGCGCACGCATGTGCATGGCGGTGGGTGCCATTTTGCCTTCCAAAACGGCGCCCACCATGGTGCGCTCACGCACGCATGCACACGGTGGTGGGCATCGTTTTGGAAGGCCAAACGGCACCGGCGTCGTGCTCATGCGCACGATGGCAACGCTGTTTGGCGTTCCAAAACAGCGCACGCCGTCGTGCGCATGCATGCGTGAGCGTGGGTGTCATTTTGCTTTCCAAAATGGTGCCCACTGTCGTGCACATGCGTGCGTGAGTGTGGGCACCATTTTGGAATGCAAAATGGCGCCTCACATTGAGCACGGCATGGCGGTGGCAGTGGCGCGCGTGCACACAGTGGTGCCAACAGTGGTGGCAGGACTAGCCATGGGCCGGTTTCAAGGCCTCGGCGGGCTGGGTCTGGCCCGTGGGCCGTAGGTTGCCGACCCCTGATATAGATAGTTAAACATGATAACAGATATGTTAGTCTTGCAGTGGTCTACATCATTCACTAGAGGAAAGATAGTTTTTTCTTCCTACAATTTATATCAATGAGTGCTAAATTTTACTACTTTATACCTCAGGGATCTAGCTTTTAAATAAAGATTGATGTCACTAGGCTTACCTCGCAATAATTTTACCTTGAAACAGGACAGACTATAAACTGATATGATTTTAAAAAAATCATCCTGAAAAATCATCACCCTGCTCTTCAATGTCTTTGCTGACACGTTCATTCATAGATGAATGAGTCCGTTGTCTAAAATAAAGATGGGCAATCTGTGGACCACCTGCAATTTTTGACTGAATGTAAGGTAACCCTGAACTTAATTTTAAAAGCATCCAGCAAGCTATCAATTGAGACCTATTGCAAAAACTAGCTGTTTTTTTCCTGGGCAGCCTACTGGGTGGTGGAAAGAGCAGAGAATGAGGAGGAGGCCAAGGCAGGGTGGTTTCCCATTTTTAATTATGCCCTCCCTCACTAGCTTGCATCATTTGGCAGGTTATCCCAAAGAGATGTGTCCCTTTACCAAAAATAAATAAATAAAATAGATCATAACACCCTCTTGGATCGCCTGAGTAGGTTAGGAATCGGAGGCACTGTGTTGCAATGGTCCTGCTCCTTCCTCTTGGGCAGATTCCAGAAGTTGATGCTTGGGGACAGTTGCTCTGCAAAAAAAGAGCTTAATTGTGGTGTCCCTCAAGGCACCATCCTATCCCCGATGCTGTTCAACATATATATGAAGCCACTGGCAGAGATCATTCAGAGACATGGGGCGGGGTGTTATCAGTACGCTGATGACACTCAGATATACATTTTCATGTCTCGGCCTTCAGCTTCGGCTTCAGATGGCGTCTCTCCTCTCAGTGACTGTCTTAGGGTAGTAATAGACTGGATGAGGAAAAACAGATTGAGACTGAATCCATCTAAAACGGAGGTACTTACAGTAGTGGCCCTGAAACCAGGTATTGGGATACAACTTCCAGTCCTGGATGGGGTCACACTCTCAGTGAAGGACTGTGTTCACAGTCTGGGGGTGCTCCTGGATCCGTCGCTCCAGATGTCAAATCAGGTAAATGCGATGGTTAGGAGCGCCTGTTATCAGCTCCGGCTGATATGCCAGCTGCGCCCTTTCCTGGAAGTAAGGGACCTTGAAACTGTGGTACATGTGCTGGTAACCTCTTGTCTTGATTTCTGTAATGTGCGCTACATGGGGCTACCCTCGTGCTTGGTCCGGAAACTTCAATTAGTACAGAACATAGCAGCCAGATTGGTCTTGGGTACATCAAGGAGAGACCATATTACACCTGTATTAAAGTCCCTTCACTGGCTGCTTATTAGTTTCCAGGCCCAGTGTAAGGTGTTGGTTATTACCATTAAAGCCCTAAATGGCTTGGGTCCAACTTATCTTCGGGACCGCCTCCTCCCATACAATCCACCCCACGCACTTCGGTCCTCTGGGAGGAATTTGCTGCAGCTGATAAGAACAAGGCTGTCTGCAACCTCCCAGAGGGCCTTCTCGGCAACCGCTCCCAGATTATGGAACGGCCTGCCGGATCTGTCAGATTACGACTTTAGGCACCTTTAAAAAAACTGTTAAGACGGATCTCTTCTGGCAGGCCTTTCCCAACTAGATTTCCCGACCTCAGGGGTTTACCTATTTTCTCTTCCCCACTTTCTGCTGCAGTCGCTGCGAGTGTTTGTTACTGTTGTCTTGAAGAGACTATTTTAAACATGTTTTAATGTATATTTCTGTTTAATACTTTTTTAAGTGGGTGGGTGGGTTTCGGGATTGTTGGGCTGTTTTTATATTGTATTGTATTTATTTGTATGGTAATTTTAATGCTGTACGCCGCCCCGATTGCTTTGCAGAGGGGCGGGATATAAATTATTATTATTATTATTATTATTATTATTATTATTATTAAATATGGGAGTACTCCTTATTTTGTTTTCCTTGGTTCATCAGCAGATAGCATTTATCTCAGGGGGATATGGTCTCATCCTTTATAAAGACTGCAGGCCTTCTTAGTTCAGTTCAAAAGTTCTTTTGTTTTCATTTTGTGAGTACTTCTCTCCAAGCCCCGCAGATGCAGTTTTGCAGTATATTAGATATAAAAACTGAGGTTATATAGTTTCTTAAGAGGATGGTGCCGAAGTAGTAGCTGAACACTGTAATCTGACACAGAAACATTTTAAAAGGCAGCTGGCACCGGGTTCTAGGTTATAAGATACACAACAATATTTATAACGCTTCTTTACATCTTAGCAGCATTGGAATATGTTGTTGTTGTTGTTGTTGTTGTTGTTGTTGTTGTTGTTGTTGTGTGTCTTCATTATGGCAGCCCTAAGACAACCCTATCATGAGGCTTTCTTGTCAAGATCTGTTCAGGGGAAGTTTACTATTGCCTTCCCCTGAGGCTGTGACCTGCCCAAAATCACCCACTGGGTTTCATATTGTAATATAGCCCCTTAGTTTAATGTTCAGATTTTCCTTGGGACTAAGCTGAAGTTATGCTTTTTACAAAGTGCCTAAGTTACTGTAGAGGGAAGGAAAAAAACCAAAAACCAGTCAGGTTCACAAGACCTTTATGCCAAGCAAAGCGAGGTGATATTCACTAACAGCTTGGATGCATAAAGCATAAATAATGTACCCAAACTGGGTCATCATCTGCCACAAGAATGTTCAACATATGTTGGAGCTGAATAATGATTGGTTTATATGCTTGGGTAGTTGCTCATAGCACTTCAGCTTTACTTTATGTGGTGTTTGACTGCTTCCTTCACATGAGAGTTATTCTGAAAAGTGCGTGGCTGTAGAAATAATCAGTATGTCTGTGAACCTTGCTGGTACCCTGTGCTACCCATGCATTTACTGTTTCATTGTCTTCCCAGTGTTGTTATTTATTCATTGTTCTCTCCAAAACCACTTGGAGTTTTGGACCAACAATGGATTTCATGCGGGGGAAATCCTGTGCAGAAACAGGGTTTTAAATCAGAAAAAAACCCTGCAAAAGCGAGTAGTCACACAATGTCGATTTTAAACTGTTGTTAAACCAAACGGAAAGTAGTCAAAAGCCGCTTCTTTTTATTTTTGGAAAATCCCAAAAGTAAAAAGGAGCGGCTTTTGATTACTTTCAGTTTGGGTTAACAACAGTTTAAAAGTGATGTGTGTGAAAATCAACCTGCTTTTGCGTGTTTTCCCCAGCTTTTAAATCCCATTTCTACATGGGATTTCCCCCGTGTGATGAAGTCCTAGATTAGGATTCTGAGTATTTAGGAATCAATTATATATTTTTGGACAATGTCTCAAGCAGAGTCACTTTGTAATTGTGCTATCAATGATCCTCTATTACACTTTCATTCAGATGTTTTGTCAATCCATTTGGAATCACTTCTTCCTCCTCCTCCTCCACCACCATTATTACTACTATTACTGCTACAACAACTACTACTATTACTACAAATACTTCTTTTGTACTGGATTGGAGTGCTTACTACTAAAAACAGGCACCTGGCACTTAGGTTTAAAAATTTTGTATTTGTAGTATTTAAAATATATTTGCTTCTGTTACTCTTGGGCTAAGTGTAAAATACACTAGCTTGCCTTAATTCTCCTTTGTTGGCTACTCTCACAGAATTTTGGCTGCCTAGTAGAAATGTATCTACAAATAGTAGAAACAGCATAAATCACATCCCCAACAAATTATAAACAAGGGGTTTGGTTTCATCCTTGATCAGGGAAGATGCTGCAGCTCAGTAGCAGATACTGAGAACTACTGTATATACTTGACTATAAGTAAACCTCATGTATAAGTCGAGGGCAGGTTTTGAGGCCAAAATTATGGATTTTGCCATGACCCATGGATAAGTTGAGGGTAAAACATGGAGGCTTCAAGTAAAACTTCAGTGTGTGTATGTGTGCACACAGCATGAGAGACTAATTGAGGCTTTTTGCTTTCATCTTTCATTTCAGCCTTCACTCTGCTGTTTGTTTAAGAGCAATAAATCAGGACTCTTTCTGCTTGACTCAAAACAAAAAGAAACTTTTCTCTCCACCACATCGGGAAATCTAAAAGAGCTGCTAACACATTACCATTCTGATCTGTAAATAAGTCGACCTGGCATTTTGGGATCAGTTTTGGGGCATAAATTTTTCGACTTATAGATGGATATATAGGGTATATTGCTGGAAGCACTGCTCAGAATTCAAGGGAATGTGTCCACTGAGAAAGCAGCATCCATCAATGGAATTGGGAAGGAGTTACCTCTATCTTCAGTGCAGCCCCCCCCATATACCCCCAAAAGCTGCTCCATAGGGGTAGGAAACCCCAAGCAGCTGGTTTCTGGTCATTGCCAAGAATTGCAGTGGGGAAGTGATGGAAAAAAAGTTATATCATGTTGGAGTGTTAGCGCAGCATTGGATTTGAGACCTTATTGGATTTGGGTTCTTAAGACTGACACTTAAAAAATCTTTAAGTACATCAGAGGCAGGAAGCTAAGGAGGCAGGTAGTTATACCCTTAGACAACAAAGAAGCTCAAGGTGTGCTAAAGGTGGATAAGGAAGGAAGCTGCAGAAAAGCTGGATACATTCTTTTTGTCTATCTTCATTGTGGAAGGCTCTCTTGCTGATTTCATCAGCATGGGAGACTGAGAACTGAAGGATATAGTGGTGCCAAGGAATACAAGAATCCAAGTCTTATTGAGAAATTCAGAATTAACAGATCATAGGATCTAGAAAGGATTCAATTGAAGGTCCCTAAAGCCATAATACTGAAGTGTATTCCTCATTATTTGACTCGGAGATTGAATGTCTGTTGTAGGCTACAAATAATAAAGTAAGACCATTCCCTCAGGATCAAGTGTTTGTAGATTTATCTTTTACATTCCTGACCTTTTTTTCTAAGGACACCAAGGTTTCTAGACAACCCTTCAGATAATATTATGAACCTGACAGAAGTTGTTGCTGAAAAGAGACATCTGTCTTGTCAATAGTAGAATCTGAACTACCATATATACTCAATTGTAAGTCACCCACATATATAAGTCAAGGACAGGTTTTGGGGCCAAAATAATAGGATTTGATATGGCCCATGGATAAGTCAAAGGTAAGATTTAGGGGCATGTAACATGGGACATGTTGACAACACACCAACACAGGATTTCAAGCTGATCCTTGAAGATTGGAATGCAAAGGTTAGAAGTAAAGAAGATTCAAAAATAGTAGATAGATTTGGATTAGACAAAAGGAATGAAGCAGGTGAGTGTCTGATAGATTTTTGTGAAACTAACAACCTGTTTGATGCAAACACATTTTTCATACAACCAGAGAAAAGGTTATACACATGGACATCACCAGATGGCCAATACAAAAAGATTACATAATTGGAAGTAAAAGATGGCAAAGCTCCATACTGGTGGCCAAGACTAGACCAGGTGCTGATTGTGGCACAGATCACAAACTACTCATTTCAAAAATAAAAGTAAAACTGAAGAAGAGAACAAAACCAATCATCACAACAAAATACAATTTAAATAACATTTCTACAGAATTCATTCACTATATAAGGAACAGATTTGCAGTACTAAGCATAATAGATCGTGAACCAGAAGAGCTTTGGTCTGAAGCCAGGGGCATAATAAAAGAAGAATGCATAAAGACACTTCCAACAGACAAAAGGAAAGTGAAGAAACCATGGATGGCAGATAAAACACTACAAGCAGTAAAGGAAAGAGGAGAAACAAAACAAAAAGGAGATAGGAGTAAATTAATAAACATGAACGCAAAGTACAATGGCTAGTGCACAAAGATAAGGAAAATTATCACAATGACAAATGTAGAGAAATAGAAGACAACAACAAAAGGTAAGAACGAGAGACCTATTCCACAAGATGCGAGAAATCAAGGGAAAGTTCAAACCAAGGACGCTCTGCAACAATAAAATTGACATAATTCAAGACCAGGAAGGAATAAAAAGATGTGGGATAAAATACACAGAAGAACCATACAAAAGAGATGACAAAATGAAGGACACATAGAGCGAAGAACCATATGAAGATGGAAGTGGAAGTAAAGTGGAAACTGCAATAAAAGAAATGGCAAAAAAACAGATTCCAGGAACAGTTAATATTCCAATAGAACTGTTGCAATCCACACTGACAGTCAACTCTAGTGCTAACCAACATATGTCAACAGATAGGGAAAACAAAATGATGGCCAACAGATTGGAAGTGATCAATATACATCCCCATCCTCAAAAAAGGAGACACAAGAGACTGCAACAACTATAAAACCATAGCACTAATCTCCCATGTAAGCAAAATTATGTTCAAAATACTACAACATAGATTCCAACCACACATGGAGAGAGAAATCCCAGAGGTTCAAACAGGGTTCAGGAAAGGAAGAGGCACCAGGGATCACATTGCAAATATATGATGGCTAATGGAGCATAGCAGGGAGTTCCAAAAGAAAATGGGCATGTGCTTTATAGACTATAGCAAAGCCTTGGACTGCATAGATCAGGGGTAGGCAACCTGTCCCATTTAAGGGCTGAGGGACTTCAGCTCCCAGAAGCCTCAGCCATGTTGGCCAATAGTCCCATGTTGGCCAATAGCTCCTGGGATTCTGGGAGCTGAAGTCCCTCGGCCCTTAAAGGGGACAGGTTGCCTACCCCTGGCATATATCATGAAAGGCTATGGAACACCCTTAAAGACATGGAAGTGCCAACACATCTGATAGTCCTGATGAGGAACAAGAGGAAAAACAGAATGGTTCTCAATTGGCAAAGGAGTCAGGCAAGGCTGCATCCTATCACTCTACCTATTCAACTTATATGCAGAACATATTGTAAGGAAAGCAGGCTTGGACATGGAAGAGGAAGGAGTGAAAATAGGAGGAAGAATTATCAACAATCTGAGATATGCTGACGACACCATAATACTAGCAGAAAACCTCTCAGACTTAGAACAACTACTAAGGAAGATCAAAGAAGAAAGTGCAAAGGCAGGCTTACTGTTGAACATAAAGCAAACAAAAAGAATGACCACAGAAAACGTACGCACATTCAAACTAGACAATGAGGAAATAGAAATAATAAAAGAGTTCTCAAATCTGGGATAAAATATTGATCAGAACGGGGAATGCAGCCAGGAAATCAGAAGAAGATTAAGAATGGGGAGGGTGGCTATGAAAGAACTAGAAAAGATCCTAAAATGCAAAGACATACAACTCAGCACAAAAGTCAGAATCATACAAGCCATTGTATGTATGGATGTGAGAGCTGGACAGTTAAGAAAAATGATAGAAAGAAAATCAATTCATTTGAGATGTTGTGCTGGAGAAGAGTGCTGAGGATCCCATGGACAGCCAAAAGGACAAACGAATGGGTCCTAGAGCAGATCAAGTCAGAGATATCCTTAGAAGCCAAGATGGTAAAACCTAGACTGGCATACTTTGGACACATCATGAGAAGGCATGAATTGTTGGAAACCACAATAATATTAGGAAGGTGGAGGGAAGTAGAAAGAGAGGAAGGCCACATGCTAGATCGGGGTAGGCAACCTTTCCCCTTTAAGGGCTGAGGGACTTCAGCTCCCAGAATCCCAGGAGCTATTGGCCAACATGGGACTATTGGCCAACATGGCTGAGGCTTCTGGGAGCTGAAGTCCCTCGGCCCTTACAGGGGAAAGGTTGCCTACCCCTGGGCTAGATGGATGGACATTATTAAAGAGACCACGAATATGAGTTTGCAGGAGTTGGGCAGAGCAGTAGAGGACAGGGGGGGCTGGAGATGTATCATCCATAGGGTCACCATGGGTTGAGACCAAGGGAAGGCAGTTAACAAACAAAAACAAAACAAAGGATCTAAAAGATGAAGCAAAGGAAAACAATGCCAAAGAACTTAAAGAATTCTGTTAGACATAACTGTTTATGCTCACCCTAAAGGCTGGATGAACAAGAGCAGCGGAGGGTCAGTGCTTTCAGGAGAGACTATACTCTCACTTTCCGCCAGAGGATGGTTCCTTTTTAAAATAAGTACAGTATATACATTGACCCATGGATTAATCGATTCAGGTTTTTTTGGGAGGGGGTGTCAATTTTTTAACTAAAATTTCTAGATTTATACATGAATATATACAGTAATAAGTATTCATTTACAAGACAATGCCCCACACTTTTAAACCATAGTCAAGTCCTCTAACTTTGGCTAAGCCGGTAGTCAGATAAGATTATTAATGTTTCCTTTTTCTCTCTGCTGTTGGAATAAATCTCTGGGAAAGGAAAGCATATAACTAGCGTTGATTGTAAAAGAGAGATTTCCTGCACTTCCTGGTGCTAGCACTTAGGTGTGGATATTTTAACTCTGGAAAATGACCTCTTATGAAGATGAATGGCATGGCAGACACACATGCCTTATGCGCTTTCTTAGGGCCGATGCAGACGGCCCATTTGGGGCGCCAGAGAGCCGCCCCGGGGAGCGGTGGATTGGGGCTGTGGCCCTGATCCTGCCTTTTCCTGTCCCTAAAAGAGTGGCAAAATGCCACTCTAAGAGCTGGTGCTGTGCCTCTTCCGCACCCTTTCGGCGCAGCGTGTCTGAATGCTGCTTCAGAAGGGCTTCCTGATGCTGTTCGCGATGCGTATGGCTGCACGAAGTCAGGACAGCATAGGGGCGGGGTTGGGGCGGCCGGTGTGTGGCTGCCCCGCCCCAACTCTACCCCCAGGCCAGCCCTTAGTCTCTGTAAAGTCCAGAAGAAAGTATTTTAATGCCCATTATCCATCTGTGATAAGCCTTTTTACTTGTGTGCCCACAAAGTAATGCATTTTATGAGAAATATAAGAATGCTAATTAAAGAAAACAATGAAATATGTTGCAGATATTTATTCAGACATATGAGCTTGTTAAATGATTATTATTATTTTTGTGCTGGAGGTTCCCTGTTGCTATGTCACATTAAATTGTGTTCATTTAAGATGAAAAAAGAGTTATTGTAGTACAACATTGTCACTGCAGTTGCAGAAGGACAGGCTTGCATGTTGTGTGTTCTGATGCCATTCTCACTGTAAAGATAATTAAAATGACAGGAGAAGAATTGTGCATGCAAAATTTTTCTCAGCAGATTTGAATGACATAGGCTGCATCACACTGCAGAAATAATCAAGGCTGATACCACTTTAACTGCCATGACTCAACACTATGGAATTTGGCAACCCTAACATGGGTTTTTCTTGGCAAGATTTGTTCAGAAACAGTTTGCCCTTTGCCTTTCTCTGAGGCTGAGAGTGTGTGATTTGCCCAAGGTCACCTAGTGGGTTTCATGGCCAAGTGGGGATTCGAACCCTGGTCTCCAGAGTCATAGTCCAGTGGTCAAACCACTATTTTTAAATTATATTTATTTATATCCCGCCCTTTACCCAAAATTGGGACTCAGAGCAGGTGACTCTCTCAAATGTAGCTGGCTAACTTTAAACAATGGTGAATATTCCCATTTGATTCACAGGAACTGCAACTAAACCAGAAAGCCTATATAAATTTAAATCTGACTGTCATTCAGCTGTTTGTCCCTGACTGAATTCACATGTGTAAATATTTATAACAGGGTTGATTCGTGGCTGTCTTTCACCCAGATATTGGTTAGACTCATCTGCTTATTGTGAGACGTAAAGACAATTCTCAAAGCCATGTCCTCTTTTAGTTTTCAAGAATAAATACTATTGTTAATTAAATATCATATGTAAACAGCTGCTTCTCATATCAGAATATGAAAAGGAATACATATGTATCTTCAGAGAAGCTAAAAAGACAGAATTTCAGCATACCTGTAATGTGTCTAAGATAATGATAGAATTGATCCAGGATGCCAGAATTGTACTTTAAAATATCGCCAGAGGAAGATCAGTCTATAACTTTCACTGTCCAAGTGTTGAGTGCATAGCCAAAATAGTACCATCCACAAAAAAAGAGGGAAATATCAGCCAGCTTGATGGAGTCCCAAAATGTGCAGAAATGTAAATAATATTTAGAAAACAATATCCTTAGGTAGGGGACATCCAAAATAGCGCAGTGAGGACTGAGCATGTTCAGTGGCCAGAGAATCCTGGCTGACTATTAGGGAGGAAAACTGGGTGGAAGGTGCAATGGAGACTTGAGGAAGAGGACATGGTTGGCTGAAATAATGAACTGGAGCACTCCATGCCGCAATATTTTTGTTTCCATCCCACTTATGCTATAATATATTATGAGGAGTTCCTTGGGGGTTAGTTGGATGTGGTTGGTTTGATACATTATCATACTAAGATTGTACAGCAGTCTTCAAGAAATTTGTTAACCTGAATAGTTAAGTTCATTAGTTTGTTATACTGGGGGTGAGGGTATTTAGCAGTCCATTATTGCCAGTGGTCTCTGTGTTGGTAATGGATTTTTTGTTCTTTTAAAAAGCTTTGTGTAATCAGAAAACAGTTTTTGTTGTTTTCTTTGTTACACCTTTAGGAGAGTCAAGGGACAGTTGTAGCATCTGATCTGATGTTACATGATTTCAAAACATATATTTTACCATTGCTAGTCAGGAGGCTCATCTGAACTGGCCAAATATGTAGCAAGTTCAATTACTGCATTTATGCTTTTATTGCCAAAATCCACGCTGTGTTTTTCTTGTCTGGCTGTATTTCCCAGTAATTCCAGTCAACTGCTGCAAATTTTTAATCCTTAACTGAATGCAGTATATTTTCCAGTTACAGTACTGTATATTTTCTTCCAATTTTCTTTAATCTTGTTTATATCCTGCCTTTCTCCCAGTGTGGGACCCGAGACGGCTTACAAAAATGCTAAAACAAGAAAAAAACATATTAAGCATGGAACAATTAAAACAACTTTAGAAGCAACAGTTAAAACCACTTGAAAAACTATGGTACAACAATTTAAAACCATGAACATGTAGAATAGAAATACCTTAGCCCCTGAAGTCTTCAATAAAAAGCTATGTTTTAGCTTGACACTGGAAAGAAATCAGTGTTGGCATCAGTTGGACCTTCAAGGGGACGGCATTCCACAGTTGGGGTGCCACAGATGAGAAAGCCCTTTCCCATGTCATAGAAGCATAGAGTTGGAAGAGACCAACAGGGCAATCCAATCCAACCCCCTGCTATACATGAACACACAATCAAAGCAGTCCTGACAAATGGCCATCCAGCCTATGTTTAAAAACTTCCAAAGAAGAAGATGCCACCACTTTCCGAGGCTGTGTGTTCTGCTTTGGAACAGCTCTTACCATCAGGAAGTTCTTCCAAATGTTGAGGTGGAATCTCTTTTCCTGTAGTTTGCATCCATTGCTCCATGTCTCAGTTTCTGGAGCAGCAGAAAACAAGCTTGCTCCATCCTCAATATGCTCTCCTGTACAAGGAGTACTGTACAAGACAAGGCATCTCCCGTGGGGTGAGCTTTTTTTTTTTTTTTTTTAAATAAATCTGTGGATCTTTAGCAGTATAGCTATAAGTTCCCATTGTGGTATTGGCATTTTGCTTTTCCTCTGTACTACATTCCTTCCCCCACCTGCCACAATATTCCATGTGTGAAATGAGGGATGGGAGGAGTCTGGTGCCAAGAAAAAGGGAAGGAAATGGGGAGGGGTCAGGAAGGGAAGTCAGAGAGGTAGCACCATAATAAAATATATGATGAAAGATCTCCATGAGCATCCATCATTAATGGAGGTGTTCACATCTTGCAAGCCCAGGGCTATGGCTTCCTTGATTGAGTCATTTCATCTGTAATGATCTTCTTTTCCTAGCACCTTCCACTTTTCTCAGTATTGTCCTCTTTTTTTTTTAATGACTCATGTCATCTCATGATGTGTCCTAGCTACAATAACCTCAGTTTAGTTATATTGACTTAGTGAAAAATCCATTTATTTGTTTTTTTGGTGACTGATAGCATACATAGAAATGGGCAATACTGTGGCATGTATGATTCTGACTTGGGTATTTGATGATATATCTTTGCACTTCAGGATCTTATCTAGTTCCTTTATGGCTATTTTTCCAAGTCTTAGCCTTCTTCTGATTTCTCAACTAGAGGCTCCATTTAGATTAATAATTAAGCTAAGGGACAGAAGATTTTTAATTGTTTCTGAATTGTCATCCTCTGTTTTCAAGTTACATAAATCTGTGCTTATTAATTTTGTGTTCTTAATACTCAGCAGGAACATTGTTTTTGCACTGATAAAACTTTGAATCAGTAATTGTTCCATGGCTTTGCTATTTCTGCTAGTAATATGGTGTCATATGCGCATCGTAATATTAGATTAGTGCTTCTCAAAATTGGGCGCACAGATGATGTTGGACCTGAGGTCCTGGACACACCAGCCAACATGTCCAAAGGTCAGGGATCCTAACCATTGTAGCCCAACTGTATCTGGGAGTGGGAACTGCTGTGTTAGATCTATATGAGGAAGCTTCCTGTGTTTTTATTTTAGCAAGCCTCCATTGAGGAGAGCCTCCTACATCAGAAAAATGATCTCTGACTATTTCAAGAGTTTATTCCCCACCCTTCACTTATTGCTGTAGGCCAGTGATACTCAAACCTTTTACCCTTGACACCCTTTTACATCTAAGTATGGATGTATCATCTCCCCACTTGACCCAGAATAAAATATTCTGTTTATTTAGTATATGTATTTTCATGCACACTTTCATGTATATTCATATTTTATAAGGAAATAATATTCAAATGGAACTAGTTTTATTTAAGTAAATTCAGTATTGAACTCAATGTATGTATATATTTTATACATAAGAAAGTCTGGGAAGAAGAGGAGTAGGAGGAGGGATCAGGGCCTTCAAGTCTCGCACCCACCCTCCTGCCCCACAGTTTGAGAACCAGTGCTGTAGGCAATTCCAAATTGTCCTAAGACAAGAGATTTCCTAAAAGCCCCTGAGCTGCTTTTCAACCTAGGTCCTGCCTTCTATCTCTTTCCAGTCCTAGGAAGCTGATAATCTCTTCCTGATTAATTCCTTGACTGTACTGTGTGGCTGATGAGATGCACTTTGCATAAAGTCACTGGGAGGGTGAAGAAAAAGGCTAAAGGGAGCAGGGAGGGCTGTAGCAAAAAGGAGGAAGGAAGCTACCCACTTTAGAAAAAGGCTCTTTCAATTTTATTCTGTTTCTGCAACTTCTCCAGGTTTTGAAAATAAGAAAAATCTGGGCAATCTGAATCCGAGAAAGGGTTGAATAGGATGGTTTCAAGGAATAGGAAGTTTACAATATAGGACTATCCTCATCCTGTTAGACTGCTTGTCTAAAAAAAGGATCTTGGAAAAGTTACTTTCTGAACTACAGCTCCTAAAATCCTCCGGTGCTGGTTGGAGGATTCTGGTGGCTGACATCCCAGAAAGTAACATTTGCAACCTCTGTTTAGTATGATTTCCTAGAATTAGCCATGTAGTTTATCCATGACTTCCTCCCCCACAAATTGAAGCTGTTGGTTGTAGATTGGCTGCAAGATTAATTTGGGGGAAGTTTGCCATTGCCTTCCTCTATGGCTGACAGAGTGTGATTTGCTCAGAGCCATCCAGTAGATTTCCAGAGCTTAGCAAGGGTTCAAACCCTGGTCTTTCGGCGTTCTAGTCCAGTACTCAAACCACTATACCACACTGGCTCATATGCTTCATATAATGGCAACCATAATCTCTTACTGTTAGCCATGTTGACTGGGGCTTTTGGGAGAGTGGACCAGCCTGACCTTCACAAAAACAATGTACTAAATAAAATAAAAAATACAAATACAGTGACTGACTGTCAAAGCAAGACCTGTTTGTCACCTGCTGAACTAAAGTGGTTTATTTTCACCAGCTGAAAACTAAATGCCTGTGTATAGTGAGTGGGATGTACATATCTATTAGACGTGATCAGATTGGTCCTTTCATTTACACAGAAACCTTTCCATTAACTTATTGTGTCTGGTAGAAGACATTGATTAATTCTGAAGATCACATGCTCCTTTTGAAATTATACACAGTTGGCTCTCTGTATCCATAGATTTTTTTCAATGGATTCATGTATCTTCAGTTTGAAAAAAAAATTAAGTATAAATTCCAAAATGCAAGCCTTGATTTTGCCATTTTATATAAGGGATACCAAGTTACTATGTGTATTTAGTGGGACTTAAGCATCCACAGATTTTGGTATACATGGGAGGTGCTGGAACCAAACCCCAGTGGATACCAAGGGGTCACTTTATTTATTTTAAATCACTAAGAGGCAAATTCAATTGTATACCTGTTGAAATACATGCTGAAAAAGTAAATTATATCCAGATGTTCATAATATTGTCATATATTAATCTTTGTCAGCCTTACCACTAATTGAAATTATTTCATTCTTAAATAACTTCATTCATATTAAATAAGATTATTATTTAAGCAAAACCAGTAGTGGAATTCCACTGGTTTAATAGCAGAATTAATCAGAGTTAGGATGGTGCACTGGATCCCACCTGTCTGCTCCTGAAACCACCTCTGGAGGGGCTGTGAAAACCTCTGATGCCAATATTTAGGCAAGAGAAGAGATCATTACTTTTTAATCCAACTTGGAAAAATCTAGGCAGGCTCAGTTTGAAAGATCTGGTTTGTTCAAGGACATTATTCTGGCACTATTTCATTTATTCCCTTTATAGCCTAGTCTAATAGAAAGCTCTCTATTAGCATTCTACCTACTAAGAGCTGTCTGTGTCAATCAGAATTGTACTTCTGAACAAAGGGGTTGAGAACATTTGAATCCATTAGCTAATTAGCTAGTTAGCTAATTTCAGAAACGATTGTCTACAGATGTAGGGAATAAGTAGCTAAATGCTCAGGTCAAACTAGAAATGATGTGGGAGCTCAATGAATGGTGCATCTGATTGTTTTTCTTTTGCACGGAAGTGTTGGGAAGCAAAGTAGTGCTTTAACAGTGGGAGGAAGTAACAGTTTGGGAGGGAGGGATGATTTCCAGCTAGACAAGAGAAAATTTCCTACTTTTTTTAGTAGCCTGAGTATGGTGGAGAGGGACCTAATTCATATGAAGTTCCTCTTCATTGCCTCATCTAGATTGATTGAGCATGTCACATCTGGTTTGACTGTCAGAATAAGGGTTGAAACTTGGGGGTAGAACTCTGAATATCTCAATTTCCTAGTAACATCATGGCATGGAAGCTAGCTGTGGTTGACAGTAATGATTATGGAACTCCTTCCTACCAGTCGCTGTTCAGATGGGCATTTGAAGGAACAGGAGACACTTATTATTAGAAACTGAATTGTGCATCTTATTTTCATTGCTTCATTTACAGGATAATTTTATGGTTTTTTTTTTTAAAAAATTATGACCTCACTATACATTGCTTTGAGAATTTTTGTTGCAAAGCAGGGTACAAAAATCTTTTTATATAACTAACATTTACTTAGCAAGGTTATCAGCAGCAATACTAGACAGTACTGACCATTGTGCTTAACACAGTTGTGTATCAGGGAACATTTTATTAGATGTAGCACTGTTCACCAGTAGAACAAATATGAAGGAGTACATGACTCCTTTGCAGTCTCATATAATCTATATATCACTGCATACATTTAAAAAAAATGGTTGTCAGCAAATAGTAGCCCCTCTAGCATTTTCAGTGCAGTGGAATTGTATGCAAAATGGAGCTTCTTTTTTCACCTTGGTGTTTTGATATTTTTGTGTGTCAATATAATCTCAGCAGGAAATTATTTTGTAGATCTGTGAACAGCAGGTATATCTATCAAAAATAATGTGAGAAGCAATACTGAAAAGATTCTCATGATCCTGACAAGATGTGTTACCAAATGTCTTTAAATCTGGAGTGGTTGCTGAAACTTCTGGTTTTGCCATTGCTGAATTATGTCCCATATCTTTAGTTAATGGACCTCAAAACAATCAGGTGTTTGTTTTTTAATAGTTTGACATATTGCTCATATCAAAAGAGCTCACTGTGAATTCTCACAGTACATTCATTCTCACGTTCTTTTTGTGTAAAATTGTCTTTGGGACTCTTGCTAAAATGCTTGAGATACAGAATTATGTACATGCTTGTGATACAGTGTAATATGCAGCATGAAAAAAGAGAGAGGACCACAGAGACCATCTGCAGGCTGTACAGAGGAAGAGGTTCCTGTTTGTTGCTGGTGCCTTGGACCTCTGCTTCGCCAGTGGGACTTTGCTGTTTGCAGGACAGGACTGTGACTCAACAGGTAGTGCCCACCATCCAGCACTGCTGCCTTGCCTGTCTGGGCCATTAAAAGCAGGAGTTTTGTGGGGGCTTTGGAGGAGCCACTTTGGAGGTACATAAAGCATGCCCAACAGAAGGAAGGGTTTGTTACCTACTCTCACCATTTGCCTGTTTGTATATTGTATATTTGTATATTGAATTGGTTGTTTTTAACAGCAAGTACTTTGCTTGCCTAAGGAAAGGATGTGTTTTCCAAAGGAGGGAGGTGGTGAACAGATTTGGGGAGCAGCCATTGGAGTCATACTAGGCAGAGGGAGATATGAAAGGAGGAGAAGGAGAGAGACAATTACAGTATCATGAAAGAGAGGAATGTAACAGAGTGCTCATTGTCCCCAAACTGTCTCTTCTGTTAAATAGCTAGATAGCTTTGGTGACAAACCCTCTGGGCTCAAAAGCTGCTGCTTAATGCCACATCAGTGAGTAGTAAAACAACAGCCATCCAGGATTTGGCTTGATTACACTGACCTGGCCTGTATCACAAGGACCTGGCTAGATGAGGCTGGAAGAGTTACTCACTCTCAGTTTTGCCCAGCAGGCATTTCTGTGCCGGGATAGATGAGGCCTGGGAAGTGCAAGGACGTGGAGTTGCAATAGTTTATCATGATTACGTCCTCCTGGTGAGATGTCTTTTTTTGCAGTCTGAATATTTTGAGTGTGCATACCTAAAGGTGGGTAGCCAGTACAGAACAGGGATTCCCTGAGACAATAATAATAATAATAATAATAATAATACATTTTATTTAATGCTCCACCCCTCTGAAACCAACCGAGGTGGCTTACAAATTTCATCTGGTTGGACTGGAAAGAGAAGTGATCCTAAGGGTTCCTAAGAGAATTACTATATTTTCATCCAACATATTTTTAAATATTATATTATATTCATTACACACACACCTACATATACATACAGTGAGTGGGCCCTTTCCATCCGCAGAGGTTTGGTTCTGGGGGCCCCCACAGATGGAAAAATGCAGGAGCTCAATCCCATTATTAGTCAATGGACAATGACATGTGCACACTGCCATTGACTAATATGAAGTGGGGAAATACACAGAAGGCTAGCCTGACAATAATGTGGTTCCTCATGTATGTGTGTGTTTGTGTGTGTTTGAAAAGGGGAGCAGTACAATAGAGCAATTCCAAAGTAATCCTATTAAGGATTATTGCCTGGAGAAATCACAGGGTTCAGGAAAAGTTTAAAGAGTAAACTATGTTTTTGCTACCTTTTTTTGTTTTGTTTCTGGTTCTTCTTGTTAATGTGTGTTACAGTTAGTTGTATGTTGGTGCTTTCTTTTATTGAATTATCAATAAAATTATTTAGTAAAACGATAAAGAGTAAACATCCAGAAGTTTAAAAATAATATACGAAAGCAAAACCAGGGAAGTGTTAATTCACAGGATCAAAGCATAGCAAAGATGCTTTTGGAGATGGCGTGGTGTGCATCCATCTTCCCGATCTGGATGTGAGGTGGTTCCATAACAAGGTCATAATTGCACAATTATGGCTATTTTATGGTGTGTGTTTTTTAAAAAAAACAATCATGGAGCAGGAGGGAGAGCAAGCATGGCCGTGTAACTGATACTGTATTCCAACTCTGAGAAAGCAAACCTGGGATTAATGCCACTGAAGTGCAAATACAGTGAAGGTATGAAAGAGTGCATTGCCATTCTGCTACGTTTCAGAGTACAGGAGAAATGGTTTTCCAATGGAACAACCTGAATCAACAGACTACTGTGATAAGACCCTTAATGTCCAAAGTGGTACTCATAGGTAACCTTTCACAAATCTGGCTTGTGTTCTAAAACTTTTGTTGGGACACTGATTTATTCCAGCATAACAGACATCTGCTATGAAGAAGAAATAAAAAAAAATATCGACATGGATTTTTCATCTCAATGTAGCACATGTTCCCTCTGGAGGGAAAACATCTTGGAATTGTCCCAGAGACTTCTGGGTTTGCTAGCTTTACTAGTTACTGTTTCCAGGAGGCTTAAAAAGAGCCAGGGAAACTCCCTTGTTTGTGCATCACCTGTTATTTCCTTAAGGTTTGTTGGCAACAGTTGAGTGTGTTTCCTTTTGATTAGGGTTTATTTTGACACCCAAGACCTTGGCTTGCTGAGAAGAGCAACCTGGTGCACTGTATCTAGCAAAACCTGCAGTGAAGGAGATGTAAACATTGCTGTAAAATGTATTATGGGACAAAGCTAGCAGGGGAGGAAGAGCTAAGGGTTGAGACTCAAGTTACTTTTGCAGTGCTTAGTTGAAGTAGGGCCTATTTATGTGTGAGCATTTTCACACCAGATTCCATCTTATCTTACAAGCTAAGCAAGATCAGTTCTGGTTAGTACTTGGATGGGTGACTACCAACAAATACCAGGTGCTGTAGGCTATATTTCAGAGGATGGAACTGGCAAACCACCTCTGAGTATTCCTTGCCTAAGAAAACCATATGAAATTCATGGGATTACCCTAAGTTGACAGGTAACTTGAAGGCACACACACACACACACACACACACACAATTCTGTGTTGAAGAAAGAGCAGAACCATTGCTTAGTGGTGATCAGTATAAGCCTCAAAAGCATAAGTGAACGGGCTTATGAATGGAATTACAGTAATTTGTTAAATGTCATGGGGAATGGTTTGATTTTTCCTGGGAAGTACCTGTTCTCCTGGAAACAGACTAGGCTTGCAGAAGAAAAGCTTGGACTTATGAAACTCACATTGTACATACATTACAAATGCAACTAACTACTTTTCTAGAAATTTATATTTTTGAGGGAGGGAAAATAATGTTCATTTTTATTTTTGGATCTGTTTGTGTATGTTTCATTTCAGCATTGCTATTTTTTTTTTGCTAAGATACAATAGTTTTAAGTACAGACCCCCAAAAGGTAAAGTGCAAATAAAACATCACAGATAATTGATAAAAAGAGGGCTTGCTTAAAAACAAACTGTAACAATACTTGATGATTTTTTTTAAAAGGTCTTGCTCTTCTGGTTGATCATATTATTTCAAAATCGTCCCTCCGTGGGTTTGCACCTTCTCATCCCCTGCCCCCACAAGCTTCTTAATATTCCTTCTTTTGATGTACTTTGTAATAATGCTCTGAGGATTTGTAACTTTGTCTGTTTCTGTATATGTTGGGTTAAAACAACCCCACTATTCTATTTTTGTTCTGGTTCTATCATCTTTGGGGCAATAGAGCAGGCTGTGATCCAGTTATCAGTGGTGGCTGGTGGGGCCCAGGTCAGTAGGGTGGTGAACTCTGTTCCAGGTTTTGAATAGCTTTAGAGGAGCTGTCCAATGTGCTGAAACAAGTTTAAAGAGATGGTTCAGCAATTTGGACAACTCCTGTAAAGTCTGAATGAAAACTTGGGAGTGGATTTTCCATTCCAGTGACCACCAGGGGCCATGCTGGCTGGAATATTTTGACATTTATGGTATAAAAATTAACTTTCTCAAGCCCATGATTAGAGCTCACTTATTCAGTTCAAAATGGGTGATTACTGTTGTTTTTGAGGACCCTCATTCTTCTGACCAGGACCCTGGGTTTCTACCACAAAGTTGGGACTTAGTCTTTCAATCAATATTGGTAGTTAGGGGAAGGGGCTTCTAGACTAGATAAACTTTTTGATGTGAAATTGAGGAGACCTAGGGGTTTACTTGGGAAAGTATCTGAAAATGTCACCCTAATGCACTCTTTCTTTAGAGTGTGAAATATGTATATAGTGTCAGATCACAGAGTATTTTCAGGAAGATTAGTGTGAGAAGTGTCATTAAATCCAGAGTTTGAGAACACACTAGTTTCAGCTTGCTTGTGTGTCTAAAATTTCTTAAGTTAATTCAAAACTTATCATGGCCATATTCTCCCCCTTCCAGCTTCTCTTCTCTCTTGGATTCTTTCTTATAGTGGCATCTAGTGTATGTTCAGTCTGTTAATGATCAAAGCTTCCATAGTGATATGTTACAAATGGCAAAAAGCTTTTAGAAAATTAATGTGTGTAAAGTTGCTTTGGGGTTAGCATAAAAATCTGTCAAGAATGTGCAGTTGCCAAAGGACTTGTTGAGCTTCTTAGTGTGTTGTTCTGGCTGAGGGAGACATGGAGCAGTTTTTTCTAACTGAGCCACAGAAATAACGGCATTTACATGAAGCTATTTCCATCTACTGTGGTCTGAATGTATGTGCTCCAGGGTTGGATTACATCTGTCTGGAAATAAACTCTGGGGCCTCTTTGTTTCTTTAACTCAACAATGGCTATATTTCAACCATGTTGGTACTAATAACATGAGCCCCTTTCCTTTCTCTTGAGTATAGAAAAGGCAGAGTTGGAAAAAAATTGATGGCCTCCACTCCCATTATCTTTTGGGAGATTTTTTTTTCTTTCAGTAGTATGTAAAAGCCAGTGTATGTATCAAAAGAATTTTGAGAATTGTGTGCTTCTGAACTGAACTGAACTGAAATAGCACTCCAGTTCATACATTCTAGGTAATGTATATAGAACCATGTGGCTCTCCATGTGTTGTTAGACTGCAAATCCCATGATCTTCACCATTGGCTGTGCTGGCTAGGACTTCTGGGATTTATAGACCAAGAACATCTAGAGGGCCTCATAATTCCTACTCTTGTCCTTGGTGTTGCAGTTGCTCTGTTTTATGGAGGTTTTCACCTCTTCTGTGGCACTGTTGTATTACAGCTGGAAGCTACGTTCATGCAAGTTCCCCAAATTATGGTTGGGATTCTTGCAAGGTACCCAGATTTGTAGGCATAACAGGGAATTGAACGAAGTGTCGTCTTAATCTAGTGATCAAAGGCCTCCTCCATGTGTCTCTTAAGAGATGGTACTCTGAGGAGGGCTTCTCTTGAAGTTCTTAATATCCAGAGAGGCTCCTCAGGGGGCAGGTGATCCCTTAAATAGCCTGTCTTATTTAGACTTTAAAGCTTAAAGCCAGTTCCTTGAATTGGATCTGGAAAACTACCAGCAACCAGTGGAGTTGTATTTTGTTGTCTTCAATATGCTATCGTGTTGTGCCTCACTGCTCATGTAGTGCCTGCTGTCATGCTCCAGATTGAACTAATGACCTTGAGTGCTAAATTAAGTAGGAGCCTTTTCAGGCTGACCTATAAAGCCTCGGGTGGTGTGGCTGTTCTGTACAGACTCTATTATACTCTGTCTGGAACTTGAGAAGAGGATTTGGACCTTCTCGTAGGGCTCTGCACACTGGCATGCAGTGTTTATCCCTGACGCTGTGGAACTGTGTGTTAAGGTTTCCAGAGGAGTAGTTGTGTTGGCACCATGCCAGCAGAGAGTCGTGTGGCACCTTTACAGGCTTTATTACAGCTTGTGCTTTAGTTGATTGTGGTCCTTTTCCTCAGATGCGTGGAACATAGTCCATAGATTGTACTTCATGCATCTGAGCAAGCAGTCTGCAATGCACAAAAAGTCATGCTATAATTTATTAGTTCTGTGTATGTATGCCATGAGACTCCTTCCTCATGGTGGTGGTTAAAGGCTTTGAAACAAAGTTCCCCATCCTGCTAACATTGCTCAAAAATTGTCAATAATAAAATACAGTACAATACACTGTTGTCTAATGCTGGTCTTGCATTTTTGGGAGAAATTCTGGAGACTCAGTTATCTCTCTGCCATGGTAGACTTGAGGTACACAGAATTTCTTGGCCACAGTTCCAAAAAGCAGTAATTTATGTCATGAGGAGGTGTATGCACTAAAAAAAAAAAAAAAAATCATTCTTCTGTTCTTTTAATTCTTAGCAGGCATAATCAAGTTTCAAAAAATGAAAGTGGTTATGCCCATTTTAAATACAAAGCATGTGTGGGCATGATAGTGCAGAACAAACAATTATTTTCATAGGTGGCAATAATTGCTCTGGTTATATCTTCCTCTTTTTCCACAGTGTGCATTTACTGACTCATAATGCACATTTTGTTAACCATGAAGAGGGCTTGCTTCTTCTTAGTTAGAAGACAGCAAAGTGCCCTATGACTGTACAAAGGCCTCCTCAAGAAACTAAATATTTCTTGAGACAACTGAAGAATTCTGGTATATTGTGAAAGAGTCAGACTGCTGGTGCATGCTGCTTGCTTGCCCCTGCTTTGTTCTTTCTACACGTTGGAGCAGCTAAATGAATTCTGGATCTTCCAACACTCATTTCTTTACCATATGTCTTTCCCTCAACAAGCCACAGTGGTAAACCATGATTTGTTTGGGAGCTTAGATAAATTATTTTTGGGGACTATAGCTCCCAGAATCCCCAAGCCAGCATGACCACTAGACAAGCTGGCTGGGGGATTCTCGGAGTTATAGTCCAAAAAGGCAAACATTTCCAAGCTCTAGTTTGTTCGTGGCTTATGACTCTGGCTTGCTGGGGGAGAAAAAAAAAACCAGAATTCCATGTTTACCTGTCACAATAAATAGATTGCAGATGGAACAGCCATGGTTTGTTTAGCCTCTTTTCCGTGAAGGAGGCATGATCAGGCAGCATATATGAGTGTGCTGCTTGTAAAGGACAAGCTTGCCATTATGTGTGAACCAGGCCCAGGCTACCTTTGAAAATTGTTCAGAAGATTAATAGGATGCAGAATGTGAATGCCTGGTTGCTTTTGTGGGCTTGCGAATTGGAATGTATACAACCAGTGGCATCAGTAGGGTTGGTGTCATCTGGTGCAGTGCCCCCTTCCTTTCTTCCTTTCTTCCTTCCTCCCTCCCTCACCTGTCCTCCTGCTGGTTGGTGATCTGATGCCTGATGACACCTGGAAAGGGTAGCTGGGGGAGGGTAGCTTGGTAAGTGAGGCAGTGAAGGGGAGGCAGGGGGAAAGATTGGGGCTTCTTGTTCATGCTTCCCTGTTGTTGAGCAGAGGGGAGGCCAGCAAGGGCATGCATGCATCCACCACCCTCGCCTTCCTCCCTGCTGCCCTAGTTCCCTCAGCAATGGGAGCCAGGGCAGCAAGGAGGCTGGTAGGGGTGTGTGTCCATCTGCCTTTTTCATCATTGCCCTGGTTCCCTCAGAGAAGAGAGCAAGGGAAGCAGAGGATGACAGCAGTGTGTACCTGCCACTGTTTGGCAGCACCACTGCATACCCTGCAAAGGGCCAGACCAGTTGTCACCTCCCTGGGGTGTCACCTGGTGCAGGGCACACTTCCCACACCCCCTTAATGACACCACTGTATACAACACCAACTTTGTATCAGTTGTATTACTGATTCATTTCTGGGCCCAGTACAAAGTGTTAAGTTTGGGACTAAATTAATCAGTGCACCACCTATCCTCTGAAATCCTGCTTGTGGGGCTACCATTGAAGAACAGGCTCTAGAGTCAGGGCCATTTCACTAGTGGCACTATGCCTCCCTTCAGGGGAAGTATATATGGCAAAGTACATAAACTAGGCCTGGAAGACATACAGTAGCCCCTCCCAATTCGTGGGGGTCTGTTCTGGACCCTCCCCCCTGAAAATGGCAGCTTGCAAATATTCGAGCCCCATTGAAAATAATGGTGTGCATGCCCATGGGGTGTGTCTGGAGGGTGCCACCATTATATCCCTCCCCTCTTGTCCCTCCCATGAAGAGCAGGACTGCGAACTTGAAGTCTGCGAACGGGGAGGGACAACTGTATATCCCAAATTGTTTTAAACTGATACTTACCGTTTATACTTGGTATTTAATCACTACTTCCTTTAAGTGCTAATGCTATTTTTGTTTATTTTTTAAAAAATTCTTGTTGGCTTAGTCTGCTGCTAATGTTTTTCTTAGCTGCTGCTGCAAGAATATCTCCAGATGTGCTAATATGTTTTGGATTATGACTGTATGGTTTGCCATATGTTACAGATTATTTTTAATACGTTACAAGTCATCATAAGAAGGGTAACTTTGAAAGGTGAGCTGTATATACCCAAATAACTGAGATACTGCACTGGATTTGCTACTGCAGCAAAGAGTTGCTGCAAGCCACAGTTTTTCAGATGTACTTATATGACATCCATTCACATTTTTATTTCATATTTTTAAATTATGGCCCTTGTGGTCTCTTTCAACTCTATGATTCTATGAAATATAATGTGCAAGGTATCCTAAAACTTCCAAATTGAGCATACTGTTTGCGATAAGTTTCAGGTGCAAACTGGAATGTCCTTTCTTTAAAAATCAGTGCTTCTATTTTTGCTGAATTTCTTTGGCACTGAGTTTCTGATTTCTCATTCCAGCTCTGTGTAGTTTCTGTTCATCTGCAACAAGGGTAGAGGACCTGTAGCCCTCCAGATGTTGCTGGACTACATATTCTATCACCCCTTATGGTTGTGGTGATGGCTGGGTAGAAGTTGTATTCCAGCAAACTGCTGCTAAACCACGGGCTCTTTCACCACTGGTTGACAGGGATGGCTATTTTGGATTTTCTTTTGCATCCTCTTCTCTCTCATTAGAGTAGGGTTACAACTGTACACCTTACACGGAAGAGGAATTTTTGTCTCCGTAGTCAGATAATTACAAGCAAAGGAATGCTTTTGGTTAATAATATATGTCTGGCTGGATAGGGCTAGTTTGCTGATGAATGTGCTCTCAAGTGCTGAGTATTTCCCATTCTGCTTTGGAATGATTTGGCCATGCCTTTGGCCATGTTGACTGGAGGATTCTGGGAGTTGTATTCCCCAAAACAAACCTTTTCGAGCTCTATAAAAATGTATGTCCAGGACTGAACTATCAGTGGAGCAACTGGAAAAAGCTAAGGGCTTCATGGTGCTATTGGTCTTGCATGCATGCACACACATACTTATTGTACAGTGATACCATCAACAAAGATGTACTTCTGGGAAGAGGGGGCAATGTAGATTTCCTCCTCCCATCTGTTTTCCTCAAAGATTGAGATTCATAGCTCAGTCTTGTCCTATTTCCCAGTGATAAAGAGGGTACTGCAATGTTGTTGGGTCTGAGACTCTGAGCTTCATCATGTCAGCTGCAGCGTAGGCAGGGAGGAATGCCTGTTGATGAGTCCTTCTTTAGGCCTGAAAGGAGCTGACTTTGGCCCCAGAAAAGGTTCTTTCTTGCTTAGCTACTCTGCCAAGCCACCCATACTGCAGTAGGAAGCTGATTCTTCTGTGAGGGAACTCGCATACTTGTACAAAAACAACCCTATTTTTGCAACTGCTCCACCTGTCCCCTCCCCCTTAATCCAGCCTTGCGTATGTCAGACTCTCGAAGGTGAGGAATGCTTCTTGTACAAGAGATACAAGCTCCTTGAATACATTACAGAAATACACAGCAAGATGGGGCATACTAATTGTGAAGTCCAATATAAAGGGAGAAAAAAAATTGAGCAATACTTGCACACATGGCTTTCTGTTTAGCAGTGGATAAGCATGCAGAGCATGGAAGGGGGCCCAGCCCATGAATCCAAATGGCATATGTTAAGACAGGATGGAGAAAGTGTGGCTCATAGGCATCCCCAAGACCATTTTGTGGCCCAGAGCCCCTCCATTTTTAATTTTAAAAATGTCTTTTGCTAAACGTATCTAGTAGGGCACAATTTTGCCATGTTTTTTGGCCTTCCAGGGCTTTTTCTAACCATGAGGTAAACTGGTCCCAGGAGGAACCAAAAATGTAATGAAATTGCTCCCTCCACATTTGCGAGTTTTACATTTTACATTTGCAGATTTGATTATTCACAGATTATTTGCTGCCACCTCCACTGATGCCCTGTGCCATTTTAAATAAGGACTGCTAGCTTTGCAAGATGGAGAGACTGCTTGCAAGTCCATATTAAAAATGGCATATAACAGCAAGGAGGCAGTGACAAGCCCCACAACCCACCCACCTCTGTCTTGTAAAGGAACCCTGCCACCTTGAAGGCATCTATGGTGGGTTGAATTGTTAAATATTGTCCATACTTTTTTCCATTTTATGGGGGCCTTGTACCCCTAACCCTAAGGCCTTTTAAAGGCTGACGTTATGTTTTAAAACATGTAGACTTTCCAGATCAAGTTAGAAATTGGAAAGTGAGTGGTGACAGCTTTTGGATTTTCAGGCCTTTAAGGTTTGCTTTGCAGTTGTTTTGTGTGTTTTTTTAAACTAGAACCTGGCTATGTAGAGCATGCTCTCTTCTCGTATGGTAAAGCCCCTGTCTGAATTATTGCATAGAGCTGGCTGACTACGAATGTAAATACTCTCTGAAATGTCTTTGTGCTACCTGCTGTTACCAGCTCTCTTATCTGTGCCACAAATAACACTGTGGAAAGTGATGGTGTGCAAATATTGGATGGCTGACTCTCACTTCCTGTGTTTTAGATGGATCTAGTGTTTTCAGGCATCTCAGATTTCTTTTTCTTTGTTCATGTGTTGTTTTGTTTATTCAGAACAACAGATGTAAGAGGGGCCATAAGTCTTAAATGTTGTAAGGTTATTTGAAAATCATGACCCCTCCCTTCATAAGAAGCTTATTCAATGGGAAGGAAGGCAGGGAGGAAGTTGTTTGCAGCTGAGACAGAGATTGATGCAGGGCTTGTGGAAAGGTAATTAAGGGAAGTGCTTTGGTAGGGGGCTAAAGATCAGTGTTAAAATGCATATGCAAAAAGAAGAGAACCTCTACTAGATCTTTTGAGGACCATCTTTCTTCTCTGCCTATTCATCCATCTTCTGCTTTTCTTTTAATTATATACAAATCCTTGATGTTCTCAACTGTTACATTCTTCTCCCTTCTTCACTTAACAGTACTGTGTCAAGATCATTCTGTATAGGCCACTTTAAACAAGATTAATTTTATGCACTGATAATACTTATGTACTGGAAGAAAGGACACCCAGACTATTGCTGCTAACCTGTAGTGGTGCATGTGTGGGTGAACTGGCTGCAGAAATAAATTTCATAGAATCATGGAATTGGAAGAGACTTCAAGGGCTATCCAGTCCTTGAATTGTGGTGCCCAGAACTGGACACTGTATTCCAGGTGAAGCCTGACCAAAGCAGAATAGAGTGCCACTATTACTTCCCTTGATCTAGACCAGGGGTAGGCAACCTTTCCCCTTTAAGGGCTGAGGGACTTCAGCTCCCAGAATCCCAGGAGCTATTGGCCAACATGGGACTATTGGCCAACATGGCTGAGGCTTCTGGGAGCTGAAGTCCCTCGGCCCTTAAAGGGGAAAGGTTGCCTACCCCTGATCTAGACACTATACTTCTATTGATGCAGCCTAAATTTGCATTGTCCTTTTTAGCTGCTGCATCACACAGTTGACTCATGTTTAACTTGTGGTCTACTAGGACTCCTAGATCCCTTTCACATGTAGTCATGTTAAGGCAGGTGTCCCCTAGCCCACATCTGTGCATTTCATTTTTTCTTCCTATGTGCAGTACCTTACATTTCTCTATGTTGAAATTCATTTTGTTAGTTTTGGCCCAGCTTTCTAATCCATTAAGATTATTTTGAATTTTGATCCTCTCCTCTGGGGTATTAGCTACTCCTCCTAATTTGGTGTCATCTGCAAATTTGATAAGCATGCCCTCTATTCATTCATTGAAGTCATTGATAAAAAAATATTCATGATCATCATATAGATACGTTGAATCAATCCCCACTCCTTGTCTTGCCTGCCATTTCATCTGATGTAGCCTTTAGATATAATCTAAAATGGCTGCTTCTGGGTAGGCAGCTCTTATGCTGCTGGGGAATATCTAAAGAAACCCCTGAAATAAACACTGATTCAAACATTATCTACTGTCATTTTATTTTCCCAATGAGAAAAAAACTTCCTTTAGCTCCCAACACTTTCCAAGTGTTGTTGTTGCTGCATTTAGATCTGCTTTCAACATTTTTGATTTTAGTTTCTTCAGAGTTCCTTTTAGTAGGGAAGTCAAAGAAGTGTAGAAATTGTAAAAAGAGTACAGTTACAGCTGTTATCAAAGCAAGATATGAACTGGCCTTTTGCCTGTGCATAGACCTCAAAGAATCCAGGACTTATGGTCTAATGAGCTGTAATTTCCAGTTTCCTCCGTACTGGAAAACTGGCTACCAGTTTGGGAAGAAGCTAGAATTGGGTTAAAATTCTGACTTTTTCTGAATTTAGAAACTGTGTTCTTCTGATGTGAATGAAAACAGGAACTGTGGTTAGAGAATTTCGGGTTTAATTGTGGTCCACATATAGAGAGGAAAGAAAGGACATGTATCTAAGCAAAAGCCTCGTTTATCTCAGTTTATCAAAATCAGAAATAACTGGCTGGCCTGGCCAGTGCCTCTAACGTAACATTTTTTTCTTTGTGTCTGCTTGTCTTTTTCAAGTTCCCTAGGTGGCCAATGAAAAAGGAGCTGGAAATTAAGAAGGTTCTTTTCTGTGTCCCCAATCCAGAACAGTCAGTGTTTTTTTCAAACAAGCCATTCTAGAATTAGACTTCCATGACTGGAGAGTAACATAAAGTAAAGAGTCTGAGAACTGCAGGTAGACAGCCCAGATGATACCCAAACCAGTTTACGGTGGTGTTCATACCTTCGGAGAAAGGATACCTGAATGAGATTAACAGAACTTTGAGGCACAGATATACCCAGATTTCATGTGATTTAATAGGTGTGAGATTTTATGAGGGAACACTCATAGTAGAATTTGGCATAGAATTTATGAGGGAACCCTGGGAAGTAGAATTTGGCAGGACATCTCTAACAGAGGCTGCATCCACACTGCAGAAATAATCCAGTTTGACACCACTTTAGCTGCCATGGCTCAATGCTGTGGAATTCTGGGAACTGCTGTGCTCTGGTGCCACAGCAAACTACAATTCCCAGAATTCTATAGCACTGAGCCATGACATTTAAAGTGGTGTCAAACCAGATTATTTCTGCAGTGTGGATGCAGCCAGAATACGTGAGACCTCCTTTATACAAGACAATTCAAAAGGAATGGTGCATAACAGATGTAATTTTCTACTATTTCAAAACTTTAAAACCCTACTTTCAAGCAGTCACTGAGAGGGAAAAGTCCACATATTAAAGTTAAAAGCCAGCATCTTTATGCTTAAAAATAATGTACAAGTGTTTAAATCACACCACCTAGGCTTATAATATCTAATTTTTATTTGATCCCTACAAACAAGCATTCCAAGAACACTTTGTAAAATGCTCATACCATTTCAAAGGGGACTTTTCTCTTTAGAAGGTGGATAGTATGCACACTGTAGTTTGGTAATATTTTATTGGCTTGTGCTTGAAATGACTGCTGTGTTCAATATATATGTTTTTTAAAAAAATAAATAAACCAGTGGTGTATATTGTGTGCACAGTATTTAATTTGTATGCACACAGTCCCTTGGGATTTTAAAAGCATATTTATTTTAAAAGCAGGGAATTGGAAACATTCGGAGCTCTGCATGAATTGGATTTGTTGCCTGCTCAGAGAAAGTCTAGGGAAAATACCAACATATCTGATTTTGTTGCTCTCTTGTTTGGTAGTCTTTTAATCTTGAATGCCCCATACCTTTTGCTACTGACTCAAAAAACAGTTCCATTGGAATTTCTGAAATTTGTTGAGTCAACATCCTGATTGGTGGGAAACATTAATGACACATCTTATTGGGCAAATTATCAATCCAGTTAGTACTCTTTATTTTGGCAGATCTTGGTTCTCCACGATCTCGAATGCAACAGTCTTTATAATCTTCCTGTGCTCCTTTATCTTATATTGTCAGGTGTTGACCCAGTGGCTTAAGTCCAACTGCTGTAGACCCAGCAAGAGTAAATCCATTGAGCCAGTACGATTTTCATAAATGTTGACTTGCTATTTGTAATTTGATTTAATAAGTCTGTGTTAACTGGGCTAGCAATTGGTTTTAGGCCAAAATGCATGCAATGCATGTATTCTGTTAGCGCTAGTCTATTTCCCTCCCCCTGGTTCCCAGAAAAGAATAACATTCTTGAATCTAGTTACACATAGTTTCTGCAAGCTGGGAAGTTGGTCTTGTTACAATAGCTTCTCTTTAGGAAAAATTGCATCTGAAAGTCCCTTGAGGACTGAATAGAATAATGGTGCCACTGTTCTATCTTTGTACTTTTCATTTAGGGCAGAGTTTGTGCTTACAGCAATTACTCCATTCAGTTGGATTCAATCCTAACTTAGCCATCCACAAATGACAAATTCTTTCTATCCCTGGAAGGTTTGGGTCTGTTGGGGAGCCCTCTTAGGGAAACAGAGGGTTTGGCTCAAACATTAGAGAGCAGATGGCACTACAGAGGAAAGAGGGAATGTAGACTTTGCCCCTTCTGCTTGTGGGTGCAGATCTCGTAGACGGAAGGGCAGTATGGGTTTCTGATTCAGTGGAGGAATCCCAGTGGTAGGGTGGATAGAGATGAACTTAGGACCAGAGCAGACAGGCAAGAAAAAGCAGCTCCATCCTGCATTATTTCAAAGTGGGTTGAACCCCCACTGTCTGAACCTCCCTCACCAAAGGTTGCCCGAATACCCACTGTTATTTTTTGCTGTCTGCCCACCATGCATATGCAGCATCACACAAACACACCATCAGTGACCTCCAATTACCTCCCTCTTCCCACCCAAGTTGGACACCCACCCATATGATCAACCACTGGCGGTATAGTGCATTGGAGAATTGGTGTGCCCAGTGGCAAAGCACAATCATTGAGGCCCCCCATACACATCCCCTTTACCCCACACCACCCACGGCCCTCCTGCTATACTGTCTGTTTTATGTATGTTGTACACTCGTCCCTCCCCATTCGCGGCCTTGGAGTCTGCAGTCTCAGTTCTTTGTGGACGGCAGCAGGGAGGGACAAAATGTCGCACATGTAGGCACATGCTGCCATTAAAATAAATAGGGTTTGGATATTTGCGATTTTCCCAATTTGCAGGGTGGATGGGTCTGAAACAGATCCCCCGTGAATCGGGAGGGACGACTGTAATTACATGCACAATTACACAATTGGCAATTGTGTTTTTGCTTTGTCATAGTCTCACACTAGTGCTGGGCCATTTATATGCCGCTGTAAAGATGCACATTTCCTGTCTTTGAGTTAGAGCAGTTGTCCCCAAACTGTGCTCTTTAAGGGATTTTGGATTTCCGCTTCCTGAATCCCAGACTGTTGACCAACATGGCTGAAGCTTCTGGGAGCTGAAGTCCAAAATCTCTTAAAGGGCACAATTTGGGGACCACTGAGTTAGAGTATCCCAGCTTCTTTTTGCTCCAGTTTTTAGCCCTGGAGCACAGCTTCATTTTCTTTCCCAACCACTTTCGCCTTGTGCATCATCTCCCCCCCCCCCCCATCTTCAAAGTAGCTGGAAGCTGCTTTATTTTGCCCGTGTGTTTCACGCCATAGTGAGTTCCCCCTGTTCCTCTCTGTAGTTTTGAGGATCTCTTGGAGCAGTGGGGGAAATGACCATGGGGGCAGCATAGCAAGGGGTAAACCCCCCCCCCATTTCAGTAAGAGTATATCAGTAGGAGTGTTTGGAGGAGAACATAATTCAGCCAAATGTTCCATGTGACAGGAAGCTGGATCAAACCCACTGTGAATTACTCTTATTATAATTTTTATCCATGCAGTTAGTTTGATACACTTGTTTCCTCCCCCTGCCCATAGAAGGTTTGTGCGTTTAAGATGATACTCCAACAAGGAAGTTGGATGGATGTTTATAAAAAGTTTTTTAAAAAGTAACAAAGCAGCCATCTCAACTATCATTTAGAGGAGGTGCAATTCACTTAGCAGAACTCAGGTGGATATTACCCAATATTTTAGTCAATTGCTCCTTGACTGTTAGTTTCTTATAAGCACTGGTATTCTGATGGGAAAGGAAATATCAGTAGAGGAAAAGGGAGGTTTCATAGCCAAGGAGTGAGTAACAGTAGTAAATCCTACTCTCTTTATTGCTCTTGCAGAAATGATTCCAAATAATCCTTTAAAATGATTGAACATTACACAGAGGAATTGTCTTTCAGGCATTCTTGTAACTCCCCCAGTTGCTTCCTTGAATTTTATCCCATAGTTTTGGTTTGGGAGTCCTACAGTTTAATAGTTTCTCGTATTTTCTATTAGATGGTGAACAGAAGTGTTCTGTTAATCTGCAGGCAGCTGCATGCTCTTGATCCAGAAGCTTTCACATGGAAGTGAGATTGAATTGCTAAGAAAAGCCCATAACAAGTGTTTCTGTTTTGAATTTTTTGTGGTTGAATAACCTGGTTATATTTTTGTTTCCACTCCATCTGTAGTCAAGATTCTAACCTACAGTAGAGCTTGAATTGGTTACCCAGAACAATGGTAACTCAGTGGTGATCCATAGACCAATGCCAATCAATCTGTGAGTGACTTGTTGCCAGCTCTTGGAGAGTTTCCAGGAAAGAAAGAAGCAATTGTAACCAACCAAACCAATGTGGTACTGGTCCCTCTCCCAAGAGGTGAAAAAGAAATGTTGCTGGTCTCCCTCATCATATAGCTTAAGATGAACTGACCTACAGGATATCAGCTGAAAATTCATTTTGTGTACCTCTGCCAACTCAGACCAAAGGAGAGAGAGCTAAAGGAAAGCCCACTAAAAATGTTTCCTTGCCAGAAATAATAGGACAGAATAATTGGATGACTCTGATGGGCTTAAGACATCCCCACCATTTTTTCAAAGAACATATCAAGAATGATGTGCCTACTAGGTTAGTCTCACTCTGTCATGCCTTGACACATCAATGGCTGTGTGCTTGGTATGGGGATTTATACTCACGGTGGCATAGGTGTATGGAGCTTTTCCACATGAGATTTCTTCCACACATGTATGCCACTGCACATGCAGAGCCCCTTGTGAAATGCAACAAACATATAGATGACAGGAGGGTATAGCTGCTTAGTTTCAGCAATAGCCAGCAGCTGGCCAATGGGGATTGTATGATGCCCCCAACACAAGTTTAGGTATCAAACAGCTTTGCACACTGATTTGAGTGTCTCGAAGGCCTACTCTAGAAAGCTCATAGCCTATTGGCCTGCTCTGCCTTTTGCCATGCCCCATTTTCATGGCCAAATGAGATGCCTCTGTGCTTATATGGAAAGCAGTCAGGATTGGTTCCGTAGCAGGGATAGCATTATGCACATCTTTGTATATATGCATGAAGAAAGCAGCACACCTGTTTGGTGTAGCCATGTGTATGGAGCAGTGGATGGGGAAAAAGAACTTAGCCTTTATAGTAAAAGGGGCACTTTTCCTGGGGACTTATTAAACTATCAGAGAAGCTGCAGCTTTTCTCATGATGTCACTTGCCTCAAACTATCAGGAATAAACCTGCCTGAAGAAGAAGCAGGTTGAAAGCCCAGTAAGCATGCTGTCAGGATCCAAGTATCCACCATGCATTTATTTTTTTTTTTTTTTTATTTTTATTTTTAAAAAACATAAAAAATCCACTTAAAATATATTCTTAGTCATCTTTACAGTACATTTACCCATAGTTCAGACTTCTCAATAGTTCTTTGAAAGTAAGTACATTTTTTTCACATTTTGCATACATCATTTCTGTATCTATTACTTCTATCATCATCTCAGATCCAGTTCATTTACACAATCTTAATAACTACTTTGCTGCTTTATTCCCATTTTCTATTTATATATTCTTCCACTGGAGCCCACTCTTCCTCAACCAATTCCACATTCTCATTATTCAATAACCTTGTCAATTTGTCCATTTCCTTCATCTCTAACAATTTCAATAGCCATTCATCTACCGTTGGAGTTGTCTCCTGTTTCCATTTGGAGGCTATTAGTATTCTTGCTGCCGAGACCATGTAAAGTATTAGTCTCCAATATTTTCTAGTTATATCTGCTTCTAGTTTGTATGTCATATTTAATAAATATAATTCTGGATATAATTCAAGACCGTTTTTAAGTATGTCTTCCATCGTCATGTGTATTTTTTTCCAGTACCTTTTCATTTTGGGACATCTCCACCAAACATGATACCAAGATCCAACATTGCTTTTACATTTCCAACATTCGTTCTTTTGTAGTTTATAAATTTTTGCCATTCTAGCAGGGGTGAGATACCATCTTTGTTCCATTTTCCATTGATTTTCTCTTATGTCTTGAGAGCGAGTAAATTTTCTTGTCATTTTCCTTGCTTTCTCCCAATGATCTACCATTATTGTCCTACCAATGTCTGTTGCCCACTTGATCATATTGTCTGATATTATTTCTTTTTCCTGTCTCTGACACATTAATATTTTATATAATTTACTTATTCTCTTCTCTCTTGTCCCCAGCCAAATTTTATCTATGTCTTTCAATTCTTCTTCCACCCCTTGCAGCTTAATATCCATTTTAAATCTTTCCTTTATTTGGGTATATAATAACCAGTGCATTTTATCATCTAAGTGTTGAATCTCAGACATAGCTTTAAGTTCCAATTGGTTTCCAATCTTCTCCAGTATCTCTTTATATTTTAACCAAATTCGAAGGGCTGTCCATCTTCCAAAAAAAGCTTCATGTGGTGAAGTCCAGTATCCACCATGCATTTATGCCATTCTCTGGTATGGGTGTAGGTGAAGGCTGCTCTTTCCCTCCTCTACTTCTTTGGTCAGCTGAAGGGCTGGCTGAAACAGCCCTGTCCTCATGTTCACTGATCCAGCTGTGGGGATGCAACTGGTTGTGTTCTGGCTTTTCTTACTCATCTGGGGAAGAAGGAGAAGCTCCTGTCCCCCGCATAAGGCTATTTCTTCTTCCTTGGGTGTTGCAATGACAGCCAGAATTGGTGGCCAAGAGCCACACCCACAAGCCCACTGGTTGTGGTTGCACATCTGGGACATTGCAACAGCTCCCAAAATGCATAGGCAGGTGTAACTGAAGGTACTACTACTTGTTTATATGCCAGTGGTATTCTTGTCATACACACAGGAGGGCAGAGTGAAAATAACTCCAGAGAAAGTTGTGAGTGTGGGCTGGATCCTAATCTTCTCACTCATGTGCCTTTTTTGATCTCCTTCCCTCCCATGAATGAATGAATAAATAAATAAATAAATAAAGGTGCTGTTCTTGCTTGGGTATCTGAGGAATTGATTGTACCAATTAAATGGTCCTAGAAGTTTGGATTAATGGATCAGAAATGTGCTCCCAAAATGGCTAGAATAGGATGTGGAGTGTTGTCTGAAACCATGACTATGAGAACCGTCATGGCTAAGTGCTGGGCAGAGTGAATGGGAAGTGTGGGAGGAAACATGCCTGAAGTTGATAGTTAAGGAACATGTTTTCTCTTAAATCTTTCCTCACTTTTTGTCTCTGTTCTGTTCTTCATTCTTCATGATGGTTTTATATATTACTTTTAGATGTTTCAGATTATTTGATAAGTTGACAGGTGCACCCACGCAGACATTACAGTGTTAACTGACAGAACTGTTGGAAGAGAGACTTGACAGCATTTTGCATTAGAAATGCCTTCTCCCTCTGCTCCACAGCTGCCCCTGCTTTCTGTGCATGTGAGATTTGATAGCGCAGTAGTGGCTTTATGCAACGTAATGCTGAAAGTCCTCTGGCAAATTCACAGCACACTCTCCTTGCAATGTTTCTCAAATAGGGTGGTTATGGAGTTCTGAGGTGGGAGGGATGCACCTGGAGACTGAAAATGTAAATAATACTTTTGTTTGAATGTCACAGCGAGAGGGAAAAGCTATCTGTCCCTATGCAAAATATAGTCATCAGCAGAGTTTTTTCTTTACACAGAGTGCTTTGAATTTGATTGGTGAGGAAGTGGTTTGAGATGCCAATTCAACCTGTGGTTCATTTGGTCTCCCTCACGCATGAAGAATGTAAACGTTCCAAAGCTTGTGCCACTCCCCCCATCTTTTATTTTTTGCTTCTACCACTTGTTAAACAAACTAGCTGTTAAATGTTATTCATATTGAGGGTCACTTGAGCATTCAGATGTTTGTGGCTTGGTTTCTTTAGCCAATGGACAATTCAATGATTTGTGAAAACCCTTCTTTTCAAGATAGATCACACCTACACCCAAATTTGTTTTTGGAGGTGTGTGCCATCACGCACCAGTGGGAGTCTTTGGTTATTTACAGTTTAATCATATCTGAATTTACTCAGATTAGTTCAGTGGGACTTGCTGTCTGGTAAATGTATTTAGTTTTGTAGTTTTGATAGGAAATTAGTACAGTATGACCCCTCTATCTGCTTAATTGGTACCTGTGGTTTCACTTGCCATGTGTGAAAAAATATGTTCTCGCTAGGCATTTTCTAGATCCTCTGGTGTGATTCTATGATATGCTTCTGGTGGAAGCTGACCACAGAGTCTCACTGTAGGACCTAAAAAATGCCTAGAGAAGTGCATAGACGAGTATTCTTTCTAGGAATTTCTAGGTATGCCAGTGCAACTGTTGTCAGTTTTTTCTGGAAATCATTAATTTCAGCAGAGGTCATTATTTGCGGTTTCGCATTTCCATGGTAAGTCCAGGAACATATCACTCATTAATACAGGGATTATGCTGTATATCTGTTTTTTAATTTGTCAGGCGACCCTTCAGCCCCATTTACTGTTTATCACAAAAAGATCAATGTCCTTCCTTCATTGTTGTGGTGTTCACCTTCTGTCTCAAATGGCCCTCCGTTAGTGTTTATATTTGTCCTCTCCTCATTACCAAAGTAATAGAAACTAGAGGGAAATGTCAGTCTTGTGAAACCAAATTCAAAGACATATAGCCGTGTTAGTCTGGAAAATCAGTATACAAAGGGATCTTGTAGCACCATTGAGATTAACTGAAAAAAAGAAGTTGGTATCATGAGCTTTCATGGACTTGAGACTACTTCCTCAGATGTATGTTTCTGAGGAAATAGGCTCAAGTCTACGAAAACTCATGCTATTAATTTCTTTCTTTCCTTTAGTCTCAAAGGTGCTACAAGATCCCTTTGCACAGTGAAACCAAATGTCTTCTTACCTTGACATGCATGGTCTTCCTGTTTTCCAGTCTTTTGAATTACAGATTTTGCAATGGCCATTGGCCAAAAGCAATAAAGATTGATTGAATTACAGATCTTTTTGTGGGAAGCATCTTCAAAAGGTGGTGCCATGTTCCTTCAGCTCTAGAAGGGTGGTGGTGATCTTTTCTCATTGTCTTGAAGTTCTAGTTGCAGTAGAAAATACTAAGTTAGATGCACCAATAGTCTGACCAATAAAAGGCAGTTCTTTATGTGATATTGGCAATTTGATGTCTGTGGTATCTCACTGGTCAAATAATTTAATGGTTGTAGAAGAACTTTGAAATCCTGAAAAACCTGTTGTATCAGAAGTGGTAGCTGCATAATAGAGATGTATGCATACTATGGGCAGCAATCAACCTGATAATACATTCAGCTATTTAACCTTGGGGGTTGGCATAGGGTAGTGTAGGCTTTTACTGCTAAATGCTCAGGTGATCTGAAGTAGATCACAAAGAATTTCCAACTTTTGTTTTAACAAAGACAACATTATTAATTTAAACCAGTTTGTAAAAGGACACTAGGGGAAAACCAGGGGCCCTTTACACTACACAGATATAGCAGTATAGGTCCACTTTAATTTCCACAGTGTAGTGTAGTATAATGCAGTGTAGGGAGGTACTTAGAATTCTCAACAGGACAGCTCATCTGTTTCACCAAACTACAAATCCAAGAATTCCATAGGATGCCATGGCAGTTGGAGTGAAATCATAGTGCTATAAATATATAGTGTGAAAAGGTCCTAGGAGTGGGTTTTTATGTGAAAGGACTTGTAAGCTTGATTCTGGTACTTCTCACAATTTCAAATATTGAGTGTGCCTTTGGAAATGGAACAAAACAGAGCAGATGTACGTATTGAATAAATGAGCTGGCCTGTGATTTTAAGCATGCTCTCTCAAAGTAGATTTCACAACATTAAGTCTTCCTCTGCTGCCTTAGACATTTGACTCTTTCCTTAAACAGCCTTGCTATGCATGCCTGCTTCATTCCTATTTTAATAATTACTACTCTTACTTGAATATGTCTGCTGAACACTTGACTCCCAAGGGAAGGAATGAGACTGTAGGTGGAGAAGACAGAGATCCATTACAAAATAACAAATGTGTCTTAAGACTTTGCAAAAAGAATCTGTTTCAGTGGTAAAATACCAGAGAGAAAAATGTTTGTGTCTGTACATAGAGGAGCTGCCTATTTATACTACAGTTCATAAAATTCTCAACTTTTAATTTCCTTCTCAAATCTTTGTGATCAAAGCTAAAAAAACCAAGCCTTGTAAAACTCTCTCCTGTTCCCCTTCTCTCTCTCTCTTTCTGTGTGTGTGTGTAAAAGAAAAATCTGCTTAGAAGTCAGTTTATCTAGCAATCTAGCCCTAGCCTAAAGTGAATATATTACAGCTGTGTTATAAAATCCCAAAATTAAGGCTTTACAGTGGAAATGCTGACAGCCCTCCCACACAGAATAGCACACTGTAATTAGTCTTCCAAACTGAATGTGCCAAATGAAGCCCAGCAGTGTTAGATGTAATAGCTTGAGCCTTTTGTTGTACAGCAGTATTGGGATGTGAGCTCCAACACTAAATTGCACCCCGTGGTATTGCATGTTTTGCTATCTGCTCCCCAAATGTAGCTGTTTCTAGTTGCTATGAAGGAAAGGTAAACCAGGACATGGCTCCCATTCCTAGCAGTTCATGCTTAGAGGCTTGTTGTTGAAAATACCAGATGCCCTAATGTTAAAAGTGCATGTGTATAAGGTATTTTTTGGAGATCGCTTGTACTCTTTCTTCTGCACATCTGATCTCTGTACTTGTTCCCTGCTCATCTTTCATCCGTCTGCAAGTGATGGTGTTTGGCAGAGGTATTGCATATCATGCAGCCACAACCATTTGACTAAGCTAATACAGTACTTTTACGCTGCCACAACCATTTGACTAAGCTAATACAGTACTTTTACGCTGCACTGATATTTGTTCTTCAACAAAGACTGGATTGAAGGAGAACACTGGATAGCAGTAGGAATGAGATATAACTTTGCAAAAGCATACAAACCTTTTTGACCATGGAGCATATAATGACAGAATGAATGAATAAATGAATGCTTACTCCCACGCTATTAAGACTGGAATGAGTGATTGCTCTATGAAGACTGGAAGGTATTAAGATTACCAGTAGGATTCAGTATGGACAAACAAGGTTTGCAGGTTTTTGTGATGCTGTGCAGCATTCATTAGAGACCCAGCATGGTGTAGTGGTTTGAGTATTGGACTATGAATCTGGAGATCAGGACTCAAATCCCTCGTTGGCCATGGGAACCCACTGGTTGACTTTGGGAAAGTCATACTTTCTCAGCCTCAGAGGAAAGCAAATTCTGAACAAATCTTTCCAAGAAAACCCTGTGATAGTGTTGCCTTAGGGTCAACATAAGTTGGAAACTACTTGAAGGCACACAACAACAGTATCTTTCATTTACAGCCTAAGATGCAATTGAACAAGACACAGTTTTGAATAAAATTACACAAATGACTGCAGGAAAACACTTTAGTTATGGGTTCCAATATCTCTCAGTCCTTGTAAAAATGAAGCACCAAAAAGAGTAATCGTATTTCTTTTCAATGACCAACCACCATGTGCTTTCAATATGCAACATGTACATTGAACTCTATGTTATGAATTTAAAATATTAAGGGTCTTTACAGACTGCCAGAAATAATGCAGCTTGAGATCACTTTAACTGCCCTAGCTCAGTGCTAGGGAATCATGGGAATTGTATTTTTTTCTGGGACATTGAACCTTCTCTGTCAGAGAGCTCTGGTGCCTCAATAAACTACAGTTCCCATGATTCTTTAGCATTGAGCCAGGACAGTTATAGTGGCCTCAAGCTGCATTATTTCTGGCATTCTGTAATGGCCCTAAGTTACTGACTGCATTGCATTCTTTGACCCAAGGGGTATGTTTACTGCTGCTACAGATCTTGCTCTACATTGGGATTTGTCAGGAATGTTTTGTAGGAAGTTAATGAAAAGCCTGGTGGATGTTGCCTGTCCCCAGAAACAGATGATGGTTTCCTGAAATAATCGAATGGCTTGCATATTACAGTGAGACAGATTCTTTGTAAAGTGGTGAAAGACTATAAGCTATTTCATACCACTGAAAATGCACCCACACAGTTTTAAAAATGGCAGCTGACTCCCCTTATACAAGCAGTCTGGTTCACATTGCATTTCTTTTAAAAGTAACTTTGATAACTTTTACAAAACATAACCTCCATTTTGTTGATTGCATGGATCAATGTGATGGAATGAATCACCCTTTTAACTGCTTTTTTTAAAGAGACGTTTCAGAGACCCAAGGATTGCGAAGCTATTTTTAAAATACGGATCAGTGTCTTCCACCAAATCATTCAAAATCTGAATAGGCTGAATGATAGAGGGATCTCATTGACCCTCATCTTAAACAGTGACACTGGCTGTTTTGCTGTTGCAGTGGTGAGGCAAACTGATTAAAAGAGATGGAACTTGGTCCTTTCTCCTTATGTTCCTTTCTACGTGTCTATTTAAAGGGGATCAAAAAGACCTGGTTCTGTTCTTCTGATGCAGTTGTTTGGGGGTTGTCAGTGATCTCCTCCCCTTCATTAAGGGACAGATATGGGGGGGAAACCCAGACAAAGAGAAGGTCTATACTATTCCTGTAAGCTTGGACTACACATCTGTACTGTACCTTGGGAATTTGTCCTTCCTTACACTCTTTATGCATACATTTGTTTTATTTTCAATTCCTCTTTGAGTTTGCTGTGCAGCCACATTGGCCATTTCAGAAGTTTCACATTTTTCTTCTATGGAATTCTTTGTGATTGTGATTTTTTGCAACTCCTTCAAGATCCCCAAGACCTCCCACCCTTGCTGGGTGTCTTTTTCCTTTATCATGTCAAGCCATGTGATTCCACCCATTATTTACCTAATAAAATTTGCCTTCCTGAAATCTTAAGTCCATGTTTGACCATACAGTCAGCCGTCCATATCCATGGATTACTCATCCACAGATTCAATTATCCATGGCTTGAAAATATTCCAAAAATACATACATTCCAAAAAAGCAAACTTTTGATTTTGCCATTTGATTTAAGGGACATAATTTTACTACACTATTGTATATAATGTGACTTGAGCATCCACAGATTTTGGTATCCACGGGGGGTCCTGGATACCAAGGGCCCTCTGTACTCTTCTTTGCCCTGTCTGATTATTGTGAGTTCTAGCATTATATGGTCCCTTTCCCCTGCAGTACTAACTACAGTGGACCCTCAGTATCTGCTAAGGTTTGGTTTCAGGACCCCCTTTCCCATTATATACAGAGGTGTATCAAAATTGCATCCCTTATATAAAACAGCAAGATTGAAGTTTCTTTTTAGGAATTTTTGTGTATGTCAATATTTTGTAACCATGATTTATTGAATCCTTGGATGCAGAATCCATGGATTCAAGTCCAGGATTGCCAATCCCTTGGTTCTTTCCTCTCCTTTTTGAAATAGAAAATTATCTGTAAGGTATATCAGGAATTTGTTGAACAGCCTATGCTCATCAATTAGTCTCTCAGAAGATATCCATGTAATTGAAGTCCCCCAGAACTACTAATTTTTGCATCTTTGATATTTCTGAGATTTGTTTCTGAAATGTATCATCCATCTTGGTTTGGTAGTAAAATCCTACCACAATGTTGGTTGCATTTCTTTCTCTGTTTTTACTCAAATGTTTATAACTGGTCAGCTCTGATCACTTTCATTGATTTCTGCACAATTTAATTTGTCTTTGATTTATAATGTTACTCCCCCTCCTTTTCTGCCACATCTATTCTTTTTGACTCTGTTACCCTTCATTTACCATATTCCAGTCATGGAAATCATCCCATCAGGTTTCTGTTATGCCTGTGAGTCATATTTATCTTCTTGCACTGGGTCATCAAGTTCATCTTATTTGTTTCCCAAACTCTGTGCTGGTGTATAGACATTTGAAGCTTCATTTGTTCTCACCTATTAATTTATTGTTGTTGTGTCTGTGGATCCTATTCTCTCCGTCAGCTTCTCCTCTAGAATTCACATCCTTGTGTTTAAAGCTTGCCTTTGAACTGATATTTGAGCTATCATCTCCAATCATTGAAGCCCTCTTGATCAAAGTTGCCATGCTACTACTGGAGGCATTCTTCCCTGGTGGCGCAGTGGTTAAATGCCTGTACTGCAGCCACTCACTCATAGACCACAAGGTTGCGACTTCAAAACCATCCAGGTCTGAGGCTCAACTCAGGCCTGCATCCTCCGAGGTCGCTAAAATGAGTACCCAGCTTGTTGGGGGGCAATCAGCTCACAGTTGTAAACCGCTTAGACATCCCATAGCGTGGTATGAAGCGGTATATAAATGAAGCTGCTTTGCTTTGCTTTGCTTTGCAGACTTGGTGAAGTGCAGCTCATAGGAAGCCAGTACATAGTCCTCTGTCTAAGAAATGAAGACCATGGTTCTAGAAGTCAAGTGTCTCCTGTCTACACCATCTACATAGCCAATCATTCACTTTTAGTACAGTTGGCCCTCAGTATCTGTGGACTTGCCATCTGTGGATTCAACGATCCATAGATGGCAAGCCTGCATTGTCCCCAATGGCAGTGCGTGCATGTGGCCACACCACCATTAGGGGCAGCCCCTAATGCATGTGGGCGTGCTGCCATTAGGGACAACAAGTCCCGTTGTCTCTAATGGTGGTGCGGCTGTGTTCACGCATTGCCACTGGAGACAATATAGGCTGTCCCTAATGGCGGTGCGGCCATGTGCATGCACCACCACAGAAATTCCATTGTTCCTAATGGCAGCATGGCAGTGTGGTTGTGCTGCCATTGGGGACAATGAAACTCAAGCACCTGTGGATTTTGGTATCTTTGTGGAGGTCTGGAAGGGATCACCTGTGGATGCAGAGGCCCAACTGTATCTCCCTATCCTTGTGTACTAGAATCACTTGCAGAATTGACAAGAAGACCACCTGTGCTTCAAACCACTTCAGCTTCCTCCCCAAAGCTTCACAGTCAGAGGCGATCTGCTTAAAGGTGTTTTGGGCAATGTCATTGATGCCCACTTAAATAAGAAGAAAGGAGAACTGATCTGAGTTCTTGGTGAGTTTTTGCAAGTTGTCAGTGACATCCTGGATACATGCCCCACCACGCTTTCTGATTTGTCTTGTCCGGCTGGCACACAGGTGCATCTATACACCTAAGCAATGAGACCCCAACCACCAGCACCTTTCTTTTCATCTTGTTTTTGGTGGCTATTTTGACTCCTTCTCTGGCATGAAGTATCCCTTGTCTCTGGTCTTCTATTTGAACATCTTCACTGCTGCTATCTTCATGAAGATGCAGGAAGGGATTGCTTAGTTGGAGAGGTTTGGAATCCCTTCTGTACAGTCTGCTCCTGATAGTGACTTTCTCCAGGGTGTTTCTTCACCATTACAGTCTTCTTCATTTTCCTTGGCAGCTTCTTCCTGTTGGTTCTGTAGGGTCAGTTCTACTTGTATTCTATCCAGGAAATTCTATCTTATAAACTCCTACTATAGGAAAATGCATGTGTTTTGGTTTTCTGAAGGACATATGCTCAGTTTGAGGCAGGGAGGGATTTAAAAAAAATAATCTACTTGCCTTAAGGCATCTGTCTCTCTCACACAGAGAGAAATTACTTAATAACATGATGGATGAACCCTTTAGGCCACTACTTTGGATCTGAAGCAATCCAGCCAAATTATTAATATGCGAATGAGAGTCTTAAGAAATTCTATGGAGATAGGAAATGAGCTTGCTAAAGAAAAAACCTGTTATAATCAGGTGTCTTTGTGAGTAAATCTGTGCGGTGTGCTCCCACGGTCTTATTTAGGTGTGCCCTGCAGGTTGTTAGTAAGGGCGTGTATGAGAGGCTCCCCTCTTTTGGAAGGCTGGAATTTCTACAGGGTGGCTAATTACAATAAGGAAGATTAATAAATGTATCGCCCATCCCTGCAGGCTTTTTGGAGACTTAACTAAAGATATGACCAATTACTGTAACGACAAACAAGAGAGTCAACATTTAGCCCAATAAAATCATGACTTGGTGAAGTATGAGAGAAATAGTGCATGTGTTCATTCAATAAGCGTCACACGTCATTCAGTAAAAGTGAGGGAGAGAGAGCACTAGCAACTCCTTGCCACTGGTGTCTATAGGGGCTATTCAGGATGGGCAAGATGAGGGCCAATAAACAAAATGAATCTCAGTAAGGCTCTGTGAAATAAAGGCTCTGTGAATTGGTGGTTCTCTAGTCCAGGAATTGGATAAGTGACCTGCACTAGATGGTGTTGTATTCCCCTTGAGGGTTCAGATGCTTAAATTGGAAGTACTCAGTGGTCCATTTCTGATACATGTAATACTGTGATTCAGCATTGACTGACATGGTTCCAACCTATAAAATCCTGGGATTTGTAGTTTAAGGAGAGATGATCAGGTTCAGGGACGCAGTGGCTCAGCTGTTAAGGTGCTGATTCTGATGGTGATAAGGTTGGCAGTTTGAGACCAAGTGCCACGTGATGGAGTGAGATCTCATTACTAATTTCACCTTCTGCCAATCTAGCAGTTCGAAAGCATGTAAAAGGGCAAGTAGATAAATAGGTACCACTTTGGTGGATAGGTGACAGCGTTTTGTGCAGTCATGCTGGCCACATGACTACAGGTCATTTTTGACAATGCTGGCTCTCTTGGCTTAGTAACAGAGATGAGCGCTGCCCCCTACAGTTGGAAGTGACTTGACAGTCTTGTCAAAGGGGAAATCTTTACCTTTTTATCAGGTGCTGTAAGCTATATATGTCAGAGGAATGAACTTTGTCTAACAAAACCCTATGAAGTTCATTAGGTTGCCATGAGTTGACATGCAAATTGAAGGTGCACACGCACACGCCTGATCAAGGACCAAAGTCTGCTGGAGAGACCCTCTGCTGTGTCCCAACAGTGGAAGCAATACTATGTATGAACATATGGAAGTGGGCCTTCTCTGCTGTGACACTCCTGTTTTTGCAAATTTCTGTGTATCATTTAATGTTCACTGAAAGTCTATTAAAAGTGGGGAGTTTATTAAAGTGGGTGTAGGACTCATGTAGCACTCCAGATGATTCCTAGTAGTCCTAGCTAACATTGCCAATCGTGAGGAATGCTGGAAATGACAATTCATCAACATCTGAAGGGGCCTCTGATTTTCACTTCTGGTTTAGGGAGAAGATACATGTATATTTGATTGTATCTCTGAATCACATTTTTCTTTTTTCAATTCACTAGGTCACCTTGGAAAAAGTGTTGGGAATCACTGTCTCTGGAGGCAGAGGACTGGCCTGTGACCCAAAGAGTGGACTTGTTGCCTACCCTGCTGGGTGAGTCATTGAGGGTTGTATTTAAATTATGGCAAGTTGTCAGCCTAAAGGTACAACTTCTGCTAGATCTGTCATGTAGTGGAATGATGAATTTTATAGGAGTCTCCTGAAAACTCTCCAATTATGGTGAACGTCAGTAGTGTTGGTTTAAATCATTGCTAGTGGGAATATTCTTTATCCATCCCAGCTAATTAAATTCATTTCTGTGATTCCTCCTCTTCCACTCAGATGAGTGTGGGTGTGTGTTTAATAACTGAATTCTGTAGCATGTTGAACTTGGATATATATCTCAGAGAAAATTAGATTGATTTTTAGCTCCTAGTGAACCAACAGAGGCTCTCCCAGGAATGTCAAGTAACTGGTTGTTGTGGATGTTCACAAATGGTGGTCTCCCTTGTTTGCAGAGGAAGACAGCCTGATCTATTTGCCTTTTTTCCCCAGGGCCTGTATCCTCCACCCCTCACCACTTGTTTCTTCAAAAGGCCCCAAATTTCTAACCATTTAGGTAGCCTGTGGGTACTACTGTACAACTTGACATGGCTTATTCTCTTAAACATTGGAGATGTTTATGAATTATGGTTATACCTTGCTGTCATTGTTATCCACATTGAGAAAATATTCTCTTACAATTTATATCTTTATTGTTGACTCATATTCATTTATTTATTTTATCACTTTTGCTCAAAAAGAGCTCCTATACATATAGTACTCTTCATTTTTTTTAGAATATTTATTAATTAATATTCACACTTACATACAAACAATTACAAAACATAAACACATAAAACATTTTCAACACATAACATACAACACATTGACAAAACTTCCTAAGCTGTACTCTTCATTTTTATCCTACTAACAAGTCTGTGAGCAGAACTTGAGAAAGTTACTTTTTGGGACTCCTCCTCCTATGTAGAATCCACCCACCAGCAGCTAGAGAAGTCCTGGAAGTAGATGCCCAAAATAGTAATTTTCAAAAGGTTGAGTTGGATAAGGGAGAGCAAATGATGCAAAGCTCTTAATGAGTTTCATTGCTAAGAAGTTCTCCCTTTAGCACTTGTCACGTTAGCAGGAATCTCAGTAGCCTTGGATCCCTACCACTTACAAGGAAGAAGAGGAAGGGAAGAAGGAACTGAGGTTCTGAGGAGGTTGACAGCAGAATTGAATAGGTGTCCTTGCCATCCTACTCTGGAAAGGCCCTCCAGATACTGTTAGATTCGAACTCCATATATTGCTGGATTCCAACTTTCAACAAGCACAGAGAGTGGTGAGGGGTGGAGGGAACTGTTGTCCAGCTGGCCACAGGTTGCCTATCCTGGTGTGGTGCAATGCAGGAGAAGGTTTGGACAAACTGGCAGGTAATTCTGAGCCCCAAAGATCCCTTACTAGGCTTTCATTGATTTGATGCGCTCTGTGCATCTTTATGAGAGAAAAGCAAAGACGGTAAGGGCATATGTCCAAACTGAAACATGCAGGCAAACATCTAGAAAAGGCTGCTGTTGGCTAGTTACATTACAAATCTCAAGGCAAAGTGCTTCCATTTATTTGAATAGTGTACTTAGCAGAATAGGAACACAAACAAAGGAAGAAAGTGTAACTGAATGCTTAATAATGATTCTAGACTATGCAGGATATTTGTCCAGTTTTAGTATTTAGTTTTGCCAGTATGAGTGGATGGCCATAATTAATTTTGCTGTAAGAAGAAAAGAAATTGAAGCCGGGCTTAGGAAGCTTGTTTGGCAACAATGGAAAATTAAAAATAAGGAACTGAAAGCATGTAGCCAAGCAGCAAACAGAAAGGAGACAAGCTCCACGTGTTCTAAGATGGTCAGCTGATATTTTGGCCTTCTTCAGGGGCCAAACATAAATATAAATGCACTTAAAATATGATATGTAGAAGATAGGACAACACTCATCAAACAGTGATACAAAAATATCCATACCTGGACTGACTGACTCATTTTGTAGAAATGCAACATTCTACAGCTGATTTCTGATTTTGGATCATAGAAAGAATTTATAATAATAAAGAACATATTTTATAGAAAAAAAGAGATAGAATGGATTCTAAAACTGAAATCCTTGGTACCTGTAGGTTTAAATGAATATTTGGACCTACAATCCTTAATTTGAATATAACAGAGAAATTATAGTCGTCCCTCCCAATTTGCGAGGGATCTGTTCTGAACACCACCACCTCCGCGAATCTGAAAAATCACAGATATTGGAGCCCCACTGAATATAATGGCCACGTGTTCTCCTGTGTGCACACCATTTTGTCCCTCCTGGCTTCTTGTCCACAGAAATTCAAAACTGTAAAAGGAATTAGAGCATATGTATGGGTATGAGTGTAATATAATAATATAATGTCATGAATAGAATGAACAAATGCCAGGAGAAATGCATCATATGTCTCTGTGTCCTGTTCCAAGACATATCGTTGGTTCTGCCTTTTCAAGGTCATCTGGGATACGTATATATACAAAAATACTACACTGTCTGATCCCTTTATTTCTATGGTCCTATAATTTGGAGAGTGTTTTCAACTCCAGTGAGTTCTCTAAAAGGGTATGTATAACTTTGATAAGATCGGTATGGATATTTTTGTATCACTGTTTGATGAGTGTTGTCCTATCTTTTTAATTATCATATTTTAAGTGTATTTATATTTGTTTTCAGTTCCTGAAGAAGGCCTAGTGTGGCCAAAACGTGTTGGGCTTTTTAAACACTGAATTAAAAACTGAATAAACAGTTGACCATCTTAGAGCACGTGGAGTTTGTCTCCTTTCTGTTTGCTGCTTGGCAACATTGGAGCTGTAATGAGAGCACATGTTACCAATTCTGAAGCTGACTCAATGAAGGCTTTTTGCCATTGTGTGTTTCAAAAGCTGATTTGTAGTCCTTAGCAGTATTTTATCTGTGTAGTTTTTAATGAACTACTGCACAGTTTGTCAGGAGAATGAGAACTCCCCCCCCACAAGAAGTCTAGAGATGCGACTGTGAAATCTGAGAAATGGATCTAAGAAAAAGGCTTGGTACTTCTGATAGCTTTAAAACTGGGTCTCCTTTGTGAAATCTAGTTGGTTTGCCTCATCCATTGTAACCCCCTTATTTTGTCCTCTCCCAATTTGATTGCCGCCACTACTCCACTACTCAGTTTGTTGTTAGATTTTGTTGTTTATGGTTTTCTTTTATTTTATGTTTTAGCCAAAGATGTTTTAATCAGTGTCTGATTTAATACTTTTTTAAGGGGTGGGTGGGTATTGAGTTTTTTGGATTTGTACTCTATGTATTTTTAATTGTTGTTAGCCGCCCCGATTGTGCACAGAGGGGTAGGGTATAAATAAATTTTATTATTATTATTATTATTATTAACCAGAATCTTCTGTTGTAATAACCCCTTCCCCCTTCATCACCTCAGGTCTTCCTTGCACAAGCTGAATAATGTCTACTATTCCAGCATTTCTTAAACAAGGGCTGCCAGGTGAATTTTAAATTGATTGTACCCAGGGCATATTTGGATGTGTCACCTGAGGAGATACCCTCCATAGAAATTTAGAGTGCTCTTTTGGAGTTTGCAAAGGTCAAACACGGATTTAGTTCAAACAACATGGCTTTCTTTCTAAACATGTAGAAGATGAAAGAGCACTCAGCAACAAAAGCAAAATAAGCCAGGGTCAATTGACACTACAAAGAGAACATACTGCACACTCCCGCCTCAAAACTCTTGGAAACCATAGATGGTTTGCTTGGAAGCAATACTGGGTTTCTCTTTTTTGTGTCTTTGAAGATCTGATGATTCTGGTATGCCTTGCTCTTGCTGTAGGGTGGGATTTTTTTTATATAAATTAGATGGATTTTATGCATAGCAGTAAGGTGGAATGTCCCCTGCCCTGAATATGCAATCAGTCAGCATTCTCTACTATTGTCCTTTTGCTTTTCTTTATTTTTTCCTTTAATGTTTACACTGAATGTTAATGTATTAACTGAAAATAAAATATGAAAGTTATGAAAGTGTCCTGTTATTCCTGGTGTTTTTTTAAAAAAAATGTTGATGAAAATTCAGTAAGTCATGTTGGGAGGGGATAGTTCATTCACTCTTCTACTGTAAGCTTTAAACCAGGGGTTGGCAACCTACTGCTCGTGGGCCGGTTCCGGCCCGGGCCCCCCGCTTACCGGCCCCGGCAGATCCCTGCCACCGCCGCCTGCCACCACCACCGCGAGTGGCAGCCGCCATTTTGTCTTCCAAAATGGCGGCCACAACTCATTTGCGCATGCACAGTACTTCTGCGCATGCGCAGACGTGTCGCGGCCTCCATTTTGGAAAACAAAATGGCGGGCGCGACATGTGCGACGGCAGCGGGGGTTGTGCGTGCGCACGTGAGCCCGCACGCCGCTATTCCCCCCCCCCCCCCGGCCCGCCGGAAGGGAGGACTTCAGCAGATCGGCCCCCAGCTGAAAAAGGTTGCCTACCCCTGCTTTAAACCAACAATATTTGTTTTTAATTCGCTCTTGATGGCAACTGTGTGAGTTCTTCCTGTTGCATAATATTTTGTTTTGTAGTAGAATGATAACAATCCTTTATTCCTATTCCATAAGATAGTGATGTGTGATTGCTACGCATCTTATATTTTAAAAGATAAAGCTAAGGACATTTTAACACAACCTAGAAAAACTGAAAAATTCTGCTGCACACTTCCTATCAGAAGATAAAAGGGATTCCCCTCCTTTAAACTCCTCAGAAGTGTTTCACATTTCTCAGTTTAAAACCAACCAACCAACCAACACATTTTGCTAGTGCACATTTTGCCAATTCTGAGCCAAATCACACAAAGGTTTCCAGAGGGATAGCTGTATTAGTCTGTTGCATCCAAATTAACAAATAATTTTTCAGTACTTTAAAGACTAACAAATTTTATTTGGCATAAACTTCCACAGATTGCTCCTCCTCTGCTAAGTTTAGAGGCTAAATAATTTGGTAGGATTCTCTTGCTGGAGAGGAGATGAAACATTATATAGGTCTCGGGATTTCTTGGGAAGCCAGGCTCTGTGTACTTGTTTAAAGAGCTGCTGGCAAGCTTGCTTGACTGTTCTGTGATGCTGATGCCGTTTGCCACTGTCAAGACAATGCTTTGTTTCCAGTTTATATCTTTGCACATTTATAGGCTCCAAAACACATGAGGGAAACAGTTTGCAGATCTAATTGGGTTCCAAAACACACGAGGTTGGGTCAGTTTGTTTTATTATCTTGTTCTCAAGGGATTTATACCTTCTTGGCAGTATGTGAAAGACAGAAAGGCAGATAGACTTGGCATCACTGGCTTTTTTGAGTTTATGTTCTGAGGCCTCCCTTACAAAAAAGACACATACACAAATAAAAACCTTTGGCAGTGAGGCGTAAAATGTGCAAGATGCGTATTCCTCCTGAAGTGATACACATTTCACTGACTTGAGCAGTGCAGAGTGTGCAGGGTACTGTGTGGATGGCTTCTTTGTAGCTCTTGCATATGCTCTGATTCTGATATTTTCATATTCTGATATTCTGCTAGTTGACTCAACATTTAAATAAATCTGCCCTTAGATTCAACTCTCTTGCAGTCCTGGCCAAAGAGCCTAAGTTATGTAAGAGGCCTTTATTTTTGCTGTGTAACACTTTGGAAGCACCATTTAACTGGTAACATAATGTCCCCCCAGCAAAAACTGCAAATACTCATATCTCATGAGAGATCTCACCCAAACCAGGCAATTTGCTTTTGAATTAATTTTATTTAACCTTTTCTTAAGTGTCTGAGGACTGTGTTAGACTTGGAAGCCATTTGGGCTTCAGTTGAATTGACCTATTCCAGAATAAACTCTATGCCCTATTAAACCAAATTTGCTTGTGGTTTGTCTTACACAACTGAGAAATGTCAAGAGGGCAATTTCTAGGCCAGTAAAGCCAGCTGGTTGAGAGCTGCAGTTTCTTATGAATATTTGCCTCCCTTTGGTCATCTTCAGAGTCTGTCCTGCCTTTATGCCTTGACTGAAGTTTGAACCTGTAGTTAAGTGAACATCTTAGCAATCGTTAGTCATTGTATACACAGTGTACTTTTTTCTCTGCCAAGCACTGGAAGATAAGTGTCTTAAATGAACATTGTGGTGTATGAGGTCACAGTGAGCCCTTGCTCCCTAACTAAGAGAGCAGTTTTAAAGATATGTATGGAACGGGGAATGTTTGGGTTACCAGATCTTGTGGTTTTGAGGTGCAGTGTCAGTGTTTGAGCATTTAGTTTGTTCTGCAGGTGAAAGCTGAATATCTGGGGGTGAGAATAGAGAACTAAGGGGATGACAGGTTGCCATTTTGCTGTTAGTTACAGATCTGTGTTTGCCAGGTTCAACATTCATGGTGACTGAAGCCATTCTGACTTAGAGCTGTAGTCCAAAAAACAAACAAACAAACCCACAAATCTTTGCCAGACTTTGATTCTCACTCAGCAGACGCCACATCTATCTTCTAAACATTGCTCTGCAAACTTCTGCTTCAAATGATTGGCAGCATTTTTCATCCCTGCTATTTCTCAAGAGCAGTTCTGTTCTCATGGTTTTTCTATAGGAAAGTTCCTTCCTTCCTTCCTTTTTTGCAATGGCGTGTGTGCATTCTGTTGTTTCATGAAGCTGCTTGCTTCCTTCTGGAAAGGGAAGGAAATGGGGATCACACAGGGTTTTTTAGCTTGGCAAGGAAGAGTAGCTAAAAACTGGAGACTAAAGGTGAGAACAGGAGAGAAAGGATGAAGAGGAATACAAAATGCAATTGCAACCCCACCACTCATCTCCTGGGGTCCTGTACAAAATGGGATAATTCCTTGAAGACTTACTATGTTTTTAGGTGAGGCCTGCAGAGCAAAGGGGAAGCAGAAGGGAATAGGGTGTGGGTAGTTAGGGAAGATCTATTGCTTTCAGGTTCTGACTCCTGCAAAGTAGCATTAAGTATTCTAAAGGAGAATGGGGCAACAATTGCTTCTCAGTATTCTCCAGGCCTTGGAAACTGTGTCTTGATCTTCTCTGTCTTTGCCTAGTGCTTATGTATATTCCCTTTTAGATTGAGCCTCCTTCCCTTTTCTTCTGTTTGCCATTCACATTTCTTCAGCTTCTGTGTCTTCCTTTCCATGCCATCATACTTCTAGCTCCTTGTGTCTCCTCCACTTCTATTTTTTCTTGGGAGTCTCCTGTTCTTCCTCTCTCTTGCAACCTGTATGTTACTGTCTCCTCAGTTACTTCTCTCTCCCATTTATGCCAGAGGTTTCCCCTCTACGTTCTGCAGTACCTGCAACTCAAGTGACTGAAGACAGCAGGAATTGCCTTGGGCTGTCAATGACTCTTGGAGTTTGCCAGGAGCCACAAAATGTGTGGATACTTGTGTTGGCTCAAGAGCATCATCTAGCTCAGGGGTAGGCAACCTTTCCCCTTTAAGGGCTGAGGGACTTCAGCTCCCAGAATCCCAGGAGCTATTGGCCAACATGGGACTATTGGCCAACATGGCTGAGGCTTCTGGGAGCTGAAGTCCCTTGGCCCTTAAAGGGGAAAGGTTGCCTACCCCTGATCTAGCTTGTCAAAGAGCTGCATATCACTCTTGAACCACTTTTTTGTTTACCTTGGTCTACGTGCTCTGTAGCATCTATTTCCCAATGCCTTTATTGGAGAACACAACTACAGGACTCAGACCTCTCCTTGGATGCCTTCTCTCCTGCCTTGTTTCTTGATGCTGTATGCCAAAACCAAGCCTTGAAAGGAATAAGCAGCTTCATGCAGTTGATACTTCAGGTGTCACACAACTGAGAGTCAGTATTCAAGTATGGTGAAGGTGAAAGATCTTAAGTTACTTTGATCTATTTTAAATAATATTTCATTTTAGCAGGCAAGTGATCTCCGGTTGCCCTTTCCCAGTTTCCCCCATTCAGCCTTATTCGTATGTACGTGTGTGTATGTTTTGTTGACGTTGCTGCTGAGATTCTGTATCCTAGAAACAAGAAGTAAAACAAAACTCAGAAATCCACTGAGATTACTGCTGAACAGCACAAAGGGAAAAAAGGGAGAAATGTGTATATCCATTTGAGCCCCAAGCCATATGCTTTGGTTATGAATCCCCTTATTTTGTTTATCTTAATTTCATATATGTTTATTGAGAGAGAGAGAGAGATTTTTTAAAAATGTAAGCATCAGACTTTTTTCTTGTAGAAAACTGTCACCTTCCACCAGACACCATTCTCCTAAGTTGATGTTCACCCCACCAGTCTCTTCCCCTTGTAGAAAGGACAAGCCCTAAATGACAGTTTATAAAATAACCTGGTAGACTTGAATTTTGTCCCAGCAACCTGTAAAAAGGAGGACAGGATGCTGCTTTGCATACAAATTATCCTCTCCTGCTCAATGGGAGGCAACTGGCTTCTATATCCTGCCATTTAAGCTTTTACTGACACATTACTCAATGTTCCATGGGATTGCCATTCAAGACTTTACCAGAGAGTAAAATAGCATGTTTAAGATTATATCTTTCCTTTCTACCTCACCCAACCTCTCCAGTTCACCAGGAAAACAAATGCCATTTGTTTCCCTTTTCAGTGTTTCATCAGCTTTGTACAACACAAATGTTCTACTCAAAGTAATGGACCACGGATCATTTCTAGTCCATGAGCTATCAGCTGGTGGTCTGCAGTAACCAAGAAGGAAGGAAGGATTGATTTACATCACTGGGCATAAATATAGCACTGGTCCCTGGCACATTGGGGAAAATCCTGCTGGTACCTTATGTCATATAGCTTAAAAAGCATGTCCATAGGCTTGAGATAGAGGATAGGAATGTGGTGTTTGTATGTATTTGTGTCTGAGAGAGAGACACCCCGGAGAGGTAATTCAGCAGTAGTTTTCTCTAATGGTTTTGATGAGGCCACATTTTGAACTGGTTTGAACTGAAAGATATAGCCATGTTAGTCTGGAATCAGTATGTAGAAAGATCTTGTAGCACCTTTGAGACTAAACTTCTTTCTTTCAGTTAGGGCCTTTGCAGACTGCCAGAAATAGTGCAAATTGAGTCCACTTTAAGGGTTAGGGTTAGTGCTAGGGAATCATGGGAATTGGTTTTTCCCCCCTCTGAGACATTGAGCCTTCTTTGTCAGAGCTCTGGTGCCACAATAAAATACAGTTCCCATGATTCCCTAACCCTAACCCTAACCCTTAAAGTGGACTCAATTTGCACTATTTCTGGCAGTCTGCAAAGGCCCATAGTCTCAAAGGTGCTACAAGATCTCTCTAAAAATGGTTAGGTGAGTGAGTAGAACATGTGCATATTTGATGTCTTTGGGAAGACTACTGGTCTTCTCGGTTTTCTCGGAAGATGCCAGCCACAGAGGCTGGCGAAACGTCAGAAAGAAACTCTTCTAGAACATGGCCACACAGCCCGAAAAACCCACAAAAACTATGGATGCCTGCCATGAAAGCCTACAACTTCACAAGACTACTGGTGTTTGTTTCAGTTTCCAGTGTTTTGTTAGGCCTGAGGAGGAAGATGACTACAAAGGCCTTGAGGCCAGAGAAATGAGAGAAGATTCAGAAGCAAGATAGCTGACAAGCAGAATAAAGGGAGAGTGAGGGATGCAAGGGGGGGAGGTACATTTGGAAGTCTTAAAGCTGCTGAAAAAACTTGATTGTGAAGGTGCATGAGAGAAGTGATGTGGAAGTTGCTGAGGGGAGATGACAGGGCTCAGACCATATTTGTTTTGTGTTTCCAGAGTGCAATTCAAACCATTGTTTGTATCTGTCACTGAGATAACTGTCACTATCATGGCCATTACTGCACTTTGGTATTTTGCAGTCTGTTTGCTCATATGTGATTGAAGATTGTTGAGGGAAGTATTTTGAGGTCAGAAGGAAGTGTTAAAGTATAACATTTAACACTTACATATACATGCATCTTCTGGTTTTAGGAAATTATAGCCAAAGTAGATGAGATCTGTGTGCCTTTGTGCTGTTCTTCTCAGCTGGCGTAGAAGGAGGGATGGCTGTTTTAACTGTTGTGGCTCCCAGTACCTCATCAGTGTAAGAAATCGCATGGTTAGTTAGAGGGTTGATTAGGGCTTGGGGGATCCATGTTGGAGTCTCCAGTGAGCCATTAAATTCACTGGATATCCTTACGCCAATCTCTTCTCGGTCTAACCCAGTGATAATCACACTTTTTACCCTTGGGACCCTCCTTTTACATCTACTTGCGGTCTTGCGCCCCCCCCCTTGATGTAGTATATGAATAAAAAATTTTTTTTGTGTATTTTCATTTAGACTTTCATGTATGTTCATACAGTCAGTCCTCTGTATCCACGGTTTGAATGTGTGTGTGTGTGTGTGTGTGTGTGTGTGTGTGCATGCTTTTTGGAAAAAGTGTGTGTGTGTGTGTGTGTGTGTGTATCCATTGTATTTAATGGCACTCGAGCAGCCATTGATTTTGGTATCCAGGGGGTGGGGGTGGTCCTAGAACCAAACTCCAGTGGATACAGTGGCCCACTGTATTGTAACATTTTATAAGGAAATAACATTGTTCAAATCAGAACAGTTATATTTGAGTAAATTCAATATTTAACTCAATACATGTGTAAATTTTATATATAAAAAAGTTTGGGAAGAGGAGAGGGAGGAGGGATCAGAGCCTTCAATCTCATGCCTCCCCTTTGAGCAACTCTCACACACACACCCCCGGTCCTGCCCTACTGTTTGAAAACCACCAGCCTAACCTACTCCAGATGCATCTGATGAAGTACGCTCAGTGTATGAAATCTTATGCCGTAAACTTGTTTCTCTCAGTCTCAAAGGTGTTACAAGATCTCTTTGCATACCAAACCAGATGAACACAGCTATGTCTTTGAATTCTGCTTCACAGGGTTATTGTTATTGGGAGGCTAAAATGTGGTGGTGGTGGTGGTGGTGGTGGTAGAGGAGGAGGGCCATGTGCATAACCTTGAGCTGATTGGAGAAAAGCCAGGATATGAATGGAACTAATTGCCAGTGTAGTGTAGTGGTCTGAATGTTGAACCAGGACTCCAGGACACCAGGGTTTGAACCCTTGCTCTGCCATAGAAACCCACTGGGTGACCTTAGACAAGTCACACATTCTTAGCCTCAGTGGATGTCAGTAGCAAATCTCCAAGAAAACCCAGTGATAGGGTCACAATAAGTTGGAAATGATTTGAAAACACAATCAGTGACACATAAATACAGTTACAAAGAATGTGATCTGTTAAGCATCCTTTTCCTGCCCATAGTGTATCTCTCTTCAAACTAGACCTGAGAGCAAGAATAATATCTGGTGAAAGTAAAGCTCTTAGAGGGTTTGTGTTGGCAGAGGCAATTCAGCACCAGCTCCCCAACGCTTCTGTCATCATTGTGTTTACATTGAATCTTCAGAGTGAGCTTCAATATGACTTCCCTTGGGAAGGGGTGTTTTTAGGGCATGGTCTGTGTGTTAACTCAGAGCAAATTGTTGCTGTCCACCCTCTGGACTTTGAAAGTGCAAGATTTCCTTCTATTGCTTTTAACAGCAGGAACTTGCAGAACATCTGAGTAGAGCATGAAGTACCATGCAATCTTTCCTCCCTCTTTCCTTGCCTAATTTTCCTTTCTAAAAATGCTTTAGTTTGTCTTGCTTGGTATAAGCCTCCCAAACTTGGGCAGCTCTTTTCTCCTGAGTCATGGACTTCCAGGATCTGCTTTTGCTAAGCTTAGGAGGTACTTAGTAGGTCATTCACCAGCCAAGCCAGCCACATAATGACAGCCATCTGTGTCATAGCCAAAGCAGGGGGGGTGGGGTGGCAGAAGTGGAGGGGGCTCACTCTAAACCCAGCCAGAAATCTTCTTAGCCCATATACAGATGAGGTCTCTCTCTCTCTCTCTTTTTCTGTGTATGCCTTCAAATCGCCTGTCAACTTACGGCACCACCATGAATTTTCACAGGGTTTTCTTAGGCAAGGAATACTCATACAGTAGAGTAAACCTTAATTGTAAACTGAATGATGAAGAGCTGTGTTTTTCCTCCTTTTCTTTGTCCGCCCACCACTCGTGTTCCTTTCATTTCTTCATCCAGTTTCTTTCAGTGGCATGTGCTTATGTAGTAAGTCTATGGTATTGTTGTGTTCCCACCCTGGCCCCAAATTTCATTGCTTCTCTCCCTTCAGAAATTTGCTGTTTTCAGCTTTCCTGGTACGTAGATAATTAATTGCATAATCGGCAAAATATGAAGGATCAGATAGAAGGAAAAAATTATCTCTTAGCCAAGTGTTAAGATGTGTGCAGCACGTTTGTAGATAAGGTAGATTCCATAAGTCTTAAAAGCCTTGTGAGTACTTTATGTTACTTACTGTTAATACTTCATGAAAGTAATATCTTGTGCAGCAAAAAAAAGAAAACAAAACAAAAGAAAAAACCACCAAGGAAACAGATGTACATTTTGCCTGAGTGAGTGTCATATCACAAAGCAGAGAGAATTCAATACAGATTACATACTCAGTGCCAACTTACATACATTTTAAATATTTAAACCGGAGAGCTCCACTACTATTGCTGCTGTCTCTACCACAGCTACTACTATTACTGCTTTAACAACAACAAGAAACCATGCATTTTTATTTCTGGTTAATATAAATCAAATGTTTTAATGGTGAAGCAGCTCTGCATTTCAAGCCAACTGTCTGAATCAATTGGTTTCTTTTCCCCCCTGAGGGCCATTGTGAAGTGGCTTACTCCCCCCCCCCTTTGAAATGAAAATAACTCAGTGGCCCCACTTCTCTGTAACATTGACCTGTAGTCTTGGAAATGTTACTTTCTCAGGCCCTGGCCATTTGGCTGGGGGAATTATTGATATTACAATTCCAAAAAAGGAACTTTTCTAAGCAACCTGGTGCCTTCTATCAGTGATGGATCACAATTCCTGGAATTTCCTCAACCTGCCTAGATTATAATATATAGGACATGGAGTTTGGCATTCCTCTTTTTAATTGTTCTCTTTTGCATAATGTTTTTTGTACACTGAACCTATGAAAAGGAATCTGTACTTCCTCAGTTTGAATAAGATTGTACATTGCATGATTTCTCAAGTAGAACTGCATAATTCTGAGTTGCTTGCTGCATATCGGACAAACAGTACACAGGTCAGCACAGCATTGTACTGCTGACACATGGCTTGCTCCTATTTACTTTTTTCCTCTCAGTTTCCATAATGGATCAGAGCACTATAGTCACTTTCCCTGACATTTGGAAAATAAAATGTGTTATCATAAGAATATATACATACTGTGTATACTCATGTATAAGTCCAGAAATTTTAGTCAAATAATTGACCCAAAAAACCTGACTCGACTTATCCTCGAGTCAATGTAAGTACTGGGCTTTAACATTATGTATAACAAAGGAACCATCCCTGGTGAAAGGCAAGAGTGTAATCTGCTCTGGAACCACCATCTCATCTATCCAGTCTTTAGTATGAGCTCAAATGGTTATGCTTGCTGCAATTTTGCAAATTCTTTGACATTGTTTTCCTTGGCTTCATCGTTTGTTAAATGCCCCTAAGCTTTAGCCTTGACTTATGCATGAGTCATATCAAAATCCATTATTTTAGCTCCCAAACCTGCCCTTGACTTACACATGAAGGTTGACTTATAGTTGAGTATATACAGTAAGTCTAAATGTAGAAGACCTCAAGGAACTCGATCTGCTTATGCTGTGTTTTAAGCTTTCATTTAAAAAGACAAAAAAGATTATAGTACAATTCACTTGGTTCTAAAAAAATGAGACAAAATACACTTTGGCACAAATTTGTGACCCACAAAACAGAATGCACTAACTCACTAACTAATTATTGTGATGTACCAAGTACTTTACAGCTCATATTTCCTTGCAATTCTAGTTGGGCAGCAAAACAGGATTTTTTGGTCAAACCCTGATTTGGTGAGCAATAGAGTAGTCCAGCTCTGGATTGGTCTGATGTGTAAGAGGAAAATCTAAAACCACCAGCGGCTTGTTCTTAGCTCTATAAGTATCATTTCTGTTCCAAAAATGAAGTTTAATGTTGTATAATGGTTGCCGTATCTACTAGTTATAATTCTATACTGATTGATTATATTTTATGCTTCACCCTCAGTATAATTTTTATAAGGGGGCTACTATTCTTCTGTCAGCCAAATCCTTTCAATAGTTTGTTGCATTGACCAAAGGCAGTTCTAGGTAATCCAGGCTTTAGGTCTGGTGTCTCCATTGGCCAGGCCAGAACTAGATTGAACAGGAGTTCGACAATATCAACCATAGGAAACATATTCAGGGTAGCCATGTTAGCCATACAGAAAAATAAAATTAAAAAATTCAAAATCCACTAAAAAGTGGTATCTTTATTGCCCAACCAAAATGCACAAAACACATCATGCAAGCATTTGAAGCTCCACTGTCTTCTTAACAAAGCAAAAGATATTTTAAAAAATCATATAGAAGAAGAAAAGAAAGAAAAAGTGGTGGAGTCACAGGCCTACATTTTTTATGAGATGTACAGTCGTCCCTCCCGATTCATGGGGGATCTGTTCTAGACACCACCACCACCACGAATCAGGAAATTTGCAAATATCCAAGCCCCATTGATTTCAATGGCAGTGCATACCCGCCATTTTGTCCCTCCCTGCTAGCTGTGAAGGACCGAGTCTGCGAACAAGAAGGGATAAATGTATTTTGTTGTTTGGTTGCTTTGTTGTCCTTTGGTATCTCAATGCAAGCAGAGGCCACTCCCCTCTTGACCATACAGGGATCAAGACAAAGGACAGTAAAATTTAATGCTGATGAAGCTTGAATTTTACTAAACCAATTGAACAACAACAGAAATTACATCTGATACAAAATGTAGACCTGTGACTCCAACGCTATCCGGCTTCCCCCCCCCCCCTTTTCTGGTCTTATATGATTTTTTTAAAAACATCTTTTGTCTGATGAAGAAGCCAGTGGAGCTCTGAAAGCCTGCATGGTGTGTTTTGTGCATTTTGATTGGTTAATAAAGGTATCACTCTTTTGTCGACTTTGGATTTTGTTTTAATGTCAAAACACAGGTTCTGCAGCCATGTTTTAGAGGTAAAGTGCTTAGTTATTGCTGTTTTTATCATACACTAAAGTGTAGAGAGATGTTTTTTAAAACCAGGGTGAATTTGGCCTCTTGTTGAATGCATTCTCTATAGTGCATGTGTGCCATTTGCTGGGGAATATCTAGGCAGAGCCTTAGGCAGGTTACATTTACTATAGAAGGTGGCACTAACAGTCCTTTCATTCATAACATGGATGCTGTGATTATAATAACTTTTCCTGCAGCTGGGTTGGGCTTTACCCTGTGCCAAAGGAAAGCAAAACAAGCTGCCAGTGTTTTAATTTGGAGAGTAGCAAAAAGGAATAGAAGCCATCAGTGAGCTGCAAATAAAATGGAGCTATTGACAGTTAGCTGAAGCAGATATTTTCCTGCCTCTGATTCATCTGAATGCAAAAAGGAAACTTGCTAGTAATAAGGGAGGAGGAAGCAGTCTGCATAAAATAAACCTTTCTCTTCCCTAATGTAATTGGGTGAGTACCCAGTAAAAAAAACTTCATGGAAATGCTGTCTTGAACAAATATTCCTATTAAAATAAAACCTTTTTGGCCTGGCATGCTTTGCTATAAAAATGAAACTCATGTCTAATATAGTGATATGTAAATTTCCATAAATGGAACTCTCTAAGTTAATAATTCTAGGGAATTTAATAAATATGAATCCTTACCTCTCACTTGAAACGGTTATGTAGAGGTTGTTTGCAGGCTCCAATGTTTGGAGCTTGCATATTAAATATTGTTACTTGAGATTGGGATGGGTTATAATTGTGTGTTTTTGAAGATGACTTAATAAAGAGACAGGGATCAATCAATAGCTCTTGAAAAATGGCCCAATTTGGTTATAGTGGACTATTGCTGCTAAGAGTAACTTAATTTTGGCACCTTCTACACACAAAGCATGTATTCTAACACTACACCTGCAGTGGGAATCAAAGGCCCTTCAAATGTTGAACTACAGCTTCAATCTAGCCAGTATAGCTAGTGGTAGGAATGCTGGGAGACCCAGTCTTATAACACCTGGAGCAGGGGTAGGCAACCTTTCCCCTTTAAGGGCCGAGGGACTTCAGCTCCCAGAATCCCAGGAGTTATTGGCCAACATGGGACTATTGGCCAACATGGCTGAGGCTTCTGGGAGCTGAAGTCCCTCGGCCCTTAAAGGGGAAAGGTTGCCTACCCCTGACCTGGAGGGATGCATGATCCCACCCCTACTCTGGAGTGTCCCTCTCCTTCTGAAGCACACCTGGGGTGGGTTTCATTTAGGATGATGGCATTGGGAAGGACCAGAGCCGTCATTTAGTCCAACCCCTTGCCATGTAAGAATATACAACTAAAGCAGTCCTCGAAAAGGCCCATCCACTTTTTGTGAAGACTCCAAAGATGGAGAGTTCATCACCATCTGAGGCATTCTCTTCTACTATCAAACACTCTTAAAGTCAAGCAGTTCTTCCTAATGGTTAACTGAAATTTCTTTTCTTGTATTTTGAATCCATTGGTTTGTGTTCTGGTCTCTGGAATAGCAAAAAACAACCTTAGTCCTTCTTCTACATGACCTCTCTCCAAATATTTAAAGGTAGCTTTCATGTCACCTCTCACTCTTTTCTTGTTTTCTCTTCTTTACTCCGTGCTCAGCATACACAGCTCCAAGTCATTCCTCATAAAGCTTGGTTGCCAGACCATTGATCATCTGGTTGCTCTTTTCTGGACACATTCCAGCTTGTCAATATTCTTCTTTAACTGTGGTGCCCAGAACTGAACAGAGTATTCCAGGTGATATATGCCCAAAGCAGAGCAGATAGAGGCTACTATTTCCTTTAATCTGACACTATATGCCTGTTGATGAAGTCCAGAATTGCATTGGCTTTTTTGCTTGCTGCATCACACTGTTGGCTCCTGTTTAGTTTGTTATCTACCAAGATCCCTTGATTATTTTCATGTGTATTGCTTTCAAGCCATATATCACCCATCCTATATTTGTGCATTTCATATTTCCCACCTAGATACAATACCTTACATTTATCTCTGTTGAGATGCATTGTGTTAGTTCAGGCCCAGTTCTCCAATCTGTCAAGATCATTTTGAATTCCATTCCTGTCTTTTGGAGCATTACCTACTGTCAGGGATGATGGGAGTTGTAGCTCTTCACCTCTGGCTCTAACTCACCACCTTGTTATGCAGCAGAGCTGACCAGCTTTGATCAGTGGTTGATGCTTCTTTCCCAAGCAGCAGAGTTTCAGAGAATAGGCTGAAGACCCTGACAAACTCTCCAAGCCTTCTCTCTCTTCTTCCTGAGATGTCTCCAAACTTCTCCAGGATTCTTCTGGCTCTTGTATCTTCCCTCAAGACACCAGACAACTCAGTAGTCTTATATAAAAGATCTACTTTATTCTACTATATACACAAATACTATATGCCCTACAAATCACAATCTCTACACTTCACAATATCTCCAAAACTACTCCACAATACACCACAATGTACATTAGCAAACATTGCAATTTATAGCCATTGTTAGACACCACCCACCAGTCAGTTTCCACCCAGTGGGTTTGTACATACATCTTGATTGGTCTACATAGATCATCCCATACCTAAGACCAACCCAAGTGTTTCATCACTTTACCTTGACCACTTAATGAGTCTCAGGTGTTTGCAATCTATCACAGGTGTTCTCAATATACCTTCTATAACTTTGTCCTTGGCTCTCAAGGCTTCTTAATTACATTATCCTTTTCACCTGTGTAGCTTCATGATTGCTCCTGCTTAATCACTGTGACTTTCACATACACATTTTATTTCTATTACTGTATGTCCCATGTTGCATTTTCCTTAACAATCCCCTCCGAAATAAAATATTGTATGTGTCTTATAATGTCATTCCAACCATTTGTGTCAGTCTTTCATGTTTTTCCGCCGTCAATGCTTTTGTGAACAAATCTGCTATGTTGTGTTGTGTTTCTATATATCTCAATTCTATTTTACCCTTTTGAACCATGTCTCGCACATTTTGATATCTTACTCCAACATATTTTGTTCTGTTCTTCAAACTTTCAGTTTCAGCCATTGCTATGCATGACTGTGAATCTTCCAGAATTTCTACTGGTATCCTGTAACTTTCATTTAAATCATTCAACAATTGCTCAACCCACTGTACCTCATTCACTATCTCATTTAAAGCGGCGAATTCTGCTTCCGTCGTACTTATCGCTACATTTGTTTGTTTCCTACTTCTCCAGACTATTGGACTTTCACTGTACTTGATTATTATTCCTGTAACTGACTTCTTGTCTCCTAATTCTGATGCAAAAGAACTATCCACATAACAATCTAAATCTGAATTACTGTTTCTAATTACCAATTTCTTATCTAAAGTTCCTTTCAAATATCTTAATAAGCGTTTTACTGCTGTCCAGTCTTCAATTTTTGGATCATTAACCCTTCTGGACAATACATTTACAGCATATGAAATGTCTGGTCTGGTGTGGCAAGATATGAATTGTAAAGATCCTATTATACTCCTGAATAAAGTCTTGTCTTCAAAATCTCTAGTTGTTTTTTCAGATACAAAACCAGTTATCATTGGAGTTCTTACTATTTTAGCATTTTGTAATCCACACTTTTCAATCAAATTTTCAATTTTCTTTCTCTGACTTAACAAACAATGTCCTTCTTCTGTCCACTCAACACCAATACCTAAATAAGACTTTAATAAACCTAGATCTTTTAAAACAAACTTTTCAGACAATTCTCTTTTCACTGATTCAATTTCCTGTTTTGACTTTGCTGCCACGCATAAATCGTCTACATAAATCACTAACACTATGTCTCCTTTTGTATAGACACAAGCATCTGCAATGCTCCTTTTGTATCCTAGCTTAACTAACTCTTCATTAATGCCCAAATTCCATGCTCTGGCACTTTGTTTTAACCCATACAATGCTTTCTTTAATTTATAAACTTTCTGACTACCAATTTCTTCAAAACCTTGTGGCTGCTCCATAAATATCTCTTCATCTAAACTAGCATTTAAGTAGGCTGTTTCAAAATCAAAATGCTCTACAACTAAACTTCTTTTTGCTGCTACAGCCAGAACCATTCTCAGACTTTCTGGCTTTGCAGTTGGAGAATATGTCTTATCATAGTTCTCATACTGCTGTTGTGCAAAACCCTTAGCTACTAACCTAGCTTTATACTTAATACTTCCATCTGGCATTTCTTTCTTTTTGTACACCCACTTACAACCAATTACTTTCTTGTCCTTGGGTCTATCAACGACTTCAAAAACATCTTTATTTACCAGACAACCAAACTCATCATCCATTGCATCAATCCATCTTTCCTGTTCTTCTCTAGACAAACTTTCCAACTCTTCAAAACTTTCAGGCTCTTCCACTGCTAAACAAGCTCTTGCATTTGTCACAACAAACCTATCTGGTGGCTTCCTAACTCTGTGACTACGTCTGGGAATAAACTCTGCTGATCTGCCTCTTTCATCCTCACTTTCTGTACTGGGAGTTATAGTTCTATGGCTAAATCTCTTGTCTTCAGTCATTCTAGTAGTAATGGGTCTAGATTGTGTCTCATTATCAGAAGAACTATCACTGCTGCTAGTGGATGCTTCTGGCTTAACTGAAACCCCTCCGTTTCCTGAAGTTGGTTCAATTTGTGTTTCTGGCTCATTTGAACTTCCTAACCTCAAGAAAACTTCTTTATTGGCATGCAGTTTGTCCCAACCAGCATGTCTCTCAAAATTTGCAGACCTAGAATACTGCACTTCTTTTCCACCCAAATGAAACTTGTAGCTATTTCCTGAATAACCCAAAAACCTAAGCCTTCTACTTTTGGGTTCTCATTTCTTCCTGAAACAAGCTGGTATGTAAACATGAGCAAACTGTCCAAAGACTCTCAAATACTTGTAATTTGGCACTCTCCCATACAATACCCTGTAGGGAATGTCTTCAATTTCTGAATGATACAGTCTGTTACTAATATGTACTGCTGTCAAAGTTGCTTCTGCCCTCTTTTACCTCTGCATCTGCCATCAAACAAGCAGTTATCCTTTTTATATCTTGTATTTTTTTCTCCGCTAAACCATCTTCGTTAGGACAAGCGGGATTAGTAGTTTCATGCCTTATTCCTACCTTTTGAAACCAATTAAACAATTGATTACTTAGAAATTCTCCTCCTCGGTCAGTAACAATGGTGCCTACTCTAATATCAAATTGTCTTTCCACCATTCTCACCCATGCTTTTAAACTTTGCCCAGCGTCAGATTTGTTTTTCAATATTCTTACAAAAGCAAACCTTGTAAACCTATCAACGATTACTAGGTAATATTTGCTTCCCCCTAAAGATAAACAATTAGCTTGGGCCACGTCTGCATGTACAAACTGAAATGGTCTTTGAGCAATTCTTTTGGTTTTCTTGGCTACTGGAAAAGCTCTGACCTTTACCTGATTACATACAGTACAATCTAAGTGATTTTTGCATTCAGCAACTTTTAAATCTGGACACATACTGATTAACTTCTTTAAACATTTGAAACTAGCATGACCAAATTTTCTATGGAGTTCATGTATGCAGTCTTTATGAATTGGACTATTGTCTATGTTATTAGCATTTTCAACACTGTAGCTATCAATATTGTCTTCCAAATAGTAAAGTTTATCCTTTTTCAAGCCTATGCCTCGCAATTCCCCATTCAGTTTTATCTTACACATGTTCTTTTCAAAAATGAGTGTGTAGTCTCTGTCTGTTAATCTGCTTACTGATAACAAATTATTTTCTAACTCCTTTACATGTAACACATCATTAAAGTTTTCCTTTAGCCCTGGAATGAAAACTGTACCCATTTGATTTACAGTGCTGAGCTCTTTCCCATCAGCTAAAACTACAGCATTTACATTAGCTGATTTTCTATTACTTATCAAATTAATATTGTTACACATTGAAGATGATGCTCCTGAGTCAATTAACCATTTACAATTATCATTTTGTTTTTCCTTAATCATGGTTGCAACCCCCTTTTTATCACCACTGTCCTTCAAAAATGGAGACCTACTCCCCTTCAATTTAGTGTCATATGCAATGTCAATTTAGTGTCATATGCAAATTTGATAATCATTCCTTCTATTTCACTATCTAAGGGGGGTTGCAGACTGCCAGAAATAGTGCAAATTGAGTCCACTTTTAGGGTTAGGGTTAGTGCTAGGGAATCATGGGATTTTTTTTCTGGGACATTGAGCCTTCTCTGTCAGAGAGCTCTGGTGCCACAATAAACTACAGTCCCCATGATTCCCTAACCCTAAAAGTGGACTCAATTTGCACTATTTCTGGCAGTCTGCAAACCCCCCTGAGTTATATAAAGATGTTAAACAACACTAGGGGCAGCCCAGAGTAATCTGGAAATTGTGGACAAGTTATTTTGTTGCTCTGGGAGTGATTTTTCAGAAAACAAATGGGATTGGACCAGATTTTGGGGCAGGTCAGAATTATACATCAAACCTAATTTGGTTTTGGAAGTTGAGCAGTTGTGGGTGATAGCAGCTATGGAAGAAATAGATACCATATTTTGCAGCGTACAAGACAACTTTTTAACCCTGGAAAAGGGTCACAAAAGTTTGGGCCATCTTATAGGCCGGGTAGAGGAGGGGGAGGACAAAGGGAGAAGGAGAAGGGAGCCAAGCGGAAGACAAAGGGAGAAGGGGAAGGGAACCTATTCTACAATATGGATGCAGCCTGAATCTGCACTGCAGAAATAATGCAGTTTGACACCACTTTAACTGCCATGGCTCCATCCTATGGACTCCTAGGATCTGCAGTTTGCTTTGTAGTACCAGAGCTCTATGACAGAAAAGGCTAAATATGTCACAAAACTGCAAATCCCAGAATTCCATAGCCTTGAGCCAGGGCAGTTAAAGCAGTGTCAAACTGCTTTAATACATTTCTGCAATGCAGATGCAGCCAAAGTTGATGTGTTGCTTGGGCATGCCTTCTTTAACAAATAATTCTGCACAATAGAGAGAGAGAGAGAACGAGAACCCTTGAAGATTTATCTAAAGAAGAACCAAGTTCCTTAACTTGGAGGTTATATGTGTATGTTGTGTGCCTTCAAATTGTTCCTGACTTATGGTGATCATGGGGTTTTCTTGGCAAGATTCGCTCAGAGGTGGTTTGCCATTGCCTTCCCCTGAGGCTGAGAGTGTGTGACATGTCCAAGTTCACCCAGTGGGTTTCATGGCAGAGTGGGGAATCCAACCCAGGTCTCCAGAGTGGTAGTCCAACACTCAAACCACTACACCATGCTGGCTCCTATTCCCATGTGCTACCTATAAAACAATTGCAGACTTTTTTGTTGTTCTTGTGTGTCTTCAAGTCCTTTCCGACTTATGGTGACCCTAAGGCAACCTTATCATGGGGTTTCCTTGGCATGTTTCTTCAAAGGGAGGTTGCCATTCCCATCCTCTGAGGCTGAGAGTGTGTGACATGCCCAGGGTCACTTACTTGGCCACAAATTGTACATACCCCAGAATGCATCACCTAGTATATTGGCAGTCCTTCCCCCCAACACTTTCTCATTTCTCCCCAAACATCTCATAGCTGGGAGATGGAAATAATTTTAAAGCAGCATTTAAATCTGGACTATTTTTTTAAAAAAGTAAGGTCCAAAACACACTGCAGAAATAAATGCTAGGGAACATGGGAGCTGTAGTTTGTTGTACTTATAATTGACAGTTTTCCTGCTAAGTACCTGCATGTCATAAGCATATAAATTAAAATTACCATATTGAAATAAAATCTGATTTTTTAAATGTTTATTTGGTGTGCGTTGGAAGAGGAGTCATCTTATATGGCGACTCTATATTTTAACTGGAAAAGTTGGGGGTTGTCTTATACGCCCAGTCGTCTTATACGCTGGAAAATATGGTGAATGATCCATGGATAAAGTTAGCATTGATAAAGTTTGATTATTAGTAGTACAGTATTGCATAACCTCCTGGGATATCCCCCCCTCTCCAAAATCATAACCCATTGGGAGACATACCTGAACATAGATCCCTGGAATATGTAAGATGAAAGCTAGTAATCTACTATCCTTAAGTACCATTCTGCCATGTAGTGTATATCTGGGACAAATCTACTTCCCTACCTAACAGATCCAGAGAAAAATGGAGAAAGGGCTGCTGTTGAGTTCTTCTTAACTGTAGATTGCCTATGTTTATTTGTTTGTTTGTTTTGCCATGGGCAACACTGATTAACAAAAAATAGATATCTTAATTGTAGACTGCTTAAGTTACTGATTAGCAAAGTTCAGTGTGCTATAAGTGAGTGGATACTTAGGGGGGTTGCAGACTGCCAGAAATAGTGCAAATTGAGTCCACTTTTAGGGTTAGGGTTAGTGCTAGGGAATCATGGGAACTGTATTTTATTGTGGCACCAGAGCTCTCTGACAGAGAAGGCTCAATGTCTCAGAAAAAAATCCCATGATTCCCTAGCACTAACCTTAACCCTAAAAGTGGACTCAATTTGCACTATTTCTGGCAGTCTGCAACCCCCCATAGACTACTTTTTATTTTATTCTGGAGTACCATGGCACCAGCACAGATATGTATAACAGAAGCATTCGGGAATGTTTTCCAGGATCTGAAAGGCTATGATTTATTTATTTTTAAATTCACTCATGTTTGTTCTCTTTGCCTCCACAAAAATCCAAAATTGCAGTTCTCATACTGTCTCTTTTTATAATGTGAAACACTTGTTTCTTTGCTGGATTAAGGTTTCTTGGTTGCATGCAAACGTTGTGTGTGGGGAGTGGAGTTTTCTACTAAGGCTATAAGTGCCCTGTCTGTGCAGGTAATGGCTTGTTGTCTCTCTGCTTCCTTGCCTGGGAAGAACCTGGCCCCCTTGGGAGCTGTTGTACCATGTCTAATGCAGCAGTGTGATTTGTTCTGGAGCCAAGTTTAGAGCTTGCATAAGTTCAAGCAGAGGAAAAATCCTCCCTGAGTTTGGGAGAAAACCTGAATTCCACGTGAATGAGTGGAACACGTGGTTCCTAGGAATATGTTGTGCTTTGATTGAAAACAACTGTTTGCTATAAAAAGAAACTGGAAACCTACTTATGATCAGTATTGGACAGAGTTTTTTTTCTTCCTTTTTTATGGCCTTCTGGGAAATTTTACTTGGTTTCTAATAGTTTTAAATTTACTTTTTTTTTTACAGAAGACACGGGTGTTTGAGTAGGATGCTTTTGGGGTGGTAGCATCCAAATTGAAAATACAAATGTACATACTTTCAGTGCACTGTGGAAGTACTTGGTCTATCTATCTATCTATCTATCTATCTATCTATCTATCTATCTACAGTTGCCCCACTGTACTCATGGACTTGAGGTCTGTTTTGAATATACACAGAGGAGAGACCTCTGTTAAAATCAATGGGGCGCACGCCCATGGGCATGGGCCCCATTCAAGCCTATGGGGCTTGAATTTTGTCGCTTTCGCAGGGGTGGGTGGGTCCGGAACGGATCCTCCACGAAAACAGAGGGCCAACTGTAATCTCTTACACAGAGCCTTTTGCTAGTGTTTAGGTGGGTGTAGGAATAATGTTCTTTTATAATGTAAACATAATTTGCCTAGAGCTGATTGGGCACTCCTTGGGTAACCGTGAAGGAATTGCCCCTCCATCTCCTGTTCTTAGGATTTTTTCTTTGGTCCTTCTGTGTCCGTTACAGGAAGCCACTTCTCAACTGAAGCCTATGTAAACTCAGAACTTTGGAAGATTACTTTTTTGACCATAACTCCCCAAAATCCCCCTGGAAATTGTAGTCCACAAGAATAACTTCCCCGAGTTCTTCTTATTAGTATGTGGAGAATGCACTGTTTTGTTTTGTTTTGTTTTGTTTGAATTCAGGGAGAAAACAAAAGTTGGTGAAAATAAATACTTGGGCACTTTGAAGGGAAAATAACCCAGACATAACAGGGACAGCCCACCCCAAATACTTTGGATCCATGGACTGTGGCTGAAGATGAGGGTTGGGAGCAGGGATAGAGCAGTTTATTCTGCATTTGAAAACCTTTACACCAGGGGTAGGCAACCTTTTTGAACCGGGGGCCGGGTTGCTGTCCCTCAGACAATTGGGGGGCCAATGCATCAATAAATAAATAAATAAATATTTTTTTAAAACAAATTTTTAAAAATATGCATGCACACTCTCTCAGCCCCAGAAAAGCCATGGCAAAACCCCTGTGGAGATTTTGCCAAGAAAACCCCAAGAACAAGTAATAACAACAATAATCAATATCATTATGGTGGGCGGTGGCAGCAGTGGGGGGCAGTGGCGGCGGCGGCGGCGGCGGCAGGACCAGTCTGGGGCTGGTCCAAAGGCCTCGGGGGGCCGCATCTGGCCCCCCGAGGCCTTAGGTTGCCTACCCCTGCTTTACACTCTCCCCTTTTGAAGTACACCTTTCTTTGTCCAAAGTTGCTTTGATGATATGTAGGTTTAAAATTATCCAAGGGTCATTCTTGGTCCTCATAGCTTGACTCCTTGCACCTGTATGGAGAGAGAAGTTTTAGATACGATTGGCAGTAATTCCTGTGGCTGTAACAAATGTAGGGGGGGACCTCATGAAAACTACAGTGGCTTGTATAGAGATAGAAAAGGTTTTTTTAAGGACACGTTAAGTTTGTCTGTTGCTGTGTCTCTGTAAGAAGGTCAGGGATGCTCAGTAAAGAGTCTGTGTTGAATAAATCATTATTCTGGGATTCAGGATCAGACTGATGGCCCAGAATCCTATCTCTGACATTGGCTTTTGAAAGAAAACCTTGACATTACACCACAGCTCTTGATGATGGCTTCCAGTAATCTATGGTTTGGCTGCACTCTTGCAATGGAACAAGCATGTCATGACCATTGTTAGAAACACCTGTTGGATTGTACAGAAAATATAAGTGGAAAAATCAATGCCACTTGAGGGTATTTGACTATTTCATGGCAAACCTAAGCTGTACAAGCAAGCCAAATTCATGAACTTTTTAATACATTGATTTCAAATTCTGGGGTTGGAGAACAAGGTGTAGTTGCATTAATCTGTGTGGGTGCCATAAAGTCTTATTCTAAAAAAAAAAAAAAAAAATTGATTAGTTTTTAAGATTACATAATTTTTTTTGTTACTGATTTTGGTTTTATGCAGTAAGGTAACTCACCTCCTTTTATTCAGTTTCTCTTTAAATATAATAGTTTAAAACAATTTTAACCAGAAGACAATACAACTTGGCTTAAAAATAGATAAAGTCCCAGAAAGAAGGCTAAGAGAATAAAAGGACATAAGGCTTAAACATCCAATCGTATTGTAAGCATTAGTGAGAAAGGAAAACTTCTTTTGAATTTAGACAGATGTGTGGGCTGTTGAAACACACCTTATCACAGTTCCTGAAAGACATTATACAATGTCAGAGATATTATTCCATCTTGGTACCTCCGACTCTCAACTGTAAAATTTTGTTTTAAAGGGATCCAGTGCCTTTGGATGTTGACTCAGCACTATTCTGGAATGATTGCATGCAAAGGATGTAGTATTAAATTTAAATGAAACAGCTGTGGCAGTTTTACAGTACTTTACTTCCTTAGCTGCCATTTACACAAATATTCCCATTTACTTTTTTTCTCACTAGAATGATTGTCTCTCCTGCACTGTAGAGAGTTTACTTGGAGCATACAGTTTCCCATGTAGTTTGTTTAATTGAATGAAAGCCTAGAAAGTTAAATCATTTGATGCACTCATTGCCTGTCTTAATAGCTTCTTCTCTGCTTTCTCATGGATTTCTCGTGATGAGCTGTTCTAGCCCCAAGCAGCTCTTATTTCAGGTTTTTGAAACTGATTGACACTTTCCCTTTTGTTGGTGCAATAATAGGAGGAGCTGTGGATGTAGCCATTTAGTTTTGGAGCAGGGAAGGACTATGCCTGGGATTCACAAGTTGATTGTGGTTTTGTGTGCAGAAAACTAGTGCATAAATATTTTCAGGACAAGAAGTGCTGGTTTGGGGAAGGGGCCAAACTGCTACCCCTAGTGTATCTGCTTGTGGTTTCTGTTCTCCCAATAAGCTACTACAGTATTTTGTCCCACTTCTTAATGAGATAGGACAGCTTCTTTTTCTTTCTCATTGACCCCATGAACTTAACCAATTAAAGATCACTTACTGAGTGACTTGGACTAAGCAATCTATTTCTAGACCACGATGCCACTCTGAGTAAGAATAAAACCTCTCCTTCACGCATTTTAATCTCATTTCTTCCTCTTGTCCTTTGGAACAGGTATCCAAATTGCATGAACTCTTAACCTCTCTAATACCTTCGTGCAAGTGAGAGAAGAGGCCTACCTGTTGTAAATTAAGCCTCAGTGGTATTCACTGTGCTCCCATTTTAAACAACGGCTTTCCCTCTTGCTGTGAAAACTCCTGAGATCAGAGATCCAGTCAAATTTTGGAGCAGGTTGCAGTAGCAAGTCTTTTCACCAAGGGAAACATTTTGTTCATGGTTAAGTGGAATTGCACTAATGGTAGTTCTTGTGACTCTAACTTGTCACTTGATGTGTTTCATTAATTGATTTTATTGTGGTTGGTTGCTTGCTTGGACTCTTTGGTATGTAGGATAGGTTAAAAATTAAATATTTATCAGTCTCATATTCTGGGATGCAGAATAGATTAAAAATGAAATAAATGTTTACCAGTCTAATTCTGGGATGGGGGAATAGGTTAAACATTTAATACATATTCACAATCTCATTTTTGGTGATATCAGCAGTTGCAGTGGGACAATGCCACACCTGTAGTGGGAGCATTAATTTCTCTTTAGGTTTTCCTGCTGCTTTCTGCACAATTATTTATTTCAAAAAAATGGTTCCATTACTCTGTTTGCTGAAAACATTCATGGGTAGCTGTGTTGGCCATTTAGCAAATTTAAACAAAAACCCATCAGTGATACCTTTATTGGCCAACCAAAATGCACAATATACTTATTGTAAGCTAGCTCCATGGGCTTCTTCATCAGGCAAGACGTTACAAACCAAACAGGAGAAAAACAATTGGAGATGTTAGTCAGATGCCTACATGTTGTTTCAGTCTTTAGTTATGATGGTATATGGTGGGGAGATCCTGCCTAAAGACCAAAGGCTAGTGTGGGCAAGAGGCTTCATGGTTGCTGTTCTACTGGCTGCTTGGTTGCTGTTCCTTAGGTGACCAGTTGCAAAGGGAGAACCTTCTCCTCCATGAAGAAAGAGGCTTCATTGTTACTGTTCTACTGGTTGCTTGGTTGCTGCTCCTAAGGGGACCAGTTGCAAAAGGAGAAGCATCTCCGTGAAGAAGGACTCTTTCCAAGAATCAACCTTGGACACTTGTCCCTCTGTTTTCCCAAAGATATGCCTTCCCTACATAGTTTAAAGCCCCCCACACAAACATTATTCCTTCTGCTGCCTCTTATCTCAGTTTGTCCACCAAAAGAAAGCTGGAGAAGCAGCAGAGCTCTAACCTGCTAGCCAAGTCCCAGCAAAACTCAAGAGATCTTAAGTAGGGTCTCTCAAATGAGCTCCTTTTCCCTGTTGCTTCTCTTTTGTCACCTTGTGCTCTAACTCCTCACTCCAGTCAGTAAGTCTGTCCCAAAATGGCACCAGAGGAGTGAGCTCATGCAGGCAGGCACAAAGTGGGAGACATCACTACACATAGCAAGCAGTGAGCCTGTGTGGTGTTTTTAAGGGACCATGAAAAGAGAAGGTTCATGCAACTCTCTTCCCCACCATGGTCCTAAAGGCTGCTTGTTTTTCTTGTATGCTAATACTTTGACCAGGGGTAGGCAACCTTTCCCCTTTAAGGGCCGAGGGACTTTAGCTCCCAGAATCCCAGGAGCTATTGGCCAACATGGGACTATTGGCCAACATGGCTGAGGCTTCTGGGAGCTGAAGTCCCTCGGCCCTTAAAGGGGAAAGGTTGCCTACCCTTGACTTTGACCAAAGGCCCCCTGCCACCTCCTTTTTCTTCACTCGATCTTTCCATTGCCTCCAGCAGGGCAATAGTGACCACTTTAGGAATCCTGGTCTAGAAAGAGAGGAAGCAGTTAGCGGGAAGACTGAGACTGCAAGTTGTTAGTGCAATCAAAGAAGGATGGATTTTAGTTTCACCAATTCCTTGGTCTCCTGCCTTCGCAAGTTTTGATTATACCCTTCAATCATTTGGGACAGTTCTGCATTCTTTTTCCATCTTGACTGTGGCTGGAAAACTACTGACATATGTTGTTATGTGGAGATCATGAAGGGTTTTGGTGATCAGAGAGAATTTTTAACTGAGCAGTGCAGTACTGTAAAAATAAACGATTCAGCTTCTTTGAGCTATGGAAATCTCTATGGAAATTTTTAATGAGACTTTTCAAAAATAGTCTTTTTACCAGGTTAATACAGATGTCATGGCTTATTGTACCTGTGAACATGTGGTGGGTGGATTTTTAGGTTTATTGTCAGTGGAAGCACACTGACTGTATCATTACTATACTATTACAGCAGTCTCATATCACTAACTTTCATGATGCCATCCTATTGAATCCTGGAATTTATAGTTTTGTAAGGCATTTAGAATGCTCAAATGTCCAATACAATATAATATAGAAACTATAATACTCAATAGATTCAAATGGCTGAAGTGTAAAGATTTGTTGGTGGTAGAAAATAATCAGTGCAGACAGAAAATAAGATTGAAATTAATATAATCAGTACAGAAGAATTAGAAGTTGAAGACATGTATTCAACGTTTTTTTTAAATAGACAACTAAGCAAAAGATTTTAAATGGATTAAAATATTCAAGGGTTTGAAATGTCTAAATCTGAAACCCAACTATGTGTATATGATGAACATTTGATTTAAAATTTATAAACTGTTGTTGAAATTTGAAACTGGAGGGGAACAGTTAAAGGACTGAATGTTGAAATATGGGCTCAGAATATTGGTTCCTCAAATTAAATGGAAGACTGGGGAAGAATGTGGACAAAAAGTTTTTAATTGATATTGAGTTATGATGTAAGAGAGAATTGTTATAAAATGATATGCAGATGGTATTTAAGACCAGACAGGTTATCAAAAATGTATAAGAATAGTTCAAGCAAATGTTTGAAATGCAAACAGAAGATAGGGCCTTTCTTTCATATGTGATGGACCTGCAATAAAGCACAGAAATATTGGACTCAAATACTTTTACTGTTGGAAAATATTTTTTAAAGCCAAAATACAGTTGAAACCAGAGACGTTTTTGCTTGGAATGCTGATGACCAAAGAGACAAGAAATATGGAAAGACTTTTATAATACGTTATCACAGCAACAAGAATAACATATGCTCAGAGATGAAAGGTCATGGATACTCAGACACAAAAAGCTTGGCTGACAAAGAGGAATGAACTGTCTGAAATGGACAAATTGACAACATTGATTAAGGAGAATGGAAATTATTTATCACATACTTGTAGTCTCATTGGGAATATGAATCAACTTTGGATTTTATAAAAAAAACAGTTTGTAAGTTGTAGAGGCATAAATATAGTTGAATATACACTTGTCCCTCTCCATTTGCAGGGGATCCATTCCGCCCCCCCCCCCGAACTTTAAAAACGGCAAATATCCAAGCCCCATAGAGTATAATGGCGGCACACTCCTGTGTGCACTGCCACATGTGCGCCGCAGGCGCGCACCCATTTTATCCCTCCCTGCTGGCCATCTGTGAAGGAATCAGACTGTGGACTCTAAGTCCAAGAACAGGGAGGGATGAGTGTATAAAGAAGTATAGTAAGAATATAGAGGCATAAATATGGTTGAATATATCAATCACTTGAGTGGGGGATGTCAGTAGTGTATGTTTGCTTTTGTTTAGCAGTTTATTTAAGTTTGTTTCATTACTTTTTAATACTTCTTTTAGATATATGTATAAACTCTGTGGTTGTGTGTGTGTTTTATTTTAAATCTATCATACTTTCATGCTGTAATTCTGGGAAATACGGTAGTTTAGCACCAAACTGTGAATGAGACATGGCCGCTGAAATAATATATAATATATTGTGATACATTGTTAACAGTAGAGTGTAGCTATTCTTTTAGTTCTCAAGTGTTCATTTTGTGGCTGAATGTCCTTCATAAGAATTTTGTATCCCGATATACAGTATGTGCTTCCACAAGATTCTTGGATATGGTTTGGTACTACCTCTTTAGCTTGGTAGCAGTAGGTTTCAAAGTAAATACAGTTGCCCATCCATTCTTGTGGACTTGAGGTCTGCGGTTTTAAATATTCATGGAGGGGTGACCTCCATTAAAATCAATGGGGTGTGCCCTCATGGGGGCACGCCCCTTTCAAGCCTATGGAGCTTGAATATTGTCGAATCTCCATTTTTGGTGTGTGTGTGTGTGTGTGTTTGGAACAGTTCCTCCGTGAAAACAAAGGGCCGATTGTATTTTTAAAATTAGTTGAAAAGCCAGTTTGTAACATTCATCTCAAAAGTTTTTTAAAGCCAGATCAAAAGAATTTAAATCAAGCTCTATGACATACCGATAGATATAGATAGATATGTATGTAGGTATAAAATTATTTCTATTATATAAGGTCCTTATTTAAACTAAAAATGTAGTAGTTTGTGTTATAGTAGGACTCCAGGAGACAAGGGTTGAGTGCCCACCAAGTAGAAACCGACTTGGTGACTTGGGCAAGTCACATTCTCTCAGCATTAGAAGAAGAATTTAAAAATATCCTCTGAGGAAATGTTTCCAAGAAAACCTCGTGATAGGGCTGTCATGTCACAATCAATCAATCAACTTGAAGACACATAACAAAATATCATACAATTAACCAGTGGCATCACTAGGAGTGTGCGGCGGCTTCAGACTGCACCAAGTGACACCGTAAAGCAGGGGTAGGCAACCTTTCGCCTTTAAGGGCCAAGGGACTTCAGCTCCCAGAATCCCAGGAGCTATTGGCCAACATGGGACTATTGGCCAACATGGCTGAGGCTTCTGGGAGCTGAAGTCCCTCGGCCCTTAAAGGGGAAAGGTTGCCTACCCCTGCCGTAAAGGGTGTGTGACACCACTGCTCCCCCAACATCTGCCTTTTGGCAGAAATAGGCTGTAGCATTCACCTGTGTCCCATTAAAATTCTGGAGAGAGATGGTCTGAGATAGGTGAGGTTCAGTGGAAGGAGAAAGAAGAGGTCCCAGGTTTGTTGTTTTTTAAACTAAATTTTAAAATTAAAATAAATTAAAATTAAATTAAATTAAAAATAAAATTAAAATTTTATTCTTTAAAAGTTTTCTTTAAAAACATAATCTTGTATCAAATTCACTTCAACCAAATGAAACTATTTATATGTAAATGCATAGAGGGTGTTGTGTATGATATTGTAATTTAAAGGTATAATTTTAATTTTGCTAATTGTTTATGTCACAACTATTACTATGACATTCAGTGATATGCAGGAATTACAATTAATGATTAAGAATAGTACAAAAAAAACATGATTAATGATTCTGTATGGTGTGGGATGGGAGGAGGTCAATGGAAGGTGACACCATGAGTTATCGTACCGGGTGATGCCAACCCTAGGGACACCACTGCAATTAACTGGATGGATCTAGTCAGAATGACAATATATTTTCTACTTGGTTTAGACATCAAGAGATAACCTAAATTTGTCTGAAGTGAAGAACAGGAAGACTTGGAGGGGAATTTTCCTTTCCTACATTGTGTAACCAAATGTAGTTTATGTATGTCTCCCTTATCCAAAATACCTGGGAGCAGAAGTGTTTTGTATTCTGGATTTTTCCAATTTTAGACTATTTGCATACATATAAATGAGGTATCTTGGAGATGGGGCCCAAGTTTAAACATGAAATTCATTTATGTTTTGTATATACCTTATACACATAGCCTGAAGGTAATTTTATACATAATATCTTTAATAATGGTGGGCATTAAACAAAGTTTATGTACACCACACCATCAGAAAGCAATGGTGTCATTATCTCAACCACTCATATGAATAATTTTGGATTTTTTAATATTTCAGATTTTGGAATTCCTGATGAGGGATACTCAGCCTGTAGTAATTATCTCAGCATAAGCTTGTTTTTATTGCAGAAATACTGAATAATTTGTAAAATTTACTTTTTGGATTATAGTTCTTAGAATCCTCCAGGCAGCATGACCACTAACTAGGAGATTTGGAAGTCATTGATAAAAAAGAGCAATTTCTTTTTTCAGCTTACATTGTACCTTCCATTTGCAGCTCACAAAAATATTGGGGAGGGGACACCACCCAGATAAAAATGAAGACAGGTATGGATAAAAGCAGTTGTACTGATAAAGTACAGTTAAACAGTTAGGAAACTGTTCTGTCTCCTGTCTTCACAGGTTTTGGTTTTGTTGTCTGTAGGACAAATGAGGGAGATGTTCATAGTTTAGTTCAGGGGTAGGCAACCTAAGGGCCGGGGGCCGGATGCGCCCCCCTGAGGCCTTTGGACCCACCCCAGGCCGGTCCTGCCGCCGCCCCGCCCCCGTCATGATGATATTGATTATTGTTTTTATTATTTGTTCTTGGGGTTTTCTTGGCAAAATCTCCACAGGGGTTTTGCCATGGCTTTTCTGGGTCTGAGAGAGTGTGCATGTGTATTTTTAATTTTTTTTAATTTTTAATATTTATTTATTTATTTATTTATTTATTTATTTTTGGTGCTTCGGCCCCCCAATTGTCTGAGAGACAGCAACCCGGCCCCCAGTTCAAAAAGGTTGCCTACCCCTGGTTTAGTTGTTTGAGTGCTGGACTATGACTCTGGGAGACCAGGGTTCAAATCCCCTCTGAACCATGGAAACCCACTGGGTGACCCTGGGCACTCTCAGCTTAAGAGAAAAGCAGTGGCAAGCCTCCTCTGATTAAATCCTTCCAAGAAAACCTGAGGATAGGGTGCCCATAAGTCAGAGTTGACTTGGAGGCAAGTAACAACAAACAAAAAGGGGCAAATTGAGAACCCGTTTGCTTTTGGGGGGAGTATATAAGAACATCCATGCTGTTTAATAGTATTAAAATATTATTGAAATTAAAAAAAATCACATTAAAAATAGGAGAGCTTGTCCATTAAAAGAGCCTTTCAGCAACCTATCAGTTGTCCAGATGTCTGCTGTATTTTCCAGTCTCTGATTAGGAGCCAAGGAACAGGACTTTGTCGCTCTTCATTTCTTTAGGTGGAACTGAGAGGTGCCCAGTAGCATTTGCTGATGGTCTTTCTCCTGTCTTCTTTTTAGTTCCCCTGGAAGTTTATTCCAGATATATAAATTTATGATACCTCAAATTCATCTATTGACCTACTAGTAGTCACCTAAAGAAGGAACAGAAAATAGTATCCTTTGCTATTGCACTATTCTTGTGTGTTGTGTTGGCTTATTTGCAAATAAGTCTAAGTTCGTGGAGCTGAGCTGCATGCAGTCTTACACTCACAACTTCTCTCCCACTTGCTCATCCACTGTCCAGTGCAGTTGCAAGAAACAATTCATAGGCTTTCATTGTCCTTTACCCAGACAAGCTGCAGCTAGTCTTAAATATGGGTCTTGGAAAGAAGCCAGCTTCAAGCCATATTTTATGATCATAGCTTATTTTCAGAATAACCACAGTCTTCAGCTTGTGCATAGTTACAAACTCTTTGCTTGCAGCTCCAGAGCAGCATCAGAGGAAGTAATGGGAAGCCTGGAAAACTGGGATTTGCTTTTTATGGTGTTTAACCAGACATGGGCAAGTGTGACCCTTTATAGGTTGTTTGATGCACCTTGCATTCTACATTATTGGCTATGCTGGCTAGGGCTGATGGGAGCTGCAGTCAAACTAACATCTAGAGGGCAATCAATCCTCTCCCCTGAACGAAACCATGCAGCTAGGTCATTGTATCTTAACCTGCTTTGGCATTTCCTGAAACACATCTCTTATCTTTTCAGTCTCTGTTCCTTGCCATCTTTAGGACACCATTTTCTGAGTGACTGATTGAAAATAGGAGCTATTTCCTATTCCCAGTTCTTTCCCACTCACACCAGACTTCCTCACAATATATGTAATTAACACTGCTGTATTGCTGCTTGATTTAGTAAGTCTTATTCAGTCATGCAGTATCTGTTCATATAGCTTACCAGGAGGTTTTGCATTCTCTGGGATGACTGTATGTGATATACTTGCAATGAATAAAATGCTCACTACCAAGAATTGTTGAAATCAGGGGTGGGGAACCTGCTAACCTTCAGATGTGTCCTCCAGCTCCCATCAAGTGTCATTGCTATGGCCAGTGGTCAGAAAATTGTAGTGAAAGCCTCTGTATAGTTACAGGTTATCCACTTTGGGAGGAAGCAAAGAAAAAGGAAAGTACTTACAGAAATTTGTACATGCTAAGTGAGGCTTAAAATACTTTTCAGCGTTAACAGTATTGTTAGATTTTATCATCTGGGAGGTACAAAAATGTTCCACAGATCATAGGCCTTTTACTCTTGAAGCCGTATTATTTCTTGGTTGCTTTATAGTGTAGGAGGAAAAAATCAGTATGTACATCTATGTCTTTAGGCTAACTCCCAAGTGCTAAAGTAACTTGAACATTAAGCTTGTAACATAACCTCCAATATTTCATCTATGAAAACTGGGACACATGTGGCCAAGCAGCAATAGAATGTGATCAAGATGGCAAAAGTTACTAATGAAGATCACCCAAGCTAGGAGGGGCTGCAACAGTTTGCTTTTGCCTGACCCTACTGGGAAGAGCAAGATCACATTCCTCCCTCTCCTGTCCCTCTTGTTGTGTCAATTGAATGCAGTTGACCAGAATTTAGAAAGCACTCCCATATTCTTTAAACATGCTACAGGTGTAGTATTTTAGTCACTTCAGTGGAAAGATGTCAGTGGAAATGGGAAGAAAAAACTGGTCCTTTGTACTGATCTGTTTTCCCATTAAGGAAGTGCCTTGAGGAAGCGAGACTTTTAAGAATGTCATCCCAGTAATGGAACAACCAAACTAAAATAAGGACACAGAGTAAATATAGACAGGTGAGAGAGTAGTGTTAAAATTTAGAAGACTGCATGTTGTGAAGAAAGAAAGAAAGAAAGAAAGAAAGAAAGAAAGAAAGAAAGAAAGCCAAATTATGGTGAATAGAGTAGTGTGCGTGTGGAGAGTTTCACAGAGCTGCTGTTTTGAATGAGTCAGATGCTGTGTAACTGTGATTCTGACGTCTGATTTCTTGCTGTTCCATTCCTAAATTTAGATTTAATGGAAAACTTCAATCTTTTTTTTCTTTCATGTTTCCCAGAAGTATTTTAATTATGTGTTATTTTGGAGAACTTTGGTGGCTAGTTACTGTGCCCTTACTCTCTCTACCAGTTGCCCTCTACCACTTGGCCCTAAGGAATCACATTGAGTGATTCCTTACAGGTGGTGTTGACTTGTCAACCCAGAGGCATGCTCCCTCTATTATTTAGTGTAATAGAATAGGTGTAGCTATACCTTATTTCAGGAGTGAGCCCACTATGGAAGTGGTCTTGTATTTCATGCACACATTTCTGGGTTTTTAAAAGTAGGTACTCCTGCTGGATAAATCTGTCTCTCCACAGGCAAAGAAAGATAAGGCATGTTTTGCTCTTCGTTTAGATTCTGTATCAGTGACAGTTTCACCACACACACAAAAATCAGTAGTTCTTATCTTGGTTCAGCAGCTAACAGGATGGTCCACTGACTTATGCACCATAACTCTGTTATGAAACATAGTTCAGTGAGATTTAACACTAGTGCAAGACTGATTCCTGCTGCTTCATCATAGTTCTGCTGCTGAAACTGGTGACTTTCTAAAACTGGTCTTCTGTTTTCATTTAGATTGCATGTTGTTGTTGTGTGCCTTAAAATCCTTTCTGACTTATAATGACCCTAAAGCATCCCTAACATCAGGGGTCGGCAACCTTTGTTGCCTGGGGCCTGGGGGGGGGGGAATGGCGCGGGGGGCGGGCACTCATTTGCCCCCCTGCGCGCATGCGCACGGCGCCCTTGCGTGGGGGTGCCATTTTGGACAGAGGGTAGTAGAAAGATAGTAAGACCACATGCCAGATGGATAGACTCCATCAGGAAGATCACAACCTAAGTTTGCAGGACCTAAGTAAAGCTGTGGAGGATAAAGGGTCTTATCCATAGGGTCACCTTGAATTGGGGTCTACTCGAAGGCAGTGAACAACAGAAACAATGTACTCTGACTGCTCCTGGCATCATTGCATGGTCATTGTCATAACACACTAGAAGTCTCTTGTATAATCCAGTTTGTTTACAAAATCCTCTTACAAATGTAATCTGGCTTTCCATAGTTTCAAATGTTTTCACTCCAGGGTTTAAGTTGGCACACATGTAAACTATCAGCCTCTCTGCTGATATACATGATGGTAGACCATAGCTATCATATTCAGTGTTTAAAAAGGTGTCTTCTATTCTTTTAGTACAGTTGCTTCTCCCAATTCGCGGAGGATCCTTTCCGGAACCCCCCCCCCCTTGCAAAAATGGCAGCTTCCAACCAGTGGGATCCAGTATCATCTAGTGGTTTCTGTGTTGGACTAGAACCCTGGAGACCAGGGTTCAAATCCCCACAAGGCCATGGAAATCCACTGGGTGACCTTGGGCAAGACATACTCTCTCAGCCTCAGTGGAAGGCAAAGACAAACTCCCTCTGAACAAATCTTGCCAAAAAACTCCAAAACCCCCAACAATCCAAACATGTTAGGCAGGGGTCGGCAACCTACGGCCTGTGGGCCGGGTGTGGCCCACGGAGGCCTTGGGACTGGCCCGTGGCCTATCCTGCCACCGGTGCCGCCGCTGCCCTACGGGCACCATTTTGGCATGCAAAATGGCGCCCATGCTTGCGCACGCATGCGCACAAGCTCAGATGCCATTTTGGAAGGCCCCACACCAGCTACGGCGTGCGAATTCACACGGCCTTCCCTGGGCCCCTGGGCCTGGCAAGGCCCAGGGAGATTTCTGGTTTGTTCTGTTCAAGGACCCATTTGTTTGTCTTTTTGGCTGTCCATGGTATCCCCAGTACTCTTCTCCAGCACCTTCCTCTCTGAGTTGATTTTCTTTCTTTTGTTTTCACTGTCGAGCTCTCACATCCATACATGGTGATGAGGAATATAATGGCTTAGATGAATCTAACTTTAGTGTTCAGTTGTATATCTTCCTTTTTTGGAAGTAAGGGATCTCGAGACTGTTGTGCACACGCTGGTAACATCATGTCTAGACTTCTGCAATGTGCTCTACATGGGGCTACCCTCGTGCTTTGTTCGGAAACTACAGTTAGTACAGAACATGGCAGCCAGATTAGTGTCTGGAACATCTAGGAGGGACCATATCACTCTGGTTTTATGGTCCCTCCACTGGCTGCCCATAAGTTTCCAGGCCCAGTACAAGGTGTTGGTTATCACCTTTAAAGCCCTAAATGGCTTGGGTCCAAACTATCTCAGGGACCGCCTTCTCCCCTATAATCCTCCCCACGCACTCCGGTCCTCTGGGAGCAACTTGCTGCAGCCACAGAAAGCTAGGCTTGTGGCTGCCTCCCAGAGGGCTTTTTCAGTTGTCACCCCCAGACTGTGGAATGGCCTGCCGGATGAGATTCATCAATTGACATCTTTAGACAGCTTTAAAAAGCTGTCAAGACGGATCTCGCAGGCCTTTCCAGAATAGACCATCCCGGCCTCAGGAACCTCTTAGGAGAATCCTCCAGAGTCCTCCTAGCTTAAATATAATACTGCTGTACTCCTATATTACCGTATTTTTCGCCCTATAGGGCGCTCCGGCATATTGGGCGCACCCAATTTTTAAGGGGGAAAATCCAAGAAAAAAGGATTCCTCCCTTTAGCCGGAGGCCAGTTGTTCAATGGGCTGGTGCTGGGATTGGAGACCGATCCCAGCACCAGCCCATTGAACTGAGGTCGCGGGGGGAAGGAGGGCTTCTTCCCCCCGCGACCTCAGTCTTTGAATGGGCTGGTGCCGGGATCGAAGCGATCCCGGCCCCAGCCGATTGAAGACTGAGGCCGGCGGGGGAAGGAGCCTTCCTTCCCCCCCCCCCCCCGGCCTCGGTCTTGGAATGGGCTGGTGCCGGGATCGTTTCGATCCCGGCACCAGCCCATTCCAAGACTGAGGCCGGGGGGAGAAGGAGGGCTCCTTCTCCCCCCCCCTCCGGCCTCAGTCTTTCAATGGGCTTGTGCCGGGATCGAAACGATCCCGGCACAAGCCCATTCCAAGACTGAGGCCGGGGTGGAAGGAGGGCTCCTTCTCCCCCCGGCCTCAGTCTTTCAATGGGCTTGTGCCGGGATCGTTTCGATCCCGGCACAAGCCCATTCCAAGACTGAGGCCGGGGTGGAAGGAGGGCTCCTTCTCCCCCCGGCCTCAGTCTTTCAATGGGCTTGTGCCGGGATCGTTTCGATCCCGGCACAAGCCCATTCCAAGACTGAGGCCGGGGTGGAAGGAGGGCTCCTTCTCCCCCCGGCCTCAGTCTTTCAATGGGCTTGTGCCGGGATCGTTTCGATCCCGGCACAAGCCCATTCCAAGACTGAGGCCGGGGTGGAAGGAGGGCTCCTTCTCCCCCCGGCCTCAGTCTTTCAATGGGCTTGTGCCGGGATTGAAACGATCCCGGCACAAGCCCATTCCAAGACTGAGGCCGGGGTGGAAGGAGGGCTCCTTCTCCCCGTGGCCTCAGTCTTTCAATGGGCTGGTGCCGGGATCGCTTCGATCCCAGCACCAGTCCATTCAAAGACTGAGGTCGCGGGGGGAAGGAGGGCTCCTTCTCCCCACGGCCTCGGCCCCTTCGCCCTATATTTAGGGGAAGAAAAAGTGCGCCCTATAGGGCGAAAAATACGGTACCGTCGCAGATACTTGTGGCCGTAGCTTCATATATTCTATGTTGTTGTTTTAATTCGTTTGTTTTAACTCTTATCTGAGTTAATATTGTTTTAAGGGGAGGGAGGGAATGGGGTTTGGATATATTGTATTTTAACACTGTAAGCCACCCCGATTGGTCTCAGAGGGGCGGGATATAAATAAATGTTGTTGTTGTTGTTGTTATTTACACTTTAGGATATTACCTAGTTCTTTCATAGCTGCTCTTTCCATTCCTAGTTGTCTTATTTCTTGACTACTATCTCAGTTCTGATCAATGTTTGATCCAAGGTACGTGAACTTTTTAACTGTTTCAGTTTCCTCATTATCTAGATTGAATTTATGTAGGTCCTCTGTGGTCATTAATTTTGTTTTCTTTATGTTCAGCAGAGCCTGCCTTTGCACTTTCTTCTTTGACCTTTTTTTAGTAATCGTTCCAAGTCTGTGATATTTTCTACTAGTAGTATGGTATCATCCAAATATCTTAGATTGTTGAGTTTCCTTCCTCCTATCTTCACTCCTCTTCTTTTGAATCTAAACCTGTTCACATGATATTTTCTGTGTAAAATTGAAGAGGTAGCATGATAAAATGCATCCTTGCCTGACCCCTTTGCCAATTGGGAATCATTCTGATTCTCCATATTCTGTTCTAACAGTAGCCTCTTGTCCTAAGTACAGATTCTAAGTACATCAGGAGTATCAAATATAGTGGCACTCCAAATGTCTTTAAGAGTGTTCTATAGTTTTTTGTGCAGTCAAAGTCTTTGCTATAGCCTATAAAGCACATGCTGATTTTCTTCTGGAATTCCTTGGTGCACTCTGTTAGCCATCATATGTTTGCAATGTGGTCCCTCATGTCTCTTCCTTTCCTGAACCTTGCTTGTACCTCTGAGATTTCTCTCTTCATGTATGATGGCAGTCTATGCTGCATAATTTTGAGCATAATTTTGCTTGCACAGGAAATTAATGCTATGATTCTATAGTTGCTGCAATCTTTTTTGTCTCCTTTTTTTGTGGATGGGGGATGTATATTGATCATTTATAGTCTTTTGGCCACTGTTTTCCATATTTGTTGGCATATTTTACCGAATACTAGAGTTGATTCTGTCTGTTTGGATTATTGCAGTTCAACTGGAATATTGTCTGTTCCTGAGAATTTATTCTTCCCAATTTCTCTTATTGTAGCTTCTACCTCACTTTCTAGAAGTTGGGATTCATTTTATATGGTTATCCATTCCACGTGTCATTCATTTTTTTCCTTTTCTTTTATAAAGCTCTTCTGTGTATTGCTTCCATTATCTTTATTTCTTCTTGATCTTGTAGTGTGTTGTAGTTCTGCTCATAGAGCATCTGGCCCCTTGGTTTGAACTGTTCTTTGAGTTAAAATGTGACTGAGATTGGAAGTTTCGTTCTGATAAGCTTGGTGATTCTATTAAGTATAATAATGTGGTTACAGTTTTGATCTGCTTTCTGTTATAACTTTTCCTTTTTGACAGTCACCATGCTCCTTATCTATTTGCTGTAGTAAAAGCATTACTACTTTCTAATTAAATCATGCTTATTAATATGAAGGAAATGGAGCTGAATTAGGACTCATCTACATATAGTACTACATGTACTACTACATTTGTTGACCAAGCATGAAATAATGAGACCAGACACTAGTACAGGGGTAGGCAACCTTTTTGAGCCGGGAGCCAGGTTGCTGTCCCTCAGACAATTGGGGGGCTGAAACACCAAAAATAAATAAATAAATAAATAAATAAATATAATTTTTTAAAAATTTTAATTTTTTTTAAAAATATGCATGCACACTCTCTCAGCCCCAGAAAAGCCATGGCAAAACCCCTGTGGAGATTTTGCCAAGAAAACCCCAAGAACAAGTAATAACAACAATAATCAACATCATCATGGCGGGTGGCGGCGGCAGATCCAGCCTGGGGCTGGTCCAAAGGCCTCGGGAGGCCGCATCCAGCCCCTGGGCCTTAGGTTGCCTACCCCTGCACTAGTAGATTGGATTAAACAAAGGCCATTTATTGACTTATAAGGCCTGGGAATAAGCAAACTGATAAACAAGAGGGAAGCAACCTGGTGTGGGTGCAGCTGAGGCCCAGATGGTAAACTCTGGCACCTCCTTAGTTATCTCTTAGTGGGGACAGGGTATTGCTCAATATATGTGTTTCAGATAACTTCTCTTAATGTGGAAAAAATAGCACATCAGGGGAAAGAATTTTATTCACACTTTAAATCCTCTGTGTGCACAGGAGTGTTGTGTGCAGAACTTGGAATTATTTTCAACCTCTAGTTATGTGACTTCTCCAATGGTTATCTGCATTGTGAAGTGATATATGACCAGGAAGGCTATGCTGTGTGAGAGTTTTTTTTTCCTTCCTTTTCCTTGAAAGTATATATTGGCCCTTAAAAATGTTTCTCCATTTGTTTTCTCAGCTTTGTTAGCTACCGACTAGGGTTACCAGATTGAAAACTGGAGACACAAGCAACACCTACTGAAATTTCTTCTTCTGTACAATTATTAAATGTACAGGAGCTGTCACGAGTATTCACTCTGGCAACCTTTTTACCAATACAACATGATTTATGAAGCCCTGAATGAATATCCAGTGTTTGGAGTTAGTTTTGGATTAAATTGCCCTTTCTAAGTAGTCCTCAGATCTATTCCTGTTCAGGTCTTAATAGCCAACAAAAGATAACTCCCACATGGCAATTTTGTGTATGCTAAAATTGTTCAGAAGACTGCTTTTTAAATTATGCAGAGATGGCATACCAATCCCTCAGAAGATAAAGGAGTCCGATAATTGATCACAAAGCTATTGTGTTTTCTCATTTCTGAAAATTCTTATTTTGTAGGTGTGTTGTTGTGCTGTTCAACCCCAGGAAGAATAAGCAACATCATATTCTGAACAGCTCTAGGTAAGTAAAACTCATAATTGCTGGCTTGCATTACACTATACAGAGAGGAAAAGCAGAAGCCTTTTCTATCTGTAGCAAGCAGCGATTTCTCTCTCATGTAAGAACAAAGAACCACATCTCTTTTTTTTTTATAATCTGCAACCAATGATCTGAGAGCACAGAGTAAGAATTCAGTGTTTAAAAACTCTTAATACTTAAAATCTTAATGCAATAAGTGAATAAATAAACCAATAAAGTAAACTTATATACACTTGCCCCTCCGTTTTCATGTGGGATCCTTTCTGGACCCTCCCGCAAAAATGGAAACTCACTAATATTCAAGCCTTATTGGCTTGAATGGCTGTGCTTTCCTGTGCACATACCACAGGAGTATGCATAATTTTGTCCTATGGATCCCGCTCCTCCGCGAAGAATCAAGACTGCGAATTTCAAATCCACGAAAACGGAGGGGCAAGTGCAGTGACTTTCTTAATTTAGTGGATTGAATTTTAGGAGTACATTTACAGTTATTTATATGGGAATATGTGTTTGTGTTTTACTTTGATATCCTCCCCAATTTTGATATCTGGGATCCAAAACACACTGCAGAAATAATCCAGTTTGAGACCACTTTAACTGCCCTGGCTCAATGCTATGAAATTGTGAGAACTGTAGTTTTGTGAGACATTTAGCCTTTTCTGTCAGAGAGCTCTGGTGCCACAATAAACTATAATTCCCAGGCTACCTTAGCTCTGAGCCAGGGCAGTTAAAATTATTTAAGCGGGATTATTTCTGCAGTGTGTTTTGGACCTGGTTTTCAAATACAAAACATCGCAGGTGAATACAATCAGTATGAGAATTGTTAGGTAGGTCATTAAGAGCTGGCTAATTCTTGCACAGTTAGAAAGCTGTTTGAATTTATAAATGTGTATGGAATTCATTTTAGGGGTCTCCTCTACACCTCCTCTACACCAGTATCACCAGAATGTTGACTGAGGAAGAGGAAGTAATCCAACTACCAGTTTCAACTTTACCTCTTCTTAATACATATATCTTTGATAGGACAGGGACACCTACTGAAAAATATGCATGTGCATAAGAATAGTTTTGAATGAACATAAGAAAATTTCCTTCATGCTGCTTGGAAATGTCAAACTAGAGTAAAATGATTAGTTTACTTTATTTTTCTGGAATTATTTTACCTAACAAGTCTGGGCCTTCTCAAGTGGTTTTCCACACATGAACTAGCCACTCCTAGGGCTGGAGGACACTAGCAGTGAAATTCTATGATGTGCTCATTACTAGAATACACTCAGTTGAATTAAATGGGCTTACTTCTGAGTAAAAACACCAACCTGCACATTAACCAACCAATCTGTTATGACCTTGATGTAAATGTGTAGGATTACTCTGTACATTGGGTTAAGCATCACTTGTACAGTATTCATATTTCTACTAGCATCATCTCCTATTACAGCAAATAAAAGATTTAGGAAAACAGGTTCTGACTGCTATTGTCTAACCTAGTCATAAAGCACATTATGATTAGATTGTAGATACACATGTGCCCCTGTGGTCATTTAAATGCTCAGAATTTCTCTCAGGTAGTTTTGTTTAAAGTGAAGTGTTGTTTTTTAACCGTTATTGTACAAAACATCCAATTGCCATACAAACAATAAATCAATAAATCAATCAATAAAACATACCATCTTATACTCGTGTACATTCTTTTTCCACCATAAAGTGAAGTTTATTTGAGGTTTTAGCATTCATACTGTTAACAACAACAAAATATGTCATGCCACAGAGCTAGAAATCTTATCTTAGGTATGTGTCATCACTCTTAGGATTTGGGCTTGTAGCTAGGTTTTCCCCCCTTAAGAAAAGCATGTGTGTTTGTGTTTCTGCAATGAATGCTGTAGGCAGTTACTTCCTAGAAAAATAATGTAGTCATTGTAGTTATATCAGTTGAAAATTCAGCTTTGATATTAATTGGACATACCAAGTGTTAAGGGTTCCAAAAGTCAAGATGATTGTAGCTGAATGCAATATGAAGCTGGTTTTAAAACTGTGTATCTGATCCCAACAGTTTTTATTCTGCAAAGTTCTGCAGACACAGGTGTTAAGAACTAAAGCAATAAACTTTACCCAAATATGTTCTTGCATGTTCAGGTTATACTACTGATTCTTTCTTGAAGTGTTCTAAGATGACTTTGAGCTGCTGATCTGATTAGAAGCCATCTTTCTCCTAAGCACTATTCATAATCAGATCTACAGTCTACGTAAACCTGAGTTGGCAAAGCATGCAAGGGAGACTATCAGTTTAACATGGACATGTAAAGGCATATTCTGTGTTGTTGGTTTTTTTTTTTTGTTCAGCTTTTGTTGTGCACACCCATGCCTGCAGCTTGAATCTCTTGAGGTTCCAAAAGTTTTAGTAAGCTTTTAGAAAAGGTTCAGAAATTTTGAAGAGCCACCATTTCTTCCAGTGTGTCACCTGAGCCAGGACTGGGGGAATATGTGACCCTCCAAATGTTGTTAAACTACAGCTCCCATCAGCGCTAGCCAGTGTAGCCAATGATGATGGATACAGGGAGTTGTAATCCAACAGCTTCTGAAGTACTGCAGTTGCCCACCCCAATTGCTGCAAAGAATGCAGGTTTTGGTAGTTGTGGAACTTTTCTCTATGAGATGGCTGTATCCATTATCATTCTGTATCCATCATCATATCTGACAAAGGCTAGCTTGGCTTCCTTTTCGCTCACCTCTTCCTGTCCCTGTTTGTGTTTGGACTGAAAACTCAATGTATTTGCTGAGATATTTCACAGTATTCTCTCCTTGTCTCGTGCAGGAAGACTATTACGGCCCTTGCTTTCTCTCCTGATGGCAAATACTTGGTTACTGGAGAGGTAAGTGGTGGTGTTTGGGGAAGAAAGGTCTAAGAGGAATCATGAGGTGGGACAGGTAAAAGAAAACTGCCTTTACAACAGCACCACTGATTACTGAGCAGCTACAGTCTATTTCTTTCTGAAGTGGGAAAGGAACAGAAAAGTGAGTTTCTTGCTCACAGAGACAGTGAAATTTTGGGGGAGGGAGGGAGTGTGTTATGATGTTAATCAGAAGCCTGCATTTTGTCAAGATGTTGATGTGCTGTTCTATGTTGACATGGTGTGGAGGGATACCTATGCAGGGAGGTACTTCCTCCTTCTGACCATGTTGCACTGCGAACAAAGCATTCCAAAGTCCAGGAGATAAAATGTGAATTCTATTAACAATACAAAATGTATTTCCTCTGAGATCCAAGATGTCCCATCCCTTGTGAGGTCTCAAACCCTTTGTTAGGCAGAGAAGGGCCATTGCAATGGTTGCACCTGAACTGTGGAATTAATTACCCAAGAAGACTAAGGGGGGTTGCAGACTGCCAGTGCAAATTGAGTCCACTTTTAGGGCTAGGGTTAGGGTTAGGGAATCATGGAGACTGTAGTTTATTGTGGCACCAGAGCTCTCTGACAGAGAAGGCTCATGTCCCAGAAAAAAAACAATTCCCATGATTCCCTAGCACTAACCCTAACCCTAAAAGTGAACTCAATTTGCACTATTTCTGGCAGTCTGCAACCCCCCTAAATTGGCCCAGTCTTCAACCACATTTTGCTGTAAGGCAGACTTTCTTATGTAGGCAGACATTTGTTTTATGAACTTTATTATCCCACATTTATGTTTTAATTACAGTTATTGTTTCTGTTTTGGAATTTTATTGACTTTTATGATTGTCTTTAGCCACTGAGGGTGGTATGTAAGCACCAGATGGATAAGGTAAACCTTTCACATAAATAAATGAAATAATAATGATTAAAAATACATGTATAATAACAGAGAAACTCTCATTTGCATGTGTGCTGTGATTTATCCAAAGTATTTAAGGATGAAACCAGCTTTAACTCAGTCGCTCCTCTTGTCAGAGTAGTTGTGCCTTTGGAAATATTTGTGAGAGAATAATGACCAGCCATTTGGAGAGATGAAATCACAGATATGAGATCTGCAGGATGAGAATTAGCTGAGGACACTGTATATGTCTTTCCCCTTTATTTACATCATGGAGGAAGTAAAGGAAGAGCACCAAAAGGTTCCTATTATTGGTTTCTGACTTGGATTCCACCCTGGGGGGATAAAAAAAGAAGACAACCTTAACAGTATTTTTTTTTTTAAGGAAAGGAAAGTACATTTGGAAGAAATCCCTTAGTGTAGTGACAAAAATGCTGGTGCCTGTGGGTTTGGCAGATATTAGATTAGTTATTGGCAAAAAAAAAAAAAGTTTTCCTCTTTTGAAAGCTGAATAAAGGGAAGACAAAGACAACTGCATCCAGTTTCTAATGCACACCAGATAGACAATGCTCATACTGTATGGGTTTTGAAGCCTGAATTGCTGGATGCTTGAATCCCACAAAAATGTTGACTGTCCTCTTCTTGTCCATGTTGGATGACTGCCATACATGTCCTTGGAGGCTGATTACTTTTGGGTTCTGCATACATATAGTTCTTTTTATTCTCCCAAATGCTTTGGCCCTTAATGAATGGTTGGGGAAAATGCACTCCCAATCAAATATAATTAAATTCTGGATGTTCCCTATTGGTCAGGACCAGGGTCAGTCTTAAGGACATCTGATTTGTGTGTCTGTAGCTAGGTTAACATATAAGAATTGTCATACTGAAACAGAATGCTGGGCTAGATCTGAACATGGGTGGCTAGGTGCCTCTGACAGGTTGAGAACATGGCAGGTTGGTGAGGGTCTCTTACAGCATCTGCCCCTCAGCACCTGATAACTTGAATTATATGGCCACTGCCCGTGGAATTGCAGAGTTGGAAGGTGCTACTCAGGTCAACTGGACCAGTGCTTCTCAGGCTATCAGATGTAGGGAACAGGCCATTATTATTTTCCAGTGTGCCAGTAACTGGCACTAAATTTGTGCCTGTCAGATGCAATTATTTCTTTCTTCCATGGAAAGTTGCCAAAGAATAGCAGCCCATGGCTCAGGGACTGGCACTAGTTCAGGCACCACAAGTTTGAGTAGCTGTTTTGTGTCCCAGTTTTTGGGGGAAAGTGGGATACAAATAATTTAAATAAATAAATAAATAAAAGCAATTAAGTAGTCCAAGTCCTTCAAGGGACCTGTTACAGCATCAATTTCTGATGCCTGTCCATTGTTTAAATAACTTCTTGAAGGGTGATTACACCATCTGCTTAGGCAGCACTATGCTGTGTAGTTTTTAGAAACAAAATGTAGTCCACTATAAGAAGATTATTATGATGAAGATTGGAGATTCTCAAAAGATAGCTTCTAAGATGTAGCTATATTGTCCTCTTGGTGTCCTCTTGCCAGTGACCTCCAAGTCCTAGCCATAAAGCAGTATTGGATAATATGCATTCTGCCATGCTTTCAGAACCTTTAGCCTTTAAAAATCTTGGAGCAATTCAACCTGGAATCTCATTTTCCCAAATAGGGATTTTGGGTAGGTTTGGATGATATTAAACCCAAAGAACTGTGGAAATAGGGGTTATTGTTCTGTTGGCTGCATTTTTAGAGGTACTGCTCAGTTGATCCTATGCCTGCAGTGGGAATAGCAAAATACTCCATGAATCTTTGCTTCCATGATTTGTTTATCCTGTAGTTGGAATGTGGGCACTTCTCTTCTCTGCTTCGTTTACCTTTAAAGAAACCAGAGAAACTAACCAAAAATAAACTGGTTTCTTTCTCTGCTTCCTTGTAAGATCAACAAACAGAAAAAAAGGAAGTGCCCATATTTGTATGACACAACAAAGTAGGGATGGAATTTGTATAGGCCACATATAGCTTAACCCCACCCTCATCTTCCCAATTTTCATCCCAAAATGAAAAAAAAATGGATCTCTAATGGGTAATTCTGTTTCACTGCTATTTTGCCTCCATTCCCATCTCTGAACCTCAGAATGGCTTGAAGTAGCAATACTTCAAAACTAGCTTGACCTTCTAGTTGTGCCATTTTCAAGAAATGGCTAGATGCTGTCTATAAGAATTGAGAGTCGTATATGGGGCAGGTACTCCCCAAATTCTCTAGACTTGCACAGTTAGCCTTTCCCATTACTGCCCTCCACTGCAAATGGAAATAACTGTGCAGTGTGCACCAGCATGTTGCTTGTACACTAATGGTTAAACTAGGGTTCTCACGGTTTCCTGGCTTATTATATCATCAAGTTATGGTGTCTGTTTCCTGAAGTGACTATATATTTTATTTTTATTTATTGTTAACAAAAACACTTTACTGATTGTTAAAGTGTGTTGTGATCCAACTATATTCTTGATTCAGCATATTCTCCACACTCCAGTCTCATGTAGTTTTAGTTAAATCTGAGTGTGGAGATCATGTAGAATCAAGGGGATTGTTCATTTATAACAGGGGTAGGCAACCTTTTTGAGCCGGGGGCCAGGTTGCTGTCCCTCAAACAACTGGGGGGGGCCGAAGCACCATAAATAAATAAATAAATACTTAAAAAAAAATGCATGCACACTCTCTCAGCCCCAGAAAAGCGGCAGCAGCAGGACCAGCCTGGGGCCTGTCCAAAGGCCTCGGGGGGCTGTATCCGGCCCTCGGGCCTTAGGTTGCGTACCCCTGATTTATAACATACTTCCACGGCATATCCCAAGTTGCTAGCTTATTTGGCATCCTCATCCGTTCCTGTTCCTTTGAACTCTGGTCTGCTGTGCAGAAAGTCCCAATGTGGATTCTGATAGCAGGGGTTCCTCTGCTCTGAGAAGTTAGATGAGGTGTGAGAAAAGTGGAGCCCACTGAATATTGTTGGAAGGCAGCTTCCCACAGCCCTTACTCATTGTGAGGATGCTGTGATTTATGTCCAACAATGTATGTAGGGCCACACTTTATTTATCCCTGAGTTAAATTGACATAACTTTTCTTTCTTGCTGACAGTCTATGCTGATAACATCAGAGGAAAATAAACTTGATTTTAAGAGATAACAGCCCAAACGCAATTTCAAATTCATGAAGACATATTCAACATAACAAAACAAAAGAGGTTAAATGAATAGTAAGAAGGGAGTCAAAGAAGATTCAAAAGAAATTAAGACTTAGACCAGGGGTAGGCAACCTTTCCCCTTTAAGGGCCGAAGGACTTCAGCTCCCAGAAGCCTCAGCTATGTTGGCCAATAGTCCCATGTTGGCCAATAGCTCCTGGGATTCTGGGAGCTGAAGTCCCTTGGCCCTTAAAGGGGAAAGGTTGCCTACCCCTGACTTAGACTCATCTTGAGTCCCATAATATTTGGAGTAGCATTGAAAGGTCAGCTTGGATGTTTAGAAGAAGGCAAATCATTATAAGGAATGGCTTAATTTTAACCCTGTAGAATACGGGGTAGGGTTGCAATATGGCTGTGTGTCTTGAACATGTCCTCTAAGGGCAGAATTTTAGCACTTGGAACATGTAATTTTCAACATTTACTGAGGAAGATGTGCAACATTGTCACCTTTCAGTAGCTCAGAGAGATTGAGGTAGAGGTGAGATAATTCCAATTCTACTCTTAGAAGAAAAAATAATGGGCAGAGGTATTCCAGGTTATGTGGAAGGTAGATGCTTGCTGAAAAGTGACAGTTTGGTTGTTGTGTTAGGAGAGAACTAGACCTTTGTACCAGATACACTGGAGTTTTAAGAGGCAACCATTTTATTCTCAAGCGCTCTCTGCATTTGAGGCTTTTCCTCTGTCTACAAGCTGTCAAGAAGCTTAGTTAACCCTGACTAGAAAAAGTAAAGGTTTTTTTTTCTTGATCAGGTTGCTATAGAGATGTTGATTAGTAGGCCACTTTTTTACAGGCTTTGTGAATCATGAAGATACTGTGGAGTAAGAGTTTCCTGTACTTTTCTCTATTTCATTTAAAGATAAATGATTGGTACCAGATGCAGTGCAACAGCAAAAAGTTCATTTATCAAAGCCAATGAAGAGTGGTTCGTTAAAAGATAGAAATATGAATGATATAGTCTCTTCCTGTTCATCGTTCAGTCTTAACACAAAAAGCATGGTCACTAATGGGATTTCTTTATCTGTTTATCTATCTTTTTATTTAATTTATGGTTCTCATAGTTAAGATTGCATGTTTTTATGCAGTCTTTTTCTCAGGATTAGTGTTACTGACTAGGATTTCCTAACACTTTATTCCATTTCTTAGTGGTTCTTAATGTCCATAGGGACTATTCCTTTTTTTTTTTTAAAGTGACAATTATTTTTTGAAAGACTTTCCTTCCTGCAGACTTTCTGACTTGCATTCAGCATAATGGACCAACTCGGATTTAGTGCTACAAGCTGACACTGTGCGTTTTCTAAATCTTTTGTTACAGTTAGCAGAAGATTAATGTGCAAAAACTGGCATGCTAGACTTGTTATTCCCACTTGGTAGAAGATAATAAGTGTATATCTAGGTGGATGGTGTTGCAGCTGACTTTAAGATTTGTATTCAAATCTTGTATTTGATTTGTATTTGGTGTTTCTCTTTTCCTTTTTGCAGAGTGGGCACATGCCCGCTGTTCGTGTGTGGGATGTTGCCGAACGGACCCAAGTGGCTGAGCTTCAAGAACACAAATATGGAGTGGCCTGTGTGGCCTTTTCCCCAAGCTCCAAGTACATCGTCTCAGTGGGCTACCAGCATGACATGATAGTTAATGTTTGGTCATGGAAGGTAAAAGTTTAACCAGATTCTTTTTGGCACCAGCAGGGTTGGGTGCAGTACTTAGGTGCAAGCCTGCCATACTTTCTTATAGAATATCCATCTATGTCTACCCTCTGCCTTGGCAGATAGGCATCATTTCAAGTTCACTCAGTTTGCCACATTGCCTGTGGACCCCCCCCCCCAAAAAATATGTGAGGGTTGAGTAATTTGCCAACTCCACCAAACATTAATATACTGAGTCAGATTATTGGTCCAGTTGGCTCAGTATGGTCTGCATTGGCAGTAGGGCTGTAGATATGAAAAGCCAAGAGTATTTCCAAGACCTACCAAGGGATGGTAGGGATCAAACTTTAACCCCCTCCAATTGCAAACTATATGCTGTTCTTCCGAGCTATGAACTTTCTCTTTTCTAATGCAGAAGCTTGCTTCCTGTGTTTTGACTTCCATGTCCAAAGAAAAAAGAACCTCTGATATTTTATGTCTGAAACAGGTGGTATATATTTTGACTGGGCCCTCTTTGGTTTCCCTTTGAGAAGTAAAAGGATAATTATTTGCATATACAACTTCTCAATCCACAAAAGGGTTGGTTTTTTTTCCTGAGGTCCCTTTTAAAAAATTGATTGTTCCTTGTGATACCCAGAAACAAGGCCTTCAGTGATTGTTAGTGTTGAAAGCAGAAACTTCTCCAAGGAAAGAGGTTGCTTTGATTCCTTTGATCAGAATGCCAAATAAACAGGCAATTTTGTTTAAACACAAGTACAGTTTATTTCCTGGCAAACAGTTGAAATGTATTCATTTTTGCATTTGCATGTTTATTAGAATTACATGTGGGGATTCATGCATAAGCAAGGTTAGCACAAAGGGGGGCTAAAATGGTATACAGTCGTCTCTCTGAATTCACTGACTCCCCCGTTCATGGTTTTGAATTTCCGTGGATGGGAAGCCAGGAGGGATAAAATGGTGCACGTTGCCGTAGTGCATGCACAGGGCTGCGCACAAGGGCCGTGATTAAAAACAATGGGGCTCCAATATTTGCAGTTTTTCCACTTTGCAGGTGGTGGTGGTTCTGGAATGGAATTGGAAGGGACGACCAGTGTATTTGTAGTGTATTTGCCTAATTGATAAATTTGGGTAGCTTTTTTTTTTTTTTTTTTTTTGCAGAGTATGATTGTGGTGATAGCCAGTAATACTTCTAAACTGTGTATTTCTTTGTTACATTTACAACCTGTTGTTTCACCCACAGTGGTGTCAACAGTATTCAAGGACATGACTTTTCTTTCTTAGGTTGTTTCTTATCTGTTCACATTACTCAATTTGTGTCCAAATTCTGATGAATTATTCATAGAAATACATTACATTTTTAGGACCATTTTTTAGGATTCACCACACACATTCAATTTCCCCCCTCTCCTGGGCTGTTGTCTTGGTGTAATGGATGATTAGCTCCTTGCCTTTGATCCCTTGAAGGTTTTGACTTTTTTGGTATGAGTTACAGCTGGGCACACATGACAAAATTCTGCTCCCATATGGGACAGAGAAATTACCAGGGTAGAAGATGCACGTTTACTGAATTTATCCATAGTAGTATTTTGGAGAAAGTCTCCACAGAGTAATTTTCCAGCAATTCATCAGAATAGCTATTCATCAGCAGCAGAGATTGTAGTTAGCTTTTTTTTTTTTTTTTGTTCATTCAGTTTTTTAAAGGGTTTTGTTTTTTTGTGCTGCCTTTGTAAGTGGCAATAGCAGTTACAGTATGGGTGGTCTGGTCAACATTTTTCATCCTCCATACAGTGGCATCACTAGGAGTGTGTGTGGGGTATGTATGTGTGGAATGCACCAGGTGCTACCCTAAGGTTGACACCACTCTTCCTCAAACATTTGCTTTTTGGCAGAAATGCGTTGTGGCATTCACTTGTGTCCCTTTAAAACACTGAAGAGATGGTATGAGTGGGGAGAGGCTAAGTCGAAGGAGAAAGGAGAGGCCTGAGGTGTTTTTAAAATGTATTTATTTTTATTTATTTTTATTATTTTTTTAAAAAAATATTCTTTTACATTTTAAAAATAAAATTTATTCATTAAAAAACAAATTAAAATGAGAAAGGTAGATCAACAGCACAAAAATATTGACAAATGCTTACATAGAACATAGGGAATGAGTTATGTTATCCTGATCTTGAAATACGAAGTAAATCTCCTTGTAATTATTTGTTCTATTGAATTAATCCTTTCCAAACGGAACCATAGGTCGATAGAATATGACTTCTTTCCTCATTAATTTGATTTACATAGGAAATAAATTTTACATTTTTCTTTAAAAACATCACATTTTACCACATTTTCACTTTAACCACATGAAACTGGGTACATACAAATACATTTAGGCTGTGCATGTGATATTAGAATTTGAAGGTATAATTTTAATTTTGCTTGTTGTTTATGTCACAACTATTGCCATTACATTCAGTGATATATAGAATTTATGAGTAACATTAGTACAAAAACCATTCCTAAGGATTCTGTATGGCATAGTATGGGAGGCGGCCAATGGTGTGTGTCTGACACCATGAGTTACCGTGCCGGGTGACACCAACCTGAGTGACGTCACTGCCTCTACAATACCCCTTATGCCTGTATGAGATTCTGAACCATTTTATATATGTGGGTGAACATATACAACAAACTGATGGAGAAAATTCTGCCTTCTGTTCCAAGGTACTAAGAAAAATCTTGAAACCTTCCTTAGAACAATGATTTTTGATTTTTTTTAATTCTGAAGAATGTTATCATTCTTCAGGGTTTAGTGTTTCCCAAACATAACACTTCGGAAGGACAGTTGTAGATTTATCTTTTCTAATTCATAGAATCATGGAGAACCAAGGGCCATCTAGTTCAACCCCCTGCCATGCAGGAACACACAATCAAAGCACCGCCGACAGATGGCCATCCAGCCTCTGTTTAAAAACCTCCAAAGGAGGACACTCCAGCACACTCCGAGGGAGCATGTTCCACTATCAAACAGCTCTTCCTAATGTTGAGGTGGAATTTCTTTTCAGATACTTACAATCCCTCTCCTTTGTAATCCCCGTAGCAGGTTTTATGACAATAGTAAAGTGTCCTCTTCTGGAGAAGTGGAACTAGTGCTGTATCTTAATCTGTCCTTCAACTTCCTCAAAGTTTTCTTTCCTCATAGAAACATAGAATCTTAAAGTTGGAAGGGACCACAAAGGCCATCTATATTAACCCCCTGCCATGCAGGAATACAAAATTAAAACAGTCCTGAAAACTGTCCATCTGTTTAAAGACCATGAAAGAGGCTTTCCTCGGGATGCTTTGTATTGCAACTTGAATTCCTTTTGGAGATGTTTTTGGTGGCTCAGGGCATTATGTATGCTTTTTCTTTCCATTATACATCTGTCCATCACTCTATGGCCTCCCTTGCTGCCTCTGCTTCCTGGACAGAAGAAGCCCTATTGGAGAGCAATCACTTCTTGGCCTTCAATTTTGTTAATTTAATTTTCATGTAAAATAACTTAAATATCCAACAAAAGAGCTACATATTAAAGAATAAAAGAATACAGGCCATTGTCTTAACAGTAAAACTTTTTTTGCATAGATTCTGGAAATTTTAGGTATGATCCAAGCTCTGAAAATGTGTATGTCTCAATTCTTTTCTCTTTGGTTAGACAAATGTTTTAAAATGCATGTATACAAACACTTCTAAAACGTACTAAAAGTCATTGTCATTGGCTTATTTGTTAGAGTTGGACAAATTCACTCATGAGCTTCAACTGAAATGCAGGAAGCCAGGAAGGCTGCTGGATCTTGGAGAAATAATATGATAAAAGACAAATCTTTCCCTCCCCTTCCCTTAGGTTACTTCTTAAGTAAGGGAAGCATAGGAAGTCAAGACTCCACTTCTGAGAATTTGTTTGATATTTTCCTCTCCTTTCAACACTGTTTCAAAAGAATTTGTTATGATGAATAAATTGTGTGAGACTACTGAACAAAGGCAGAGGAAATGTTTGTCACAGCATGAATGTGTGTAGGCTGTTCAGAAACAAGTGTATCTGGACAGACCTTAAGCATACAATAATTATGTGAATAAAAAGAAACCCTGTGAAAAGCAGGCATCTCAGTTGTATGTCACAGGATCTTTATAGGAAGCACACTGAAAGTGTTATGCTGGGAGGAGGGATATGTTTTCTCTCTTCTTTTATCTTTGCATCATAGTTTAATTATGTAAGATATGAATCTGATTTGTTACATGTAGGTGGAAGCTCTTAAATTTAGCAAGAGATTTGACTTGCTTGAATATCTTTTATTTCCCCAGAAAAACATTGTAGTTGCAGCTAATAAGGTCTCAAGCAAAGTGACAGCAGTTTCTTTCTCTGAGGACTGCAGCTACTTTGTCACAGCTGGAAACCGGCACATCAAATTTTGGTATCTGGACGATAGTAAAACTTCAAAGGTAAGAGGCACAATGAGAAACTGTTTGTTTACTGGTCAGTCTTCTGCAAGTTAGTGACCTCCATTTATGAACCATAATCCCCAGCTGACATAGCCACCGAGTCCTGGTAGCAGTTGTAGTCCAACATACTTGACGGGCACATGATTGTTTAAGGTTGATATATGGGATTGTGGAAGGTTGATAAATGGGGAAGAACAATGAAGGAAGATGACATATTGCTTTGGAAAAGCTGGAAGACGCCACAAGGGCTGTCCAGTCCAACCCCTTGCCATGCAGGAATACACAAAGCATTTCCAACAGATGACCATCCAGACTTGGTTTAAAAACCTCCAAAAAAGGAGATTTCACTACCCTACAAGGCAGAATATTCCACTGTCATTCCACTTTGCCTTATGCCTATGGCTACATACTTGTTATTTCCCAAGCATTTTCAGATGCTCAGTTAACCTGTTGTTACTCTTGTGTGTAGAACTGGCTGGTGAGGAAAGAAAGTGTGTTGGCCTCTATTTCTGCCAGCTTCAGTGACTTTATCTAAGTAGTTTTCTTCCAACCATTTATGCTTAGCAACACACAGCAATATTAACCTCTTATTTTCTTTTCTCAGGTGAATGCTACAGTCCCCTTGCTCGGGCGTTCTGGTTTGCTTGGAGAGCTGAGGAACAACTTCTTCACAGATGTAGCGTGTGGCAGGGGTAAAAAAGCAGACAGCACTTTTTGTATCACATCTTCAGGTCTCCTCTGTGAATTCAATGAAAAGAGGCTGCTGGACAAGTGGGTCGAATTGAGAGTAAGTTCTGCATCTGGCACCTTGGACTTCTGTTTGTGGAGAGGGGTAGATAGGGGTATTCCAAGTGCTGAGTTCTGAAGCAGAGCTCAGAAACATTTTTTAAAAAAACTAAACTCCCAGAATTTATTGCCAACAATAAATTGGCAATATTCTGGAGGTTGTTGTCCAAAACGTAATTTCTAAGCTCTGATAAAGGCACATGATACAGCCTTCCAGGAATGTAATTAGAAAGGCCTTGTTTTGGCCACAGTCTTGATGGGAGACTGTCCAGGAAGCCTCAATGTGGAAGAAAAGAAGTAAAATAAAAATGCAGAGAAATAAAATGTACTTACGTGTGAAGTGATAGAAGCAATTTAAAGGATCTAAGGGAGTATGTAGTCAGTGGGTGCTGAACTGATATTTCCCTCTGCCAGTCCTATCTCTACCATCTGTCACACACCGGCATATTTCTCCCAGTTGGGTTTAGCTACTGGGAATGAAACTGGCTAGGAGATACATCCTGAACCAGAAGGAATATTCTTACAGAGTTTAATAAGTCCTTGACACATGCATGACCTTTGGCCCTTGCAAATCTATCCATACTCTCTACTTTACATGTGAAGGGGGAACATAAAGTTTTTGGACAATAGTGCTCTGTATAGAGACACTTACCTCTTAAAGAGGCACTTTAAAGCATTTTACCTCCCAGCACTCATTAAGTGGGCTGTGATAGCAAGTGACATGATGTCACTTTTGGCCACAATTTTGGCCAATTTGGGGGCATTTTCCCCTCTTCGTTGGTGTTTTGGGGGACTTCGTAGGGTTGAGTTGGGGAAGAAAAATACTGCATTTTAAGGCAGTTGTGGCCCATTTGGGAGCAAAGAATTGCCCACTAATCACCTTCCCCAATTAAAAGCATATTTTTGGTGATGCTGAGAGGTCTTCTGGGAGGTCTCAAGAGCCAGTTTGCCCACCCCTGCTTTAAAGCCTCCATCACCCAGGTATGGCATAGTCCTAAATGAGTTCCTGATAGTGGCAGCCGAGGGACCTTATAAATATTTCATGAAAATTGTCTGCAATGGCTGTTTTAACAGCACATTAATGCATGTTTTTTCCTGCAACAAAAGCAATGTTTATAAATCTTTGAAGCTATTTAACTCCTGGAGTAGTTTTACAATGTTTATTTTATCCAGTCTTGCATTATTAGTACCAGGCTTCAAAAATTGTAAAGAGATAGGGGGAACTGAGGAACAGGGGCTTTGGTGAAGCTTAAATCCTCTGTGAGCCACCCTGTCAATTGACATTCGTGGTGTTAAACAACCCTGTGACTTTCTTAATGATATTAATTTTCTGGATCCATTCTGTGTAGACACCGATGCTGCACTACATTGTGAAAAGTGAGCAGTGCGGTGTAGTGGTTTGAGCATTGGACTACAACTCTGAGACCAGGGTTCGAATCCCTACTTTGCTATCGAAAGCCACTGAATCACACTCTGTCAGCCTCAAAAAAACCCATGATATGTTCACCTTAGGGACACCATAAGTCAGAAATGACATGTAGGCACACAACAACAAACATTGTGAAAGTGTTTTCTGCCTTTTCAAATGTTGGGAGAGGTTAAAAATAAAAACAAAGCACAGCTGAAACCTTTACACATTCTGAGCTGAATGTCTGTATCTTTCTTTCTCTTCCTTTCTGCACTGAAATCACCTCTTATCTTTTACTTAGAACACAGACAGCTTCACAGTAAGTCAGAATAAAGTCATATCTCCAACACATCACTTCTCATTGTACCTCCCATTTGTCATCATTTTTCTTTGTTGCAATAGTGCAAATTAAATTAGAATTTAAATGAACAAATAAGTGGAATAGGTCTGAATCTAAGCCAGGATGAATGTTCATTTTCTTCTCTTGATGCACCATATTGTAAAAAAATCTTTTATATGTGTGCAACCTACAATATAATATTGCGGTGTCAAGTGTCCCAATCAATAAACCATGTCCTTCTGATACTCCATTCCATTTCCCTTCCCATCTAGTTTTTTGCCTCCCTGTAACCACCATAAGTCAATACTCTGTAGCCATTAGAGTGCTTTTATGGGACCCTTCCCCTTTGGGTTTTTCCCCCCTAATTTCCCCCCCCCCCTGCACTTGTAAATCTCACTAATTGATACTTTGGAATGGTACTGTTCCCCTCCCTCCCCAATAAGCAATGTGACTTACAGCCTGAACAATGGAAATAGAAAGAATGTTGATAATGGTTGTCCTAGAAGGTATAGGAAACTGTCATTTGAAAAGGGATCTATTTAGAAAGGACTTTGAAACTCTTCCTTTCATTAGGTGGCTTCATTTCATCTCGCTTCTCATTTTTTTCCTTTTCCTCCTTTACTTCTTCCTGACATCTTGTTATCTTTTGTGCCTTTGGGAAGAATGCTGCTCATTGCATTATCTTGTACCCTTAGACTACTGTGGCCAACTGTATCTCTGTGAATCATGACTACATCTTCTGTGGCTGTGCTGATGGCACTGTGCGGATTTTTAATCCTTCCAATCTTCACTTTGTGACTACGCTCCCTAAACCACACTTCCTTGGGACAGACATTGCCAGCGTCACAGAAGCCAGGTAAGGAAAGAAGGCCAGGAGGCCTAAAGACCAGATATTCTCTATAGCAGCACCTCATCTATGTAACTCCCTACCCAAGGAAGTTAGGTTGGCTTCCAGCGGGCAGCCAAAAGAGTGCTTTTCCACATAGCATTCAGTGTTTGAAGCTGTTTTTCAAAACTGGTTTAGGAGCTTTTAAAGAGTATTTTAATGTGTTTTTTAAATGTTTATATCTTTGTACAGTTCACCCTCCATATCCACATATTCTTTAGCAAGCATTCATGGTTTGAAAATATTTTTAAAATATATAAATTCCAAAAAGCAAACCTTGCTTTTGCCATTTTATATAAGGGACACCATTTCACTATGTCATTGTATTTAATGGGACTTGAGCATCCATAGATTTTGGTATTCACAGGGGGTCCTAGAACGAAACCCCAGCAGATACAGGGCCCACTGTATTGTTCATAATTGGTTTTTATTTGTTCATTGGGAGACCTGGTGGGCTGGGAGGTGATACAGAAATACTTAAAATGCACAAACAATAAATCTTCTTTTTGCAAAATTTTGTGAGGGATTTTGTTTCTCCACAATGGCCTCAATTTATATGTGCCTTTGTGTTCTTGATCTATTTTAGCTAGAACTTGGAAAAGTTAGGCTTTGGGCTACAACTCCCAGAACCCCCTGGTTAACTAAGGGATTCTCTGACTGTAGTTCATTTTCTCATTTTATCCATACAATGTGAAGAAGTCTGCAGGTTCAGGACCTGTCATCTGCAAATCAAACCTTATAGGAGGAAAGATGTGAAATATCTGTTACTGCAGGGAGGTGCTGTCGATCTGCAGTGACCAGCCTCTCCAAACCTGATGCCTTAATACACAAAACTAAAATCAGATATGCAAAACTACAGTTCCCATCATCCTCAGCTAGCATGGCCAATAGCCTTGGTAATGGAAGGTAGTCTAGCACATGTGAAGGGTACCAGCTTGAGGCAGTTTGATTTAGATGGTACCCTTCACATGTGCTAGACTACCTTGGATAAATGGAACAGAAGTCTGATAAAGTGCAGGGCAGCTTCATACATTATTAATATACTAAACCATCGTATCTGTTTGAACTGACTTCCGGATTTGTGGCTTTTTGCTTTTTTCTCTGAAAGTTTTTCCCTTTTTTCTTTGTGTGTGTGTAGGGGGAGCTGTGTTGGCCATTTAGCAAATTCAAACAAAAATCCACCAAACTGATACCTTTGTTGACCAACCAAAATGTACAATATACTTGTTGCAAGCTTTCGAAGCTCCTCTGAGTTACATCTCCAATTGTTTTTCTCCTGTTTGGTTTGTAATATCTTGCCTGATGAAGAAACCAGTGGAGCTTTGAAAGCTTGCAACAAGTGTATTGTGCATTTCGGTTGGCCAATAAAGGTATCTCTGATGGATTTTTGTTTGAATATTTTTTAATATCACTTCTTCCCAAACTTTCATCTTCCAATTAAATTCCTGCCTTTTTGTGTCTCTCTGCATACAGCATCTTTCAACGTATTGCATGCTTCCAGTAAATTTATTAAAGATTATTAGCATGTGCTGTCATATTGGCTCTGCAGAGGAAAACAGAAATAAGCAGAAATGCACAAAGAGTATGTACTGTTGGGACTTCCATTACTGTGCCTATAGGCACCATCTTTTCACTGGCTCTGAAAAGATGAGGTAGACTGCAGATTAAAAAATGATATATTTGTTTGAATCTGGACTGAATAAATAGTAATAAGCCATGGCTGTGCATGCTGTTGTCCCTTGGCACATTCATAATTGTCTCCCTTTGGATTGCACTTTTCTTGTGCTTAGCTGAATTTTTACTAGAAAAACAGCATGAGCAACTAATGACTGTTGTATCTTAAAATTTTGATTGGTTTGAAATGGGGAATTAAATTCAGAATATGAAATCTACTTGTTTCACTTCTAAAAACCTCCTGTTCTTGGAGCATTTGATCAAGAAAACCCTGTATGCTGGCTCTTTTTTTAAAAAGAAAAAAAGAAAAATGCTTGCTTGTACTTTCTTTCCAAGCAGCAAAAATCACATGGTTCTAAACCATGCCTTGTTTTCACTTTAAAGAAAGTGGGAAAACATGCAGTTGTTATTGTAACTAATTCATGCGACGTGCTCTTTGTGGGATCCTTGTTTATTTGTGACCTCCCTCAGCTTCATTAATTACTGTAGTTGGCTTTCAGTATAGTCTTTGTTATATTCTTTGGCCTGCCAGTTCTCAAAACGTGACCCCTTCAATTGCCCCAGCCCTGTTGATCTTAAACCATATCCCTTCAGTTCCTGTTTAATATTCCATTATTCTATATGTTTAGCTGCTTTTTTAAAAAGATGTGGTGGTTGTTAGTACCTTGGCCTATTGCTAGTCTGCTTTTCCCTAATGTAAAGAATGTTTATAGTTTATAATTTCCTGAAATCATAAGATATTATTTTTTATTTCATAAAAGTAAGCTTGTTTAGTAAATTAGTATTCATTTTGTGGTATTTAATGAATTTATTATTACACATTACATACTAAACTGTACAATAAATTCATTATGATAATACTCCATGCCCTTAAACATTATGTGTTATCTTCTGACATCATTTTTGAGCTGATGGAATGTAGGAGGAAGGATCCAATACTCTTTTGCCCTTAGTTGAGTTAGTTCTCTGTGCCCCTGTACCAGTATACATACAGACATGCACACATACAAGTTTGTCTGTGCACATAATTCTCACATTTATCTGTTAGGTGAGTAAAATTACTCTATTGTGACATATACAGAGAGAAAGAGTTGAGAAAAATGATAAATTTTAGCAAGTGCTTTGGGACACTGAAATTTGGACAGGGATGCTTTGATTCAGAACTCTGTCTTAGGGTGTCCTGCCTCCATGTGATTGTAGAAAGAGTTTGGGTATCAAGTCATAGAAAGAGAGTTGCACCTATAAGGTGGAGGTGGTGGTTTTCCCCCTCCTAAAATAGCAGAGATGTTCAAGGGTGTGGTTAATGAGAAAAAAAGGATAGTCTTTGTCTCCATGTGTATAGAGATAATTAGTACTTGAAATTCCCTACACAGAGAGAAAGAATGTGCTAGCCATGGCAGGGTGGGATGAGGAGAAACATAAAGGCTGTGCATAGAGCTTGTTCCCTTACCCTGCCTCTCGACTGCTGGAGGGTTAATAATCAGAGGAATTGTTAGAGAGTTTTACAGGATCAAGGAAAACGACAACATTGTTTATCCTCGCACATGTGCCCCAAGATACAGCATTTCCATTATTTTGTCCCCAGGTCATGTGTAGATTTATGAAAATCTCCCCTACTCCCCATGTGTATGAGGAGGTGACAGTGCTGGAATGGCCTGGAAGATTGGCTTTAGCAAGTATGCATATCAGGTCCTTGGCTGGAAAGCTACGGGACTGTGAATGTTATGGAAGCAAGGATAGGCGGGGACTAGGATGGAATGGGCTGCATATTTTTTTTATGGGGTAAAATATGAGAAGGAAAGCAACATTTTGTTAGTGACGCAAAAGGAAAGCCATTTTTAAAATAGGGATTGCAGATAAGTTGGCAAAGAGAAATGTTGCAGAAGTTGTCATACCTGATGGCTTTAACTGGCAGTGAAGTTGCATCCTTTCCTTCTATTCTGCTATGTTTCCTGCTCAAATAATAAAAAAGTTCCAGGATTACAAGAGTATTTATTTATTTTTGTTCCATGTGCTAATCTTTATGCGACACTGTAGACAACATATTCATTGACAGGTTATGAAACCTTTTATTAGGGCAACATCTGTCCACAAAGCACTAGGAAGATATTCAGGTTACACAAGAATGCTTTGTTACATCTTCAACAACATTCAGCATAATTTGAAAGCTCGCATTCATTCCTAGAATGAGGCCCCAATATGAGATGTCATCACCTTTTTACAGAGGAGCATAATGCCATAGGAACTGTGCCTGGCCGATCAAAGATTCAGCTACAATTGACTTAGGAGTTTAAGCCTTTGTTTTTTGTGTAGAAAGAGATTAGAGTCCCTGTTTGGATGTCAATTCTGTCATGAACTCAGTGTGCAGGCCATAGGCCAGCTGTATGCTCCTAGCCCTCCACCCTGTTTGAACTGTGATGATAACAAAAGTGGCCAATGTTACAGGATTGTTATACATCAGGGGTGGGGAAGATTTAGTCCTCTAAATGGTTTGCCTTATAGCTCATCAGCTCCACTGAATACATGTAGTAGTAAGAGAATATAAGATTCATATGCCAAACATCTGGAAGACCAAAGTTTCCCCACCCCTGTTATACTGTTTACAAGTTGTTGCTCACAAGTGTTTTTATAACTATATCAGTTTGTGGCAGCACAAGTAGTAATACTGATCGCTGCCCTTCCTGATTTTACTTTGGCAATTCCCCTTTTATACTTCCTAATCAATCAATCAATAATGTGATAATTAACCATTGTGCTATCATTTCACAGCAGGCTGTTTTCTAATGTGACTGATGCCAAGTATCCAGACACCATTGCCTTGACTTTTGACCCCAACAACCAGTGGCTGTCATGTGTTTACAACGATCACAGCTTGTATGTGTGGGATGTCAAAGACCCGAAGAAAGTGGGCAAGGTTTATTCTGCCTTATACCACTCCTCCTGTGTTTGGAATATTGAGGTAACTTAAAGATGAAGAGGGTTGTTGTGTGTGGTGGTGGGAACGGAGGGAGGGAGGGAGAAGGGAGCCAAGTTAAAGCAGACCTAATGAGAGTGTTTCTCAATTATCATTATTATCTGGTTAGAAAACTTAAGTGTTTGAAAATGGAGGTGGTAATTTTCTCTGTGGAGCCAGCATAGTGTAGTGGTTTGAGCATTGGACTATAACTCTGGAGACCAGGGATCAAATCAAAGATCAGCTCGACCTACTGGGTGACCTTGGGCAAGTCACACTTTCTCAACTTCAGAGGATGGCAATGGCAAACACCCTCTGAAGCAACCTGCCAAGAAAACCCCATGATAGATTTGCCTTAGGGTCGCCATGTCAGAGACTATTGGAAGACATAATGATAAACAACAAAATTTTCTTTATGACAAGAGTCCCCAGCCTCCTCTTTTGTTACTGGGCTTTTCCTGCATACCTGGGTTCAGGTGACAAGAAGAAGCAGTATTTTACATCTGCAGAAAATGATAACTGGAACCCACGGAGGTGGAAATAATGGTGGAAATGTAGCAAGAATCATAGAAGAAGGAATGAGGGGGAAAGCACTGTGCCTGTTTAGGTGATTAAAATAGTTCACAGGATAAGACCAGTGACCAAACTCAGACATATGCTGTTTACTAATTTAAAACTAGCTACCTTCTAAGTGAATCTCTGCCTGCAGTGATATGAACTGTTGTTGTTAACTGCCATCATGGCAACCCTGTAGATGTGATACCTTCATCACCCCCTATCCTCCACTGCTCTGCTTACATCATGTAAATGCAGACCCATGACCTCCCTGATTGAGTCCATCCATCTAGTATGTGGTCTTCCTCTCTTTCTATTACCCTCTACTTTCCTAGCATTATTGTCATTTCCAGTGAGTCATGCCTTCTCATGATATGGCCAAAATACAACAGCCTCCGTTTGATCATCTTGGTTTCCAGGAAGATTTCAGGCTTGAGGACCCATTTGTTTGTCTTCTCCAGCACTCTTCTTCAGCTCCACATGTGAAATGACTTGATTTTCCTCCTATATACTTTCTTCACTGTTCACCTCTTGCATCCATATATGGTGTTGGGGAATGCAATGGCTTAGACGATTCTAACTTTAGTGCTAAGTTGTATGTTACTACTCTTTAGAATCTTTTCTAGTTTTTTCATGGCTGCCCATCTCATTCCTAGTCTTATTGACTGCAGTCTCTGTTCTGATCGATGTTAATCCAAGAAATGGGAAATCTGTATTTCGATTTCCTCATTGTCTAGGTTGAATTGATGTAGATCCTCCATGTTCATTATTTTTGTTTTTTTTATATTCAGCATTAAGTCTGGCTTTCACCTTCCTTAGTAATTGTTCCAAATCTATTATGTTTTCCACTAGAAGTATGCTGTCATCCACACATCTTAGATTGATGATGTTCCCTCCTCCTACTTCACTCTTCCTTCTTCTGTCTAAACCCATTGTTTGTATGATATTTTCTGCACACAAGTTGAACAGATAGGGTGATAGATGTTGGTGTGTGGATGATGAGTGTTGTACATTTCACCTTTGACTATATATCCCATTCATATCCTAACAATAGAATACATCCTTGCCTGACCCCTTTCCAATTGGGAACCATTTTCTTTTTCATACTCTCTTCTAACAGTGGCCTCTTGTCCTAAGTACAGATTTCTCTTCAGGACTATCAAGTGTATTGGCACTCCCATGTCTTTAAGAGCCATCCATAGCTTTTTGTGATCTATGCAGTCAAATGCTTTGCTGTAGTCTACAAAGAACATGCTGAATTTTTTTCCTGGAATTCCTTGGTGCGCTTCTTTAGCCATCATATGTTTGCAGTGTGGTCTCTAGTGCCCCTTCCTTTCCTGAACCCCACTTGCACCTCTGGGATTTATCCCTCTATGTATGATTGGAATCTATGCTGCAGAACTTTGAGCATAATTTTGCTTGCATGGGAAATTAATTCTATGTTCCAATAGTTGCTGCAGTCTTTTGTGTCTCCTTTTTTGTGGATGTGATGTCTGTTGATAGTTTCCAGCCTGTTAACCACCTTTTTGTTTTCCATATTTGTTGGCATACTTTAGTTAACACTAGAGTTGATTCTGTCTATGTGGATTGTAGCAGCTCAACTGAAATATCATCTGGTGATAAATTCTTTCCAATTTCTTTTACTGCAGCTTTCTCGAATTTAGGGTTCATATTCATATGGTTCTTTGTTCCATGTGTCATTCAATTTTTCATAACTCTTTTTTATAATTCTTCAGTGTATTGCATCCAGCGTCTTTGTAATAGCTTCACTAAAAGAAGACTAGAAATTGTCATAGCACTAGCTTATCACTGCTCTCTGCTGGCATATATGTATATGTGTGCAGGAATGTTTAAAGCTCTGAGGGAATTTACTTGCTTGGCCTGAAGAATAGCATTTGTAGTGTTAAAAGTTACAGCAGGATTTCAATTTAAAAGGCAAATTATTTCAACCAGGTCATTTTTATAGGCATCAAACTGAATATAATCTGGCTAGGGCAACCAGCTTCCAAATATGCGATGATAATATGCTTCATCAATTTTAATAACAGAACAGAGAATTTTGGGAATGGCTTGGTTTCTGGGATGAAACGGGCTTCAGGTGCCCAAATAGCTTCTTTTACACAACTGATTAACAGTGAGGAGTCCCACACACCCAAACGTAGGTCCTTCATTCATATGGATAAAGTATTTCCGTTTTTGCTTCAGAAAGGGAAAAATTCATACAAAAACATCACACACACACACACACACACACACACACACTTAAACAATCTTATATGATATGGTGTTACTGTTAAAGGGTTAGACTAAAACTCTTTTCCCCTGTGCTTTGTTCATTTCTGGCGCTCAGGTATACCCTGAGGTGAAGGACGGCAATCAGTCTTGCTTACCTCCAAACTCTTTCATCACCTGCTCCTCGGATAACACCATCCGCCTCTGGAACACTGAGAGCTCAAATATTCATGGTGCTGCTCTGCATCGAAACATTCTGAGCAATGTAAGAACCTGGTTTGATCTGTAAATCACCACATTTTATTTTTTTGTGACTGCCATTAATGTGAGGCCAAAACAAGATAAGCTCCTGGTATTACACTGAATGTGCATTTTTGGCAATGTAGCATCTAATTTTGTTTACACACGTAAATTCAACTCTCAGGTTAAGATTCACTCGTGAAAGTATCAGAGACTAGTTTACCTTGATATAATCTATCCTGTTACTTCAGGTTTTTTTTAAATGTAAGAAGATACAGGGTCCCTTTATAATTATACTACAGTCGCCACAATTAAGCTCTTTTCTTGTAGAGCAACTGTCCCCAAGCCTCACCCTCTGAGATCTGCCCGAGAGGAAGGAAAGGAATCACTGCAATGCAGTGCCTCTGATTCCTAACCCTCTCAGGCAATCCAAAAGATGGTGTGATCTATTGTATCAAAAGCTGCTGAGAGGTCCAGAAGCACCAACAGGGTCACACTACCCCTGTCGATGCCCAGGCGAAGGTCATCAGCCAGAGCAACCATGGCAGTCTCAACTCCATATCTTATCCTAAAGCCAGTTTGAAATGGATCTAGATAATCGGTTTCTTCCAAGACAGCTTGGAGTTGAAGAGCAACCCCCTTTCGATCACTTTGCTTCAAAAAGGTAATAGGGAGACTGGCCTATAGTTAATTCATATCCAGGGGGTCCAGGGAAGGTTTTTTCAGAAGCGGTCTAACCGCCATTTTCTTGGAACCAAACCCTCCCTAAGGGATGTATTGATGACGTCCCTAAGGAACATCCTCAATGCAACTCCCCCATGGATGGCCAGCCATGATGGCAAGGATCGAGAGGCTAAGTTGTTTTCCTCACTCTACCAAGGAGCTTGTCCACGTCATTGGTACTCACAGGTTGAAGCCGATCCAGTATAATTTCGTCAACAGAGTTGCTGGACACCTCATCAATTGATTCTGTTATAACACTGGCGTCTTAAGTCGGCTCTCATCCGAGAGATTTTATTAGCAAGGAAGTTGTTAAATGCATCACATCAGGCTGTTGTCGGGTTAAGTAAAGGGTTCTGTGCAGGTGGAACCTGCGTAAGTTCCCTTACCACCTTGAACAGCTCCGCTGGACAGGACTCTGCAGATGCAATACGTGCAGAGGAGAAAGCTTTCTGTGCTGCACATATTGCCTCTCCATAGGAACAAAGAAAGTTCCTATGATGAGTCTTGTTGGATGAGAGTCGAGTTTTACGCCAGGTGCGCTCTAGTCGTTGTCCAACCCGCTTCATCTTCCTAAACTCCTCCGTATACCACGGCTTGCGGTTAGAAGTGGGTTGGAAAGGATGCTTGGGAGCGATTGTGTCGATAGCCTTGGTAAGATCGGTGTTCCAGGTATTAACCAAAGCTTCGACAGAATCACTGGCATTACCAACCATTAAACCCTCTAAGGCTTTCTGGAATCGGATTGGTTCCATTAGCCTTCGAGGGCGGACCATTCTAATATTTTGAGTAGGTCTTATGTGTATTGGTGCTGAACTTAACCTGTTTCACTTGCAGTGGTGAATTATAACATTTTAACAGTTCATGCTGAAAAATGAGGTTGAGTAAAAGAATATCACATCATTTTAGGGTTGCCTTTACAAATTAGCTCTTGTGTAAAAATATCAGAATGGTTTCTTGGCGACTCCTCCATGATTTTCAGCTCTGTTCTTACAATTCTTATTTTGTGCTTTGTGTAACAAAGCCTTGTGCAGAAATATGCCATGAGCTAAATTTTCCTGCAGTGTAATAGACATATAATTGATGAGAGCTTCCCTCTACTTCATTACCCTTATATTCTTTTTAGCTTCATAGTTTCTGTCTTTGGGATAGAAAATGGCTTCATACTGTAAGTATCTAATGGCTACCTTCTGTGCTTATATTATGATCTATATACACAGAGCAATATTGTTTTCAACTCTCCACATGCCTGCCTTATATCTACCCATTATTCAGTGACCTGTTCTACAATTTTGGCCTTTCACACTCCTGTCTTTGTTATTGTTTTAAGTATTTAAAACAGTTGTGCTATCAGTGTTGATCCCTGTCCCATCTTGGTTTTGCTTTCATTTGCTCACTTTATATGACATTTATTTGTTTTTCATAGGATCTGATGAAAATTATCTATGTAGATGAAAATACTCAAGCTCTCCTGGACACAGAATACAACACAGCTGGAGGCGTGGACAAGGTGGATGCACAGATCTTAGATGCAAAAGTGGGGATTCGCACAGTGTGTGTGAGCCCTACTGGGGAGCACTTGGCCTCAGGTGACAGGATAGGTACTCTCAGGTAAGCTTGGGAGTTTTGGAGAGGCCTGGCTTTTTATAATAATGTGATTACTTTTTAACCATATGCCTGGATCCTTTTCAGGATCTATGAGTTGAAGTCCATGAGAGAGATGCTGAAGGTAGAAGCCCATGATTCTGAAATCCTCTGCCTTGAATATTCAAAGCCTGAGACAGGTAAGGTGGTACTAGCCCTTGCTGAGCAAATCTTCTTACTTGTACATTAACATCTTGGGAAGAACTGATTTTCGTTTCTTTTCTAGCAAACTATGTTTGTCTTCCTTTGCTAGCAGAGAGATTGTATAACATATAGAATCATAGAGATGGAAGAGACCAGAAGGGCCATCCAGTCCAATCTCCTCCCATGCAGGAATACACAATCAAAGCACTCTTAACAGATGGCCTAACAGATGGCCAAAGAAGGAGTGTCCACGACACTCCAAGGCAGTGCATTCCACTGTCAGGAAGTTCTTCCCAGTCTTTAGGTGGAATCTCTTTTCTTGTATTTTGAATCCAATCCTCTGTGTCCTAGTCTCTGGAACAGCAGAAAACAAGATTGCCCCCTCCTCATTATGGTATCTGTTCCAATATTTAAACATAGCTATCATATCAACCTTCTCTTCCCCAGGCTAAACTTACCCAGCTCCCTAAGCTGCTTCTCATAGGGCCTGGTTTCCAGACCTTTCACCATCTTGGTCACCCTCTTCTGGACATGCTCCAGCTTGTCATTATCCCTCTTGACCAGGGGTCGGCAACCTACGGCCCCCGGGCCGGTTCCGGCCCAGGATGCTGGGTTTCCAGGCCCAGGCGGACCCCTGCCGCCGCCGCCGCCGCCGCCGCGGCACCTCCACCACTTGTTTTGGTCGGCGCGCGACCGTGCGCGCCGCGGCCGGCATGTTTTTCTCCAAAATGGCGGCCGCGACGCGTTTGCGCATGTGCAGGATTTGCACATGTGCAAACACGTCGCGGCCGGCATTTTGAAGAAAAAAATGCCGGCCGCGGCGCGCACGGTCGCGCGCCGACCAACACCTATCATTGGTGGAGGCAGCGGCAGTGGAAGCAGTGGAGGCGGCGGCAGAATTGCCGCCTCTGCCTCCGTTGCCGCCGCTGCCTCCGCCGCCGCTGCCTCCTCCTCCTCCACCGCCACCGCCGCCACCTCTGCCTCCTCCACCACCACCACCGCCGCCGCTGCCTCCTCCTCCTCCTCCTCCTCCACCGCCACCGCCGCCACCTCTGCCTCCTCCACCACCGCCGCCGCCTCCTCCTCCTCCTCCTCCTCCACCGCCGCCACCTCTGCCTCCACCTCCTCCTCCTCCTCCTCTGCCACCGCCGCCACCTCCTCCTCCTCCTCCTCCACCGCCGCCGCCGCCGCCGCCGTCGCCACCTCTGCCTCCTCCTCCTCCTCCACCACCACCGCCGCCGCCGCTTCCGCCGCTTCCGCTGCTGCCGCTGAGCCCGCTTTCGGCAGAGCGGGATGCGGCCTGTATTTTGGACTCCAAAATACAGGCCGCGTTGCGTTTGCGCACGCGCAGAGTTTGCGCGTGCGCAAACGCAACGCGGCCTGCATTTTGGAGTCCAAAATGCAGGCCGCGTTGCGTTTGCGCACGCGCAAACTCTGCGCGTGCGCAAACGCAACGCGGCCTGTATTTTGGAGTCCAAAATACAGGCCGCATCCTGCTCTGCCGAAATAGGGCTCAGCGGCAGAAGCGGCGACAGCGGCGGCGGCGGAGGAGGAGGAGGAGGAGGGGGATGAAGAGCCAGCGGAGGAGGAGGAGGAGGAGCCAGCGGCAGCGGAGGAGGAGGAGGCGGCGGGGGTAAGGGGATCCGTGGGGGGGGCGCGCGCGCGCGGAAGCGCGCGCGCGCCGCCATTCCCCCCCTCCCCTTGGCCCAGCTGAGACCTGGGCTGGTGGAGACCGGCCCAGGTCTCAAAAAGGTTGCCGGTCCCTGCTCTTGACATACCACACATACAAGATGAAAATATGAAGGGGTTTTATCTTCTAATTCTAAAGATGCACTCATATAGTTCCTTTCCCTTTGTCTCTTTTTAGTTTGTACAATGAGGCATAGAGGTGTAGCCTTACCTTTGAGTTCAGCTCCTCCATTGTGCCAAAATAAAATAACATGAGAGGGAAAGAACTGCCATTTTATCAGTAAGGATTTTCCTTCTCTTAATAACAGGGTTGAAGCTTCTAGCATCAGCTAGTCGAGACAGACTGATTCATGTTCTGGATGCAGGGAGGGATTATAGTTTGCAGCAGACTCTGGATGAGCATTCATCCTCCATCACAGCAGTGAAGTTTGCAGGTAATTAGATTGTGTATCTCTTTTGGTTAACATAAATCAACACCTATTCTTTGTTGCAGTTGTTGTAAATGAAGTAGACACTGGCATCTTCTTTAATTGATTCATACATTTTACTCCTTTAGATGTGGCTTTTGGGTGGGGTAGCAGTCTGGAAAGTTTCCTCATCCCTTCTTTTCTTCCTCTGGAGTGTTAGAAGCTATCCAAATACAGGAAAGATAACTGATTACTGTAGCTGTGAAGTTGAAGGCTTTCAGAGTCGACATCCATAGGTTTTTGTGGCCTGTGAGGCCGTGTTCTAGAAGAATGTATTCCTGATGTTTCACCTGCATCTGTGGCTGGCATCTTCAGAGAATGGTGGCATGAAGGTGTGTGTGGTATATATACTGTGTGACCCTTGGTTGATAGGATTAGCATGTAAATCTGCGTATTGTTCTGTTGAGGCAAGGCCTCAGAGTGGGAGGATATGCAAGGAGGATTAGTGTTTATTTAATTAATGGTCCATTATCTGCTGGGAATTAGCATGTAAATTAGCATGTAAATCTGTGTATTCTGTTGAGGCAAGGCCTCAGGGTGGGAGGATATGTGAGGAGGATTAGTTTCTAATTAATGGTCCATTGTCTGCTGTGATATCCTCTTTCTCTGAAGATGCCAGCCACAGATGCAGGCAAAATGTCAGGAATACATTCTTCTAGAATACAGCCTCAGAGCCTGAAAAACCCATAAAAACCTATGGTTGTAGAAATGTTTGCAGATATTTGCCTGTGGAGTGCCTATTCTTTGTTGATAGATCAAATTGTAAGAGTTAATTTGAGAACACAAAGTAACTCATTATAAATAATGACCTATTTGTAATTAATCCCCTTTCCAATAACTGTGGCACAATTAAGTTGTACAAGACAGACCAGCAGGAATAGTCACATGAGATATAGAAAGAGAACTGTATGTTAGGAAGACATTTTAAAACTGTGCTTGCATGTCGGCTTGTTCATGGTTCCACTTCTTTCTCTCTCCCTTCAGCCAATGATGGAAAGGTACGAATGATAAGCTGTGGAGCAGATAAGAGCATCTATTTCCGCACTGCACAGAAGGTAATTCTTATTATAGTCCTCTCTCTTTGTGTAACTTTTGGAATGGAGCATTTTATGAAGGAATGTGAAAGCAAAATCTTTAGATGATGTTCCAGATGTAGTTTCATTCTGTTTTGACTTTCTAGAAACTATCTTTAAGAAACTACGTAGGACTGCTGGTTGTAAATCATTTCACTTGCTGCCTCCTTTTCATTTTCTTCTTGTATTGGTTCATTTGAAGAGTGTTTTTATCACCTACTTGAGGAAGAAAGATATCATGCATATGCATTCTTATTTGGTTTTCTTTGATTTTATTTCACTTGTGTTCAGACAGGTGATGGGGTTCGTTTTACCCGGACACACCATGTTGTCAGGAAGACCACTCTTTATGACATGGATGTGGACCCTAACTGGAAGTATGCTGCTATAGGATGCCAGGATCGTAACATAAGGTTTGTTCACTACTTGCCATGGGTGTTTCTCTGACTCTAAGACCTATCTGTAATGTTTGATAAAAGAGCCCTGGTGGCGTAGTGGTTAAATGCCTGTACTGCAGCCACTCACTCATAGACCATAAGGTTGCGAGTTCAATACTAGCCAGGGTTCAGACTAGACTCAGGCCTGCATCCTTCCGAGGTTGCTAAAATGAGTACCCAGCTGTTGGGGGGCAATGAGCTTACAGTTGTAAACCGCCTAGACATTCCATAGCATGATATGAAGCGGTATATAAATGAAGCTGCTTTGCTTTGCTTTGAGCCAGTGTAGTGATTTGAATGTTGGTATGACAGTGGAGACCAGGGTATGAATACCCACTCAACCATGGAAACCCACTGGGGAACATTAGGAACAATGGGAATTAGGAACAAACTGTTTTGACCTGTCTTGGTTTCTCTTGCAGGATTTTCAACATTAGCAGTGGGAAGCAAAAGAAGCTATACAAAGGATCCAAAAGTGAAGATGGCACCTTAATTAAAGTAAGGCCTTTATTGATTTTAACAAGGCCTGTTCTTTCTCTCTCAGTTTACCTTGTTTCATGTCTTTTATTACACATAGATCTAATTGGGGAATTGGATTTCAAATCCATGTAACATCAAGGCTTTACACCTTATAATTTGCATTTTGTGGTGTGATGAGATATATGTGTATAATTTGAAAGGTAGTTTGTGTTTGTGTAAGATGTGTGTCATGGTTTGTCTATCATGAAGACATTTTGTCATGAAGACATTCTATTTGTAAGTTAAAGATAAAAATGATATACTAAAAGCAAACAAAAATTATAACTGCCCCTGGCTGGATTATTGATCATCTTCCTTGCAAAGCAATTAGCTGACATTCATGAATGTCCCATTTTAATCCCTTTGCACTGTAATTGGAATGAATGTATAACTATTGGTCAGAGGTTGCTTGATCTGTTTTTAAAGTGGCAGCTGTAGTTAATTTCTTTACGGATGCTCTAAACTGGCCCATATGCACAAAATCTGATTCTGCTGCATAAGCATGTTTAAGACATATGCATTCTCTCCATTGTGTTTGTGTCTCAGAATCCTAGGGCACTTCCTGCATTTGCTTTTGAAGATTCTTCCATGCTGTGTTGTAGCCCATACTTTGTCTCTGAAGTTGTCCCCTTTGTAGTTTTTCTTCTCTCCTCAATTTGATTCAGGAAGAATATTTTCTAGGCAGATCAGTTTGTTTGCTTTCCAGATGATTTCAGCAGTCCAGACTGTTAGAAATCTGTGAAACTCAGGAAATGACAATATTGTCAGGGGAAGAGGTCTGGAAATGATTAGTCTGCATATAGATCAATGTCAGCAATGTCTGCCTCTTGCACTTATGGGGAATTCCTTCTGGTGTTAAGTATAACTTGTGTAAGAGAAAATTTATATTTATGTGTACACCTATGGTGCTCCTATCAATTCATCCTCCCCTAGGAGATCATTATACATGGCCTTTAAACCATGCTAGACCTGGAAAAAAGTGGCTTTAGCAATACTTATCACATAATGACACCTCTGACCCATACCTGCTGTGTCCCCGACCTGTAGCTGCTGTGTCATTGACAGGAGCGATCCATCAGTGACCTCCCAATCGCACTAGTCCCAGGTGCGAAACATCGCTGCTGGGGCAGTTGCGATATTGGCAGTCACGTGGTGTCACAGTCTTATCCTCTCTCCCTGTCCCCTCTCCCCCTCACTATTCTCAATCAGTTTGATTGCCTTTAATTTTTTTCCTATATAGTTCTTAATTTTTTACTTGCATTGCAGTAGCAGAACTCTGGAATTGCATGAAACAGTTGAAAAAAAATAATTAAAATTAAATTTAAAAAACCAAATGGCATGCTGGGTATGGAGTGTGGAATTAAAACCACCCACACTTAAAAGTTGAGCTGGCAAGTCTGTATTCCATAAATATTTGTACATCTGGTTTAGCTCTAAAGTGATAAATTCTGCCCATAGTAAGATGAACTAAGAAACATCCAAATCATGTAGCAAAATCCCACAAATCAAAATTTCTAAAGCAAAATATTTTGTGCCTACATTTGATACATTGTTTTCCACTATAACATTCATTTCAGGTGCAAACAGATCCCTCTGGTCTGTATATTGCAACAAGCTGCTCTGACAAGAATCTTTCTATCTTTGACTTCTATTCGGGCGAGTGTGTGGCCACAATGTACGGGCACTCAGGTAAGATGTTAATGGTGAATATTAGCTGGAACAACCTATTCCAAAGATTGGGAAGTGCCAAGCAATTCTGGAAACAATCTTGTTGTGTGTATTTAAGCTAGCACAATTAATTGTGTTTAAGCTATTCGTATTTTAGGCCTGTATTTAAGAGAGCCAGCATGGTATAGTCATTTGAATGCTGGACTAGGAGTCTAGGAAACCAGGTTTCCAGTCAACACTCAGCCATGAAACCCCTGTGGGTGATGCTGGGCAAGTCACACTCTCTCAGACTTAGAGGAACGTAATGGCAAATCTCTGCAGAAGAAATCTTGCCAAGAAATCTATGGTCATTGGGCTTGAGAACCAGCTTGAAGGCACACAGCAACAGCAACAAATTTAAACTAAATTCTATGGCATATTGGGTTCAACTGAGAGGGGGCACTTGATCCATTAAATTATCTCACTTGTGGCAGTGAGGACCAAAACTGTTGCCAAAACTTACAAGATGCCCTTTACATGTTTTAGTATGGCTTGTTTTATTTGTTCTTGTAGTGAATTTATAAACCTCATTTTTTTGCTGAAGCCTTCAAGCAGCTTGCACTGCTAATTTAAATACAAGTAATACATGACCTTGGGCAAGTCACATTCTCTCAGCCTCAGAGGATAACAATGCAAAAACCCCTGTGATGGAATTTGCCAAGAAAACCTGTAATTGGGTCACCATAAGTTGTAAACGACTTCAAGACACACAACACACACACACAATACAGTAAAAGCCATATACCTCAGCTTCAGCAGGAGTAGCAATAGCAATAGCAATAGCAAGTATATTTCTATACTGCTTATCAGTGAACTAAGCAGTAAGCTAATTGCGCCCCAACAAGCTGGATACTCATTTTAGCAGCCTACAGAAGGATGCAAGGCTGAGCAGACCTTGAAGCACCTGGGATTGAACTCACAACCTTGTAGGTGCAGTACAGGCATTCAACCACTGAGCTACCAGGGCTCCTGGTGGCTGGTAGGTGGCTGGTGTTAGTTTCTATGCCTGGTTCCCACTCTTCCTCTAAGGTAAAGATAAAGGTATTACACAGTAAAGTAGTAAGGTAAAGGTAAAAGTAAAGGTAAAGGTAGTACAGTTACAAGTAGTACAAAGGTAGGAACAGATGATGCTGACATTTTTTACCTACCTCTTTCACCTCAGACTTCTTTCATATTTGATCTTCTGGTTTGGTATTACATGAAAGGTGGCCCAGGTGGGGATTGATTAGGCCACTAACTTTCTACACCAGGGGTTCTCAAACTTTTTGAGCCAGGGGCCAGTTCGCCGTCCCTCAGACCATTGGAGGGCCAGAGTTTAACCCCCCCAAAAAAACCACCATGACCTTGAGCAAGTCACACCCTCTCAGCCTCAGAGGATAACCATGGCAACTCTCCTCTGAAGAAACTGAAGGGGTCGCCAAAAGTTCGAAATGACTTGAAGGAACTGGATTACCTGGTCAGGCCACACTCTCTCAACCCCAGATGGTAATGGAAACCCTCCTCTGGAGAAGCTTGCCAAGCACACCCCCATGATAGGGGTCACCATAAGTTAGAAATGACTCCAAGGCACTGGATTACCCTGGTCAGGCCACACTTTCTCAGCCCCAGATGGTAATGGAAACCCTCCTCTGAAGAAACTTGCCAAGTGGTATGAGTGTTGGACTCTGGAGACCTGGGTTTGATTCCCCACTCTGCCATGAAAACCACTGGGTGAACTTGGACAGGTCACACACTCTCAGCCTCAGGGGAAGGCAATGGCAAACCTCCTCTGAACAAACCTTGCCAAGGAAACTCCAGGATAGGTTCATCTTTGAGTTGCCAGAAGTCAGAAACGACTTGAAAGAACACAACAACCAAAACCACCTTCTTTGAAGTCACACTCTCTCAGACTCAGGGGAAAGCAATGGCAAATCCTTTCTGAACAAACCTTGCCAAGGAAACCCTAGGATAGGTTTGTCATTCAGTTGCCAGAAGTCAGAAACGACTTGAAGGCACACAACAACCACAACCACAACCACATTCTTTGAAGTCACACTCAGACTCAGGGGAAAACAATGGCAAAACCTTTCTGAATAAACCTTGCCAAGGAAACATTTTCCTCCCTCCCCCCCCCCAAAAGGCTCCAGGAGGGAAGGAGGAGCCCAGCCAAGCCCCCCCCCCCCCAGATGCTTCGTCCACCGTTGTCAGGAAGAAGAGGAGGAAGGCTGGCAAGTGCCGGGGCCTCAGAGAGAGAGCGGGGAGGGGACTCCCTGGGAGAGAAGAAGAAAAGGAAAAGGAGGAAGAGGGCATCCCCACCCTGCAAGGGGGCTTCCCTGACCCTCTCTCTTCTTCCTCCTCCTCCACCCACCATGGGAGTGCTTTTGCTGAGGGGAAGGGAGGGAGGGAGGAATGGAGGAAAGAAAGAATAGAGGGAGGGAGGGAGGGAGGGAGGGAGGGAGGGAGGGAGGGAGGGAAAGGAAGGAGGGAAGGAAGGGGAGAAAGAAGGGAGAGAAGCAAGCTGAGGCCCCACCCTGAGGTTGAGAGAGTGTGACTTGCCCAAGGCCACCCAGTGGGTTTTTACAGGGCCTCGCGAAAAATGGGCGGACTGCGGTGGCAAAAAACCAAAAAATGCCAGGCGGGCCGCGGGCCACACATGGCCCGCAGGCCAGAGTTTGAGGACCCCTGTTCTAGACCATACATTACTAGGACTGAGGCATTATACATGTGCCAAAGTTGAAGAATTTGAAGATGTTAAATTGATGATGGCTGTATCTGTACTGCAGAAATAATCCAGTATGACACCACTCTTAACTGCCATGGCTCAATGTTATGAAATTGTGGGAATTGTAATTTTGTGAGATGTTTAGTCAGAGAGCTTGGGTGTCACAACAAACTACAAATTGCAGAATTCCATAGCATTGCGCCATAACAATTAAAGTGGTGTCAAACTGGATTATTTCTGCAGTGTGGATGTGGCCGATGTTGTGCTTTGGCAAGTTTCAAGAACAGTGCTTCTTCTGATTTTTACAGAGATTGTAACTGGGATGATGTTCAGCAATGACTGTAAACATTTGATCTCAGTCTCTGGTGACAGGTAAGCCAAAGGCTATTTCTGCTTCTAACAATTCAACTCACCTGTTTTTAAAAAAGAAATGAAACAAAAACTAGGATGAATGGGGGCAACAGTCCCTGTGGTGGTTGTATACTCACCTCTTCTTTCATGTCTTATTCTAAAACATTGACTGATTCTTCAAAATTTAAAAGTGGAGATTCCTTATCTTTAGAATGGAAACGTGAAAGGGCTTTTATCTAAAAGGTATAGCCTTCTAGCTAGAGCATGTGAAGTGTGCTGGATACTTCAGGAATGATGGAAAATGATGCAATAAAGAATTCGATAATCATTTTATAAGGAAATCATATTAAGAGTTTGGATGTATGTGAAATGTAAATTGTGTCCTAAAATACTTTTACGGGTGTCAATAAATGAAGCCCTATTCAAAAATGAAAAAAAAATGTCCTGTAAAGAGTGGCCCACTTACACAGATATTACTAAAGCGGAAAGAAATCAAGGAATATTAAAAACAGAAATGGAATTGCTTGAGGAGTGATATAAGGCCTAAGCAGACTGCCAGAAATAGTGCACATTAAATTGAGGCACTGCCCTGGCTCAGTGCTAGGGAATCATGGGAACTGTATTTTTTTCTGGGACATCGAGCCTTCTCTGTCAGAGAGCTCTGGTGCCACAATAAATTACAGTTCCCATGATTCCCTAGCACTGAGCCAGGGCAGTGCCTCAATTTAATGTGCACTATTTCTGGCAGTCTGCTTAGGCCCATAGTTGCAATTGGTTCCTATATAGACACATAGAAGAAAGATTTAACCAAGATATAAAATTATTAGGTATAGGGAAAGCCGACAGCAATTTTGAAAAAATAATTGAAGAAGAAAATAATTATGAAATTTCCAGATTATATCAACTATTATTGAAATATGAAATGGAACAAGAAACTATAAAAGAATGTATTATTAAGTGGGCTCAACACCTAGGACAAAACATACAACTTTCACAATGGGAGAAAAATTGGAAGAAAAAGTTAAAATACTCTATGAACTATGGCTTGAAAGAAAATCTTATCAAAATGCAATTTAGATGGCACTTAACACCATATATATTGGCCAAAATGAGCAAAGATTCAAAGAACTGTTGTTGGAAATGCGGCATTGAGGTCGGCTCTTGGTATCATTGCTGGTGGGGTTGTAAAAAAGCAAAAAAATATTGATCTAAGATACCTTCTATAGTTAAAAAGATTATTGATGTTAGTGAATGAGCAGATCTCAAAATGTATCTTAATATAATTGAGGATGAGCACTTAGAAAGAAAGTATGGAAAATTATTGTTTTATATGATAAGTTCAGCAAGATTACTATATGCCATATATTGGAAAAACTCTGAAATACCTGACATTGATTTATGGCTCTTGAAGTTATACGATTTCGTAGAAATTGATAAATTGTCTTACGAAGAAATCATTAGATGACTTCAAAAAAATCGGGAACCTTTAATTTAATTGTTAAAAAAAGAAAAAGGTTATTTTGCTGGTATTGCCTTTGATTAAGAAAGGAATAGTATAAAGAGGAGAATTGTAATGATTTATACAATGAATATGATGAAAAGAAACTATTCTTTTATTTAGAAAGTATTCTTTTATTTAGAATTTTATTCAGAATTTGAAGAATATAAGGTTGAATTAACTGGTGTAGTAAATATTACTTTGTGGCTTATGTTAAATTTTGCTTATGTAAAGATCTGTTACAGTAATGTCACTTAGGTAGGGTTTATATAAAGTTTTTAAAAATGTTTTATAGTTTGCTAAAATAATAAAAATATATATATAAAAGAATGATGGAAAATAGCATGTTAGAAGCATAGCATCCTAGACTTTCTGTGGGTACAAGATTATTATTATTATTATTATTATTATTATTTGCATCCCACCCCTCTGTCAAGCAATCGGGGTGATTTACAACAGTTAAAATTCCATACAATAAATTAAAATGCAGTCCAAAAATCCCAGAAGCCCACTCACCCCTTAAAAAGTATTAAACCAATTATCCATTAAAACATCTTAGTTAAAACATCATAAATAAACAAACAATAACAAGCAGACAAGGCAATGAGCATAGCCAAGGTTGGGGGGCAGGAAGAGATAGGGGGACTCTTGAGGCCAGGAGATCTAGTCAGGAAAGGCCTGCCAGAAGAGATCCGTTTTGACAGCTTTTTTAAAGCTGCTTAAGGATGTAATCTGACAGATCTCATCCAGCAGGCCGTTCCATAGTCTGGGAGCGGCTGCCGAGAAGGTCCTCTGAGAGGTTGCAGACAGCTTAGTTTTTATCGGCTGTAGCAAATTCCTCCCAGAGGACCGAAGTGCTCGGGGAGGATTGTATGGGAGGAGGCAGTCCTGAAGATAGGTTGGACCCAAGCCATTTAGGGGTTTAAAGGTAATAACCAGCACCTTATACTGGGCCTGGAAGATAATAGGCAGCCAGTGGAGAGACTGTAATACCGGTGTTATATGGTTTCTCCTTGATGTTTCCGAGACCAGTCTGGCTGCCATATTCTGTACTAATTGCAGTTTCCGGACCAAGCATGAGGGTAGCCCCATGTAGAGCACATTGCAGAAGTCAAGACGGGAGGTTACCAGCACGTGCACAACAGTTTCAAGGTCCCTTACTTCCAGGAAAGGGTGCAGCCTGCGTATCAGCCAAAGCTGATAACAGGTGCTCCTGACCATTGCATTTACCTGATTAGTCATCAGGAGCGATGGGTCCAGGAGCACCCCCAGACTGCGAACACAGTCTTTCACAGAGAGTGTGACCCCGTCCAGGACTGGAGGTTGTATCCCTATTCCTGGTTTCGGGGCCGCTACTGTGAGCACCTCCATTTTGTCTGGATTCAATTTTTTTCTCATCCAGTCCATTACTGCCTTAACACAGACATTGAGAGGAGAGGCGCCATCAGGAGCCAAGGCCGATGACTACAGCGTACTGATAACACCCTACCCCATGTCTCCAGATGATCTCTCCATTAAACAGCATCGGGGACAGAATGGCACCTTGGGGGACACCGCAAATAAGCTCTTTTTTTTGCAGAGCAATTGTCCCCGAGCATCACCCTCTGGGATCTGCCCGAGAGGAAGGAACGGAACCACTGTAATGCAGTGCCTCCAATCCCTAACCCACTCAGGAGATCCAAGAGGATGCTATGATCAATTGTATCAAAAGCTGCTGAGAGGTCCAGGAGCACCAACAGGGTCACACTATCCCTGTCAATGTTCAGGCGAAGGTCATCGGCCAAGGCAACCATGGCAGTCTCAACCCCAAATCCCGTCCTAAAGCCAGTTTGAGATGGATCTAGATAATCAGTTTCATCCAAGAACACTTGGAGTTGAAGAGCAACCGCCCTCTCAATTACCTTGCTCAAAAATGGTAGTAAGGAGACTGGCCTATAGTTGTTCATATCCAGGGGGTCCAGGGAAGGTTTTTTCAGAAGCAGCCTAACTGCCGCTTCCTTTAAACATGATAGAATATGACCTTCCCTGAGGGATGCATTGATGACGTCCGTAAGGAACATCCTCAGTGCATCCCCCCCTGAACGGCCAGCCATGATGGACAAGGATCGGGAGGGCAAGTTGTTTTCCTCACTTTGCCAAGGAGCTTGTCCGTGTCATCAGTACTCACAGATTGGAACTGATCCAGAATAATTTCATTAACGGAGTTGCTGGACACCTCATCACTGGCATCTAAGTCGGCTCTTATCTGAGATATTTTATCTGCAAAAAAGTTGTTACAGCAGTCTGTTATCGGGTTAAGTAGTGGGTTCTGCGCAGACTCTACAATACATGCAGAGGAGAAAGATTTCTGTGCTGCATGTATTGCTGCTCGATAGGAATAAAGAAAATTTCTATGATAGATAACGTACATTGTCAGATAGGTAAGGTACATTGAGGAAGGGAATAGAGAAATTTGCAGGGTCTGCAGAGAGGTATAAGAAGAGAATGGGGAGACCTGGTTCAGAAAAAAGGGGTGTGGAACATGTGGCTGATCAGATACTTTTGAATTATAATTTCTGTCATGTCTCACTGTTGGCCAGACTAAGAATCAAAGATCACCTGTAAGACTACAGATACCACCCCTGGTCTAAAATAAGAGCTATTCATATATTTCCTATGTTTCCAGCTGTATTTTCATCTGGCGCCTGAGTTCAGAAATGACCATCAACATGCGACAAAGGCTGGCTGATATGAAACAAAGAGGAAAGCAAGCAGATAAAGCACAACCAGGCAAAACCACTGGGCTCACCAGGTAAGAAGTGGTGCTCTGGAATTGATAGTTTTCCATAGAAAAAAAAAAAAGAATGAGGAGACAAAGGTGAGATACTGGAAACAAAATAAGCCAAGCCAAGAGAGAGCCAACAGAGTTCCAATTACATTTTAATTAATAAATACTGGCACTTTAGATGCCTGTTCTATTCGTTCTGCCTACAAATATCTCCCACTTGTTTTCTGGCACTCTGTCAGAAGTCATTGCCCAGGATCTGAATTCTGTTACAAGCAGGGCAAGTTCATATGCTTGGTGTTTGCCAGATGTTTGTATTACTACTGATGGTTAAGGATGGTGCAATAGCAGATTTATTTGGAAAACAAGAGTTGGATAGTTTCGGATGAACTAGTGGTGCCAAAAAAGAGGAGACAGATTTACAGCAATTTACAACAGACTGTTACATTCTTGTTTAAGATAATTAGACATATTGTCTGCCATTTAATAAAAGTATAAAAAGTATGTTTGTTGAAGAAAGAGAGGGCTTTCTTACTTGGCAAAAGTTTCACCCAGCTGTCTTAGGTGAGCACATTTTGTGCTGTGAATACTGTTTACTTCTAAAAAGATATACTGGAATTTACATCATCTGAACTGGAAGTCTCCTACAAATGATGGTGGAGATGGCAGGATAGGCTGTTTGGAATTGATGGAAGAAAGAGCACTGCATATGTTCAGAAGTACTGTTTGACGTGTCCCTGAGTTAGCTTTGGCATTGTAAAGATCTAATCCCTGCTGAGTCACTGGTGAAATTTAAATCCTAATGGTGCGTCTCTGTAATGCTTTCTCTTCTTCTGTCCTTAGTTTAGTCTTTAGCTGTGGAGAGCCCTTTCCAAGCCTAAAATGCTGGTGCAGTGGAGCAGTATTCTTTTTATAGCAAACTCTTCACTATTCCAGCAGCTGCACAGCCTTGCCTTTTTGAGGCGCAGCCTTGTTTTGGACACTCCTGGTTTCACTGAACATTATGAGACTCATTTGTCACATGATCTTGCTTCAGAGGGCTGCGTCTGTGAAATAGCAAGCTGAGCGGCTTGCTGGAAAACACGTTTGGTGACCTCTTTGCTTGAGCTGGATACTTTCTGTCTGGCCATCTTTTCAGAGGCTTGTTTTCTGTACTAGCTTTAGTTGTTGGATATGGGCAGAGTTCTGAGAATGCTCCGTGCTGAACTTTGGAAGGATGTAAACCACTGTCACAGCATCACTCTATGGAGTTAAAAAGCTAGGTACATTGTGTAAGATATATTTTTGTTCTTATTTGGTTTTGCACCATTTTTAAAAATTCATAAATTAGTGTTGCAGCTTGGTACCTTGTAGGGATGTTGATTCCTGTGTAGCAAAAGAAGAAAGATCTGCAGACACATTTAATTGCTCTATAATATTTTTTAGCTCGCCTTTCTAGTTCCATTGTTTGAACTTCATATAACAAGCAAGGTAATGGATGGAAGATGTTGTTAGAAGCCAGCTAGTGCTTTCAGAAGGTTTACAAAATGAATGAACCAAGTAAAAACTGTTTGGAATGTTGTCAGAATTAAATCTAGTGACTTGGCAAGTGAGAGAAGGGGAGATTTTAGATTTGAAACAGTCTGTCCTGTATCTTGTAATTCATACAACATAGACTTCAAGCTCCAAACCACACTTTGGAGTTGCATGATTGTACTCCTGATCCCATGGGAATTCATTTTGCACACTCCCTTGTATATAGGGACCTACTTTGTTGAGAAGGTCTTTGTATACCGATCATTTAAAAATTCTGTGTTAGATTCCTGACAAAAAAAGTTCAGAGTAAAATCAGGAGTAGGTGTTGTTGTTTTTAAGTACTGTGTGGACATTTCTGGGAGTGAAGAAAAATTCCTTGGCAGGAAGTGTGCAGTATTAGGGTGGCCTTTAATAAGGGACAGAAATTTCAGCCACGATGGCTTGTCTTGCAAACTTAGTTCTAAGTACCCATCTGATATCCTGAACTATTGTCTTGCTTAAAGATCCATGATCTGTCTAATACTGGCAAATCATGTGTGAGCTGGAGAGGTGTGGTAAATCTAAAAAATAGTACTGTAAGAGGTGCCAATAGAGAAAAAGATTTGGAGGATACATGACAGTGCTTTAAATGCCCACTTCCTTGAAAATCAGAATTCTTTAATTTTTTATCAGGCAGAAAGTACCAACTTTGGTACCCATTTGCCCTACTTTAATATTATTCAGCAGGTCACATATTGCAGGCAAATTCATCTTAAGCCAGCCCATCTCATAGACACTGACCTGAGGCATTTCATTAAAATTGCTAATGTCATGCTGGGCTTTTTTGTGTTGGGTCACAGAACAGGTGTGTTGTTGATGAATTTTACTGTCATAAATGCCTCATGTCATTCCTTGCTTTGTCTGAAAGGGAAAAATGTATCTGCATGTATCTACTGAAATTTTATGTTCAAAGCTCATGCCAGAAATTCTTAGTTTATCCATTTGATTAAACATCTATGCCAAGTATTCTAAGCATTCTTTGGCTGTGTCTCAGAGTGATAAAAAATGGAGCAAAACATGGGATCTGGTGCTGGGTTCTGCAGATGTACTTACACTGCAGTGTTTCTATAACAGAACAAATTGACCTTTCTTCATCCTCAGTGCCTCTGTGTGACTCAAATGTATGTGTATTTTTTGTATTTTACTTTAATGATAGAATTAAAGAATGGGAAGAGATGGCTAGCACCTTATTTAACCAAAGAGCCATAGATTTCTGAGTGACATAATTAATTGTTCATAGAACATTAGTACTAAAAACAATTGGACTTCAAAGAGCTTTGTTTCACCATTGTCTTAAGTTTTGTGGATTGGTGGCAGTGGTAGGAATGTCTTGATCCAAGAAGATGACATGAATGTATTTTAATTATTAATGATTAGCTATGATGTTTGTTTCTGTGCTTTCAAGATGGGTATCAAAATGCCATAGCAACCAGCTCCTTTCCTTTTTGCCTGCTCTCCTGTTTAAACTGGCTGTGTTCCACTAATGGAGCAGTTTTCAAGACTTTTTTTGGACAAAGAATGTTGGCATTCACTATACACTATGCACTTTATATACCTTTCACAGTGTTATTATTCTTTTAAATATGTTTTATTAATTAATACTGAGATATTAACAAACAAATAAAAATATAGAACAATAGCCACAACTGAGCAGCTGTTCTAACAAAGACCTATCACTGTTGTTTTTGTCAATCTCAATTAAATGTGTCCCTCCAAAACTTAAGCATTTATAACAAGACGTTCCAATGTGTTGGACCCTTTATTAGAAAGGAAATAAATGGATGCCAAGTACACTAAAAATGTTCTAATTCTTCCAGTCCATATAGAAATATTGTATGTGTGTGTGCGATCTTTTTAAGGGGAGCAATTGTCTGAGCTTTCGTCATCCAGCTGTGAATTTAATGTTATCCATATGTCATTACTTAATCTGATAGTTTGATTTGTAATGTAGCTTATTTCCCTTATATAGATTTCCAAAAACCATGTATATTTCAACACTGAACATAGATATGAAGGAGAGAGCCCAATGATCCACACCTCCTTCAATAAAGTAGAGAAGCTGTTTCTTGATAGGAGTTAGGCTGCATCTGCATGTCAGAAATAATCTTCTGACATCACTTTAACTGCCATGGCTTAATGATATAGAATTGTGGGTACTGTAGTTTTGTGAAATATTTAGCCTTGTCTATCAGAGAGCGCTTGTGCCACATGAAACTGCAAATCCCAGGATTTCATAGCATTGAGCCATGGCAGTTAAAGTGGTGTCAAACTGGATTATTTCTTCAGTGCAGATGCAGCCCCAATTTCCTGTGAGTATATTGCCACCTGTGCACAACGTTTAAAGTATTTTCTATATTCAAAGCTGAGATGGATTTGTAAGATAGGGAAGACCATATCCATATCCTGTTCCCTATCCTCTCAGGAACTAGTATTTTGATATCACTTTTCCATGCAAGTCTAGATCCATTAAGGCAGGGGTAGGCAACCTTTCTCCTTTAAGGGCTGAGGGACTTCAGCTCCCAGAATCCCAGGAGCTATTGGCCAACATGGGACTATTGGCCAACATGGCTGAGGCTTCTGGGAGCTGAAGTCCCTCAGCCCTTAAAGGGGAAAGGTTGCCTACCCCTGCATTAAGGGAACAAAATTGTACATCTATTGGTCATGTCTACAGTTTGGAAACATGTGCCTTAGTTTCAGTTTTGCTTGTCACACATAATTCCTCCATAAAGTTTAATGCTCTGGGAGGTCCTGATGTGCACATTATTGATTACGCCAGAGATAAAATTTCTCTTTCCTGTAGCCACCACAGCTTTAAGTCCTGGATTTTGTGCTTTAAAATAACTTTTGTAGTGGTTTCTCTTTAGTCTCTAACTCAGGGGTAGGCAACCTTTCCCCTTTAAGGGCCGAGGGACTTCAGCTCCCAGAAGCCTCAGCCATGTTGGCCAATAGTCCCATGTTGGCCAATAGTTCCTGGGATTCTGGGAGCTGAAGTCTCTCGGCCCTTAAAGGGGACAGGTTGCCTACCCCTGCTCTAACTCTACTCTCTGCTAAGTTGCTAACTCTCCATATATAGTTGTATCTCCACCCTTCCCTTTTTTTGAAAAGAAAGAGGGATGATATAGAAAGCAACATGGGTATATTACATGTGACATCCTCCAAATCTGGAAATATTAATTTAGGAAGGGATTGGAGAATTTGACTGTCAACCTCTTCAGTAATTGATGAAATATTCCCACAAACCATTTGAATGGGTCAACTTTAATTTCCATGTTGACCCAGGATATTTCCCTACTATCTTTCACTAATTAATCATATTATTTTTATATTTCTTTTCTAGGCACGAATCAGGATCTCTCCTCTCATCTGCACCAGCGCTTTCATCAGATAGTGACAAAGATGGGGAAGATGAAGGAAATGATGAGGATGAGTTACAAGGGTTGCAGTCTTTCCAAATGCAGACCAACTGCATTACTGAAAGGGATTCAGGTATAAAGGAAAAGGAGGATGGATCCTGGAAGGAAGGATAAATGCAGTTGGAGAATTTAAAATAGGGGAGAGGAGGTTTACAAATGATTTGTATAGCTATTTGGAAACACAGAATGACATTCTTGGACTGCACAGGCCTAGAATTTATGCAAAGAAAATTCTGTGGGCCAAAAGTACATAAGAACAACTGGGTGTAATTTGTTATGCCAATACACAGAACACTGATTTTAAAATGATTTCAAAGTATACACAAGTACGGCCAGTTCTCATTGATTGTCTCTTCAGACATGTGTACCCTGGGAATAATTTGCAAGGAGAGCAAATAGCACATAATAATTACGAGTCGTCCCTGAACATGGAAGAAAAACTGAGAATGGGTGTGTGGGATTATCCCATTGAAAGTAATGTGCAGTTGACTGTATACATGTTTAGTAAACTAAGATGTAAAATTTAGCTTCCTTAATCATTTGCACTAGAAAATTATAAATATTCTAATCAGAATGTTAATTAATTAGTTCACTGGAATGTGTTCCTGTGGACACTACATATCTCTCTCTCTGTCTATGTTAGAGGTGTACAAAATGCATCATGTGCCCTCCCAGGAATAGAAAAAAAATATTGTCCCAGATTCCCTCCATCCCCTCTCATGCCCTGTAAGTGATGTGGAAACCATTTTAGCCCCCCATAGCTATTTTAGGCCCTAGGAGGTGCCTTTAAAAATCAGAAAATGAACAGAAAGTGATTTTAGTCATTTTTGTTTGTTTTTTGTTTGTTTGTTTTAAAGAAGGCTTGTCCTTGGAAAACATGACTCCTAAGCCTGTGGAAGACATTTGGGAGCAACACATTTTTTGTAGGAGGTGGGCAGCCCTTGAAGGTCTCTAGTAGGGGACTAAGCCTTCCACAAGTATGTATTTCTGCAGATTTCAGTGGAAGCAAATTGTTGTAATTTCTCTTTGACAGTCAAATATATTACAAAAAATGAGGAGTTGGATGTTTGAAGTTGGAGGTATTAGGACCTTGGAGTGTATGACTAAAAACAAAACACGTTTGTTAAGTGGATTATTTATTTTTTAATTTTACTTTTCTTCTAGATTCAGATCTTTCTCTTTCAAGAAGCTTGTCCCATTGGGAAATGAGAAGGGTGAGCTTTCAATACACACACAAAACCAGTCCTATTTTAAGACGCACAACACATTGTTCTTTCTAGATGTGGTTTTTTTAAATAATAATAATATGGCATATGTAGAATAGGCTGACATTAACTGGGGCATTTGATTTGGTATTGTTTGCAGGCCATTTCTTTTTGAACTTGATATTACCCTGCAGCTCATTATTTGCAAGGTACAAGATAGGCTGCTTATTAGGCTTTCAATTGTGATCCTTCATAAACAGAGTATGGACTAGTGTGAAGATGTTGTTTGCTCTTAGAAATACGTTTTCACTGAGAGGCACCTCTTCTGATAATAGTTTCCATGCTTCAAATAAGAACATACCCCTAAAAGCAGGATGGATTTGCTATGAATCAGTAGCACCACCTTGCCTTCCAGAACAGGCTTGTTCCTGTATTTGAACTCTTCTGGGTGATGATAAACTTTTTTTATTTTTTAAATAAGGCAATGGCCTATTCTGGGCACTACCACATTTATCTAGCCAAGGCATCAGAAACAATGTTTGAAAGAACAAAAAAGTTCAATATGGCTGATGTCAAACTCTGCCTCTCTATGATAACTGCTTAACTGATTTAGGGCCATTGTACAAGAAAAATGGGAAACAGGGTCATTTAAGTAGCAGTACTTCCAAGGTACCAAAGCAAGGTATACTTTACAAATTGTAAAAAGATTTAGCCAGATTATCTTTTCCAAAAGACCATAAACCATTTCCCCCGCTGTGGTGACTCTAGGGCAATATGATCCTAGGCAGCATCAATAGGGGTATAATGTTCAGATTGAGGGAAGTAATAGTACCACTCTATTCTGCTTTGGTCAGACTTCACTTGGAATACTATGTCTAGTTCTAGGCACCACAGTTTACGAGGGATACTGATAAGCTGGAGGAAATGGTGAAATGTCTGGAAACTATGCCCTATGAGGAGCAGCTTGAGGAGCTGGGTATGTTTAGCCTGGAGAAGAGAATATCAAGAGGTGACGTGATAGCTGTATTTAAATGTTTGAAGAGATGCCATATTGTAATATTGAGGATGGAGCAAGTTTGTTTTTTGCTGCTTCAGAAACTAGGAGACGGGACAATGGACTGAAACTAAAGGCAAAGAGATTCCATCGAATCATTAGGAAGAACTTCCTGACAGTAAGAGTTGACAGTGGAAATTATCACACAGGAAAAATAAATCCTTTTCCCATCTGTCAAGTGAAATTATGCACAATCGCGCAAAACACTTTCATGAGATGTCACGCTTATCGAGTCCTTATCCTATCTGTCAAGTGGAATTGTCCTGTCATTTTTCATTAATGGAAGTTTGTGTTATTAGTATGTGATGGGATAATTCCACCTCACTGACAGGATAAAGACAGGATAAGCACAATGTGTATGAGTCTTTTACACGATTGTGCATAATTTCACTTGATAGATGGGAGCGATCCTGTCCTTTTCCTTCCTGTCTGATAATCTCCAGTGAAATGTGCTGTCTCAGAGTGGAGTGGAGTCTCCTACTTTGGGTTTTTTTTAAACAGAGGCTGGACGGCTATCTGTTTGGGAGTGCACAGCAGAAGATTGGACTGGATGGCTCTTGTGGTCTCTTCTACCTCTTATGTTTCTAATATGAGTCTCTAAGTCAATTCATTTCAAAAGGAATCCTTCATAATTATATTTGCAGTTACTTCTTTCTTCTTTTCTTTTAGGCAAAAGAAATTGCAATGATGCAATGTTCAGAAACCACCATGAGCAAGGCACCTCGGCAGCGTAGCCGGTGGTCGCAACCAACAAGCACTATAGAAATGACAGTTAAATCTATGCTTGATTTACGCCAGTTGGAATCTTTCTCAGTTTCCCGGTCTGCCAGCCATGATTCTCTTTCCCAGGCCAGCAATGGGGATGATCAAGAAGAGCATGCTGATCTCCTTCTGCATGCCAATAATGTAAGGACTTCCTTTTTCAATGGAAGAGATTAGGAACTCCATTGATTATATGGGGGCAGGGTCAAGTTCTGTAATGAAGTCCTTCTTGAATTCTGGCTAGTGTAGACTGAACAAAGGTATTTGGTTCATAATAAAGTGAGAATGTAGATAAGATCAGCTCATGGTTTTAGATGGACTTTTAAGCAGCCCTCATACCAAAATTTACTGTGGCAATATGAATATATAAAAGGACGAGTAAATGAGAAGACAAATTTCTCCTTTGTTTCTGTTCTTGGAACATAAAAGTGGTCTAATGTGACAGGTGAATAAAGCCAGTGGATCAGAACATGTCTTTCCTAAATCATGTTGTTTTCAGTAGCTTTTCTCTTCCATAGTAAGCCCAGCATCTTGTATGTTGCTTTATTGAAAAAAAGATAACACGCCTTGCTTCTGATGTATTAGGTTGGAGGCTCCCCAGCATCCCAAGAAAAGCAGCCTTGCATTCGGCCCCAAGTTATTCGGCTTGTATCCTGTGAAGGTGGAATTTTCCCTCAGGAACTGGAACCTTCAGAGAGTGAGGAATGCGTAATCTACCCAGAGCAGGATGAGATACACCCTACAGACATTAGCAGGTCAAACAGAAAATTCCTTTTGCTGCTTTGACTTAAGCTACTTAGGTTGTTCTTTTGCCTTCTGTATTCTGATTGTCTGTTGATTTGGTTGAGGTAGCCTGCCGTTAGCTACATGCTAAAAGTTACTGAAGGATTTTATGACCTGACTGTAACTTGTAGAATATAATGAGCTATAGTTAATTAAAATAATTTTTGCTCTTGGCTAAGAAAATAACCAAGGGCTAATTTCTCCTTGGATGAATGTCTTGTGAGTTTCTTGTCCTCCCTTTTTCTCCACCCCCTTTCACCCTTGTCTGGTTGAAATTGCTTGAGCCTGTTCACAAACTGTGATGCCAGTAACATGACAAAGTCATGTGGTAACATAAGTACTGGAGAAACAGTAGAGACTTTCTTCCCAAGTCTGGTTGCACCAATGTCACCCTTATAAAATTTAACTGAGCACTCCTTGTTTACTCCTCTGAACCAATTTCACTGCAGCCGTTTTACTTCCTTTCCTTGCCTAATATATAATGTTCTGTTTGTATGTTCTAGATGTGACAACAGAGGGTTGTTTTTTAATAAAGATAAAATCACTAGTGCACTCCCCACCACAATTCTTTCAGTTTATTCATTTATGTATTCAATGTTATAATTTTAATATTTAAACAAAAGAGAGTGTGCTCTATTGAAGCAGTGAGAAAATGAAGAAGGGGCAAAAGACAGTTCTTGAATATACAATGGATGCAATACTCATTGCACTTGCAGGCTACTATACAGTCCGAATAAATAATATATCCATCATTATGACATACCTATCATACCTTTATGCTTGAATTCAGTTACAGCAATCAGGATTTAAATGTCAGGATCATAAGTATTCAATAAAGAGCCCTGAACGTAATAATAATAATAATAATAATAATAATAATAATAATAATATCTTTATTATCCCAAACAATACAACAAACATATGACCCCCTTAAAACGAATTAAATTAAATCAGCATTAAAATCTGATTAAAACAATAAGTTTTAAAACATCTAACCCAAATTAAAACATGCGGCACTAAAGGAAACTATTGGTTGCATTAGGTGAAACATATTCTGGTTTAGGCTGAGCTGAGTAGGGTCCAAGAGTAGTTATGAGGATGATCTATGGGAATTCTTAAACTGCCTTTTACAAATTAGTTTTGTCTACTTAACCTTTAAGGGACATAGCAATACACACATAGGCAAGGGTATCACCTCAAACTCTGCATTGATCTGGCTTTTAAACTCTGAGTAGAGGATTTTTTCACTTCTGATGAAGATACAGGACATGTATAGTATCTGTATTCCTCAACCAACTTGAACGTATTCCTGCAGTGTTGGAAATATGCAATCAGGGCAGCATTGGCATAGAGCTTGAGAAACAACATTTGAATAAAACTGAACACAAAATGTGGGGGAGAAATAGTTCAAATATCACTGTCCAATTTCTATGAAGTGCAAAAATTTGCATAAATGGTGGGAAAGGGTTAGGTTTTAAAAATTATTTTGCATCAATGAGAAGTTGTTAGTTGTGTGTGTATATATATAGAGAGAGAAAGGGATGGGAGGGGAGAGGATATAAAGGTAATCTACAATTCTCATATGGTGTTCTTCCCCTCTCTCATAGTGAATTCCAGGTAAAAGCTCTTCCTCATGGGAAACTAGGTAGAGGCTACCACAGCAGTGGATGCCCAGATAAACACAGCCCTGACAGTGCCTGCTCCGTGGATTACAGTAGCAGTCGACTATCAAGCCCTAATGAAGGTGAGAGATTTAAACTGTTTATTTCCTTGAATTTGTAGTCCACCCCCATTCTGAAAATATCAGCCAAATAGTGCTGAGAAGAAGAAGAAATTAAAATGAAATATATATTTTTAAATGTACTGTGCAACGTACTGTACGTTTTTAAACGTACTGCCCAGTTTGAGCTTAGCTGTTAAAAAGGCACCCCAAGTGAAAAGGCTTTGCACTGTGTCTGGTATGTCCGAAATTCTGGCAGATAGTGGCTCTCCCCAGCAATAGAGAATTATTGGGTATGGAGAAGTATTAAAGTTGTAAATTAAAGTTGTGTTAAAGTTGCAAATTTTAAAATTAAAGGAGATTCTTAAACATTCCAAACTGTCACATACCACTGGGCCAAGAGGATGTATGGAGTTTTGGCCCTGGGGAGGGAAAAATGAAGTGAGAATAAGCCTAGTCAAGTCCCTAACAAGTTATTGCAGATATCCTAGAACTAATGATATGTATTCTGTGAGATTAAAAATACTGCATGTGCAGTGCTTTTTCCAGAAAGCCAGAGTGCTTATAGTGGTTAGAGTGTGAAGGGAAAGGCTGTAAGGCCAAAGAAAGATAGAGCCATGCTGAAGGAAAAATATTCTGCATCAAAGAAAAATGTAAAAGAGTTATTAAGCTCTTAGGAATCTGCAGAGTTATTAAACTCTTAAGAAGTTTTAAGGAAAAGCTGATTAAGTGTTACCTGAGTATCTAACCCTACTATCAAATGTAGGTTGATTGTCAACTGTGCACAGCCTTTGTACAGCTCCGGTTTGAGCAAATGGAAACTAGGATGTTGCAAGGGTAGTATCAGGGTATTCCTGTTCAAGATAGAATCTGCATATGTGGGGCTTCTGCCATTGAAGATCTTGCCCACTACTTATTGCATTGTCAGCTATATGCTAACATCAGAGACCACTACTTCAACCCATTTCTTGTTAGTTGGAGGGAGTGGGATGACAAATCCAACCTGACTTTCCTTTTGGAAGGGGGTAATCCTTTTGTGACTCTTTACATATTATGTAGCAAAATTGAGGAAGCAAGTGGTAGATAAAGGGTCTGCCATGCCGGCTTATGGGTAATCTCTTTTGTTCTAGTGATTCAGAGGGTTGGTCTTTTAATTTTTAATTTTGAAAATTGTTATTTAATTTGTATATAATGCTCTGTATTTTATATTTCATATTTTTATTACTTCTTGATGTGTTTCCTTGCTGATGATGCCATTTTGTGCTTTTTTCATGCTTTGGATTTTGTTAATAATAATAATAATTTATTTTTATCCCACCCCTCTGCATGTTCCCCTTTAATTCTTTGATATAGTCTGTAGACTGATTCAATAAAGATTTCTTGTTATTAACTAATTGTCACTTTCTACTAGATACAAGAACAGTCTGAAATGCAACAAAAAGGTTCAACATGAATAGTTTTGTCTTTGTTTTTGCTTCATAATTTACATGAAGGCATATGACTGCTGTTTCATGTTTTGCTAATATATCTCCAGTATCCTCCCATGATTTACTATATGTTGTTATGAGCTGTTGCTAGGCAGGTTTTCCAAAACTACTATGAATGAAAAGGCATATGTTTGCTTCAGTGCCAGATTGCTCAGTTTGAATGCTGGATATCTTGACCTGCATGTAGTTAAATTAACTGTCTTTTGTTCATTGGTACCTCTATTCTTGAACACAAAAGTGGGGAACCTTCCCCCCTTCACATGCCAAACTGGAACTTGGGAGAGCCAGATTCTCTTACCACCTGTGCAGCAAAACACTGACCTGGGTCAGTCATTCTTTTGGCCTAATCAACCTCACAGGATTGTTGCATGAAAAAGGTGGGGAGAAAAACAGCTATGCATACCTGCTTGAATTCATTGGACAATAGATGCGATATAGACATAACTAATAAATTAAAGTTTCTGGAGGCAAAAAAGGAAAAGGGACACTTTTCCTGTTCTAGTCTCCAACCTCCTTCACACACACACACACACACACACCACCTGTAACTCCATATAGCAATAAAATGCTCCTTGTCCAGGGATGGCAGGAGGTCTCAAAGTGTACCTTCTAGTGCAGTACTGGGGAGTGTGTTGCCTTTCACATGTTGGGCATCATTCCACATTATGGGCTGTGCTGTCCTACAGGTTAAAAGAGTTAAATATCTGAAGGACCACTTGGCCTTTAACCCTGCTGTACTGCTATATAGTACAGCAGGGAAAGTGGAGGTTTGGTGGAGTGGGGAAAAAGAAGAGTCTCTCTTCTCCTTTCCATATACTCCCTGAACAGAATAAGCCAACTCTGCTTATCCACTAGGAATACATTGCATTGTTTAGTTTCAATAGGTAATCTATAAATTCTATAATTTGTATATGTGTTACATTCTCCACTTTAGATTCTGAGAGTACAGAACCACTCAGTGTGGATGGCACCTCAGACTTGGATGAACAAGTGGGAGAAGAAGATGAAGAGGATGTAAGCACTGGACTGGTGGAGGGAAATGCTCCCAGGACTCCAGATCAAGAGAAGTTCCTCAAGCAGCATTTTGAGACTCTGGCCAGTGATGGTGACAAGGGTACATTTGCAAAATGAATGACATCTCTTACATTTGTATATGTGTTGGCCCAGAAAGCTGGGCCAAAGCTAACAAAATGAAATTCAACACGGAAAAATGTAAAGTACTGCACTTAGGGCGGAAAAATGAAAAGCACAGATATACAATGGGGGACACCTGGCTGAACAAGACTACGTGTGAAAGGGATCTAGGAGTCCAGGTAGACCACAAGTTGAACATGAGTCAACAGTGTGATGCAGCAGCTAAAAAGACCAATGCAATTTTAGGCTGCATCAATCGAAGTATAGTGTCTAGATCAAGAGAAGTAATAGTGCCACTCTATTCTGCTTTGGTCAGGCCTCACCTGGAATATTGTGTCCAGTTCTGGGCACCACAATTCAAAAACGATGTGGAGAAACTGGAGCGTGTCCAAAGGAGGGCAACTAAAATGGTGAAGGGTCTGGAAACCAAGCCCTATGAGAATGACTTAGGGAGCTGGGGATGTTTAGCCTGGAGAAGAGAAGGTTAAGAGGTGATATGATAGCCTTGTTTAAATATTTAAAGGGATGTCATATTGAGGAGGGAACAAGCTTGTTTTCTGCCACCCCAGAAACTAGGACCCGGAACAACGGATGCAAGCTCCAGGAAAAGAGATTCCACCTCAACATTAGGAGGAACTTCCTGACAGTAAGGGCTGTTTGACTGTGGAACACACTCCCTCGGAGAGTAGTGGAGTCTCCTTCCTTGGAGGTCTTTAAGCAGAGGCTGGATGGCCATCTGTCGGGGATGCTTTGATTGGGAGTTCCTGCATGGTAGGGGGTTGGACTGGATGGCCCTTGTGGTCTCTTCCAACTCTATGATTCTATGATTCTATGATTTCATAATGCTTTACAATGACTCTTCTCAGAATCTGCTTTAGACCAGCAGTGCCACCATCTGCTGTAGCTCTCACAGGATAAGAAAATAAAATGAGAAGCAGACCTCACTAATCTCTTGCAGCCTGGTGACAGTCTCTCTAAGTGTTTGGGCAAAATGGCTGTTTGTTTTGCTAATCTAGGGTAATGCATTTTCCCTTGGTGCAAATTCAGTTGCTTGCACTAGGAATACAATAGAAATGCAGTCACTTCATGTTGTAGAAGATGGCATACTAATTACTATGAGGATTCACAGAGCAGAACAGAAAAACATTTTGGTGGTTTTGACAATTCTTGCAGAAATTGTCAATTTATTTCCTCCCTGATACTCACTGTAAGATAGAGCACACCTTGCATCAGAAATTTGCACTCTTATGGTACTCTTATGGTACTTTTTGTATGCACAACATCATGAATATGTGTTCATGTTCTGAGATGTGAATTGCATTTTTAAAATCCAAATGCAAACAATTGAAATACAAGCATAAAAACACTTCAGCCAAGTGTGAGGAAGATGCATGCAAAATCCATTCAGTATTGCATAAACAAATGGCATACTTTATGGGATATATAGTATGCACAAATTTCCATAAAGGAAAATGAAAACCTCCTCAGTTTAGAAACCAATAAAAATAAAAGGTGGGATAGAAATTTAGGTGGCATTTGAAGAAAGGCAAGGAAACCAAGACAGAATTTTCACAATACTAAGAGTAGAGTAGGACTGTAAAAACAAATACCTTGGGGCACCTTAAAAAGTCTGCTAAATTTGTCATATGTATTTGTGCACTAGAGCCCATTTCACTGGATGCATGATGTGTGTGTGTGTGTGTGTGTGTGTGAATGTTTGTGGTGAATTATTTTTTCTTTGCTTTTTTAAACCTCCAGTTTTAATAATGCTTTTTCAGCACATGAAATTCTCATAAGGGCTAAAACAAGAGCATATGATCATAAATTAGGAATATTTGCATATTAAGTCTGCAACCCTGTGCATAACTATCTGGAAATAAACTCCACTGAATTTACTAGAGCTTACTTCTGGGAAAACATGCATAGGTATAAGTCTCATAGGATTGGGATTTCCAATTTTATCTTTGTAACAGGAAAAAACCAGAACGTATTCTAGCTAAAATGCCATGTCAAAAGGCAAGTTTCTTTTCTGAACTAACTGGAGCACATTTTTTCCCTTAATTCCAGGTGGATCATATAGGACTTTGGAGAGAACGGAGAACAGTATTTCTTCTCGTTTTCTGTCCCAGTCTCCAGCACTCAGGTAGGGTTCCATATTTCACTAATTCTGGATAGCTTGGCCTTGTTTTGGCACACACATGATAACTACTGGTCTTGAGCTTTTCATTTTTTTATTTTTATGCACCTTAGCAAAGAGATTTATTTTTATAAATATTTCCATCTTCGTTATGCCTTTGTTTCAGTAGAGTAACACGGGGGTGGGGGTGGGGGTACGGTGCCCCATGTTTGATCAAGGTTGTTGTTTCTGCATTTCTTAATTTAATGTTTCCACAAACTTTATGGCTATATACATATATCAGTTTTCCCTCTGATTTATTCTTCACCATTTATGCAGTTAGTAATATTTTTGCATTTCATTCAACTTGGACAGTGAAAAACATACCAGTCACTTTTGTTTACTGATCAGTTTTAATCTGGTTTCCTTATATTAGTAAACATTTTATTTGGTTGACTAAACTCCACACTGCATGAACATTTTGTATCTTAAAAAAGAAAACTGTTCCACCAGATTGGACGGAGAGATAGTCATCTTGTTTATTGGAAAAGGGTGTTTATTTATCTTAGGTTTTACAGAGCATTTGGCTTTACTTTTTGTCAAAGTATCAAAAGGTCACTCGCAATTATATTCCAAAACCTTCATTATAGTCCTCATAGTCTAGTTTTCAGGTAGAAAAGGAGGGCTGTTTTTCATTGCACAGTCTTGGAAAATAGGCATACATATCATGTGGACAAAAGAGAAAGCCTTAATCTGCTAGTGTATTGAATCAAGGAGAATTTATCCTAACTTTAACAGTAGCTTATCTTTCCTCACTAGAACCTCTCCTTCCCCTTTTCACTAAATCTTTGTGTCAAGTCTTGTGCATGATAAGTGCTTGTTCCCTTACTCGCCATTCTGTTACATCCAAGGGGAAAATGTGTGTGTGGAAAGATTTTGACCTTAAGAATTGTTGTGGTTTTATGAATCAACTGCATATTAATGTTTATGTGTTGTATTTACTTAGTTGATGATATTGCAAGATATTAAGTATCCTGTCCTGTTTTTCCCCTCTGCAGACAGCTATCACTTTCTTCATCAAATCTCATAGTGGATCGAAAATCCAGTGAGGGTCTTGCCTGGTCAAGACATGTTTCTGCAGATCTAGTAAAAAATGGGATTGATCGCCAGAATTCAGCCACAGAGAACGGCTTTCAAAACGATGTGCATTCCTTTAAGTCATTTTATATGCAGAGAAAGAGAAAACCCACTCTAGAAATCAGCAGAGGTCCTGGAAGACCTGTTGGGCCTTTCTCAGATACTGATGGGGCAGTGGTGATGAGGAAGTCCCAATCAGTTCATGACCTTGTTCACAATGGTAAGGAAGTAACATGGTTACTGTCATGGAATAATTAAGAATAATGAGTTCATTGTCCAGCTTTGGTGATGAAAACCAATAAGCAGTCAGCTCAGATACACAATTTGCATAGGTACCTATATGTCTCAGGGATGCCTTGAACTGCAAATACACAGGGGAAAGAAAAAAGGAATTGCTAATTTCCACAGTAAGATGAGGCCTTCATCTGCTTCCCCAGAAAAATAGCTATTATTTCAAAGTGCTAGAAATATTAGAGCAGGTTCTTCAGTAGAAACATAGTCAAATGTCATGGAAGTTGCCACCCATTTTAATGCAGCTTATACAGAATATTTTTCTAGTGGTATAGCCTCAGATATAGCCTAAGTGTGGTTTTGCTTATACAGTTTAGGGGTGTGTTGCTTTACTTGAAGGGGTACACTCTATATTTTTACTAACACTCTGTGGCTACCAGGCAAGGGATAATTGCCCTGTGGCGGCAAATTTTGTTGCAGATATTTTGTATATCTGCAAGGTTCTATAACTTGCTTCATGCTCTCTATACCCATAACATATATCCAACGGTATATGTTATGCTATCTCTAGTCTGGTTTCTAATTTTTTTTAAAAATAGGCAACAATGTTTAGAGGGATGCCTAGAACAAAATGTAGCTGTTCAGAATTATTCCCAGAACATTGTTGCTTTATCTAATACTTCTTCTGGAACCTGAAATAATAAACATGTTTAAAATCTGGAGCTATTTTTATTCTGCCTGCAAAATTGCACCATACCGGTTCTGTGCATTTATTTCTTCCATTTCTACAGATAAGGTTCCAGGGTTGATGCCTTCTACCAGGCAGCGTCCTCAGACACTCATGGTAGGTGAGAAGGATCCAAGGTCCAGTAGCTATCGGGCCTTGTCTGCAACTCTGTTGAAGATGGATGTCTCCAATTCTCTTCAAACCAAAGAGAACAAAGCTACAAAACCAAAGTCATACATGAGCCCCACTACTAGCTTCATGGCTAAGATGTCTCGTAGTGTATCTGTGGGAGAGAATCTGTGCTTTGGTGACTCTTCAGAAATCCTGACTGAGGTGAAAGTCAACTCACAAGTACCAGAGAAGTCACTCTTAAATGCTTTAGGGGACTCTGAGAAGAACAAGTCACCTGTGAAAGAAAATGGCCCAGTGAAGCCTGCTCTTCAGCAGAGCACAAGCTCTTCATCACCCAAATCCTTTCACAGCAAGTTAGCGTCTAACCGTGCCCATTTGATCCTTGACATCCCCAAACCTCTACCCGACAGACCAACATTGGCTTCTTTCTCGCCAACTGCCAGATCAAAAACATTGCTAGAATCAGAGTCTCCCCAATCACCTGCTGGTGTTGGTAGAAAGAAACATTTGTTTACTGAAGGATGGTCCTCCAAGTTGGAAAGCCAAGCATTGATGCCTAAAGTTAGCCCAGCAAGTCCTTCTACAGATACTTCAAAGGAGAACCAGATGTTATTTCGGACCAAAGTCCACCCTGAGCCAGCAGTTCCTAATTCCAAACTAAAAGAGTTTTCAGATGGTCTGCATCCAAAATCTCCAGATCAAAGACCACCAGGATGCACAGAGAGAGTTGCAAGTCCTTGTTGTGTGCCAGATAAACTGCATGAGCTTTGCTCTTTTGAACCAAGTGGGTTGAGTTCTCCTACATCTGTGGGAGCCATAGCACAGGACTCAGGTGTGCACGGATATCCATCCCTAATCTTCTTCCCCCTTCTGTCTCCTGTCTTTGTGAACCGCTTCACACTTCCATCACATTTCTTTACGTCCAGCTTCTGGCCTGTCTCGTCCTGTCTGCACCTGTCTCGTTCCATAAGCCATCCTTTCAATGGTGAGACATTTCAGCCTGACATTCATTTTTTCCCCATTTCTGTCCTCAAGTTTCTGCTCCCAATCTGTCTTGTCTTCTGTGTTAGTGCATGCAAAGTTTGTAGTTTACACATTTTCCTACATGCAAGAGGCAAGTAAAAATAGCACAAGAGTGGACACAAAATAACTGTAAAGTAATTTTGTACATTGGGCAGAGGAAAATTTGTCCATTGGTGCCTGATTTTTCTGTGCTAAAACATCAGCTTTTCTGCTCTTTCTAGTAGCATACATCATCTAGATATCCTTTTTGAGTTAAGAATTACAAGTTTTGTTCAGATGTACATTTTAAAATCTGTACTCTTGGGCAGAACAACTTACTTTTTTTGTTCATGTCTGCACAAATAGGAGTAAACATCCACTGTTCTGAAATTTTTCAAGCTGTTGCAGATTCAAGCTTTGAGGTGCAGTTCTATAATGAGAAGAGGCAATAGCAAGATGTGAAACATTTTAAATGCATACATATAGTGGATAGACACTACTGGAAAAAACAGGTTCTCCTTCTACCTGTGCACCTCAAAATTTACTTTGGTGGTATGAAGAACCTTCCAAAGCAGGTGTTGGAGGTGTGAGGATGGTACAGATGAAAGGGAAGTCCTGTTACATAAATGCAGGAAAACACCCGTACAGCAGCTAGATTTTGCCTATAATCATATCCTCTCAATTTGGTGCTTGTATGGTCAAGGTGGAGAAGTATTCCACATGCTATCCCAATTGTTTGAATCAGTTCACATTGCAAATTGCTTGAATAGGGCTTACTTCTTAGGATGGGGAAGCCAAAGCTTTCTTAAAATAAAACTTAGTTCTTTACTGCCTCTCCTTTCACAGATTAAAATGTGAAACAAGTAAGAGGTTACGGGGAGAAGGGAAGTTCACTAATTTTTCTCTAGTTTATTTTTAATCTGCCATCCTACCATGAAAGCAAATAATAAGCAATAAATACATTTATAACATCACAGAAAACATAGTAATAAATAAACATCACAGCTTCACAAAAAAAGATAAATGTCAGCTTTGGGGGTTGGAGAAAACCATTCCTATAAAATAGCATTCAAATATCATTAATCAAGAAGTAGTATTAAAGTTTCATCTTAAAAGAGCTGTTTTGATGTGTCAGGCCTTAGTGGATGCAGCTGTGCAAACAATCACCTAAAACTGTTAAAGTGACTATCAGAAAGGCACTACAATCAGATGAACAAAACACAGGGGTTTGAAGGGCAAGGTGGAGGGGGGGGGGGACACTGAATTCTTATTTTCTGCTCTGCTGTTGGCTTGCATGCAATTTTGGCACATGCTTGCATGTGACTTTGGCACAAAGTTACCTAACACAGCTGCTCTCAGTCTTTTTCCATCTACTAAATGTGCACATAGTACTCCACAATATTTTGCATTGAGATCTATGAAGGAAAATACTATGGAATGTGAAGTATGGTTACAACAGCAGCCATCTAATATTCATATTTACAAGTGCATTCTCACTCCTTTAGAAGCCTTATAGCTAATTCATCCATGAATTTGTGACACTTAAATAACTAACACCTTGCCTGTTTGTGAGCATTCAGGCAACCACTGTTCTCAGCACAGTAATCATGGAAGAAATCCACAGATTATGCAAAAAGAATTATTGGCATTCTAAATTAGGAGGAATAATAGGCAAGGTAACACAAGCAGGTGTAGTCACACTGTAAATTAACAAGACGGAGAAGAATACGTGGATCAGAGATATTAGCTGGTGCCATTAACTTGTGTTTCCTTTGTAGTTTGAGTATGATATACCAAATCAATTCCTCTCCCTGGATTTTTTTCTGCCATAAAGAAGCATGCAGTTCTTTGGCTACAATGCATTTATTATTTGGTAGTCAGAAAGTGAATTTTCAATAGTTTTCTCATGTTGAGTTGTTATGCAGCTGGACACAGTAAAGGCCAAATTATACTTCTTTGTTTCTGTCTCTTTGTATGTCAGTCATTGTGTGTCTTTATGTGTTAACTCCTGCTGGGTTAAAGGGACAGCATCTAAGGAGACAAAATTGTTCACCTTTTCATTAATGAAGGACTGTAATGTCTTGCCAAAATATGCTTATTCAGAATATTTTTCATGATCCTCATCCCAATAAAGAAATACAGTAAGTGCAGGGTCAGGGTCCCACCAATGCATGGATTGGCGTGCCCACAGATCATCCTGCCCCATATTAACCAATTGTAATGCCCTCCTGTGGGCATGCTGACGCAGGAATGCACACATCACCTGTGGGCTTGAGCTCCCACATTTTTTCCCATCTGTGAGAAATGGGGACTTTAATCCCCACAGATGGGAAGGGCACCCAGTATACTGCTATGTTGCCTATTTGGATTTTCTTCATTAATATCAAGTTAAACCTAATGCTTAGGCCAGTATTTCCCAAATTTCTGACAGGTATAGCACACTGCTTTCTTAATTAAATCTGAGTTGGACTGTTACACTTGGATTTAACTTTTACAGTGTAGACTATTTCTCTACTCAGGACTTTCTCTGTGTATCACTATTTTTGCTATACCTCCTGACTTGCAAGGGGATAGTCCAGAACTGTGATTAGCAGAAGAAATGCAATGCACAGCTTTCCCTGAATGCAGGACATTCTGCTGTATCCTGAATATGCTCTAACTGCATATGATGCAGATATGTAGCATTAGTTCCCATTTCAAGCTATTTCATTCACTTAATCCATAAGAGGCACGTGTGGGAAAACTACTAATACAGGCCTTTAGCAGGATAAGTTTCGTTTTGCACAAGTGTAATTGTAGAGCTATGATGCTGTCTCAGACAAATTGAGTTAATGACATCCTTGTTTCTGCCCTGAGCTGAAAATTAGGAAGCCAGAATGTTTGCAATAAGATGAATCTCCAGAATTATGTACTGTATGTGATTAAATAGTATGCAATGACCTGTTTCACAGGATGAATCTCAGAGGTCTCTTTGTAGGAGTTTTTTTTTTTTTTTTTTAAAGGGGACATTTCTGTAACACTACTGTAATTTTACATGAAGTCGCTACATTTTCACCTGTTTTGTTACCTAGTAAGATTGTGGGGTGGGCAGGGTGAGCTGGAATGATACTTGTGTCCATTGCTTAGTATATGTGTGATCTTGTCTCTTTCTCCTTCCATTGCAGGAGGTTCTTCTATCAGTGTTGAGCACTGCAGGCATGTTGTATCTGAGCTCCAAGGCAGCATGCGCAAAGCCATCCATCTGTACCATTTGGTAAGTCACCTCTCCATTCAAACGGATCAGGTAGATTATAATGATATTGTACAATGAGCTACATTCAAAAAGTCAGAAACAAGTCCTTTAAATTTCTATTTAGGAGCAGACATCTGTGCTTATTTTTGTATATATGTCTCTACAAATGAGATGTAAGTGCAACAAGAGCCCTCCTATTGGTAAGCCAGAGGGGTCTGTGTGATAATTAGCTGATCACCAGCCATAGCTTATAGTCTAGTACAGCTGGTCCTCTATATCCACAGATTCTGTATCCATAGATTGAAAACATTCAAAAGAAATACTAATTCTGAAAAGCAAACCTTGATTTTGCCATTTGATATAAGTGACATCATTTTATTACACCATTGAATTTAATGGGACTTGAGTATCCATGGATTTTGGTATCCATTGGGGATCCCGGAACCAAACCCGAGTGGATACCAAGAGCCCAATGTATAAAATTTATTCCATTAGATACTAAAGGTCAATTATGTGGAACACAGGTGGGCAACTATGGAAGGATAAGGGGCCACATTAGCTCCAAGCAGGCCTTGGAGGTGTGTGTCCTGCTCCTGCAAAAAAAGGAATTTTATGGGGGTATAGGGGCATTTCCACCATGTTTTGTGGTTTTCCTCAGCCATTTTACATCAAGAAGAGGCCTTTTGAACAACAGGAAGTGATCAGAAGTCATTTCCTGTTCAATTGTTGTTTCAAAAAAGGTCTCTCCTGGGTCTAAAATAGTCCAGGGTTGTAAAATGTGGTAGGGCCCTTGTTCTCTAGTGGACATTTTGAGGCATTTGGGGACAAAATATTTTTTTAATTGCAAAAATTGTTTTTGATCCCTGGGAGGACCAGGGGGCTTCCACATGTGATGGAAATACCATCCACAACTCTTAGAGTGCATTTGGGGACATTCTGGAGCAAAAGACATTTCTGAAAAGACTTTTTTGACCCCTGGGTGATGACAGAAATGACCTTGCAGGTGCACTTTGCCCACCTGATGCTTCCCCTCTATTTTTTCTTACTTAAAAGTCAGTACAGTGGACCTTAATATGGACTGGGACCATCATGTACATATAGTGAGGCTATCGCACCAAACATTTTTCAGGGATAAATGCCATTGTAATGTTAAGGTTTATTTTAATTTTAAGGCCAATAAAGATTTTCACTCCCCCTTTTAAAGTCCTTCTGCAGGAGATGTATATTGGGAGGGAAGTAGGGAAACTGAAAGTTAAAATTGATCTCTTTGTTTATAGCAGCCCACAGCTTGATTAGGCTCGAAAAAGTAGACTGGAGGTATGCTACATATTTATCATAATGCTCAGTTGATCCCGCACCAGGATCTAGTTCCAAACAATAGTGTCATTTGACCTATCTATCCTAGATGATTTTACAGAATTAAGCCACCACATGTTAGGGAATAGGCTCCTTGTATGTTACTGTTTTAAAATTATTTGACTGGTTTTGCCAAAAACATGTATCCTTGTACATGTTTGAGGACAAAGGGGATCTGTATGTGATGTACCAGAACTTTTGCCATCTTACAAATATGTGAGAATTCCTGTTTGCTTGGTGAGCAACATAGGGCCTTTGCAGGCTGCTAGAAATAGTGCAAATTGAGTCCACTTTAACTGCCCTGGCTCAGTGCTAGGGAATCATGGGAACTGTAGTTTATTCTGGCAGAGAAGGCTCAATGTCTCAGAAAAAAATACAGTTCCCATGAATCCCTAGCACTGAGCCAGGACAGTTAAAGTGGACTCAATTTGCACTATTTCTAGCAGTCTGCAAAGGCCCATAAACAGATTGAGCAATTCCTAATATGACCAGCTAGTCTCATGCAAGAGACTGACTGAGAGAACGTGCTTAAAAGGCTGAAAGTTGTGTGTCCATCATTGGAAACAGAGTAGGCTGGGTGGAGGGGGAAGAGAAGGGAGAAGCTGTACAACAAAAAAAATAAATAAAAGGTGAAATTTTAAAATACCTGTAAAAATGAAAACAAGGAGGGGGGAAAAACACTTAGCTGTGCTTGATGTATTGTTCTCAATGTGTTTTAAGATGACACTTACCTCAATACATTCTTTATTTCTTCTACACCTTCTAGAAGGCTACTTAGAGTACTCTCACTTCTGACTTTGTCTTCCTTGAGTGAGCCAGGAGAGAGTTGTCAGTAGTGTTTTTCGAAGTTTTCGAGCAGAGTGGGCAACTTATAGCCTTCAAGAAGTTGTTGGACTGCAGCTCCCATGATTCTTGACTATTGCTTATTATGGCTTAGGCCAGTGGGAATAGCAGTCTATCTAGACTGTCCACACATGTACGTTTTTCCATTGATACAGACAGTTATATTAAATGAACTGGGAACAATAGAGTCACTCTACAACTGACTTAAAGCCTAGACCAAGTATGTTTCCTGCAATTTTCCCATATGTAAAAGGAGGGGCCTCTGTGCTGTAGCCTTTGGGTGAAAATAGCATCAAATCCAGTGCAGCCAAATGCTCAGTTTGAAATACAGCTTCAAAGATACAAGTTTTGACTCTGAACTGTTGATCTGGTAACACTGGGTTTGATGATGTTTTCAGAGGACCAACTACAAGCTTTTTGGGTAGATAGGGCAGTAGCTGTAAAAAAAAATGATTTTCTCTTCCTCTCCATCATTACCAGGTTTCTGCTGACACAGGGTCTTCAGCTGACAAAGATGAAATTGCTGGCCTTTTGACAGATACCTTCTCCATGATGAAAAAAGATCTAGAATCCCTAAAGGATGGGAAAGAGCTTCAAAGGGAAAAAGAAGTGTTGATGAAGCCGCAAGATGCAGTTGTAATGCCCTTGAGTGAGGGAAGCGGTTCAGCTTTGTCCAGTCCTCGGCATTTTGGAGATGAGCAAACTCTTGCTTTGTTGGAACAATACTCAGAGCTGTTGCTACAAGCTGTTGAGCGACGTATGGATAAAAAACTCTAAAGAGAAGTTCTAAGACTTAAAACATGGACTTAAAATTGTACACCAGACAGGAAAATTCATTGGGCAGGTTCATGGTGGAAGCCTTGGATGAACACTTTGTTTTTATCTAGGAAAGAAAGATCCTTTCTTTAATAAGAAGCAGTATTTTTAAGCATTTGTTTTCAGATATGTGCTGGTCACAGTACGAATCTTTCTGTGCCCACTTTTCTTTTGACTATTAAAAACTGCTTAAAAACTTATTTCCCAGCCAAAAGTTAAAAAAGAAAAAAACCTACAGGATCAAATAGAAGTTAACCAACTGGGGCCCAACCTGAAAACGCTAGTATCACAGGAAAAGATCAAGATGGCACCAATAGGTCCCTCTGCAACACTGTCTCAATCTCTGTACAGATTGTTCAACCTTTTATTTATTAATTTATATTTGTGACTATTACTCTAAATTTTTCACATGCATTTTATAACTATGGCTGTTTCTGTTTCCTTCCCACAATCTCTAGTAAGAGACAAGTTTTGTTGCAGTAAATGTACTTGTAGATTAGCTGGCAGGACCATTGAACTATTTGATGGTGAAGCCTGCCTTGCTGGATTTTATTCCCTTATACCTCAATTTATTATGCATAGGGTGTTTTTTTTTCTTTTTATGTATTTTATGGTTTTGCTTTCTCAGTTTTGCTTTTTTATTTTATAAGAAAACCTATGCTTTACCTATATTTGCTGCTTCCACAGGACAGTATACCCTTTGGACTAAGCTTTGGAGATCTGTTACAAGGCTACTGGCAAATGGAATGGCTTTTTAAAAAACAACAACAAAACCAGAAATTGTTCAAAATTTTCTCAGGTTTTACAGAAAACCTGGCCTCCTGTCAGGCAAAAAAGACTTCCAAAATGACTGAAGCATTTTCACCATCTGTTCTAAAGTTCATATTAGTAGTTTTATTCAATTGCATATGTATGGTGTCTTCTTGATATTAGTATCATACTTTTGGGAGTTCAGAACTTGAGGGAAAGACTGGGTATGGGACAGCATGTCCACAGGTTTTATTTACAATTTTGATTTCATTCTAATATAAATTTAAATAATTAAGAAAGCCTGATGTTAGTTATTAAATATTGCTCAAGAGAAGCATGACAGGTACATAACATCCCAAGAATGGGATCCTTTTGTTTATTTGTATAGCTACAACCAGAAAATTACCAAATTGAGTGTGAGTGGCCGGCAAATACAGATTTTGTGATTTGCAACTATTTTCATTTGTTCTTCCATAATAAGTCTTTGGAAAGATCCTTTTTTCTTCATGTCAGTGGTATGTAGAAACGAGGCTGCATGGAATTTTATTGTGGTCAGTAATATCCAATTCATATCAGTCAAATTAAATAAGAAAGATCTGGTTGTTTTCTGCTAATCCAAAAATGAAATTAACTGGCTTCCTAGAAGGGACATAAAAAACATTTCTCTTCATTTACTGTACCCTAAATTTTAATCTTGCTCTGCTTGGTTGGTTGCACCAGTCCCAGTTTACAGAACTGTCAGTCTTATCATGTTCCCAGATTAGTGATACTGATGAAAGTATTTTTAAAAAATGACTGACCAGCAAATTTGTATTGCTGCTGCTTCTCTCTGGTCAGAGAACAGCTCCATCTACTGTTGTCAGTGTGATCATCTTTAACATGATTGCTCTAGTGCTTTCCGAATAGCCTTTTCCACTTGCACTTTTGAAGTTGTCATTTGACCTTTGTCTTTCACTGCACTACAGGGCTGGCAACCTGCAGTGTCGTTTCTTATCTGGCTCACATTTTGTAATGCTCCACTGCTGAGTGGCCTGCAGAGCAGCCCTCTTTTTTGGCTGGCTGGCCAGCTGACCATCCTTAATGAGCTTTGAGATTGGGGATTTAGAATGTGGGTTTTTTTGTACTTTTTAGTGTGACCCTCCTAGATGTTCCCAGCAGTCTTGGTCAAGCATTTTTTTTTCTGAATATGCTTGATTTGCAGTTAAAACACACACCCTCAAATGTAGGTTATGCTAGTTCTTTCCACCCATGAGTGACCATTAAAAGGTCAGTGCATGGTGTGTTGTAACTGGCATGTATCGCAAAGGCATCTGTTTGTTAAGCATGGGCATCTGAAAGGTATTTCCTCGACATACTTCAAGTGAAAGTTAGGGTGGCTTTTCTTTGCATGTCTTAGTACGCACATTTAGACTGTGAAGTGTCAAGTGCTCAGGAATCTTTCTTGTTCTGGGACACACATACACTCAGGTAAGAGTCAAACTTCCAAGTTACCTTGCTGTATGGCAGAAAGGAGAGATGGAGATTCTTGGTATTGATTTAACATCTGGAGTTGTTGGATGCATTGGTTTAAGATCAAAATAGAGTTGTTGATTGACTATGCCTCAGTGCTTAGTTACCTATTAATGATTCATCAGGGACTGTCCTAGACGAAAGGCAGTAAGTATCAAATAAATTTCACAGTAGTCTCAAAGCAGGGTTTTCAGTAGATAGTTCTTATCAAATTGTTTTTTTAAATTGAGCGCTGTCTACTTCCATGGATCAAGGTGGGAAAATAAAAATGGGTTCCAGGAGTGAACTAGAATTGTAGTTTTGTGTGGTCTTGAGTAAGTAGACATGCAAAGAGCTATGGGCAGGACTATGGTTTCTAAGACTACACTACATAGCATGACCTTCAGCTCCTAGAAAAGTTGTTGTAAGGCAAAAGCATGTGATGGGTTTGAAATGTGGATAAAATTTTCTTCACATAGGAAAGATGAAATAAATTAAGTGGATGAGGAGACATGTCAGGGTTTTATTGAAAGTTTGTTGATCTACCCTTTATTTTCCCACTTATATCCATTATTTGGGACGTCTTTGGAGGTAAACATCCTCAGAAAGTCAGTTTCCCAAAACAGCTTGCCCTCCCGTAAGATTTTTTGTGCCCTGGTTTTCTATCCAAAGAATCTGTGGCTAAGAAGAAGCAGGAGAAAAGTCCATTTACTTTCAAGGGAAATGCTTCTGTTTAAAATATGATTCATAGCTACGTATTGGTGGCACTCTCTATTTTTGGTCATAGCAAAGTGACTTGGGCACATCATGTGAAATAACTTTTACAGAACTGTAGGAGAGTCAAATGTCAGCAAGCTATACTTATTGTTTTGAAATGCATGCAATGTTTCTGTCTTTGTTATGGATGTTCCCCATGCCCTTTTAGAAAAGCTTGACCAGACACCTACAGGGTGGAGAAATAGGAATGCATGTTGTTGCTGAAATTGGTCCACTTCTGTTGATTTCTAATGTGTGCATGCCATATTAATGTATTAAGGTAAATGGCAAAGTCTGTATGAGAACATAGAAGCATCTCAGAAGAGAGAGTTCACATTAACTCCCTGCTTTCTGAAATTTTGTCTGAGCAGTTTTGTTTTTTAAACATACTGTTTTTGTTTTTTTGAGATGAACCTTTGGAGAAAGAACAAATATCCATGCACTTGAATGAGACAAAATAGCCTCTCCTTTTTTTCTAGAGAAACACAGGCTATTTGTGTTTTTGGAAGCTATGCTGGGTTAGCTCCAGCCAGTTGTATATGTAACTGGTGCTAGTAGATATGGCTGTTTTGCTATTTACCACTTCCCTGCCCCTGTCCTCACTATATAACCTATTATTTCTGTTGTTGTTGAATGTCCTTCTAATTGTTGGGCCTCTTAGCCTTTCCCTTCATTCCAGTAATCCAAAATGAAGAGATTTCTTTCCTACACAAAACAAACTAACTAGGAATAATGTTGTCAGACATAAACACAGACGTTTGTCCAGTGTCCTCTGGTTTCTAGTATTTTAAATCCTTAAAAACTATTATAATAAGAGGAGAATAGCTGCCATGTGGTCCTTAAGGTACTGTTGTCTGGATTGTTCTTTCTAGAAATAAAAACTAGAATTATCCAGAATCCTGTATTGTTTTGTACATAATATTCTGGAGCTGGGCTGCTTACACTTAAAGCTAATCTGCTGTAAAACACAGACAGTGATGCATGGGGCAGCAATTTTAGGAATAAGCCATGTTTACTCAGCATGTCCCATAGGCCTAGGCACCAGATGAGAATCCTTTTTACCTATGTTCTTTCAATACTCCTTCCCTATACTCCACGTGTTTAAAAGGAGTTAACAAACCCGAACTTTTTTTAATTTATGTGTGTTTTCTACCTTGACTTTAAAAAAGCAAAAGGAACCTTTTAAAATGTCCTTTTTAATTATTTGAAAGAATTGTTTTATGTTTGTGGGGGTTTTGCACTGTGAGCCACCTTTCTGGGGCTATTTTTAAATTCTGTATTCATTTGTACTCTGTGTCTTAAATAGTTTCAATAAAAGGTGTGATCCTTTGTTACAAAATGTTCTTCATGACATTCTTCAGTTTAGTTAGTTGAAGGAACTTGGAAAGAGTTCAAAAATGATTGTATAATACAGGGGTAGGCAACCTTTCCCCTTTAAGGGCCGAGGGACTTCAGCTCCCAGAATCCCAGGAGCTATTGGCCAACATGGGACTATTGGCCAACATGGCTGAGGCTTCTGGGAGCTGAAGTCCCTCGGCCCTTAAAGGGGAAAGGTTGCCTACCCCTGGTATAATATTTGAATCATGCTTTAATCCTCCAATCCAATTATTTGCCATTTTGTGGGGAAATAGGGTGGGAAGAGCTATCTGCCCATCACTAGTAGCTGCAGCATCATGTCCTCACCTATCTGTATGTATGAGCGATCACTCAGCAACTACCCAGATGCAACTTTTACAAAACACCACATTGTTTCAAACATAGTGCTTCTGAATAGAGTTGAATGGATTCTCATTTAGCTTCAGGTAATCACTTAGGTGTGAACATGACCAGAAAAGTTCTGATCAGCAGAGGAGAATAGCAACCAAGGGCTAAAACACACCACAGAAATAATCCATTTGAGACTACTTTAACTGCCCTGGCTCTGTAGTTTTGTGAAGACATTTAACCTTATCTGTCTCTGATGCTACCAGAAACTACAATTTGCAGAATTCCCTAGCACTGAGCTAGGGCAGTTAAAATGGCCTCAAACTGGATTATTTCTTCACCGTTTTTGGCCCTAAATTGTTTAAGTAACAGGAATGTTAATACAGTTGTCCCTCAGTATTCACGGAGTATCTGTTCTGCCCCTCCTGAAGATACCAAATTTCACAAATAGTCAAGTCCCATTGCCCCATTGGGGATATCACAGACTTGCCATCCGCGAATCATCAAACCCACGAATGGCAAGTCCGCAGATACCAAGGGACGACTGTAGTTGACTATTAGTGGACAAATAATTTCTACAGTTTCCTCCCTATTGCGAAGAAAAAAAATACCTCTGCACAGTTCTTGCCCAGTACTCACACATCCTAGATGTTTCAGGAAATTATTCTGCAAAGAAATGTATGATGGGAATTGGTGGGGGATTGCACAAAGAAAGAAAGAAAGAAAAAGAAACAGTTTCCAGGCAGCCATTTTTTTAAATTAAAGACTGCTTTTTTTTTTACACAAGAATTTTTTGTAGTGCAAGATTACTCTTTTTTATGTAGGAAACAGCAATCTTGCACAAAAACATAGCTGCTTGGAAATAGTGTGTGTGTGTGTGAAATACCACAATTATTTTTTTTGCACAGAGTAATTTCTCAGAACACTTCCAAAATAAGAAAATCAAACTGCACAAAATTCTTGTTACTGTATTATTCTTTCTCACTGGTTTTCAGAGGGTCAGGAAATCCGTTTTTCAGCCAAGAAATTAATAATAGTGAACATTCTTTGCATCCCAAATAAGCAATTAAGTTGTACCCTATGGCATTTCCTTACTTCAAAATATACATCATTCTGTCTTCTAAATAAATTCTGCAAATTAGTTGCCCAACTAGTTCTTTCAAATCAAAGCAAGATCAGTACCAACTCATTTACTACATTCTTAAACTATGACAAAGGTGAGTAAATATAATTACTATATCAAACAGAGAAAATACAGCCCTAAATGAAGCACACCTGCCCCTCCCTCTCCCCTCCTTTAAGAGCAAAAACTATGGTGATATGCAGGACTGCAGACAAATGGTCTGAAAATAAAATGCAAAATGTGTACCACATTTGAGATGCAGAGACACTCCTGATACAAGACCTGGAAGCAGAGGTTATCATGAAGTTGTCTCATTTGCTAGCAACAATAAATTGTTTAAGGTGAGAACAAAAAGACTGTAAAAAGTTCCAAAAGTCTCTCTCTAAACTGGGAGAATGGGCTTTAAAATGTGAAACAGAAAATCACTGAAAGTAAGTATAAAGTGATGATACGGAGGCAAAAAATTCCCAACTTCTCATCTGGGAACAACTGACTAAGGGACCTGAGGAGCATGGTTGATGTCTGTGTGTGGCCGCAGAAAAAAGAAAAGAAAGGCAAATTCCAAGTGAAATTAAACTTAAAAGACTTTAATTCTTAAATTAAAAAAGAAATCAGAAATAAAACTGCCAATATCATATTGCCCTTATACAAATCCATGGTGTGATCACATTGGGAAAATTTGTATAGTTCTAATAAGTGCACTTAAAAAATGTTGTTATAATGATGGAAATGGTGTAGAAAACCAAAGTGACTAAAGGACAGGAACAAATCACAAGAAGGGATTGCAATATGTGGGTCTTATTAGCTTATATGCAATGATTAATGTGTTGAATTTGCATAATCAGAAGGTAAATTAATACTATGCATAAAATAATAATAATAATAATAATAATATGCAAATTAGATGCCCAGGTATGACAGATTGCAATATGGCAACCTTACATGCTGCAGAAGGAAAGCAGTTTGACATTATTTGAACTGTCATGGCTCCATCCTGTGGAATCCTGGGATTTGTAGTATGGTAAGATGTTCAGCCTCTGTGACAGAACCTTTTGTTGCCTCACCAAACTAAAAATGCCAGGGTTCTGTAGGATAAAGTCAAGGCAGTTAAGGCAAACCTATCATGGGGTTTTCCTGGCAAAATTTGTTCAGAGGAGGTTTACTGAAAAAAAGAGCTCTTAGGGTGGAACTGGGACTGAGGTTGAAGCATAATGGTAGAGAAAAAGTGCAATGATTAATGTGTTAAATTTGCATATTTTAGTGGGTTTCACTACTACCCTCAGAATTGGTAGTAGTAGTCCTGGTGAGGAAGTTTTATTTCTGCAACTTCAAGACCCTCCTACTTGGTATGGAGTCACTCAAAGCCCTTTTTAATTAAAAAAAAAAAGTTGGTTATGGAGCTTATTTGCGGCTTGAGTAGGCGGGGGGGGGGCGGCGGGAAGAGAAACTGATAAAGAGTCAAGCCAGAGCAAAAACGAGTAAGCCTTCAGAGGACAAAGCACAGGTAGCCTATTTTGGTGGGGCGCAACCAAGCCGCCATTTTGTACCGCTTGGCGGAACTGCCCCCTCAGGAAGAGAGGGAGGCAACCGAAGCAGAGCCTCCTTGGCCTGGCTGGCGGCTGTCAGAAGGGAGGGGGCTGGCTGTTATCCGCCCCAGAAAAGAGCCCCTTTGGAGCAGCGGGCCGGCGCCGGTGGAGCCTGTGGGCGTTTGGGGCTCGTTGCAAGCTCAGCCCCTCCCCGGCAGCCGCCATTAAGCGCCGGCGCTCCATGGCCGAGGCGGGGCTGGCGAGGACGGTGAGGCGCTGCCTGGAGGGTTTCCCCGTCGAAACAAGGGGTGAGGTTTTAAAGCCACCTGAACAGAGGAGGGAAGGAAGGGGCTGGCTACACTTGTGGTTTTCTGTGTCTATGTATATGTGTGTGTGTGTGTGTGTGTGTATATATATATATATATATATATATACACACACACACACACACACATATACACATCTGCACACAAACACACACATATCTATGTACACACATGCACACACACATACACACATATGCACACACACACACACACATATATATACACACACACACACACATATGCACACACGCATACACATGTAAACACAAACATACACACATGTATAAACACAAAAATATACACATACATACACAAATACACACATATATACACGCACAGACATATATATATATATATATACACACACACACACATGTATACACACATATATACACACACACACACACATCTATGCACACATACATGTATAAACAGAAATATATATATATATATATATATACACACACACACACACATGCACATATATACACACAGACATATAGATATAGATATAGATAGGCACACACACATATGTATACACACAAATATATATATTTTCTTATGTGCATATATATGCACACACACATGCACATATATACACACAAACATAGATATCGATATAGATATAGCAGGGGTAGGCAACCTTTCCCCTTTAAGGGCCGAGGGACTTCAGCTCCCAGAAGCCTCAGCCATGATGGCCAGTAGTCCCATGTTGGCCAATAGCTCCGGGGATTCTGGGAGCTGAAGTCCCTCGGCCCTTAAAGCGGAAAGGTTGCCTAACCCTGAGATAGACACACGCACATATGTATACACACAAATATATATATATATATATATATATATATACACACACACACACACACACACACACTTGTCCCTCCTCGTTTGCGGACTTGACGTCCACGGTCTCAATCCTTCGTGGATGTCAAGCAGGGAGGGATAAAATGGCATGCGGCACACAAGCAGGGCCTTGCGCCCTATTGGAAACAATGGCCCCCAATATTTGCGATTTTCCAATTTATGGAGGAGCCAGAATGGACTATATAACACACACGCACATATATATATACACACACACATACACTCACATGTTGCACACACATACACATGTTTACACTATATACACAGAGAGAGAGAGAGAGAGATACACAAATACATATATTATACACCCACATCTACACACACACAGATATATATGACAATTTTATTTGTTTTTCTTATGTGCATAAGCTTTTGTAGACTTGGGGCCAGAACACACTGCAGAAATAATCCAGATTGACACCACTTTAACTGCCTTGGCTCAGTGCTAGGGAATCCTGGGAACTGTAGGTTATTGTGGTACCAGAGCTCTTTCTGACAGAGAAGTCTAAATGTCTCACAAAACTACAGTTTTGAGAATTCCCTGCCATTGAGCCAGGGCAGTTAAAGTGGTCTCAAGATGGATTATTTCTACAGTGTGTTTTGGACCCAAGTCTCCTTCAACAGATGCATGCATTTTGTTTTTATCCAGTACCTTTGAGTCGTTTCCGACTTAGGGCAATCCTAAAGCGACCTTATTGTGAGATTTTCTTGGCAAGTTTCTTCTTCAGAGGCGGTTTGCCATTGCCATCCTCTGAGGCTGAGAGAGTGTGACTCACCCAGTGGGGTTCCATGGCCGAGCCACGATTTGAACCTACTCCCTAGAGTCGGAATCCAACACTCAAACCACTACACCACGTTGGCTCTCAATCTTCAAATATTGGTTTTTAATTTTTTTCAATCAATGAATCTTTATTGAATAAGTCTCCAGACCATTTCAAATGTAAACAAATATGTTAAAAATTATAAAATATTTTTTTTTCAGAACGGGGGGAGACATTTAATCTGATAGAGGAAGTGCACCCTATTAATGTTTGTTGTTGTATGCCTTGTTGTTTCAGGCTTATGGTGAACCTATTGTGGGGTTTTCTTGGCACGTTTCTGGGGGGAGGGGGGTTTGCCATTTCCATCCTCTGAGGCTGAGAGAGTGTGACTTGCCCAAGGTCAACCAGTGGGTTTACATGACTGAACTGGGAATCGAACCCTGGTCTCCAGAGTAATTTTATAGGGGGTCTGTAATGCAGGGCTAAATACCCTAAAGGCACCTGATTCTGTCTGATCTTGGAAGCTAAGCTGGGTCAGCCCTGGTTAGTACTTAGATCTGAGACCAACAATGAATACCAAGTGCTGTAGTTGATATTTCAGAGGAACTGGCAAAACCACCTCTTGAGTATTCCTTGCCTAAGAAAACTCCTTGAATTTCATGGGATCACCATAAACCAACAGGTAACTTGAAGGCATACACACACACTTATTTTAAGTGAGGTTTAGGGTTTTCGCTACTACTCTCAGAATTGTAGTTATGGGGCATGAATTTCTCCAAAATTTTGCCTTAGATGCCATATGTGTTCTTAGGTTATGTATCAACATGCCATTTAGTCATATAAATTTATGTTATGGTTCATTGCTGAAACAAATAAAACAAGGTTGAAGTGAGCACATGTATCCAAGGACATTTTACCAAATATAACCTATTCAGGTGCTATTCATATTTTGAGAAGTGTTGTTGACGGATTGATTCAATGGGTCTATTTTATTTAGGATGAACAATTGAGTTTAGGTCTCAGACCTTTTATAGCTGAGCACAGATACAAGGCTCTTACATGTGGCACACACTAGACATCCTCCCCAGTGGAAACCTTTCAAAATGATGACCTCTAGATGTTTTGGACTACAGCTCCCATCTAGCCCACCACCATGGCCAAAGGTAAGGGATTGTGGGAGCTGTAATTGAAGAAGATCTGAGGACCACCAGTTTGGAAAAGACCTGTTCTTTCACATATATGATTTACTAGAGCAGGATGTGTAGGAAAGCAGCATGAGCAGACAGTTCAGACATTTTCCTAACAAGCCTCCCAATATTTTTGTACCTTAATGCAACAAATCTCATTGTAGGCTTTCCTGGATATTAAAGACCTTCATTCAACAAGACTTCCATTAAGAACAGCAGACCTTCTCTGGAATAAAGATTTCTCCTGCAATGTCATCCATGACAATGGTGCTAGCAGGGAGATACTAAATATGGCTTAATATGAATTGATTGCTCCTCTTTCGTAGTCCACAGGATGTATTAGAGAATGGTATGGTTAGCTAATCCATAGCAAAAGGCTGCACACCTGCATACAGGATCAGAGAAATGGAAGAGCCATGAGAGCCAGGGAAGTATTTTGTGACTGATACTGGTATTGTGATCATGCAGAGGCCACTGGAAATGGACTCAGCATGATGACTTAACCCTTTGCCAGTCATAGCATATAGCACTGGCCCCCACATATTTGTAGAGCCTTGTTCAAATACATTCCACAGCAGTGTCAACTGCCTTTCAGACGTGACAGTGAATGGCATAACCTACTGTGGAGATGGAGGGGTAATGATTGTGTGGAGACCATACCAAAGTTATTCCCAGTGATCATTATAATTTGTGCCCTGTGTTATTTTCAGTGTTTGTCCTATTAACTAGCTGAAGTTCTTGGGAGGACTTTTAGAATGACGAATGATAATTTTAGTGAAGAAATGAAATGATTGCAAGATTATTTTACAGATGTGGTTTTATTCTTTCTCCTGAACAGAGTTGTGTTTCACAGAGTCTGTGCCCTATCTAGATAGCCTTCCATCCCCATTGGAATTCTGTCGGGAATGGGTGTGTCCAAACAAGCCATGTATAATTCGGAATGCATTCAGCCACTGGCCAGCTCTGAAGAAGTGGACTTTAGATTACTTGAGGTATGAATTTATGAATCTACTGAGCTTCAGCTTATATAGGTCAGAGCAGGTAAATATTGTATTGTATTTCTTAGTATTAATGGAGTTTCTTTCAAGTCTGTAGCCCTTCTTGAAATCATCCACTGCTGGGATTGTAGCACCTGAAAGAGGTGGAAGTGGACCAAGGCTGGGAAAGTATTTTCCATTCATAGGCATCAGCAATCAAATAATAGGCACTGTTATGACATTGCCCCAGTTCTGATTAAAAATCTGTCAAGGCATTTTTAAGTAATAGTTATGTGCCCAATGGACTGCCAATCCTGGCCTTTGGACACCCAGTGGAGACAAATTTGATCAATTTAATTACAATTTATTCAGTGAACTGCATGATTCTCACCCCTTTTACCATTATTTCTGCTCATTATTGCAAACCCAAAATAAAAATATCTCCAAATATCTGTTTGTATATCATATCCCAGCTTGCAAGAGCTCCTGAAGTGATGCATAACGAAAGTATTTAAGACAATTTATCTTAGCTTCACTCAAGTTGACTTTGACTTATGGCAATCCTATAAACGAGAGAATTCCAGGTCACCCCATGATCAATGGCTCTGCTCAGGTCTTGGAGACTCAGAGCCGTGGCTTCCTTGAGTGAGTCTATCCATTTGTAATACAGTCTTCCTCTTTTTCTACAGCCTTCTACCTACAGTTATCTACAATAATGCTAGACAAGCATTATTATCTATTCTAGTGAAACATGTCTTCATATGATATGATGAAAGTACATCAGTCTCAGTTTAGTCCTCTTGGCTTCTAGGGAGTGTTCAGGATTGATTTGTTCTTGGAGCCATTTAGTTTTCTTTTAGCAGTCCACGGGGTCTGTAGATTCCTTCTCTAGCATTATATTTCAAATGCGTTGACTTTTTTCCTATCAGCTTTCATCACTGTTTAGCTTTCACCACCATATATAGAAATGGGAAATACAATGGCATGGACCATCCTAACTTTATTATTCAATTATATATCTTTACACTTTGGGAGCTTATCTAGTTCCTTCATAGCTGCTCTTCCAAGTTCTAACCTGATTTATTGGCTGTAGTCTCTGTTCTGAGCCAAGGTGTCTTGCTGCATTATGCTAGTAGTATTGTGTGATTTGCATATCCTAAATTGTTGGTGTTCCTTCCTCCAGTTTTCACACATGCCATGGGGTCTATCTTATCTTGTATTATTTTTTGGCTATATCCACTTTAAGTAATCCACCATGGTAGATCTTGTGGAAGAGGTCTCTTGTTATGGATATTTAAAACAAGTTTAAAAACATTTTAAAACAATTCTCAAATTTGATGTTAAAACAAATGATTAGAATAGAACAGTTTTGAACATCAAAGGTCATGCTTTAGCTTAACACTGCTTTAGCTGTCCGCTAGAAGCTCAAAACAAGATGTGGCCAACCAAGCTTCCTTTGGAAGGGAGTTCCACAATTGACATGCTGCTAAAGAGAAAGTACTGCTACAGAGAAAGCCCTGTTATGAGTGTGCACACCAACTAACCTCAGGAGGTGTTGGTACATGTAACAGGGCCTCTGCTGAGGAAGTCAGATTTCAGACAGACCCATATAGGAGGAGGCAGTGTTTCAGATATCTTGGCCCCACGCCATTTAGGACTTCGTAGGTAAAAACCAACACCTTGAATTGTGGTGTTAATTGGAAGCCAGTGCAGTTCTTGTAAGAGCAGAGTTATGTGGTCTCTAAAATGCACACTCAAAACCAATTTGGCTGCTGCATTTTTCATTAACTGTGGCTTTCAAACATTTTTCAAGGGCAACCCTATATAGAGTGTGTTACAGTAGTCTAATCAGAAGGTAACTATGAATCACTGTGTCAGATCTACCTTCCCCAGAAAGTGGCTCAGTTGGCACATCAACCAAAGCTGGGCAAAAGCACTTGTGCCACTGTAACCACCAGTAGCTCAAAATACATAACTTTTGGAAACCCGTATCAGTTGTGTTTTTAAACGGATTTTTCTAAACTCTGATATGAGTATTAGGCAATTGTATTTTTTGTAATTTAGGTATTTTGTGGTGAAGGGCAGGATAATAAAATTTGCTAGATTATTAATGTGTGTAAATGTATGTGCTGTTCTGTATCAAAATACTTAAAGATTTTTCATACCTTGGATCAAACTTTGATCAGAATGGAGACAGCAGTCAGAAAACTGGGAAAGGGTTAGGAATGGGAAGGGCAGCTATGAAAGAACTAGACAAAATCCTAAAGTGTAAAGATATACAGCTGAAAGTTAGAATTGTCCAAGCCATTGTATTCCTCATCAGCATGTACAGATGTGAGAGCTCAACAATGAAAAAAGCAGATAGGAAGAAAATTAATTCATTTGAGATATGGTGCTGGAGAAGAGTGCTGAGGATACTGTAGACAGCCAAAAAGACAAACAATTGAGTCGTTGAACTGATCAAGCCCGAACTCTCCCTGGAAGTCAAGATGACTAAACTGAGGCTGTCGTACTATGACAATATCATGAGAAGGCATGATTAGAAAAGACAACGATGCAGGGGAAGGTAGAGGGCAGTAGGAAGAGAGGAAGACCACATGCCGGATGGATAGACTCAATCAGGGAGACCACAGGCCTGAGCCTCAGGAACTGAGCAGAGAGGTAAAGGACAGAGGGGCTTATTTCATGTTATTATATCTTGCTTTTCTCCCAATATAGGGACTCAAGGCAATGGCAACAGGGGCTTGGAGACATCTCATTCATAGGGTCGCCATGAGTCGAGGTCAATTCAAAGGCAGCTAACAACAAATTGACTTCCCCCTTTTTTTAAAAAAAACCCACAACTTTCAATTTGGTCTGAATTTCTGGAATGTATGTAGTGGAGAAGCTTCTACTGATGAATCTTTTGAATGGAAGAATGGATACTCGGTAAAATTTTCTTTTAAAAAATGCCTGGTAGACTGTTGTGAGTTAATTTTACTTTTTATCATAAGCATCTTTTTTTGGTATGGTTGTGAAACTCATTTGTATTTTGATGCAGGGAAGTAATGAACTCCAAATTGGTGAGTGTAGCAGTAACTCCAAATGGTTATGCTGATGCAGTTTATCAGGACTGGTTTGTTATGCCAGAAGAACAACACATGCCATTCAATGCTTTCTTGGACATTCTGGAGAAAAAAGTAACTTCCCCTGGAGTGTTCTATGTACAGAAACAGTGTTCAAACCTTACTGAGGAATTCCCTGAACTTATGGATGATCTAGAGCCTGAAATACCTTGGATGAGTGAGACACTTGGTAAATATCAAAATTTCAGATTGCTCTATGGCTGGCAGTCTTGCACAGCTCATATAAATCCCATCAAACTGTTTCTCTGTTTTGTTTGCTAAGCTCCACTACCTCTAAAGAATGAATCTTGCATGGAATACTCTAAAATCCTACTTTATTTATTTATTTATTACAGACTGGTGGCTTTATTCATGTAAATTTCCATATAAACGATGAAGAAACTTGCCATGAAAACCTCATGATAAACCTATCATGGGTTTTTCTTAGGGTTGGCAGACCTTTACAAGTTCAATCTAGACAATGAAGAAATAGAAATAATAAAAGAATTCTCATATTTGAGATCAAACATTGATAGAAATGGGGACTGCATTCAGAAAATCAGAAGAAGATTAAGAATGGGGAGGGCAGCCATGAAAGAACTAGAAAAGATTCTCAAATGCAAAGATATACAGCTGAACACAAATGTTAGAATCGTATAAGCCATCGTATTCCCTATTACCATGTATGGATGTGAGAGCTGGACAGTTAAGAAAGATGATAGGAAGAAAATCAATTCCTTTGAGATGTGGTGCTGGAGAAGAGTGTTGACGATCCCGTGGACAGCCAAAAGGACAAATAAATGGGTCCTAGAGCAGATCAAGCCGGAAACCTTCCTAGAAGCCAAGATGACCAAATTGAGGCTGTCATACTTTGGACACATCATGAGAAGGGAAGACTCATTGGAAAAGACAATAATGCTGGGAAAGGTGGAGGGAAGTAGGAAGAGAGGAGGGCCACATGCCAGATGGATGGACTCTATTAAGGAGGTCATGGATATGGGCTTGCAGGATTTAAGCAGAGCACTGGAGGATAGGGGTTCTTGGAGATGTCTCATTCATAGGGCCGTCATTGGGTGAGATTGACTTGAGGGCACCTAATAGCAAGAAAAGTCAGAAGATGCTTCTCTGAAGATGCTAGCCACAGATGCTGGCGAAACGTCAGAAAGAAACTCTTTCAGAACATGGCCACACAGCCCGAAAAAACCCACAAAAAAAAACTAAAGTCAGAAATGACTTGAAGGCATATAACAGATTTGTCCACAGCATTATTAGAAAAAACTGACTTATCAAATAAAAATCTCATAGACATTAACAGAGAGGCCAGTTTGCTTCCATTTATTGTGCACACCAGTGTGATGTAGTGGTTTAAGCTTTGGACTATGACTCTGGAGACTAGGGTTCAAATCCCCCTTGGCCATGGAAACATACTGGTTGACCTTGGGCAACTCACACTCTCTCTGCCTTAGAGAAAGGCTATGGTACAGACCCCTCTGAACACATCTTGCCAAGGAAACCCCATAATAGGCCTTAGGGTCACCATAAATTGGAAATGACTTGAAGCAAATAAAATTCTGGATCAATCCATTTTAACTAGAAATGATGAACTATTCCATTATAAACTGTGACTATCAATATCTGACTATCAATATCTGAAGAATCTGAAAAGAAATAGAAAAAGCTCAGGTGATCGATCGTCAGTATCAAATTTTCATCCTGTTTGTAAATTTTGTCTGTCTCATTTACATGCTATAAATTATTTGCACAGTTATCTCTACACTTATATATCTTAATACAAATAAACTAAAAAATAATGATGAGCTATTAAAATCCAGACATGGTTGCTAAAAAAACACCAAAGAAAGGAGGTCACTCCAAGACAAGTCTAGCAATTGTCAAAAGTAAAAAACACGTATTCTAAACTAGGAAATTCCTCCCTTGACCTATGTTGTCCTTAATGTGAGAGATCCTTCATGGAGTTGGAGCTATAGAAGTGGCTCCTATAGGAAGCTAGAAGTAGTTGCTGGAGGAGTTCCACTTACAACTGGAAAATGCCTGGTATAAGTGGGATTACTTCAGAGTAGGTGCCTGCAAAATAAGATTGGGGCTCTGAAGAACATTCTTTTCCATTTTATTATCAAAATAATGTGTAAATAATTAGCATTATTTTGTGTTGATTTAAGTCGGAAACAACTTGAAGGCATGCAACAACAACAAATTTATTTGTGGCACCACCTGCTGACATCTGTACTTCATACTTACTGCTAATTTATCCTATGGCACAGAGGACTGTTTTTAAGGTTTATTTAACTATCCCTCAGTGTGCGCACGCACTATTCCATAATGTTACTTTTGTTGTCTAATGTATATTCTGCCTTTCTCCCAAGGTGGTATTCACTCTTGAATAAGAATAAACCTTATTGTACATGCAAATACCCATGTGTAGCTCATGAAAAACATCTATGTTTGGTAGTAATGTCCTTCCCATATTGTTTTGTGGCAAATCCAGAGAACTTTTCTTTCAGCACATATCTTAGCCCAAGTCCCTTTCCCCCAGGATTATTATCCATTTTATAGTACTCTTCAAAGACAGGATATGGATAGAAAAATTTCAGATTTGTCATTTCTTTACTAAAGAAACTAAAAGCAATGAAATGTTCTGTTTTAGTCAGGGGAAAGCTAAATGTTTGGTATCTAAATACTTCCTTAAAGATAATTACTACAGTTATGTGATTCAGTAGATTATTTAATCCATCTGTTCAGAATGGCAGAATTGAAGCCTGATGTAAATGGTTTTTCCCTTGGTAGTTCTTCAACTCACTCATTATTATGTAAATATGACTGTCCTTATGTTTTAAGAAAGTATAATAATAAATGGAGTGAATAGAAAGTTCTTAACCTGGTGATCTTTGAACATAAGATATTGCTTTCTTTTTTAATAAGATTGTTTAACTGCTTTTTTTCCTGTAGGAAAAAAGCCTGATGCTGTGAATTTCTGGCTGGGGGAATCTGCTGCAGTAACATCTTGTATGTATCGTTATTAATTATTCATTATGACAATATTTATATCCTGCCTGTTATTGTGGGATTTCAAAGGCAGCATGCAAATAAAACAAATAAAAGTAAATGGCTGAAAAGGCTAGAACAATTAAAACTATGCACATGCACACTTGAAAAAGTAAATGAGGCCCCAAAGGCTTTAATAATAATAATAATGAAAAATGTATTCCCAACTGCAGATCTGACTTTGCTGACAAAGGTAAGCAGAGATAAATCTGTAGTAGAATAACATTTATACATAAAGGAATTTTCCTTTAGACAATTGTGTTTTATTTTGAATTTATCTTTGTCTTTTCCTCTAGCTGTAATAATCTCCATTGCATTTGGTTTCCCTGGAAACTAGCATAGCCCGAGCGTGTTTCCAGGTGGAGGGGTCCTAAAACTACCACTTAAAAGACATTCTGCAGTTATTCTGTCTTTTTCTGCTTAACAGATTTCTTTTGTGGAAAGAAAAAGACAAGGCAGGATAAAAACGATACAAGTGGAGCACTAGATAACATTATCTGGGACTGCTGAATACAGTACATTTGCTTCCCACATAAAATGTCTTATATTAACTGAAATGCCAGTTTGTCAGTGTCTAAGACATGATACTGATGGGAAGGATAGTTTCCTTATCTCAATTGTAAACAGAGCAGGAAAACATCATGTGTTAGAATCTGCATGATTTTAATGGCTGGAATTCACAATCACAACTATGAGTGTGGAACCTACAGTTATGTATCCATAACTGATTTGCATTCACAATTCCTACTTATCCACAGTAATGGAAATAGTGTAGGGAATATGTATCATAAAAGTCTCCCAGTCCTGGCTTATTGGGAATCAGCTGCTGCAAGCTACAGAAGTGTGTTCTGTTGATTGGGATGCAGCAGACTGATGTTTCCATGCACCTCTAGCAATCTCCGGTGTAGTGAAAATTCTTTGGTTGGCACACCATAAGTGGTTTGCAGGGTGGTGCTGCTGCTGGAAGAAATGTCAGTCTACTGCATCCTATCAACAGGAGAACAGACCTCTGTCACTTGTATAGTTAACTGAGTAGCTGATCTAAAATCTTGTTCAATGTCTGCATTGCTTTTTCTGGATTGGGGAAAATGTTCTTTTCCCTCCTTTTCTCCACTCTTGATTCTTTTTCTCCAATCTTAGTACATAAAGACCATTATGAAAACTTGTATTGTGTGATTTCTGGAGAGAAACATTTTCTACTGCATCCACCAAGTGATCGTCCCTTCATCCCATATGGTATGTTTTCTGAGGAGGGAATAGTGTGGGATAAGATGTGTAGCACTAGTATTTAGTCTATTCCCTCTCCCTGAAACCGCTGTTAACCATGGAGGGAAAATTTATAGCACATTTTATGCTAGCATGTTTTCCAAGTTGTGATTAATAGAACCTTAGGAGCTTTTTGGCTGGGGCTGTGAAGTGACAGCATAGTGTTAGTTTTATTCATGTTCTGTCCCATATCATAGTCCCAGTCCAAATCTCCTCAAAAAACCTGATTACATTTTAAGAGGGGTGTGGAAACGGGGAGTTTCAGTCATGTAGACTGTTCCAGTTCTAGTTGTAGACATTGCTCACAAATGCAAATAATTAATTCACAAGATTTATAACAGATGCTTATACTCAGAACCAGTTGTGGTGAAGTCTTCTGGCTGAAATAAATTCTGTCTCTTTCTATATATATTCCTATTTATAAATATTTATAAATCATATAATTAAAATTTCTTACTTTTGCCCCACCTCCTTGTCAATTCTCACCTTCTGAATTCCAGAACTGTATCCACCAGCAACATACCACATATTAGAAGATGGGAAATTTAAGATTGTGGCTGATAAAACATCAGAGAAGGTGCTGATTGTCTTTGTATCATACTTTCTTTGTTAAGCACTAATAAATCTTTAGCCCTCCAGATGTTTTCTCCTACAATTTCCAGCAGCTGTATCCACTATGGTCAGTGATAAGGGATTTTGGAAGCTGTATTACAAACCATCTGGAAAGTGAAAAGTTTCCCTAGCTCTGCTCTGTGATGATAGTGACTGACAGGGAATATTTTGAGGGGGAAATCCCCCACATGCCATGGCTTCTTATCCAATCAAATCAAAACTTTTTTTGAGATTGCTTGAATAATTATAAAAACACAGATACATATTGGTATGGCTTACTCTTGTGGATTGTCTTCCTAGAGTGCACTTCCATTTAATAACTTGACCTGATGGCAGTTTCACCATATCTGGGTTCAGGACATATATATGTGTGTGTGAATGTAAGTCACATGGTAAAAATAACATAGACATACAAATAGCAGATATAGATAGACACTCATGTCCAATATCTTTACAAATGATAACTCATCACCATAATTCAGGTGTAGATTTTTTCAGTGGTTATCAGAGGTGGGAGTGTTTATTCATAATGAATGTGTATGTCAGTGCACATCTCACCAGTGTATTCTCACATGCATGAAGACATTGATTTTTAGCATGTATAGAGCATGTGCAAATCCATCTCTACTGACATTGTAGAAAGAAAGAAAATTAGTTTTTCCCATAGATAGAAGTTATTCAAAGAGATGAAGAAAAAACACGTTACCTCACCTAGCACAGGTGTTTCTCAACTATTTGTCATCAAAACAACCTGTTGACCAATTTCTGACGTAAATATAGTGCCTCTCTGAGTAGCTGTATTTGTCACATTGATCTTTCATTCCAATAGGTGCCCTGGATTCCTTTGGATCCTTTAAATCCAGATCTGGAAAGATACCCAGAATATGCTCAGGCAAAGCCTTTGAGATGCACTGTGAAAGCTGGTGAGATGTTGTACCTTCCTTCTCTGTGGTTCCATCATGTTCAGCAGTCACATGGTTGCATAGCAGGTAAGGAGAATGATATGTGCCAAGAGCATTTTTAATTTGTAATGATTACAGCAATCAAGCAAGCTCTCCAGATTTACAAGTCACTTTTTTTATCAGGATTCGCTTTTATTCCTTGTTCCACCAGCAGGAGTCTCCCTTGGAAATACTTGTTCAGTCTGCAGAAGAACAATTTAGGATTCAAGTCATGGTAGATGAAATCTGGTGTTCCCAAATAATTTGGTACCTCTGGTGGAAATTTCACACACACCTTTTAATTAAATTAGTGTGGGCCACAATTCAGTAATTCATCTTTGGTAAATTTGAGTGCATAAGAACAAATTCATTCCAAACAGTTATTTTGCATAAAACAAACAAAAAACTTCACAGTGGATTCTGTGCTGTAAATCAAATTATCCTGCTTTGCTACCCTTGTGTTAATTTTTTTTTAAATCCTGTTTTTCCTGTTTTCCAGCAAAATGTGCAAAGCTGTTATATTAGAAAGCTCCAGAATCACTTTGTAATATTAAGCAAAGAGTAGTTAGTCATAAATATTTTTTTGATTTTACTGATTTCAACCTAAGTCTGGATCTAACCCATAAATATTTTTATCACTCACCTAGGCCTGGTTCATAGTGCTGAAATAATAGTATGTATTAGGCCAACCAGCTACAAAATAGCTGATTAGCTATTTGAATCTTGGTCCATGATTCTGCCAGAGCTTGAAAAAGTCACTGGTCTGACCTGGGTGGTGTCAGTCCAGGCCTCCCCCAAGAGCTTTGTTCGATACCGAGACTAGGACAAACCACTGGTGTACAATATTACTTTACTGATGATCTGTCAACGCAGCAGGTGTTTGCTGGGGTAGGCAAACTGTCCTCTTTAAGGGCCGAGGGACTTCAGCTCCCAGAATCCTAGACTATTGGCCAACATGGCTGAGGCTTGGCCAACATGGCTGAGGTTTCTGGAGCTGAAGTCCCTCGGCCTTTAAAGGGGACAGGTTGCCTACCCCTGCAATAGAGTAAAGCCTATCTCCCCATTCATAGCTAGAGGCCACAAGGTAGAAGACAAAAAATCCCAGAAGAAGTCACTGTGTCCCCTTGAGGCAGAGTCTGAGGTGTGGTTGAAAACAGAAGGCTTAAATATTAAAAGAAGTTCCTCTCATGCCGATGTAAGTCCCTTTCTTTTAGAAGCTGTGAGAATTGGAAAAACAAAGAATCCTAGGAGAATTAATCCCAACTTTCCCAACTAGGTTGAAATATTTTCTCGGGAAAACAGGTTCTGAGTTCATACTCCTTTCTACTGCAAACCTCTTCCTGAATGAAACTCAGCCTGCTACAAAATAACCCCAATTCATATAATTGGGATACTGTATGATAGTGCTTTGCAAGCCACGTAAACTTGTAGAACCCTTGAAAATCCAAAAAAAGGGCAACTTTTTCAAAGTGCTGCCCAGTTTGGATGCATAATGAACTTGGAAATAGAACTATGAATGCCATTCTGCATGGAAAACTGTATATTTCTGAATGGGTAACTTGTGATCTACAAGATTGTGAATTGCAGTTCCCTTAATTATTCACCATTTGATATGCTGGCCAGAGTTCACCAACATCTGAAAGGCTATAATGGGCAGTGAAGAACATTCCTTTACTTTTTTTCACAAATGCATTTTTAAGTGGATCTATTTTCAAATAAAAATGTCTATTGTTACTGTAACATACTTAATGGATTTTAGTTTCTTGTTTTATCAGGTTTAGTGGTAATAACATATACAAAGACTAATATTTACTTATTATAGGTTGCAGCGTGTTTTTCACTGCTGTTCATTCACAGCCAAAACCTGTATACCAGGGGTAGGCAACCTGTCCCCTTTAAGGGCCGAGAGACTTCAGCTAATAGTCCCATGTTGGCCAATAGCTCCTGGGATTCTGGGAGCTGAAGTCCCTCGGCCCTTAAAGGTACAGGTTGCCTACCCCTGCTGTATACCATTAAAACTGACAGGATTAGGCTTCCATATTTATTTAGCTGATTTATCCCATTGCTTGGATACATAATTTAATCCATAATTTAATCCAATATAATTTAAAAGATCTAATAAAAAACCCCAATAAATTATATATAGCAAAATACAATAAATATTTTTATTATCATTATTATTAACAATACTATTGATCTCCTGACCTTTACACCAGGGGTAGGCAACCTTTCCCCTTTAAGGGCCAAGGAACTTCAGCTCCCAGAATCCCAGGAGCTATTGGCCAACATGGGACTATTGGCCAACATGGCTGAGGCTTCTAGGAGCTGAAGTCCCTCGGCCCTTAAAGGGGAAAGGTTGCCTACCCCTGCTTTACACACTTCTCAACTAAAGGCAACTTACAAAATATAAAACTATTAAAACATATAGTTTAAAACTCCATGCTGATAACAAATAGGAATTAAAATATTGATTGTAATTTATTTTTTATTCTTCTCTCCAGTGAATTATTGGTATGATATGGAATATGACTTAAAATACTCCTATTATCAGCTGTTGGATTCACTTACAAAAGCTTTGACACCAACATAGCAGTCTTGGGAATCTTGGAACCGCTAACCTTCTATACCCAATGTGGAACTGGCTGGAATATGCTCTTATTCAGAGGAGCTGAACGTGAATAATTTAATTCTATTTAATAATGTTCCAAAGACAAAGACTAACTGTTCTGCTGTCGGCTTAGCTTTACATAAGTGTTCCCAGGAACTGTGGACTGGATTGCTCCTATGGATGTTTACTTTGTCCTGAGTGACCTTTGAGACCTGCAGCACATGGCTTGTCAGTTTTCAAATCAAACTCCGAGATGAGCACCAAAGATGAAGCAGATTTTCCTGATCCATTTGAATCAGACTTCAGGATAGTGTTTTGGATTTCCACTGCTTACTTAACTTGGTGGAAAGTCTGTTTCTGGAGATCAAGAGAGCTAATAATTTCTATTATTAATCACTGAGTGAATCTTCTGAGGGAGAGAACTGGGAGCAATATTTCATCAATAAACGGGTAACTTCCAGCTTTGTGTTTCTTCATTGTTGGGTGCTCGTGCAATGGTTTTCTTTGAGACAGTGTTCACAGGGAATTTGTGGCCATGCAGAAGTTGATGAACTTTATCCTTTATCCTGCTGACAGTTGTTGATGGGAACTGAGCCCAGCATAAGGAACCAGCAAAACCACCTCTGAGTATTCCTTGCCTAAGAAAACCCTATGAAATTTATGGAGTCTCCATAAATCAACAGGTGACTCGAAGGCACACCCACCCACATCTGGACATTAACAGGCTCCTCATCAATGATATACAGACCTGATGGTTTAGATGTTAATAAATTAAAATTGGATTAAAATAAGTAAGAGGTTTGTTTGTTTGTTTGATTTCTATGCCGCCTTTCTCCCAGAAAGGGACCCAAGGTGGCTCACAAATAAAAATTCTAACAAACATATTATAATAAAAGAATTAAAAACATCAGCTAAAAACAATATCAAATTACAAACATTAAAAGCACAATAAAACCACAGTACCCACCCCATATAACAAACGTCCCATATAAAAGCCATCCCATGATTACACATTAAAAGCCTGCCTGAACAAAACCTGTTGTAACTTGCTAGTTAGTCAAGGGGTGTGGTCAGCTTTAGTTCTTCCAGGCAAGGACACCAGAAATATCTCTTAAGATTCAAAACTGCAGAAATAATTCAGTTGGAGAATGCTTTTAACTGCCCTGGCTCTGTGCTATGGAATCCTGGGAACTGTAGTTTTGTGAGAAATTTAGCCTTCTCTATTAGAGTGCTCCGGTGCCACAACAAACTACAATTCGCAGAATTCCACAGCATTGAGCCATGGTAGTTAAAGCGATGCCAGACTGGATTATTTCTGCAGTGGATGCAACCATAGTGAGAGTCTTATTGATAATTTTCAAGGGAGCTCATCTCCAAAAGCGTCTTGGTGCTCCAGTTTTGCTATATCATTTCAGCGGGAGCTCAGTCCCACCCTTAGTCCGAGAGGGGGAGTTGAACCCCTTCTGCTCCCCACACTTCCAGGGTCCATCCTTCCAAGAACTGGAAAGCCTTGAATCTTTAGGCAGTCACCCTGGTGTTGCAGAACTGACAGGAGGAAAACCTCAACCTTATCCATCAGCCAAGGATAAAATAAGGCTCCTAGATTGCGTATTTTATCAGAGTCTATTGTGAGCCATCTTGATAACCATTTGATCAAAAACTGGGTAGGGATGTTCTGTATAAATAAATTACCGTTGGCCTTCCACATTTGCGGCTTCAAGTTTTGCGGATTTGATTATGTGCAGTTTTGATTGATGTGCTCTTTCTGGGAATCTAGGTCCTCCAGTGCAACTCTGCCAGACATTGACTATATAGTTGTGCTGGAGAACCTGGGAGTTCCTGGAGAACACATCTCTAGGCATTTGTAGGTCCTCCAGCATGATTCTATGGTCAAATTTTGGCAGATGTTGACCATAGAGTCGCTCTGGAAGACCTGGAGGTTCCTAGAGAGATGTTACTCCTGGTTAAAAAAATAATAATCATTTTTTTATTATTATTTGTGGTTTTTCCACATTTACAGGGGCCCAGGCCGGTCCTGCCGCTGCCGCTGCCTGCCGTGATGATATTGATTATTGTTGTTATTACTTGTTCTTGGGGTTTTCTTGGCAAAATCTCCACAGGGGGTTTGCCATGGTTTTTCTGGGGCTGAGAGAGTGTGCATGCATATTTCTTTAATTTTTTAAATATTTATTTATTTATTTATTTATTTTTAGTGCTTCAGCCCCCCAATTGTTTGAGGGACAGCAACCTGGCCCCCGGCTCAAAAAGGTTGCCTACCCCTGACATAAAGATAAGTTAACAACTACACATCAAAACAAACTTTTTGTCAAAAGGTGATAATTAATTTTACGATACCCCCTTGTATATCTATTATACCGGGCTCTGAGATCCCCAAAGGAGGCCCTTCTCTCCATCCCACTACCATCACAAGCACAGTTGGTGGGGACATGAGACAAGGCCTTCTCTGCTGTTGCCCCTAGACTCTGGAACTCTCTGCCCAGGGAGACCAGAACGGCCCCTTCTTTGATGGCCTTCCACCGACAGGCGAAAACTTTCCTCTTCAGACAGGCTTTCCAAACAGAAAACTTTTAAAGATCAGCCTAGGGTGCCTTATTGTTTTAATATATTTTAAACACTGTTATCTTCTTAAAGTATTTGTAATCTGTTTTAATTATTGTAGTAATTTAATTTTTTTAATGTATTGTTTTTTTTTAATGTTGTAAGCCGCCCTGAGTCCCAGTCCTGAGAGAAAGGCATGATAGAAATACACTCATCCCTCCACATTTGAGGATTTGACTTTTGCAGATTTGATTATTCATGGATTTTATTAATATGTTCTCTCTATGTCCTCCAGCGCAACTCTATGGTCAACTTTAACCAAAAGTCATTGAAGGACCTAGATTCCTAGAGAGAACACTCCACTAGGCATTTGTAGTTCCTCCAGAGCAATTCTATAGTCAATGTCTGGCAGATGTTGACCACAGAGTTGTACTGGAGGACCTAGAGATTCCTAGAAAGGTGTTCTCTCAGGTAAAAACAGAGTGTTTTTGTTATTTGCAGTTTTCCCACTTTCACGGGGACCCTGTGCCCCTAACCCTAGCGAATGTGGAGGGGACTATAATAATAACAATAATAATAATAATAATGGTGATGTGTTGGTACTTATTATACTAATATAATAGTGTGGACTACAACTCTGGAGACCAGGGTTTGATTCCTAGCTTGGCCATGAAGCCCACTGGGTGATCTTGAGCAAGTCACACACTCTCAGCCTCACAGGATGGCAATGGCAAACCTCTGAACAAATCTTGCCAGGAAAACCCCAGAAATGACTTGACGGTACACAACCAGCACCACCACCTGCAAAAGCACTGGAAAGGGGCATCACTGCTGCTATTCTGATCAGCCTCCCATCTTCAAAAGTGGAGTGCTGTTTTTGATGAAATACATAGACACCACACACACACACACACACACACACACACACCCCTTTCCTTGCCGGCCTTTGGACACACAACACACCCACCGCTCCTCTCCTTGCCAGCCTTTACACACACCACAATCACCTCTCCTTTCCTTGCCAACCTTTGGACACATAACACACACATATCTCCTCGCTTGCCTTTGGACACACACCCCCCTCCTCTTTTCCTTGCAAGCCTTTGGACACACAACACACACACCTCCTTTCCTTGCCAGTCTTTGGAGTCACACAACATACACAGAGGCACTCCTCCTTTCCCTGCCAGCCTTTTGAGTCACACAACACACACACACACACACTCCTTTTCTTGCCACCCTTTGGACACACAACATACACCTACACTCCTTTCCTTGCCAGTCTTTGGAGACACACAACACACACATTTAGGGCCTTTACAGACTGCCAGAAATAGTGCAAATTGAGTCCACTTTTAGGGTTAGGGTTAGTGCTAGGGAATCATGGGAATTGTACTTTTTTCTGGGACATTGAACCTTCTCTGTCAAGGAGCTCTGGTGCCACAATAAGCTACAGTTCCCATGATTCCTTAGCACTGAGCCAGGGCAGTTAAAGTGGCCTCAATTTGCACTATTTCTGGCAGTCTGTAAAGGCCCATAGACACTCCTCCTTTTCTCGGCAGCCTTAGTTTAGAGACACAACACACACACAGCCCTCCTCTCTTTGCCAGCCTTTGTACCCACACAACACACACAGACACTCCTCCTTTCCTTGCCAGCCTTTGGACCTTGAAGGGGCCTGAGATTAGTTGCCAAGAGAGCAGCCCAAGAAGAAGTGAGGCGCGCCGCTCAGAGCAGAGCGTGGCTTCCTCCTCCTCCTCCTCCTCCTCCGGCCGCCTGGCGAGAGAGGGCTCCCCGGGGATGCCTTCTCCTCGCCTGTCGGTGCTGCCTGCGAGGCCTGGCTGCTTCCTGTGGGACGAGGCCGTGCAGGTGACGGTGGAGGGCCTGCGCCCGCTCTCGGAGGTAACGGTGCGGGCCTCCCTGGAGGACGAAGGCGGGGCGCTCTTCCAGGCGCAGGCCCTCTACCGGACGGGGCTCCGCGGGGAGCTGGACCTGAGCCGGGACCCTTCGCTGGGAGGCAGCTACCTGGGAGTGGAGGCCATGGGGCTGCTCTGGGCCATGGAGCCCCCCGCCCTACAGGCGCCTGGCCAAGAGGGACGTCCGGAGCCCCTTCTGGGTCTCCTACGAGGTCTTCCAGGGCCGAGGACGAGGACGAGGGGAGGAGGAGGAGGCGGCGGCCGAAGGGACCCCCCTGTGCAGGTGCCTCAGTCCCAGGAGCTTCATGGCCGAAGGGGTCCGGAGGGTCCCTGTCCGGGAAGGAAGGCTCCGGGCCACCCTCTTCCTGCCCCCCGGTGAGTTCCCTCAGGGCTCCCCCAGACTCAGGGCCTGAACAGACTGGCAGAAATAAGCCATCTTGAGGCCACTTTAACTGCCCTGGCTCAGTGCTCAAGGAATCATGGGAACTGTAGTTTATTGTGGCACCAGAGTCTCTGACAGAGAAGGCTCAATGCCTCAGAAAAAAACCACAGTTCCCATGAGTTCCCAGCACAGTTAAAGTGGTCTCAAGCTGGATTATTTCTGGCAGTCTGTTCAGGCCCTATGAGGGAAGGAGGAGGAGGGGATCAGGGGTCCTCCTGCCCCCCTGGCAAAGGTGTGCCCCCAGGAGGACCAGACCTGGCCCTCCTTTCCCAGGACATGTCCTACATTTAAACCTTCTGTCCAGGAGGAATCCCAAAATGTCCTTCATTTTGAGCATCACCAACATTCGTTTAATGTTTCTATAGATGACTTCAGCCTCTTCTTCCAGGACAGTCCTTACATCCAAACTTTCTTCTGTCCAGGAGGAATTCCAAAAGGCCCTCCATTTTGAGCATCATTAAGAAGCATAGGTTTATATTTCTATAAGTGTTTTTACTTTTTATTTGGCCATGTCCTATCTTTCATCCTTCTGTCTAGGAAGAATTCCAAAATGTCCTCCCTTTTGAGTATGACTAAGAAGCACAGATTCCTTCCTATCGGCCTTTTTTCACTATCAGGCTCTCACATCCATACATGGTGATGGGGAATACAATCCATTGGACGATTCTAGCTTTAGTGGTTAGCTGTATATCTTTAAAGGGTCAAGGTAGTCCCTTGACATGAGTGTTCATCTCCATTACTAAGCCAAAGAGCCAGCATTGTCCGAGGACTGCTCTGGTGGTCATGTGGCCAGCAAGCATGCAGCGAACGCTGTTACCTTCCCACTGAGAAGTGGTACCTATCTATCTACTTGCATTTGCATGCTTTCGAACTGGTAGGTTGGCAGAAGCTGGGACAAGTGACAGGAGCTCACCCCATCATGCAGCACCTGGGCCTCGAACTGCCAACCTTCTGATCTTCCAGTAATCAGAATTGGCATCTTAACTCCTAAGCCACCACGTCCCAAATATCCCATATAAAGTGTATATCTTTTTGTTGCTGTTGTTAACTGCCTTCACATCAGTCTTGACCCATGGTGACCCTATGGATGAGACATCTCCAGGCCCCCCTGTCCTCTACTGCTCTGCCCAACTCCTGCAAACTCTTATTCGTGATCTCTTTAATAAAGTCCATCCATCTAGCATGTGGCCTTCCTCTCTTTCTACTTCTCCCCACCTTTCCTAACATTATTGTCTTTTCCAATGATTCATGCCTTCTCATGATGTGTCCAAAGTATGACAGTCTGAATCTTGTCATTTTGGCTTCCAGGGATATTTCTGGCTTGATCTCCTTTAAGACCCATTTGTTTGTTCATGGGATCCTCAGCACTCTTCTCCAGCACCACATTATCTCAAATGAGTTTATTTCCCTCCTATCTTCTTTCTTGACTGTCCAGCTCTCACATCCATACTTGGTAATAGGGGATATGATGGTTTGTATGATTCTGACTTTTGTACTGAGTTGTATGTCTTTGCATTTTAGGATCTTTTCTAGTTCTTTCATAGTGACCCTCCCCATTCCTAATCTTCTTCTGATTTCCTGGCTGCAACCCTTGTTCCAATCAATGTTTGATCCCAGATATGAGAACTCTTTTACTATTTCTATTTCCTCATTGTCTAGTTTGAATGTGTGTAAGTTCTCTGTGGTCATTCTTTTTGTTTTCTTTATGTTCAACAGTAAGCCTATCTTTGCACTTTCTTCTTTGATCTTCCTTAGTAGTTGTTCTAGGTCTGTGAGTTTTTATGCTAGTATTATGGTGTCGTCAGCATATCTCAGATTGTTGATATTTCTTCCTCCTATTTTCGCTCCTCCCTGTCTAAGCCTGCTTTCCTTACAAAGTTTGCTGCATATAAGTTGAATAGGTAGAGTGATAGGATGCAGCCTTGTCTGATCCTTTGCCAATTGGGAACCATTCTGTTTTTCCATGTTCTGTTCTGACAGTAGCCTCTTGTCTTGAGTATAGATTCCCCATCAAGACTATCAGATGTGTTGGCACTCCCATGTCCTTAAGGGCGTTCCATAGCCTTTCGTGATCTATGCAGTCAAAGGATTTGCTATAGTCTATGAAGCACATGCTGATTTTCTTTTGGAATTCCCTGCTACACTCCATTTGCCATCGTATATTTTCAATGTGATCCCTGGTGCATCTTCCTTTCCTGAGCCCTGCTTGGACCTCTGGAATTTCTCTCCCCGTGTGTAGTTGGAGTCTATGTTGAGATATTTTGAGCATAGTTTTGCTTGCATGGGAGATTAGTGCTATGGTTCTATTGTTGCTGCAGTCTCTTGTGTGTGGATGGGGATGTATATTGATTGCTTCCAATCTGTTGGCCATTGTTTTGTTTTCCATATATTACAGCTTCCACCTCAGTTTTTAGAATTTGGAGTTCATCTTCATATGGCTCTTTGCTCCATGTTTCCTTCATTTTGTTACACTTTAGGATTTTGTCTATTTCTGCCCTTCTTTTCAGTAGTATGGTGCAGCTAAGTCTGTACTCTATATTATATATGCATTCTGATGGTAGTGAACAAGGTGTACGCTTTACCAAAGAATGCAAATATACAACACCAAAGCACACACCATTCCAAAGAAGGTTATAATACAAGAAGTAGGTCATGAGAATGGGTTTCTTCCACGAACATGTACATGGATATTGAGTTGCAATGTATAATGGGAAAGCAATACTCATCTTCTTTACACAATATATCATTATAGCATTCTGTAGGCCTTTCATTCTCTTAATCACTGTCCTTTCACATAAAATGATAAGTTGGAAGAGATCACAAGGGCCATCCAGTCCAACCCCTGCCATGCAGGAACTCATAATCAAAGCATCCCCAACAGATGGCCATCCAGCCTCAGTTAAAGGCCTCCAAAGAAGGAGACTTTACACTTACACTTTAGGACAGGGGTAGGCAACCTTTCCCCTTTAAGGGCCAAGGGACTTCAGCTCCCAGAATCCCAGGAGCTATTGGCCAACATGGGACTATTGGCCAACATGGCTGAGGCTTCTGGGAGCTGAAGTCCCTTGGCCCTTAAAGGGGAAAGGTTGCCTCCCCCCGCTTTAGGATTTTGTCTATTTCTGCCTCTCCTCTTCCTAGTCTTCTTCTTATTTCTTGACTGCAGTCTCCATTCTGATTAATGTTTGATCCAAGGGATGAGAAATCATTAACCAACCTTATCCAATAGTTTGTTTGTTTTTTCCAGATTTATTAACTAATTTGGGCATATATCTGAGTTATATGTAGTTCTATTTTGCTTTTTCTCCAGTGAGCTCTAGGTAGTGTGTATGACTACCTTCTCTCCACTTTCCTCACAACAACCCTATGGAGTAGATCAGACTGAAAAAGTAATTAGTCCAAGACCTCCCAGTGAGTTTTATAGTTCAATGGACGGTGGAACCTGCATCTCCCAAAGTCCAGGGCAACACGGTGGCCACTATACTACACAGGGATACTTTACTGATCACTCTTACTTCCTATGATAACATACTTCCTGGCTTTCCTCCTTCAGAAATGATTCCTGGATTCGTTTCACGACTGCCTGACATTCAGTCTTTCTTTTCAGTAGTATGGTGCAGCTAAGTCTGTACTCTATATTATATATGCATTCTGATGGTAGTGAACAAGGTGTACGCTGTACCAAAGAATGCAAATACACAACACCAAAGCACACACCATTCCAAAGAAGGTTATAATACAAGAAGTAGGTCATGAGAATGGGTTTCTTCCACGAACATGTACATGGATATTGAGTTGCAATGTATAATGGGAAAGCAATACTCATCTTCTTTACACAATATATCATTATAGCATTCTGTAGGCCGATTATGTTCTGCTCCAGATGTTGAAAGGCAGCTCTCAGCATTCCTCACCCTTGGCTATGCTGGCTAGAGCAGCTGGGAGTTGAAGTCCAAGAACATCTGAAAGGCCACATTTTGCACACTCTTGTTCTCTACCACAACCTAACACTGGAGGAAGGAGTTCTATCTTCTGTGCTTCTCCTCCCTAATCTGACCTAATTTTTACCAGAGGAACAGTTATGGAGAATGCAAAAGCTTGTACTTACAGCAGAGTACCTCCAAATGCAGGCTGGAGAGTTAGGGGATGGGCTAATATGAGGTGCAGAATTGTAAAGAATTTGAAAGCTTACACCCTTGTTGTTGTCATGTGCCTTCAAGTCATTTCCGACTTATGGCCTAAGGTGAATCGATCATGGGGTTTTCTTGGCAAAATTTGTTTCTTTCATAGAAATATAATTGTCCTAGATAAAGGTATTGCCCACCTGTGGCTTTTGGCTTTTGCTTTGTTCTTACAGATCAAAACAGCTACCTTTGTTTTTGGACTATCTTGCCTCTCCCACTCAACTATCTCACACAACACCAATTTCCACTGTTTCCCCACCACCCTTTCATTCTCTTAATCACTGTCCTTTCACATAAAATGATAAGTTGGAAGAGATCACAAGGGCCATCCAGTCCAACCCCTGCCATGCAGGAACTCATAATCAAAGCATCCCCAACAGATGGCCACCCAGCCTCGGTTTAAAGGCCTCCAAAGAAGGAGACTCCACCACTGTCTGAGGGAGTGTGTTCCACTGTTGAACAGCTCTTACTGTCAGGAGGTTCTTCCTCGTGTTTAAGTGGAATATCTTTTCCTGTACTTTGAACCCACTGTTTCATGTCCTAGTATCTGCAGCAACAGAAAACATTGCTTCTTGTTTAGCTTCTATCTCTGCTTTACCATATTGACAGGACATGGTAGTATGTAAACCACAACTTGCATCTTGTTCCCCTTCCTGGGATAAAATCAAACTAAAGGTGGCTTGTAAAGAAGAATACATCACAGCAAAGAATAGAACACCTAGCCAAAACCAGCAAAAGTGAAAACAGCGCCATAAAACACTATGGAAAACCCTGTCAGCAACAGAATGCTAAAATATATTAGCAGTAATGCATCTGAGCATTGGCATGAGAACAATATACATATTGAAAATACTGAAATGTGACACTTGAGCAAAGAATATTTTCACCTTTTGCCAAAAGATGAAAGGGTAGCTGCCAGGTGTATAAAGCTGGGATGAGGATGCCATGCCACTAGAGGGAAGGCTAGTTACAGTCCACCATAATAGAGCAAGGAAGCCAGTATGGTGTAGTGGTTTGAGCATTGGACTATGACTCTGGAGAGCAGGGTTTGAATCTTGGCTCTACCATGTAAGCCCACTGGGTGACCTTGGGCAAGTCACACTCTCTCATCCTCAGAGGATGGCAAAGACAAACCCCCTCTGGGGAAACTTGCCAAGAAAACCCTGTGATAGGGTTGCCATAAGTCAAAAAAGACTTGAAGGCACACAACAACAATAATAGAACAGGTAGGGGAACTTGAGGAAGGGCTTCCTTGGGTAATCTTAAAGCATAGGTAAGCAGGCATTGAGATTTCTTGACAGGAACATTTGTGATTTTTTTTTTGCCAACGAAATGCTGTTGTGTAAAAACAAATCTTCCCACTCTTTCTAGGCCCTGGACCATTCCCAGGACTACTTGACTTGTATGGATCTGGAGGGGGCCTTGTGGAATACAGAGCAAGCCTTCTGGCCAGCCGAGGTTATGTGACACTGGCTCTGGCTTATTTAGCCTTTGAAGATTTGCCATCTTTTCCAGACGTCATTGAACTGGACTATTTTGGGGAGGCAGTAGAGTTTTTGAAGAAGCAAGAGCAGGTAAGAGACAAAAGTAGTTCTTTCTAATGAGCAATGTGTCATTTAGTCATTTAGTACTTTTTGTACTAGGCACAGTAATACACATAAGATCCTGATTGTCTGAAAACTGGCAATATTATTTGCATTCAGTAATCCCAGTACAAAATAGCTTTCATATGGTGGACTGAGGGAAATGGACAGTTCCTGCTATTACAACTTTCCCCCCTCCAGGCACCCATCCTTTTAGCTCTTAGCAATTTCTACTACCCTGAAATAGAAGACGCAGCTGCCAAATGTATATAGAGTGGACTCTTGGTTTCCACTGGGGTTTAGTTCCAGGATTCCCTGTGGATGCCAAAATCTGTGAATGCTTAATTCCCACTATATACAATGGCATTGTAAAATGGTGTCCCTTATATCAAATGGCAAAATCAAGGTTTGGTTTTTGAATTTTTTTCAAGGGGGTGGGGAATATTTTCAAGCCATGAATGGTTGAATCCATGGAGATATGGAGGACTGACTGTATGAATCTCCTGAAGAATATTATCCATTATTCTAATACTACTACTAGTGTGTTTTCTTCATATCTCCACATCTGTGTTCTAAGGAAGAAAGCAGCAGTAGCTCAAAATGAGAGTAGAAACAACTGAGCTAATGTGACAGCAGATGTGGGTTTTTAAAAAAGAATTTAAAAATAGCATATGGCTCACACTGCTTACATACTTCATTGTGGCAGAAAACTGCAGGAGAATTTGTTTGTGCATGTTACCCTCTCTACCCCATATTGGTTGACTTCAGGGGTGGACAATTTCCCACCCTGATTATGTTTTGCATCCGCCATAGCTAGAATAGCCAATGGTGAAAGATGCTAGAAGCTGCAGTTCAGTGACATTGGAGGGCCTCCACATTGCCCACTCTTACTCTACTCATTGGTGGTCTACTGCTTGCCCCTCCCCCCAAAGCTACTAAATGGGCTTTCTCCCTTTTCCCTCAACCCTCATACTCATTACCTGAAGAAAATAGGCAGGTGGCCCGGCATTGGTATTTGGCTACAAGTGGTGGGCGATGCATCCATTTTTTACTTGTTTCAAATATGTATATTGTATCTTTTCACTAGGGATGTCCAAGGTGGACTGTGTAGGCTGCATCTGCACTGCAGAAATAATCCAGTCTGACACACTTTAAATGCCATGTCTCAATGCTATGGAATTCTAGGCATTGTAATTTGTTGTACACCAGAACTCTTTGACAGAGAAGGCTAAATGTTTCACAAAACTACCATTCCCACAACATTGAGCTATGGCAGTTAAAGTGGTGTCAAGATGGATTATTTCTGAAGTGTGGATGCAGCCATAGTTTCTCACATACTACGTATATACAATGGGTTGCCATATATCATGAATTTGATTCCTAGTTCCCTCTCTTGTGAAGTAATCCTGTATCTTGTTCTTTATCTTGAAGACCTCTATCTTGCAACTTATAGGTGCAAATGGTGGATGCAGTTGTGGAATTGACAGTAACCCTTCTCCCACTGTCATTTCAGGTGCAGTCTACAAGGATTGGAGTCCTTGGACTCTCTAAAGGTGCAGACCTTGCCCTTGCTTTGGCTACATTTTGGCCAGGCATCCAAGCAGCTGTCAGTATTTCTGGCTCAGGTGTTAATTCTTTTCTCCCCTTGCAAGTTAAAGATCGCATTATTCCTCCTCACCCCTATGATCTGAGTAAGATTAAGGTCATTGGTGATTCTGAAATTCTGGATTACTCAGAAATCATGGCTGATCCCACAGATCCAGCAACTTGGCAATGCCGTATCCCTGTTGAGAAGTCCTTAAGCAAGTTCCTTTTCCTCACTGGAGAGGACGACAGAAATTGGACAAGTGAGAAGTTTTGCCGGGAAGCTGTGCGACGCCTTCAAGAAAACGGATGTCACGTGGAGTTCTATTGCTATCCTGGGGCAGGGCACCTCTTGGAGCCACCCTATTTACCCTTGTGCATTGCTTCATTTCACAAGCCATTTGGGATTTTTATGCTCTGGGGAGGAAAGCGGAAAGAACATGCAATGGCCCAGGAGGATGCCTGGCAAAGGATACTGACCTTTTTCAAGCAGCATTTGCAGGATCCTCCTGTAAAATGTAATTTATAGGCTGCTGTCTTGTATGAATGTAAATGTTATTAATCTAATACTGTACACTCTTGGGATGCCAAGAAGAATTGGCAGAATTAAAAAGCTAGGTCATAGATTCTATAAATGTATCCTTGGTTAGGTAGTTCTCAGTATACCAACGGTGCAGCAGAGAACATATTTAGCCTAATGATGATTACATATGGTGGGCCAGGATATAAATGTAATAAATACATCTACTTCTCTCAAGCCAACCATAAGCTCATTTATTAATTCACACCAATGTGCTATAAGAGCTCAAATAGTTGCCTTAAATCTTCATGAGATGTTCAGAACCATCTCAAGACATTTTAATGCCTGAGGTACACCAGGTAATGGTGCACCACCCAATTACTGAAGAGCAATACATAATACCAAAACCCAGGTGAGCTAGCCAACTTATTTATTTAGGTGTGACAGAAAATCCCAAAAGTGCCTTTATCCCTCCCTGGGTGCAAATATACAATAGTAACACATTCAGTAACTAACCATTTGCTTTCACTAACAATTTGCTAATATTTCGTAAGATCCAAAATCTGCTACCCAAGGCAACCATCTGAATCTGTCAATTGAAAGCCAAGCTTCTTTATAAATGGAAATCTAAAGAAGTGTCTTGCCTTTAAATTTTCTTTTGTATTTTCTTTGTTCAGGCACAAGAACAATGAAGTTCAAGTCTGGTTTCTAAGTTGAATAGAAAATATTTCTGTCTCACCCTCTAAATTTTAAATATTTTTTAATGGTAAGCAAGACAATAAAGGGAGATAATCAAGGGGTTCATGAAATCAGACAAGCAAATATGTATTTGATCTGTAATCTCTCCAACAAATAATAATTCAGCTCCACAGATAACATAAGCACGTTTAATACTGTAGGATGTTCAACCTATAACTATTAGCAGAATCAGGGCCAATTTCTAAAACAAATCTTTATATTAAGAGCTAATAATATTTGCCATTGGGAAAATGCAGAAACTAATGTGACTATTTTGATGGATGATAGATACAGTCGCCCCTCCATTCATGCGGACTTGAAGTCTGCGGTTTTGCATGTTCACAGAGGGGCAACCTCTGTTAAAATCAATGGTTGTGCCCTCACGGGTGCGTGCCCCCACATGCCCACGAGGGTGCACCCCATTCAAGCCTATGGGGCTTGAATATTGGCGAATCTCCATTTTCATGAGGAGGGGGCGAAAACGGAGGGCCAACTGTATTTAAATATTAGTCTTGAATAGTTGTTTAAGATAGTAATAGACTCTTTGATCACAACTTGGAACATTCTTTGAAGAACCTAAAGTATAAATGTTGGTACAGCTTGTGTTTCCTGTATCTGAAATGCTTGGGACCAGAGATGTTTTTGATTTGGATTTTTTTTTTAAATTACTTTTTTTTCCATAATGAGTTATCTCGGAGATGGGACCCAAGTTTAAACATAAAATTTATTTATGTTTAATACACACACACACAGATACACACACACACACACATATGAGGAGCCCTGGTGGCACAGTGGTTGAATGCTGGTACTGCAGCTGTCATGAACTGAGGACTATAGGACTTTCAACAAAGACACATAGGAAACCAGATCTGGGTTTAGACACTTTGCATGTAACATTTATTGAGACACAAACACAAAGACACCTGAAACAATCATATCTAATATCAGATACTCAATATAACAAACACCTTAAGTATCAAGAGCTCTTTTCATTCACTCACACTTTCACACTCGCGATCCTTCACTGGAAGTTGATCAAGCATCCATGAAGGGTGGATGGCTCCTGTTGCCGCGGATCAGGAACCACAAGTTGAAGCGGGAGAAGTACTGTCTTTTATACCTTTTTCTCTTCTTTCTTGAAACAAATATGTTTTGCTGGTCACCATGGTTTCAGAACAATTCAGTTCTTTGGACAAGTTTCAGTACATTCTGTGTGTGCTGGATCTTGCATGACCATACCAACATATATCATTCATGTTCGACAGATTGCATTGTCCTGGTTATGCTTGGTCCTCATCTCTGCTCTTGGAGCCAAGTTTTGCCCATTCCTCGCTTCCACCGTCCAGGTTCCTCCTTCAACAGTCTTTTGCGCGGCAACCATTTTCTTTGGTTCTTTCAGGGCCTTGTCATTCCAGGAACTCATTCGTTCTCCACCCATTCCACATATTCAGCCATTTTCTTACATATTCAGCCATTCTCTCACACATCCACTCACTCACAAACCACAAAGTTGTGAGTTCAATTCCAGCCAGGGCCTCAGGGTTGACTCAGCCTGGCATCCTTGTAAGGTCACTAAAATGAGGCTTGTTGGGGGCAATTGGCTTACACATTGTAAACCACTTAGGGACTGCTTAGTGTGGTATGAAGTGGTATATAAATGAAGCTGCTATTGCTATACACATAGCCTGAAGGTAATTTTATACAATATTTTAAATAATGTGCATAAAACAAAGCTTTGAACATTAAATCATCAGAAAGCAAAGGTGTCACTATCTCAGCCATCCATGAGGAAAGTTTAGTTATTGGAATATTTTGGATTTTGGAATTCTGGATAAGGGAGACTCTTATCTATCTATATATTTTTAAAAAGCCCACCAAGGTAGTACACTACTTGTTACTTTTTGATGAATGTATTTTAAATTTTTAAACAATAAAACAAAATTTTAAAAATAGCAAATAGCCAAAAATCCCTACAATGCCCACCCCAACTCAGCATTTGGGAAGCAATAAGTGAATCTTTTTTTGTTTGGGGGGGATAATTTTTAACATGTAATTCTGCTTATAGTTCAAAGGGAATGAAAGATTAAACATTTATATAGTATTAAAAATACAGAGGTAGGTGGTGTACATAAAAAACCCCTATGCTTTTGGGATGTAGTTTAAGATTAGTTCTTTATTTATTTACAAAATGCACAGCCCTTTTGCTGGCCAACACCTTCACCCTTGTTCTAATAATGATGTACTAGAATACTTGAACTTGAAGCATTTCATGCAATTAAAAATGATATTAACTTCACCAAATGCAGCTTGAATCAGCTTTTCCAACCATAATTTGTATAATTAAAAAATAATTTTATACCATGAAAAAATGCTTGACAGCAGGGACAAATCCGTAACAAGAATGTGAAGTGTGACAGGTAGACGTGTGTGCTTGATGTAAAAAGTCTTCTGGTTGGTAAATATTACAAAATGCAAAAACATGCTAAAAATAAAAGTGTTTCAGAGAGACATTTCTCTCCTTTCTTCCCATACATGACAGTTTGCTCAAGAGTTCTTAAGAGAAACATCTCTCTAAATATAATATACTGTCACGAAGTCCACAGGCTGAAGCTCATTAAAAACTTGTTACTTTAAATGCATCCATTGAAGCAATGGTAGGAATTTTTAGACATTAAATTGAAACATGTTTCCCCTTTCCACACAGGAATGTTTAACTCTCCCCTTCTGCAGTTTGTGCGGAAGCAGGTTTACACGTATGCCAGCATGGCAAATAGCAAAAGCAGATAAACAAATAAGTGAACAAAAATGAAAGCAAACGGCAATGGAAGGTGTGGGGTTTCTTTTACCTTTTGCTTTTAGGATCATATGGGGATCCTTTCCTGTGACTTGTATTTCTAATTTGGATCAGAGCCCCCACACTTGGTTTTGGTTTTTTCATAAACCAACAATGCTTCAAGTGATCTCAAGTAATCTGTAGTCAGGCCCTAACAGTCTAATCCAATATCTATTCAGATATTCAGAAGTTAATTCAATTGAGTTCAGTGGCATTTGTTCTCAGGTAGATTCTGTGTACAGAATGTAGTTTGGTCCTTGGCCAAACCATAATTTCCAACATGTTCCCAGCTTCTCAACATCCATTTAAATACAGGCATCCCTCTCCTTTTGACGGCTCATTTTTGGATGTTCTGCTCTTTCAACAGATAATACATTATAGCTATGTGCTGCACTTTCAACCCCTGGTCTGCTCTTTTGACCACTGCTACTGCTGCTTTTCCCCTCTCAGTCAACTTGACCACCATCTAATGTTCAAGCTAAAAAAGATGGGGTTCCGCATTACAACCAATTCCACTTTCTGACAGTCTTCTGATCCCTAACCCACCAAACAAGCAGGGGCTTCCTGTAGACAAAACTATGGCTTCCCTGTGCATTCTGACCTGATAGTTGATAGAGACACTGCAGACTGGGCCAGCCAGAAAAATCAGCAGTAGCAGAACACATCATAAACCATCCTGGGCATAAAATGCTGTTTGAAAACACTGAAATTCTGGACCATGCCAACAACTATCAGGTCAGAATGCACAGGGAAGCCATCGAAATCCACAAACACTTGGATAACTTCAACAGGAAAGAAGAAACCCTTAAAGTAAACAAGGTTTGGCTACCAGTCCTACAAAATAAGAAAATCAGCACTCAGCAAATGCAAATGGGAAACCAACTAGGGTCAGGGGCTTTCCCAGCAGAAAAGAGCAGACAATATCCTTGTTTGCATATCCTCCCACCCTGAAGCCATGCCATTAACAACAGAACAATACTTATTCAACACAGAACAATACACAGTTTACATGGAAATCACTCCTCCCTACCCAGGGTCTCACAGTATTTATATACCCACTCTCTTCCATTCCAGTATTCTCTAAAGATGCCAGCCACAGATGCTGGCGAAACGTCAGAAAGAAACTCTTCTACAACATGGCCACACAGCCCGAAAAACCCACAAAAAAACTATGGATGCCGGCCATGAAAGCCTACGACTTTTTGTCTATGATGCTTATGTATGTGTAACCATATATGTTTGGCTTCTTATTCCTTTTGCTTCACCTGTGCCTCCTTTTGTTATCTCAGCTCTCTCCACTATGCAGTAGTGACTTGTCTTTGTGTAAGTTATTAAGACAAAGCACAATATATTGAGAGTGCTATATACATTATAATATTGATCAGTTTGACTCATTCTCTTTTGGCTCTCTTGCCATACATGCCTTGCTCCTTTTTTCATATCTTAGTTGCCATTGACTTGTCCTATGCCTTTTACTTGTACCAGCAGCTGAAATGTTTCTCATCTTTCTCTTGCCATTCAGTTGCTATTTGAATTCTGATGTGCTTCACACTTAGTTGCCTGAGACAGAGCAGCAACTGATGTTCCACACCCATCCAAGTCAATGTGCATAGGACCCAAAGCCAGCCAAGTTATTTTCATACAAGGGGTAATAATAATAATAATAATAATAATAATAATAATAATAATATATCCCACAATTACAGTACTTCTTCTCATCGTGGCCAATAAAAATACAACTATCTACATAGCTAACAGTTTGTTGCCCTTTCATGACACCATAATCTGCTGCCAGAGGTGGCCATCTCAACTTGTTTAATGGAGGTCTGTCCCCAAGTGTTGGGCTTCATTTGCTCACTTCAGTGACTAGGAGCTGCTGCTCCTGCCACTACATAAGGAAGTGATCCCTTTCCTATATTTTTGATAGGCTAACACTCATTGCAACATCTTCCTGCTTTGCGCCAGGATCTTGACATTTGCTGGTGGTGGAATCTTCCCTGTTCACTCATCTTGTGTTAAGGAGCAATTCGAGCACAAAAGCATGCTCATTTTCCTTCCTGTACATCCAGTCAGCCTGGCATAGTGATTTGAGCGTTGGACTAGCACTCTGGAGACCAGGGTTTGAATCTCGGCTCAGCCGTATAAACCCACTGGGTGACCTTGGGCAAGTCAACACTCTCTCAGCTTCAGAGGATGGCAATGGCAACCCCCCTCTGAAGAAATATGCCAAGAAAACCCCATAATAGATTCACCTTAGGGTCACCATAAGTTGGAAAAGGCCTGAAGGCACACAACAACAACTCCAAGCTATCCTACATTTCACAGATGGAAATAATCATGTTTGTAATATCCCAATGTTTGGATCAATGAGCATTGCTTAAACCAGCGAACCCTTGTGTTAGGCATTTCTGAAGGCTTTTCTCAGATATCTGTTATATTTGTTAACTCAGCATCGAAGTCTTCTTATTTGGAATAACATAACCTCCAACTCTTCCAGTTTGACAGAAATAGCCCCAGTTAATCCTCTGCTGTCCTACTTTCTCAACTACTTTAAAGTGTCTCTGTTTCTCCCCTCCTCCCACTTTCTCCAGAAACCACTGGGCAAGAAAACTCCTGTGAGTCAGCCAAGACTTCTTTGCTTTTCCCCTTTTCTTCTTTTTTCTTTACTATTGGGACCAGAGCAAGCAGCAAGCAACAAACAGCAAGGCAGCAGCTGTGAGGAGTGTGGCCTGGATCTCCTAGTTTAAAAGGCTGCTCTTTCTTCCCCCCCCCTGAAACCACTGGGTAAGAAAACTCCTGTGAGTCAGTCAGCTCCTCAAGCTTTTCTTTTTTCCTCTCCTCTCCTCCTCTCCTCTCCTTCCTGTCACTGGGACCAGAGCAAGCAGCAAGCATTAAATAGCAAGGTAGCTGTTGTGTGACCTGGAACTCCTGGTTTTAAAAGGCTGCAGCAGTACCCAACACCTGCACAGAGCCCCCTGAGCAGCAACAGAGTGAAATTCGTCGAGTCTGCTATGAGCAGAGGTTTTAGTCCACCCCAACATCTCCCATTAGATCTGCTTTAACTCATTCCCCTACTGTGATACAGCGTGGGTAAGAAATTTGAAAGTAACTTACAATGGGGCGAAGGAAGCGCCGGAGAGACGCAGAGACAACCCCCCCCCCCCCCGTGGCTAAACAACCCAAAATTGTGGACTTCTATAGTATGCAAGTCCATACAGAGAATCGTTTTTCAGTTTTAGCTGACAGAGGAAATGATAGGAATATGAGACTGTTAAGGCTCCTGAATGACCCTGTGAAAATGCACATCAGCCAAAGGATTTTAACAGCCCTAGCATGGATAAGGGAAACAGTAAGAGGGATATTGATCTGTTAGATTGTTTAAATATAATACAACTAACCGCCATAACAGTTGAGAATATTTACAAGGAATTAAAAACACTTAATTGTAAAATGGACCTCATTATCAAAAATCAGGAAGAGATAAGATCTTGCAAGACTTCCAATTGTGATATAGAACAGGGCAAAGCCTCTTTTAAGAAGCCTATCCTGTTGTTCCATGACGGGAAAACCCACAAAGTTGGTGTTAATCCCCACTAAAATTTGTTTGGATGTATATAGCTATAGAAGAATTGTGCCCTCTTGGAACACCCACAAACTTGTTAAGAGGCACTTACGGGCCTTATTGGAAATAGAAGTGGAATATATAGATCTCAGTGTGGAAAGGCTGCCCTCTAGAGCTGGTCAAGCAAAAGTTGTATTAAGCTTCCATACTGATCATATTCCCCTAAGGCTTATATATTTGAAAGCAAAATTAGCAACAAAAGGAATCTTTATTAGATGAATATTCCACAATGATATTATATTTCCTCTAGTCTTGAGAGCCCAACAGATGCAGCCAAACTCAGGACATTCAAAAGGTCGTGTTAGGGAAACCCGAAACTCATCTTCGAAATACAATATTAGTGACAATTTGTCTGTGTGTTCTGTGCTTGACCAACTGGAAACTACTAAGAGTGTTGAATTGTCATTGAAAGATAACTGTAACTTGCTCTTATGTAAAAGAGATACCTTGAGTAAAGGGACGTTACCTAACCCAGCCCCACTGCTGCCCATAGGAGCCTCACCTCTGAAGTCAGAGGCAAGATTCTTCCATGAGTGCTGTTTCATTGTATGATATAGAGTTGGATAGAGGGCAGAGGTGGGGAAAACGTGGGCACAGGAGCTTGCTGAATTAGTACAGAGTTCAGATCACAATCCTGTAGAGGTACTTATTTGTTGTGACACCAATTTGAGTAGGACAGAGCTCAGACAAAATTGTCGCCAAGGAAAGAATGGTTGTATCTATAATGACCACTTAGGTCAATTAAATTAATGTGGAACATAGCAGGATGGAGAAATAGAGCTGCTAGTGGGGATTTGACCGATTTTCTGATAAAATTTCATATAATAGCTCTCCAGGAAACATGGCTTAGCTTTGCTGTTGAGCAGGCTAATTTACCTGGTTTCAAATCCTGGTTTAAAGCAGCAAGGAAAGACAAAAATAAAGGAAGGGCCTCTGGGGGTTTAAGTATCTTTGTGAATGAGTCTTTGGGATGGCAGATTGAGGAATTAATTTTGAAATCAGCCTCACACGACATACTGGTGGTAAAACTTTGTTTCAAATCTATGAGAATAATTTGCTTGAATGTTTACTTACCACCAATTACTTCATCCTTTTTTTCTAAAGAGATGTGGGTTGAGTTGGAAAACAATTTTAGAAATAAACTTAAAATATCCTAGGGCTATAAAAGTCCTACTGGGAGATTTTAATGTCAGAGTGGGGCCCTCACTTCACGAGTTTGTATGTAAGGGGGTTGTCCCAGCATCTTTAAAATGAATTAACATGACACTCCCATGATCAAACTAGGAACCAAGGAGGTTCCTGGTTTATCTCGCTTGTGTATAATTGTAACCTTCAGATATTAGGGGGTTATACTGATAGTTTTGTTTATCCTTTTACGTGTCACTCTAGAGCTTCTAGTAGTGTTTTGGATTATATCTGTGTTTCATCAGGAAACACGGGTTTATTTTCAGACATTAAAGTTCTTGTGAGAAGATAGCAATAACCAACCTGTCACTGTTACCTTCCAGAGTTACTCAGATCTTAGACCTAGTAACCCAGGAGTAGAAAATATGTTAGCTAACATGGAGGACATCCAGGATAGGAGACTCAAATGGAGTAAGGTTGATTTCAACATCCTATCCAAGTTCTTGTCTTCTGAGCAAATCTTGTCAGATTACAAATTAATAATGCTAGGCAATACAGAAAGGGACGAGCCCCTCCTTAGCTTTAACAATCTCTGTAACACATTAAGAAAATTTCTAATTGATGAGTCCCCATACAAAAAAACTAGATCTACTGTCTCTTCCTGGTTTGATTTTGACGGCATTAGAGCTAGGAGACAATTAAGACCTGCCATGCATCAAACTCAATATCAACCTTCAGTAGTTAACCACTCAAAGATGCTAATTCTTAGAAATAATTATAAAAAAACTTCTGTCAACAAAGAAGGCCAATTATGTAGCTAGGCTATGGACAAATCTAGAGCTATCAGCCAAAGGATCAAATACTGCTATTTTTTGGTACACAGTAAATGGAATGTTGAAAGAATGCAGATTACATTCAGATGTCCCCATTCCAGTCTCAGTTTGGGAGGATTTCTATTTAAATTTGTTCCAAGATCCCAATCAATCAAGGTCTCTCAGAAGATTACTCAGATGAGTACTCTTCCTTAGCAGAAATGCCTTTGTGGCCACCAGTTACTGTGTCTGAAATTAAAAATACCATACAAACCTTGAAATTAAATAAAGCGCCAGGTGAAGATCTACTACCTCCAGAGATTTTTAAGACCTATGTGGACTGGTGGGCCCTGGCCTTAGTCGCTCTGTTTACCTTTATTAACAATACAGGTCACTTCTCTTCTGGATGGAAATTATCTATCATAGTTCCTATATACAAGAAAGGTGAGAAAAGGGGACCCCAGGAATTATAGACCTATAAGCCTTATTGATATTGTGGCCAAGCTATATACTAAACATCTATTAGGCAGAATTGAGGACTGGATTGTTGTTAAAAATCTGTTTGTGGAAGAACAAGCAGGATTCAGACCAGGTTGATCTACTATGGACAACTGCTTTATTTTGCATCATCTCATTACAATGTATATGTCTGAAGGTAAAAGACTTTTTACAGCATTTATCGATCTTAGAGCAGCATTTGATACAATCAACAGAGGTATTCTTTGGACTAAATTGGCAGGAATGAATATGGAACCAAGATTATTATTTCTGCTTAAAGCCCTGCACTCAGACACCTGTTTAAAAAGTGCGTATCTGCACCACTGGAGTGTTGACCAAGAAAGTTAATGTGTATAACAAAGTTAGACAAGGTTGTATCTTGGCTCCCACTCTATTTAATTTATACATTAACAATATCCTAGGCCATCTTTCTTCCACATCGGTGCATACACCAAAGACAGGTAATACATTCCTCCTTTATGCCAATGACATGGTCCTGATTGCCCATACGTAAGTGGGTTTGAGATGGCTTCTTCAGAACCTAGCCACCTATTGATCTCTTAATTCTTTAGTAATAAAGAAAGGTGATGGTTTTTGGGAAAAGGCATAAAAATATAATTGGTTTTTGGAGGGAACTCCAATAGAGCAAGTTAAATCCTTCTTATATCTAGGGTTAATGTTTTCAAACAGGAAATTGGATAAACCACCTTAGAAGAAGCAAACAGAGAGCTATTGCAAATTCCTGTGCTCTTTATAAGTTGATAAATTACAATTATCCCTCTAGTATATCTCCTATCCTAAAAGTTTATAATGCCAAAATTATGCCCATCTTGTCAAACGGAGCAAAACTTTGAGGCTATTTGAAAGCACCTCATTTGGAACAGGCCCAGAGCAGCTTCCTCAGGAGGATTCTTGGATTAGATAGATCCACTCCAACACAAGCAGTGAGAGCAGAACTTGGAACCTATTCAACCCAATGTCAAGTCTTGGAAAAGGCCTTTAATTACTGGTTAAAGATCCATAAAATGGAGTTAGGGAGATTTCCCAAACTTTGTTTACATGAACAGTTTTAGCTATTGGCCATCTGAACTTTTGATTATCCCAGCTTTCCCTATCATTACACCAATTAGGCTTGTCTTTTTCTTTTCTTCTCTCTGCGGATCGCAAAGCTTGGGAAATTCTAAAACAAAGGATTTGGGATATTAGTGCTCAAACAGATATAGCTCAGATGGCTGGTTGTAAATCTTTAAAATGGCTAGCCAAAAATAAAACTTTTTTTGGTTTAGAAAAATATCTTAGACTATAGCTAACACAAAGTCAGAGAACAGCTTTCTCAAGAGCTAGATTTGTGCAATTAAAATCTATGGTAAGATCAGGCCGATTCCCTAAAAAAGGTATTATCAACACTGATCCATGAAGAGCAAGCAGGATTCCTGCCTAGAAGATATTTAAAAGACAATATCAGAACGACATTAGATATTTTGGAGTTATATGATATCCATAAATTAAAGAAGTTAGGAATGGTATTCCTAGACCTAGAAAAGGCCTTTGATAATGTGAATTGGGAATTTTTGGACCTATTATTGCAAGAAATAGGAATGACAGGAAAATTTCTAAATGGAATCCGTCAAATATATAACATACAAAAAAACCAAATTTTGGTAAACGGAGAAAAAACAGCAATGTGTAATATAAAAAAAAGGTACAGGTCAAGGGTGCCCTTTGTCACCTCTACTTTTCATTATTGTAATGGAAGTATTAAATACAAAAATAAGAAATGATGATAAGATTCAATCACCCAAAATTGGCAATTATCAGTATAAGCCTAGATCATTTGTGGATGATTTAGTTATATTTCTAAATGAACCATCTAAAAGTATAAATCGATTAGAAGAAATATTAGAAAAATATAGTACAATGTCAGGATTAAAAGTAAATAAACTTAAAAGCGGAATTATAACAAAAAATCTATTAAAAGAGGAAGAAGAAACATTAAAAAAGCAATCAGGATACCAAATCTTTAATAAGGTAAAATACCTTGAAATAACAATTACAAAAAAGAATTCAGACCTATATAAAAATAATTACATACCAACATGGGAAAAAATTTAAAAAGATCTGGAAACATGGGACAAAAAGCAACTTTCTCTATTAGGAAGAATCACCACAATGCAGATGATTGTATTGCCAAAGATCTTATATTTATTTCAAACAATTCCCATTCATTTGACTAAGCAACATTTTCGTACTTGGAATAAAGCTATCAGTAAATTTATCTGGAAAGGAAAAAAACCCAGATAGAAAAGAAAAAGGTGGCTTAGGCCTGCCAGATATTGAATTATATTATGAGGCAAGTGTATTATTATGGATAAAAGATTGGATTCTGCTTGAAAATTTAAAATTGCTGGAGTTAGAAGGAGTTGATCTAAAAATGGGATGGCATTCATATATTTGTTATGATAAAATAGCCTTGGATAAAGGATTTAATAATCATTCAATAAGGGAAAATCTTTACAGGATATGGAAAAAATATAAGAAACATCTATACAAGAAGTTACCACAATGGACCTCACCACAAGAAGCCCATCATAAAAAGGAAGCACTTGGACAAGAAAATTGGATTACTTATGAAGAAATGTTAATAAAATCCAAATATGGACCTAGATTAAAATCTAGAGGAGAAATGCAACAGGATAAGATCAATATTAAATTGCTCAAGTATATGCAGATAAAAGAAGACTATAAGAAAGATGTAGAAAAATATGGAATCGAGGAAGAAACTAATTTTTTTGACAAAATACTGAAAGAAGGCGAGAAACATTGGATAAAAAAGACATATAAGTGGCTATTAGAAATAAAAACAGGAGAAGAAGTGATAAAGCAAAATATGATAACATGGATGCAGAATATAGGATATACAATACCCTTACAAAGTTGGGAAAATACATGGAAATACTGCAATAAATTTACTAAGTGTAACATATTAAAAGAAAATTATCATAAGGTACTACATCGTTGGTATATCACTCCTTTAAAATTAGCCAAAATAAACAAAAACTATGAAAGTAAATGTTGGAAATGTAAGGAAGAGACAGGAACCATGTATCACATGTGGTGGAAATGCAAAATAAGTAAAACATTTGGGAAAGAAATTTGGGAAAAAATATGTGAGATCATTCAGAAAAACATCCCTTTTAAGCTGGAATTGTTTCTATTAAACAATTATAGAAACATAATAGAATGCAAATTAAGTCAAGATGAAAAAAGTATTATACTTTACATGGTTACAACAGCGTGAATTATCTTAGCTAAATATTGGAAATCCGAAATAACACCAACAGTAATTGAATGGCAAATTAAATTATTTGAATTTATTACAATGGACAAATTATCAATGTACACAGCAGGAAAAACATTTCAACAATATGAAAAAAAAAAATGGGAAAAAGTAATGAATAAAATATAGTTGGGATTTTTTTTTAAAATTTTTCTATCATATTGATGTACAATGAACTTGCAGTATGTATATTATTGTTACCTCTCCTATAATAATATATGATTTATTGTACTATGAAAAGCAAATAAAACTAAACTTCAAAAAAAAAGAAAGAAAAAAAAAAAAAAAGAAAGATCAGGTCAATTCCAAAAAATACCTTCCCACGAAAGAAAATGTATTTGTGGTGCCTCCGTTGTAGAGGACACTATACATATCCTGTTTGATTGTAGTATATATGTTAAGGAGAGATCTCACTTTTTACAATCTTACCTGGCTAGAACAAATAATTGGGAGCCTATTGCTAAATTATCTTATTTTCTCGCCGGGGAGAACTTACATTTAGTGAGATGTACAGCAAAATTTCTTATAAAAGCTGCTCATTTGAGAGAGCAAGTCATTATTCATCATGGAGTGTCATGTTATGGTGATGAGCTTATTTAAACTCCTTAGTTTTTCAGTCATTTTCCCCAGTTTTAGCTTGTTATATTTTATATTGTATTGGTAGTTTATTTTGTGTACCATTTTATTTATCTAGCTGTTTATTTGAACCAATATGTTTTAATATGTTCTGTTGTTTTTTTTAATGCTGTAACCCACCCTGATTGCCGAGCAGAAGGGCGGGCTATAAATAAAACTTCTTCTTCTTCTTCTTCTTCTTCTTCTTATTATTATTATTATCATTATTAACCCCATTTAATCTTACATTTGTTTTAGGACTGAGCTATTTTACTATTTGTTTGTATTTTGATATGCTGTATTTTGTATTTGTATTTTGTATTTGAAATACTATATTCTATTGTTGATACGGTCAGACGACTAATTGATAAAACTTGTTCTGTTCTGTTCACTTTCTCCCTTTGTCCTTGATTTACTTGTATTGCTGCAAAGTGAAAACATAGTTTGCATTCAACCCAGCAAGAGGAAGAGGAGAGGAAGGGGACATATCCCAATTGACAGAATAGACACTACTACCCTAGTTTGTTGGGATCAGGTCTACTAGGGGAATTTATAATTAGCTCAAATGTGCGAGAGTGAAGCCCCCAACACAGCTTCATGGGGCCAAAACCAAGTGTATACCAGAGTCCTGAGAAATCCCACCAGGGAGGACGCTGAGACAAATTAAAGTCTAAAATATTTATTGACACGATATGCATGCATCCAAATATAACACACACACACACACACACACACACTAGAAGGAAAGGTGGGTGAAAAGTGGGGATAGTTGAGAGGGACCTAGCTTTGAGGGATATACTTACGTCCGAAGGACTTCGCAGGACTTGGCTACAAATGTGGATGATTTTCAGTGATAGAACATGGCCGCCGGAATGGAGGAGAGGAAAATGGCCGCGGGAGCTAGCTCAGAGCAGAGACTGACATAGAGTCGGCATGCACTCCCAAGATAGCACATGGAGCTCAGAAATCCAGGAGGTCTTATAGGGAATTTTTGCCTTCTAGCTATAAACCTAATGGCTGTCGGACAAAGGCATTGATGGGTTTAGTATTGTTAACCTAGGTGTGAGCATAATGCATTTGGTTTCGAAACTATCAAGGAAGGGAGACTAGAGAAAAGAATGCAGACAAATCTGATCACTGCCCCATTAAGTGTGAAACTTAAGAAAAATAAACACCATTGTGTATCTTTTCCAGTATAATGGGATATTCCCTTGGGCAACTCCCAAACCTGTCTGTTAGGGAATTTTCCAGTGGTCTTGGGCAGGTCTCTCAGTGCCTCCATGACCTGCCATCTAGGGGATTATGGCTGACATCCCTCAGAGGTCAGTCTGGGGTCATAGAGGGAACTCCACATGTGTCCAAAATTTTATGAAAATGCACATATGCTAACACGTTGCTTGTAACAGCTGCTGACGGATTGGGAGACTTTCACAATTCCTATGTATTCCCTACACTATTGAATACATAGGGATCATGAATATGAAACAGTCATGAATGTGTAACTCCAGTTTATGAATTTGCAACTGCAATCTTGAATTCCAGCCAGTAATAGGATTTAGGCACTGAATTCCAAGGTTTTTCCACAGAAGATGTATGCCCAGACAACATCGTGGATACGTCTCACATGTATCACAAACCTCTGATGGGTAGCTGCATGTGCTAATGGGTGGTTGTACATGCCAAAAAAGGATTATTACAGCTCTTCCTGCTTGGTGACACATTTCAGTCCGGAGTAGTAACATCTATGTTTGTAACATTTTAAAAACTTGCTTTTAAAAGAAAGATGTATCGTAGAACTTTTAAAATAAAAAAAAAATTCTTGAAAAAACAGTGTTGAAATGTTTTCTTCTCTGGGAAGAGCTAAATGATCCTTCTCTTCTAGAAAGAAAAGCATTTTTTTTTTTTTGGAAAATCAAATGACTGGTTTTGGAAAGTGACAAACTGTTCCAAGCACATGCAAGTGTGACTACCACACTCCTTAACACCAGTGTGCTGACAATGTGTCTGGTGACACCTAAGACATAAGCAGGGGGTGTATCCTCCTCTCTCTCTTTCATTTCCTTTTGTCTCATAATGCCCAAAGCATCATCATTTGAGTAAGGGATTAATTCATGACGAAAAGGCAAAATGAGTCCAATCTGTATAAACATAGCTTGTGAACTTTGTCATTTATCAAGAATTTGGGAAGGCTTGTTAAATGCATACAGCTGTTGCTTTCTTTGAGATTATAGGTGTCTCCTACATTTAGTCCATCAATTTCTGTCATGGTTTGGATGCATCACTGCATTAATATGCATAGAGAACCAGTATACAGTTATACCTCCGTTAATGAAGTAGGTGAGTTCCTTAGCATTACTTCTTAATTTGGCATCACAGGCAGCAATGCAGGGAAAGAATAGGGATAGGTTCCTACATTACACAGAAAATAATTCAGCCTGTTTTTATAGAATCATAGAGTTGGAAGAGACCCCAAGAGCCATCCAGTCCAACCCCCTGCCATGCAGGAACTCTCAATCAAAGCATCCCCAACAGATGGCCATCCAGCCTCTGTTTAAAGACCTCCAAAGAAGGAGACTTCACCACACTTTCACTGTCAAACAGCTTTTACTGTCAAGAAGTTCCTCCACACATGTGAAATAAAGCAACCAGGTCAGGTAAGCCTTGCCTAAGTACACAAAAGCATTTTAAACCTTCCAGAGACCACTTCAAGGCTTCTTCCAAAATATACCCAGGCATCATTTCTTCCGATGTCCATTTTGATGGCCAAAATTATAAATCTATGTTTCATTAACATCTAGTTGATGAGGCAGCGTACTTGCCTTTCCATTTTCTCTAAGTTTTGTTGTAAATGCACACTCAAGAAGGAAATCTGAAAGCAACTGCTGTTTATTGTATATATTCGACTATAAGTCAGTTTCATGTATAAGATGAGAATAGTTTTTGGGGACAAAATTATGGATTTTGATATGACTTATACATGAGTATATACAGTACCTTGTCTATTATAGACAGGCACACATAATTGCAGTAGGATTGGATTCAGTAAAATCCTGTTCTTTCTCAGCTGAAGTTTTTCTTGCATTGTTTATTGCAGACACATTGTTGTAATCTGATACCTAAAATATGTGTTGTTCCAGCCCTCTTTCACCCTTCTCCCCATGTCAATGCTGCTAAAAAAACTTCCAGAAAGACAGAGGACAAGGGGGTAAACACTTTGTAAAAAGAAGCTTCTTTGCCTGATGCTTTATTAATTGGAATATCCCTGCACTCCATTGAGACCTGGTGAGAGAAATGCTAGATGGAAAGCTGTAAGTGTACGTTACTGGCTGAAGTTAAGAGAAACTTTCCTCTTTAATGTTGTGATAAAAAATAATAGGCCAAATGGTGTAGAGGTTGACAGCTGTGTTGAAATACTATGCAATTTATTTATTGGTAAATAAACAATCTTGGAAACAATTAGGAAACAAATGACACTGATAAATAGAGAGGTCCTCAAAGTACTGTACAAAATATCCATGGCAAAAGTAAATCCCTCTGGGCCTTAATCTGATCAGGCATGATTTATATGATCTGTAACAATATTATAAATATTTTATTTATTGATAAATAAAATAGATTAATAAATAATAAATCACTAAATAATACATTAGTAAAATAATACATATTTTATTTATTAATATTTTATTTATTAAAATATTTATATCTCTGCAGATATCTGAGGATTTTAGGATGGCATATTGCACAATAAAATAAATAGAGCCTAATTGGAGTTCAGTGAATGGAATATACTTTATCATAGAAACTTGTACAACAGGGATGGGGAATAATATCTAATGTCATCTAATAGTTTTGTCTATAGGAAGCCCCTGATTATTTGATGGGTTAGGGATCAGAGGACTGTCAGAAAGTGGAATTGGTTGAAAAGTGGAACCCCCTCTTTTTTTAGCTTGAACATTAGATGGTGGTCAAGTTGACTGAGAGGGGAAAAGCAGCAGTAGTAGTGGTCAAAAGAGCAGACCAGGGGTTGAAAGTGCAGCACATAGCTATAATGTATTATCTGTTGAAAGAGCAGAACATCCAAAAATGAGCCGTCAAAAGGAGAGGGATGCCTGTGTTTAAATGGATGTTGAGAAGCTGGGAACATATTGGAAGTTGTGGTTTGGCCAAGGACCAAACTACATTCTGTACACAGAATCTACCTGAGAATAAATGCCACGGAACTCAATTTGATTTACTTCTGAATAGATATGCCTTGGATTAGACTGTTAGGCCTGACTACAGATTACTTGAGATCACTTGAAGCATTGTTAGTTTACGAAAAAACCAAAACCAAGTATGGGGGCTCTGATCCAAATTAGGAATACAGGTCATAGGAAAGGATCCCCATATGATCCTAAAACAAAAGTAAAAGAAACACCACACCTTCCATTGCCGTTTGCTTTTATTTTTGTTCACTTGTTTATCTGCTTTTGCTATTTGCCATGCTGGCATACGTGTAAACCCTGCTTCCACACAAACTGCAGAAGGGGAGAGTTAAACATTCTGTGTGGAATGGGGAAATATGCTTCAATTTAATGTCTAAAAATTCCTATCATAGCTTCAAGGGATGCATTTAAAGTAACAAGTTTTTAATGAGCTTCAGCCTGTAGAATTCGTGATGGTATTTTATATTTAGAGAGATGTTTCTCTTAAGAACTCTTGAGCAAACTGTCATGTATGGGAAGAAAGGAAAGAAATGTCTTTCTGAAACACTTTGATTTTTAGCATGTTTTTGCACTTTGTAATATTTTCCAACCAGAAGACTTCCAGAACATTTTACATCAAGCACACACTTCTACCTGTCACAGTTCATGTTCTTATTACTGATTTGTCCCTGCTGTCAAGTATTTTGTAATGATATAAAATTATTTTGTAATTATATAAATTATGGTTGGAAAAGCTGATTCAAGCTGCATTTGGTGAAGTTATCATTTTTTAAATTGCATGAAATGCTTCAAAATATTCTAATATATCATTATTAGAACAAGGGTGAAGGTGTTGGGCAGTAAAAGAGCTGTTCATTTTCTAAATAAATAAAGAATTAATCTTAAACTTCATCCCAAAAGTATACATTTTTTTATGTGCACCACCTACCTCTGTATTTTTAATACTATATAAATGTTTAATCTTTCATTCCCTTTGAATCATGAGCAGAATTACATGTTAAAAATTATCTTCGTTATATTTGCCAAATGCCATTTGACTGAAATGTTCCTTGCCGGAACCTGAGAGAACAATGTGTCCAGGATAAATTGTTAATCCATATCCCATCGTTCCTATCATATTTATAAACATAGACAACCCCAAAGGAGTCATGTTGCTTATCCTTATCCTTTTGAAACTGGTATCAGTGTAGTGCTATGCTGTTCACTCCTATCTCTTAGGTGCCTGTAAAAGGGTGGGTGAGCATGTTTCTCTCTCCCCCCTTCATGGTTAATTATTAATTGATTTTTAATATTGCTTTCTTTAATTAATCCCTGTAATATTTTTAAATTGCAATATTTTTTATTCATTTTATTGAATGATTTATTCTCCTTTTGGTGGGATGAAAAGTAGAGGATGTATCTGATAAATAAGCACAATTTTTTAATATATACATGACATGATAAGCTGTTTTCAGACAGCTTATCAATGAGATTTTTAAAGCATTGCTTCTGCATCAACTACGTGCTACTAGAGCACCAGTTATGTATATATTAATTCATGTTATGTATATATTAAAATCATGTTATGTATATATTTAAAAAAAACCCCACTGTTCGTAATGCAGTGTTATTTGTTACTTGTGTCAACTGGATTTGTTACATGTCTTAACTCCATGTTTTCAGACCAAAGCCTTGAAGTGATTATCGTCTTTGTCCTTCAGAGAGACAAAGTCCTATGACATGGGCATCAGGAAATATGCCAATATTGTTCTGTGAATATGGATGGGGTGGGCAGCCAGTGTGGTGTTGGACTAAGATCTGGAGACCGGGTTCAAATCCCCACCTGGCCATGGAAACCCACTTGGTTACCTTGGGCAACTCACATGCTTTCAGCCTCAGAGGAAGGCAATGGCAACCCCCCCCCCCCCAAACAAATCTTATGAAGAATCCCCTGTGATAGGATCACTTTAGGGTCACCATAAGTGGGAAATAACTTGAGGTAGGCTGCCCATATGTACCGTTTTAAATGGGACAGTACCATTTTTTCATATTTCCAGATCTTTCTATCATTTTAATATAAATGTCAATTTTGTCCCATTTTCAAGAAAAATGCCCTGTTGTGTTGTGAAAATGGTTTGAAGATGCCTGTTTGAAATTATGGTTGTAACCCCCCCCCCAAAAAAAAATCCACAAAATATAAACTACAAAATTGTGTCATGTCAAGTGAAGTTTTATGATAAGGTGTTGAAAGACTGAAATTTGCTCTGTAAGATTACTTTGTCAGAGAAATATTCACGGTATGATCGTGGTGAAATACAGTCCCCCTCTATGTCTACCTACCTTTTTGCATAAATTCTGTCACCAGAGAATAATTTTTAGCTCAATATGTTCATGTAATAAAACTTATGTTATTGTCTTGATTTTTCATAAATATGGAATATTACATATTCCCATCCCATTTTTGCCTTCCCAATGTCTCATTTTTGTCTCAAGGACAAAAAAAGGACATTTTTGTCTCAAGGTTGTGTGCCTTCAGCCTAACCTGAAGGCACACAACAACAACAACAAATGGGTGGGGTGAGAACAATTGTATAGTCCCCTGAGCCTGAAAGTGAGAAACCTTCATTACAGCAGAATATTTTAGGGCCTATCTGTGCCAATGTTTTTTTTTTATTATTATTTTCTTGGTTCCTTCCCTTTAATAAGCTATCTGCAGAGATATCTTGCAGCACCTTTGAGACTAACTGAAAGAAAGAAGTTGGCAGCATGAGCTATCGTAGACTAAAGTCATTTGAGGAAGTAGACTTTAATCTACGAAAGTTCATTCTGCCAGCTTCTTTCTTTCCGTTAGTCTCAAAGGTGGTACAAGATCTCTCTACATATTGATTTTTCAGACTAACATGGCTATGTTTTTGGATTCTATCTTTAATAAGCAGGGACTCAAAATTTCAGAAATAGCTGGTCATCACACATAGTGATCTTTCGTCACTGTATGTCTGGTGTCATAGGGTTGCCAGATGAAAAACTGTATCTGTAAAGGTTATACAGAAGAGGGAAGTCCAGCATGTGTTGCTTCTCAATCAACCAAGTAACAAGCAGTACCCACTGAAATTCCCTCTTCTACGCAACCATTAAAAGCAGAGGAGCCTTCTTGAGTTTTTCACTCTGGTAAATTAAGTGAAAACACAAGTCAGCTCTATATGTGCAGTAGTAGTAACAAGCTGCCACTACCCTGGATTGCTTCAGTCCACAGGCAAAGAATCACATTTTTATGATTAAAAAAAATCTAGAAGAAAATGTTTGTATAAGTAGAAAGCTCTACCATGCTGATGTTTTCTGGTGAGGGCTTTTTTATACAGTAGGATTCAAGAATATGAAACACACTCTTGTTTTCCGAAAAGGTACAGTCCCATCAACCAGCTTTTGGGCAACTTTATTGCCACATTTTGGTGCATGTGTAGATCAGTTCTATAATCTATATTTTGTCTGTGTTCTTGGGAACAGTGAAGATAACCTAAGTACTCATTAATGGATGGATCATAGGAAGAAAGAAATGACACTTTTCACGCTGAAGAGTCACAGAAGGTGGAGCTCAGACAGTCGTGTATATATCACACAAACGTGTGGGCACCAGTCATTTTTTCTGGAAAAGAAACAAGCTAGGTTCATGCCAGAAAACTGACAGAGCAGAACACTTATTTTAACGCACTGAAACTGCTCCTTTCTTTATTGCCTGTCTTTCATGCAATGGCCACTCAAATGGTAAGATAAATAAGCTATTTTAACCCTTTCTCATTGATTTAATTATACTAAGGAAACTGTGAACTAATGCTCAACCTTTACAAACAAATGAACTGGATTCCCTCAGAGAGACATCACCATGTACGAAATAAAGAGTAAAAGACATGGCTACACTGTAAGCTACTTCATCAGTGTTTTTGAGGTCTCGTGGTTACCTATAAATATTTAATTTAATTTTACTTTCATTCCTGTTTTGCTGTATATTCCAAGACCAGGAAATATGTGATTTTGGGGAAATCTTTGTGTGATCAGATTATTTCACTTTCACTGCTATGTTTCATTGTTTCCATGTTTCCCATGGCATCCTGGAATTTGTGGTTTAGGGAGGGATATCTAGAATTCTCAGCTGAAAAGCTCTAATGTCTCACAAAACTATAAACTCCTGGATTTCATAGGCTGTTACCATGGCAGTTAAACTGAAATCATATTGCTGTAACTGTGTAGTGTGAAAGACCTAGAGACAGAGCCCTCCACTGGAACTGTGAGTTGCAGACAAGGAGCAAATGCAGTTTGGGTATCATACACCATTTCTTTCACCAACAACTAACTATTCCTACCAGCTGGGCAGAAAATACTTTTTGAAGCAACTCCTTTGCTTTTTTAAAAACTAGTCTAGCTGATTAAAATCATTTGTTGTTGTTGGTGTTAGTGTATGCCTTCAAGTCATTTCCGACTTATGGTGACCCTAAGGCTAACCTATCATGGAATTTTCTTGGCAAGCTTTGTTCAGAGAAGGTTTGCAATTAGTTTCCCCTGAGGCTGAGAGATTGTGACTTGCCCAAGGTCACCCAGTGGGTTTCATGGCCGAGCTGGAAATTTAACTTTGGTCTCCAGAGTAGTCCAGTACTCAAACCACTACACCACGCTGGCTCTCCTAAAATCATTTACATTGTTTTAATTAATTTCATTTTATATTTTATTGCTTTAGCTTCTTATTTGGTGAACATCTTAGGAAAGTTGGCCTTGAAAGGTGGCACAGAAACATTTTAAATAATAGTAAAAGAATAATAGCAATAATTGCTTAATTGTAGGGGCAGCCTTGTTTGTACTGAAAGGAAAGAATCATATATTGTGTGGAATATATAATATTGTAGAGAAAAGCATGCTGTAACAGTGTTTCTGCTAGGAAGCCGTTACCTGCTTAAGAGGGTTGACCTATGCCTTCAATATATGAACCTCTGAAATTTTTCAATAAAATAAACTTTATCCCCATTAAAAGTAACTTGAAAAGTAAATAGAATCACTTATGGCATGGATCAAGTAATCCTATTCCTGCTTGTCTCAGTGGTTTTCAAATGTAACTTTGTCATCCCATTGTAGTAACCAAGAAATGTGGCACATCTCTCTGCTTGTAACTAATTTCTTCCAAGTTCTGAAATTGTCTTTCTCTGCCTCAGGGTAGAGCTGACCTTGTCTAGCGCTTATCAAAAACTGCAGCAGGGCTTGAAAGAAATGGTTTGTACATTTTTAATTGAGTTACCCTTGGGATAATTGACTGGCTGCTCATAAAGTAACAGGGCAAGTACTTAACTTTCCTAGTGATGCTAATTTATATTGTTTTTAATTCAATTGTGTCTTCTATGTGTCTTTTAAAATTTACGGTAGTTGTGAACTGCCATAATTCCCAAGTCTGCAGGCAGGATATTTTATTTTCTCTCTCTTTTTGGTTTCTTTTCTTTGTAATTATACTTCAAAAATCCCCAAACAATATTTTAAAAACATAAAACATAAAGCAAGCTTAAATATCCCAGAATCCCATGTTAAGTATAAAACAGCAAGTTGTAGACAAAAAGCATGCCTCCTAGCCAAAAATTAGAAATTTGTTTGGAATGACAGAAAAATTATAGCTTGAAGGAATGGTATGATATAAAATTACAAGAGGGATTAAGGGGATGACATCAGCTTTAGACAGGGAACACTTTTGTTTCAGTGAATTCAGCCTCTAATGGAATGTGAATTGTTTTTACCATTAACAACAATAACAAATGGCTACAGGGGGCAATCTCCTGATATTTAAAAAGTATAAATGTTTCAGGATTGGTGTAAAAGGATGTTGGTTCTATATTCTGGACTACTTCCCCTCCCAGCTAACTAGGAATTTGAAGGGTTGTAGTCCCAAAAAGTAACTTTCCCCAGTTCTAGGTTAGAGAACGAAAAAGCACAGATCCAGCAAAGGTCCAGGTATTGATTATTCAGGATTGGGGATAAATAATGTCATCCTCTGATGAAACATATAGTGTTTTGTTTTTGATGTAGTATAATAGATATGGAGCCAGTGTAGCATTGTGGTTTGAACATTGAAGTCACACACTCGCAGCCTGAGAAAACCCTAGTGACAGGTTTGCCATAAGTTGCAAATGACTTGAAGGCACACACACAACAACAACAACAACAACAACAATAAATATTCCTTGCCATGGCACTACTATTCTGTGGTGATGGGATTGTGCGCTCCTGTGAGGCATGAGACTATGCTGATAACAGCAGTACTGCTAGTGGTTAGACCCACTAAATGTGCAAAAAACTACTGAAGAACAGCAGTAGTAGACATGGTGACTCTGGTGGAGGATCTCTCCGAGACAACAGCAGTGGCACCATAGCTAACCCTTGTTAGCACTATGCAGAAGAAGGCAATGGTAAATTACCCCTGAAGCCTTTTATCATGAAAACTCTAAGATGAGACAGTCCAAAATGAAACAAGTGATAGTGCCTGTCCTAGGTACTAGGGAAGACGAGAAGACAATAGTGCTGTGGCTAACGACTTAACTGGACTCCAGCCAAGAGGATATTCAACTGCTGACTTGCTCAGAGGTGAAATGAGTCTGGAGCTGCACAACACATGTTATAGATGGTAAACTATCCCTGATGCTTTTTATGCTTCTCATATACATGGTATGTGAGAAGCATAAATCAGGGGAAGCTAGACATAGTAAAATAAGAAATGGAGCATATAAATATTGCAATACTTGAGGTGAGCTAAATTGGACAGGAGTGGGACATTTTGAGTCAGATAACTACACACTGTTTCACTCGGGAAATGAACATCTGAGAAGAAATGGGGTGGCATTAATAGTGAAAATAGGTTTAGCAAAAGCAGGCAAGGGCTATAATACAAAACCTGACCAAATAATATCAATAAGACTTTGGGGGAAATCTATCAATATTTCCATAATCTAGGTTTATGCTCCAAAAACAGAAGCAGAAGAGGAGCAAACTGAACATTTCTATGCTGGATTCCAGGAGGAAATTGATCACACACCAAAAACAGGACATGTTAGTAATAAAGCAATTGGAAAACAAAAGTAGGAGACAAAGCAGAACCAATGTTGCAGAAGAATTTGGCCTAGGATTAGAAAATGAAGCAGGAGAGTGACTGTCCAAATTTGATGAAACCAACAGTTTGTTTACTGAAGAACATTTTTCAGACAACCAAAGAGGCAACTGTGTACATGGACATCACCTGATGGTCAATATAGAAATCAGATGGACTACATAATTGGAAGCAGAAGGTAGAAAAGCTCCATTCTCTCTGCAAAAACAAGATCAAGAGCAGACTGTGGTGCAAACCATGAACTACTGTTAGAGTAAAACTAAATAAGAACACCATATCAATCATTGTGCCAAACTACCATCTGATGATCATCCCTATAGAATTTAAAGATAACGAAATAAAAAGATTTGCACTATCAAGCCTATTTGACCAGGAGCGAGAAGAACTCTAGACTGAAACCAAGGACATTATGAGAGAAGAATGCAAAAAGATGCTATCTGCAGCCAAAAAGAAAGAAAAGCTTCACTGGGTGACAGACAAAACTCTTCAAGCAGATAAGGGCAGACAAGAAGCAAAAGTAAAGGGGGACAGAAAAAGGGCCAGAGCCTTGAACACAGGAACAAAGAGAATTACTGAAACAATCAATTTAGAGAAATAGAAGACAATAACAAAAAAGGAAGAACAAGAGACCTCTTTCAAAAGATCCAAGAAATCAAAGGGAAATTTAAATCAAGATTGGTGACATTGAATATCAAAGTCAGGATTATACATGCCATTGTATTTCCAAGTTCTATGTATGGGTTGTGAAAACTGGACAGTGATGAGAGCTGATAGGAGGAGAATCAACTCATTTGCAATGTGAAGCTGGAGAAGAGTTCTGTGTGGACAGCCAAAAAAGACTAAAATAAATGGGTACTAGAGAAAATAAAACCTGAACTCTCCCTAGAAGCCAAGATGACTAAACTGAGACCGTAGTATTTTGGATACATCATGAAAAGACATGACTCACTAGAAAAGACAATGCATGGCAAGACAGAAGACTGTAGGAAAAGAGGAAGACCACATTATGGATGCATAGACTCAGTCAAGAAAGCCACAGTCCTAAATTTGCAAAACCTTACAGTATGACTTGTTGGAGATCTCTCATTCATACGGTCAACATAAGTTGATGTCAACTTGTTGGCAGTTAACAACAGCATTGATATTCATTATTCAAGTTATATACAGTAGTTCATTTATGTTTGTTTGCTTGTTTTGCCTCCAGATTGGAACCTTTCCATGTTACTCATTCTCTGTGAAGGTCATCCAGGCTCGACACATATCCTCAAGAGACCTATGTGAGTTGTCACCTTCTTGGTCCATTTTCCCTGGAGACTTTTTTTTCTGATTCAAAACTCCATTTTTGGGGAACAAAGAGTCAAAAATGTTGAATATTTTATGATTTTGATTTGTATCTCCTTTTAAGGTTTTGTTTTTTGAAAGTCTGGAGAAGTGTTGGGGAGAAGATTAAGAAATATGTAGTTTTCTGTCCTCAGAGAAGCCTATAAAATATTAATATTGCTAACACCAATACATCAAAAAAGGAGCTGACTCAGATAAAAGCTAGTTATAGAGATGAGAAAATAATTCAGTTTCCATTTCTTCCACATTTAAAATTTTAAAATTTCAACCCTGAATATATACAAAAAATGGAATATTGGTAAATTCTTAACAAAAACGAACTGAAATAAAATTCTCACCCATCCCTAGTGTGTTTAAAAGCTCAACCTGCATATTAATGTTGATTTCTGTTTTGTTCTAGGGTCTTTTTCTGATTGTTATGTGAGCCTTTGGCTACCATCAGTTTCAAACAAGCAAGTTGTGACTAAAACCATCCCAGATACCCCCAATCCTGTCTGGAATGAAAGCTTCCATTTTGTTATCCAAACTCAGAGCAAGGTAGGCGGCTTTTTAACTCTTTCATCTACAGTATATACAGTAATTGTTTCTGTACCGAAGAACTATAACGGATATTTTCTAAAAAAAATTGGTTTCAATTTAGAGGACAGTTTTAGGATTTAAAATGTGTAGAAAAAGCAAGGCTTGTTAAAACAAATACCAGCATTTGGTGCTGAGGGGCCACATTCAGAGCTTGGGAACAAATACTTTTTGTACTACAATGCTGAGAAACTCTCAGTCAGTATGGTTATTAGGACATGTAGTCCAAAAAATACAATAACAGTTGAGTTGGGAAAAAGCAGGACTCTCTCTAGCCAATACTACTGTAGTTGTAATGCTGTACTGTACAAGAGGCAAGGTATAGAGCATTGGCCTCCAGAACACCTTACAGAGCATTTACGAACGGCAAAACAGAGAGAAAAGGGAACAACAGATAAGTCTGCATCACAAGCTTCCCCCAGGATAAAAACAAAACAAAAACAGATCTGTTAAGTGTGGCCACCAAAATGGAAACCATAAGGAAAGAAGAGCTTAATGAAAGAAAACATCACCCCTCGATACCCTTTGAAGGAAACCATTAGCTGGTCTCTAGAACGTTCAAGATGTTTCTGTTTAGTTATGCAAGGCTTACCTGACCTGGTTGTTTCCTTTCATATGTGCATATTGCTCAGTTTTGAATTCTGCTCACATTGTACGGTTCTTTCTTTCTTTCTTTCACTGAGTAGTAATGTATCCCTATTTTTTCCATGTTATTTCTGCCTCTGGTAGCAAATATTCTGTTAAAGAAGTAATGCTCAGAAACACACCTACTTTGTTAACTGAAGTATACTTGTATATAAATTCCAGGTTTTCTCGGTTTAAAATAGTAGTTTTGTCTGTTATTCTTTATTAATAACTTTGTTTTCTTGTTGCCTGACCACACTCTCTGATGTTGCTTAGCCCCATGGATCTCAGTTGCTAATTACAAAATGTTCGAAGGTATGTACTAGACGCATGATGAGAATCTGTTGGAGAACTTGGCCTGGTTAATGGATTTCATCTGCTAGGCTTGTCCAAAGTTAATGTGTTTGTGACATGGAGTGTGTGTGTGTGTTTTTCTGACACACTGTTCTTCTTTGCACTCAGAATATGCTGGAATTGAAGCTTTATGATCAAGATGTGGTCACCAAAGATGACCTTCTCTTCACGGTTACCTATGATATTGCTAAAGTAAGGCCAGGGGAAACAGTTCGGGAAAACTTCATTTTGAATGTGCAGGTGAGGATTGACAGTATATATGCTGCTTTAAACATTGGTCTATCTAACCATCTTTTAAAATATACCTTTTTAATTGTCTGAGGGCTTATCTATAGCAGCCAGTTCCCAGAATATTCTGGCACCGATCTGCCCCAGATTCACCCTGTTACCTTCATACTCCATAGTGATGCCAGGTGGCTATCTACACATATGTGCCTTCTGTACCACCATGTGCATCACATGGCCAGGCACCTTGTTGTGACCTCAGAGGGAACAACTTGTACCAGTGGCACTGGCAACAGCTGGCACAGCGGGATGCATGTGTAAACAGCCATCCAGTGTTGCTGTGGAGTGATCCGGATTTTTCTGCAAAATTTTGAGCAAAATTTTAACCTGGTTTAAGGGAGGGAAAGGGCGGATTGCATCATGGGAATAGCCTGTTCTTGAATCAGGGATTTAGCCCTGCATTGTGGAGACAGGTTACAATGAGGGTGGTATGAAACTGCTTCATTTGGCCCATGTAGACATGCACTTGGTGCCATGCAGTGAAGGAAACAGAAAAAGTCTGAATTAATAGCTCATCTTGGCTATATTTACTGGTTTCCTTTCCTTATTCTCCTTTGCATATTCCAAAGTAAAGACAATGAAAACATGTGAATGACTCCTGTACCTTAGAACATTGAACTTATAATAGCTTTTTTTTTAAAATCACATTTCTATCCCATTTTCCTCTAAGGAGTTTCCACTATGTAGTTATTTCTTATCTCCCATTTTCTCCTCACAACAACTTGGTGAAATAGTTTATACTGAAGCATAAACAGTATTTGGCCTAGCACAATTTATGAGCAAGTAAGGATTTGTAACTACTTCCCCAAGCAAGCAAATTATGTACCCTGGCAACATTTACTTTAATTTCAACTGCCTCCTAAACTAATTATCAGATGGGCAGCTCTGAAGGCCATTTTCTTTAGCACATAGTCTTATTTCTCGTTTACTGGTTCAGTAAACCTTTAAACATCCCCAAAGATTATACTAATGATTTACCAGCTGAATCCTTTGACAGAGAACTCAAAATGTGATAGTGTCTCCTTCATATGCAATCCATGTTCAGACTTGTGCTGCACTTGGATCAAGAATTATCTTTCTCTAATATATGCTGATTATTTGTAAGGATTAATGTTTTGTCAGTTTCTGCCTTTGCATTCTCTATATTGTTGTGTTTAGTTCTGTATATTTTCAGCTCCAGCGCCATTAAAACTTCTCTTCTTTGGGTTGTTTATTGGAACAAAAAGTACATATCAGTATAGGTAAAACAAAACAAACAAGACATTTAGTAATTTATTGCATTTTATTTGGATATATTACCTTCTATTCAATTTTTCAAAGTAAAATAAAGGATTGGATCTAGAGGAAGTTAGTATAACTTGGGTCCCATTGAAATTAAGCAAACAAATGAAATTGATGTGTAACTAACTTTCTCTGGATCCAGGCTATAGAATACAGTTAGTATACTGTAGTCTGTAAACTTATTAGTGGAAAAAAGAAATACAAAAGGTGGCCATCTTTTTCAGTTTAAACATACGCTATGGGATTTGGTGAGATTTTGGCAGTTTGGGGACCATAATTTCTCACCATCCTCCCACATTTCAACTATTTGGAAAATCAACATTGTTTGAATGGAAAAGCATTTTGAGACTAGCTGATGAGAACAATCTGAAGATCCTTTCTCATATTCTTAAAACCCATTTATAATGTTAAAGTAATTGAATTTGGAAGTAGTAGTCAGAGACTGGGATTGCCAGTGTGGTTTTGGTTCTTGTAAGGCAGAGCATTCCTGATACTCACAAAGGCTTTGTAGCTCAAAGCTATGAGCCCTGGGACTTCTAGGAAATACATGTTAGAAGATTATCGCACTTGCTTATAAACCAGTTTACCTGAACTGACTCAAAATTAGAAGTGGGCAAAAGGCCTAGAATGAAACAGATTTATATGCAAGACTCAACTGAAAGAGGAGGTTTCTCGGTGCCAAATTTAAGAATATACTTTGAAGCCAGCACATGTTTATGGCTAAAAGAATGGTTGAGCCTGAAAGATAGAAAACTGTTAAAATTGGAAAGTACACAATTAATTTGGTTTTCATGCATTCCTATTCTATGGTAAATTACATGCTAATAAGAGCTTTGAAAATCACTTTTTAAGAGCTGCACTATTTACGACCTGGAAGAAATATAAAAACAGAATTTGCCCTAAGCTACCTTTATGGGCATCGCCCCAAGAAGCCTTATTTCAAATTGATCTTAATAAAAAGGAATCTTGGTTAAAATATCAAGATATTCTAGAGAAAGATAAAGGACAGTTCAAAATTAAGACCTTAGAACAACTAAAGTCAGAAGGGAAAGAATGTGGATGGTTTCTATATCATCAGTTAAGAGCAAGATTTAATCTTGATGTAAAGACAATAGGTATAATGGAGAAAAAAACTGACTTAGAGGAAAATATCATGAATGATAAACCAGCACCATTATCTAGAATATATAAAAAGCTGCTGGAAATATATATGGAAGAAGAATAACATGATAGCCTGGGCTAAGAACTGTGGACATGAGTTAGAATTAACTCAATGGGAAAAATGTTGGAATATCAGGCTAAAGTACTCCCTAAGTCAAGATATCAGAGAAAACTATTATAAAATCATATATAGATGGCATATATCTCCGGATAGAATAGCTAGGATATACAACACAGGAGATAAATGCTGGAAGTGTGAGAAGGTAAAAGGCACATATTTTCATCTCTGGTGGGAGTGTGCATATGCTAAAAGATTTTGGAAAATTATTCAAAAGAACATGGTTCAAATACTGAGATAGAATTGGATAGAAAACCAGAAATTATGTTATTATGCATGATAAACAGTAAACTGGAAAAGAAATACGGCAGAGTCATATTTTATATGCTCACAGCCGCCAGGCTAGTCTACGCGAGATATTGGAAAACCAGTAGACAAATAGATGAATGGTGGTCAAAACTTATGGATTTAATGGAATTGGATCTATTATCTGGGGAAATAGAGGAAAAATTAGAAGATAGAAAAAAGGATTGGAAGAAAATATATGATTACTTGAAAATAAATTGGAGTGATATTCTATATATAAAAAAGATGGAAGATTAATAATGATAAGGATTATGTGTATTTGGTTTAGAGAAAATAATATCTTAGTTAAGTATAACTGGAATTAGATTTGGTTCACTATAAGTTTAAGATAAAGGGGAAGCAAGATTATAAAAAGTATCTTGGTGGTAAAATTGGATACTACAGAATATAATTGTAACAAGAAATGAAGAAGAAAATGAAGAATAGGAACGGGAATCAGTAATGTGGAAGTTATAAATTTCTCTTTTTTCCTTTTTTTGGATGGATGCTTAGATACTTGATTAGATATACATTATTGAAATATGTTAGATATATATTGCAGATGTTGTATCTCTTTTTACATCATTTTTGTGATAATTCAATAAAATAATTTAATTTTTTTTTAGAAGCGGGTGGCATCCTGATAGTATCAGATGCATTTAGCTGGCGAAATCACTGCCTGGCTGCAGCCCGGCTTCATCTTTGCTCCAAGGGGCACTCAAATGGCCATTTTTTCAAGCTGGAAAACTTCGAAAAGAGGGGCGAGGAGCACCTCTTGGAGCAGTGATGGAGCCAGGCTGCAGCCGGGCAGCAATTTTCAGCAGCTAAATGCATCTGATACTATCAGGATGCCACCAGCTTCTAATTTTAAGCCGGCTCAGGTAAGCTGGTTTATAACCAAGTGCAATAGTTTCCTTAGATACAAATAGCATACAAAGTGGTTAAATGCTGGTACTGCAGCCACAAGATTGTGAGTTTGATACCAGGGCTCCAAGGTTGACTCAGCCTTCCATCCTTTCGTAGGTCAGTAAAATGAGTACCCAGCTTGTTGGGGACAATTGGCTTACCACTTAGAGCAGGGGTAGGCAACCTTTCCCCTTCAAGGGCTGAGGGACTTCAGCTCCCAGAAGCCTCAGCCATGTTGGCCAATAGTCCCATGTTGGCCAATAGCTCCTGGGATTCTGGGAGCTGAAGTCCCTCGGCCCTTAAAGGGGAAAGGTTGCCTACCCCTGACTTAGAGAGTGCCGAGTTCACTGATAAGCGGTATAGAAATGTAAGTGCTACTGCTATTGCTATTGCTGGTTTGATCCCTGGAAAGTGCACACAGGATTATAGCCAAAGACTTCACTGACCTGATTTATAAAGTTTTCAAAGAGATAATCATGTTAATCTGTCACAGTATATTAAAAAACAGAGGGAAGGGTGGCAAATCAGGGAATAGCTTCAGCTGGTCTAATGTTTACTCAGACATATGTTTAACCTATAAAGGAGAAGACAGGTAACATGTTAGCCATCTTCCAATATCTGATGGGCTATCATGCATCTGAAGAGCTGGAGCAAATTAATCTTCTCCAGTTCCTGAAGCAATGCATTCAAATTACAAGATATCAACTAAATATGGGGAAGAACGTCTTGATGACAAGAGCTGTTAAACAAGATAATATACTCTGCCAGAAGGGGGTGGATTCTCCTTCTTTGCCATCCAAATTCTAAAACAGAATTTGGATGCCTGCTCCTCAGAAGTACCTTAGTGGTAGATTCCTGCACTGGCAAGTGTTCGAACTAAATGGCTCTTAGGATCCCTTCCATATTCTATGATTCTTCAGATAGAACAGTAGAGTACAGTATTCAAGCCTCAGGTATAAAATGTATAGTTGAAGGGATGGGATTAGAGTGAAATGTATTCCGTTAATGCCTCTGAGAAAGTGGGTCCTAATACACTTACATTAAATAACCTGGCTATTTTCACCTTCTTAACACGTCCAGCAACACAAGACTCAGGATATTGTTCTAAATCTAGCACATAATAAAGATATAAATGTTTCTGTAACAGTAGTAGCCACTAGGTGTCACACGCGCAACAGCAGCTGAAGGCAAAGTATAAGAAAAGAGTGAGTAGCAGAGGTAGGGCTGGAGAGTACATCCCTAGAAACCATCTTTCAGGGCTTCTGGAGACTGAAGTCCAAAACACATTGCAGAAATCATTCAGTTTCAGACTGCTTTAACTGCCCTGGCTCAGTGCTAGGGATTCCTTGGAATTGTAGTTTATTGTGCCACCAAGGCTCTCTGATAGAGAAGGCTAAATGTCTCACAAAACTATTGGATGATTTCTGCAGTGTGTTTTGGACCTGAGTTAGCAATATGGATATAATGCCATATGTCAGATATACCATCTGAATTTTTAGAAAGGACTCACAAGCAGATTAGCTGTTCACTTCACACAGAATGTTGTCTGACAGCATATTTGTAGGATCAATGCAATGCCAGTAAATTCTAGGGAGTGAGAGTGAGATGTCTGTTGATTGTGACCCATAATAATATTACCTGACTTAGGGTTGCCATAAGGCAGAAGCAACTTGAAGTCACAAACAACAACAAAATAGAAACAAAAAAAGTCAGGGAAAACATCAAAGCAAAAGCAAAGCAGTTTCATTTATATACTGCTTCATATCGGGCTATGGGATGTCTGAGCGGTTTACAACTGTAAGCTCATTGCCGCCCCAATAGCTGGGTACTCATTTTAGTGACCTCGGAAGGATGCAGGCCTGAGTCTAGCCTGAGCCCTGGCTAGTATTGAACCCGCAACCTTGTGGTTTATGAGTGAGTGGCTGCAGGACAGGCGTTTAACCACTGCACCACCATCAGCCTTGTTTCTGACAAAATGGGTAGCAAAAAAGCAAGAAAACTCAACCTTTGAAGATGCCAGCCACAGATGTAGGCGAAGTGTCAGGAATAATTTCTTCCAGAATGCGGCCACATAGCCCGAAAAATCCACGGAAAACTATGGATACCAGCCATGAAAGCCTTTAAGTTCACACAAAAAACTAAATGTTTTTCCTCCCATCTCTTTGCAACATATTGCTTAGGGCCAGAGGAAGCTAACTGTATATGAGTTAGATCATCAGTCTATGGCTAGCTGAAGATTGATTGGCAGCATCACTCCTTGGTTTTAACAGGAGAAATGTTATATCAGGCTCCGGAGTAGGAGGAACAGGGCACAGCACATTGTGCCCCTCTGAAGGGGATTCTGTAAAGCCTCATCAACCCTGTTCTCTCACAGGTTGCAGGGCGACAGCAATTGATGGAGTTACTTGCAGCAGCTGTGTGTCCAATGCTTCACTCCAGAGATGGCACAAATAATCTTTGGGGACTCCTCATGCACAGTGCTCCACTCTGAGAAAGGTGCCAAGCATTTCGGCTTTGTTGGCTCCTCAGAGAGCTTGCTTGCTCTAAGTTTTTGAACAGAGCTTGCAATATTTCTTTTAAGAACAGTGACGACAATGATGTGCTGAAGCTGCTAGTACCTTAACAGTTAGTAATTCCTAAGCTTTATCTTACAATAAGTTATTGGGGGAGAAGTAGTAGTGGTGAAGGGATGGTAAATAGGGGTGGGCTTGCCTTCATAGAGGCTCTTTTTTAGGCCTACTTGGAGACGACAAAGCTTGAAATGCGGATTTCTGCTTTCAAAGTGTTTACTCTTTTGCCAAGCTGTGGCCTTTCCTACTTCATCAAGAACACATAATTTTGAGGTATGGCCATTTGATAGTCTCAAAGTATCTTATAAAATATAATCCTTCAGGGAAATGGTCACTTGAACTGCACTAGATAGGTTGTTTTGTTCTAAGTTTCTGAGAAGCTGTTTGGCTATTTTCCGCTATTTTTTTTCTCCTCTGGGAACAATAAGACATTCCTGGTCATATGCTCAGTAAGTTATTCTGGAAGCCGGTGCTCTTTACCTTGCCTCTTGTACAGTACAGTATTACAACTACAGTGTGATGCAGCCGCTAAAAAGGCCAATGCAATTTTAGGCTGCATCAAGAGAAGTATTGTGTCTAGATCAAGGGAAGTACGGTAATAGTGCCACTCTATCTGCTTTGGTCAGGCCTCGCCTGGAATATTGTGTCCAGTTCTGGGCACCACAATTCAAAATGGTGAAGGGTCTGGAAACCATGCCCTATGAGGAACGACTTAGGGAACTGGGTATGTTTAGCCTGGAGAAGAGATGGTTAAGAGGGGATATGATTACCCTATTTAAGTATTTGAAGGGGTGTCACATTGATGATGGAGCAAGCTTGTTTTCTGCTGCTCCAGAGAATAGAACGCAGAACAATGGATGCAAGCTACAAGAAAAGAGATTCCACTTCAACACTAGGAGGAACTTCCTGACAGTAAGAACACAGATTCCTATTTGACAGTGGAACACACATCCCTCGGAGTGTGGTGGAGTCTCCTTCTTTGGTGGTTTTTAAACAGAGGCTGGATGACTCCCTGCCATGCAGGAACTCACAATCAAAGCACCCCCGACAGATGGCCATCCAGCCTTGTTTAAAGAGCACCAAAGAAAGAGACTGGATGGCCTTTGGGGTCTCTTCCAACTCTGTGATTCTATGATTCTATGATAATACTCATTCTAGTTATATTTCTGCTTCCTGACACTTTTGCAAGTGTAACAATACTTTTGAGTAATGTGATGCGCTGTTTTAATGTTTAATTATTTTTATTATTTTAAATTATGCTGTTTTTATTTATGTTTTAATGTTAGTAGTATTTAATTCATTTTTTAACTTTTTAAACCAATGTTTTTGCTTTGTCTTAATATATTGTAACCCTCCTTGAATCTCACTGTGGGAGAAAGGCGGGATATAAATCCTGGAGGTATACATAACTTGGCCTACTTGACAGACAGAATTGCTTAGTGGAAAAAAAAAAGTTAATACATCTAGCAGCAGCATTTTTCATGCTAGCTGTTCAAAGAAATGTTTGCTCTGACATTGCTCAGGGAACACTAGTTGGGTGGTTTGGGAGTAAAACTGCAATCTAAGCGCCATCATTTCTTTGTCATTATTCCTTCTTTAGGGACCAGAAAGTCTAGAAGTAGAATTCAAGATGGAAAGCACGTGAGTGGATTGTTGTAATTATGATATGAAGTTACTAGAAAGGATGATCTCATGAAGAAGGAATAAATCAGCAGCGGTGTTCTTCCACCTTATAAATATATGAGTTTGGCATACCTATGTGAAGAACATGTGAACCTCCAGATATTGTTGGCTGACATCAACTACTAGGGTTGATGGTTGTTGCAGTCCAGCAGTATCTGGAAGACGACATGTTTCCCACCCCTGATGTATATGTTGTCAGTTGTCAGTACTGTATATATACTAAATGTATGCATTTATCCTGGTTTAGAACTCCTCCAGTTGCAAAGCTTAGAAATACATTAAAAATAAATATGTTAACAGTAATGTAAGACGTTTGGGTGTAATAAGGACAATGCACAGTTATTTTTGTAAACAACATAATGATGGGTAACACCAGTAATATATTTTAAATGTTACAAGTAATATCTGCTCATTACTGTTTTCCACTACTTATGTGACAAAATGCTTTTTCTGTGCTTTTCAAGGTTTTTTTTTTTTTTTTAAATCTAGGCTACTTTCTTACATTTTAGATGGATTTCTTAGATCTCCAAGGATAGGCCCTAATGACATGAGATAGGACCTTCTTGGTGGTTGCTTCTAGGCAATGGAGCTCTCTTCTTAGGGAGGCCAGAAAGGCTCTTACTTGCTATTTTTCTGTTTCAAGGCAAATACTTTTTTAATTATTTAGACAGGCTTTTGAGAACTAAATGTTTTTTAAAGGGCTTTTCATCATTTTTTAACTCTTATGTTTTAAAAGGTTGTTAACTTTCAATTTTAATGTTGATCTTTTGTATTGCATTTTAATTTGTAAGCTGCCTTGAATCAGTGGTCCAAAACAAACTGCAGAAATAATCCAGTTTGAGATTGCTTTAACTGCCCTGGCTCAGTGCTAGGGAATTCTGGGAATTGTAGTTTATTGTGGCTCCAGAGCTCTCTGACAGAGAAGACTAAATGTTTCACAAAACTACATTTCCCAGAATTCCCTAGCATTGAGCCAGGGCAGTTAAAGCAGTCTCAAACTGGATTATTTCTGCAGTGTGTTTTGGATCTCAGTTTTAGAGAAAGGGCAAGATATAAATAAAGCTGTATCGTTGTTGTTGAACCAAAGATAAGGGATAACCAGTGGGGATAAAACTGTGATTAAATAAATGCTTAAAACTTCCTGCAAAGTTGGGAGTAATGCTTTGGGGAGAGATTTGTAATGAGTTCCAAAGCAAATTAGTTTTGAAAAGAACTTTCCAACTCTACAGTGCATATACAGCCCCCATTTTAGCAAGCCTTTCAATGATAACTTGTTTTCAGCTCAGAAACTGTGCAGGCATAGAATACTATAGTGGCGAACAGTAATTGCCTGTTCTCCCAGAGGATTTATAAACATAGTTGAATAATTAATGAATGTCTGGGAAGGTTAATTCAAAATTAGGTTCTATTAAAATATGTATTTTATTTCATTTTCCCTCCAGATGTTGTGGTTTGGAGCAAATAATTACGAATGGCATCCTAATGGTAAGCTCCACATTCAACATATTGTGTTCAACATAATTTTATATGAGATTAAATAGTTGCAAAAGAGAAAAAGATTTTGAACATGCACTGGTTTTCATCAGATATTCAAGACTGTCATTGAAATTAATTTTTCTGAAAAAATTATCCTGTATTGTTGAATTAGTGAAAACACTTCAGTAAACTTTTGGGGAAACTGTGATTCTAATCTGTTGGAGGTAAAAAAGAGCCACATGGATATCAGATTTTTAAACTTCTGTTTCATGTCTCAAAAATGAAAATTATCCACATCACAGGAAAAGATGTTTACGTTTATGAAGAGTCTTTTTAAAAAGAGACTTTTAAAAATGACATGGCCTGACATTGACTCATTCTTTAAAAGCACAAGAAGAATAAAGCTGGATCATACAAAAGAAGTATCTACTCCATCATTCTGTTCCAGCACTGGTCAACTGAGTATCTATAGGCAGCTCCCAAGTAGGACATGAGAGTTAAAAAAAAAAAAATTCAAATCATATTCCCTAGAAACTGAAATTGAGAGGCATATTGCCTCTGATCCTGGAACTTTATTTGTAACTCACCTGGCAAGAAACAGCATTAGCCAAACAGAAATAATTTTTAATGAACAGAATTAACTGTAAGCAATGTCAGGCTACATTCCAATTTACAATATATAGATCTTTGACTGGTGGTCTAGTAAGATCAGTACAGAGATATGAAATGTTTTAGACTACAAACAGTTCCCGTAAAATAGGAGTGGCAACCTGGGGCTCTTAGATAGGTTAATTCCAATTAACCCAAGCCAGCATGCCCAGTGGGTTAGAAATGATGGAAATTGTTGTCCAACAACATCTGGAAAAACCACAAATTACCCAGTCCTGGTATATACTCCCCTTTAACTTTTCTTTGTTTTTTTCACAGGCTCGTGAGGTTTCCTGCTTGAAAGTTCAGATAGACAAAAGAAAGAATGCAGAATGTTTGAAAAGTGAGTCTGAATGCTGAGTTTATTAAGTAGGCGCCCAAGTTTCTTTAAATGTATCCAAATAAAAATCTTCCTTGACTAAACTCATTATCTTACACATTGCTTCCAAATTTTCATTGTGATGAAAGCTTGTGGCTGTGCAATGCAAAAGTCCAACATCTATTTCTCTGTATATGGAGAGACAAATATCATGGAAAATTCCTTCAGACAGTCTGAATTTGACATTATTATGGCTTGGCGGAGACTGTGTTAGCTAAATGAATAGTTTAGCCAAAGAAGTCACCGTTAGGAATATATTATAGAAAAATATCAAGTAAAAACCACAGAATATTAGAGGAAAGCTCTTTTAAGAACTACTGTTTAAAAATATCCAAAGCCTGATTTTGTTTTTCTGTATTTAGAAACACAGCAACTGATAACTATTATGTTCTATCAACAATTTATTTTAAAGTGCACTCAATCCAGATTCAAGAACTTGCTGTATATGTGGGTGTATAAATAGGGTACAAACAATTCTGGAAGGTAGTGATCTGTGTCATCCATATTCTCACTCTCCCATGCTACAGTAAAATAGTAGAATAGTAAAGTTTCCTCACTACTGGCAGGCTAGCTCAAGATGTTTCACTGCCAAAACCTCCTACTCACTACAAGTGAAAGGGCATCATGCTGAAAATCATTCTGCAGAAAACAATCCCACAAGCACATCTCCCCATTCCTGACAGTGAAATTGATTAATTTCACCCCTCCTGCTTAAGTTTCCAAGTAGATCAATTAATTGGTACCTGGTGTATTTGCTAAATGACTTTGAGAAAAGTAAAACAGAAGCAGTGGCAAAGTTTTTCCTCTCTGCTGCTAAACTCGTAAGACCCATGCAAAACAAACAGCCCTATCTATTGTTCCTTAAATACCCATGCAAATATCCACATTGTCCCAGTGTCATATGGCCTAGTATCACCTAATCTATCTGTGAGTATGTGTGTGTGTGTGTGTATATATATATATATATGCATTGTGAGTTTCTTATGAATATTTGTTTTATAGTGCTATTTTATCATGTTTTATATGTTTTATATATACTCTGTTGCATAATGGCCTGTTGGCTGAAATAAAGGTATGTTGTTGTTGACAGTGAAATTGCAAAAATGATAAATTAAACGAGAATTCATTATCCATTCATGGCACCCAAAAGTAGCCTTAGACATCTGCCTGGTAGGGCTCTCCCTGCAATGACAGTTCCAGTTAAAGTGAATGCCTGTGCATACAGTTTACAAATGTCCTGTCCAGAGCTTGGAACTTTACTAAATAATAATTTTTGTAACTTTTTTTTTTTTAAAAAAACCCAACCCTATCATTGTTTGGGGAGTCATTCCATTACTGCTTGTTTTCTGTTCCTTTTTTAAACTTTAAAAATGTCTTAGAAATGATAAGGGAACGATGCAAAGGTTGCAACATGTCATGCAAAAGTCAGCTAAAAATAATTTAATTTTGAATTAAGTTTTAAAAATAAATAGAAAATAGAAAACTTTACCACTTACACTAAAAAAGGTGTTATTGGTTACATTCATTTTGAAATGTAACTTTATTATGCCATCATTGCTCCCAAAGCAACATAGGACACATAACTGTAACTTGTAACTTGTCACCTTCAGGTTCTGGCTATCCACATATACGCCTGTACATATATGCCTGTCACCTCACTCAGCTCATTCACCTGTCAGGTTAGCAAGCCAAGACTATACTTGCTTGAGGCACTGGTTACTGCGAGCAGAGATTGCACATGAATAGAGCACCTCATGTGATGAGTGCCTTAACACACAATGGAGCACAAATGATGATGATGTAGAAGATAATGATATATCAGTCATTTATACATACACCACTTACAAAATTATATATGATAAAATAACATATAAGGAATGCTTACATGGCAGGTGCTTTACCCATTACAATTAACATGTTGTTTCAGCATTATTACCTTATTAAGCAGTTAGCCTAAGTGCTTTCAACCCCTAAAGCAGAAAATCCAGCTGATGCCCCATATAGTGCCAATGTTTGTCTATCTATGTGCATAATAGTTAAATTAGATAGTTCACCATTTGATTATTTTTAATGCTGCCTGAGACATGCTGCTTCAGTTTGTCTAATGGGAGTTTTTATGTCCACTTGAGTGTTTACATCCACATGAGTATCTGTCACCATATCTGTGGTCTTGGATCATGTGATAAAACTCTCCTGTGTGAAGCATCTGCAGTGTGACTATGAAAATTACTGGTGGCAAGAGCAGGCCTGGTTTTTCCAAGCTTCCCCCATGTTGTACTGTGCATTTTCATTCTCTTATAGGCAGGGATGGGGAAAGCAGTGTGCCTGCATTTTGACATGTCTTTTCCACTTCCCATGCTTTTGCTTGACCGATTGATGGTTAGCACTGCCTTTTGGAAGTTTCAGCTACACTTTGCCATGATATTAAAATAAGATGTATGATGAAGTGCTGTAAAGCAGGATACTGGGGGAGAAGATTCCTTTCCCATTCACCCACTTGATCAAAATGCTTTACTCTTTGACGGTCTCTGAACCTCATGGAAGAGAAAGTCAGTTGAAGAAAAGGACTGAGGGTGCAAAAGTGGTTGGTGGTGGAAGGTTCAGCACCTACCACTTCTCTAAATTGATCCTCTGACCTGCCATATTAGACATTTAGGACATTTTAAAATACCCACATTTTGAGACACAGAGCAAATTGATTACACAGGTCTGCCTTTTGAATCTATACATGGACCTTGATAGTTTCAATCATATATGAAGGAAAAGGAGAGAGACAGAAGTTTGTTTATTGCACGTAAGATTCCATTCATCTGGATGTTTGATAGACTTGAATATTTTGCCCCCTAGAACATAAAAATATCGAACTTCTGGTGAATGAATCATTTGAAGAAACACAAAAGGTCACCCAGGATGCAGAAATTTTCCAATTCCACTATGCAAAGAACAGGGAGCCAAAGTTGAAAGCCAAACTGAAGGTAATACCTGTACCTTACTTATAGATGACAGATTTCCATCATTGCACAACAGAGTCCAGATTAGATTACTAAGGGTTCTACAGAGGTACATGTGATGATACAGGTAGAAATGAACTGGTAAGGAGACTATGCCTTTTGTTATTCTCTCATCTGGTAAGGGCCAAAGTCAATGTGCTGGGGAAATCATATTTGTTTCTTTGGCTTCATTGTTCACATAAGCAGCAGGGGGTAGAAACGGTCACTAGTGTTGGTATCACCCGGTGTGGTTAGTTATGGTGCCACCCCCATTGGCCTCCTCCTATACCAAACCATACAGAATCCTTAGTAATGTTTTTTGCACTAATGATACAAATAAATCATAATTCCCATACAGCACTGAAAGTAATGGCAATAGTTGTGACATAAACAAATAACAAAATTAAACCTATATCTTTAAATTACAATACCGTACACAAAGCCTAAATGTATTTACATGTATATAGTTTCATGTGGTTAAAATGAAAATTTGATAAGTTGTGATGCTTTTAAAGAATCAAATTTTAAAAAATGAGGCCTCTCTTTTCTCCTCCCACTGAGCCCCATCTCTGTTGAGCTCCAGTGTTTTAAAGAGATGCAGACAAATACCACATCTCATTTCTGGCAAAAGGCAGATGTTTGGGGACCAGTAGTATCACATCCCTTCTTAGGGTGTCACCTGGTGCAGTCTGAACCCTCTGCACCCCCTAGTGATGCCCCTAGGTAGGAGTCATTTTAGTATGAAAAATGTGCATGAATAAAGCAGGCTTCCTACCCTTCTTCCCCTCTTTCCTACTGCCTTCTACAATACCAAGCATTATTTTATTTATTTATTTCAAGGATTTCTATCTCACCTTTCTCCCACAATGGAATTCAAGGGGGATATTATTTATATTATGAAAGACATTATTATCTCTTCTAGTGAGTCATGTCTTCTCATGATATGGCCAAAGTATGACAGTCTCATTTAGTTATCTTGGCTTCTAGGGAGAGTTCAGAGTTGTTTTGCTCTAGGACCTTTTGCTTCTAAAATCTGCTTATGTGGACAAAGTCATGCATGTTGCATTTCACATTAAACAATGGTTCAAGATTTTCCATAACTTGCCGCAGTCATTAATCAGAATGGAGACTGCAATCAAGAAGGTTAGTACTTGGAAAGGCAGCTGTGAAGATCTTGATCATTGAAGTTATCATGGTCCATGCTATAGTACAGTTGGCCTCTGGTATCCAGAGATCCAAGCATCCACAGATGGCAAAAGCCCATGTTGATGATGGTGCATGCATGTGGCCATGATGCCATTAGGTATAGCTCCTATTGTCCTGTGGTGGCACATGTACACAGCCATGCCACCATTAAGTTTCATTGTTCCCAAAGGTGGCACAACCACGTGCACATGCCACCACTGGGGACAACATAGGCTTGAGCATCCATGGATTTTGATATCTGCAGGGTGTGTGTGTCTGGAACAGATCCCCCATGGATACCAAGAGCTGACTGTATTTTCCAGTTTCTAAGTAAGATTGTAAAAGCTGGACAATGGAGAAAGCTGATAGTAAGAATATCAACTCTGTTGAAATTTGGTGCTGGAGAAGAGTTCTAAGGATATCTTGGACTACCAAAAAGACAAATAAATGAGTAACATCTGCTGTGTCATCTTCTTCTCCACAGCCCTTATAGCTAGTAAAAAAATGTTTTAGGTCAAGCTGCAATAGCATATTCTACTATCAAGAGTGGATTTCAAGTCTCACTCCAGCCACTTCAGGAATGGCTTTGCACAAAACAGGCATTCGACTTCATTCCTAGTTGTAAAGCGGAAAGAAATCAATTGACTTCACAGGAATGAGCAGGTTGAGAAAAAAGTTATGTCAGAATAACTTGCCTCTCAGGCATAATTCTTCCATTTGGGAGGAGGAATTAAAATGTTTTCTTTTCAAGACAACAAATGCAGCATTGCAGACATGGCACCTGATTTCATTCGGTCAGCCAATCTGCTTTTGAAGGATATATCCAAGATGATAGTGATGATTATGATATTTCTTTCTTACCTGCCTCTCCCCATGGATTGAGGTGGGGAAACAACAACAGATTAATATCAGTTAAAAAGACACATCAATTTAAAAGAAATAAGACACATACATATAAAAACAATCCACATTTAAAATACATCATTTAAAATCCACAATTTGAAAATCATCTGGATAGGTCTGCCAGAAGAGACCAGTCTTTAGTGCTGCTTTAAATTCAGGCAGTGTATTCAGCTGTCGAATCTCTTTTGGCAGGTCATTCCACAAACTAGAGGCGGCTGAAGAAAAAGTCATCTGGTTTTCATATACTAAACCTATGGGCTGGGGTGGGGGGTGGGGGGAAAGTAGTTCAGCAGTCTGAATTATTTCTTTGAAGTCTGAAAGAAATCCTCAAGTAGATTCTTCACCCCACTGATATGGAAGTCACAAGACACCATTGGTTAGGGGCCACATAATTTCGGTCCTATACTTAGATGTTGTCTTTTTGGTAGTGATGCTCAGCCATGAGAAAGAAGTTTTTGGGAGTAAACTGAGAACAGGATTTTTTTGTTTTGTTGGATTTATATATTCCCTTTCCCTCCTAAGATGTAATATTATATAAAAGAAATTAGGAGCAATTCTCTGTGATGGGCATCATGTATGAATAGTTGCAAAGAGTGTCATCCTGCTGTCAATTCAAGATCTGCACTTTAAAATGTGTGTGTAATACTAAGAACTATGAATTTTTCACCTGTTAATCAAATTATGTATGTTATTTACTCCAGCCCCTTTTCATGCATTCACTGAATTTTGTACATTTAAATTCTCGCAATCCATTCTATTTCAGAGTAATTTCTTTGAGGGAAAAATGTTTGGAGATAATTCTGCTTGTTCTGGTGTGTTGCTGAAAACCCTTCCTTTGGATGAGGAAACAAATGTTGTCTTATCTCTCACAGAGGTAAGTGGTCTCATATTTGTACTGATAAAACACATTTGTTATATCAGGCAGAAGGGAAGCAGTTGTTGGCTTGTAAAGAACTTTAATTGTATAAAAATTATTTTTTTAAGAGGAGATTTTGTAACTCCATTGTTCCTTGAAAGGATAATTGTGTGCAACCCCGCAAGAGGATTAAGTACTGGAAATACCTCCCTCCCTCCCTCCTTCCTACCTACCTATCTACTTACTTACCTTAGACAGTAAACTGGATCTTCCCTGGACATTCCACCATGCCTCTTCTTTGTGCCTCAACTAAAACACTTTTCTATTGAAAAAACAAAACCCTATTTGGCTTGTGAGACAATGGACCAGTTTTCTAGATTTTGGGCAGTGGTGGGAAAAGAGATAAAATATATTTGCATTTTTAAAAAAAAGCTCTGGATGAATAGCTGTATATCATGTTACACTATTTATTTACAGTCACCCCTCTGTTTTTGCGTGGGATCCATTCCACACCCCCCCCCCGAAAACTGAAAACTGCAAATATTCAAGCCTTACACGTGGGTGTCTGAGGGTGCACCCCCTATTTTGTCCCCCTCCATTTGCTGCCTGTGAATGGGCGAGGGACGCAGACTTCAAGTCCGCAAAAACGGAGGGGCGACTGTATTTTATTGAATGTATATCTTGCCTTCCTCCCAAGATGGGATTTATATTTCTACTAAAATGCATTTATATTGCACCTTAACATAGCTCAGCTTAATGTTTTCGTTTTCAGAGTGCAGAACTGGAGCTGCAGCTCAGGGTTAAAGACTGGTAAGAAATGCATATCTAATCAGCTTAACTTTTATGTTTTAATGTGTTTCTGATTGATGATATTTTGATACTTTATGTGTGCTTTTTAAAGTTTTTGTGTTGCCAACTTGCCAGTGAGCTTCCTGTAAATGAGTGGTATTCAAATGTTGTAAATAAATAAATATAACTGAAATGTGAGGAAGTACTCCACCTCTGTTTAGCAAAAGTGAACATGTTCTTCACTTTAAGAAAGCTCACTCTTCAAACGAGTATTACTCATGTCAACTCCCTTGCTCAGAAACAACAGCTGTTGCTGCTATTATTGCTAATCCTCTTCCTCCTTTAGTAATCTCTTACCTTTCTCCACAAATTGGGACTCAAGGCATCTTACAGTTTAAAAACACAATACTGCTAAAACATACCAAAAAGTGAACATTAAAATGAGATTAAACTATTGACAATATTAAAATGATTTAAAACTACTCTTTAAAAGAGAAAATACTCTTAAAAGATAAAAAGCCAATTCTTTAAAAAAAAATCCATTTTAAAAGACTGCCAGTATAGAAAGGGCTTTGCCTGATAATAGAAGGACAAAAAGGTGTGAATCACTCTTGCCTTCCTGGAAAGGGAATTTTAGAGTCTTCTCTTACGTTCCCACCAGCCATGCTTGTGACAGTGGTGGGACTGAGAGAAGGGCCTGATGATCAGGGCCCAGGCAGGCTCATATAGGAAGATACAGTCTTCCAGATAGCCTGTATTTGAGCCATAAAGAGCTTTATAAGTCACTATAAAGATACACTAGCAGAGTAAAGTCAGTTGAAGATGCAGGGTTAATTATTTTCTTGTCTTCAAGAGGTCTTTCTATGAGTACACTATCAAGCAATTTTATGTGCTGCACTGTTTTGGTTTGTTTAAAATCCCATCAAGCAAAAATAATGAAAATGGATGTGATTTCTAGTCATTGTGCCCACAAGGGAAGCTGTTCCATGTGTGAAACTCAACCTGGAGTGGTACAGCTACCTCCTACATGCAAAGTGCCCTACACCATAACTGAATCTCTAGAGAATTCTGCAGGAAGATTATTATAGTGGTGTGAGAGGCTTGCTACTTAGTTGGGTCATCTTCAGTCCCTTTTGCTTTCTTCTGCTTAATTTCCCCCCCCCCCCCAAAATATTAAAAAAATGATTTAAAGTGTTTTTTGAATGTCAACAAACTATGATGAGAATCCTGGGCTGTTGAGACTTCAGGACATCAGGCAGTTCAGAACTTATTTTGTGCAAAATATGCACATGGTTGTTTTGTGCAGAAAACAGAATATTCTGCATGGAAAATCATATTTCCACAAGAAACTGTTAATTCCTGTAACTGGGTATTTTTTCTGTGTAAAATTCTAGGAAACTGTGCAAAACTAGGGGTATTTTACCCCAGGGTAAAGGATATTTACCCTGGATGCTGTGGCTCAGTGGTTAAGATGCTGACTCTGACGATTGCAAGATCAGCAGGTTGGCAGTTTGAGGCCCAAGTGCCATATGACGGAATGAGCTCCCATCACTAGTAGCAGCTTCTACCAACATAGCAGTTTGAAAGCATGTAAAAGTGCGGGTAAATCTGTGGTGGGAAGGTAACAGCCTTCTGTGCAGTTATGCTGGCCACATGACCACCGGAGTCATCTTTGATAACACTGGCTCTTTGGCTTAGTAACAGAGATGAGCACTGCTCCCTACAGTCAGACACAACTTGACAACCTTGTCAAAGGGGAAACCTTTACCTTTACCAATCAGGCTGGATCCTCTAGATCTATGTCTGGTCTGGTAGGATTGAGCCTGATCCTGCCCTGGGGTTTTTGGCCTGCATCATCTGAATTAGATGATGCAAAGCTTTGGGGAACCCAAGCCTTTTGACCAATGCAGACAACCTCTGAGACTATGGCTTTTTGTTTGACCTCACAAATTGAATACTGTGCCCACATGAGGTGCAGTATACAGATAGATAAATCTTTCTTTCTCTCTCTCTGTTTTAGCTTGGGAGATTTGGATGTGCGTTTGGAGTGTGATCTCTGTGGGGCTGAGCAAGACTTCCTTTACAAGAGGCAGAAGGTGGTTGCCAGGGCACTAGAAAAGCTCCTGGGACAAAAGTTACAAAGTCATGAGGTGTGTAGGTTTCCTTTTCTGACCAAAAGTGTGTTTGTGTGGAGGGGAAATTTGTGAACTAGCAGTGTGGAACTACTACTGGTCATGTTATACAAGCTTATTGCTTGCCAAATGAAGCCAGCTTACCTCTTCCAGCTTCAATCCTGGATCCATGATACCCCCAGATGTTATCAGACATAAATCATCACCGATTTAGCTGTAGTGTCGCCAGCTGAATCCATCCTGGGTCAAAGCCTCACTCAGCCAGCACTTTTTTGAAGTCGAGGAGTTTCTGACTTCAAAAATTGGCCAGCTCAGTGAGGCTTTGACCCAGGATGGATTCGGCCAGCAGCATCACAGCTAAATCGGCAGTGATTTATGTCTGATAACATCCGGGAGTATTGTGGATCCAGGATTGAAGCCAGAAGAGATTAACTGACTTAATTTGGTGAGCATTAAGTTCCATAGTATGTAACTGGACCTGAAGCAATCCTTTTAATTTCAGAATGAGTTTAAGTAGAGGATAAGCATTGCTTCATTAAGATAATTGTACATTAAAGCAGATAAAACAAAATACTGTTGAAGGGAAATATAATTAATAGGTAAGAAGTATCATAATGGCTGTTGAAGGGGGAGGGGTTACCCAAGATAACTGGCAGCAAAACAGGAGTATTTTCTCTAATAGTCAGAAAGTCATTTCCAGGAGGAAAAGAATGAGAGATTGCATGCCCAACTTGTTCAGAGTGACCAGATCTCATAACCACAAAGGAGGACAAGGCATTGCAAAATGTAGGATATTCAAAAAAGAAGGAAATTCCAAAATAAAAGCTGAAAGAGTCATATAAATATAAATTCATGCTTCTCAGTCATGTTGAAAATGGAGGACGTTTTGGAATTCCTCCTGGACAGAAGGCTGAAATATCCTGGAAAAGGAGGATGTTGGTCATGCTGGACTTGTTATAATAAATGCTTTCATGGTACTTGGGCCCTTGAATTTTAACCTTTTCTTCCTTGAGAGGTTTCTAAAGGAACCTAAGACAGTTGCAGCCTACTAAAACAGAATATACGGTTGGGCACTCATCTATTCTCTTGCCTCTTGATTCTGGCTCCAGGTCCCAGTGATAGCTGTCATGGCAACAGGAGGAGGAGCCAGGGCCATGTCAGCATTGTATGGACACCTGTCCGCATTGCAGAAGCTGAACCTCTTAGACTGTATTACATACCTCAGTGGAGCCTCTGGATCAACATGGTAAAGTGAATTAGCATTGTAACAACTTGTTCACTGACAGAACGTTTTACTCTTGTAATCCTTTTGATTAAAAATAGTTTTTAAATTTTATATATTGAACCTCCAAACAGAAGAATGACATTGGTTGGTTGGTTTTATTTATGTCCTACCTTTCTCCCAATATGGAACCTAAGGCACACATTTGCAACAGAAGTTAAAATAAAACAGAGCTATAGCAATCTATAATACAAAAGTATGAAAACCATTAAACAAAGTTTCCAGGATGCCACACCTATCCAGGTTTGGTTATCTTGGAAAGGGCATCAGAAGAATTTTTGGCATGTTGTAATATTGGTATTTATTTTAAAAATAAATATACACGTTGAGCAGACATAGGGGGCACAGCTTAAATGCACCAATAGGCACTCCAGCTTCCATATCAGAGCTCTAGACCAACAACCAACTACAAAATACTGTTAGCTCACAGTGTCCAATATTTAGTTCTTCTACTCTAGCTGACTCAAATTGCCATCTCTCTGTTCAAGCTAAATTACATCATCATTGGGCCTTTACAGACTACCAGAAATAATGCAGCTTGAGGCCACTTTAACTGTCTTGGCTCAGTGCTAGGGAATCATGGGAACTGTAGTTTTTTTCTGGGACATTGAGCCTTCTCTGTCAGAGAGCTCTGGTGCCACAATAAACTACAGTTCCCATGATTCCTTAGCACTGAGTTAGGACAGTTAAAGTGGCCTCAAGCTGCATTACTTCTGGCAGTCTGTAAAGGCCCATTAGCCAAAGAGGTGGAGGCCAGAGATGTAAAATATCCAGAAATGTTGAAGCCATGAAAAAAAAAGTTTTTCCCCAGTCTTTTTTGCAGAAAAAAATGGAAATTTTCAGAAAAATTGAAAAAATGCAACATTAGCACTTTTTACAGATTGAAAGGAACCCTGGGGTGAAACAGACAGGCAGGAAAAAGTGGGTTGAAGCTGCCTTTTCTGAAGCCACATTGAAACCCCACCAACCGCACCGCTGGCTCCAAAGGTGGCTGGAGTGTGCATGTCATGACCACATGGCACAATTTTAAGCCGCACCGTTGGGTACTTTTTTTTTTTTACCATCCCCACCACCATCCCTGCACACCTTTACAGGAGTGAACTGCTGGCAACTGCCATCCCATTGCATGACCATCCCTGTGAACCTCCACACATTTGCATGCACAGCGCTTTGCTGGGACAGGGCATCAGGGTAGAGATGTGCCCATGCAGATGCCAGCAAGGTACAATCATACCTCCCTTCATCCACCACTTCACCCTATGCCCCCTCTTTGACTGTTTTGTGTATGTTGTACTCATCTCCATGAGAGGTTCCATGGTTTCTCTTTTGGGCATTGCCACCCCCACCACTTGTGTACATTAGCTCTGTTCCTTTTAAATGCACTCCTGCAATGGGATGTTTACATGCACAATTAGGGTTAGGGTTTGGAAAGAACGTTCCTTTAGAGCCGCACTGGCGTTGGTGTATTTATACACACATGCGAAGGTGCACACTTTCCAGGAAGAAGTGGGAAAAAAGCAGCTTCTTTTTGAAGTGGCTTTACTCCCCATAATACAGCTAGAGGGCACTTTCCATCCAGCTTCAAAGCGTGCATCATCTAAACGCCACACCTTCAAGCCAGGCTGAAACCTGCTTATTTTGACCATCTGTTTCGCCCCTCTGTTACTTTAAGAACATAAAATATGACTATGTACAATTTGATTTGGCATAACATTATAACAATTAGTATATTAAAATACCATGTATTCAAACAATGATTACAAACAGAATTTATTTTTATTTATTTATTTTTAATTTTTTATTTGTAACAATATGAGTAACAATCTTTTGGAAGCTCTTTGGTTTTATTATTTTATGTGGAGCAAGCAATAATAATAATAATAATAATAATAATAATAAACCTAAAAAAGAAGAAGAAACCATCAACATCAGTAACAAAGAAAAAATATTTATATTTCCTCCCCACAGTATCAAATAGACATAAAGCACCCATTCCCATAAAAAGAATTGAGGGGGTGGGGAAGTGTGCGGAAGGGAAGAAGGACTAAGATCCAATGAATAGGCATGGAATTTAATCAGACTCATTTTCCGAGTTCTGGGCTCTATCTGTGTTGCAGAAATACTTCACTTTTACAGTCATGGCTCAATGCTAGGGAATTCTGGGAATTATAGTTTGTTGTGGCACCAGAGCTCTCTGACAGAGAAGGCTAAATGTCTCATAAAACCTCAAATCCAAGAATTCCATAGTATTGTCCATGGCAGTTCAAGTGGTGTCAAACTGGATTATATTTGCAGTGCGAATGCAGCCCTGGTTATCAGTATCAGTTTCAGTCTCAGTTGGAAATGACTCAAAGGACACAGCTACAGCAATAACAACAAGCAGATTTGGCCCTAAGTGCACAACAACAAACCTTGTGAATAAAATTATCCTATATATTTTTCTAGGCTTGTACAATTTAAACGATGGTGTGGTGTTATTCTAAAGATATTTTCCTTCGTAGGACAATGAGAAGTTTGTATGAAGAGCCTGATTGGTCCCAAAAGGACTTGATTGGCCCAATCCACAAAGCACAAGAATGCATTCTTACAAGCAAGTCAAGTGCTTTCTCCTTGGAAGCTCTACAGTGCTATAATGAAGAGCTGAGACGGAGGGCCCAAGAAGGGCACTCAATTTCTTTTACTGATGTATGGTCACTCATAATTGATCATATGTTCCATGATGAGGTATGCACACCAAAGACACACTTCTCCCAGTAAGCTTAATTTCTTTGTCTGTTTCCCCAGATGTCCTTGATTTTCCATATCTAAAGATGGGTTTGGGAATGATCAGTTGCTTTAGAATTTATTTATTTTTATGTCTGAATGTATTTTTGTGCATCATTGCATTGTTTGTTTTTAATTAGCAGAGTGATAGCAAACTCTCAGATCAGCAACAGGCTGTGAATCAGGGGCAAAATCCACTGCCCATTTATGTGGCCCTCACTGTTAAGGAAGATACCCAAACCACTTCTGAATTTAAAGGTAACAAAGTCCGAAACATTGCCTTCATTTTTAAAAATGTGACTTCTCACAGAGGATTGCAGTACTGAACCTCTTGCCAGATGGTTTCAGTGGGGAGTGTGTTGGCTATGTCTTAATTCTGTTTTGTTTTTTTAAAAGATGTTATTTATTTATTTATTTATTTTTATATTATGGTTTTAATCAAGATTTTGTTTTATTATCAGCTGTCTTGATTTTTTAAAGTAAAAAGAAGTGATATAAATAAATAACTAAATATGTGTGTGTGTGCGCACGTGCGTGTGTGTGCACCACCAAGTTGCCTGTTGCCTTATGATGACCCCATGAATTTCATGTGGCATTCTTGGGCAAGGAATACTCATATACACTGGTTGAAATCCATTGAAGACAGAGGTCTTGTCTGCACTGGCCAGGATACTCTAGGGCAGCTGAGAGTATCCTGGCCCTATAGCTGCCCTGACCTGTCCCTGTTATCTTGGCTTCCATTTCCACATCAAAGCGGTTGTCTGCACAGATGTTCTGCTGAGCTGCCTCGTGCCTTTGTCATGGCTTGTTCATTTCTGAGGTCAGTCTGGTGACAGTCACATGCTGGGTGCCTCATTCTAACCTCAGAACAAGTGACCCGTGGCAGAGGTGCGGGGTGGTCCAGAGGGACTCCAGTACAGACAGCTGCTATGAGATGGAAACAGAGAGCTCCAGATCTTCCCAAAAGATCTAGAGCAACAGGTAAGTTATTTTACTCCATTTTAACCCTGTTATGTCCTGATTTTAGTGTGGGATATGAGGGATGTTGTTTGGACTACACACTCCAGAACTGGGATTTGGACTGTCTGTCATCCAAACATGACACCAGAACAGGGGGCAAATGCACTATTTGGCATGCATCCAGATGCAGTTTTCCTTGGAAGACATTGTAATTCAGGCTCTTCAGAAAGTTGCTGAAGTCACAAATCTAACTTACTAGAGATCTGAGAAGATAATGGTAGCTTTACTCTCCTGGGTACAAAACTGCATTCAGCTGCCTCCTACATTCTTGCCCTCCCCTAACCAATAAATAGCAGGTGGCAGTGGCATCACTTGGGAGTTGCGGAGGGTGGGGACCGTACCGGGTAACACCCCAGAGGGAATGCTATCCAGTGGGGTGGTATACCCAGGGGGCTGCTCAGTGAGCTAGAAAGGGTGTTGCATCCCTTTTTCGCTTGCCCAGCAGCCATGGCAGTCCCTTCTGTTCCGCTGCACCCACACCAGAGCCCAAATGACCTCCGGGGGGGGGGGGCTGACACTGTCCCTTCCATTGGCAGTGGCTGCTGGGGGGGAAGCCCTTACATTTGGGTTTTGCTGTGGTTACAACTATGGCAGAACCCAAGCAGACTTCCAGGGGCTGAGGCAATCTGTCCTCCCTCTCCCCACACCAGGTGACACCAACCCCTGGTAAGCTCCTGACAGGAGGTGTGAACTCCAGAATTTCAAATCTTTCTTCCATGGTGTTTGCAATATAGAACTGCATGTATGAAGTATTGTGATCTGTATGGGAGATGTACAACATTAGCCATAATGTCAAGATGACAAAATGTGATGAAAGAAATACAATTAATAGCCACCCATCCAGTCATCCATCCATCTCATTTTTTTTTTTAAATGAACATGTAATTCTGTCTTAATCCTTCTTCTGGTCTGTTCTGCTCTCAGTTTCTTGTCTTGCATTCTTTTCACAGAATGGTGTGAATTTTCGCCTTATGAGGTGGGGTTTTCTAAATATGGGGCCTTTATTCGCTCAGAGGACTTTGGAAGTGAGTTCTACATGGGACGACTAATGAAGAAGAAACCAGAATCTAGAATTTGCTATCTGGAAGGTGATTTAATTTTGACAAAAAAATAAATAAATAGCTTTTCAGTTAGAAAAAAAATCATATTGACAACAATAGTGACATTTTGAAAGTAATTTATGTGTCAGAGCCACACAACTTCTTGGAAACATAACATATGTTAAGTAGGTTTGGGCAGATTGCTTAACAGATGCCAGGTTATTTCTTCAAGAATGTCTTATTCAGAGAATGGCTCTGAACATATTAGGCAACCCATCACCAACCCATGGTGGTGGGATTGCATGCTCCTGTGAAGCAAGAAGCTATGCTGATGAAAGCAGTGCTGCTTGTAGGGTCTCCCATGTCAGACAGGTTTTTGATGAAAAGCCAGATTAAATATGCCAAACAGCTACTGGACAGCAGCTGTAGTAGAGGAATAGTATGAGATTGATGGAGGATCTTTCAGAGACAATGGTGGTGGCATCATAAGTAACACTTGTTAGTACTGTGCAGAAGAAGACACAGTAAAACCCTTTGGAATATCTTTTACCATGAAAACCCTATCATGAGAAAACCTGAAATGAACCAAGAGATAATGCTAGAATATGACACTCCCAGGTCATATGGCACTCAACAAGCTACTGGGGCAGAGCGGAAGACAACTGCAAGTGGTTCTGTGACTAATGAAGCAACTAGATTAAAACTGAAGGGCATTGAGCTGTTCATGTGCTCAGTGGTGAAAGGAAAGTCCAGAGCTGCACCACAGATATTGGAATATGGAACGTGAGAAGCATAATTCAGGGGAAGCTAGACATAATAAAACAAGAAATGGAATGTATTAACATTGCAATACCTGGGATGAGGAGCTAAAGTGGACAGGATTGGGGCATTTTGAGTCAGATAATTACAGTTGTCTCTCCTATTTCATGGACTTCTCATTCGTGGTCTTGACTTTCCATGGATGAGAAGCCAGGAGGGAAATAATGGCATGTGTGCAGGAGCGCACACCCATTCCAGCCAATGGGGCTTGAATATTTGCATTTTTTTCATTTTTGCAGGGTGCGTGTGTCCAGAATGGATCCCCCGCAAAAATGGAGGGATGACTGTACAATGTTTTACTCCAGAAATGAACATCTAAGAAGAAATGGGGTGGTATTAACAGCGAGAAGAGATGAAGCAAAATCAGTCAAAGGTTGTAATTCAAGCGCTGACTGAATAATATTGCTAAGACTTCAGTGAAAACCTATCAATATACAGTGGGTCCTTGGTATCCAGGACCCCCCCCCGCCCCAAAGTTTGTGGATGCTCATGTCTGATTAAATACAATGGCATAGTGAGATACTGCTTCTTATATAAAATTGCAAAAACAATGTTTGCTTTTGGAATTTATAGTATTTTTGAATATTTTCAAGCCAGTGAATGGTTGAGTCCATGGATAAGATATCTGTGAATACAGAGGGCTGACTGTAACCATAATCCGAGTTTATGCTCCAACTACAGAGGCAGAAGAAGAAGAAAATTGAAAGATTCTCTGCTGGCACCCAGGAGGAAATTAACCACACATCAAAACAGGATTTTTTGGCAATCATAGGTGATTGGAATGTAGAAATAGGAAACAAAGCAGAATCAAAAATTGTAGGAAAATTTGGCCTAGTATCAAGAGATGAAGCAGGTGACTGATTTTTGCAAGGCCAACAGTTTGTCAATCAAAAACATATTCTTCAAGCAACCAAAGAGGTGACTGTATACATGAGCATCACTGGATGGTCAATATAGAAATCAAATAGACATGGCTTGGACATTTCATGACTGGTACTACTTTGTCATTAGGACCATGTAGAAATAAAAAAAAATGATGGAAACAATACACTGATGAACTATATAAAGACATGAAAGGATGACAAATTTATTCAAGGAAGAACTATTTGAAGATGAACCTACAATTTTAAAAAAAGTGAAGTGGAAGCTACACTCAGGGCACTTGGTAGATATAAATCACCAGGCATATCAATGAAGCTGCTTCAAGCTACAGAGACAGAATTTACTCTGATGCTAACAAAAATCTGTTGAAATATAGGGAAAACAAAATAATGGCCCACAGATTGGAAACACTCAATATACATTCCAATCCCCAAGAAAAGGGACACTAGGGATTGCAGTAACCACAGGACCATTGCAGTAGTTTCCTATGCAAGCAAAGTGATGCTCAAATTTTGACAACAAAGAATTTTACCATATATGGAGCAAGCAATGCCAGATATCCAAATTGAATTCAGGAAAGAAAGAGGCACTAGAGATCATATTGCAAACATAAATTTCATGATGGAGTGTTCATCAAAGAATTTCAGAAGATCAACTTGTGCTTTATAGATTATAGAAAAGCCTTTGATTAAGTACATCATGAAAAGGCATGGATTGCTCTTCAAGAACATCATTTGATTGTCCAGATGTGTAAGTTGTATTCAGGACAAGAGGCAACTATCAAGACAGAATACAGAGAAATGGAATGGTTTCCAATTGGCAAGGGGGTCAGGCAAGTCAGCATTTTATCACCCTATCTGGTTAACATTTACCCTGAAGATATCAAACATAAAGGAGGATTAGAATTGACAGCAGTCTACAGTAACAACAACAACATGTTAGGCAAGGCCCAACAAACAAGCCACTTCCTACGCAGATCAGGAGCAAATGTAGTATCTGTAAAATATAAAATGTTCCACCACTTAAATGAAAATATTAATGTTCTACTCTTAAGGTACTTAAGATAATTAAGATACAGTAAGGCACTATCATTAAGATAATATTACTTTTGTCTTCTTAATGTAATAATCTAACCTAAATGTAATAATAAACATGAAATGGATCCTCATTTAAAGAAAAACTTTCATTAAGATATTATTACCTAACTGGTTTAAATTTCTTTATTCAGACCATTACTCCTTGATTCCATGTAAATGACAGTGCCAACAATGGTGTGAGAGAGAATAGAGGAAAAGCCAGGCACAGATTTATTCACATTTTAATGTTCAAAGCTGACAAAGACCTAGGGAGTTCTGAAAGTTTACTTTGGGTCTAGATACCTGTAATAGTCAAATGCAAACACATCTGATTTGCAAGAGCTGAGTGACAGACAAAACTGTTCTATACCTCCTTAGTTAGGTGGTGGTGCTTATTGTTCTTGTGTGCCTTCAAGTAATTTCTGACTTATGGGACTCTGACTTATGATCCATGTGGCGACCATCATGGTTTTCTTGGCATGTTTCCTCACAGTAGGTTGCCATCCTCTGAGTCTGATAGAGTGTGACTTGCCCAAAGTGGATTTCCATGGCCAAGAGGGGATTCAAACCCTGGTCTCCCTAGTTCAGTGCTCAGAGCACTACACCATGCTGATGGTGATTAGAGATTGGGGATTAAAAGAAAGATTCTTGAAGTCTCAGTTTCTCATACATTATATTTACAGGAATTTGGAGCAATATATTTTCCTTGAACCTGGTAGATGTCTGGAATTTATACAAATTGTGGCAGTGGCCCTTCTCAAGCAAAGAAAAGGATGACAGTAAGAACCTTTTACATTTTTTTGGAAAATGTTTCATTTTAGTATACATTTTTCAACATAGAATGCAATTGTGTATCAAAGTGTGCATTTCCGATGTCTCACTAAAGCTTTGTCTGTGGAGCCAATTTTTATACATATACAGATGTTTTGTCTCTGGCGTTTGAAGAAAGGACAAGCTAATTCATACTATACTTTTTCATTTATTTAAACACTTTGGCTGCAACCCATAGAAGTGTGCATAAGTGTGGGTATATATGCCATATCCATGCACAAAGCATCACTGAAACTATGGAATCTATTGATAGAAGACAAACAGACTATCTGGATTTTGATGTATGAGTAAATTGGGAGTAATTGTTTTGGTACCCATGCCATCTAGATAGATTCTGCATATCAATGTAGATAAAGTTGATCAGATAGTAGAAAGTAAAATTTCACAAAACTTTGTAATGATCCAACAATAATTAACTGGTGCACATATTTAGTGTCCTGTTACTTCCAATCATTAGGATGTTGAATTTCTTATGGCATGTGATGTTTGCTATCTTCTAGACAAAAGGAACACTTCTAAAACTCAGGTGTCTGAATATCATACAGCTTGTTTTACTCCACCAAAGGATATACCCAGCATCATTAATGGAGTTCTGACACATCGTCTGATAGAGGAACAGAAACCTAACTTTTTGAGAGGTCTCCAACTGCACAAGGACTATTACCAAAACAGAACATTCTCTATGTGGCAAGGTAAATTTGGTATAGTAGTTAGAGTTTTGAACTGGAATTTGGGAGATCCAGGTTCAAGTCCGTAAAGGTAAAGGTTTCCCCTTTGACAAGGTTGTCAAATCAGGTCCGACTGTAGGGGGCAGTGCTCATCTGTGTTACTCAGCCTAAGAGTCAATGTTGTCAGAGACTACTCTGTGATCATGTGGCCAGCATGACTGCACAGAATGCTGTTACCTTACCACCAAAGTGGTACCTATTTATCTACTTGCACTTTTACATGCTTTCAAGCTGCTAGGTTAGCAGAAGCTTGGACTAGTGACAGGAGCTCACTCTGTCACATGGTGCTTGGGTCTTGAACTGTTGACCTGCTGATCTTCCAATCATCAGAGTCATAGTCTTAACCACTGAGCCACTGCATCCCATTTGGGAGATCCAGGTTCAAGTCCTTGCCAAGCCATTAAATTCACTTAATAAGCTTTGACCAATGTGTTTCAGTCCAGTATACCCTACCAGGGTGTCATTGTGATGATAAAGAAGGAAGGTCATATGTGTAACCATGAATTCATTGACAAAAGGCAGGATATGTATGTAACAAATAACATGCATTTTAAAATTCCATGAACTCTTCTAACATTAAAAGTGTTTTCAAGATCTCAGTCTTTGTGTAAGAGTTTTCCCCAATATTTTTTATAAAGGCCTTTGGTTTTGAATTTTCAGTACTTTAATTAAAGGCATTGGCCCAAATTCTACACTGCCCATTTAGCTCTGTATGCATAACTGAGTAGCCTCTCTTGACTTGAGCCCAAACCTACTTAACTAAGCAGCCACAAGACTGGATGAAAGAGTCCACTTAGCTGGTGATTGAAGAACAAGGAGGATGATGTTTCCCCTCCCCTCCCACTAGTTTGCTATTCTGTAATGATGACTTGCAATAGGGACCCTGCTTCTGATCTTCACAACCTCAGGAATATGGAAGCATCCTCCAAAAAGGTGGGGGGTCTTGGGTTCCCCACCAAGTGTGGCAGTGTCTCCTTAAATTATTTTTATTGTTTAGAAATGTGGTTTTTAATTGTACATTGCATTTTATTGTTATTCTTATTTGTTGTAACCTGCCTCGATCCACAGTTTTCCATGTGAAACTTCCTAGCATTCCAAAAATCCTTGTGACCTCTTAAAACATGCCTGGCTCTAGAGATCAAAATATGAAACCCCATATACTGTGCGGGGGTATCAGGTATGCTCATACTTGTGCCCTGATCACCAGCTGAATGGGCCTCCTTTGTCCAGTCTGGCAGCTGCTTGGTAAAGTAGGTTTAGGAGGACATTCACAGTCTTGGCAATAGTGCCACAATTGTGACTACATTGTGTTCATGAATACAGATCAGTTACATATCTGTAACTCAAGGTTACATACCTTTAACTGCAATACTGAACTCCAGCCATTGTTTCTAACTAGGGTTGAACCAACCAGGAAACAGTTTATCAATAGGTCTAAAATAAAGCTTTGGTTCTGTAGTATTTCTCTTCTATGTATTAGAATGGGTATGTCTTTTATAATCTCAACACCAAGAAATATTTGCCTTGCAGACAGTCATCTGGACCACCACCCCAACTATCTCACACCACTGGAAAAAGAACTATGTCTCGTTGATGCTGGATATTTCATTAATACCAGTTGTCCACCACTGTTAAGAAAGGAAAGGAATGTAGATGTTATCATATCACTTGACTACAACTTGCTGGAAACCAGGTTTAATGTAAGATTATTTTAATGATATATTTTATGAGAAAACAAGAATAGGCATATATATAACAGAAAGACTGTGTTTGTACACAAGGCCATTATGGTTAGATTAAACAGTAATCTAAGTATGCTATGGGGAAAAGCTGAAGTGAAACTAGAGAAGTCTCTGATGAGCTAATTAGAAAGCCAGTTGTGTATGGCATATAGTGATTTTTGCTGAAAGTGCAAACCAGGTGGGATTGTGCTAAAATGTGTAAGCACATGTACAATTGGGAAGCCATAGGGGAACTGGTAACAATATCATTCTTCTTGAATGGTGATAGATGAAATTACCTGTTCTCTTATTTTCATTTTGGCTAAATCATCCCCAGTTGTCATCAGGAACATGTGTGGCCCACTATTCCTGCCGTATATTCCAGTTTTGTATGTTGTTTTGTGTGTTCCGTATTGTATGTTTGCGGTTTAATTTTAATTTCTGGAAAAAGAAAGGTTAAATGCTCATATTTGTATAATGCTCACTGACTCAACAAATGGAGTTGGAAAATGGAAATATGCCCTGAGACAGTTCAGTTTTCTAGAGTCAACAGTTAGTGGGAAGAGCTGTCAGTTTGTCTCCATTGGGAACTTTTACTTTTTAAAACTTGTGCCATGCCAATACAGTAGCCAGTAGATTGCAAATGTATTTTAGAATGGCTCAAAACATGTATGAGCACATCATTTAAAACATGTATCATTTATCAGAAAATAAACAAAGTAGCAGTGTAGTTTAAAATACTGTGTGATAAATTTAAGAGAACAGTAGATTGATATCTTCCTCTTTGTCTGTACTACTGCCACTTTTTATTTCTGTGATTTTCTATTTCTATTGATAGGCATATTGCATTAGGGATCAAAGAGCTGGTGTGTTTGTTAGACAATTTTAATTTTATTGTTGACAGCAAACATCCCACTTAATTATGAAGTACAAAATGTATTTCTTGTTGTGCAGATGTGATATTCTCATTCGAAGTAAAGAAGTTACTGCATATTTGGCAAAGCCAGTATTAAATGCAATGGTCTCCCAGTTTAAATAGTCTCACCGTCTTAGTTGTAATGGAAATCGGTAGGAAAACATATGGCTTTAGTTTTGTTCTTAAATGCCAGTGTTTTTTCTCATTTCTTCAGTCTCTAGAACAGATGAGCAAATACTGTTTGGATCAGGAGATCCCCTTTCCTAAGATTGTGTTGACTGAAGAAGACAGGAAGAACCCAAAGGAGTGCTACCTTTTTGAGGATAAAGAAAACCCAGCAGCTCCAATCGTACTTCACTTTCCATTGGTGAATGATTCTTTTAGGGAGTACAAAAAACCTGGTTAGTATTTTTCCTTTCAGTCAGAATATATCAAATTTGTTACCAGAAAAAAAGGAACTTTGGCGATATTCAGTTTTATTCTTGTTGTCCTGCAAAACCAGTGTTCTTAATGGCATAAAAAAAATCCCTTTAAAGAACAGGGCATTCATTGTGTTGTCTCCCCACAACAGATACTTTCCAGTACCACACAAGAGCTTGAGACCTTGCCCTCATCTCCCTGATCTTTTGTTAGTGGTTCTTAATGTTATCATGCTTTTCATGAAAAAGCTTTCCTAAATAGGGGAAAGAGTTGGTAAAATAGACTTTAAATGAGCATAATCATTAACTTTAATCCAACAGAGCATTTAAGTGCACTTGTTGTTGTTGTTGTTGTGTGCCTTCAAGTCATTCCCGATTTATGACAACCCTATCACAGGATTTTCTTGGCAAGTTTCTTCAGAGTAGGTTTGCCATTGTTACTCTCTGAGGCTGAGAGAGTATAACTTTAATGTCTGGTCATGTGTTTCACATCCAAGATATGACCACCTGTGATCCCTTACCCGAAATATCTTAGAGTCCTCAAATATTACATATGGTAACCTGAAATGGTCCACAATTCAGTGTGGAGAATGACATGACACCAACAATACTAAGTTTGGGAATCCATCTATGTGACTATATATGTGAATCTCTTAAAAAAAAAATAACCTGTATGCATTTCTATCTTCTTTTGTGCAGGAATTAATCGCACAGCTGCAGAAATGACTCAAGGAGAAGTGGAGTTGAACAGCTTACTATCACCATATAAAATGACAGATTTGACATACACAGAGGATGAATTTAACAAATTGCTAAATCTATGTGACTACAACATCCAAAACAATAGAGTACTGATTCTACAAGCTTTGTGGACAGCAATAGGAAGAAGAAATGTCAGCAGACTGTGAATCAAACCAGGCAGGATTTCAGGAATTATTATTTTTTTGTCTATTTTGGAGGACCTAAAATAGAAAATGGCCATTGCACTCTGAACACTACTGTGGAATATTTTGGTTCCTTCTTTAGTATTTTTGTTAATACTTTCAACCTGCATTGTACATATCCTAGCCAAACATTTTGGTAAGCTCCAGGTAATAAAGCGCTGTGTAATGTACATGACTTTTGCATGAGGCTGCCTCTGATGACTGCCTTTCAACTGCAGTTAGTGCAAAATGTAGTTGTTAAGATGACTTAATTGGGGCGTATAAATCTTATGTTTATATTACACCAGTGCTATATACTAGGGGGTGCAGGCCACATCAGGTGACACTCTAAGGCAGTGCTTCCCAAACTTTGACCCTCCAGATGTTTTGTACTTCAGTTTCCAGAAGTCAAACTGGCTGAGGCTTCTACTTCAAGGATCAAAGTTTGGGAACCACTGCTCTAAGGGATAATGACACCATTGCTCCCCAAACATTTGCTTTTGGACAGAAACAGGCTGTGACATTTGCCTGTGTCCCTTTAAATCTCTGAAAAGATGGTGTGAGTGGGGTAAGGTTCTGTGGGAAGAGAAAGGGGAGGCACCAGGTTTTAAATTTTTTAAAATTAAAATTTTAAAGTTTAAATTCTTAATTAAAAGTAGTTTTAAAAATTCTTCACACATTTTCTTTAAAAAAAATCACATCTTACCAAAATTTCACTTTAACAACATGAAACTATGTACATATAAATACATTTTGGCTGTATGGTATTGTAAATTAAAGGTATAATTTTATTTTTTGTTGTTGTTTATGTCACAACTATTACCATTACATCCAGGAATATGCTGTAATTTATGACTCACATTAGTACAAAAAAAATTACTAAGGATTTTGTATGGTGTAGTCTGAAAGGAGATCAGTGGCACCAAGAGTTACTACACTTGGCCAAATCTCAGTTCAAAACCAAATATGAAAATAATTCCACTGACAAAGAAATGCCTGACAAAGCTCCAATCAATCCCAAAAGAGACACCTAAACATCTGAAGAGTTATCAGCTCATCCAATCACAATTACTTAATAAATGTATTTTAAAAATTATTAATATGTTTATATTCCATATAAATACAAGATGTTAGGGAAGATGCAAGGAAAAACCAGTTTAAGACTATTGAAAACAATTAAAAAAGACTTTAAACAGGTTTAATAACTATTTAATGTACACAATTTATATAATGACAGCCAGGGTGGTGGTGTGGTTTGAGCATTGGACTATGACTCTCGAAACCAGGGTTCAAATCCCTGCACAGTCATGGAAGCCCCAGAAGGAACACTGAAAAAGCTTCACAGTACAAAAATAAGTTTTATATGTTGATTAACAACTTAAGAAGGACTGGATTTCTAAGATGTACACATGGGCAATGAGTTCCGAGATCATCCCAAAGTGCTCTCCCTGCCCTCCACATACTGCTCCCCTCCTGCACTACTTCCCCTGCACAATGCTTGCATTTCTGCTAAAAGTAACTATGAGAAAAACTTCCTTCCTGAGACTTTGGAGGCAGTCAATAACAGTCAGAACGGGGAGGGGCAGTATTGGGCCACGCAGGGCAATTGCGTGACTCAGAAGAACAGAGAGAAGAGCCTGAAACAAGTTCCTTCACCCTGTCTACTGGCTAGTCGAGCTCTGCTGTCTTAGGACGTATTCACACAGGCGGCTCTAAAGCCGCCTGGAAGCCCCCTGGAAGCCATCAGGAGTCATTTTATGATTATTGACACAGTGTTTTAAATGCTTCTAATGTTCTACCATGAAAGCCAAGAAAACAAAAAGGCAGATTGCCTGAAGGGCCAAACAGTCTAAAGCTACATTATATGACAGAATGGGAGAGGCCAGCGTAATTTTGAAATGCAGTCATTAGGATGGCAGGTTTAAGGCTTGCAGATGCACTTTTCAAAGCGTAATTGTTCTATGATGAAAAGAGAGGTGGGAGTCATGGGGCACTCCAAATGTTGTTGGACTGCAACATCCAAAAACTCTAGGCCATGTACCCAATGGTGAGGAATGCTGGGAGTTGCAGTCCAACATCTGGAGAGGCCCATGATTACCATCCCTGAATTAAAGGAATGCTAGACCCTACAATTCTACATGTGCCAAATTCCTCACTGCAGTTCAGTCTAGATTAGATGCAGCAATCATTTGTCTGTGGTTGGACTGCAAATCCTGCCAACCCTAGCCAGCACAACCAATGGTGAGGAATGCTGGAAGCTGTGGTCCAAAAGCATTGGGAGAGGCACATGATTCCATCCTTGATCACCACTCTTTTGACTTCAGTGCAACGTCTCCCTATTTAGATCATATTCCAGTCCTGATCTACAAAGTTGATTCTACAGCATGCAACAGAATGAAGCAGAAGAGTCCTAATATGGGACAGTGGGTTGCATCCCTTCTGATTCCAAAGGAATTAGAATCACATTTGTTTAAATGATCCCCATAGTAAACAACGACACCACTCCCTGCAGGTAGAAACCAATACACTAAGGCTGTGCTGAGTCAGAACCTTACAAAAAGTTACTGTGCATTTACTGCATTCTTCATTTGTTGTTAAACCATAGAACAGAGCCACTTATTCAGATATCTGGGCATTGTTTTCAGTGAGTCTCTCTCTTGGAAATGGCAGAGGGAGACAGCAAAGCTGTAAGCTGACAAAACAGTTGGGGCACTGATGAAATTTTATTATAATCAGGGTGGTCAGCTGATTGAACCTGCTCTAAAAAATTTCAATAGCAAAGTAATAGCACAGAAGCTTTATGGTGTGGAAATTTGGGGCTTAGATATCAATATTTGCAAAGCCTTAGAAATATTACAGAGCAAATTTTTTTCGAAAACTTTATGCGCTACCAACTGGAACTCCTGCAGCCTTTTTGTGTACTGAATCTGGCTGCCCATCTGTTAAAACAAGAGTAGATTGTGCACAGATAAGGTACTTCAAACAAATTGCAACTGATCGTCTTCCAGCATTGTGTTACATGGAAACGTGTAAAAACCAGTTTTGGAAATCAAGCCTTCAAATTCTTTTAGTTATCACTCTGAGTTGAACTCTGTCTTTGGCATGGATAAGAGGCAATTAAGAGACTGGCTATTCTGGATAGATTCAAGAAGAGGTTTACAGTCAATTAGGACCTCAAAATTTTCCCCATGGTTCTCCTTTTTGAAAACAGAACATTTTAGAGCCAGATATTTGACCAAACTCAAGCCGTCTAGTCAGTTACGAATTGACTTCACTGAACTACAATTTCAAGTAATGCGAACTGTAGTTCTAGATGGATGTTATAACAAAGTGCTATTTGAAAACAGACTATGGGGGGATGCAGATGGGTGGCCCTGGGAAGCAGAGGATTGGGGCTGCTGCTACCACATGCAGTGGCCCCAATTCTCCCGTTTGCCAGCCTGGAAAAGAGTGGCAAAATGCTGCTCCTTTCAGAGCCAGCAAAAGGGTGCCCTAAGAGCTGCTGTGCGGCTCTTTAGCACCCCTTCCAGCGCAGTGTGTCAGGACGCTGCACTGGAAGGATGTCTTGATGTTGTGCAAGGATGCGTAACGGTATCCTCGACATGGGGTTGGGGCGCCCAAAGTGTGGCTGCCCTTCCCCATCCCTGCCTCCAGGCCAGCCCTTTGGGCCAGTCTGTAGACGCCCTATGCATCTGCAGTCAGTCTGAGATAGAGGACATTGTCCATTACATGCTAATTTGTCCTCTGAATAGCAATCCTAGAGAGAAATTCCTAACACCCGTACTGACAAGTGGAAGTGGGAACTCTCCTGCAGATTCAGTTCAATTTCTTTTGAGTGATACCAATGATTATGTAACACATAAACTGGCTCTTTTTCCCATGGCTGCAAAAAAGATTAGGAAGAGAGAGTTAAATAAAATTGCCATTTTGCCATAAATTGTCATGGAGATCAAAAGTATTAATTAAATTTTTATGATGGTAATGTATAAGTTTATCAATAGGTGTTTATCTTTTATAAGCAATAATTTAAACTATATGTTAAATGATGGGTTGTCTTTTGCTCTTTTGTACTTTTGCACCTTTTGTTTTAAATGTTTTGTGTATTTTGATAAGCTTTTTGTCATGGCCTTTGGCTAGTACAATAAACAGTTTGATTGATTGATTGATATTTGTTGTTGTTGTGGGTTTTCAAGTCATTTTCTACTTATGGTGATTCTAAAGCGAACCCATCACAAAGTAAGCTTGGCAAGATTTGTTCTGGGTGAGTTCGCCTTTGCCTTCCTCTGAGCTGAGAGAGTGTGACTTGCCCAAGGTCATCCAGTGGATTTCCATGGCTGATTCAAACCCTGGTCTCCAGAATGGTCGTCCAACACTCAACCCACTACACCACCCTGGCTCTACTCCTTATTTATAGGAAGGGATTTTGTTCTGTTTTTAAAAGACGGGTATTTAAAATGTAGCACATAGTAGAGCAGTCCAACATGGTAAAATTCATTCAGTTGTCTTGCAGTTTTGCCATTTTTGATTCTACAGGTGTGGATTCAGAAGCAAAATTCCATACTTGCTGAGTACAGAATCCTTTGTCTAAATGGAGAAAATACTGACTCACACAGGTGAAATACTATCAGCACACTTGAGAAGTTAGTGACAGCACTCCTTAATTCAGTTCAAATAGCTTGTAGACTTTATAATGGATTTAGACCTAGTGGATGTAACCATAGGCATACACTTCAAGGGGTTTGCAGTGCTCATGCTTCACCTCAGCAGCCTGTGTCAGCCACAATGGTAATCCCCTTTATGGATTTTGTTTGAACATCAGCCACTGTTGTTTTGTCTCTTTTGAAAGAACAGTCATGTCGTCTGTTTTAAAGAAACCTGGGGGAGGGGGGAGATAGACGAAAGAAAGAAAGAAAGAAAGAAAGAAAGAAAGAAAGAAAGAAAGGAAGGAATCTTGTGAACTGTTAAGACTGATTTCAAAGGGTTCATTCAGCATAGCATCTATAAACAGATACATGTCTACCAGACTACTAGAGGTTAAATGGTTTCTGAAGTGTTAAAGCAACCATTCTGGAATTTTTTTTTACCCTGGAGGAACCGTTGAAATAATATTTCAGGTCTCAGAGAACCCCTGGATTAAAATTATTGTATCAATAGCTTTAAAAAAGTTTATTTTAAAAACTCTCTTGCAGAAACCCTAGCAACCTTTCAATGAATCGTATGTTTCCAGAAAACCCTGGTTGTGAAACCCCGTGTTGTTGGAAAAATCCATCTGAAGGTTTATGAACAACATTGCATTTATCTCTTCTTGTGCCCCATTTAATCCTGATCCTACCAGTTCGATAGCTATGTCCTGTGCTCTATTTTTGTGGCTTGACTATAGTACTCCATCAATGAATCTCAGGAAATACAGACATCAGCCACCTTTCAACACCTCATTTTCTGATGACTTGCTCTTTTACCCATTCTAAATTAAATTTAGTATCCATATTCATTTGACTTGTGGTTTGCTCTTTTGACCACATGCCATATGATGGATTCTGGTTACACTGTACTGTAATTTAAAAGAGTCAAAAGACTGGGGAAGGGTGTGTGTGTCTCTTCTGGGCAGACACCACATTTTCCTAGGAAAAGGTCCAAGAGTCCAGCCTGATGGATGCACTGGACCCTTTCTGCTCTCTCCTCTACCTTGCCAAGGGAAAGGCGGAGGATGTCGCTTCTGCTATATGGCAGTGGGGGGGGGGAGTCTCTAGGAATTATTTCATTGAAGCCCTTGTGTTTTCCCATGAAATGGGGAATAATAATGTGGCTGGTACAACTGCAGGGGAGGGAAGCAAGAGGAGAAGGAGGAATAATAATAATAATAATAATAATAATAATAGCCTAGTTATTCAGTAGCATTTTGACTGAGCAGTGGCACTGACAAGGGCAAAAATTACCAGAGTCAACGTTTGACTCTTTGCTAGGTGTCAACTCCCTGGGAAAGTGAGGAAGGAGGAGGAATAACAAGCTTAGTTGCTCAGTGGCACCTTAGCTGAATAGCTTTCAACTTCTGGGTTTGAACAATGATCATGGTGTTGTGGTTTTTCTTGCTGTCAACTCTCTGGCAAAGGACAGGACAATCCTGCAGTTGCATTGGCCACATTATTCCTTTCAGCTTAGTGGGAAAGCACAAGAGCTCCAACACAGCAATTCCTTAAGTCTCTCTTTCTCTTTCACCATTGATGAAGGAGACATTCTATGCTAGCAGGAATCACAGGGTGGGCGCAAATCACATAAAACCAAGATGTCTTCCACTTATTTGACAGGTTAGGGACCAGAGCACATAATAGCAACATATTTAGACAATTTCCACTTTTTGACAGTGTTCTGGTATCTAATCTGAATAAGCTTCTTGTAATGGAAATTCCCCAAAGCTTACGCCAAAATAAACCCATGAAGGAGCTGCAACACAGAACTGCCTCATCTTTTTGTTGTGTCATACTACAGTTTCCATCATTTTTTGGGACATTATTCCTGTTTGTCAGTATTTGTTTGTGCTCATTTATCAAGAATGTAGAGTGGGTCCATGTTATCTGCTGGTGTTTGCTTCCAGGACCACCTGTGGATACCAAAATCTGTACACAATGGCATAGTAAAATTGTGTCCCTTATATGGTGGGGATGTGTTGGCTCAAGTGGTTAAGACACTGATTCTGTTGATTGCAAGATCAGCAGGTTGGCAGTTCGAGGCCCAGGTGCTGCATGATGGGGTGAGCTCCTGTCACTAGTCCCAGCTTCTGCCAGCCTAGCAGCCCAAAAGCATGCAAATGCAAGTATATAAATAGGTACTTTTCAGTGGGAAGGTAAACAATGTTCTGTGCAATCATGCTGGCCATATGATCACAGAGCAATTTCTGACAATGCTGGCTCTTTGGCTTAGTAATGGAAATGAGCACCACCCCTACAGTCGGACACAACTCGACAACCTTGTCAATGGGGAATACCTTTACCTTTTGTATAAAATGGCAAAATCAGGATTTGCTTTTTGTAATTTATATTTTAAAAAATATATTCCGGCTGTGAATGCTTAAATCTGTGTATAAATAATCTGTGGATATGCAGGGCTGTCTGTATACTCTAATCTTATAGGGTTTACACCCCTCACATGAAGACCTGCAACAATACTGCAGTTTGACACCAATTAAATTGTCATGGCTCCATCCTGTGGAATCCTGGATTTTGCAGTTTGTTAAACTATTCAGCCTGGTCTGTCAGCGAGCTTTGGTGCCTCTACAAACCCCAGGATTCTGTAGGATAGAGTTATGTCACTTATTGTGGTGTCAAACTGCTCCATTTCTGCAGTGTGGATACACTCAAGGTGGTTTGTCCTTCACCAGCTGCAAACTGCAAGGCCTTAGATGGGCCCAGCCATGCAAAGCTGTAAAGAAGACTAAACTAGAGTCTCCAGAATATAAAATATAAATAAAACATTCAACATATTTTACAGGGACAATAATGATTTGTTCACAGTTCAGATGTGTGCTTCTCTCATATATCTTTCACATTATACAAGTATAGCACTTCGATACCACTTTATCTACCATGGCTCCACCTGATGGAATCCTGGATTTTAGGGCCTTTGCAGACTGCCAGAAATAGTGCAAAATGAGTCCACTTTAAGGGTTAGGGTTAGTGCTAGGGAATCATGGGAATTATTATTTTTTCTGAGACATTGAGCCTTCTCTGTCAGAGAGCTCTGGTGCCACAATAAAATACAGTTCCCATGATTCCCTAACCCTAACCCTTAAAGTGGACTCAATTTGCACTATTTCTAGCAGTCTGCAAAGGCCCGTAGTTTTGTGAGGCAATTTGAATTGTTTGCCAGAGAGCGCTAATGCTGCTCCAGATTGCAGAGCTCAGGGTTCCATAGCATAAAGTCATGGGAGTTAAGGTGGGACCAAAGTACTATAATGGTGTACTGGAAATGAGAGCTCAGTCACCACAAAATACCAACAAAGAGTTTGTGGGACTATAATGACTTCTCTTATTATGTTGTGTACACCAGGGGAGGGGTGGTGGTCATATCTTTTTTGAATTGTGTCTTTTTTTAACAAATCCAAATGCAGACAAGCTTTAAGATTTCTAAATTGCAATCTCCAGTTCAGCAGTTAATTCATATTTATTTCACACACAACAGAAGCCTTCGATGCGTTTCATATCCCAGTTTCCCACAATGATCTTTGGAAACTTGTGCTACCTTAACCTGCAAAGATTTGGAATTTAATATAAGGCATTGCCTATTATATTTCCATATTTAAAAGGCTTGTAAATGCTTTATTGCATGACCTCCAATGTCATTGTGGTGTTTTTTTTTTGTTTGTTTCTTACATTTTATTTACACACACACACACACACACAAACAGTTAATTAAAATAATGCATAGTACAGCTTTTCTCCCACCCTCAGCTTGGCAGAATCATATTTGGTAAAGGAGATGTCTCGAATGCTATCTGACCTGAAGTTAGGATTAAATTCTTCTTATATATTGGGGTTTTTTTTGGTCTTACTAATTCACCTTGGCTCAGAGGCTTGCCTTAGCTCAGAGGCCCTAGGTTTCTGCTTGCTTATGGGGGCAAGTTTGTTGTCCTTTGATAAGTCTGATGATAAATCTCTCCAAAGGTGTACTATTTTAGTGGGATGCTCTGAGCACCCAACAAATGGAGAAGGTTCATCATTGATAATGCTCAACGTGTCATTGACATTAGTTACCATCTTTGTTATTAAAATGCAATATTCAGCTGTAATATCAGTACAATATTAAGTTATTGCATTGATAATGGCAGCTTTTAGATTTACCTATAGGGGGCAGAGACAGCCAAGCTTCTTTGTCCTGGCCAGGCAGAGAGTGAATATGAGAACAACATTTGTTATTTACCATTAAGTCGACTTTGATTTATGGTGACTTGCAAGTCTATTCTGAATTGTCTCATAGGGTTTCCAAGGTAAAAGGCTTTGGGATGGTTTACCATTGCCTTCCTCTGAGCTGTACCAATCCCTTCAGAGTTAATGTGCTACTGGTGTTGCCTCTAAAGGGTTTTTCAAATGGTGAAAATAATCCTGGTAGAATCTGGGTTCAATCTTTGTTGTTCAGATGCATTTCTCAACAACATTCAGTTTTTCCCCTGGTTTCCCCTTGAGTTTTCCTAAAAGATTTGCATTGTCAGCTGTGTGAATAATAAATAGACCAGGGATAGAACTCTGCATGCCTTGAACATGATACATCTGCATCCCTGAATCCATCTTTATTTGCAGTGCTGACATATGTGAGCAACAGAACTAACAGAGATATACATAGATGCGGTTAAAATAAATAAAAAAAAATAATGTGAACAACAAAGACGGAATGCATGAGTGAGATTATTCACATAGTCATTCTAAAAACCAAAAACATTTGAATGATCCTAGAGAGATCCTCCACCGCTGTGCCACCCCCTCCACACACTCCTGCTGCTGTCCAATGGCTCTTTGGCACATTTTAGACTGGCTTCTCAGCAAGACTATAAACAGCAATGTTACTATAAACAGCAATGTCAGCATAGCCTCTTAATGGAGCATGCAATCCCATCACCACAGAAAGGTAGTGCCAAAGTAAGAGATGAGAGCAACATACAAATTAGCAGTTGCAGTGGAAAGGCCAGAGGTAGCAGGGTTTTCCTAACATGAAACAATCTATTTGTGACTGCTTTAAAATTGGAAATGAAGAGCATACAACTGGTTTCTTAATCTTTTGTTTTTGCTGTATATAATTGGTGCCATGACATAATTACAGCTAGTTCCTTTTCACTAGGAGTAATGCAAACATTCAGGCTTGTAAACTAAGAATAGAAACAGCAAAAAAGGAATAAATCTTCATTTGGAAACAGTAATAAGTTGTCTCAGCTTGTGGGAGTTTTTACAACAATCTGAGACTTATCAAACACATAAATAAGCAAATACATAAAGATAGTATTTATCATCCCTTTCCCACTGAGGGAGACTTACAGCAAATAATGAAATTTCTAGAAGGTGAGAGAGGCTGGAAAAGAGTTAGTAAACTGTACTCTTGAGTTATATTGTTCTCTGTTGTAGCTTGCTGTATGCTTCAGACTTGTTTGTCTGGCCATATGATCCATGTATCCCTCTTTCCTTCCGTCTTTCTTGGCATGAAATTTACAAAAGTTTTTTTAAAAAGAAGAAAAATCCTGCTTTTGCTTTATGTAGCAATTAAGTTAATCCTCATAAAATGAGATAAAAGGTGCAAAAGTAAAACATGACATGTTGAACTATGCCACCATCTTCCTCGAGATCACCATTAGCAACAATTAGGCACAACTGCAGTTACAGCCTGGAAGTCAGTATCAGACAAGTGCCTTGTGACTTCCAGATGAGAACTGCTATAGCCTTTGATAGTAAACCAGCCCATTGAAAAGCTCAGTGGAGAGAGAGACCATTTTGGCAGAAATATTAAGGACAGCTGAGCAATCAGCAGCTGGAAGAAGTTGACTCTAATAAATACCTGGCTATGAGTTTTGCAAGGACTATTATTGTGGACCACTCATTTGAAAGCTGCTGCTTTATGAAAGCTGCAGCTAATGCAGTCCTCTGATATTCAGCCAGACTAAAGGGTAGGCTGATGACGTCTCTTCTTTAGCCATGCAATACTAAGGTATTGCCCCAGATGCTCTATGGGCAGTGTAACCAGATGTCATAACTGCAAAGGAGGATGAAGCACCACAAAAGTAGGACATTCCAGAAAAAATGTAGGACATTATAAAATAAAAGCTACATTGTGCTTCATGCTTGGAATGGAGGACATTTTGAAATCCCTCCTGGACAAAAGGTTGAAATAGAGTAAATGCTAGAGATGTAACCAAACTGGGTCATGGTACCACATGTGGTGGACTTGCCCGAGCATTAAACTTTATTGGAAAGGTATACATACCATTATTTGTGAAATCTTCAAAATTAAATTTGACCGGCGTACAAGACGACCTGCGTATAAGACGACCCCCCCATTTTCCCAGTCAAAATATAGAGTTTTAGCACCTCTATCCTCATTATCCATATCTGGCGTATAAGACGACCCCCCCACTTTAGCCACAGATTTTGCAGGTAAAAAAGTAGTCTTATACGCAGGAAAATAAAGTAATTACCAGCAATATACCTTCTTAATATGAGCAACTTGATAAACAAAACATCAAACAAATTAAACAGAACTTAATGAAAGAGTGATACTGTATATGATTTCAGCTGCAAGAACGATGATAGTGAAAGACTAGAAGAAAAAAGAAACTCCATTAATAGATGATTGGTTATGGAAAGAACTGGATAAGCAAAGTTAGATATACTTATAAGAAGATTGAGGGAAAATAAGATAAAGAAGATAGAACAGACTTGGTCTCCAATAAATAACTATTGTAAGACAAGTTGGTTCTAGCTATTCTGATATAAGAGAAATATGTAACAATTTAAAGAACAAAGGGTCAAATATAAAAGGTGGAAACATAATAATTATCTTTCAGAGAAACAATGGTAAAAAAAACTAGATAATCTGAAGGTATGGAATACAAAGGAATAGTGGCAGCACAAAATGGATTGAACTATAGGAAGTTGGCATGTTATGATGCACACTGAAATTACAGTTGGCCCTCCATTTTTGCAGGGAATCCGTTCCTGACCCCCCACCTCAAAAACAGAGTCTCGTCAATATTCAAGCCCCATAGGCTTGAATGGGGTGCATCCTTATGGAAGGGCTCGCTCCATTGATTTTACAGAGCTCACCCCTCTGTGAATATTCAAAACAGTGGACCTCAAGTCCACGAGAATGGAGGGGCGACTGTACTTGTTTGAAACTACAAGATGCAATTTTATGTTTTTATTTTATTTTTTATATTTTTGAATAAATATATTGAAATGAAATAGAGGACATGTCCTGGAAAAAGAGGACATCTGATCACCCTGTCTATGGGAACATTCAGATACTAGATTCAGAACTACTTTACCAAGAACATCTTAGCTAAGGCTAAGAACATCTTAGCTAAGGCTAAGAACATCTTAGCTAAGGCTAAGGCCCAGAAAATGATCATTTCCTATTGACTTGAGCTAATCTTTCAATAGACCTCCCCACCAATTATATTTTAGCTTTTTGTATGTTTTAATTGACATGTGCTTTTATCTGCATCTATTTTTATTTTGATAACCTGCTCTGCAGCCCAGTGCTGGGAAAAAGGCAGGATATAAATAAATGAAATAATATATAAATAAATAAAGTGAAACAAGTCCAGTCCTTAAGCTATTTTGGGAATTAATGAGCCAAAGTCTTGGCTGCAGTTAAGATATTCTTGTCTCTACTAAGGAAAGGAGAGGTGTCCATATATGTTCTGTACAAACTCAGTTCATCCAGGGGATGATATTGAGCCTGACATACATGAATACAGCATCAGGTATAGACATACTGGATGAAAAAGGACAGCTGGCTGCAGAGAGGCACCACCACCGTCATACCCTTCCTGCTCATCAGCTCATATTTTTGCTGTAAGTTTTAGGAACAGTAGTGTATTTCTTATTACATTGGATCAAGGCTTACTGTAAATATAACCTCACTGTATTTACAGTACAATTTGAGAAGATGGTTCTCTTTCAGTCCAAAAGTAGCCTAAGGGCATCCCCAGAGGCCAACATCTTATCTTACTCATTTTGCTTCATGTGCTTCCTTAGCCCATATTTACCAAGAATAGTCTCTGTCCTCTGATACTTAATCCTGATAAAATCACTTTGCTTTACATCTGAAGGAGATTTTAGGGATGAGCCACTTCAGATGTAGGGGAAGGATAATAATAATAATAATAATAATAATAATAATAATAATATAAAATTATTTATACCCCGCCCCTCTGCATAGCAATCGGGGCGGCTCCCAACATAAAAATACAACATAATAAGATCAATCCCAGAATTATGTGGGAAGGCATGATTCTCAAAGATACTTAAAGGCCAACTCTATGATGTATTGAATTACAAAATAAAACCAAAAAACAACCAAGCATTTTAGGAACATTTTTATTCTTCTTAGTTTTATATCACATCATAGTAGTTTTATATATTTGTGGGGCTCAAATACGACTGTGCAGCTGTTGCTTTGTAAATACCAGAGCTGTGCCTTCAGCTTGTGTTCCTAGTACATAGGCCTTTTCAATCATTTCTCAAAAGAAGTAAGCCCTGGGTTTACAAGACATGAGCAGGGCTGTTTATGGCCAGGGCTCTTGTAGGTTCCCATTCATAGAGTCACTGCAAGTTGAAGCTGACTTGATAGCAAACAACAGCAACAACGAATACAGGTATACCACAATTAATGAGGTAGACGTGTTCTTGGGCATTACTTCTTTAACAGAAAATTTGGTACAGGTGCTGAATTAACAAAGAAAAAATAGACAAAGGTTCTTATATAACAAAAAAGAAGAGCAGTTCAACATGTTTCAGCAATTTTTAAATCCAAAACTATCAATATGCACATAAGAGAGGAAATAATCAGATGAGATGAGCCTTGCATAAGTCACTGAAAACATTTTGAACATTCTGGATACCACGTTAAGCCTTTCCTCACAATATTTCCAGGGATTACCTTTTCATCCATCAGCTTCCACTTAAAAAATATTTTCTACTTTGGTGGCCAAACTTAGAAATCTATGTCGTTGGTTTTTAACATGCTGGAGCAGATCTTGATATTGGCTTATTTGATCTCTCCTTTTCTCTCTGTTTTGCTGAACACAAATGTTCAGTAAGGGATACAGGAGGCAGCTGGTGTTTACCTAGCTGGCTTTGTTAATTGTTTAGTGTAGACATGTGACTGTAACCCAGTCCCCAAAGTCTGAATTTGTGCAGCATTCCTTAACCATCCTCCCAATGTCAATGCTGGCAAAAATCTTGCAGCTAGACAGAGTACAAGGATGTAAAGGGTGGGGCTGGTTGTGTGTAAAAGGACCTTGAAAAAAGAACCTTCTTTGACAGAGGCTTTATTAACTGAAATATGCCTGTATAAATTGCCAGGAACATATATGTTACAAAGTAGTGCTAACAAGTGCAAGCTACGTCTTTTTCAGTATTGCTTGACAAACTGGCAAAATGATCATAATGACATAATGCAGTGCTCTGGCAAAATGGGTGAACAGCCTGAGAAATTTTCATGTCATTTACAAACTATTTTGAAAGCACAACTAAAGTGAACTTGAATCACTCAAGTACAGCTTAATGTCTTCTAAACTAACCTGAAAATGAGGTCCCATGATGAATTAAAGACAAAAGTAGGCTATATTCAGTATGGTTAAAACAATCTGTCTGGTTTCCATTCTCCCCCACCCAGTTTTATTTTGTCAGCTGGCATGATGGATGCATATCTTGCATTTTTCTGCTCATCCTATTCTAGCACTAAAGATAAACAACTTGGAAATAGAAATCCAGTTCTACTTCTTAAAACCAGCATAATACTTCTCCATTCCCAAGATAATTAGCTTTGGTAATAAACTCCATGACCTATTTTCTGCATAAAGACAGAATACTGCTGACGTACCAGATGTATCTGTAACCAAGAGTTATGGAAAGAGCCACAATATAATTTTGCCTTTAATTATATCAGTAACTGCCAAATGTACATTCACAAGCATTTGCTTCACAGGTCTAGTCATTTCTAGCCAATTCTAACTTTGTATGATATTGAATACAAGTAGCTCAATACAGAGCTACCAATTAATGCATATCTCGCATAATAATAATAATAATAATAATAATAATAATAATAAATTTTATTTACCGTATATCCCACTTTTAGCTGGAACTGTCAAATCGGCTTACATCTAAAATCTGTTACAAACCCCAACAATTCAACAATCATATTAACCCCCCTTAAAAATATATTAAATACAAATCGGCATTAATATGAATATCTGTACTGAAGCTTGTTTGGGTGGCTTGATTTGTATTAATGGCTAAGGCAAAGGTAAAGGTATTTCCCATTGACAAGGTTGTCAAGTTGTGTCCGACCGCACGGGGCGGTGCTCATCTCCGTTACTAAGCCAAAGACCCAGCATTGTCAGAGACTGCCATTTAAGCTGTGTTAACAGTTTGGGTTTGATGTTTTTGCAATTATTTGGATTATTCTGCATTTTTAAAATATGCTTATCATATCCCTTGGGAATGTTTAATAAAAGAAGAATTTATTTATTGCAAGGGAATTTGCGTGGTGTAGCCTAAGTTGATGTTGTTGATTTTGCTTGTGATTTTAATAAATCAACGGTTAGACTGGCAGAACCTACAGTCCTTAAAATGTAATTCACAGGAATTTCCATGCAAAATGGAATAATTTTCCAGGAAAAAAATGTCTGAGGTTTTTAGGTCATGCCCAAAATTTAGGTCTTGCACAAAATATTTAGATGTTCCAGGATTCCATAGGATGGAGCTACAGTGCTTAAAGTGTTGTAGCTCCATTAGTAACCTTCCCCCTATGGAACACCATCCTTTACAAGGTCCTTAGCCTTCATTGCCAAAGAGTGCTGGTGACTCACAAAATCACAAATCCCAGGATGATGTAGGATTGAGCCATGATATTTAGGGTGGTGTCAAAGTGCATTATTTTTACACTGTAGATGGACCCCAAGTCCTAGTGAAAAAATGTCTTAGTGCAGGCTACATTAGTATTTTCTCATTTTATAGTTGCACTTTGCCCTCTGGTGTGGCTCATGACATACACGTGAAATCATTTTCCTGGTGGTATTTCCTGCCCCAAAATCTGTGTTTTGAACCCCATATTTTATTTTAATTCTTTACATGCATTCTGTGTATTTGATAACTTTCATGATAAATCCTTTTGAGAGCAGGAGAGGCTTGCTGCTACTGAGTATTATTGCTACTGTTTTGGTCAGAGGTCACAGCCATTTTGTAGTTCTTTTGTGGTCACTTGGATAATTATAATGTCCCACTCCCTTTGGTCCTAATTATTCTCCATACTCAGAAGCAACGCAAGCAGCAGTTGGTGCCCTTCTTTTAATTGAAGCAACTTCAGGAAGCAGAAAGGAGGGGCAAGCATTGCTTCACAAAAGTAAACAATGGGGAAAATTGCAGGGGAGCAATAGTTGTCATTTAAATGAATACATAGTTGCAAAGGTATGCAGAAATGTTTGACAGTTTTCTTCCACTAGTGATTCAATAGATGTCCCAAGTTCTTTAGGGTGCTGTTCATGACTTTAACTCAACTTATTTGTCATCCACTTCCATGATGTAATCTAGTCTTTTTACTCCAAGTCTCAAGTCAAAGGTGGAGACTCAAGCTGAGTCTCAAGTTCTTTGAAGTCAAGTCTCAAGTCTGGGAGCCAATTTTAACAGGAAAAATAAAGGCGGCAGTGGTGAGGTATGTGTATCTGTAAGGGGTGGAGTTTCAATAACTAGAAGATCAAGAAGACGTGCACAAAGTTAGGTAAAAATAAATATTGGAGAACAGCAAATGTGTCAGGCAATGCAGTGAGATGGAAGGCTTTAAAAGTTTCCTCCAATGTGCAGTGGGGACAGGCTGCTGAGTAGACCTCAACTCCTACCTTAAGCCCATTGTTCAACACATTTGCTGTTTATGGATGATGTTAGACCAGGGGTAGGCAACCTTTCCCCTTTAAGGGTCGAGGGACTTCAGCTCCCAGAATCCCAGGAGCTATTGGCCAACATGGGACTATTGGCCAACATGGCTGAGGCTTCTGGGAGCTGAAGTCCCTCGGCCCTTAAAGGGGAAAGGTTGCCCACCCCTGTGTTAGACCATCAAGTTTGTCATTAAAAATATACAAGTCTTGAGTCAAGTTGAATCAATGTGTCTGTATTGCCAAATTGTGTCCAAGTCAAGTCATCAAAGTGACTTGAGTCTAACTGTGGGTTCGACTCAATCAACTTGAGTCTACATCACTGTCTACTTCTAAATGGTATCTCTCCTGTTATCCTAACTCTACCAAAAGGTTAGAACAAAGCACTTTTACTTGGACAATGAGAAGTATTATAAAGGTCTCCTAAAGTTTAAATGAAATCACATAGAGATAGCAGTCTTGAGCCATCAGTCTTGTAGGTAATGAAGGCTGAAGAAGGAAGAGGCAGGCATAAGTAATTGTGTTAGAGCTTGGCTATAACAAAGTTGTTTATATTTACATCTCTACACTGATACCCCAGGGAGATGAAGAATATGTGAACAACTTTGACAATCCAGTTATCCCACTGCTCTAATAACCCGGTTTACCACTTCCAAATTGAAGTCTAATTCGAGACACAGCTGGGTCTTATCACAAGGATTTTGCTACTGAAGCCACCAGGTGAGTTCGTCCCAGCTGCAACCCAGGTCCCAGTGCGCCATTTTTTCAAGTCGGAAAGCTCCCAGTTTTGAAATAAGGCTGCTGAATAATCTACATCATTTTGAAATAAGGCTGCACTGGGACAATCTACATCATTAAAAAACAACAACACTTCCTGGCCTCCAGTTAGGGTGACCAGCACTTGCCTGGGGTAACTCTCTGTACCAGTAGAGCGAGGATGAACCATTTAGCCAATCTATTCAGAGTGAGGCTATGTTTAGGTCTGCCCTAAATAACATGTCAAAAGATTTGGCCATCCTGGCAAAATTCATAATTTCCAGACTCAAGATGGCTGAAATTTCCAGTGTTTTGAGCACTGTTCTTGTATGTGTCCATCACTCCCTCCCTTGATGCAGGATTGCAGCCAGGAGGCTGCTACACCCATAACTCAGAATACCAACTGAATGCCCTGTTGTTTTTTTCTTTCCTCTTTTAATTGCTCTCTTCCCTCTACTCATCAAAGTTACGTCTGACTAACAATTGAAAACTAATAATATCCAGGTACTCTTCCAGGTCATTTCTGAGCAGCACATTAAGTCTTGCCTTGTGGCTCTTTGTCGATTATCCTAATACTACTCTGTACTGGTGAGCTGTCTTCCTGCCTGTTTGCTTCTGTTTATTTGGTCCCTTCACTCCAGCTCTGCCAGTCTAGTAAGACCACACATTGATAGGGTGCGAATTGGGTTGTGTTCCAGAGTTGTTAAATTGCAGTTTACAGCAGTCTCAGGTCTAATTTGCACTGCAGAAATAATGCAGTTTGACACCACTGTAACTGCCATGGGTCAATGCTTTGGAATTCTGCAATTTGTAGTGCAGATTAGATTTTAGGTATCAGAGGTAATAATGAGGAATACTGGGAGTTATGGTTCAGCAACTGGTGGGCCAAATCATTCCCACCCCTGGTTTGTCTTTGCTTTATGCTTGAATGTGCATGTGGTGCTGGATTTATTTCCCCTATAGTTTTTGTCCAGATTACCTTGTCCAGATTACAAACCTATTTGCAGTTAGGAACTCACTTGCTTTAACCTGACAGTTTAAATAATTTGCCTCCAAATTATTCCAGAAGGTGGAAATGGTAAATTTTATGATGAGAACAGAATGTCATCAATTGCAATTTTATCCCTACTTACCTGGGATTCAGGTCCCTTGAATGTATAAAAGATTTTGTTGACAGGCTCTCGTACCTTGGTCCACAAAATGGTATAATGATTTTAACCTCTTTCCCCCATTTTATTTATATATTTATTTAAGAGGTTTCTTATAACTTCCCAGCATACAAGGGCTCTGAGGTAATGAACAAATAAAAATTAAAATAGAACAAAGATAAAACACTTTTAAAACACATTAAAATATTATTTCAAAACTTTAAAAAGCATTTTCAAAAAGGATCCTAAAATGCAATTGTGACTTGCAGGGTCACCCTTTTTCCTGTTAAAGCAGCTACCCCGAGTGACCTTTTTATGATCATTTGTTTTAATAGTAAATAACTCTGGTATTTTTTTATTTTAGCTGCTTGCTTTTGCCATTTTTGAAATAGTCTGGAGACAATAAAAAATACATTGAACTTTACCATTTAAAAACTATTAAAAAGGATAAATTTCAAACATTAAAAGCCATGAGGAATAGCACTGTTTTTACTGCCCACTGGAAGCTTAAAGAGAAGTAGCCACCTAACTTCCTTGGATTAGGGGTGCTGCTAAAGTTGGGGTGCTGCTTCAGGGAAAGTCCTGTTATGTTTACACAGCAACCTACCGTATTTTTCGTCATATAAGACGCTCCGACATATAAGACACAACCAATTTTAAAGGAGGAAAATCAAAGAAAAAAGATTCCTCCCTTTAGCAGCAGCTAGTTGTTCAATGGGCTGCTACTGGGATCGGAGGACTTCTCCGATCCCAGCACCAGCCCATTGAACAACTGAGGCCGCGGCCGGGAGGATGCCTCCTCCTAGCCACGGCCTCAGTTGTTTAATGGGCCGGTGCTGGGATCGCTCCGATCCCAGCACCAGCCCATTTAAAAACTGAGGCCGCCGCTGGAACGAGGCCTCGTTCCGGCCGCGGCTTCAGTTCAATCGGCTGCTGCTGGGATCGATCCCAGCAGCAGCCCATTGAACAACTGAGGCCGCGGCTGGGAGGAGGCCTCCTCCCGGCCGCGGCCTCTTTTGCCTTATAAGGCGCATCAACTCCCCCCCCCACGTTTTGGGGAAGAAAAAGTGCGTCTTATATGGCGAAAAATACGGTAATTTCATGAGACTTTGGGACATGCAACAGGACCTTTACTAAGAATCTTGAATGTTGTACGGTACTTAGAATGGACATACTTGTCAACAAGTAGCTTAAGTGTTGCCTTTTCCTGGTAATAATTACAGTTGTGGTGTAGGTGGAATAATAGGATAATTGCTGGATTGAAGTCAAACACATGACAGAATCCTAGTTTCATAACCCAAAATGCGCAGTTGAAGATTGGGTATTCCCTCTAGGCTTTTATATACTATTATTACCTAAATGCCTAGCTTGATGTGGCTTGTACAATTTAAGTACAACACCAAGCTTTTGGGTAAGCAAGAAAAATGCACTCTGAAGTACTCTTAATGGTTTTATTTTGTACTAACTATTTTGAGAGGTACATTCATCACCTCGCATACAGGAAGAAATGGGACAATTTTTGTTATGGGAGTTTGAATTTCTGAAGAAAGGGGGTAGAAGTAAAAGCAATGGGAACCTAGTATGCAATAACAGGATTTTAGAGATGGCTAAGATCACAATTCATCCTAATTACTCTACATTTGAGAAAATTTACTATCCTGCCCCTTTCTTCTAGCACAAGTTCAATGAAAACAAATCTAGATCCACCTAACCCATCGTTTGGAAAGGCACAATGCTTTTAAGTATTACCTACAGCTCAACAGAATTTGTAATACTTGGAAACTGGTACCTGCCCCTTCCCTAACAAGTTTCTGCTTATTCATTTGCTGAGATATCTTGTTAACAATCTCATATATCATGATGACTCTCCTTCCTTATAGTGGGATCTAGCCAGATTTAAACCACCTTCTGTAAGTTCCTTGTGTGTTCTTGAGGAGGTGTGGAAACGAGTTCAGTTCAATTTTGTAATTATACCAGCCTTCATCCAGGTCAGAGTTGTCAGGCCAGGACTATGGACTTTATCACATGGGGGAAATTCTATGCAGAAATGGGGTTTTAAATAGGAAAAAACTCATAAAAGCGGGTAGATTTTCAGACGACATCGCTTTTAAACTGTGCTTAACCCAAATGAAAATCCTGAAACTGAAAAGAAGTGGCTTTTGATTACTTTCCATTCAGGTTAAGCACACTTTAACATTGATGTGTGTGAAAATCTACCCACTTTTGCGGGTTTTCCCCACCTTTTAAATCCCATTTCTGCATGGGATTTCCCCTGTGTGAAAGGTCCTATGTTTTACAACCAAAACCTGAGACTTGGGAAAAAACTCTTGTGATGTCACAGTAACCAAGCTCTGGTGATTTTACAAGGATGAAATTACAAGGGGTACCTCTTGGTGATGATATTAGGCATGGTACATTAAGCATCAACCAACACAGCAAAAACATGCTATTTAAGTAAAAAACAACAACAACCCCACAAATTCTAAAAACTAGGGACGTTATCACACAGGGGAAATCTGTTGGTTAATCCACACAAATCCCAAACAAAAACTGAATTTGCACCTCACGATTTCACACGACGTCACACAGAAACTGGTCAGAAACTGGACAGAAACTGGTATTATCCGAGATCTTTTTAATTTTGGGAGTTTACAGGAAATGCATTTGCGAAATTACAGTAATTTCGCATTTACTGTAATGTGAAAAGCAAATACGCACAGACAATTCTCTTTTAAAACCTGGAGGAGGGCCAAGAGGAGGACGAGGAGGGGCCTCCAGGGAGGGAGAGTCCTGGGCTCCTGCCATGCAGGGAAGGCAAGGCAAGGCAAGGAGAGGAAAGTTTGGGACGGAGGAGAAGTTTGGCATTTGGGATGGAGGGAAAAGGAGGGGAAAGAAGGCTTCCCTCGCAGCAGCTGTGGGTGGATGTGGGTGCAAGTGTGGGGTGTGCTTGTGGAGCAACTTGGAGCTCCATCTCACCATGAAGTTCTGCCCTGCAGGTCCTACAAAGGGGAAAGGCTTATTGGGGGGGCATGGGAGCTACCTCCAGTTTCCCCCTCTCCTGGGCATCATCCAAGGCTCTGGCTCTTCCCAGGGAACACCCAGCCCTTCCTTCCTTCCTTCCTTCCTTCCTCCCTCCCTTCCCTTTCCTCCTCCTCCTCCTCCTTCCCTGCCAGCTCTGCCTGTGATCCTGCCCTCCTTGCCCATCTGTCCAGCAGCTGACAGCCTCCAATGCCAGGAAAGGAGAGAGAGAAAAGGGAGGCTGAGCCATCTCAATCCCTCCCTTGCTTCGGTTTGCCTTGCCTTGCCTTTCCAGCCTCCTCCTCCTCCTCCTCCTCTGCTCTCTTGAGAGGTCCTAATCCCAATGGAAGGGGGTTAGGACCTGTGTAGGAGGACATGACCCCAAATGTAGGACAGTCTGACATTTCCTCCTGGGAAATGCAGGACCCGCCCTGGAAAAAGGAGGAGTCTGGTCATGAAACACACCCATTTCCAGTACATGTACGGATTCTTTTCACTTGTGTATGAAAGTTAAAAACGTCTTTTTTCACTTTTCACTTAATTCTGTTATTACTGTAATTACGTGTGAAAAGCTTTTGCACAATTAAGCTTTTTTCGCTTTCTTTTCAGGATGCTTCATTTCCACTTTATTATCTCTTTAACAACGAAACTGGCCCATGTGTGATAACGTCCTAGGAAAACATGTATACACCTACCTTTCAAGGCAGTGCTCTCACACTGAGATTGCTCCTCCTTGCCCCAAGAACTGGAAGAAAAGGGCCAAACTCTGAGATCTGGTATCACTAGCAGCCATACCATCTCCAAATAGCTGAACAGAAATACAATGTATTAATCCCTATATATGCAAAAATAAGATAAGATAATAAAATAAAATAACATGGTTTGAGTTAAAAATTAAATGAACCTCCAAATTATTAAATGAAAGAAACCCTAAGCCTTATTTCTGTGCTATATGGGTAAATCGGGGTGTGCAGTCAATCTAATTGTTTGTTAGCTAATGTTCTAATGTATCAGCTAATTTTGTATTACATTGTAGCATGAGAGATAGTATATTGGTTGAATAATTTACTGCAATCATAGATTTAAATTTAGCTGTCTTGAATCCCATCTTGGGAGAAAGGTGACATATAAATTCCATGAAATAAATACAGTACAATGCAATGCAATATAATATAATATAAATCTGTTTCAGCAATATGGAACTAGAATGCTGTTTTAGTTTAAAATGGTTTTCAACAAGATCATAAAGGCTACACACAAGTCTCATATGAGATCAATTCCCAGATTCTGGTTAAGAGATGTGATCTTCAGGAAACTTTATGATTAATTAATTGTGATAGTAGGTAGAGCTGTTTATAATTTCTAGACCGAACTGGAAAAATCATTCCTGAGTATTCCTTGCCTAAGAAAATCCTATGAAATTCATGGGGTGGCCATAAGTCAAAGACTTGAAGGCACTCACACACAAACAGTTGTTTATTCAGACAGAATAGTGTTGTGGCTAACAGAAACTCTTCCTTTTGGGCTGAGATAAACTCACAGAAGTCTCATTGAGGAAGTGATGCTACTCTGTGTAATATTACTTGGAGGCAATTTGTTACATATCAGTCTGTTTCATAGCTCTTTGGAAACTCTGTTGGTCATGAATCAAGTAGCTACTACTTAATCCCCGGGAGTAGCTGTGTATTTGGAGTAAGCAACACAAATGCCCGAAGGCATCAATGCAAATCCAGACATCTGAAGAGGCATCCAACCCATCCTCCATTATTTTTAATAAAACATTTTAAAAATAGTCAAAGTGAAGAAACCACTGCCAGTTGCTGCCATCATATATTCCTGTAAATGCATCTAGGCCTCATGTGTTTTCAAAAACTTTCTTTATAACTGTACTTCTCAAGCTGAATAATGTGAGAAACAGCATCATATTTGTGCCATTAGTTATGACTGCTTCTTTCTTTCTGGAGCTAATGGACTAGCACCAGTCCATGGACTACCAGCAGAACTGCTTTAGAAGTAAAGATGGTGAGTAAAGCAAAGGGGTGGCTGCCTCTTTACTTTGAAGGATTCCATGGTAGTCAAAAAAGGCAACAAACCAAGTCAACAGACAGAGAGTGGGGAGGAAAAGGAAACATATTTACTCTGTTGCTTGTTGAGTAGAGATAGAGGCCTAGGACGGCATGGAGGTCCAGAATGTCAGGGGCTAGTGATGGATTGAGGGAAAGTAGGGATGGCATGGGGCAAGCCTGTGGTTGGTGAAAGGTGAGAAGGACAGCAGGGACTGAAATTGTGTGTTTTGCATGTGTCTTTGGAACAATGTTAATGCTTGTCTGTCTATCACTGTTGGTGGACAGTTCTCTTGCTCTCTTTCTGTGTGCATGTTGTGAATAGACATGGCCTCTCACCATGGAAACCTACTAGGTGACCTTCGGCAAGTCACACTCTCTCATCTCCAGAGGATGGCAATGGCAAGCCCCCTCTGAAGAAACATGCCAAGAAAACCCCATGATAGCTTTGCCTTAGGATCACCATAAGTCAGAAATGACTTGAATGCACACCACAACTCACTAATGTCAGCCATATTGAAATTTTATTAGCTTGCATTATTATTACAATTACAATATACAAAATATGGTTGTTGTTCTGTGCCTTCAAGTAGTTTTCGATTTATGGCGATCCTAAGGCAACTCTATCAGGGGTTTTTCTTGGCACCAGTTGAAAAAGGGTAGAGACTTTGCTTGGCATCCTAAGACAATATTCTTAAATATTGAGGAACGCAGTCATACTCATTTCTTAGTTGTGTTTGAGTATGTAATATAACAATTCTTCCACTGGTTATCCACTGCTGTCTCATCAATTTTCTCTCTTGGTTTTTGTGTGCTCAAGGCTCTAAGATGAAGGTGGAAACATGCATGTGCAGTTGTTACTGCAGCAACTCCATCTCTCTTCCCTCCTAAAACCCTCCCTTTTGCCTGAAAGTCTGCTCTGGAGAGATTTTGTGGGTGCTGATTGAGTGTTGGCCAACTCTAGAGGCTAGCATTTGATTCTCCACTCAACCATGAAACTCATTGGGTGACCTTGGGCAAGTCACATGCTCTCAGCCTCACAGCAAAAGGCAATGGCAAACCTCCTCTGAACAAATCTAGCTGAGAAAACTCCACGATAGGTTTGCCTTAGGGTTGCCATAAATCAGAAATCACTTGGAGGCACATAACGGCAAAGAGGAGTTTGGAGAGTGGGATGAAGAATTGTCCTGCTTCAGCTCACTAATGGAACTGCTTTCCATAAGTAGAAAGACATTGTTGTATCCAGACTGTGATTCTGAAGCTATTCCATGGTCTGGCCAAAGAAATATATGATGTATTATTTAGTCCTGGAATCTAGAGCCATCTGTTTCTGGACTATGCTCCTGAATGTGGTTTTGATAACTGCTTGCTTCCTGTCAGGAAGAACTACCAGAGCTGGCCCAAGAAATATTGGTGCTTGAGACAATGAAGATGTTTCCTCTCTCTTTTCATACTCAAAGACCAAATGGGATGGTAGCTAAATTATTCTGCAATACTGGTGACAGGGCAATGTCCTTCACAGCACCGAAGGGTTTTAGGGTTTTAGAAAGGCCATGTGGCATGTAACTCTTTCCTTCAGTTCCTTGTGGCTATATCCCAGCATTTGCCACATGGATTGACAGCTTTACTGTGCCCACTTCTTTAGGGCTTGGTTAGCTGTATGAACAAAATTTAGATATATATATTCGTAACATGCCCATAATGCCTTTTTTTAAAAATTAAGATATGCTTTTCTTTTAAAAACCTTGTAAGCGCTTTGTATCTATTCCAGTTAGGAAGGATGAGATGAAATAAACACAGTTGTAAACTGACAGTGTGTCTTCTTGTTTATTGCTCTTGGGCTGCATCTGCACTGCAGAAATAATGCAGTTTGACACTGCTTCAATTGCCACAGCTCAATGCTATGGAATTCTGGCATTTGTAGTTTTGTAACATATTTAGTGTTCTCTGTCAGAAAGTTCTGGTGTCACACCAAACCACAAATCCCAGGATTCCATAACATTGAGCCATGGCAGTGAAAGCAGTGTCAAACTGCATTATTTCTTCAGTGCAGATGAAGCCTAATTCTGTTATTTCCCTCCTATTAATTATGGACTTATAATAATAAATTATTATAAATAATTGATAATCATTTAATTATTTAAATTACTTAGATGCTCTAAGAGGGATCAAAATAATAATTAATAAAATAGGTGTTTTTAAAAAAGGTTCAGTAGTCTCCAAATTCAGTAAAGCCAATTTAGTATCAAAATATATAAGCTTATCACACGACACTTACAGGAATGGGAAAGGAAAGGAACGGAATGGAAGAGGACAAAAACGCATGTTACTGGACAGGAGAACACCACCGATGCGACCAGGAATCCTCAAGCCATTCCTCAGCTGTTCCTGGCAGCTGATTTTTGAAGGACAGTTCAAAATCGTTCTTCAAAATTGGCTGCCAGGAATGGCTGGGGAATGGTTGGGGACTCCCAGTGGTATCGGTGGCGTTCTCCTGTCCAGTAACATGCGTTTTTGTCCCGTTCCATTCCGTTCCCATTCCTGTAAGTGCTGTGCAATGCTTAATAGTCTTATCCTAGCCTTATTTGTAAGTACTGCATGGCAGGAAGGGATGGGGTATGAGTACCTAATCTTTAGTTTGTCCCTTTCCTCAGTGCTCTTTACATGAGGAGTAGGGCCTCGGCAGACGGCTAATTGAGCCGTCTTCCGGGCCCGGAAGAGGAGGGGCAGCAGCACGAGCAGCGCCCCTTCCTCTTCCTGAGGTTGCCCTCGGAGTCGCCGGCCCTCCGCACGGCCGGCGCTCCGGGGATGACCTCATGCCGCGGCGACCGGACGCGCCACGGCATTTGAGTCAGGGAAAGTGTGCCCGCCGCTTTTAGGGTGCACTTTCCCTGACATCTAAAAGGAGCGCCAATTTGGAGCTCCTTTTAGAGTCGCCGGAGGAGCGGCGCGGTGCGGAGGCTGAGCTCCGCCGCCGCTCCAGACCAGGGCGTCCCCGACGCCCTGGTCTGCAGAGGGGGTAACTTATTGGGAAGAAGAACCTCTTCTATTCAAGGAGGCTCACTTTAAGATTTTAGAATCATGGAAAATTAGGATTTCAAAATCTTGGGGAAATCTCCCTTTGCAGACTGTTGTTCTCCATTCAGAGGGTGTTGAAAACATAGAAGAAAGGAAGACCAGAATGAACATGCTTCTCCCCACTCCCTTCCTTGTATATGGACTTCACATGTGAGAAGGATTACCTCCCCATAGGATTCTGGTCTACTTAGGCCAAAAAAGAGAAAGAGAGAGAGAGAGAAAGAAAGAGAGACTAGATGTTCAAGTTTGTTTTGCTCTTTCTTTCTCATTCTTTTGTTTATAACTGCATAAGAAATTGATTCTTCTTGTCTTCCCAGGAGTTTACTGAATTCTCAAGTCTCTTCAGGTATTTTTGTAAGAAGAGAAGGTTAGTGTGCTTGTTTTTCCTGTTCCAGCCTTTTCCATATCATTACAGCAGAAATGTCTGTACAGGACACTCTAAAATGTTAGCATCAGATTTATAGTAGAAGCCCAAAAGGGTGTAAAGGAACACAAAAATTGCTGCAGTGCAAAGTCAAAAGTCCATCCTTGTTGCCACAGTTTTAAATAGGGTTCCCAGATCTCAGTACTTGGCGCATGCGCAAATGAGTTGCGGCCACCATTTTGTTTTTTGTTTTCCAAAATGGTAGCCGCAGCAAGCTCGCGCATGTGCAGGAGTACTGCACATGCGCAAACGAGTCGCAGCCGCCATTTTGGAAAACAAAATGGCGGCCGCGATGTGCGCGGTAGTGGCATGCACGGTGGCGGCGGAACGCGGCGGGGGTCATCGTTGTTGTTGGCAGGACCGGCCTGGGGCCGGTCCGAAGGCCTCAGGGGGCCGGATCCGGCCCCCAGGCTGGGGGTTGCCGACCCCTGGCTTATTGCATTGTTGACTGCAGACATACTGCTGCGAACTGACGCTGAAACACTGGGCCTTTGCAGACTGCCAGAAATAGTGCAAATTGAGTCCACTTTAAATTGAGGCACTGCCCTGGCTCAGTGTTAGGGAATTATGGGAACTGTAATTTATTGTGGCACCAGAGCTCTCTGACAGAGAAGGCTCAATGTCTTAGAAAAAAATACAATTCCCATGATTCCCTAGCACTGAGCCAGGGCAGTGCCTCAATTTAAAGTGGACTCAATTTGCACTATTTCTGGCAGTCTGCAAAGGCCCACTGTCTTTACTAGCCTTCCTTCACCACCCTCCCAATGCTGCTACTGCTAAAAATGTGCAGTTAGAAAGAGGAAGAGGAAGAAAATAGGGGAACAACTGAATGTGTGTAAAAAGCCTTTGTAAAAAGGAGCTGTTTTGCCAAAGTTTTTGTTAACTGAGGTATACCTGTAGGGGAAACAGGAGCACATGGAGACACCTTCAACAGCAGCCATGTATTACAATCTCCTGTAGAACAGAGCAACCTCTAATTCCAAGAAACAAGATGTAACAGAGTAAGCCCAGGATTGTCCTGTTCTCTGAAGAAGTGGTGCAGGCCCATCTGTTCCTACTTTGTAGCTATATTCATGTCCCACTGGCAGGCTTCCTACAGGCAACTGGTGAGCAATATTTTAATTTTAAAATCCATTTCATCTCTATTCATGTCTCCACATCTTTTTTTTTCCTGCTGGCATATCTCTGCTGACAGTCTGGCTTTGTTAATGTCATTTTCCACTAGCATATAGGGGATGTTTAGTGTTATATAGGACGTTATCACACGGGGGAAATCTGTAGGTTATTCCACACAAATCCCAAATAAAAAGCGAATTTGCGCCTCACGATTTCACACAATGTCACACAGAAACTGGTCAGAAAGTGGTATTATCCGAGATCTTTTTAATTTCGGGAGTTTAGAGGAAGTGCATTTGCGCTTTTAAAGTAATTGCACATTTACTTTAATGTGAAATGCAAATGCGCACAGACAAATCTCCTTTAAGGACCTGAAGGAGGGCCAGGAGGAGGAGGAGGAGTGGTGTCCAGGGAGGGAAAGTCCGGGTGGCGGTGGGAAGGGGCTCGTCCTCCTCCTCCTCCTCCTCAGTGCCATGCTCCTCTGGTCTCCACCGCCTCCAGCCCCTCAGGGTCCTGCAGGGGAAGAACGGGCAGGAGGGGAAGGGGGGGGGCTCTCGGCTGGACAAGAGAAGAAGAAGGGAAGGAGAAGGGAAGGAGAATGAGAAGGGAAGGCAGCCCAGGAGAGGGAAGTTTGGGACGGAGGAGAAGTTTGGCACTTGGGCTGGAAGGGGAAAGGAGGGGAAAGAAGGCTTGTCTTGCCTTTTCCAGCCTCCTCCTCCTCCTCTGCTCTCTCTCTTTATCCCTTCCTTCCTTCTTCAAGCCTCGCGCCGGGAGCTTTGGCTGGGAGAGGAACAGCAGCAGCGCAGGCAGGAGGCTCTGCCTTGCCTCGGCTTGCCTTGCCTTTTCCAGCCTCCTCCTCCTCCTCTGCTTTCTTGAGAGGTCCTAACCCCAAAGGAAGACTGTGCAGGAGGACATGACCCCAAATGGAGGACAGTTTGACATTTCCTCCTGGGGAGGAGAGAAGGTTGAATGAAATGCAGGACCCGCCCTGGAAAAGGAGGAGTCTGGTCAAAACACACACCCATTTCTAGTACATGTACAGGTTTTTTCCACTTGTGTATGAAAGTTAAAAATGTCTTTTTTTCACTTTTTACTTAATTACGCTTTTATTCTAATTATGTGAGAAATGCTTTTGTGCAATTTAGCGCTATTTTCGCTTTATTTTCAGGATGCTTCATTTCCACTTTATTATCTCTTTAACCACGAAACTGGCCCCCATGTGATAATGTCCATAGAAAGCATTGCTTTGTATCAGAGGTGCCCTGTCGATCTGTTGCTCTAGGGGTGGTGAATCCACTCTCCATTTTCTAGCTGTTATGTGTTGTGTGGAAATTTTCCCAGTGCTGAACCTCTAATGGGACCAGAATTAGGGTCCAGTACCTGGACAGAACCCATAAAACTGAGTGGATTTGCTACCTCTACAGCAACGGTTCCATTGGCCACCTTTCTTACAAAGCTGTGCTTCCTCCAAGATTCTTACATTGGCCAAACATCCCCAGTATACTGGCAGAGAGTGCTGCTACCAGGACTGCTAGCATAAAAATGCCAGCAGACTTTACATGTGAGAAGGAGCCACTGAGCCCAGTCCTGCTTAGTATCCACCAGCTCAGCATGGCTTTTTTTGTAGTACTTTCTACCATACATTTGCTGGTGAATATGGAACAAAGGATTGTGCCTCAGATCACTTCTTCCTAGGATACATTTTCAGGTTTCTTGTGACTCTGCAGCTGTGATCTGTATATACCTCCTGGAAGAGTCCTTTGTACTTCAAAGGTCAGTTTTCACCACAAGAATCTAGGGCTGCTGTCACACTGCAGAATTAATGCAATTTGACACTGCTTTAATGGTCATGGCTTCATCCTAAGGAATCCTGGAATTTGTCTTTCTTGTGGCACCAAAGCTCTTTGGAGTTTATCACATGAGGAAAATTGGAAGTTTAAATGGGTCAGAACCTGTAGTTATCCAGCTTATTAGGCACAATTGCACAAATGGTTTTCACATGACACTGTGCACAAACCACTTAGAATCCAAACAGAAAGTGGTATGAATCAGGGAATAGTCATTTTCAGGAAAATACCATGTTTTCATTTCTATTTCATTCACAAATTTGCTTTCTTTGTGCAATTGCTGTAGTGTGAAAGCCATTTGTAGGATTCTCCCCATTTTTGTGTTTGTTGCCAGATTTTCCCATGGTTTCTTAGGGATAATAGCCAGAGCTCTTAAAGGAACATCTTCTCAGGCAAAGGCAGAGGCACACAGACACACAAGAGAAAATGCTTGCTTCTTCCTTCTGCACCTCTCTGTGTGTGAGTGTCTCTCCTCCTCTAGCCAGGACTCTTAAGAGCAGCTGATGCAAGGGCAGAGAGAGAGAGAGACAATGAATGAATGAATGGCTCCCAGTCTGATCCAGCAGTGATCCCCAAACTGTTCCCTTTAAGAGATTTTGGATTTCAGCTCCCAGAAACCCAGACTATTGGCAACATGGCTGAGGCTTCTGGGAGCTGAAGTCCAAAATCCCTTAAAGGGGACAGCCTTCCCCCTGAGGGAAGTCCTACTCTGGGAGAAAAAGATTGAGTTGTATGAGCAGCTGAATGCAAAAAGCAAGAGAAGGTGCACTCCAAGGATGAGGTAGGTGAAGCATACCGAGTGGGGGGGGGGGGAGTAAGAAGGAAGGAAAAGTGAATGGTAAGAGCAGTTACCATTCATTCATTCACTCCCCCTCCTCTCTCTGCCATTGTCATGGTCTATGTGTGATAATCATTTACGTATTTGCTTGCTTTTGTGGGATGCATACACTTTAATCATTATTGGGATGGAAGCATGTTTGGTCCTGTCATGTGAAAACCATTCCCACATTTGTGTGCAAGTGCAGGTTAATCTTGGATTCTGCACGGGATAACAGCACTTTGCGTGTGAAAACCATCTGTACAATTGTGAGTTAATCACAGGTTCTTACCATTTAACCTTCCATGTGTGATAAACTCCTATGACAGAGAAGGCTAAACATAATGCAAAACTACAAATCCCAGAATTCCATAGCATTGAACAGCAGCAGTTAAAGTGAGGTCAAACTGCATAAGTTTTACAGTGTAGATGCAGCCTAGGATGAGAGCCTGATGGAGTAATTGTCATGAGGAAAAGAATATGGATGAATATAGATACATCAGGCTAATGTGCAAATGAGCCTTATGCTCTGTCCTCTGCTCAACTTAAGTTGGATAATCTTATCCAAATAAAAACTTACTTTAATTGCCTTGTCTGAATGGAGGTGGTAGAAAAGGAAGGAGGTGAAGCCGAGCACAACATTGTAAGTGAGGAGGCCACAACATGAAACAAAAGGTGTGCAGTGAAAGAGGTGGTGGGGGAAGTCCTTTTGCAAAAAACCCTTTTCAAGTCTTTCTTTGGTGAGGTCCCAGTAGTCATTGCCGGCAATTTTCATGATAGGTAGGTTTGCCAGAGTGAAAACTGGAGATGGGTAATGATTATACAGAATTGGGATACAGCATGGTTGAGTGTTGGACTAAAGCTTGGAGACCAGGTTATGACTCAGCACTTGGCTATAGAAACCCACTGGTTGACCTTGGGCAAGTCATATTCTCACAGCTTTAGAGGAAGGGAAGGGCAAACCTCCTCTGAACAAATCTTGCTAAGAAAACCCACAATACCCTTTGAAAATGCCTTGGGGTCAGATTTGGATTCTGATGGAGAAGGAAAGGAGGAACAGGATGAAGGTATAGAACAGGTGGGAATCGGTAAGACAATTTCTAGGAGAGAGAAAATAAACAGAAAAACAAACAGCATTGTTGAAATTAGGCGATGAGGAATATTTTGATAATTGATTTAGATTATTAATATATTCTTAAATATTTGGGATTATATTGAAATTTTTTTGAAGGATAGAGCATGGGTCAATTCAAACAATTAAAATTATTATCATGGAACGTACAAGGAATGAATACTCCTCAGAAGCGTAAAAAGATATTTCATTATTTACAAAAATTAAAATTGGATATATATTGTATTTAAGAAACTAGAATTAAAAGAAAGGATAATAGATTTCTGAGATGTCCTAAATTAGGAGTTGAATTTATATCAGCCTCTACTTATAAAAAAAGAGGAGTAACTTTTTATGTTAATTCAAACTACGAACCAAAGCAAATATTGATTGACTCAGAAGGGCATTATTTAGCTATAGAGATTTTGATAGACGGGAGAGAATATTTGTTGATTGGCATATATGGTCCTATTGAAAATAAAAATAAATTCTACAAAAAACTTAAAGAACGAATATTAAAGTTGGATTATGTAAATGTGGTAATACTGGGTGACTTAAATGGAGTTGTAAATCCCAAACTTGATAGACAGTCAACTAAACCTATAAAAGAAAAACAAGGTAGACTTCCAAAGGAATTCTTTGCATTGATCGAGGTTTTGAATTTACGGGATGCACATAGATCTAAAAATGGAAATGATAAGGACTTCACATTTTATTCAAATTGGCATCATTCTTTTTCAAGAATCAATATGATATGGATATCACAACATTTAATTGCAAATATTTCAAAGGTCAAAACACTACCTAAAATTTGGTCCGATCACAATCCTGTAATGGTAGAATTTAGATTTGGCTCTTCATCCTTTAATTGGAGATTGGACTCGAATATACTTAAAAATCCCAAAATATGTGATGAGGTTAAAAAAAAAGTATTAAGGAATATTTTGTAAATAATTTAAATAGGGAACCCCTATGCATGTGGTATGGGATGCTCAGAAGGTTGTTATTAGAGGTTGTATAATTCAAAAGATGATATCCTTTTGACATCATCCATTATTGCAGATGATATCCTTTTGACATTATCCAATCCGCTTGAATCCATGGAGAGATTGATGAGCATTCTTAAAGCATATGGAGAGGTCTCGGGATATCGTGTTAATAAAAATAAAATGGTTATGTTATTAATGAATATCTCAAATAAAGACGCAGACGATATAACCGCAATATCTGGTTTTAAAATTGAAAACAAAGTGAAATATTTAGGAATTTGGTTCACCATTAGAAATTCAGACCTGTTTAAAAATAACTACCAAAAAATTTGGAAGGAGATCAAAGAAGATTTTAGAAGATGGGATCATTTGAATCTATCCTGGTTAGGTAGGATTGCTCTAATAAAAATGTCAGTGCTCCCTAAATTATTGTACTATTTTCAAAATATTCCTATTATAGACAATATGGCACCATTTAAATTGTGGAATAAAGATATATCTAAATTTGTATGGAAAAATAAGAAACCTAGAATTAAATTAATAAATCTTATAGACACTGTAGAACGGGGTGGAATAGCCTTACCCAACATATTATGGTATTATGAAGCTTGTATATTTGAATGGTTACATGAATGGTTTATGTTAGATAATAAAAGGATCTTGGATTTGGAAGGGGTTGATTTACAATTCGGATTTCATGCCTATTTATTTTATGAAAAATTTAAGGACAGTAAATTCAAAAAGCACTACATATGTAAGGTCTATGGGTTTGGACAAAATATAAGAAAAAATGGTTTAACAAAATTCCATATTGGGCCTCTCCTGCAGAAGCCATCTTGATAAAAGGTCTATACGATGAGGGTGCATGGATAAGATACAAAGACTTGATTGAATTAGAAGGAATTAAAATGACATTTAAATCTCAGGAGGATTTGCAGCATGCAGGTTACAAAATTAATTGGTTCATGCATAGACAATTAATTGAACAATTTAAAGTGGATTATCATTCGGAGCAAATTGGACCTGCCGAGAAAAATTTTGAAAAAAATGTAACTGGAGATATTAAAAAAATGATATCCAAATATTACAATTTAATTAGAGATTGAGAATTAGAAGAAAACACAATAAAAGATTATATGATTTAATGAGCACAAGATTTAAATCAAGTTATAAAATTAGAAACCTGGGAAAAAATTTGGAAAAGGACATTAAAATATATAGTAAATGTGGACTTAAGAGAGAATTTATATAAATCAATGTTTCGCTGGTACTTGACCCCCCTCAGATTATCCAAAATGTATAATGGGCATAACCCAAAATGCTGGAAATGTGAAGTTGAAATAGGTTCGTATCTTCATATGTGGTGGAATTGTAAATTAGCTAAAGAATTTTGGAATAGGATTAGTAAAGAAATGAAGGAAATATTGGCTGTACAAATCTACTGTGACCCAAAGCTCTATCTTTTAGATATTGTTAATGATGATTTAGATAAAAATAATGAAAACTTTTTTTCTTAATAACTGCAACCAGAATACTATACGCAAAATATTGGGGGAAAAAAGATACTCCCACAGTTGAAGAGTGGAGATTAAAGGTATATGAGATATATGAGATGGAGAAGTTGACATACTTAATTCATTATAATTCACAGATTGAGTTCCATAATAACTGGGCCCTTTGGTATCAATATATGGAAAAGACGGACTCAGACTCCAAGTCTCGCTGTATTGTTTTTCTATGACTGGGTTTAATTTTAACTCCGTATGTTATATATTAGATATTATAAATGATATAAATTAATGAGCTATACAGTAATAACTTACGTTATATTCTGTATTTATCATGAAGTAAAAGAATAGTTTGAGTGAGCATAAGCAATAATTAGAAGTGTTGACATCTGCTACAGATTTATTATATAGAATGTATAGTGTTATATATAGTGTCTTATATAGGGTTATATATTTAGGACGTAACATCAGGACTGGAGGATAGATCTCTTAATTGTGATATAGATAATAAGAAAGTAAGCCTAATAATCAGGTGAAATAAGGACTGAGATATAATGAGAAATAGATATTAAACGGCTATTTCGATATAATATTACTAATCCCACTGTTTTCTTGTTTAGGAAGTTTCTATATTGTGTTAGCGTAGTATACTTATATTAGTCTATGTTGTGTATTTGTGTATTTTATGTACATTTTTAATCTTTAATAAAAATTTAATAATAATTAAAAAAAGAAAATGCCTTGGGGTCTTCATAAGTTGGAAATGACTTGAACGCATGCAACAACAAATAAAACGAAGAGGGAATTGCAGCAGGTGCTGCTTGTTACTTGGCTGTGTGACAAGCAACACCTACTGAAATTCCCCTTTTTACATAACCATTAAAGCAGGGGTCGGTAACCTATGGCCTGGGGGCAGGCCCCGGCCCCATGAGGCCTTTGGACCGGTCCCAGCCCGATCCTGCCACTGCCGCCACCACGTGCGCCGCCCCTGCATGAGCCGCGCCTGCCATTTTGTTTTCCAAAATGGCAGCCGCGACTCGTTCGCGCATGCACCAGAGTACTGCGCATGTGCAAACGAGTCGCGGGTGCCATTTTGGAAAACAAAATGGCGGCCGTGACTCACTCATGCATGCGCAGTATGCCGGAAGTACTGTGCATGCATGGAAAGTATCATGGGAACTGTATTTTATTGTGGCACCAGAGCTCTCTGACAGAGAAGGCTCAATGTCTCAGGAAAAAAACAACAATTCCCATGATTCCCTAGCACTAACTCTAACCCTTAAAGTGGACGCAACTTGCACTATTTATGGCAGTCTGCAAAGGCCCTAACCCTAGCTTGGTTTGTGGGGCAAAATGAGGATGCACTTCAAATAGCGTGCACCTGCCTTTTCCCTTCCCTGGGAGCCTAGAGCAGCTGGATTATCATGGACTCATTTGCCTTTCCCTGATCTCCCATGCTCACTATTGAGTGATATTAGCAAGGGCCCCTTCCAAGATTTGACAGCTCAGTGGTAGGAAGTTTTTAGATGGAGCACAAGGGCAAGAAAATAGCCCTTGCAGGCCTGTCCAAAAAGGGACTTATGAGCATGCATGTTGCACTTACACACAAGCCAGTAACAGGGTGGTGTCCTGTCTGTCTTCCTCATTACACGATGTTATTTATCTCACACCAAGATGTAAGGATAATGATTATGCTTGATACTTTCTGAGGGGGCATGTTCAAGAACACTGTTTTTAAAATGTTTATAATTGAAAATGGAAAGGTGATCTTTCTTAAGTGCATGCACTTAATTGTTGTTGTTGTGTGCCTTCAAGTCATTGCTAATTTATGACAACTCTAAAGCAACGCTATCACAAGCTTTCTTGGCAGAATTTCTTCAGAGGGAACTGCCCTTGCCTTCCTCTGAGGCTGAGAAGGTGTGACTTGACCAAGGCTACCCAATGGGTTTCCATGGCTGAATAGAGATTCAAACCTTGGTCTCCTCCTAGTCCAACACTCAAACCACTATACACACCACCCTCACTTATATTTTATGACATATATAATTGTAATTAAATATATTGATTTAATCAAATATATTTGATTACTGTCCTTGCCTGGATAACAAAAAGAAACTTGCAAATTAACTGCAGACACAAGTGATTTCTTTATTGTAATCCAGATACTCAGAGCTACCTTTGAGAAGGAGATGTGAGAACTGGGTAAAAGTTGGTATCAATGCTGTGCCTTCTCCCATTTTGGCTTAAGCAACACCCTCTATGACTCAAAACTATGTGTAAAGAATATTTCATATATTTTAAAGCAGATGTTTGTTCTGTGGAACTTGCCATTCACTCATTTCTTGTTTCTTTTTGTGATTTTTAGCTAGTTTGTTTGAATACCTGCATTGTTAGTAGCACTCCTAAATGTTGAAATGAGTACTATTTCAATGTATACTTAGAAATTTAGTTCATTAATGTTTCTACACTGTACACCCAGACGTGCTTGGGTGGTTGATCACTACCAACTCCCAGGCTATGTCCTAGTTTATTTTTATATTTTACTTCCTATTGCTTGTTATTTGGCCTCTCACCACCAACCCAATCTTTGTTTTCTCCAGTGTTCTTTTTCCGACTCTTGTGTTCTCTTGACTTTCATGATCCAGCATCACATTGTCTTTCTTGTTTCTTGTTAGAAGAGCAAGCTAAATAAGAAAAATAAAAATGTTAGTGTCCTTGTGAGTTACAGCTGGACACTGAAGGAAATTATATTGGGATGGCAAATTTTCTCTTTATTGGGAAAGAGGACAGAAGGAATAAAAATATCAGGGTTGTAAACTTCGTTCTCTCTTATGAGATTATCGTATTCCAAAAAAAGTGATTTATCCCCAACAGGATACAGTCGCTTTTCGGATTAATCATGCATGTTATCATACTTAAATCACTGCTTTCACCACCAGGTGACTGCAATCCAGCTGCATCCCGGGTCCCAGCTGCGCTTAGCGGTTTTCAAAAATGGCTCCTGTTTTGGAAAACTGGCCAGCTAAGTGTGCTGGGACCCGGAATGCAGCTGGGCTGCAGTCACCCAGCGGCAAAGGTGGCGATTTAAGTGTGAAACATCTGCAATTAATCCAAAAAGTAACTGTAACCCATCAGAGATAAATTGGTTTTTTGTAGTGCGATAATCTCCTTCATTTCTGCAACAGAAACAATATTGTATATTGGGTGTAGAATTCAGAAACATATCCGTGTTAGTCTGGAATATCAGTATTCAAAGGGATCTTGTAGTACTGTTGAGAATGAGTGAAAAAAGTTGTAACAAATTTTTATAGACTTGGTCTACTTCCTGAGATGCATTGAGGAAATATCCATGAATCTGAGGAAGTAGACCAAATCTGCATCTATGCTGTAGAATTAATGTAGTGTGATACCGCTTTAACTACCATGGTTTAATGATGTGGGATTCTGGGAACTGTAGTTTTCTTAAATATTTAGCCTTCTCTGTCAGCTCTAGTGCCCCCACCAAACTACAAATCCCAGAATGCCATAGGTTGGAGTCATGACATTTAAGGCAGTGTCTAATTACGTTAATGCTACAGTGTGCCAGCAGCCCAGGTTTATGAAAGCTTAGAGTAATTTATATTGTCAGTTTTAATCATCAGGGCATCTTGATCAAGGACTATGTTGGAATGTGCTAAACTTCTGTTGTGCACTGGGTAGGAGAGCCTGAGCAGAGTGCAAGCAAAAGCAGCATTTGACTTAATCAATCTCATAAATTATAAACCATGCAAATCAGAATGAAATGTTTGATAATGTAATGCAATGTAATGATAATGTAAGCCCCCAGATTTCCAGTTTTCACATTTTTGTGTATGTGCATGCATTTAATATGTGTACAGCATATGCAGAGAAATACTATCATGCTCACCTTCTTTCCCCCACCCTGTCCCAGATGTGTTCACTACACACTTTAATAATAAGAGGAGGGCTTGAGGGAACTGGCAGCTAATATACACAAAAGCACAATTATATGTAAAGGTGGAGAAATGCCAAATGCTAAATGCAAGAAAGAAAGGGCAATGATGGAATGTACATGAACAGAGGATTAAAACAGATTTATTATGATAAGTAGACTAACAAACATTTTCTGAGTCGATATGTTTTTGTTGAGCAGAAATAATAATAATAATAATAATAATAATAATAATAATAATACCCAGTAACACAACAGAGTTCATTGTCAATTTGGTTGAGCACATATTATCATTTTACATGTTAAAGAAAACATTTCACATGCCAAAAGATCTTGATATAGGCAATCTGAAAAAGATGTGTTGATCTCTCTAAATAAAACATTATAGGTAGGAGAAAAGAGCTGTTACTATTGAAAGGTCATTGTTCTTTTACTGGAATGTCCATTGTTTTTAGGGGGGGGGGACCCTTTAATTGGTAAACTGCTGTCCTTTATGGTATTGCCTAGATCAGTCTTCCCAATCTGGTGCCCTCTAGAATACAAGTCCCATCATCCCTAGCCAAGATAGCTTTGGCCAGTTTAAGAATTCCACTGGAACACAAGACTATATTGTTCTTAATTCAATACAGAGAACAAGGCATCTGCATACTTTTAAATTAAAATTGCTTCCCACTTTTCCACTAAAGAATCTCATTTGTAGATACAGGAAATTAAAAATGTTCACAAGGCACCTAACAATGGGGGGAAGCAGACAGGCGGCCGTGGGCCGCCCCGGGAAGCTGTGCTGCGGGGCCGAGGTATCCGCACACCTCGGCCCTGTGGCGCAGTTTGCCGCCCCTGGAAGGAGCACCAAAATAGAGCTCCTTCCACAAGTCGCCGAAGGTGTGCCGCAAAAGGCTGGTGGCGCACCTTCGGCGACTCTTCCTCCGCAGCGTGTGTGAACGCTGCGGCGGGAAGGCATCGTCGGAGTGCCGGCCGTGCGGAGGGGCCGGTGCTCCGACGATGCCTTCGGGAAGGGGTTGGGGCGCCCACCGTGTGGCTGCCCCTCCCCTTCCTTGCCCCCAAAACAGCCCTTTTAGCCGTCTGCTTCCCCCCAATAATAAAATAAAATATCAATTTACAATCAAACAGAAAAAGAAAGAAATTAAAATACATCAACTAAAACCGCATCAATAGTAAACAACTAATTTAATTGGAGTCAATGTGGGATATAAATATAAACAATAAATATAAACAATATAAACAAAAAACAGCAACCACCAGTTAAAACTTATTTTTTCACACAGGTTAGTTTAAAATGTGAAAGCCTCTGAATAATAATAATAAAAAGCCTTTGCTAGCTGGTGAAAGCATGTTTCCCAGGGGCTGTCCGCACTGCAGAAACAATCTAGTGTGACACCACTCTAACTGCCATGGCTCAATGCTTTGGGAATTGTAGTTTTGTGAGACATGTAGCCCTTTCTGTCAGAGAGTTCTGATGCCACAACAAACTACAGTTTCCAGAATTCCATAGCATTGAGCCATGACAGTTAAAGTCAGGGGTAGGCAACCTGTCCCCTTTAAGGGCCGAGGGACTTCAGCTCCCAGAATCCCAGGAGCTATTGGTCAACATGGGACTATTGGCCAACATGGCTGAGGCTTCTGGGAGCTGAAGTCCCTTGGCCCTTAAAGGGGACAGGTTGCCTACCCCTGGTTAAAGTGGTGTCAAATGGATTATTTCTGCAGTGTGGGTGCAGTCTCAATCCTTGGAGACCCAGGAAAGCAGTCAATGGTTAAATATCTGTATTGCAGCCACTCACTAACAAATCACAAGGTTGTGAGTTCAATACCAGCCAGGGGCTCAGGGTTGACTCAGCCTTCTGAGGTTGCCAAAATGAATACCCAGATTGTGGGGGCAATTGGCTTACACATTGTAAACCGCTTAGGGAGTGCTTAAATGCATTGATAAGTGGTATAGAAATGTACTTGCTATTGCTATTCTTCTAACAACAAAACTGCAGTTGGGATCAGATGCCAGGTTGGTGCCTCCCCATGACCAGTTAGTTGATTGCTATGCAGTGCCTTTTGGGAGGAGCACATTGAGGAAGAAGGTAGTGACTACTTCCTTGTGCAATTCCAACTTTCTCAGGTTACATGTACACAAATGTTACCAACAGGATTCTGGCCAATGCCACATAACTTCATGTTACCCAGATTGGTGAGAACCAATTTTCTACTCATATAAGATACAGAGAATTCTGTGTTTGCAACATTTCCATAGGCTTCAGAACAGACAGTCACACCGTGTGCATTGTCATGGATAAAAGACTGGATTCTTCTCAACAAACCAAAATTATTAGAACTAGAAGGGATCAATATGAGGATGGGTTGGCATTTACAATTATGTTATGAAGATTTATCTAAAGAAAAAGCCTTTAATACACATTATATCAGGAAAAATCTGGTAAAAGTATGGAAAGAATATAAAAAATATCTATATCAAAAGCTACCAAAATGGACTTCCCCTCAAGAAGCTTATCACAATAAAGAAATAACAAAGCAAGATAAATGGATTACTTATGAAAAAATATTAATAAAATCTGAACAAGGATATAGATTAAAAACTAGAGAAGAATTATATCATGATAAGATCATTATTAACTGGCTTCAATATCTGCAATTAAAAGAAGACTTTAAAAGAGATATTAAAAAATATGGAATCGAAGAAGAAACAAGAATATTTGATAAAATCTTGAAAGAAGGAGAGAAACAATGGATAAAAAAGACATATAAATGCTTACTAGATATCAAAACAGAAGGAGAGGTAATAAAACAAAATATGATCAGTTGGATGCAAGAAATTGGGCATATAATTCCACTACAGAGCTGGGAGAACACATGGAAAGATTGTAATAAGTTTACTAAATGTAACACCTTAAAAGAAAATTACCATAAAATATTTCATCGGTGGTATATCACTCCTGTAAAATTAGCTAAAATAAAAGGCAATAATGAGAATAAATGTTGGAAATGTAAGAAAGAAATAGGTACCATGTATCATATGTGGTGGAAGTGTGATAAAAGCAACAAATTTTGGGTGGTAATTAGAAAGAAAATGATAGAAATACTACAGAAATATATACCATATAAACCAGAATTATTCTTGTTAAATATTCTTGATACGATAAATAGCAAACTGAATAATGATGAAAAAAGCGTAATACTCTATATGATTACAGCTGCACGCCTTATATTAGCAAAATATTGGAAAACGGAAAATCTACCTAATATAGATGAATGGCAAAATAAAATATACGAATTTATGATAATGGATAAATTATCAATGTACGCGGCAGACAAGACATTACAACAATATGAAAAAAATGGGAAATAGTACAGAAAAAACTATTTTTATAAAAAGTTAATTTTTTACAAACCCACAACAATGAAATGTGTAATGAAGATAAAGTAAATTTGTTAAAGTTGCATGAAATGTGAAATGTGGATTTTGTGAACCAATCGATTATGCATTGTGTGAAGAAGGACTTCCTGTTGTTTGTCCCCAGATCTCCTGACAATCAGCTTTATTGAGTGACTGTGAAATGTGTATATTTGTTGAGATTGATAAGAGATATAAGCAACCCCCCATAAAAATGTTAAATATTTAATGTGAAATATAGTATAACAAGTACAATATGTAATGTATGGTAATATGGAAAACCAAATAAAAATAAATCATAAAAAAAAAAAAAGAACAGACAGTCACACCGAAGAAATGTGTAAGTGTGTATGTGTAAGTGTTCTGTGGGAATATTCTGGTCTGTAACAATCTTAACTGGAAGAAATACATTGCCTTATGTTTCAGGAAAATTAAATTATTAGTGACTTCACTAGTATTTATGATACTGGAATCTGTACAGTACCATACAACATGTACTGTACAGTGTTTCTCAGGCACTGAATTTATTCCCGCCCCTTCTTTCTTTTTCCTCCAGAAGTCAAAGTAGGTGGAGCTCAAGGGTTGCTTATATGATTGGGATGTACCAATGAATGAAGCAGCAGTGACAAGTCTGAATACAACCTGTTTGACTGTCAACCTGTTACTCAAGAATTACTTGTGACTGGGACAATTGCTTGCCAAGAATGGGGAGCGCAGCAAATAAGGTAAGGAAAATCATGTCAGCATTTTCTGTATTGTTGAAGAGGGTACTGCTAGGAAATTGTGTGTGTTTATGTACTTGCTAGTCCTCCAGCAGATTTGAATCCCCTGTAATGCCAGTATAATCTGATGGGCACATGTGTGGTTTAGCAGCGAGCATTGTTTTGCTTCAGGGAGAGTTGCATGAAGCAACCTGTTCCTCTTCTCTGGCAAGAAGACATTATGTACAGTAGTGCAATTTGTATTTGAATAGTACAAACATGGGATTTTGTTTACCAGTAAGAGGGACAGTTTAGAACTACTTAATATTTATGAAGGCAACATTGGTTTATTAACAATAGCAGCTGTAGATTAGTAACAATGATATTGTTTTAAAATTATAGGATAGAGGAGGTGGTTTGACAGGTTTAGAAAATACAGAAGGTGTTCTCTGTATGTGTGTTTTTTAAAGCTAATTTTCATGTTAGACCTGGTAGAATTCTGTTTGCATGTTAGTTTATTAGATCTAAGCAGCAGATTTCCAGAGAAAATCTGTCTAAGAATTTGAATTTTGGCATCTCTCAGCTACATAACAATTAAGTCATCTTCTCATTGCTTTTAAAAAAAATCCCAGATGTTTTTGAAAATTTACATTTTGTAGACATTTATTTATTTAATATCCCATAAATTCTATGACAGACTACAACAAAACTATAAAATTCTTAATGATGTTCAACATAATGTATTCTGAGTTTTAAAACCTTCTATTTACAAGAATAGTTTGTTGTTCTAATGCATGTGGTTTGCTTGCAAGGATGATGGTTTCTTTGGATTCCGCAGTTGAATTTTTTCAAGGAAATGGAGAATTTGGCTCTTGTGTATCTATGAGAAAGCCATATAAGGAATAAAAGGGGTCTTCTAGCACCTTTGAGACAAACTGATACAAAGAAGTTTGTAGCATAAGCACATAGAATCATACAATCATAGAGTTGGAAGAGACCACAAGGGCCATCCAGTCCAACCCCCTGCCATGCAGGAACTCCCAATCAAACCCGACAAATGGCCATCCAGCCTCTGTTTAAAGACCTCTAAAGAAGGAGACTCCACCACTCTGAGGGAGTGTGTTCCACTGCCAAACAGCCCTTACTGTCAGGAAGTTCCTCCTAATGTTGAGGTGGAATCTCTTTTCCTGGAACTTGCACCCATTATTCCCGATCCTATTCTCTGGAGCAGCAGAAAACAAGCTTGCTCCCTCCTCAATATGACCTCCATTCAAATACTTAAACAGGGCTATCATATTGCTTCTTAACTGTCTCTTCTCCAGGCTAGACATATCCAGTTTGCTTTGTCATTCCTCATAGGGCATGGTTTCCAGACCCTGCACCATTTTAGTCACCCTCCTTTGGACATGCTCCAGTTTTTCAACATCCTTTTTGAATTGTGGTGCCCAGAACTGGACCCAATATTCCAGGTGGGGCCTGACCAAAGCAGAATACAGTGGCACTATTACTTCCCTTGATCTAGACACTATACTTCTATTGATGCAGCCTAAAATTGCATTGGCCTTTTTCGCTACCACATCTCACTGTTGACTCATGTTCAACTTGTGATCCACTAGGACTCCTAGATCCCTTTCACATGTAGTCTTGTTAAGCCAGGTGTCCCCCATCTCATATGAATTTCATTTTTCTGCCCTAAGTGCAGTACCTTACATTTCTCCATGCTGAATTTCATTTTGTTAGCCTTGGCCTAGCTTTCTAATCTATTAAGGCATCCTGTCCTCTGGGGTATTAGCTACTCCTCCTAGTTTGGTGCCATCTGCAAATTTGATAAGTATGCCCCCTATTCTTTCATCCAAATCATTGATAAAGATGTTGAATAGCACTGGGCCCAAGACAGAACCCTGTGGCACCCCACTGGTCACTTCTCTCTAGGATGAAGAGGAGCCATTGCTGAGCACCCTTTGGGTTTGGCCGGTCAACTAATTACAAATCCTTGTAACAGTCTACTTCATCAGATGAATCTCTGAAAGTTTATGCTACAAGTTACTTTCTGTTACTCTCAGAGGTTCTAAAAGATCCCATTGTATAGTGATACAGACTAAGGGGGGATGCAGATGGCGAAAAGCACCATCTTCAAGCCCAGGAAGGGGAGGGGCAGCCGGACGCTGGGCGCCCCGACCCCTTGCTGAAGACATCATCAAAGTGCCTGCCGTTGCACACGGTGGGTGCTCCGATGACGTCCTTCCGGCTCAGCGTCCGGACACGCTGAGCCGGAAAGAGTGCAGAAGAGGCACCTGGCTCTTTTGGCTCCTCTGAAAGGAGTGCTATTTTAGTGCTCCTTTCCAGAGGCACCATAAGGGTGGATTGGGGCCGAGCCGTGGGGCAGCCTCGGTCCCAATCCACAGTTTCTTTGGCAGGCCACGGCCGCCCGTCTGTAGAGGCCCTAAGACTGCTATGACACTAAATAAAAGGAATAGAATTTTGTGATAATGATTTGATATGACAGTTTTGAAGTATCACAAGAATAAAGATAAAGCAAGAATTTGCAATACTTCATTTAAATGTGACACAGTTTCATGGAAAACAGGAATGTCAGAATGGCTATGAGGGTAATTTTGTGAGTGCTTAGTACTTGAGAACTACAGTAAATTCCTATTTCACAAAATTTCTATTTCAATAGGTGATTATCTCTCCCCAAATTAATTTGATGTAAAAGAAAATATTGTATTTTCAGATTTTAGAATAGAGAATGCAGTCTAGATATAGGTGATATTTATAATTTATAAATATATGTGTATACACCTGACACTGATGACTCAAATATGTGAATTTATAGGATTTCTATTCGAAATCTTAAAGAGGTTTAAAATACATCTTTTGTGAGGCTTATTCCCAGGTAAGTGTGCATAAAATTTCATACTGTATTAGAACTGCTGCCCTGTTCCTCTTGACCCATGCTTTTTAATCCCTGAAACTCTTGACACAGTTTCTAGGGATTAAAAAGCACATCATTAAATATCATCACATAATATATTGAGTGAATACATCTTCTGGGTCCAGTATTTTAACTCAGATTTCAAACAGGTCTTAAACTAGGTCCACTCTACATTCCATACAAAATGTATCAGTACTAAAAATTTCTCCCAGGGATGACCCAAGTATTTTTCTGCCTTGAGAGAAAGAGCAAGATTTTGACCTTCTCCAATTAAACAAGAGGAACAGGGCAGCATTCTCCAGTGCATCTGAGTGAATCTTATAGGATGCAAGGCAAGCTGTCTGGCCCATCCAGCACAGTGATTCATCACTTTGCCCTTGTTTGACACCACTCCATGTGCATGGAACTGCTGGAACTGGCCATGATGTCAGCTTTGATTCCTACACCAAGTTACTAATTTCATTAATCTCTCTTCACTTAGGGCCTTTGCAGACTGCCAGAAATAATGCAGCTTGAGTCCACTTTAACTCCTTGCTGTCCTTCTAGTACAGGGGTAGGCAACCTTTTTGAGCCGGGGGCCATTCCCTCGAAAACGCCCCTTCCAGCGGGCCGAGGGGGGGAATGGCGGCGCGCACGCTCACGCGCGCAACCCCCCACGCGTGCTGCCACCGCCGCTGCCACTGCACGTGCTGCCACCGCCGCCTCCTCGCATGTCACGGCCGCCATTTTGATTTCCAAAATGACGGCCGCAACTCGTTTGTGCATGCGCAGTACTCCTGTGCATGTGCAAATGCGTCGCGGCCGCCATTTTGGAAATCAAAATGGCAGTCCCGGCACGTGCGGCTGCATAGAAACCAAAACATGCGGTGGCAAGTGGCGGCGGCAGGGGTCCGCCTGGGCCAGTAAGTGTGGGGCCCTGGGCCGGAACCGGCCTGTGGGCCGTAGGTTGCCGGCCCCTGTTCTATTAGCAGGTAAAAACATTTTTATGTCGCCAGGCACATGACATGGATGCTGTTTTGTTTTTGTTTTAAATAATTTTAAACTGTAAAATTTTAATAATGTAATGTTGTTAATTATTTGAACTGTTTAATTGTTTTTTTAGACTTTTTATTTTTTATGTTTTCTACTGTTTTAACATGGACTGTTTTAGATTTGTTAGCCGCCTCTAGTCCCTGTGTTGGGAGGAAGGCGGGATAGAAACAAACATCATCATCATCTTTAACTAGCACCGGTAGTTGAGTACGTTAGGAGTGAGACCATCCCTGGTCAAAATCATAGGACCATCTCACACACATTTCAAGAGGAATACATTTTTATTATATTGTCTGAAAGTAGGTGTGTGGTTGTTTTTAACACCACAAATGTATGAACCAGGGACCAAGGATAACAGCCGACAGAAAAGTCAGGGAATGAATTGACTAGAACAATTGTGGATAGGATATGCCACTAGATGTGTAAATCCTCATATGTAGTTGTGGAGTGCATGCATCAAAAAGTGTCCATGTATGAATAGATAATGTTGGTATTATAGAGCCTGAACAGACTGCCAGAAATAATCCAGCTTGAGACCACTTTTACTGCCTTGGCTCAGTGCTAGGGAATCATGCGAACTGTAGTTTATTTTGGGATCAGAGCTCTCTGACAGAGAAGGCTCAATGTCTCAGAAAAAACTACAATTCCCTTGATTCCCTAGCATTGTGCCAGGACAGTTAAAGTGGCCTTAAGCTGGATTATTTCTCCAGGCTGTTCAGGCCCATAGTCATCTTTATTTTTGGTTGGAATGTGTGTGTATCTAATTCCATTTTTCCATTCCATCTGAGCAACACACAGATTTGACTTGTGCTGTGAATTCTTAATTGGGAATGGGGCTGAAATGGTTAGAGCAGGGCAGAAGACACTCTGGCTTGTGGCCATCCCATAGAAGGTGGGTGGGGTGGGGTGGAGTGGGGAATCACATCCATAGGTAACACAAACATTTCTCCCTGCCCTGCTCACCTTCTTTGTGAGGAAGATGTGTGGACTGTGGAGGGATCAGTGATTTTCTCCATGGAGAGAAACATGAAATGCACATTGGGAGGAGGAAGTGGGTGATAGCAGGATGTTGAAACTGCTTTTCCCTCCTTATAATAGCCTTTTGTGTGTGTAGACTTCATGCAGCAGTGTCTGTGTGAAGATTAAGCTGATTTGTACTGCATAAATAATGCAGTTTGACACCGTTTTAGCTGTCATGACTCAATGCTATGGAATTCTGGGATCTGTAGTTTTGTAAGACATTTAACCTTCTCTGTCAGAGAGTTCTGGTGCCACTACAAACTACAAATCCAAGGATTCCATAGCATTGAGCCATAGCAATTAAAGTGGTGCCAAGCTACATTATTTCTGCAGTGCAGATGCAGCCTAGAAGGGTAGTCCATTCAGGGATCCTCTTTGCTAGAACAGGCAAATAGGAATTAAAGGTACTTGCCTACTCTTGGCTCCCTGGAAATAAGATGGTTTGCCTTCAGGTATTAGTGGATCTGGAAAGATTCTTAAGTGTCCTGGGGGATTTTCCAGTAGCAAGAACTGGCTATTCTATTGAATCTCTTGGTTGGTCTGTGGAATAGGGAGATGACCCAGGTGATTGACACAGTAGCAAAGCAAGCAGCTTCATTTATATACCGCTTCATATTGCGCTATGGGATGTCTAAGCCCCCCAACAACTGGGTACTCATTTTAGCGACCTTGGAAGGATGCAGGCCTGAGTCTAGCGCCTAACTATTCTTTACTTGGATGCAGGGCATGGGCACATGGGTAGATGACTATAGCAATAATGGAGAATTTCAACTGAATACAGGTTACAGCCCATTTACAGCCTACTCCCCAGCAATAAGGGGAACAACAAAACCCTGAATTCTTAATTGCTTCTGTCACATCAGCATAATCTTGTTCAGTGCAGTTGTTTCATGTAGTAAAAGGGGTACAATATTACATTCTATCTCTCAGACTACTGAGGAAGAGTTCTCAGAAACACACTCTGATGAATTTATCAAATATTTTGTGGAGAAAATTGTTCAGATTTGTTCTCACACAGATTCAGCATTGAAGGTAGAATGTGGGGAGGTAATTGAGCCATAAACGTGCCTAATTTGGGCAGATGAGTTTCAGGGCCTAAGCAGACTGGCGGCACGGGGCCGCTGTGGGAAGGTGCGCCGCAGGACCGAGGCATCCCCACACCTCGATCCTGTGGCGCACCTTCGTCGTCCCTGAAAGGAGCACTAAAATAGCGCTCCTTTCACAAGTCAGTGAAAGTGTGCCGCAAAAGCTTGCGGCTCACTTTCACTGACTTTTCCGCTGCAGCGTGTCCAGACGCTGCGGCAGGAGGTTGCCCTCGGAGCGCCAGCCGTGCGGAGGGCCAGCGGCTCTGAGGGCAACCTCGGGAGGAGGAAGGGGCGCTGAGCGTGCGGCTGCCCCTCCTCTTCCCTGCCTCCAGGATGGCTTTTTAAGCCATCTGCCGAGGCCCATAGTTTGCTCAATATAATGACATGGACAAGTTGCCTGAAGAAATGAGACCCATCCATGTTCATCCTGCTTGATTAAAGCTGATTAGTATGCTGATGATACCCATCTTTGTCTCTCTTTTACAACTGATGCCAATGATACTGTGGAAGTCCTGAATCATTGCATGGATGCAGTGAAGGATTGGATGTAGGTGAATAAATTGAGGCTCAGTCCAGACAAGATCTCTTCCGGCAGGCCTTTCCTTTATAACTATCCCGGCCCAAGGAGTCAGATAACTCTCTCCCCTTGATGCTGCTGCTATGTAGTATTGTTAAGATGTTTGGTTCTAAATGTTGTCTTATCTATATTTTAAATTGTTCTAGTTTAATAATCTTTTAAGGGGTGGGGGTTGTAATTGGATGTATTTATTGATGTTTTTATTGTTGTAAGCCTCCCTGATTGTGCTGCAGAGGGGCGGGATAGAAATAAATTTTATTATTATTTATTTATTATTGAGTTAGTTAAGAGGGAAGCTAACTAGCATTGGAATTGCAACCTGTTCTGGATGGAGTTGGATTCACTCTGAAAGATAAGATTGGTAGCTTGTATGTGCTTTTGGACTGAAGATGGGTCAGTAACTGCAAAGTTAATCATAGTAATAGGAACAACATCTTCTATGAGTCTGGGTATGTTCCCTTTATTAATCACTCTTTATTTAAGCACTGGAATGACACATGCCAGCAGCTACAGCATAGTCATTTAAAATTATGTTAATAAGTAGATGCCAAGAAAAGCTTTACTGAAGTTCCTAGGGCGTGTACAAATATATTTTTTAATCATATTTTCATTCTCCAAGTTTAGACTGAATTTGTTTTAACACTGTGTGGTTTTTGTTAATGTGGGAAGTCCTTCCACTGATGCAGATTGCAATTATTCACTGCATAGTTACTGTAGCTAATTCATTACCTGGTCACAGACTACACCATACTTAGCTTGGCTGCTCTTGGGATGACATACACACAGGAGGTACTGGAAGCTTTAAGAATATGGTAGAATCTGCCAGATGCTACACTTTGCTAGCAAAGCCTTTGAGAACCCAGAGTTGCCTCCAAGACAATAAGGCAGTGGAACAGGACATTGTGGGGGAAAACACTCTATGAACACACTGTATAGGTGTTTCAAATATTCATTTGTTGCTTATTTGTTTTTTGTAACCATTTTGTAAACTGATTGGTGCTGGGAAATTTGTAGAATCTGGGATTAGTTGTTGCAGGATGTAGGATGTTGGGAACCATTTGATCTGTGGTGAGAAGAACTGGTCTCTGCTGGGAAGTGGGTTTTTGTGGAGCCTGCACTTTGAAAAGGAATGCATTCACATGTACATGCTGCCATGAATGTATTTTTCACACCTGTTCAAATTAATGTACAATAGGATGCTCAGAATGGCAGTGAAGAGATCTCAGACAAGGTTGTTGCCTAAAGCAATATGGATTCTGTGTAAACAAAATCTTTCTCTTCAGTTTGTTGCTGCAGGCTTAGTTTGTGTTCATATTTTTATCTATTGTGTGTTTCAAGTAATTAAGAACTTCAGTTTCAAATAAGTTAATTCTCACACAAGCTCAAAAGGCCTTCTTGGTATACACAAGTTAAAGTATGTTACTATGCCTTTCCTTCACCAATCCTTGACCTAATTTACACCATCCTCATCCTTGTGCCCAGTCCCCAAAAATATCTATGCTTAGTCTCAAAGATGTTAAATCTTCATTTATTTTATTCTCATATATATGAGAAAAATTTCAAAAACTTACTTCTCACTAGGTCAGACTGCATGTGATTTATTCATTGCTGGAACAATTTTTCACATATTTGGGGACTTTTTGGTGCAGAGTTAACAAACGTTTATTGAGCAGGAAATGCTTCGTCTTCTGGTTGATGATGGTAAATTTGAAATTGCTCCAAGGTAGGGAAAGGGACGGTAAAACATTTGTCTTTGTGTCTGCCTATATGATGGCTGGGTGTGTGTTTGTTGTGTATGTGTGTCACCAGAGCAAAAATGCAGGCAAGCACGTGAGATTGTGAGTGGATTTCTGGAATTAGTCCAAAATGATTCAGTTTCTGCTTGGGAGGAGTGGATTCCCACCAACATCGCTGCTTTGTCTTCATGTGCTTTAATATCATTTCATTGCTGGAACAGGAAATTATATTTAGATTAGATAATGTACTGTGTTGACTCTCATAGTTATTTCTGATTAGAGCATTGTGTGTATGTGCCAAAGGTGCGCAGCAAAAGGCTTCTGGCACACCTTCGGCACCTCTTCTGCCGCAGCATGTGTGAACACTGCAGCGGAAGTGCGTCGTCGGAGTGCCAGACGTGCGGAGGGTCCGGTGCTCCAATGACGTTTTGGGGAAGGGGTTGGGACGCCCAGCGTGTGGCTGCTCCTCCCCTTGTCCTGAAGACGGCACTTTGCGCCGTCTGATTAGGCCCTATGTCTTTTAATTCTACTGAATTGTTATGAAAGAGGATAGTAAGATGACTACATATGGCTTTTAAACTGTGATATCACCTGGAAAAAAGCAGCTTTGGCAATATTTATTGCATGACGCCACCTTTGACCCATAGCTGCTGCATCCACCAACCATGATTTGTTGGTTTTGTTATGTGCCTTCAAGTCATTTCCAACTTATGGTGACCCTAAGGCGTATCATGGGTTTTTCTTGGCAAGATTTGTTCAGAGGAGGTCTGCCATTGCCTTCCCTTGAGGATGAGACCATGTGACTTGCCCAAGGTCCCCCACTGGGTTTTATGATGGAGCTGGGAATCAAACCCTGGTCTCTAGAATCATAGTCCTACACTCAAACCCCTACACTACACTGGTTCCTCCAACTAAGATTAGGGCATCCCTTTTTGATTGGTGAGGGAAATCCATCAATGTATTGCCAATAGTGCAAGTGCCTAGGTGTGAAACATTGGGCAGTTGCATTATTGCCAGTAACATGTCAGTTTCCACTCTTCTCCCCCTGTCCCCCCTCCTCGCTATTCCCAAGCAGTCCAATTGCTATGTCCATCCCCTGCCATTTCTTTTTTTTCTAAAACATTTTTTTACTGACTGCTATATCACTGCTCTGGAATTGCATGAGTTAAAATTATTTTTTAAAGAATACCAAAATGAGGCATGAGGCTAGGAGGTGGGGTTGAAAGGGACTCATGAAGAGAATGTATTGGTGGCAGTATCTGTCCTGAGAAAGTGGTCAAGTATGCTGATAGCACACACACCAAACTAAATAATGTCCCCAAAAAGTGAAGCAGCAAAGATCTGTGCAAATCCACAGTTCCAAAGGAAAAGATCCAAACCAGAGAGCACAGCCAGAGAGAGAGTAATCAATGATCTGAGTCCAGGGTTCCAGAGAGCAACGAGACGTGTAGGCAAAATCCAAAGGTCAAAAAGTTCAGGGAGACAAAGCAATCAGCAATCCAAGGAGCAAGGTTCCAGCCATGAAACAAGGGAGGTCAGGATCAACATGCTTTCGCCAAGAAGCTCAGATATTCTCTGACACCAAGCTGGGCATCCTGCACCTGTTTAAATGCCCAAGCTGCAGGAGCCCAGCTGATCTTGATTGCTTCGGTGTTTCTCATAAAGCCTCCTTGAACGCTGGAGGCCCTCCATTTCTGCTCAACGCTGGCTGAAGGTAGGTACTGTGTCCTCCACGCCTGAAGGCTCTGCTGCCGGGAGGCTTGGCTGCTGAGCCTCCTGGGAGGTCACAGACTCTGCTGGAGCTGGCAGAGGCACACACTCAGGGTCAGGCTCTACTGCAGCTTCAGACACAGGTCCCATTTGAGGCTTTGGCTCAGCTTTCTTCTCGCCTTCCTTGTCCTCCAGCTGGCTGGGCATGACAATAGCCCCAGTTGCATGATTCTGAAGACACGCAATACTGGGAATCTGAATGCAGTATGCTTCCATGTCTCCTTCCCCCCCTCCCCATGATTGCTGTGAGAACAGGTCTCATGTGGTAAAGCCCTAAGAGTGTGCTGCAAAATTGGGCACAGAGGGGTGGAGGAATTCATCACCATCTCGATATTTAGAAGTTATGTTTTTAGTATTCTCATTTTCAGTGAGTTGCAATGCATCAACAACAACAACTCTACCTTCACATCTATATAATAACAACAATAATAATCAAGGAGGAGGAGGAGAATTGTGATGATGTTTGGCCCAAGTGCACTGTTCTGCTCTCATGATCTTCAAATTATCTGCAATGAAAGAAATGAAGCTGGAACAGAAGAGTGTGGGTTCAAGGAATGCTTTTGTGTGGCTGTGTGGATTCCATCCAGGTTTATCTTTCTGCAGTCTGGCCTGGTAGAAATTCAAAGGAGTCTTTCACATCTGGTGGTTTGTGCCTTTGGTGACTTGCCCTCTGCCCTGCCAGATCCAGTGGGCACCAGATACCTGTGCTAGTAATGAAATATGTGAAAAGAAAGCTGAAAATAGAAAATATGTGAACAGAGCCATGTGGTGTTGGTTGTAATAGCATAGCTAGGGAGTAGTATACTGTCATACTTATTAAAGGCCTGGTTAATTTTAAAAAATTGTGTCCCATTTTATTACAGTTGTGGAATTAGTACAATATATAATGCATTTGTATAATAGGAGTAAAAGTCCTAATCTATATGTCAAAACAAAACTCAGAACATCTCACTCCCGCACTCTCAGAACATCAGGGAAGAATCTATTAGAATATTATAATACCAGACTAAAAGTAACTTCCCAGAGATCATTCACGGCTGCAGCTCCTAAGCTACAGAACAGCCTGCCGGAAGAGATCCATCTTATTACTACATTAGTAGCCTTAAAGAAGGCGCTTAATACGGAGCTCTTCCAGCAGGCCTATCCACCTGATCTCCCTAATTGTAATAAAAAGGCGAATAGTGCCATCTGATATGGCCTCCTGGATGTTGAAGATGATGATCAATCTTGGTATATGATTGGGTATTGGATTTTATTATATGGATTGTAGGTTTTTATTATTGTCATAGTTTTATATATTGTATTTTTGTATATTCTTTTATATTTTTTGCTGTAATCCCTCCTCGATCCACAGGGAGAGGCGGGAAAATACAAATAAAGCTATTATTATTATTATTATTATTATTATTAGAAGGATGATGGCTCTCTAGGCAATTTCACTTCCTATTTTAAAATGTTGTCATACATATTAAAAGCCTGGTTAATTAAAAAACATTTTATCCCATTATATATTTCCCCCATTTTAAAACCATATTGGCACCTGCAGCAGTGTGGAATGTTGTCTCCCCAGCTCCCCACAATCAGTCAGCATCTTATCACCTCATTACACTCTATGGAGTTGTTCTTATTGTTGTGTGCTTTCAAGTAATTTTCAGTTTATGGCAACCCTAAGGATAACCTATACGATTTGTTATTTTCTTCCTCTGATGCTGAGGAAGTACAACTTGCCGAAAGTTACCAGGATGCATCTACATGGTAGAAATAATGCAGTTTGGCACTACCTTAATTGCCATGGCTTCAGCCTACAGAATCCTGGAATTTGTAGTTTTGTGATGCACCAGAACTTTTTGGCAGAGAAGGCTAAATACCTTATATAACTACAAATCCCAGTATTCCATAGGATGGAGCTACAGCACTTATAGTGGTGTCAAACTGCATTATTTCTACAGTGTAGATGCACCCCTAGTGGGTTTCCATGGCTGAATGAGGTTTTGAACCCAACCTAGACAATGAGGAAATCAAAATGGTTAGAATTCCCATACCTTGGATCAAACATTGATCAGAACAGAGACTGCAGTCAAGAAATAATAAGACGAGGAAAGGAAAGTGCAGCTATGAAAGAACTAGAAGAGATTCTAAAGAGTAATGACATACAACTCAGCACTAAAGTTAGAATCGTCCAAGCCACTTTATTCCCCAACACCATCTATGGATGCAAGAGCTGGGCAGTGAAGAAAATGTATAAGAGGAAAATCAATTCATTTGAGATATGGAACTGGAGAAGAATGCTGGAGGAGACAAATAACTCCTTGATCAGAGCAAGCCGGAAATCTCCCTGGAAATGAAGATAATTAAACTGAGGCTGTGCTACTTTGGCCACATCATGAGAAGGCATGATTCACTAGAAATGACAATAATGCTGGGAAAGGTAGAGAGTAGGAGAAAGAGAGGAAGACTGCACACAAAAGGGATAGACACAATCAAGGAGGCTACAGGCCTGAATTTACAAAATCTAAACAGAGCAGTGGAAGATAGGGAGCCTTGGATACTTCTCATTCACAGGATTGCCATGAGTCAGAGTTTGAGGGCAGTTAATAACAATCTTGGAGTTCAAATCCAGCAATCAGCTCAGTACACCACACTGCCCCCCTTTACTTCAACAAAATTTTCAGAGGTGCATGGAAAAGTGTGAAGCTAATTCTGACTGTTTGAAGTATGTGTGTCCTTGAATGCTCTTTCATCTTGTTACTTAATTAAAGCTCCTTCCAACTCCTCCACATACTGAATCATATTAGCAAAGCAAAGCAGCTTATTTATATACTGCTTCATATCACGCTATGGGATGTCTAAGCGGTTTACAACTGTGAGCTGATTGCCCCCCAACAAGCTGGGTACTCATTTTAGCGACCTCAGAAGGATGCAGGCCTGAGTCGAGCCTCAGCCCTGGCTGGTATTGAACTCGCAACCTTGTGGTCTATGAGTGAGTGGCTGCAGTACAGGCATTTAACCACTGCGCCACCAGGGCTGCAGTTAGCTAGTAAGTCTTTATTTTATTTTGTGTTAAAATATTTTGAATACATTTCTTAAACTCACCTGGGGCTGCTAGCAGATTGAAAATTCTTCTGCATATGGTCAGAAGTACTTTCTCCTTGTATTTCTGTCTGTATGTTTGTTTTTAAAGGAAAAGGTAACTTTTATTGTTGTTAACTGCCCTCGAGTCAGTCTCGACTCATGGCAGCCTTATGGATGAGACATCTCCAAGACCCTCTTCCTCTGCTTAATTCCTGCAAACCCTTAATACCCATGACCTCTTTAATAGAGTCTATCCATCTGGCATGTGGCCTTCCTCTCTTCCTACTTCCCTCCACTTTTCCCAGCATTATTGTCTTTTCCAGTGATTCCTCCCTTCTCATGATGTGTCTAAAGTACGACAGTCTCAGTTTGGTCATGTTGGCTTCCAGGGAGGTTTCCGGTTTTATCTGTTCTTGGACCCACTTGGTGGTTCTTTTGGCTGTCCATGGGATCCTCTGCACTCTTCCCAGCACCACATTATCTCAAATGCATTGATTTTCTTCCTATAATCTTTCTTAACTGTCCAGCTCTCACATCCATACATGGTGATAGGAATACAATGGCTTGTATGATTCTGACTTTTGTGCTGAGTTCTATATCTTTTCATTTTATGATCTTTTCTAGTTCTTTCATAGCTACCCTCCCCATTCTTAGACTTCTTCTGATTTCTTGACTGCAGTCCCCATTTCTATCAATGTTTGATCCCAGGTATGGGAATTCTTTTAATATTTCTATTTCTTCATTGTCTAGGTTGAACATGTGAAGGTCCTCGGTGGTCATTATTTTTGTTTTCTTTATGTTCAACAGTAAGCCTGCCTTTGCACTTTCTTCTTTGATCTTCCTTAGTAGGTGTTCCAGGTCTGTGAGGTTTTCTGCTAGTACTATGGTGTCATTTGCATATCTTAGATTGTTGATATTCCTTCCTCCTATTTTCAAAAGCTGGCTTACTTGTAGGAAAAAGAAAACCTGAGCAAATGCTCAGAAAACTAAGTTGCATTGTTTTTATAAACAAAACATAGAAAACCAAGATAATGTAAAGGAGTATACTGATAGAAGACATGGCTGGCTAGTTGGAACCCTGAACAGGAGCATTTTGAAAATGGAAAGTGGAATTCTCATAGCTTTGTACAACACTGATGGGATACGTTCATTGAATGTGTTGGGCATGAACAAACAGTCATGGAAACTATACCAGAGAAGTACTATTCCATAGCATGATTCCACCAAATGGTTTACCATTCAGCAAAACCATATGGGATGACTGAAACGTGTTAATTAGAGTGGCAAACCTTTCTAATATTGTAATGTAGCTGTAATGTACTGTTTCAGTAAGAGAACTGTAGGGACGTTTACTGAGTAAATGTGAAAGTAAAAGCTTGTCCCCCCCTCTCTGAGTGAATCCAGTGATTCTAATCCTGAACTGTGTATGGGTCTTCCTTGTGTGACAATCTTAATAAATGTGGGTGGTTTGTTTTTTTTAAACTTGAATGTCCTGAAATTGTCTGCTTAGGCAACATAAATTACTACACCTGCTCTTTTAAGACAGATATATATCTAGGACCAGCCTTTAATATTTTGAAATCTTACTTGTACAAAAACAATTTACTTGTGGACACATATACAAAAATTACCTGTAGCCAGAAGAAAGCATTATTACTTTAGTTTATTGAGATATTATCTGATTTTCTTTTTTTGGCAATCCATACCAGAGGCTGAAAAATGGGTAAACAGAGTAAGCTCAATGAAACTTCAGAAATAAATCACCTTTCCATGGTGAACAGAGTTCCATAGCGTACAGATAAAGGAGGGGTCTAGTTTCTAAAAAATAATTTGAGACCCCAAGCATCAGTAGTACTGTACTTGCATCAAGGGCCTTTGCAGACTGCCAGAAATAGTGCACATTAAATTGAGGCACTGCCCTGGCTCAGTGCTAGGGAATCATGGGAACTGTAATTTATTGTGGCACCAGAGCTCTCTGACAGGCTCAATGTCCCAGAAAAAAAATACAATTCCCATGATTCCCTAGCACTGAGCCAGGGCAGTGCCTCAATTTAATGTGCACTATTTCTGGCAGTCTGCAAAAGCCTTTACTTACAGTTTGGAATGTTTTTTTGGGGGGACTGTAACTCCTAGAATTCCCTAGCCAAAATAGCCTGTGGCTATGCTGGTTGGGCTATTGTTGGAGATGTAGGTATAATAATAATAATAATAATAATAATAATAATAATAATAATAATTTATATCCCGCCCCTTTGAGGTCAATCGGGGCAGCTAACAGCAATAAAATACAAATACAACAAATCTAGTTCCCTCCCCCCTTAAAAAGTTATTAAATCGATTACAGATTAAAACAACAATTAAATTAAAAACAACAATTAAAATACAACAGTAATAATAAACAGCGATTTGAGACTACAGCAACAGTTCTCATTAAATCTTCTAGGAGGAACTTGGGAACATGTTAAAACATGTTCTGTTTTAAAAGGTAACATTTCCAAGGTCTACTATGATAACATACCTCCTTCCAGTGCCAAATGCTAAGCACAAAGAAGGTTAGGGATGGGTGGATTTGTCAATTCAGTTTTACTGAAGGTCTTTGTCCATCAACAATCTTTGTATGTGATTCCTTTGGTAGTCCTCTCTCCACACAGAATGCCACATTAGTAATGTGTGCTTTCCTCCCAGTATTGCATATTTTTGTGCACATTTTTACCACTTGGCCATTTTTGGATGTTTGTTGTTAACTGCCCTTGAGTTGATCTTGACCCATGGTGACCCTAAGACCTCTCCAAGACCCCCTATCTTCCACTGTTCTGCTTAATTCCTCCATACCTGTGTCCAAGCCTGCTTTTCTTATAATATGTTCTGCATATAAGTTGAACAGAAAGGGTGAAAGGATGCAGCCTTGTCTGACTCCTTTGCCAATTGGGAACCATTCTGTTTCTCCATGTTCTGTTCTGACAGTAGCCTCTTGTCCTGAGTACAGATTCCTCATAAGGACTATCAGATGTGTTGGCACTCCCATGTCTTTAAGGGCATTCCATAGCCTTTCATGATCTATGCAATCAAAGGCTTTCCTATAATCTATAAAATTGCTGCAGTCTTTTGTATCTCTTTTTTAGTGGATGGGAATATATATTGATCATTTCCATTCTGTTGCCCATTGTTTTGTTTTCCATATCTGTTAACATATGTTGGTTAGCACCATAGTTGACTCTGAGGCTAAACAGACAGCCCTGATAGAGCAGCATCTGGCCACCCCTTTACTTGCCAGATCGGGGCCATGGCAGCTGCATGATGCACCCCAATCCAGTGCCTTGCCAGCTCTAAAAAGAAGTGACAAAATGGCATTCCTTTTTAGAATGGAAAAAAACTCCCCTTGCCACCACTGTGGTGGCTTTTTGACATTTTTTCAGCGCAACACATCTAAACACTGCCAAAGAAATGCCCTTTCCCTGCCTGCCATTTGGTCAGGCAGGCAGTGAGATGCTGGCATCGGGACAGAGCCGTGTAGTTGCCATGCCCCCCTCACCCCTGAAGCCAGCATTTTATGCCATTCTGTAGAGGCCCTCTGTCAATGTGGATTGCAGCAGTTCAACTGGAATATCATCTGTTCCTGGTAATTTGTTTTTCACCATTTCTCTTATTGCAAATTCCATCTCACTTTTTAGAATTTTGGGCCATCTTCATATGGCTCTTCATTCCCTGTGTCCTTCATGTTGTCATCTCTATTGTATAACTCTTCTGTGTATTTCATCCAACATATTTTTATTCCTTCCTGGTTGTGAATTATGTTATATTTATTGCCATAGAGTGTCCTGGTCTTTGGTTTGAATTTTTCTTTGATTTCCCAGATCTTGTGAAATAGATCTCTTGTTCTTCCCTTTTTGTTGTTGTCTTCTATTTCTCTGCATTGATCATTGTAGTAATTTTCTTTTTTTGGATATCTGTGCCCAATGACTAAGGTGTGTTGTATTTGTGCATTTTGTAAATTTTTGCATGTTACTGGACACATTTTGTTTGTTTGTTTGTTCTGTGGAATGTATTGCAAGCTAGGAATGTCCAGATTTTTTTTTACTACAGATTGCCTCTGTTTGACACCTGATTCTGGGAGGTGCAAATTGGGTAACCCCATATAAAAAAAATAGTAAAACAAATTTCCTTACGAATTTAATACAGAATATATGTTTCAGTCATGTATGATGTATGCTTTATCTTACATGTTGCTGTCTTTATTATTGTAAAAAGTATATATATATATATATATATATATATATATGAGCAGTTTTGAAGCAGTAATATTAAGAGATCAAACCTGCTATTGTTTTCTAGAAACCTCCATGAGTCTGACATTCAGATTGCTGGAAAACATATTGTGGGAGAATATATTGTTGAACTATCTGAGATTAAGCAGGAACACCATTTTAACTATAGTCGCCCTTCTGCTTTTGCGAGGGAACCAGTTCAAACTACCCATAAAAATGAAAAACTGCAAATATTCAAGCCCCATTGGCTTAAATGGCTGCGCACTCCTGTGGGCGACCCAGCGCACGCACCATTTTATCCCTCCCCACTTGCTGGTCTGCAAAGGACCAAGACCGTTGACTCAAAGTTCATGAACGGTGAGGGACGACTGTGATTAACTTTTAAAATTCATTAATTCATTTCATGAATGAGGTGATGAAGCATACACACACACATTATCTGTTTCAGTTGGTTGTAGCACTGGAAAGGATGTTAGGAAGGATTTGTACTTCAAATCCCCAAATATATTGTCATGCAAACACAGGCGATAATTGCATTTAATTTAAATTGACTTATTCTTGACGGGATACAGTTGAGTTTAATTTTAAAAGCAGGTGTTACTGCAATCAGCTGCGCGGCGGGGCAAGTGCAACCCATATGCAGCCTGGATCCCAACCGTGCTTAAACTGCAGCTTTTCAAAAATTGGAGCTTGCTGTCCAGCTACGGCTGAGTGTGATAATACCCACTTTTAAAATTAAACGTGGCTATATCCCATCGGGGATAAGTCATTTTAAATTGAATGTGATAATCTCCACAAAGCAGAACACATAGTGTACTTGACAATACAGTTGCCCCTTCATTCTGGACCCCCTATAAAAATGGAAAACTGCAAATATTCAAGCTCCATAGGCTTGAATGGTGGTGTGCACCCCATTTTATCCCCTCCATTTCCCGCCCGCAAACAGCCAAGGGACGCAGACTTGAAGTCTGTGAAAATGGAGGGGCAACTATATTTTCTTAACAATATTGGTCACAGAGTTTTGCAAATTATTTTTTTTAAAAAAAAAAAACGTTCCTGTTTCTCATTATAGTGTTTTAAAAGTAGTTTGTTGCTGTTTTTTGTTGCACTGTAAAATGGTCGTCATTATGCTGCTCATTATTTTTCATTAGTTCTAATTGGATTGATAAGGGAATGGCATACAATGTGAAAAAAATCCTGTCAAAATGCCTCTAAAATTTTCCCTTCAAAGTAATTTTGAAAGGTAACTATACCAGTAAAGTAACTGCATTCCACTCATGTTGGGTAGCAACATTAAAGCAATAAAACACAATAAACAGTATTAAGACTGAAATACAGTGGATCTAGTAATACTGATAACAAACAGCAGAAGACATGCATACGATAGAAACCTATAGTTGTGTTTCCATAATGAAGTGTGCACCCACGTTATTGAGCCTTTTTTTATGTTTTTTGGAAAGGAGTGTTGCTGGTTGTGCAAGAGCAGTTGCATGTAAATGAAACCATTTGGCAGGTCTGCAATTTAGGTTTTCAAGTTAATGAAATCTCATCCTGAAAGGCAGGCCAGATTGTCAGTCATTGACTTCCTACATAAATTGTTCTTTAGAAGATTACGCATTAAGATTTTCTGTGATAAAAGGATGGCAATGTCAGGCTGCAAGTGTTGCAAAGATTATCTTTCTTAGTGAAAAGCTGCTCAAATTGAGTGAAGCCAACAGACTGGATTGAGTATCTCCTCTTCAGCCAGTGCCAAATTGGCCCACAAGCACCTGACTTTCTATTACTGCTGCCACACTGCAGAATTGATTCAACTAGTTTAACTGTCATGGCTCCATCCTATGGAATCCTGGGATTTGTAGTTTGTTGTGACACCAGACAGAGAAGGCTATCTCAAAAAAGTATAAAACCCAGAATTCCATAGCATCAAACCATGGCAGTTGAAGTGGTGTCAAACTGCATTAATTCTGCAGTATTGATGCAGCCTAGTTCAGAATTATTGTGCTTGCTCCTTTAAACAATAAAAGTGCTACTCTTAATCTTTTGTAGTCTCCAGCTTTCACTAAACTGCATTCTAAATATTGTTACCAACTTCTAGAATATTATGGAGGGGAAAGCAACAAGATATTGTAAAATATCTTAAAATAATTTACAATAAATAACATCTATATTCTGATCCTTTGGTTGTGCAGAGGCTGAATGCAGTGGTATATAAACTGTTGGAATTTATAGTCTCTCTTTTTACCTTTCTCTGGATTATATAGCTAGGGCACCTCTGAACACACCTGGCTTGCAAGAAGGGTTTGAGTGTGATTGCAACATCAGTGGAAGAAACTAGGATGTGTGAACTCTGTGACTTTTGGGTTGCTGGGTTGCTGCTTGCAACAAAGCTTCTACTGGAAATTTTTCTGCATACTAGCTATGAGACATCTTACGACAGCTTGTAATTTGCAGGAAGAAAATATTGACAGATTTGACATCACATGTCTGACTAGAAGCGGGACATTTAGTGAGGCCTTTATAAGACTTCACCCCACAAACCCCAGCTTGTCTGGGCAGCATATCCTACTCAGCCATAAACAGATTTTCTTGCTTTTTCTTCTGTTGTGGGTTGGGAAGGAATTGTCCCCCAAATTCTCCAGATTGGCTGAGAACTGGGAATGTTTATTTTATTTTCCCTGTGGTATATAATTTTGATCAAAGTATAATTGTTACAACCTTGGAAAGTAACTTGACAGAAAGCAACACAAGACTAGCAATGGCATCACTAGGATTGGAGTCACCCAGTGCAGTAACTCATGGTGTCATCCCCATTGACCTCCTCCCTTGTCACACTATACAGAATCCTGAGCAATGTTTTTTCCCCCTAATGCCACCCATAAATCATAATTCCTGTATATTATTGAATGTAATGGTAATAGTTGTGACATAGCAATCAATTCAACAATCAATAGTTGTGACATTATCAATTCAACAATAATGGGGAGAGGGAAAATGACATGGGAAAACAACTGGGCAGCAGCAGTAGTAGTGGGTGTCAATAAAGTGAAGAACAGCAGTGATATCATAGCTAACATTTGTTAGCACTGTGCACAGGGAGGTGTAGGTGGTCCTCTTTGTGTAACCCTCACCTAGAAAACCCTATGAGGAGACATCAAAAGTGTCACACAGGCAGGACAAGAGCACTAACACAGAGAAAGATAAAAACTAAAGGAAAACACACTTGCAAAAGCAGCTAAGAGCAGTCAAAAATGACGAAGCAAGCAGGAAACACTCTCAGAAGCAGCACCATACATAGAATAGGGACATGGAATGTGAGAAGCATGAGCCAAGGGAAGCTAGACATAGTGAAAATGGAAATGCAACACATGGATATAGCAGTACCGGGGGTGAGTGAGTTAAAATGGATGGCCACTTTGAATCAGACAACCACACAGTGTTCTACTCAGGAAATGAAAAGACAAGAAGAAATGGGGTACCTTTCATACTAAGAAAAGATGTTGCAAAAGCAGTCAGAGGATACAGTGCAAAATCAGACTGAATCATCCCAGTAAGGTTCCATGGGAAATCTATGAATATCACCATAATTCAAGTATATGCAGAACAAGCAGAACAAGCAGGAAACACAGTGCTAACACTGAGGCAGAACAAGAAGAAATTAATAGATTTTATGAAGGAATACAGGAAGAAATTGACAACACAGGATGACAAGCTGATTACTGGAGATTGGAACACAAAGGTTGGAAGTAAAGAAGAATCAATAATGGTAGGCAGATTTGAACTAGGCAAAAGGAATGAAGCAGGTGAGCGTCTGATAGATTTTTGTGAAGCTATTTTTGTGAAGCCAACCTATTCATTGCAAACACATTTTTCATACAACCAGAGAAAAAGTTATACACAAGGACATCAAAAGATGGTCAACAGAAAAACCAAATAGATGACATATTGGAAGTAAAAGATGGCGAAGCTCCATACTGGTGGCCAAGACTAGACCAGGTGCTGATTGTGGCACAAATCATGAACTACTCATTTCAAAAATAAAAGTAAACTGAAGAAGAGACCAGTCATCATACCAAAATACAATTTAAACAACCAGTCATCATACCAAAATACAATTTAAACAACATTTCCACAGAATTCATTGACAGTATAAGGAACAGATTTGCAGTACTAAGTATAATATATTGTGAACTGGAAGAGCTTTGGTCTGAAGCCAGGGACATAATAAAAGAAGAATGCATAAAGACACTTCCAACAGGCAAAAGGAAAGTGAAGAAACCATGGATGACAGATAAAGCTACAAGCAATAAAGGAAAGAAGAGAAACAAAACAAAAAGGAGATAGGAATAAACTAAGAACCATGAATGCGACAGTACAATGGCTAGTGTGCAAAGATAAGGAAAATTATTACAACAACAAATGTAGAAAAATAGAAGACAACAGCAAAAAGGTAAGAATGAGAGACCTATTCCACAAGATTTGAGAAATCAAGGGAAAGTTCAAACCAAGGACTGGGACACTCTACAACAATAAAAATAACATAATTCAAGAAAAGGAAGGAATAAAAAGATGTTGGATGCAATGCACAGAAGAACTATATAAAAGAGATGACAAAATGAAGGACACATGGAGCGAAGAGCCATATGAAGATGAATCTCAAATTCTAAAAACTGAGGTGGAAGCTGAAATAAAAGAAATGGCAAAAAACCCCCAAGACTCCAGGAACTGATTATATACCAATAAAACTGTTGCAATCCAGACTGACAGAGTCAACTCTAGTGCTAACCAACATATGTCAACAGATATGGAAAACAAAATGATGGCCAACAGATTGGAAGCGATCAATATACATCCCCATCCACAAAAAAGGAGACACAAGAGACTGCAGCAACTATAGGACCATAGCACTAATCTCCCATGCAAGTAAAATTATGCTCAAAATACTGCAACATAGACTCCAACCACACATGGAGAGAGAAATCCCAGTGATCCGAGCAGGATTCAGGAAAGGAAGAGGCACTAGGGATCACATTGCAAATATACGATGGCTAATGGAGTGTAGCAAGGAGTTCCAAAAGAAAATCAGCATGTGCTTTATAGACTATAGCAAAATCTTTGACTGCATAGATCATGAAAGGCTATGGAACACCATCAAAGACATGGGAGTGCCAACACATCTGATAGTCCTGATGAGGAATCTGTACTCAGGACAAGAGGCTACTGGCAAACGAGTCAGACAAGGCTGCATCCTATCACTCTACCTATTCAACTTATATGCAGAACATATTATAAGGAAAGCAGACTTGGACATGGAGAAGGAGGAGTGAAAACAGGAGGAAGAAATATCAACAATTTGAGGTAAGCTGATGACACCATAATACTAGCAGAAAAACTCACAGACCTGGAACAACTACTAAGGAAGATCAAAAAAGAAAGCACAAAGGAAGGCTTACTGTTGAACATAAAGAAAACAAAAATAATGATCACAGAGAAACACACATTCAAACTAGACAATGAGGAAATAGAAACAGTAAAATAATTTTCATATCTGTGATCAAACATTGATTGGAACAGGGACTGCAGCCAGGAAATCAGAAGATTAGGAATGGGGAGGGCAACTATGAAAGATCTAGAAAATATCCTAAAATACAAAGACATACAACTCAGCACAGTCAGAATCATACAAGTCATCATATTCCCTGTTACCATGTATGGATGTGAGAGCTGAACAGTCAAGAAAAAAGATAGGAAGAAAATCAATGCATTTGAGATAATGTGGTGCTGGAGAAGAGTGCTGAGGATTCCATGGACAGCCAAAAGGACAAACAAATGGGTCCTAGAACAGCTCAAGCTAGAAATATCCCTAGAAGCCAAGATGACAAGACTTAGATTGTTGTACTTTGGACACATCATGAGAAGACATGAATCATTGGAAAAGACAATAATGTTAGGAAAGGTGGAGGAAGTGGGAAGAGAGGAAGGCCACATGCTAGATGGATTTTATTAAAGAGACTATGAATAAGAGTTTGCAGGAGCTGGGCAGAGCAGTAGAGGACAGGGGGGCCTGGAGATGTCTCATCTATAGGGTTGGCAAGGGTTGAGACTGACACAAAGGCAATTAAAAACAAAGCAAAATTTACAATGATATCTTTAAATTATCACCCCCCTGCACCCCCCCATGACTCCCCCTGCAGATTAGAAGGTCCAGGCTCAAGTTGACCTTCTGAGGAGCCAAATACAGTGTGAACAACCAGGACAGCCCTGCAGATGAGAGTCAGCTGTAGAAGGTATGGCTTTAAATACACCATTTATTCAAACCTGAGTAAGTGATTGAAAAGAACTGATAAATCACGGTGGGCAAAGTGCAGCCCTGGATGTACATTTGGTCCCGAAATGCCTTTTTGCAGCTCTTAATGCTGCTAGACACTGAAGGCCACCCTTTTTCTGGCAGAGAGAGAGAGAGAATGACTTAGCTCTTGGAAGCCTCCAGGACTGGAAATTCCTAGTGTTGCCAGTGTCTTGTTTTACATAGGATGCCTCATGTTTACAGGCTTCAAGTCCAGCTATTTATTGGGATCATACCAAATCATGCATTTTTTGACTGTGTTCTACCAGACTAACTCTCAATCTTTTTGTATGCAGCAAAATGTCCTTGTCACATGGTAGGGGATTTGCTTGCTGGGATTATGAGTGGCATGGCAGAGTTGCCCCATGTTGTTCCTCATATGTTCCCCTCTCAGTTGCTTGAATAGAAACAGTGGGTTCCATTTACACTTGCAACAGATGGATACTGATCGTCCCAGCATCTCCACTTGCCCTTCCCAGAGCAGAGCTGCAGAAGGAGGAGCCCAGCAGGATGCCCTACTAAAGCTCCCAGCATCTCCACCTGCTCTTCCCAGAGCAAAGCTGCAGAAGGAGGAGCCCAGCAGGACGCCCTACTAAAGCTCCCAGCATCTCCACCTGCTCTTCCCAGAGCAAAGCTGCAGAAGGAGGAGCCCAGCAGGACGCCCTACTAAAGCTCCCAGCATCTCCACCTGCTCTTCCCAGAGCAAAGCTGCAGAAGGAGGAGCCCAGCAGGACGCCCTACTAAAGCTCCCAGCATCTCCACCTGCTCTTCCCAGAGCAAAGCTGCAGAAGGAGGAGCCCAGCAGGACGCCCTACTAAAGCTCCCAGCATCTCCACCTGCTCTTCCCAGAGCAAAGCTGCAGAAGGAGGAGCTCCACCTTCTCCTTCTTGAGTAGCGACAGCAGTGAGTGAGCTTTGTGGGTGTGGTCACTGGCCCTGGTTATAGAGTGAAGCTTTAAGCTTCAAGTCTTTGCCTGTAATATTAGTTCCACAGTGGAGGCGAGGTACTCTTGGCCACACCCCCTTGCATCTTCCCCCTTCGCTGAGAAATATACAGAAAGAATAAGAATCCAATTTACTCCAATTTCTCTTCATTATATGCTCTCATTTGCAATTTAGCTCTAATCTATCAATATTTTAGTGTCGCTTTGGATACTAATTAATTATTGAGCCTTACTATCCAATAATATAAGATGACATTGAAGAGCAATTATAAAAGGAAGAGGAAATCTTCTAAAGGGAATGTTCATATTAATACTAAGAGAAGTAAAAATGCAAGCAAACACCTACACAAGAACTCTGACAATCCAGAATTACTTATGGCTGCATCAACTTTAAAACAACTAAAAATGGAGGATCTATTCCAATCTAAAGAAGCTGCAAACACTTCAATTGACCTCACATCTAATTTACATATAAGCCCTTCTGATCTTTCTTCTTACGAAGAGGAAAACATTATATCAATTGAAAGTAATGGTCACAACATGAACACCACAACCAAGGTCTTGAATAATAATAAGACTGATTTGGATCTAGTTGCTAAGAACTGCCTACTAACAGCAAAAACTGTAATTGCAATCTTTGAACAGCTTGTGAACATCAATCAAAAACTGGATGGGATAAGGACTCTCATGGAAAAATCAAAACCAACAACTAAAAGAGAGAGAACTGTGGTTTCAAATGAGTATTCTAATCAAGGACTCCCTCACTCTAAAGAAGTAATACACAATTCACTCCAAAAGATTTCTACTAAAGATAAGTTGATTTCTCTAAAAAATAAGATTGTACTTCAAATAACAATTAATCATCAAAATAATGGGAAATGGCACAAAAAAAGAATGATTCTTCATTCACTCTCTCTTCTTTTAAGAAGGAAATTGTCTGATAACGACCTTATTGAAATCTTTTGGCTCCCTACAAAAAACAGAATCATGAGAATTTCCCTGACTTTCAAAGACTCTAAGATTCCAGATTTGATCTTTGATAGTAGAAGATTGTTAAAAAGATTTGCAATTATTCCAGTTCAAGTCCTACATAATACTAAAATTCAACCCCTATTAAGTTCTGGAAATAGGAAGGAAATTACAAATAAGAACTATAATATTAAGGAAGAGGCTAGGGATCTGATGCAATTATCCAATAACTTACCAGAAGACGATGAAGAACTTGTCCAAATGTTCAATACACTCACCCCAGATGAGCAAAAACAAATATTATGCAAATTGGAAAATGTAAAAGAAAAACTACGATCTGTTACCAACACTACTAAAACTATTCAAGAACTGCTACCTTCTTCATGTCCAATATTTGATATTTCATCTTCATTGAAGGAGTCATCAAACAGCTTAATAGCTAATCAAGAGGTCTCACAGTTAACTCCTAGATCTATGTTCTCTAAATATTCTCAAAATGAGTTAAACAACACCATGTTACCTCTAATTCAATTTTCTCCAAATTGCAAGGAGGACTGGATACACCAACCCTTATCATCATTGCCAAAATCTTGTGCCTCATCTCAACACAAGAATAAAAAAAGGAGACGCTCTAGTTTATCTATATTGCCTTTGTCTCCGGACAATCAGAACAACAGGCTATCAACCATGAAGATCGGCCTTACAGGAGATTTAAGTATAAACACCAGGAATACTTCACAGAATGAGTTAAAAATTAAAATGACAACTCACACTAATTTAAGAACAGATGACACTAACAGTCCCATATTAGAAACTGGGAAAGCAACAGAAAATGTCCCAAAGGAGGTGAATTCTTTTACATCCTTACTGAATTTGAATGATTGACAGCCAATAGTCAGGACTTTTCCCTCCTTGTCCATCATCTCCTGGAACATAGCCGGATGGAAACCTAGATGCAATGATCTTTCCTTCATGTCATTCATTACTCGCCATGATGTTGTCTTACTACAAGAAACATGGGTAGCGGAAGAATTGTATGTAGATGGCTTTAAAGCAATAGTACTAGATGCAGCTCCTGGCAAAGGTAAAGGCAGATTATGTGGGGGATTAGGTGTTTTAATATCCACCTCATTACAAACACAGGTAGTCAAGTTACTTACTTTGGAAAAAATTGCTTTAGCTGTTTTGCTCCAATTTAAAAATAACTTACTATGTTTAATTAATGTTTACGTACCACCCCTACAGGGCCAAATTAAGATAAAATTAGTATGGGACCAACTGAATAAATTTATCAAAGATATTATGGATTCAGATCCAACAATATATATTATTCTGGCAGGAGATCTAAATGCAAGAATTGGGGCCAATGATATCGCAATTTCTTCCAAATTTAACTGTCAATTACCTACACATATACCTTTACCACCATTGTTAACACGTCAGTCTAAAGATTTATGCTGTGATTACAGAGGTGTGTGTTTGCTGAGAACTTTCGCAGAGCTAAATCTGATGATCTTGAATGGCTCCACAAATGACGATTATCCAGCTGAATACACACATTGGACCGGTGTTAGACCTTCAATGTTAGATTATGTTGGGATTACTATAGATCTAATTCCTTATGTACATAAATTTACCATAGTCAATCGCCCAGAAAGCGACCATTTTCCATTACTGTTAAATCTTAGCCCATTTGACAAGTTGTTTCTACCAACAAACCAAAATTTGAGTTTGCCTCTCGAAATTGGACCCACACGTGTTAAATGGACCCCATTAATTGCTGAGACTCTTACTAAGTCTCTTAACAATGAAGTAATGACAAGCCTCCATAGTAACATCATCAACAGTAAGAAAGACGATGAAATACTAATTAGTTTCAACAATTTAATTAATAATATCCAACCTTTACTAATCGCCTCCATAAACAATACTAACAGACAAAGATTAAATAAACAGCAAAGCTGGTTTGACTTGGAATGTAGAGAAACTTGGTCTCTTTTAAAACAGAAGTTTAAACAATATAAGGCCAACCATCTTGCTTGCAGTGTAGCAGAGCTTCTGAAATTAATATAAACAGCTGATTAGATAAAAAAAAAGCTGCTATGCAAGCTTCATGGGAAAAATTAATAACTGCAGCTAGTGCAAATAACCCCTCTCTTTTTTGGAAAGAGGTAAATCCATCATTCCCAAGAAACATAAATAATCCTTTGTTTCAAATTCCAGCTGAGACCTGGGAAAATTATTTTACAAGTTTATATGATAACTCTGCAAAGTCATTTAATGATTCCAGGCTGAATGCTTCCACCTTACCTTGCTGGCCACCAGTCTCATATTTGGAAGTCAAGACCCTAATCAGCCAGCTTAAACCTGCAAAGGCCCCTGGTGTGGACCTTATCACTAGTGAAGTTCTAAAAAATGATTTAGACTGGTGGTTACCTGTGCTATCTACACTTTTCACAGCAATAGATAGATCAGCTATGATTCCTCCAGAGTGGGGCCTTGCCATAATAATTCCCATATACAAAAAAGGCAAAAGAAACGATCCATCGAATTTCAGACCAATTAGTTTACTAAGTCAAATTAGCAAAATGTATGCTAAACACTTACAAACTAAACTAATGGATTGGCTAGAAACAGAGAATATACTGAATGAAGAACAGGCAGGATTTAGAGCTGAAAGATCAACGATTGATCGTGCATTGATGTTGCAACATCTGACAGAGAAATATCTGCAAATGGGTATCCCTCTTTATGCTGCATTCATAGATTTCAAAGCTGCATTTGACACTGTTTCCAGACCTAGATTGTGGGACAAACTCATGAATAGTTCAATAGACAAACGATTACTTTTGTTACTTGTCAAATTGCATGAAAATAACCGTCTGAGAGTGAGATTTAGTCCATCAGGTCATATGTCAAAAGAAGTACAGGTTAGGATCGGAGTTAGACAAGGGTGTGTTCTTGCCCCTACTTTGTTTAACTATTATATTAACTCCCTAGTTCCTTATTTGAGTGATTCTTCTTTCCATCCCCCTAAAATTGCAAACAGACATCTAAATCTTTTGTTATATGCAGATGATGTAGTTATTCTATCTCTCACTTCCATTGGACTTAAGAGAGCCTTAAGATCGTTAGCCAATTACTGTGCTGAAGAAAAACTAACAATAAACCACTCTAAAACTAAAATTATTACCTTCTCTAAACAACTTAGGAGAAGAAATTGGAAATTGGAAAAAGAAACTATAGAACAGGTTAAGACCTTTAGATACCTGGGGATTGTATTTCAGGCCACAGGGAACAGATCTGCTCATCTAGATTTCGTTACAAAAAATGCACAAAAAACAGCAAATGCAATCCAAAAGTACTTTTTTTCCAAAGGAGCTCAATTCATTCCAGCTGCAATAAAACTATTTCAGGCCAAGGCTAGATCACAACTGTTGTATGGTGCACAGTTAGGTCCCTATAATGATTTGTTGCCTCTGGAACGTGTACAAACAAAATTCCTAAGGAAAATTTTCCAAGTTGGTTGCAGTGTTCCAAATGCGGTATTGAGGAGAGAGGCTGGAGTCAGTAAAATTGAAACAAGTATGTGGATTTATATCTTATCCTATTGGCTCAAATTAAATAAAAAGCATGGTGGGCTAACCAAATGTATTTTAGTTGATACCTATAAATCCTCTTGGGAATTGGCTATTAATAGGAAACTGACAATCTTGGGCCTATCGAGGGATTCTGTTTTGAAATTAAATTTTGACCAGGCTAAATTGGCTATAAAACAAAGATTGCTTGATATTGAAGGCCAGAATGAGATTGCTGCCTTTCCTGGTCATATTTTGATTAATAGACAAATCCTGATGTCAACACCTGCTCCATATTTGCTTCAAGTCACTCTACCTAAATTTAGAAGAGCCCTCTCTCTAGCTCGATTTAACGCCCTCCCTTCAGCGGAAGGAAGGTTCAAGAAAATTCCCTTCAAAGCACGGCTTTGTCCCTGCAATGAAGGAGATATTGAAACTCTTGAACATATCTTTCTTTACTGTCAATTCTATAAAGATACTCGGCACCAACTGATTACCCCTCTTCTGGAAAAATTTCCAAAATGTTCAGATACCTCATTTGTTTGTAGCCTTTTGAATTGTCAGTCACCTAGTATTGTATACAAAGTAGCAAAATTCTGTTACATTGTATGTAAAATACGCCCTATAATGAAGAGAAGAAACTGAAATATTAACCGAGACCGATATTGACAGACAACCGAGAAGATACCGGAGTCAGATGCGGACTGCGCTACATGGCCCTCGTTCTGTTCTCTGTGCTTGTATTTTGTGTATAATAACTACATTTTATCCTTTTATCTTTTTTTATCTTTTTTTATCTTTTTTATTCTTTTTTATTCTTTTGCCATTTATAATTGTAGTACAATCTAGAAGTTTTTATAATTAGAGTTTAATTACGGTTTATTGTGATTCGATTGCTATTTGTACTTGCTGGTCAATGACCGAATAAACTTTTACATACATACATACTGATCTGAGTCAGTTTAATGTGCACCAAATGCTCTGGGGTCAGTCTGCTGTTACTGTGGCTTCTACCTACTTTTGGAAAGAGTAGATGCCAGTTGCAGTCAGCACAGACCAACATAAGAGTACTTACACAGCAAAATGGAAGGGGTCAGAAAATTGCCCACTGGACCTGCTGCAGATGTCCATCACTGCTTTAAATAAATAAAATTATGGCCAATTTATATTCTAAAATTTCTTTGATCATGACTGGAAAATGATTATTTTTTGCCTTGGTGCTTTTCATTTTTGTGGCTTTCTAAACCTGCCAACTGCACACCTAGATCTTCATCTGGGCAGAGCACATGCTTTACTGAACTTTGCAACTTTAAATCCATAAGCCTACAGGCATAACGTGTGTCTTTCTGGACTGAAGCTCCTAGCAGCTTCACAAGCCTAACCAGTGGTGAAGAATGCTAGGACATACTGTCTAACAAGCTCTGGAATACTGTACTTTGCTCATGCCTAGCTAAGGGGATGAGAAAGCATTGAGCCTTCTCATGGAGAAGAGTTAAAGTAGGGGGGCAAATGGGGGGGGGGGGAGAGCCAATTTTCCACCACAGATCTTTGCATCTTTACAACACCATTTTGACAGGGGCTGTAAAGGAAAGCAGAAGTATTTGGGAATACCTGGTTCTTGGTGCTTTTGGAGTGTGGTGTGGTGAGGTCAGTGATGGTGAACCTTTTAGGCACTGAGTGCCCAAACTAAACGGCCTTCCAACACCCGTGCCATAGGCAGGAGTTCCGGGGGGAATGGAATTTCCAGGGTAGGACTTCTGCCCTATGGGAGCAGGAACTCTGGGGTGGGGGGGCACTTGAGTAACAAGTGTCACTTGCTTCCCACGGTCCCCTATTTGTCCACCACTGGCATAGAGGATGTATAGTCAGGGAAAGAATATTAATACCTCTTTAAACAAATTCAGGATTTGTTCCCTGAAGATTTTCAAATGCCTAAATGAAAGAGAAATTATAAAGGTTGGTGAATTCCAGTAGGACTTCTTTGCCTGCCAAATGTTGCAGCCCTGTTTTTCATTCTTCTGGATCAGAAGAGCATGTATGCAAATTCTGCCTCCAGCCCTGTCACATTTTACAATCCTGGATCCTGGAAGGCTGTTGCAATTCCTGGCAACTTATCTGCATCTACTGGATTTTGTAATTTGTATATTAGATAGAATCTAATCTGGACTGAACATGAAGATAGGTCAAGCTGTCTTTGCTTATCCACCGAATCCAACCCCGCAGAGCTTGGAACCAAAGCCTGGAAAGGTACTTTCAATAGCAATTAGTTCGCTTGCCTATTAAAGTGTTTACAAAGTAAACTGTTATCTGTTACTTATTAAAATGATGTAGAAAATTTGTTACCACTTAACTGCTTATTACTTTTTAATTACTTTTAAAAATCTTAAAAAAAAAAAAAAAGAATTGATAGGAGAATGCCATAAAACTTGAAAACTTCCAGTCAAAATGTCTCTCTATATCAGGGTGGGCAATGATGGAAGGCTGGGGGTGGAATGCATTACCCTCCCGGAGAAATTGGGGGGATACAGTCCATACACCATTCCCACAGCACAACAAACAAAACAACAACAAAAACAAAAACAAAGCAAAACAAGTCCTCTGCAACATGGTGGGTTTCTTTTCTAATGGAGGCAGGTTTTGCTTCCATTCACTAAACTGTCACAGAGCCTGTTCATGCTTTGTTTTCAAGAGATTGTGTGTGGTATCTGTTGTTTACCTTGCCTTTTGTAGATAGTTACCTACAGCTGTGTTACAATCAGCTAGATGGAAACTCCATTTTTTGCTAACTAGAGATTTTATTGCATTGTTTACTACAGGCAAACTACTGCAATCTGACAGTGAAAGTCCACCGATCCTTCAACATCCTCCCAATGCTGAAGTTGCTAAAAACAAAACAAAAACCTTCCAGTTAGACAGAGGTCATGAGGAAAAGGAGAAGGGCTGGGTTTGCATAAAAAGACTTTGTGAAAAAGAGATTCATTAGCAAATGAGATATTCCTAGACTCTTGGGAAAACAAAAATCTGTATTTATCCATAATCTGCTATGACTAGTTTATTTGAAGTTAATTGACTTTGCTTTATTCCAGAATCAGCAGTTTCCTGTTTCCCTTCTGTCTGTCAGAATCATAAAAGCCAATATTGTCATCTCCAAAGATACATGTAAGTAGTATACATGTTTCACTGTACCACTAGGCTTAAAATGTGCTTGAGAAGATGTAGAACTAGATAAAATGGTAATACAGGGATTTGTTGTGCAGAATTTTGGATTGGCTTAAGCATCAGCAGATCTGGAAAAAAACTTATCTTATTTCTGAGAGCTGAAGTTTCCAGCTCATATTTTTCAAAATAGTTTTTGACAATAAGTATTAAAATAATACTTAAAGTATTAAGTATAAAAATAAGACTCACCAATAGAAATGGTACACTCCACAGCAACAGAATCAAGCTCAGTCCTACCTAAAATATGCCAACAAATATGGAAATAAAACAATGGCACATGGACTGGAAGTGATCAATATACATTCCTATCCACAAAAAAGGAGACACAAAAGACTGCAGTAATTACAGGATTGCACTAATTTCTCATGCAAGCGAAATACTGCTCAAAATTCTGCAGCATAGATTCCTACCATATATGGAGTGAGAGATCCCAGAGGTGCAAGCAGGCCATCTTCTGACCTCCTCAGCCACTCTGCTTCAGAAGTCCTAGGCCCATGGTGTTCCCATCTCTTGGAATCTCTTTCATCTGAATGTTTCAATCTCCCTTTCTTGTTCTCACATCTCACTCTGTCCCTAGAGTCCATTCAATTTTTCAATCACCAGCTGAACTGACTATCACTCCTGTGCTACTATTACATTTTCCTTGCTGTTAAAATATTGGTTCATGTATCGGTACAACACATTGGGTTATCAAGTGATACCACAGCATTCATCACCAACACAAAATCCTTACATGTCATTTGCTGTACAGACAGCCCTCACCTTTCATGGGGGTTAGAGGCGCAGGACCCCTTTGAAAATGGAAACACTGCAGATATCACTAGGGGCCCCAAAACTGTATTTACCACACAAAAAAGTACCTGTACTGGCAGGGTGGCTGGGCCTGGCTGCGCACATGTTCCCTCCCTTCCTGGTTCACTCACTCAGGTGGGAAGCGAGGAAGTGGATGGTGTCGGGTGGGAGGAGGGACAAAGGGGACACCCAATACATCTCCTTTTCCCCCTCCCACCTGTCCATGCAAGTGAGTGAAAGAACATGTGTGACCCCCATCTTCATGCCCCTCATCTCATCCTTTCCCCTCACCCACCTGCACAAGTAAGTGAGTGAGTGAGGGAATGCATGCACCCTTTCTTCCTCATGCTCCCCCATCCTATCCCTTTCCCTCTGCCCACCCATGCGAGTGAGCAAATGAAGGAATGTGCATGTGCAATTGGACCAAGTTACCCTGCCAGTTTGATTTCTTCCCAGCAACAACGGTGTTATTGAAGTCCCTGTTAAAAGTGCATTGGACAGCAGTGGAGGCGGCAGCAAATACAGTAATCCATGAATAATCAAATCTGCAAATTATTAACCTGCATATGTGGAGGGATGGCTGTAATTATATTTAAATACAAAGATTGACTATGAACATGCCTTCAGAAATAGATGCCACTCTTTTCCCTTTTGAAGTCTCATATAAAACCATGTGTCCCCTTTTTGGCTGTCTAAGGCTTAAGACAGGTTGAAGGTTTGATTTAAAATATTAACAAACTTTTTCATCTTCTGCTGCAGTGTCTTCATCAGATTGCTATGTGACCTTGTATCTGCCAACAGCATCTCATGAGAAATTTAGAACTCAAACAGTCAAAGACTCTAATAACCCAGTCTGGAATGAGACATTCTGCTTTAGAATCCAAACTGAGATCAAGGTAAGGTAAGTTACTCTAGATGCTATCCACTTGTTTGGAAAGCAGGCTAGTGGGTAGACAAAATTGTTTAAAAAGTTGCAAATGAAAAAGTAAACATAATGCTTGATGGGGATTGTAAAAAAAAAGGTTAGCAGAATAGTCTTCAATTCTCCCCCTGAAATGTTTGCGTGACAACATGGCCTGTGTGCAGGTTTTGTTGTTAACTGCTGTCAAGTTGACTCCGACTTATGGTGGTCCTATGAATGAGAGACGTCTTAGGGGGGTTGCAGACTGCCAGAAATAGTGCAAATTGAGTCCACTTTTAGAGTTAGAGTTAGCGTTAGGGAATCATGGGAACTGCATTTTATTGTGGCACCAGAGCTCTCTGACAGAGAAGGCTCAATGTGTCAGGAAAAAAATAATTCCCATGATTCCCTAGCACTAACCCTAACCCTAAAAGTGGACTCAATTTGCACTATTTCTGGCAGTCTGCAACCCCCTTAAGTCACCCCATCATCAACAGCCCTGCTCAGAACTTGCAGATACAGGGCTGTGGCTTCCTTGATTGAATTATCTTTCTCTTTTCCTACTGCCTTCTACCTTACCAAACTTCATTGTCTTTTCTAGTGAGCTATGTCTGCTCATAATATGGCCAAAGTACAACAATCTCAGTTTAGTAATCTTGGCTTCTATTAAGTATTCAGGTTTCATTTTCTCTAGGACCCATTGTTTTGTCTTTTTAGCTGACAAATTAACTTTAACAAATTAACTCCTATTAACTTTCTTCATTGTCCAGCTTTCACCATACATAGAAATTGGGAATACAGTGGCATGGGCCAGCCTAACTTTAATAGTCTATAATATATCTTTACACTTCAGGATTGTGTCTAGTTCCTTCATAGCTGTCCTTCCAAGTCTTCTTTTGATTTCTTGATGGCAGTCTGTGTTCTGATTAATGACTCGGCCAAAATATGGAAAATCTCTCAATGTTTCAGTGTCTTCATCATCTACATTAAAGTTATGTAAATCATCTCTTGTCATTATTTTTGATTGCTTAATGTTCAACTGTAAACCTACCTGTATATTTTCTTCCTTGACTTTCCTCAGTAATTGTTTGAAGTCTTTACTATATTCTGCTTGTAGTATGATGTTATCTGCATATCCTAAGCTGTTGATGTTCCTTTCTCCAATTTTCATGCTTCCTTCCACTGAGTCTAATCCTGTTTGCATATGATATATTCAGTGTATGAGTTAAACAGACAGGGTAATAAAATGCGGACTTGCCTAACTCCCTTGTCAATTGGAAACTCTACCTTTTTTCTGTATTCTGTCCTAACAACAGCCTCTTGTTCTGAGTACAGATTATGCACCAGGACAATCAACTGTTGTGGCACACCCATTTTTTAAAGAGCAATCCACAGTTTTTCATGATCTACACAATCAAAGGCTTGGCGGTAACCTATAAAGCACAGGTTGATTTTCTTCTAAAATTATTTGCTGCACTCCATCCAGCAACTTATATTTACAACATGATCCCTAGTGTCTCTTCCTTTCTTGAACTCAGCCAGGATAGCTAGCTTTTCTTGCCCCATATGTGGTAAAATTAGTAACATGTTGCTTGCATGAGAAATTAATGCAATGATTCTATGGTTACTGCAATTTCTGTTTTCTCCTTTCTTGGGGATTGGAATGTACATTGAGTGTTTCCAGTCTTTGGGCCATTGTTTTGTTGTCCATATTCATTGACATGTTTTAGTTAAAATTAGTCGATTCTGCTTTGGTAACTTGAAACAGCTGTAGTAGTATGCCATCTGTTCCTGGTAATTTATTTCTCACAAGTGTCCTCTGGGTGTCACTTCCACTTTACTTTCTAAAATTGTAGGTTCATCTTCAAATGGTTCTCCATTGAATTACCTGCCATAATTTCATATTTTATATAGTTTTTCAGTGTCTTGTTTCCATCATATTATTATTTGGCCATGGTGTTCTACTCTTGGTTTAAATTTTCCTTTGATTTCTCAGATCTTGAGGAAGAGATCTCTGTTCTTCCTTCTTTATTATCATCTATTTCTCCTCATTGATTATTATAATAGTTCTTCTTATATCTACTTACAAGTCACTGAACAGTTGCATTCAGGGTTCTGACCCTATTTCTGTTAGATTTTCTTTTTGCTTCTCCCTCCCTCCCCCCTCACAGCTTTCAGTGTTTCATCTGTCATCCATTGAGGGTTCTTTCATTTTGGCTGCAGACAGTGTGATTTTCAATTCCTCCCTGACAATGGCCTGGTCTCAGTTCAGAGTTCTTTTGACTCCCAGTCCATTAATTTACATTATCTTTAAATTCTATGAAACCCCATGTTGTATTTTGGAATGATGGTTGGTTTAGTGTTCTTCTTTAGCTTTACTCTAATTTGGTGAACTCAGAGATGGGGTGTTTTTTGTGTTTTGACATTGAATGCAATGCTTATACATTCCTGAAAGGTAAAGTTCACTTGTGGTGGGTCAAACAAGATAGGATGCATTTAACTTGCAGTTGTTTTTTTAAATGCAAATGTTATCATCTATCAGGAGAGCTGATAATTATAAAGATGCCAACAAGGGTGGAGGAGGGTGGATTAAATTATCTTCTTCAGCAAATAATGTCCTCATAATGCAAATATAACCTTCAGGGGAAGGATTTCCCTCAGGACTGCAGCAGAGGAACAAAGGGTTATTCTTTTCCCATCCACATTTGTTGGGATCCAATTGCCAGCTTCCCTCCCCAGCTGATGATATTTACATTTCAATAAATCTGCACTTAAATGCAAATGCATATTTGCCTGTCTTTAACAAATTCATAATGCATACACTTTCCCAAGAGCTTATTGGAAAGACTTTGTGCTTTGTCTTCCACGTGGCTAAGGATGCACACATGCTTGTGAGTGTGAGGAAGTTTCCCACATGTTAACCATCCCTGATCAGAATTCAAAGTGACTTTAACAGATTAGAGGGCTGGGCCAAAACTAACAAAATGAATTTCAATAGGGAGAAATGTAAGCTATTACCACTTAGACAGAGAAAAATGAAATGTTCAGATATGGGATGAGTGGCACCTGGCTTATATAATGTGAAAGAGATATGGAAGTCTTAGTAGACTTAAGCTGTCAACAGTGTGATGTGGCAAGTAAAAAAGCCAATGTGATCCTGGGCTGCATCAATAGGAGTATAATGTCTAGACTGATAGAAGTAATAGTGTCACTTTATTCTCCTTTGATCAGACCTCAGCTGGAATACTTTGTCCATTTCTGGGTATCACAATTCAAGAAGAATATTGACAAGCTGGAGGGCAGGGCAACCAAAATGGTAAAAGATCTAGAAACCATGCCCTATGAGGAGTATCTTAGGGAGCTGGGTATGTTTAGTATGAGGAAGAGAAGGTTAAGAGGTGACATGATAGCCATGTTTAAATATTTGAAGGGATGTCATATTGAAGATGGAGCAAAGTTGTTTTCTGCTGCTCCAGAGACTAGGACCTGGAGCAATGGATTCAAACTACAGGAAAAGAGATTCCACCTCAACACTAGGAAGAACTTCCTGAGAGTGAGAACTGTTTGACAATGGAATATACTGCCTTGGAAAGTGGTGGAGTCTCCTTCTTTGGAGGTCTTTAAACAGAGGCTGGATGGCCATTTGTCGGGGATGCTTTGATTATGTATCCCTGCATGGCAGAATGGGGTTGGACTGGATGGCTCTTGTGGTCTCTTCCAACTTGATGATTCTATCATTCTATAAAATAAAAAATGCTATATTATGTGCTGTATTACATTTTACCATATTCTTTTTTTGAGAACTAACTTTTATCATATAAAATGCAAATCACTTGAAGAACAGGGGAAAATAATATATAGATGTAAAAGTAAGGAAGGAATTGCAGAGAAATTGAGAAAGTTGGGACTTTTCTCACATCCTTCTGCAGCTTTGTAAAAGAAAGAAGTTTGCTTGTTGTTCAAGGCTGCACACATTCATACATCCTTTTGGTCTATTTACACAGACTCAGTCCAGGTGGTCCTTGTGTGTGGAAGTGTCTGTAAGCTTAAACATATTTGCAACAACAAGAACGGGATTTATTAACTAAATATTTGCCATAAGATACAATTCATATTCCATTTATTCCAGGGGCAAAAATTCTATTGAGGTGAAAGAACAAATAAAGCAAAAATAAATGAAGAACAGAACAGAATAGATAAGCAAGAATGACTGGAGTGTTATCCCTGTGAAAAGAAATACAGAACTCTGATAATTCTTCTCTTCTGTTCTTAGAATATCTTAGTGTTGGAAGTCTGTGATGCTGATCCAGTCACCAGAGATGACACCCAGTTTACTGTCCTGTTTGACTTGGCAAAAATCCGGCCTGGAGCGACAGAACTTGAGATATTCTCCTTAAGTCCAGAGGTGAAGGCTAAAATGTTAACTTGAAAACAGTATTAACTGTATTTGCTCCTCAAATGAAACAAGTGCTTGGGTAGCTGTTTCGGTTTAGTAAATGCTATATTGAGTCTTTTCTGTGCCTCTGATGTACGACTGTTGTCATGTCCCGCAGATGAAGCTGAAGGAGAATTAGAGATGGGAAAAATATTCAAAACATTGTCAGAAAACACATTTTTAAAATGTTGGGAAACCCTGATGTGAGGAATCCTGGGCTGATAAGAATCTTCACATTTTGGAAATTATTGTGTGCAAAATTCACACATGGTTGTTTGGGGCAGAAACCAGCATTTTCTATACAGAAATGAATATTTCTACACATTAGTGCATTAGTAAGAGAGACCAATAATGTTTGTTTCACTTTATGTTCAGTCTGACAATATGTGATACTAGACCCTGCAAAACTAGAAACTTCTGAATGTCTACTTCACACATATCTCACAAATTTTTCTGATAATTTTAATTGTGAAATGTTGAACCTGAAAAAAAAGTCTGCTTGTGAAAAATATGAATTACCCTCCATTATGTATTATTGGATGAGATTTACAAGTAACATCTGCAATTAAATTTTATGTGAAGTGTACATAGCCCTATTAATTTATAAACATTCCCTGTAACTGTAGCAGAAGATGAAAGAAGTTTAGCAAGCTAGTACTCATCAAAAACAGCAGTAATTCTATATTGTGGGGGAGGGGGAGACACCTACATTTATTTCTTTATTAAACTATTTCTAGCCCATCCGATATTTATTTCTTTATTAAACTATTTCTAGCCCATCTGATATCAAAGATCTCAGGACAGTATACAGGTAAAATCAATGTACACTCATCCCTCCACATTCTCTGAGGTTAGGGGCACAAGACCCCCATGAATGTGGAAAAACTGAAAATAACAAAAACATTATGTTTTTACTTGAGAGAGCACCTCTCTAGGAATTTCTAAGTCCTCCAGTGTAACTCTGTGGTCAACATCTGCCAGACATTGACCATAGAATTACATTGGGGGAGCTACAAATAGCTAGTGTTCTCTCTAGGAATCTCTAGGTCCTTCAGTGCGACTTTTGGTTAAAGTTGACTACAGAGTTCCTCTGGAGGACCTAGATATTCCTAGAGAGAACATATTAATAAAATCAGTAGATAAGCAAATCCGCAAAAGTCAAAGGTACAAATGTGGAGGGATGACTGTAAAGAAGTTTAAATGTAAAACAAGAAAAATAATTTGTGTAAAAGCATGTTAAATACGATGAAGTTAAAAACTTTTTAAAAATTAAATTGTTTTTAAAAAATTGAAAATTAAACTAATTAGCCAAAGAGCATGAACTTGCTAGACGAACTAATTTAAAGGGGCTAATACATGAGTTTGCAATAAAGATACCAGAAAAATAAATTTTAATAATATAAACAAAAATAGAGTTAGGTGGCCTAATGTTTGCAGCACCATGTTGTTCCATTAAAATTTTAAGAAGGCCAAAATGGATAGCACAACCCCTTTACTAAAGACTCCAAAATTACAAACAAACAAACTTTTAGGAATATCAAGCTGAGTGTTATTAGTAAACAAATGTGGCAAAGGGAGGCATTTTTCAGAAATGAAGAATAACAGAAATTTAAGAATGAAAAGAGGCTTTGCATGTTTCCTGAGATTTTATGCATGGAAAGAAGGACTGTTGGAGGCTGGGTTTTTGTGTCTGTACATGTGAAAATGGGGACAGAGTGACAAAGACAGTGTATGGAATTATATGCTATTTATATATATATTTTAACAGAAATGATAGGAGCTTTATAGAGGTAGTAGGCAGAATAGATTAAAACTGTAGTATGCGGAAAGGATTAAATGCTCCCTCTTCTAGAGATGTAATTCTTCACTAAGACTTTTGTCAAAGGCAGCAATGAGTAATTTCAGCAATTTTCTTACTGCTGCAAGATAGTCTTTGAAACCCACAGCTATTCGTATTTCTGGACTTACTCTGTGAAAAATTCGCATGTGATTGTTTTGTGCAGAATATGTATAAATATTAATTTCTGTGCAGAAAATACTGTTTTCTATGCAAATCAACCATGTGCAAATGCTATGCAGAATAAATCCATATTACAGCATTTTCTGTCCACAAAACAGATTTTTTTTTGCATGGAAAATAATATTTCAATGCAGAAATATTAATTGCTGCACATATAAAATATAAAACGCAGGCATGTTTGATCCATGTTATGCTGTACAAACATAAGTCTGATGCCTGAAACAGATGGGGGGTGTAGATGATGCAAGCCCCCAACATGGCCTGAAGCTGCTTTGAGGCTGCCTAAGGCAGCCTGAAGTGAGCAGCAAAAAGAACAGTGAAAATCCGCTCCTTGCCTGGGGCTCATTTGGGATTGCGGTGGTCTCCCGCTTTGAGAGTAGGTTGTCTGGTCATCTCAATCCCAGGCTGATTGGGGCCCAATCATGGCCCAGAGGCCTCTCCTAGCTGCCAGTCTGTTTTGCCCTTGAGGAGTAGAAAAGTGTAATGGAGCCACCATTTGGTAATAATGGGAACTTCCATTATTACCAAATGATGGTTCCATTATGCTTTTCTGATGGGACAACCATGTAGGGATGGCTCCATTATGATTTAAACACAGGAGAAGGCCAGAAGAAAACCATGGAGGTGTAAACCTCTATTGTGCAATTATGATGATTTAAATCCGATTTAATGACAGGAGGAGGATGCTGTGCCTCCCATGCGATAAACTCCTAAGACTGTGTCATGATAGAAGCATTGGCAGCTCGGTGGAATTTATCTGCTCATTTTGCATAAATTCTACTTCTACATTTGGTAGGAAATTGGTCATTTAGTTAATGGCTTTTATGTTCTCAGAAAGAAAACCGTCGTTGTAATTATGAATCTCTGGAAGTGGAATTCAAGTTGGCAGAGATGTAAGTGATTTGTTAGATACAATCTAGGAAGAAAATAATAAGTGGTGGTTTTGGTGTATTTTGGGACATTCTCCTTTGACTGTCTACTGGGTAAGAGAAGCTTCTATTTTTCTATTAATATTTGGGGTTTAATAGTGCTTCACACCTTTTTGTGTTTTGTTTTTATGTGGATCTTACTACATTAGCATTGCTTGGTCTATAAAAGGGCAACAAGGAGGGTGCCAGTATTACTTCATTAGGAAGGAGTTCCAAATCCTAGGAGCAGCTACTGAGAAGGCCTTTTCTCATGTTACCTCTAGATGTACCTGTGAGTGTGGTGGGATAGAGAGAAAGGAATCTTTGTGTAATTATATTATTTTATATTGTGTATAACAAATTACAGAGAGAACCAGCATGGTTCATTGGTCTGAATATTGGACTAGGACTTTGGGAGACCAGAGTTCAAACTCACATGTAGCCATCTACACCCACAGGATGATCTTGGACACATCATACACTCTCATCCTCAGAGAAAGGCAATGATAAACCTCCTGAATACATAGTTTTTTGTGGGTTTTTCGGGCTGTGTGGCCATGTTCTAGAAGAGTTCTAGAAGATGGCCACACAGCCCGAAAAACCCACAAAAAACTATGGATGCTGGCCATGAAAGCCTACGACTTCACTCCTGAATACATTTTGCCAAGAAATTCCTATGATAGTGTCACTATAATTTGAAGGCACATAACAATGGTTACAATGAGCTAAATTACTTTATTGTTGTTCTTAATTCATACTGTTATTAAATTATGACTATTAGAATAATTATGATTTATTTGATCATTATTGATCTATCCATGCATCCAGAGAGACTTGTGTTGTCTTATACACACAGAGAGGAAAGATAAACTTAACCCCTTGGTGAAATACTTACCTATTCCAGAGCAAGTTCCATATGTGGTCTAAAGTTGCTGTAAGCTTGGACCAGCTTGTGTTTGTGTGTAACTTTTTATCATCTGAGAGTCTTGGAGGTACATTTTTGTGGACAAGAAAAAAAAATCATGCCTTCCTTTCCCAAAATGTCTGTAGTCACCCTCAAAACTATCTTTAAAATCCCATTTATAAGCTTCACTTTTCCAAATCAAATTAATTAAGTTATTTTTAGCCAATAATATCCATCAGGTTTCTATATTAAATATTTGTGATTTTCTTGACTCTGATCTTGTTTTGGTTTCTAAACCAGATGCTCAGAAACTGTGCATCTCAACTCGCAAATGATGTATAAGTTTAGTCTCTCTTATCTGAAATGCTTGGGACCAAAAGTATTTTGAATTTCAGATCTTTTTTTTTGGATTTTGGAATATTCGCATATACAGAGTGAGATATATAGGAGAAAGGGCCCAAAGTTTGTCTACACTGAACACTTTCTTTTAAAAAATTCTTGATAACCTACTGTTCAAAATGATGTGGCAACTGTCAGAGGGAAGGAGCCCCCTCCCCCACAACCCACTAAAAAGGGGATGTGGAAGGTTTTTTCAATATATTTTTGGATTCCTTTGGGTGATTTTAGGACCAGGAGAGGCCTTTTTGTTTACACCTGGAAGTCATTACACCTGTTTACTTCCTTTTAAAAAAAGACCTCTCAAGGGAATGGTTTTGGGAAGGGGGAATGCAGGGGAAATGCTTTCTGTGGCCCCTAGAGGGCATTTGGGGATAATGCTGAGGGCCCTCGGGGCCATATGTAGCCTTTGGACCATAAACCTTGTGAATAAATTTTCAACAACTTTTGCTGGATCAGATTTATTTCTTTTCTTTTTGGCATTTCAGTCTAGGACCTCCCGAACAGCTGATTTCCAATGGTGTCCTAGTGGTAAGATTTTTTTATTTGCATTTAAATATTGATTCTTATTCTGTATTCTATGTTGTTATGGATACTTCTCTTTAGGAAGGACTGCACTCTGCAAATTGTAAGATGAGAAAAAAGAGAAGAAGACACAATTAAATAACAGCCCTGATTGCTTTTGAGGTGGATTTTCTCCTAATATTCCAATTACAGTGGTTTGTATCATTATATCTTTCATTTTCATAGGCACGTGAACTCTCCATCTTGGATATCAAGGTGAACAGGGAAGAGAATGAGAAGCTGTTAGAAGGTTGGTCTCTCTCTCTCTCTTAAGCATAATACCAACTAGTGTATTACCAGCCTCTGTCTAGTTGTGTATTGGTTCTTAGAACTTTCACCTTTGATTGATCAATTTAAAACTTTTTCTAATTAACTAGGAAGACAGTCTGATTGATCTGGGAGCACATTTGCAAATTTTATTATTTTTAATGTAAGAATTTGTAAATGTAACAGGTCACAGACACCAGTATATAAGTTCTTATCAACATTTATAAATACATTAAAACAATTAACTTTTAAAATATGCTCAATTAGTCACTTATATTTTTATCAGTTGATAAACCTACCGTACCAGTTCTGAGATGGCATTTACTAATTTTATTTGTTCTTCATGGTGTATGTTTCTCACACAAATGGGTTTTGTACCTGTGCAGAGACTCCACTTGGAATATTCTAGAGCTGAGTAACTTGGTGGGAATCCTACCCCACTCTGCTTTCACACATGTTCCAGCCCACCAAGTTGCTATCCCCTCCGTTTCTCTCTATCTGCTGGTAGAGCAGCTTCTTCCCTCTATTATTTCTTACACTTTGAATCTCTTTCTCTTTCTGTTTTTGTAATTCTTGATCTTCTCTTACAACTGTCTATCTATACAAAATGCACTTTACTTTGGGTCCTTCTTCCATTTCCCCCTTCTCCCCCCCCCCCCCCGTTGATCCTATGTCTTGTACTGTCAGCCCTTAGTATCCATGGGGGATCCATTCTAGACCCCCCCAGCAGATAAGAAAAAACACTGGAGCTTAAGTCCTGTTGTCCCCAATGGCGGTGCAACGTGTATGCAGCCTCTAGTGCAGCCACATGCACACACCACCATAGAGAACATCAGAGCTTGTTGTCCATGGATGCTCAGATCTGTGGATGGCAAGCCTGTGGATGGTGAAAGTCCACTGTATTTCCCTTTTCAAGCTGTGTTCTGTTTGCAGTCAGAAAGTCTTGCAACCTTGGAGTGCCTCTTGTGTTTGGAGCAAGGGCACATTATAGAGTATTGTGCCATTAGTTGGGATTTTATGGCTCAGGCTGTCGAGAATCAGGCATAGAGACTCAAATTCTATTTCTGGGAGAATTCTCTTCAGGTGGCAATCTAGGCAGCCTAGACTCAACTGTTGTCTGCCGACTACCACCTCTAAGCTTAAGAAGTCAAGATCAGTCTCTGTCTCAATCTCAGTATCAATGGCTGCTCTGGTATCAGTGACCTTCTTGGTTTCGATATCTGCAGCAAGGTCTATGCAGCCTCCTTCTGCCATAGCATTGTTAAGTTCAAAGCCTCTAGACCCACAGTCTGCCACATTTGTGGTAATGGAGGAATCAGGCTTGGGGTGAGGGGAGAAGATGGGGAAGGTAACTCATTCCAAATTGATCTGTAAAAGACCAGCCTCTCCAGAGAGTTGTTCCAGATTGAGGGATGAGATGGGTGCTTCTGTCATGAAGGAAAAAAAAGTGCTCAAAGCCATTTCTAAACATCACACCATACCAATGGCTTTGCCTGCATCAAGCTCAGCACTGACAGCATTGATGGGCCATATACCAGCTGTTTCTAAAATATCCGAGTCTCCCTTGGTTTTTATGGTGGTACCAGTACCTCCCCTGCCTTTGATCTGTCAACCAGAGCCTTCTGCAGAACAGCATGTGTCTGCATCAGGTACTGGAAAAAATCAGGTGTCTTCAAATTATATACCATTGCTTCCTTTGCCTCAGCAGAAAACCTCTCCGTTAATGTTAGTATACCTCTTTAAGGCCATTGTGTGAGAAGTACTGATAGAGAGAGGAATATCTATACATCTTTATTGATAAGTACTGACATGAGCATTTATGGAGGGAATGTGCTATCATTCTGTTCCTTTGCATTATCATTCTGTTCCTTTGCGTTATCTAGATTGGAACTGGGTTCTCTAGCAGAAGCATCTACCATCTTGCATTTCCTGTTACATTTACATGAAAAGGATTTGGCTTTCTTTTCTTTGAAAATTTAGTTGGCTGTGGTTGTGGCACATCATCCATTGTCTTCCATTTTGACCATGCCATTCTCAAATCCTATGGTTAAGACATTTCTCAAGGTTCTAGTGCACCTTTTCCCATCAGTGACTCCATCTACTCCATCATGGTAGTTGTCTGTGGTCCTCTTGCAGCTGACCCATAAAATATTTGAGCCAATGGCATCTATCTGTGATTTCTCATGGTCATTCCCTCTGCAAGGTGAGTGAATGAATTCATGGTTCTATGGATGGATGGGCCTTTCCTTGTTTTCCATCAAGACAAGATGATTCTATGACAAGATATCTATTTTCTTCCAAAAGTAGTGTCAAAGTTCCATATGAACCAGGACATCGTTCTGCTCACTTTATGTCCACAACCAATGATGTGTCTGGAGAGATCCCTACACTGTCCCAATATACAAAAAAGTGCTGGCTTTTTATATTCAGTGCACAGCAGAAAGGGCAACAGGTGTCATTGCCATGGCTCTCCAAATGAGTCATACAGACCATTTGACACTCCAGTGATCTAGCTAAATGACCTTTCCCAAGTGGTTTCCTCGGCAGCTTTGCTGCATGGCATTCCTCTACTTGACCTCTGCAAAGCAGCTACATTGTTGCAGCTGCCCACCTTCATCCAACATTATAGATTAGACTGCAGATCTAGAGTGGATGCCAGTTTTGGACATGCTATGCATTTTTCTGTATTAAAATGGCCTGACCCACCAACCTTTGCCAAGCTTCACAATTACCCATTTGTGTGAAGCACAGAGACTATGAAGGAGAAGAATGGGTTACTTATTTGTACCTCTGTTCTTTCAGACCCCTGTAATTTCATGGAGGACTTTAAAACAGAATGAACTGTAGTTTTGCAGGCTGAGACATGCACAGTAGGAAGGAGGGGATGATGTACCTGTCAAGTTACTCAGCTCTGCATAGGTGCAATACCCATTTATATGAGGGCACAGATGCTCACTTGAAGAACTACAGCTACCAATAAGCAACCCTTTCATTTTAGTACTGAATATATTTGTAATTTTTGATATTTGGCACACAGCAGTATTTAACATGAGGATGTATTTGATAACTGATCTGTAAAAATATTCAGTATATGTATTTGATGGTTGGTCTGCAGTGCTCAAATTGGAAGGTAAGCATATTCATTGTGGGGTATGACATTTCATATTCAAATTATGAATGTTAAAGTTTAATTTTAGTGGGTTTTGAATACTGGAGTTTTAATCCAGACTAGTCTAATTTCCCAAATGGGACATGGTCAGTAGACAAAAGAGAACATATGTATGTTACATTAAGCATATTTTAAAGTTAATTTATACATTTGTACATCATTTGATGTTTTAAAGTGAATTTATAAATTTGTACATTTAAAAATTATAATTTTATAAAGCAAGTCTCTATGGGGAAAGTATCTACACATTCTTCAGGACTGAAATAAGTAATTTAACAGTTTGAATTGCTGTTGCTGTTTAGTCAACACAAATGTTGTGCTCACTGTGCAAGAGTCCTATGAAGGAACACAGAAGACATCCAGAGATATAGATTCCTTCCGCTTCCATTGTATAAAAAGTTGGGAACCAGTACTAAAAGTCAAGATTCAGGTAATGACCACTGTCAGTTATTTTGTGTCTGGAGGCAATATTAGGAAAGTATATTTGCACCAGAATTCACTCCTCTTCAAAGCTCTATTCCTTTCTTCTTCCCATCAAATTCAAGGGCTGCCCCTGATGATTAAGGGGCAGCCCCATATCTCTATGGCTCTTTGCCGCTAAAAGTCTACTTTGTCCTCCCCACCAGTCAGCTGCCTTAACCTATGATGTTCAAACAACTTACAAATAGATTTGGCTATGAACTAAAGCAGGGGTTTGAATTGTGCAGCCTGCTGAAACTTCAATTGGGCCTCAGGAGTCCCTGATCTCTGAGGAAAAACAAGTCTTTTAGCTTAACACTGACAGTTGCATCCATAGAAACCATCCATGCCTTTCTTTTGTTATTTCATACCCTCTCTGTTTTTTCTGGGCCTTTTCAAAACTTGACATAATCTTCCATTCATTTCTGGGTGATGTAACCCCTCGGCTTATGTAGCCCATGAACGTCGATCTGCATGACAAAAATATGATGGGATGACTCCTGGATCCTCCAAAGTTGCTCACCTCTGAACTAAAGCAACTGATCTGTGTCTGCTCTGCAAGTATCTCCTGAGGCCCACCATGTCTGGTCCAGTCATCACATTTTGTGCAGACTGGTCTCCTCCCTCCCCTCCATCCTTGGGCAGTCTGTGTAGGTTCCTTCCATTTTTGCAGTGATTATAGGTGGAGTCAAAGACTTTTATGGCCAGCATCCACAGTTATCTGTGGGCTTTTTGGGCTATGTGGCTGTGTTGTAGGAATAAACTCTTCTAGAACACAGCCACATAGCCTGAAAAACCCACAAAAAATATTATAGGTGGACATACACCAGGCCCAGCTCTTTGTGAATTCTTATACTAGAAGCTTCCCTTGTATTTCCACCTGTATGCTTAATAGTCCTGATGTTCAGTTCTGTATTCATTGCCCTAGTGTCCTTAAACGCTTCTCTAACTAGTAAACCTATCTTTGTTTTTAGCACAGTCACCAACCTGAAGTAAAATACTCAGCTTGTTCTGACAGTTTACATGCTGGGAAATGTATAAAGGACTATTAAGTCAAATGAAGTCATTATAGTAGCCATGTATCATATTGCTAAGTTCTTTGTTATCACCTAGCAAGTGTCCAGTTTCTAGCAGCCTAGCTACTGGCTTTGCCAACAACATTGCTTGAGAAATGTTAGTGAAAGATTATGGCAAATCCAAACTTTAGGCTGAAGAATGTCTCTTGGACTAAGAAGTTCTGGTTTGCTGTCTTTGGACTGCATTACAAATCCTAAGGTTTCTCTTGCTCGTACATGTAGCTGCTGTAATTTCTCTTAACTCTTTGATGGTTGAAGGGCAGGTTAAAAAGAAGGTAAAATTGCTATATTATGACAATTTTCTGTATAATTTTTATACATTGTGTAAATTAGTGAAAACCTTTTGTTTTGTTTTTTTCTTTTTCTTTCCAGGATGTTTCAGCTGAAAAGAATGATTCTGACTATCCTTTAGTTCTACCTTTGAAATGGCTTCCAGTGGGATTGCCAGTCAGAGTAGGCCTGCTAGTAAAGGAGGCAAGTGTTGTTCTTGTAGTAATCTTTTTACTTTCTGATCATTGGTAAAATTTGATATAATAAAAAATAATATTATAATTAATAAAAGGGTAACACTTCATAAATGTTGAAATTGCCACAGTACTTCAAAACCAGGTTCTGTCTGATGATGGAAGGTAAGCTGGGTCAGGCATGGTTAGTTCTTGGAAGAGAGAGAGAGAAAGAGATGGCAAATACATAGTAATGAAGCTAGAGTACAGGCTCAGACATTTTAGTGATGTTCTTATCTGAAATCTATGTTGTTTATACTGGATTTCACCATGAAGTAACTACTGAGAAGGGCTCTTCTCCTAGGGGTTGACAGTAATCTATTTATGCACTTTGTTGAATTAGAAAGCATCAGATTTATTACTTGCAATTTTCAAACCTGCAACAAAGCTCTACCATAAATTTAGTGAATCTTTGACTGGGAAGGTGGGACACTTTCTTGAAAGCATTAGCGGGCATCCATGGTTATCTGATCTGAATGTTATTAACAGAGAGTAGTGTTAGCTGGTAGTTTTGTTCACTGTATGTGTCCATCATAAAGAAGTGCATACGTGCTAGATGCATATGAACAGTAGGGATATTGTGGCTATAATGGCTCAGAAAAGAATAATATTTTTGAGCTCTTATCAGTGTTTCTGTTGTTCTGTGCCTTCAAGACCTTTCTGACTTATGGTGACCAGAGTTTTCTTGGCAAGATTTGTTCAGAGAGGTTTATCTTTGCCTTCCTCTGAGGGTGTGGGTGTGTGATTTACCCAAGGTCACCAGTGGATTTCCATGGCTGAGTGGGGATTCAACCCCTGGTCTCCAGAGTTGTAGTCCAACTCTCAAACAACTAAACCACATTTGCTGTAGTTTTTCTACATGTCTAATTAATTGGTTCCTTTACTTGACCAGTTAAGTAGTTTTCACACTCATGTTATTTGCTTTCAGGGTGCGCCTTTGGAGTTGTACCTCCAAGTAACTGGTTGGTAAGATACTGCATTAATGTCTTTAAACTGCTTTTTTCTAGCACTGTTCCTTTGAGGGCATGCAGAAGAGATAAAAGTCTTTCTCTAAATAATAATTATGTGTCTCTAAAAGTAGTTAAGAATTCTTGCCAGTCAGCTAAATGAGGCCATGCCTATTTTGCAGATAACTTGTTGATTAATAACTTTGTTCACTGTTGTTGTTTCCTCACTGCATTAGGTTTGCTTCCTTTGAATGTGCATTTGTATATATCCATTTTAGTGCTCCCTATATTAGGTTCATATGGAAACAATGGTCTCATTACAGTTTAAAGAAATCTTACACTAAATCCAATTACTATTCCAAATGGAGTAAACCAATTGAATCAATGGAATTTATATGTGTACTGACTTAGCAAGTACTGTTGATCCAGTGAGCTCATCTTAAAAGGATCTAATAGTTGAACTTAGGATTTACTTGATTCATCAATTGGATTTTAATTAATTATTAATATAAACATGTGCCATAGTAAATAATAATGAAAAAAGTTCTTTCTTTGTTTCTTTTTTGTATGACACCTATGCAGTAAACATAATTTTAGAAGATATTTATTTTTCTCCTTGTAATGAGACAGAAATTTGTACAGTTCATATTTCCTGAACCAGTATGTAAACCAAAGTACAATTATACTTCCAAATTTAAGTACTTTCCCAAATTTTGCAATACAGTTCTTCAGTCAGTCAAAAATGTGTGAAAATAAGATACAGAAACATATTCTGTTGAAGGAATTTGTTCACAATTAAGGGATATACTAGATAAAAATGTATACAAAATGCCTAATATGAGAAATTCACACTTGAAAATACATGCTAATTTTTGTGTGGACTTTTAAAGAAAGACAAATTCTATGTCTTCAGGTTGAAACACACTGCAGATTTGAAAGTCGAAGCAAAACTGAAATTGACATATCCATATCTAAAATGGGTGCACATTGCTAAAATAAGCACATATATATAGGCCACATTGATTTAAGAATCCTTCAAATAATACTCAGAAAACAAGTGCAGTTACCATTCAACCACTCCCTATGCTTATTGTGTGAGAAGAAGCTATCAGAGCTATATAGCAATGCAAAGGATTTCATGTCAGCTGCAAGATAATATGCCTTGAGTGGGAAAGAGTTTGGTTTTGCTGGTGATATCTATGAAGAGTCTTAGAGCCGGAGCAGATGGGCAGAAACCTCTCTGCTCACACAGCCCACTCCCAAGGTGGGCCAAATATATATGGCCTGACCACATGGTGTGGCATCAATCCGTGCCACTAGGTATTTTTTTGTTGTTGCCTCCCCACCATATGTATGCACCATCATCACCAAACACACCACCTGCAACCTTCAAGTACATCTGCCCAGATACCATCCCATTGCATGGCCACACATTGCGTGTGCCATCCCATTTGATCAGCCACACATTGCATGTGCAATGCTCCATCAGTGAATTGGTGTGCGAGTGATACATTGGCAAAGCACAATCATAGACACCCCCCCATACATGCCCCCTTCACCCACCTTCACCCCATGACCCCCTGTTGGACTGTCTGGTTTGTGTATATTGAAATTACATCCATTGGAGTTTTCACACTTTCATTTCTTTGCTTTGCCTCAGCCTTGCACTCATGTTGGGGCATTTATGTGCAGGCAAGAAGATGCACATTTTCAGCCATAAATCGGACTATACTAGCTTCTTTTTGCTTCAGTTTTTAGCCCTGGAGCATGGCTTAAAAGTAACTGGAAACTGCTTTATTTTGCCTCTCTGTTTCACTCCTTAGTTGTCAATTAAGCTTATATAACTGCAGTTGCTATGAAAACAGTCTGTCCACTTGTCCATGTTTAGACAATGGTGTGGCTCTTTCTCTCTGGTCCAGGGCACAGAATCTTGATGTGCGTTTAGGATATGAGCTTTGTGCTGATGAGCTGGATTTCCTGCAAAAAAGGAAGAAGGTGGTTGCTGATGCCTTGAAGAAGGTTTTCCATCTAAGACGAGACCTACTGGATCATGAGGTGCTTCTAATGATAATGATTTGCAGAATATTAAAAAAAAATGTTCATAGAGATGTTTGGATAAGTGAGACAATTTGTTTGCATAGATTGGAATATGATATACGGCTATCTGCAAGCATGAATAATGTAATGTTTCACAAAATCAAGGCTCTGAAAATGAGTGCTACTGTCATTCCGTTGTGTTTCCTTGCTTGAAGCTGCATATATTCCTCTTGTGAACTTCCTTCTTCAGTGTTTATTGGGGCTTAATCAGAAGTGGGAGTTATGAGGCCCTCCAGATGTCTTTGGATTGGAATTCTCAGCAGTCCTAGCCAGCATAGCCAGTGGGAAGAAATTCTGGAAACTACACTACTGCAACGTGGAAGCTACAGGAATACAGATTCCATCTAAACCAGGGGTAGGCAACCTAAGGCCCGGGGGCCGAATGCGGCCCCCTGAGGCCTTTGGACCGGCCCCAGGCCGGTCCTGCCGCCGTCACCACTGCCCCCCGCTGCCCCCGCCGCCCGCCATGATGATATTTATTATTGTTGTTATTACTTATTCTTGGGGTTTTCTTGGCAAAATCTCCACAGATGTTTTGCCATGGCTTTTCTGGGGCTGAGAGAGTGTGCATGCATAATTTTATTTATTTATTTATTTATTATTTTATTTATTTATTTTTGGTGCTTCGGCCCCCCAATTGTCTGAGGGACAGCAACCCGGCCCCTGGCTCAAAAAGGTTGCCTACCCCTGATCTAAACATTAAGAGGAACTTCCTGATGATAAGAGCTGTTAGACAGTGGAATACACAGCCTCAGAAAGAGTGGTTGAGTCTCCTTCTTTGGAGTTTTTTAAGCAGTGGCTGGATGGTCATTTGTCAGGAATGCTTTGATTGTCTCTTCCTTCAGGACCGTGGGTTGGATTTGATGGCCCTTGTGGTCTCTTCCAACTATATGAGTCTATGATTCTATCTGCAGAACCCCAAGCTGCATCCATAAATTCAGTGGTGCTCTACTCTACAACATTCTATAGGTTTATGCGATAAAGCAGATTGCTACATTCAACCAATGGAATCTGATAAATGGAGTCTATATTTCCTGTTGCTTGGTGGTGGTTCTAGTAGCAGTGTGTGCTTGTTTATACAGGTTGAGTCTCCCTTATCCAAAATGCTTGGGACCAGAATTATGTGGAATTTTGGAGTTTTTCATATTTTTGAATATTTGCATATACATAATGAAATATCTCAGAGATGGGACCCAAGTCTAAACATGAAATTCATTTATGGTTCATATACACCTTATACACATAGTTGGATGGTAATTTTATACAATATTTTAATAATTGCATGCATGAAAATTTTTTGCATACATTCAACTATCAGAAAGTAATAATCCTAGATTGTTTTGGCTGACGGAGTTTAGGACAGGGCAGCTGTTAATTTTTGGTTATGTCATTTCCATTTTAACAGGTTCCAGTGGTGGCTATTATGGCAACAGGAGGTGGTCTCAGGGCTATGACAGCGTTGTATGCTCATCTTTTAGCATTCCAGAAACTGAACCTATTAGATTGTATTTCATACATTTCCACTGCTTCTGGATCAACATGGTAAGGTTTTAGGAAGATGTATTACATTTAACTTGAATCCTTGTACTACTGGGCATAATTCAACAAAAATTAGGCATGCTGACATTCAGCTGAATCAGTGGAACAAGCACACATTTTAACATGGTTTCCCGTGGGTTGCAATCACTTCCATTTTATTATATATGTCATTATATAGCAAATTAGTGGACCAGGCTTTACATTCTGCTTCTGTCAATATGAGTTACTGCTTTTAATTTTGGTTAAGAGCAGAGAGACATGGAGCTCATGTTGGTGCTGACACCAATTAATATTGATATTAATTTATTATTAATGTTAATTTATTAATACAACTGAATTTTTCATAAAATGTCAACAAGTGACCTCACATTTTGCCCTATACTGAAATGTACTTCCAAACTCTGCCTGCAACTATTTATCTGAAATTTGGAACTGTAGTTTTGTGAGACATTTAACCTTCTCTGTCAGAGGGCTCTGGTGCCACAACAAACTACAATTACCAGGATTCCCTAGTACTGAGCCAGGGCAGTTAAAGTGGTCTCAAACTGGATTATTGCTGTAGTGTGTTTTGGACCCTGGAAAGCATAATTACCTTCAAATGGCTCCTATTCCAAAATTTAATCCAATTGTGACAATCAGAAAAAAAATACTTGATTTCTAGTGATAGTGGAAGGCTTTTGTGTTTGCATTTCTGAACAGCTAAGATTTAGAACACATGCTAAATAGGAAAGTCTTTGAATCAATTGAGCTCAACTGGGCCATTTTACAAAGTGCTAAACTAGAATCTGAATTAATCTTTTAACTGGCACACACTCATAACTGTGAATTATTTTTGAAAATGCCTATAATTTATATACAACTGATAAATGTACTGTGAACACTTCTATCAGATGAATCTTTTTTTTTTTTAAATGCTGATGATTTTTCCCTAGGACTTTGACAGATTTGTACCAAAATGCTGACTGGTCATATAAAAGCTTGGAAGAACCCATGGAACGAGTTAAAAGACAAATGATGAAGAGTAAAGTGAATATTATTTCCTTTGAACAGCTGAAGTATTATCACAAGGAGCTGGTGAAGAGAGTAGAAATGGGGCACCTTTCATCTTTTACATCTCTTTGGGCACTGGTTCAAGAATCTGTCTTGCACGATGAAGTATGTTGACGATATAAGGCAAGGTCTTTCCACACTAAACTAGAGATTAGTATACTTAACACAGGGACACTGATGAACCTTTGTATTAACAAGGACATCTCTGGAGTTTATCACATGGGAAAATTGGAAGTTTAAATGGGTCAGAACTCATGGTTATCTAGCGTATTAGGCGCAATTGCACGAACGGTTTTCACACGGCGTTGTGTGCAAACCACTTGGAATCTGACTGGAAAGTGACATGAACCAGCAAATAGGCATTTTCAGGAAAATACCATAAATTCATTTCTGTTTTGTTCACAAATTCACTTTTTTTGCACAATTGCTCTAGTGTGAAAGCCATTTGCAGGATTCTCCCCATTTCTGCATTTGTTGTCAGATTTCCCATGGTTCTTTAAGGCGTGTAGCCAGGGTCCTTAAAGGAACAGCTGCTGAGGGATGGCAGGGACCCTGGTTGCCAAGAGGGATGCAGCCTTTTATGCTATTTTTCTACCTTTCTTACGTTTTGGGGCAATGTTTTGTTCTTTTAATAATAATAATAATAATAATAATAATAATAATGGTATCCTGCCTCTCTGTGTAACACAACCGAGGTGGCTTACACACTTTTTACTTAGTTTGGATACCATTTCTTGAAAAGTAAAGGACAGTACAGTATATTTTTATAAAGAAAATTGTGTAAATAAAATTGTTTATTTCTCTGGGTGATTTCTGGTGATGCAACTACTTCTTTTGTGCACACACACAAAAAAGTGATTCCCAAACCATTATTGGGATTTACTCGCATCTGTATGAAAACCTAATGTGCGTCCTACCCTCTTTCTTGCTTTAGTAAAGACCTTCTAACACGTTATTGTGTTCTTTGTGTGAAAATCATTCATGCATTGCCCACTTTTGTGGGTTGCAGCCACTTTAATCATTATCGGGATGGAGGTACATATGGTCCCCATGTGATAAAATCTTCTGTCTTGTTGAGGAATTGCTGTTTACAGTATTTCTATTTAGAGAAAAGAATGGCACACTTTCACAAGCCTTAGGTTTGTAAGGGCAGTCTTCCTTTTTACAATATTTTTGCTTTACAGATACCACAATTTTTGCATCATGGTTTCACACTGTAGAGTAATTCCATAAATTACAAGGTGACTGTTTCTCAGCAAGTGGTCTGAATATTTTTAGCATAGTTATTCAAAGTGTAATGTAGTCCAATAAAAGATTGTGCACTGCACTCACAAAAATGTGTGTAAGAATTTTTATTTTGACTTGATATACAGGGCAATCTGATACAGAAGTAGGTTACCTAAGGAATCGCCTTTCTCCATATAATCCGCCCCGTGCCCTCAGGTCCTCTGGGAGAAAATTGCTTCAACCAATAAGAACTAGGCTGGCGACGACCTCCCAGAGGACCTTTTCTGCCATGACCCCTAGACTGTGGAATACCCTGCTGGAGAAGATCCGTCAGATAACCAACTTAGATGGCTTTAAAAAAGCCATTAAGACGGATCTCTTCCGGCAGGCATTCCCAGAATGACACTGTCACAATCTCTTCCCCACCATCAGACCATGCGATTACCCCTCTATACACTTAGAGTGCCAGCCACTTAATAGCATTGACTTGTAGCCTGTTTTTAAATTAATTTTAATGTCGATAATGATTTAATATTTTTTTAAGGGGGGGTTATATGTTTACTATAATTGTATGGGACTGTATTTTAATTGTAAGTGCCTTGATAGCCTCAGCTAAAGGCGGGATATAAATAAATTATTATTATTATTATTATTATTATTATTATTATTATAGGTTTCACTGAATTCAGAGAGACATATTCCCAAGGCAGCCTTCAACTGGAAATAACATCCCTGCAAATCTTGGGTAGAAGGTGTAAAGACTTCTTCACTCTAGAAAGCTACTGTCAATAAGCACAAAAACAAGCTTCAGATGGCATAGATATAGACATATATCATATGTTTTAGATAGCATTTTGCATGGGGAGTTCTTGTTTGCTAGCATGACTGTGAGAATCAGGAATAGCTGGGAGCAAAGAATGACCCAGCAATATGGTAAGGGACCAAGAACAATGGGGAGGTGACAAGAAGTGTTGGACTCGGATTTAAAATATTTCCCTAGAGTGAAAAATTCTAGCTCTGTGAATGTGTGTATATATCTATATCTGCATATCTAAAATATCTGCTGATAGTTCAGGCAGTAGTGATCTCTATGCAGGTGGGGGAAAGCAATGTAATATTTTAGGTTCTCGATATCAGAAATACTGATTTTTTAAAACTGAAATTTATATGCTGAATAGGACAAATGAGATGCATGAGAAAAGACCCACTACTGAAGATGATTTCCAAGTTGTTCTAATGTGTAATTGTTTTCTTTCTGCATTTACTTTGATACTAGCCAAATGACTGTAAACTCTCAGAACAACGCCAGGCTTTAACTCAAGGCCAGAACCCATTCCCTATCTATACAGCCATAAATGTTAAAGACAAACATGTCAGCACCTTTGATTTCAGAGGTAGGTGTTCTCATAAGAACTTTTCTACTATGATGAAGTTCTTTTAGTCATTGCTGTATGCTTCTAGCAACTAAAGGTAGCAGGAAGAAAAGCTAGGCACATAAAGCATTGATACTGAATTGATCAGTTGTCATGGACAGATTGTATAGGGCTTGTGGTGGGAATGCTTAACTATGCTAGATTCTCCCAGTCCATGATCCTGTGAGGAGTTACAGTATCTTAAATGCAGAAAATGAAAAATTGTAATGTCTAATCTACCACTCTTCTCTCTTTCTCATTTTAAGGACTTTATTGCACCAACCTGCTGTCCCGCTAGTTTAAGCATACCAGTTAGGCATAATTTCTTATCACACTTTTTTCCATGGTAGTGCTTTGGTGATCCATGGTTGTGTAATTTGTTTTCTGCACTGCCAAATAATGCCTTTCAAAAGGGAGGAGGGAAGGAGCAATTGCAGCTGCCAACTGCCTCCTGAAGCCAGCTGCTATGTGAATGTGCACACAACAGCCAGCTTTGAGAAGATGTTGGCAGCTGTGATCGCTGCTTCATTTCCCTCCAAAGTGTGGGGCTGCTGCATGCACATTCACTCAACAGCCCTGTACTTTGGGTGGCAGGAGAGACAAGCGATCAGGGCAACTGCCTCCTGAAGCCAGCTGCTGTGTGAATGAGCACACAGTAGCTGGCTTCAGGAAAGTGTTGGCCTCCATGATTGCTGGAGGGTGGAGAAAGGGAGAGGAGCAGAATCATATCTACTCATACCACGTGACTGCCTGAGAAGCAGAGCTGCACAGAAGGGACCTATTCCACAAAGGGAGTAATGGAATAATAGCAAGATTGAGAGCCTATTGATGGGTTTTGCCCATCAGTGAAAAGGTGCACTACAGTAATGAATGGAATGCAAGGCAGCAACAGGACAGACATGATGTTGTGTACCAAGTACTGGCAAAATATGTTTTTATCCTGTTAAAATTTAGCTGTATAGCTTCGTGTGATATAGTCCTAAAAGATACAAGGATCCAGCATAATGTTAACTTCTCTCCTGTACTAGCCCTCATTTAGAATAATCTTCTGTATTTCACAGAGAACCTCTCTCTCAGTGTAATTATTTAAACATTTACATGAAAAACAATAGTTTAGAATTTCAAATTGCAGTTACAGTTACAATTGTAATCTACAGATAAGAAGAAATCGCATTGTCCTTTACAGCCTATTTAGTGCATTATGTAGGTGATGTACGAGATGTAGTACTTCCATAACCAAGTCTTACAATAAATCCTCATTGTTTTGTCCTCCAAAATTTCATTTGTAAATAATTGCATGGCCATAAGAAATTCCTTTTCACAGTTTTTGTTGCTCTCTCTATCTGTTGTTTTTGCTTTTATTCTATAAATATAAACTGGTATAAGCTATTTCATACATAGGATTTAAGTTTGGGGAAAAGTGGATTTCCCTTGTTTCTTATCTCAATACCAGGCCTTTGAATGGGAATGTCTATTGGAGTGTTTGCTTGACAATTTTACATTTCATTTTTGTGTTAGTGATCTGACTGTTGAGGTGAGGAACATTCAGTCTTTTCTGTCATATTGTTTTCAGAATGGGTGGAGTTTAATCCTTATGAAGTGGGTTTCCAAAAATATGGTGCATACATACGTGCAGAAGATTTTGATAGTGAATTTTTCATGGGAAAGGTTGTGAAGAAGATCCCAGAATCTCGGATTTGTTATCTGGAAGGTGAGTTAAAAACATAGAAAGGCTAACATTGGCAAGCTCATAGTTTACTTTAACAGTCTTGGGCATTCAATATCTTTTCTCAAAAGTTATTAACATTCCATTGCAACAGTCAAATTATATTAATGAACAAATTGATCTCTTGTTTTATTTTTAGCAATTGTTATATAACAATTTCAACATACATAGAGTTTAAAAGAGCTTAACTAGGTGTGTATAATGCCGCAACATTGTAACAGAGAAAGTAATAGTTTACTTGTGATTTTATCAGGCTCCCTAGGAACTATCGTTTTAGTTAATAGTTAGCACTTGGCTAACTTGGCTAACAGTTCTATAATGCCTAAACACCCTAAAGCAGGGGTAGGCAACCTTTCCCCTTTAAGGGCCGAGGGACTTCAGCTCCCAGAATCCCAGGAGCTCTTGGCCAAGATGGGACTATTGGCCAACATGGCTGAGGTTTCTGGGAGCTGAAGTCCCTCGGCCCTTAAAGGGGAAAGGTTGCCTACCCCTGCCCTAAAGGCACCAGATCCTAGCTAATCTTGGAAGCTAAGCAGGGTTAACTCTGGTTAATATTTGGATGGGAGATTGCCAATGAATAAACTCTTGTGCAGATAGGGACATTTTCTGTATAACCCCTGCATGTGCATTTTCTCTGCCCCAGCTATGTCCTAGACTGTGAATGTTCTTTGAAAATTGTACAGTTTTCAATGACTTTCTTGCTGCCAGGAGAAAAATGGTAAAATTATTCATTCTTGACTATGAGAATGAAATTTATGATTCATTTCCCTAAAATAGATTATGCATGTCTGTATGAGAATGAAAGAGAGGGGAGGGATAAGATTGCTCCCCACCAAAAGAAATGGGGCTCTCAGAAAAAGTTTCTCCACCTCTGAAATGATCTATTTCAGTACTATAATACAGTTTTGTTTCTGTCTTAGTGATCACAGTAGTTTGGCTAATAGCTGGGTACAAAATGACTATTTTTTTTCCTATTATGCTCATTTACTCATTTGCCATTGATCAATAGCTAACATATTTTTCTGATCTGGTGAGCCTATACAATTGATTCTGTTGAGAGATGATGCTGGCTAATTTGTACTGATGTATCAGGTGCTTAAACTTGCAGGTATCTGGACTAACATTTTCTCCCGGAATCTGCTGGATGGTTTGTACTGGTCATCAACACCAGCAGAATTTTGGGAACGATGGATCAAAGATATGGCAGATAAGAGTAAGAATTTCACTACTTTCAATTTTATCCATTGATGCCTACACAATTACTCTATGCCCCTCATGTTTTTGGTCATCAATCAATCAATCAGAGGTCCAAAATCAGCTATCATGCCTTCCTGGTTACATGGGAAATCCCAGTCTTTCTTCAGCTTTATCATAAATCTGAATTTGCTTGTAATGACTAATATTGATGTTTTCAATATTTATATTTCTCTCTCTCTCTCTCTCTTTCTATATATATATATGTGTGTGTGTGTGTGTGTGTGTGTGCATATATATATATATATATATATATATATATGAGATTAAAAAGCAAATCAACTGCACTTCTCATGTAAATGTAGATGCAGCACATGCACCACAGTGTTGAAGCTGGTTGATTTGACATGCCTTTCTGCATAACAAATAATGTTTTTGTTGGAACAGCTGCTAAGTCTGCTATCAGCTTTTAAGGCTTCAATTAATTTTTAAAAATTTAATAAGCTAGAGGCATGTGCTGAGAACACAGAAAGCTACTACCATTGACTCATCTGGATTCATTTTGTCTACATAAACTAGTAGCATCTCTTCAGGATTTTAGACTTGAATCTTTCTGAGCTAGGTACTCTATGGACAAGAAAGAGATTGAGAGTAGCCTTTTTTCATCTACTTATGGAATATATTTAAAAGCTGTAAATGATGTAGCAATTCTAGTCACTTTGATACCACTTTAAATGTATTCATTTGTTAGCTCATACCTAAATTGAAAATTATGACAAAAGTGTGATCAGCTTTGCTAGAAATTTGAAATACATTTTTGGTTGAGGTCTCCTGCCTTAAAAACAAAACAAAAACAAAGTCTACCTCCAGAGGAATCTGTTTTTTTTTTTTTAAAAAAAATCTGCTTTAAGCAAATTGTTTATAATAGACATGGGTCGGTGTTTTTGTTTTTGTTTTGAATGGGGCAAAAGCCAAATTTCTTCATTCCAGGATAGAAGGAATTTGAGACTAAAAAATTTGAACGTGTGGGAAAATGAAACTAAGAATCCATTCACCCTATACAGTTTTTTTTACTATGATTCTACTTTAACTCCCATGGCAACATCCTGTAATAACCTGGGATATGAAGTTTTAAGAAGGGTACTTAGAATTCTCAACCAGAAAATTCTTATGGCCCTCTCCATGCTGAGAATGGCTGTACTTAGAGGATTTGTCTGTAAATGGGGAAAAAATTCAGTTTAGCTCATTTTTGAAAAAATTGCCAAAATTGACAAATTTCTTCATGTTCAGAATGGAAGAACTTGAATTTAAAACAAAATTAAAATGGAAGAGAAAGCAAAATAGATATTCCAGCCTCCAGGTGTGTTCCATATCTCTTCACTTCTCACATCCCTGTCTAAATTGCCAAGTTTCTGACTTACAGAAAGACCCCACAAAAGTTGGGGCTAAGCAGACGGCGCAAAGCGCCGTCTTCAGAGCAAGGAAGGGGAGGGGCAGCCACATGCTGGGCGCCCCAACCCCTTCCCGAAAACATCCTCGGAGCAGCTGGCCCTCCGCATGGCCGGCGCTCCGAGGATGTCTTCCCGCTGCAGCGTCCACACACGCTGCAGCGGAAGAGTCGCCAAAGGTACGCCGGCAGCCTTTTGCGGTGCACCTTTGGCGATTTGTGGAAGGAGTGCTATTTTAGCGCTCCTTCCTGGGGCGGTGAAGCTGTGCCGCGGGGCAGGAATGGGGATGCCTCGGCCCCGATCCGCAGCTTCCTGGGGCAGCCCCGTGCCGCCCGTCTGCTTCCCTCTGTTGTTAGGTTTCTTACCCCTCAGAGAACCAGCATGGGTTGAGTGTTGGATTATGACTCTGGAGATCAGGATTCAATTCCATGCTAAACCACTGGAGACCTTGGGTGAGCCATACACTCTCAACCCCAGAAAACCCCATGATAGGGTCACCATAAATCAGACATGCTATCCCTTTCCAGGAATGACCATAGCTGACACAGCATCTGGAGCTGGACATTGCCACTTGGCATCACTGCAGCCATTTGGGGAGAGCTTGGAAAAGTTGCTTTTGTGCATAAAACGTAAGTGTGCAAAGACTTGCAAATTTCATTTACCACTTCTTTATGTTACTTTTCTTAAAATTGCCATTAACCTCCATTCTGTGGGGGAGAAAATATGCAAATAAGAGAGCGTGGAAGCTCCTAGATTGCTAGGGATCCTAGATTGCTAGTAGATTACCACACTACATTCTTATAGTTCTGCTATTCCACTTTTATTGCTCTGATTGCCTTCTGTTGCATTCTGAGATTTGTAGTTCAATGAGGCCTAAGACCTCTCCAGCTGAAAATTCTAAATGCCACTCCCTCAACTGCAAATCCTAGAATGCAATAGGAGGCAGACAGAGCAGTAAAAGTGGAATAGCAGCACTCTAAGAGTATAGTGTGGTAATCTCCCTAGGGATTGATAAGCCCCTCTCTATATGTTATAGTTGTAGAGTGGTGCGTAACATGGAAAGGCTGTTTTCAAGAGCTTCTCCATGGTTGTTACCAATCTTTCCAACGTTAGAACGGGAAAATTCTAGAATGAAAAATAACTTCAGCAATGTTCCACAGGAGTGTAGTTCTGGACATGATAATGCTCTTTTTGACTGGGAATGTAAGGGATCTTTGTTTTCTACATGCCACAAATTCTGATTAGACAGATTCCTGGTAGATGGATTGAATCATGAAAGCTCATTGAACTCTTTTAGTCATTATAGTTCACTGGGGCTTCTTGCCAGTTTCTGGGAACAACACTATGTGAAATGAACATAATTTTAATGCCAGTCTTTGTTGAGAGCCCTGAAACATCTGACTATCCCTCTTTAGATGGACTAAATGTATTGTGGTTGATCTAGGACTAAATGTATTGTGGTTGATCTAGTAGGAAGGGTGTGTTTTTGTGTCTTCCTGTGTACCAAATGGTTTGGCACATTTGGTCAAGTCATCTGACACTGTATGTTCTGCAAACAAGTTACTTTGCAGCCTTTTTTTTTTTGCTTCCTCCCTCCTGCTTGTGACCTACTGTGGTCTGGATGGTTTATGTAAGTTAAACTTTGTGGGCTGATGTATGGCTGGTCTTGTTTTCAGCATGGGTGTGGTCTTTAACAAACTCGGGTGCTGAATTTTGATGGCCATGTAACCAAAATGGGGCTACTAAGAAAGAGAGATCCATCAGTATGCTTGGAAGAATTCCAAAGTTTACAAAAGTAGGAAAAATATTTAGGGAAAAAACCCTGAGAGACAAAAATATACATCAAAAACAGCCTAAGGAAATATATATATAAGTAAAACAGTTATTCAGCATGCTGAATGGACACAAAATTCTGAGTGTCTGTTGTTGAAAAAGGGAAATTGGAGGACAGGAAGAATGGATTGGAGTATCCATAAAGAAGACGTGTCAGATTGATTAAACTTTTTCCCATTGAAAATGCTTCCATTAAAAAAGTCCCTGAAATGCTTCCATTAAAAGATGAGTCCCTGAAATGTGTTCTGGAAAGAAAAAGAGGGAAGAGTTTGCAGAAATTAACATCCTCTGTATTTTTTTTCAGATGACCAAAATAATTCAGATGATGGTTATACCACTTACAAGTCCCCAAGTTCTGAAACTGGAAAACTGAGTGAAATCTTTAATGATATTTTAACTGATCGTCCTCTAAAAGGGGCAACTCACAATTTCTTGAGAAGCCTTGACTTTAACAAAGACTACTTGCAACAGAAAGAATTTAATGAATGGAGAGGTAACTGGTAATCACTACTCTCTGTGAAATGCAGGCCAAAGGGGCAAGTTGCAAAGTCAGAATATTTATATTTGTAGTTTTATTTTAAAAATGTTACAGAGAAGTCCTGGGAGATAGAAGAGGAGAACAAAGACAGAGGACTTCAATCACATGAAACTATGCAGTGGAATTTTAACAGGATGAAAGCATTTTTGGCTAATAGTTATCACATGACACTGTATCTGTCCTGGTGCTGTCTTTCATTCCATTCATTATTGTAGTGCACCTTTTCATTGATGGGCAAAACCTGTCAATAGGCTCTCAATCTATTCCATAGATTAGAATGGAATATTCCCTTACCGTTCATGCAAAAGGTCCCTTTCACTCCAGTTCTGCTTCTCAGGCAGCCACATAGTGTGAGTGGACATGATTCTGCTCCTCTCTTCCTTTCCCCTTTCCCCTTGCATTGATCACACATTTACACAGCAGCTGGCTTTAGGAGGTGGTTGGCAGCCATGATCACCTGTCCCCTGCCCTGAAGCGTGCAGATGCTGTGTGAATATGAATACAGCAGCCCCATGCTTTGGGGGTGGGGGGAGCAGCAATCATGACCACCAACACCTTCCCAAAGCTGGCTGCTTGTGTACATTCACTCAGCAGCCAGTTTCAGGAGGTGGTTGGCAGCTGTGATCACTTGTTCCCCCTTTCCTCCTGGAAGCCAGCATTTGGCAATGTGGAAAACAGATCAGGTGACCATGGATTGCCATGGAGGAAAATGTCATAACAAATTTTGCCAAACTGGTATGCTTCCATGCTTAAGCTAGTACGATTGTGACAGGACAACAGGCTGGTGTGATAAAGTTCAAAGTTGAGCTTAAGATAATATATTTCAGATTCTAGAGAAGATGTTTAAGCCCATCTTGTGAAGAAAAAATCTGAAGAAAATCTGAAGTTTCTGTATTGGGAAAGGATTTATTGCCTCTGAAGATTGCCACCAGGATTTATTGCCTCTGAAGATTTTTACTAGAATACATTCAGCTTTTATATTATACTTCTAAGACAAATTATCTGGTTCAAGCCTGAGGCTTACCTTCCTGTCTGAGTTCTCAGATTGCTTTTCTTTTCCTACTCTTAATAGATAATATCTAATGAACCAGCTCAACCACAAACTCATTCTGACTTGAATGACATCAAAGGCACCTGGTTTGCATGCTGAATCATATCTGGGTCCAGTATGCACACAGTTTCTGCTCTCCTCCTATCAAAGAATCTACTGTGGTTTTCTGTGTGGCCATGTTCTGGAAGAATTTATTCCTGATGTGGCCATGTTCTGGAAGAATTTATTCCTGATGTGGCCATGTTCTGGAAGAATTTATTCCTGATGTTTTACCTGCACCTGTAGCTGGCAACCTCTGAAGAATGCAGGAGAAATGCTGGAATAAATTCTTCCAGAATGCAGCCACATAGCCTGAAAAACCCACAGAAAACTATGGATGCTGGATGTGAAAGCCTTCAACTTCACATTATACTGTGGTTTTGTGTTTCAGCTAAATAAAAGTTGCAGCCTGCCTCTTATGTGGATTCCCCAGAGATTGTCTTCTCTGTCTTCATACATTGTGTGGCCACCAAGACTGGTAGTCATTAGTTGCTTTAACCTCGATGAATTTGTCCTATTCCTTTAAATGGTTACCCAAGGAGATTGTTGTATTATTTTTGTGGCACACAGAAACATAATGGTATTGAAGCAATGCTTATCACACCTCGGCTTCAGTATTGGTATGGTGCTGCACTGTATGGTGCACCTGTATCTGCACTGGTCTGCTTCCACTTCCTACTTAGGGCATACAGACTAAGCTCCAGGGCATGGGGTGGAGGGGACAGATCAAGTGCTGGGAAGTGAGGGCAGATCAGGTGGCATGCAATACGGGGAGGATAGATCAGGTGGTGGTGAGGGGGTAAGGAGGGGAAATTAGGTGATGGGGTGCAAAGAGGGCACATCAGACAGCAGGGGTGCAGGGAGGACAGATCAGGTGGAGGAGGCAGGAGAAGAGAGGGAGTAGGGATCCCAGCTTCCAACACCTTCCAAACAGCAAAGAGTAGCTGGCTTGGGGAAAGTGTTGGCATCTGGATTGCTGAAAGCGGGAGGGGGAGGAAAGGAATACAATCACCACTCACCTGAAGCAGAACTGCCCTGGAAGGGAGCTACGACACTAAGGCAGCCATGGAGTAGCAGCAACATTTAATGCCTACTGATGGGTTTTGTCTGTCAATGAAAAGGTGTACAGCAGTAATGAAGTGAATGCAAGACAGCAGCAGGACAGAAATGATGTTGTGTGATAAGTACTAGCCAAAAACACTTTTATCCTGTTAAAATTCCCCATGTGATAATTGGAAGCCATCACTACTTTCACCTTGATCCATTTTGAAAATGTTGGCTGGAATCGTCTTCATCAGTCCCATCTAGAGTAGGCCTGTTCAATCAATTATTTAATGGTGAATCAACACATAGGAAAATCCATTTGATGCAATGGATCTACTCTAGTCAGAACTAAAAATAAAATTTAAGCTTATGATACTAGCTAAGATTTATTAAGTACATTTGAACTGTTTAGAATGCTTGTAAAAGAGAGCAGCTGCAGGTTTTTCCATCTACAGTGACAGTGATATCATTAATCTGTTCCAATAATAGTCATTCATACAACCATTGAGTATGTGGTAGCCATGGGTAAGGTATTAGGAAAAAACTGTTTATGTCATATTGATGTCTGGCAGTAGTTTATATCTGCCATCATATGCAATAGGCATGAATTACTTTGGTGAGTTGAGGTTGTGTCAGTGTTCCCCCCCCCCCATCTGTTGGCAGCACAGTGGCAGGAAGGAAAGAAGGAAGGAAGACAATGTATCTTAAAACAAACTCACATGGAACACAGGCCTTGTTTTCAATTGTTCAGCATTAATGGGGCATGATGTCTGCAAAAATAGTCTGGGGGCTGCAGCAGCCCATGGGCTATATGGTGCCTAGTCTCAATGTATAGGATGTAACTTTTGGCAAACTTAGGCTGACATCTTGTTTAATAGTTACAAGATTGTAAAATGGACTTATCATCTCATAACTGCTGATGATTCATGTTTGCAGTAATTAATGCCCACCGTGGCAGTAACTCAACCAAAGGGTTTTGGGAAATAGTGTCTGTAGTACCAGGTCATGAGGCACATTGAGCCAACTAGTTGTGGCAGGGCCTTGAGGGCCCCCCATGAGGGATCTGTGCCCTTCCCGTACCTTGGATACTGTTCAGTTGAGGTGCTGTCAGGCTGAAAATGTGGCTTTTTTTAAAACGAGGGGAGTGACATTGTCAGACATAACTGGACCTCCACCATTGTAGTTAGTCTGATGATGCAGGGTCTCTACCAGTACTGATTTAGTGGTATTTGTAGTGTTATGTCAAAGCTAGATCTAGTGACAGATTTCAGTTACTAGATTTCTACATGTTTTGTATCAATATGGGAAGATATTTTCTTCAGCTGTCCACACATTTAAATAGCCATGAGAATAGGCTTTATAACTGACTCTACATCAAATGTGGCCAGCCAACAGACACAGTCTAATCTGCCAGACTATTGGAGCAACAAATCAGTTAAAGACCATATTTCTCCTGTATCATTTTCTATTGGTTAATGTGTGAAACTGCAAGCTATGCAAAACTCTTTTGTAATATAATTTAGGCATTTATAAGCTTATATGAAGGAGGTGCTGTTGTTCAGTTCTTACTTGCTTTGTTCTGCTTTGTCTGAAATTGCATAAGATGATTATGAAGAAGGCCTATATGAGGTAGTACAAAATGTGTTGGTGATAGATATTAACTATCTGCGGCCACTTTTGACATATCCTCTTGATTGGTCATGCTGATAAGATTAAAACTTGGTTTTCAGATACTGTGTTGGATGCCTCTCCTAGCAGGCTGACACCTTGTGAGAAATCCCTCTGTTTAATAGACATAGGCTATTTTATTAACAACAGTGGCCCACCACTTCTTAAGCCAGAGAGAAACGTGGATGTCATCATTGCACTGGATTATGAGCTGGGTGTACCCTTCAAGGTAAGAAAAAAATAATAATTTCCCTATTGATTTCCACACTGAAGCTGGAGAAGGAAACACAGTTCATCAGAAAAGTGCATATATTGCATGCAGAAGGACCTTGGTTATGACATCTTCATTTTTTTTAAAAAAAGCTCAGTTAGCACAGACATAGGTCGAGATCGACTTGAGGGCAGATAACAACACAAAGGAAACAAGTTGCTTCCCCAGATGATGTTGGATTGCACCTCTCAAGCAAGTTGATGGGAAAGCACCATTCTGAGTGCACCTGGTCTCATCTGATTTCATAGGGTAGGCAGGGTAAAGTGGTTAGTTCTTTGATAGAAGACCACTGAGGAACAGCATTAGGGTGCCTTTCATACTATGCTATACAATCATAGCATTATGATTCCACTAACTGCCAGGACAACAACATGTGGAATCCTGGAATTAGCAATTTAGGGAGGGGTGTTTCAGAGTTTTCAGCCAGAGCTCTAATTCCTCAACAAACTACAACCTCAGGATTCCATTAGAGGAAGCTATAGGAAGTAAAGTGCAATCATAGCACTATAATTTGTAGTGTGAAAGGATCTTAGAGCTAGCATAACATCCAGCTTGAAAACCCGGAGTACCACAGCCTATCACATTGATAATACTGAGCTAGAAGGACTAATGGTATAAGGCAGCTTTCTGTGTTTCTGTAGTGCACAGCAGCTTCAGCCTGAGGAGTTTGTGTTGGTCTGGATGGACAAAGAATCCGTCTAGAGTAGACTCTTATACATATCTCTAAGTTGAGAACATCCACATAAGAACTAGATGGCAGGAGTATGCAAAGGCTATTAGAAAACTGGCTGCAAGAGACCCACAGTAACTCCCATGGAAAGTAGAAAATAATGCACTGAAGGTTATAAAAGTTCCAATATATAATTTTATTTGTCTATGGCACAACGTTAATTACAAAATAATGTGATAATTCTGTGTATCTGGTATAACAATTATATACTTCTGACATTTTTGCATGCCTTCAAGTTGTTTCTGACTTATGGTGATTCTAAGGTGAACCTTTCATGCTGTTTTCTTGGCAAGGTTTGTTCAGAGGGGGGTTGCCTTTGCTGTCCTCTGAGGCAGAGACAGCATGACTTACCTAAACTCACTCATTGGGGTTTCATGGCTGAGAGGGATTTGTACCCTGGTCTCCATAGTTGCAGTCCAGCATTCAAACCATTACACCGTGTTGGCTCATACTACTGACATACTTACATTAGACAAAGGAATTGCAAAGAAAATCAGAAATGAAAGAAAAAAAAAAGCCAGGAGTTACTGGATAAATGTGAGGTCAACAATAATAATGACACCTACAACAACTGATCCTCTTTCCAATCCACTGTTGATACCTTTAGGAATTTGCAGTGGATCTTTTGGGTTGATATTAGAAGGTGGCAACCTTTAGTGTAATGGGTTTACAATGGTCTGTTTACCAGCAGGTCACAGATAATATAAGCCTATATCCAAGCCCTCCTGACTCTCAAGAGGTCTTCCAAGAAATCCATCCTGGGCAGCGTAATAAATAGTCAACCAGGTCTTCCACATCCCCAGAGCCATAGATACATATCTCTTTATATCTTCTCTCTAGATGACCTGATGGCATTGTTTGAAACTGGAGGGTAGTAAAGGCTTTTCTAAGGGCAACAATAGAGGTTAAATCTTAGAAACACGATTGAAAATATTGTCTCTCTTTAGAAAACTGTATCAAGGGGGAGAACTCTGTTATCCTTAACACTTACAATTAATATGACATTTTGGACCAGTCTAAAAGGGATCAGTTTAAAATGAAAATAGTATTCATTTTGTCTTCCCCAGGCACACTCAGCAGGGTCAGTAGCAGCTTTTAGGATGGTATGAGGTGAAAAGAGTGGTTTGCCCTCAGAAAATGGTACATGGACTATCCCTTCCTCATTGCCACTCTTCTATGGACGTTTTCACACTGGGCAAAAGGAGGACGCTAGCCGGCCTCCCGCCGGCCTCGCTCCGGCGCCATTTCCCGTGTGTTCACACACACGCGGCGGCAAACCCCGCCCCTTCCGGTGTCATCCCTGCGTCCGGCCGGCTTTTGGCTCCGTGTGTTCAAACACACGGAGCCCTAAGTCCGGCGTCACTCCGGACGAACCAAAGATAACTCCGGCTGAAGCGGCATAAAGGTAATTCCGGCTGTCCAACCGGAATTAGCCTTTTGGCGGCGGAGCCATTCCGGAATCGGCGGCACGACCCGTTCCGGAATGGCTCCAGCCGGCTTTAGGAGGACAATGTGAAAACGTCCTATGTCAGTTTATTCTCCCAATTGCCCTCAGTTATTTTTAAGTATTTTTCAAATGGGAAATTCAATTATGGATTTCCCATAAATTATCTATTTTGGCAGTAAATTTAGCTGGAATGCAGCTAGAAACTTTAATCTCCCTTGTTGCTGCAGAAATAATCTAGTTTGACACAACTTTAACTGGTAGTGTCTCCCATGCCACAACAAACTACAGTCCCCAGAATTCCATAGCATTGAGCCATGGCAGTTAAGGTGGTGTCAAACCAGATTATTTCTACAGTGTGGATGTAGCCTCTCTCTCTTTGCCATAATTATTAATTCACTCTCAGATCAATTCAGAAAATGGAACAGTAGTATGCTAGTCACAGTTTAATTTCATATGTGTGGTACAGTTGATTTAATTCAGGTAAGCAAAATATCTGTCTTTTGAATTTGAATTGATTTGTGTCTTTTCCAGCAAGCAGAGATGATGGCCAAGTACTGTGAAGTGCAAGGTATCCCTTTTCCAAAGGTTGACGTGAGTGATGAAGACAGGAAGAATCCCAAGGAATGCTATGTCTTCTCAGATGAAAACAACCCCAAAGCACCAGTACTCCTTTGCTTTCCCCTGGTTGATTGCTCCTTCAAAGAGTACAAGGCACCAGGTAAATTGAGTACTAATATTCATTCTCTAACTTGAGAATTCCTACCATTCTCTTCATCTTTCATTTAATCCATATCTATTTGTTTCTCTGGCTAAAATATCTCCTCCTCCTCCTCCTTTACTTTTCTTGATAGAGCACTGCTAGGGCTTAAAGCTTTGCAGTACTCTGTCTTGATGTGTTGGAAGGGGACTCAGGAGAGCTCCCTGCAGTTCAAAGATATGACCTAACAGAGGTTTCAGAGACAGATGAGATTGCAATTTGAAACAGTGGAGAAGGGAGGTTACAGTGAAGAACAGTGGGTGATGGCAGTTGTGTGTATGTATACTGCATAATATTATGAGCCAATGGAAATGGACGAAGTTACAGCTCAGCTATATTTCTATCCAGGCTTTAGGCAATCCAGTCCTGAGTCATTGAGTTAACATTCTAGACTTGCCCCAGGATCTTAAGTTGGCACCTTCTTCAATGGTGTGTGCTTTTCCACCTAAGAAAACAAGCAAACATGATTCTCTTTAGAATTTCTCCAGATTGCATGAAAAGGCAGGGAAATTGCTGTCCATTTTGCAACCCTGGGAATGCAGCTGAGAATGTGAGGAGGTGGTCTCTGATTAGTTCTGTTTTAAAGCTTGTTGAACTGTATTGTATTTCTATTTAAATTAGACTAATAGTTTCTGAATATCCCTGGGTACATATAACTCGGAAAATGAAAATCTGTGGCCTCTGTGGCCTCTATGGTAAAAAATCCCAAGTAAATTTAGTAAATAGTATTTGACCTTTGTATATAGGAATTTGGGTTTTGCCTGGTCAATTGTTACAACAAGACGAGGAAAAAAATAAGGAAAACAAAAAGCCTGGCACATAGGACTGACAAAAAATCAGTCAGAGTCAGGAAATACATAAGTACAACTGTCTACATTTATTAATGGTTGTGGCTGGTGAAACTGAGAGGCATTCTTATCCCTGTTATGTGAGGAATTTCAGATTGATGCTTTTGGCTTTAACTGGAGTAACAGTACCTCTTCATGACTGAACATAGGAATTTTTCCCAGCCCTATCTGGCGATATCAGTGATCAAACTGGGATTGCTGTATGCAAAATATAATAGCATCATACAAAGCAGTATAATAGCATTATATTAAAAGCTATGTAAGATTGGATTTGGCAGTGTTTCTTGAGGGTTTTTTTCGAAAGGCTAAACAATCAGCAAAATAATAATAATATTATATTTGGAAACTTTCATAGATTTGAATTAAATGTGGTGAATGTAATGAATCTGTGTCTCCTATAAGGAAATTTGAGGGTGTGTAGGGGAAAAACATAAATCTGGGTCCAGCACAAGCTTCCTTTTGCTTGCTCAATAAAAGGCTGATGAGAGTATGTGGAAAGAATGCAGAAGCCAAGATTCTCCATGCTCCACCTTGGCCCCACACTATTAATTGGAGACAAGCAAACATGGAGCTTAGACAGTAAAGCATTCATATTTCTGAGCTACAGCCTGCAGCTGTAAAAGTGTACAACCAGGAGGTCAGCCAGCAATAAAATAGAGTAGACCTTCATACCATATGTGTGTATGTGTGCGCCTTCAAGTTGCCTGTCAACTTAGAGAGTGACACTATGGATGTTTTCTTAGGGTTTTCTTAGGCAAGGAATATTCAGAGGTGCCAGTTACTGCAGGCTAAATTAAAAATGGTGGAAGATACTATAAAATTGTCTTAAAAGTCTGTGTCAAAAACGAATAATGATAGTGCATGGTTTAGTACCATCTTAAGAATATTTGCTTAGAGACACCTCACAGAAGCCATATACAGGCTGGCATCCTGTTTGGGACATGCTGTGGTGGTGGTGTTTCTCAGAGTAATTTCTGATTTATGGTAACCCTAAGGTGAACCTATCAATGGGTTTTCTTGGCAGAATTTGTTCAGAGGGGCATGCCCTTGCCTTTCTCTGAGGCCAAGGGAATGTGATATGCCCAAATACACCCAGTAGGTTTCCATGGCCAAATGGGAATTCAAACTTTGATCTCCCAGTGTCCTAGTCCAACACTCAAATCACTACATCATGCTTGCCTTTTGTTAGGGTTATACACACACCTAAGTTACTTTTATGCCTGTGTATTACTTTTAAAGACTGTGGAGACTGATATTTCCTTCCTCCCTCCCCTCCCTCACCCCCCTAGACTTACTGTGAACTCTAAAGCCTCCCCCACATTACTATTCTATACCTCATAGCAAAGAGGCAGGATCACAGAAGTGCCTGGGTGTGTCCCTGTAGCCAGATTCAAAATGATTACAGCAGTGCTGAGACCTGCAGAGGACCTCAGCAGGTCTCAGTACTGCTGAAATCACCCTGTGTTTGTCTATGGGGAACATAGTCAGATGCTTCTCCAATGCTGCCTGCTCCCCACAAGGCTTGGAATGGTCATGCAGGTAGTTCAGATTCTGTACAGCAAGTCTGGGGGATAGGGGTGGCATATGACTCAGCCTAGCATAGGTTTAGACATGGAACTACTATGAAGATTATCAGATTAGGTTATAAACTGGTTTACCTCAGATGGCTTAAAATTAGAAGCAGGCGGCATCTTGATAGTATCGGATGCATTTAGCTGCTGAAATTGCTGTCTGGGTGCAGCCCAGCTCCATTGCCATTCTGAGGGGTGCTCTGGCAACCATTTTTTTCAAGCTGGAAAACTCCCAGCTTTGAAAAGAGGCATGAGGAACGCCCCTTGGAGCGGCGATGGAGCTTGGCATCACCTAGGCAGTGTTTTTGGTGGCTAAATGCATCTGATACTATGAGGATGCTGCCCGCTTCTAATATTAAGCCGGCTCAGGTAAACCGGTTTATAACCTAATCTGATAGTCTCCTATATTACACTAAACCATACAGGATTGCAGCCATAGGATTTATTCACTATGGATGTTGTCACCCATCTGCAAAATAATATAAACACAACAGTGGCACCTAAGGCTATGGACAGGATGGCACTTCCTACACCCAAATCCACTTACAGAACTTGATAGATCAATCACTAATTTTTCAACAGTAATAATGGGACAGTGGCTTCCACTGTATCCAAAAGCCATGAGCTAACTTGGGGGCACAGAGCTGGCTACATGACATACACAGTTTTATCTTTCATCAGAAATCATGGAATTGCCAGCATTCAAGAGCTCAGAGGTTCAAAGGAATGGCCAGGTAGCATCTTGTTAGTAGTATACACAGGCATAAATTAACTGTAGGCCAGACAAAAACTACCAGTTTCTTGAAGTGCATTCAGATATAGTTCATATAAGAGGCAGTTGGTAAATATGTAAAACTACCTGTAAACTACAGCTTTAAACTACCTTTTACATATTGATTTAAAATAACAGCTCCAGAATTCTTCAGTCAAAACTCTGAAAACCTGGTCCAAAACACACTGCAGAAATAATCCACTTTGAGACCTCTTTAACTGCCATGGTTCAGTGCTAGGGAAGCCTGGGAATTGTAGTTTATTGTGGCACCAGAGCTCTCTGATAGAGAAGGCTTAATGTCTTACAAAACTACAGTTCCCAGAATTCCCTATCACTGAGCCAGGACAGTTATAGTGATCTCAAACTGGACTATTTCTACATTGTGTTTTAGACCTTGGCTTAAGGCGCCAATTTTGATGATTGGAAGATTGGAAGGTTGGCAGTTCAAGGCCCGAGTGCTGCATGATGGGGTGAGCTCCTATCACTAGTCCCAACTTCTGCCAACCTGGCAGTTCGAAAGCATGCAAATGCAAGTAGATAGATAGGTACCACTTCAGTGGGAAGGTAACAGAGTTTGGCCACATGACCACCTGAGTAGTCCTCAGACAACATTGGCTCTTTGGCTTAGTAACGGAGATGAGCACTGCTCCCTACAGTCAGTTATGACTAGACATTTATGTCAATGGACTTTTTGTTGTTGTTAACTGCCCTTGAGTTGATCTTGACCCATGGCGACTGTATGGATGAGACATCTCCAAGACCCTCTGTCCTGCACTGCTCTGCTTAATTCCTGTAACCCCTTAATATCTGTCACCTCCTTAATAGAGTCCATCCATCTAGCATGTGGCCTTCCTCTCTTCCTACTTCCCTCCACCTTTTCCAGCATTATTCTTTTTTCCAAAGAGTCCTCTCATATCATGATGTGTCAAAAGTATGACAGTTTAAGTCTTGTCATCTTGGCTTCCAGAGAGGTTTCCTGCATGATCTGCTCTAGGACCCACGTGTTTGTCCTTTTGGCTGTCCATGAGATCCTCAGCACTCTTCTCCAGCACCACATTCTCTCGAATGCATTGATTTTCTTCCTATCATCTTTCTTAACTGTCCAGCTCTCACATCCATACATGGTAATAGGGAATACAGTGGCTTGTATGATTCTAACTTTTGTGTTGAGTTGTATTTCTTTTCATTTTAGAATCTTTTCTAGTTCTTTCATAGCCACTCTCCCCATTCTTAGTCTTCTTCTGATTTCCTGACTGCAGTCCCCATTTCTATCAATGTTTGGTCCCAGGTATAGGAATTCTTTTAATATTTCTATTTCTCTGTCTAGGTTGAACTTGTGAAGGTCCTCGGTGGTCATTATTTTTGTTTTCTTTATGTTGAACAGTAAGCCTGCCTTTGCACTTTCTTTTTTGATCTTCCTTAGTAGTTGTTACAGGTCTGTGAGGTTCTCTGCTAGTAGTATGGTATCATCTGTGTATCTCAGGTTGTTGATATTCTTTCCTCCTATTTTCTTTTTTTTTTAAATAAATAATTTTATTTCCATATAAAAATCGACAGACTTAACACAAATTTACCATAAAAACTACACAATCACATACATTAAACAAATACAAATACACATACATACATTCATACATAACCGCATACATTTGAGCTTCATAATATATTATGTAATATTTTCATATTTATATCACTTCTTTAACTTAACCCTTGTATAATAATATCTTATACTTAAACCCTTTTTTATAAACCTTGTATTTTTGTTACTATGTTTCTTCTTAGTTCATTTCCTCTAACCCTAGTGTTTATTCACACCTTTTCCTATAAATGAACATATATATATTCAATTTATATCTCAATTTCCTTCATTTTCCAATATTTCAAAAACGGCATCCATTCTCTTTCTATGTCTTCTTTTGTTTTATTTCTTAATAGTGATGTTAGTATATCTGCCTCCATCGCTTCTCTCATTTTTTGTTCCCATTCCTGTTCTGTTGGTATTTTTGTTTGCTTCCAATATTTTGCATAATTCTTGACGAAGTGACGATATATAGCAATATTCTATGATATTTTTTAATCTAAATCCGCTTTTATTGGCTTTATTATGTTAGTAAAAAGACCATAGGAGCCAATGTTATCTGGGTCCTTAAGATTTTTAGAATTTTGTTTTGAATCATTTTCCAGAATCGCCTAGCCTCTTTACATTCCCACCATTGGTGGTAGAATGTGCCTACTGCTTTCTGGCATTTCCAACATTTCTCCTTCCCTGTTTTATATATCTTATTTAATGTTGTAGGTGTCAAATGCCATCGATAAAGCATTTTTATATAGTTTTCTTTGTAATCCTGGCATAATGTAAATTTCTGTGTTTCACTCCAAGATTTTCCCCACATCTCTAGCTCTATTACTTTACCCATATCTTGTGCTCATTTTATCATCACCTGTTTTACACATTCACTCTCTAGGTCTCTTTCCTTTAATATTTTATAATACTTTGCTATATGTTTTCCCTCTTTAGCAAAAACTATTTTATCTATATTCGTTTTTTCTTCTGTAAATCCATTATTTATTTTATCCTTTTTAAAATGTTCTCTTAACTGCCTATTTCTAAATCGGCCTTCCTCCTATTTTCACTCCTTCTCCTTCTGTGTCCAAGCCTGCTTTTCTTATAATATGTTCTGCATACAAGTTGAACAGATAGAGTGAAAGGATACAGCCTTGTGTGACCCCTTTGCCAATTTGGAACCATTCTGCTTCTCTGTGTTCTGTTCTGACTGTAGCTTCTTGTCCTGAGTACAGATTCATCATCAGGACTATCAGATGTGCTGGCACTCCTATTTCTTTAAGGACGTTTCATAGCCTTTCATGGTCTATGCAGTCAAAGGCTTTGCTATAGTCTATAAAGCACTTGCTGAATTTCTTTTGGAATTCCCTGGTGCGTTCCATTAGCCATCATATATTTGTAATGTGGTCCCTCATGCCTCTTCCTTTCCTGAACCCTGCTTGGACCTCTGGGATTTCTCTTTCTATGTATGGTTGGAGTCTATGTTGCAGAATTTTGAGCATGATTTTGCTTGCATGGGAGATCAGTGCTATGGTTCTGTAGTTGCTGCAGTCTCTTGTGTCTCCCTTTTTGTGGATGAGGATGTATATTGATCGCTTCCAACCCGTTGGCCATCATTTTATTTTCCATATCTGTTGACATATGTTGGTTAGCACTAGAGCTGACTCTGTCAATGTGGATTGCAGCAGTCTAATTGGAATATCATCTGTTCCTGATGATTTGTTTTTCATTATTTTTCTTATTGCAGTTTCCACCTCCCTTTTTAGAATTTGGGGTTCATCTTCATATGCCTCTTCATTCCATATGTCCTTCATTTTGTTGTCTATTTTGTATAATTCTTCTGTGTATTGCATCCAACACCTTTTTATTCCTTCCTAGTCTTGAATTATGTTATTTTTATTGTTATAGATTGTTCCATTCCTTGGTTTGAATTTTTCTTTGATTTGAAAGGTAGTCAAGGGACTGCCTTTCCCTTTTAAATTTTAACTCTACTCTATGAGGCCTTTTGTAAAATATTGGGGAATGAAATATAATTTCTAAAGACTTATTGTAGTCTCTGTTGTTATGACTGATAAACACCTTTCAAATACCTGAATGCTTGCTCACAATAGTAATGGCCAATTGATAAATCCTTAATGGGTTCTAAAGAAGAGAAGATGTTTCTTCAATAGCCCATGACTTTGTGACTTCACCAACAAGATGATGCTTGCATTTAGTGTTGAGGCAAATAAAGCCAGTTTGTAAAGATATGCAGAAACAACGGTTATCAAGAGGATGCTGCCTGATTGTCAAGAAAGTAGTGTTTTATAGGATAGCAGTGTTTGTCTGGTTCTTCATGTTCAATATGTACATTTGTCTAGGAATAACTATCTCAGAAATACCCTAAGTTTAGAGAGGATTTCACACCCAAAAGAAAACAAACCTGCACTGACTTGCAATTTTGTCATGCGTCAGAAAATTGGGGAGTGTATAACAGTTACTATGCAGTTGCTATGTTACCCCAGAGAAATAAGGCACAGAACAGAGAGGGTGTTACAACATATTTTCCCCACTCCAAAGTAACAAACTTTGAAGCCTCCAGATCAAATGTATTGTGAAAGTCTTAAAACCTCTCCTTTTAATTTTTCAGGGGTGAAACGCTCACCTTCGGAAATGAGTAAGGGTGAAGTAAATCTGGAGAAAATCTGCTCACCTTATGCAACAATCCATTTAACCTATACTGAGGAAGACTGTGACAAACTACTAAACCTGAGCACCTATAACATCCTCTGTAACAAAGACCACATCTACAAAGCCATCCTGAGTGCCATAGAGAAGAGGCAAAACATTAGGCCCAGTTCTTAAAAGATCAGTTCAACCTAGAAAGTAACTGCTGAGGTGTGGAGAGAGCCTCTAGTAATTAGCCATAAACTCATACATAATTGGAGATAATGTTAATGAATCATCTGTTTACCATGCAGCTTGTTACAAACACTTGTTCCCACCTTGGAACGTTGGAGCTGATGAGTTTTTAAATGTTCACTTATTTATTCTTTTTAATGCACAGCCATTTCACTTCTCACTTACAGTTATGTAGGAAAAGATGGAATCACTGCTAAGTCCAATGTTTTTTGCCTGGTAGTACTAGGAGATGCCCATATGAAAACACACACAGCTCCTAGGTAGTGAGGAATGCAAGGAACTAACTCAGAGTGTTTTAGGTGGTAAGAGTTGGTGGGAAGTTATCTTCCTCATGTTATTGTGCCAGAATCACCACATATTTCTGAGGTTGTATGGCAAGGACTTTCGTTGTTTACCTTAATAATGAGATGTGTCTCAGGGATTTGTTTGTAGTATTTCAGAAGTTAACCTCCTTAATGCTAATGGAAATGAATGAGATTTCAGCACACACTAAGGAGCTTATCACATGCCCTAAAGAGGTGTTTTATCTCTTGTGGCTTCAATCCTTGATCAGGGATACAGCTGGATATTATCAGACATAATTCACTGCCGATTCTGCTGCAATGCCGCTGGCTGAATGCAACCCTGCTCGAAGCCGCACTCAGCTGGCACTTTTTCAGAAACGGAAGTTTTCTGACTTGAGAAATTGGCTGGCTGAGCAGTCCTTGGACCCAGGCCACATTCAGCTGGGGGCATTGCAGCAACAAATTATGTCTGATAACATCCAGCTGTATCCCTTATCAAGGATTGAAGCTGGAAGAGGTAAAACGCCTCTTTAGGGTGTGTGATAAGCCCCTAAAAGCAAACCATGAAGAGTGGTACTTTCTTGGTTCAATTCCAATAATGAGTAATTACACCATATCAATAGATGCTCTCCCTGTTCCATTGCTAAAAATGGTTATTTCCATTCCATATTCAGAGATATTCTGTACTTGAGAGAACTGACACATTTCAGCTGTGAATGATTCAAGCGCTGCTATCATAATTAAATATTGCTGCTCCGTGACATACAATTATAATTTTAAACGCACGGTTTGCAAAATTCCCTTGTTTTTTCCATTGCCTCTGTTCTATGAGGGAGATCAGATTCAATGAACAGCACAGCTCTTCTTGTTTGTAATGACTTCCAATAATAATTGAAATTGGCACCACAGATGTGTGACTCAAATACACATTAATATGATATCCTTTTCCCTTTATGTCAAAATGAGTTTTGGAAAAAGTAATTAATTCATGGAAGAACCTATACCTTGTTAAAGCCTAAGGATTTATAATGTGCTTGAAATATAGCCCTAAGGTAATGGAGCACAGCATTTATTTTATTTTATTTTTTTGCTGGAAAGGGACTATACTGAAGTGTTAAAGTACATCAGCAGATCCAGCTTCTGCATCACAACTGGGAAAAGCCTTTGCCTGGGACCTTCAGGAACATGTTTTGGCCCCTACTGATAGTCAGGATTGATGGTGTTAGCTCAGCTCATTGTCTCCCAACCTGGCAACTGCCCAAACAAGAAAGGAATAACCTAGAGCCATGAAACTTACATATTATTCCAAATATTCACCCCAAAGTTTGACGCATATGGCACATCATTTCTCAAGTTTCTTAACACCCCCCCCCCCAAGATTCTGATGTCTGCTCTTACTGCTCTGATGCTGCTGTAATCTCTGAATCATTTGAAAATTTCCTTACTGTCAAACTTTTTTTTAAAAAAGATTTGGATCATAGTGTTGTAAATATGTTTAATCAGTAGTGATTCAACGTATCACTAGATTGTTCAAAATGCTGAAAAATCAACTTGTAGGTATCCATTTGACTCATTGCTGGTCAACATTTAAACATCTTGGCACTCACTTGTCTGACAGTTTTGCATAGCCAACTGCTCATGAATTATAAACCCAGTGTGTTCCCAGAATATTTCTAGTGTCTCAGCAATTGTTTTAGCTGAGATTTGCCAACCTGCCAAAATCAGATCATGAACATGGTCAACAATTTCAGGAGCTGACACTGTTGAAGGTCTCCCAGACTTTGTTGCATCTTCAGTCTCAAAATCTCAATGCTGAAAGTTGGCACGCCACTTCTTCAGTTGAGTATGGTGGACATTTGTGTATGCATCATACACTCATGGATTTCCTTTTGAGTTTTCTTCTGCAGGAAGAGGAACTTCGTTATGGACTGGAGTTCAGCATTTGAAAATTTACACTTTTAATTGACATTGTTCTACCAATAATCTGAAAAAAAATCAGAAATTAGACCTACGATTATACAAATTGGCACACACATGCATATTTGTGCCCAGGCTAATGTTCCAAAACCTTTTGGGATTTCTGAGCTCCATGTAAATATTTGTAACGTGGAGAAAACTCTTCACATTCATATGCAAGAATGAAATGATTAGATTTAAATCCTTGTTCTACACAGTTCTCTTTCTCTGCAGACCATGATAGGGAATCCTATGGAAAATATTTATGTTTGTGGCTGGAAAGACTTCAATCTTTTTTAAAAGGGACATACTTTGTAAAGTCTGGTTTGCATTTACTTGTAAATGTTCTGGAAGATGTTACCATGAATCTGAAGAGAGGTCTTGAAAATCCCCCTGTAACAGATTCTTGTCACCACAGAACATTGAATATTAAAAACCAGATCCTCATTTGGGACAAATTATTTTTATCTCCCTAGAAATTATTGAGGCTAATTTGATTTACTTTAGTCCTGAAAATATACTAAAAGTATTTGCATGATCTCACACACTGCAAAGACCACCTAGGAACTGACTTATTTTGGATTTATTATATGCAAAAATGGATACTTAATAGACAAAATATGGGGAATTGAGTTCTTTGGCTGCAATCCTGGATCAAGTAACATTAAACTCAGTGGGCTTAGTTTTGACTGTTGGGCACTCAGGTGTTAAAAGTGAGTGCTTGGGAATTCGGATGCAATTAATTCATTCAACAGAACTAACTGCTGAATTGATTTGAAAATGGTGAGCACATAATTAGGTTAAAGTGATTCCCAAACTTTGATCTTCCAGGTGTTTTGGGCTTCAACTTCCAGAATCCCCAGATAGCTTAGTCAACAGTCAGGAATTCCGGGAACTGACATCCAAAGCATATGGAACCAACATTTGGGAACCATTGGACATTCCATTGACTGCATAATGACTGTGCTGTACCGTAGAGCATTCCTTCAAGTGAAAAATTGCCATACTAAAAAATAAAAGAACAATGCCATTAGATCAGACCAAACATAAATTTGATATACTGTTCAATGCACTTTGGAGATGCTCACAAGGTGGATCTAAAAGTTACTGTTCTTCCCTCTCCTTAGCAGTGTGAGACTAAGGAGATTATTGCATTCATTTTAAATTGACTTCTCCCTGATGGGATAAAGTCGAGTTTAAATTTAAAACCAGATGTTATTACACTCAGCCACAGCCAGGTGAGTGCAACCCATATGCAAACCGGACCCCAGCTGCACTTATCTAATGGCTTTTCAAAAATGGGTTTTTGAAAAGCTGCTGGATAAGCATGGCTGGGGTCCAGCTGCGTACGAGTTGCACTTGCCTGGCTGCGGCTGAGTGCGATAACCTCCGGTTTTAAATTTAAATGTGATTTTGTCCCATCAGTGATAAGTTGCTTTAAAATGAATGCAATAATCTCCTTAGTTGTACTGCCTCCAAATATGGAGGCTCCACTCTACTGACTCATTATACCTAATAGTTGCTGGTGTTTTATTTTCATGAAAATGTTAATGAATTTCCCACCACCACCTGTATGTTCTTTAGAAACACCAGAACCCTGAAATACCTTAAAAAATAATGACTTCTATTTAACATAAGTTTTCCAGTTCACTTGAACAGAAGCATGGGATTTCCTTCAGTTGTTAGCCTATTATATACATGCCTTGGGTGGGTGAGTGAGGGGCTTCAGTTCCCCCCAGCCGCACTAATTAGACATAGTGCAAACAGCAATCATTACCTTAACAGTGGCCATTAATAAATTATATATAGGTGGCAACAGAGGCATTTATGCTGGCATAGATGAGATGATTAATATGCATTTTATAAGATACCTGAGAAGACAGAGCTGATGGAATATTGTTCATCCAAATTCTGCCCAAAGGAGACAGACCTCAAGGATTTAAATCAGGCAGTCTATTTGGCCACACTGATTACAGTCACCTACGCACTCACCTATGTACCCACGTTGTTGTTCTTATGTGGCTTCAAGTCATTTCTGACATATGGTGACCCAAAGGTGAATCTACTGTAGGTTTCTCTGTCAGGGATGATGGGAGCTGTAGCTCTTCACCTCTGGCTCTAACTCACCACCTTGTTATGCAGAAGAGCTGACCAGCTTTGATCAGTGGTTGATGCTTCTTTCCCAAGCAGCAGAGTTTCAGAGAATAGGCTGAAGACCCTGACAAACTCTCCAAGCCTTCTCACTCTTCTTCCTGAGATGTCTCTAAACTTCTCCAGGATTCCTCTGGCTCTTGTATCTTCCCTCAAGACACCAGACAACTCAGTAGTCTTATATAAAAGATCTACTTTATTTTACTATATACATAAATACTATATGCCCTACAAATCACAATATCTCCAAACTACTCCACAATGTACATTAGCAAACATTGCAATTTATAGCCATTGTTAGACACCACCCACCAGTCAGTTTCCACCCAGTGGGTGTGTACATACATCTTGATTGGTCCACATAGATCATCCCATACCTAAGACCAACCCAAGTGTTTCATCACTTTACCTTGACCACTTAATGAGTCTCAGGTGTTTGCAATCTATCACAGGTGTTCTCAATATACCTTCTATAACTTTGTCCTTGGCTCTCAAGGCTTCTTAATTATATTATCTTTTTCACCTGTGTAGCTTCATGATTGCTCCTGCTTAATCACTGTGACTTTCACATACACATTTTTATTTCTATTACTGTATATCCCATGTTGCTTTTTCCTTAACATTCTCTTGGCAAGATTTGTTCAGTGGAGGTTTGCCATTGCCTTCTCCTGAGGCTGAGAACATGTGACTTGCCCAAGGTCACCCAGTGGGTTTCATTGCTGAGCTGGGAATCAAACCTGGTCTCCAGATTCGTAGTCCAACACTCAAACCACTGCGTCATACTGGCTCTCCCATGTACCCAGGCAGACTTATAAAAATCTGAAAAGGTGGGCTGTTGCTCACAAAAGTTTATGCAAAATAAATTTGCTAGGTTTTAAGGTGTTGCATGTCTCTTTGTTGTTGTTGCTATGTTGCTCCCTTTGAAAATATGGCTGCATTAGATACTTAAGGGCTCGCATCTTGTTAGGTAGTTATAATGTTGTAAGCTAGGTTATATCCACATAACTATTTGGCATTTACATTTATGATCATGGAACCATTGCCATGACCCCCAAATCCACCTTAACATCAGTGAAGGATGATGCATCCAGACCCCCTCCTGTTGCAGCATGGCTCACTGTTGGAGGGAGGCTGGCTGTGTTATCCTCCAGTGCCCCACTCACAAACACCACAGAACCCCATCCCAAGGTATGGCTGCCTGGATTTTAAGATAGGTTTGGGGGTTTGGATCAGGAGACAGAGCATTACCATAGCTATAGCAATAGCAGCTTCATTTATATACTGCTTCATACCACTCTATGCAGTCTCTAAGCGATTTACAATTGTAAGCTAATTGATCCCAACAAGCTGGGTACTCATTTTAGCGACCTTGGAAGGATGCAAGCCTGAGTAGAGCCTGAGCCCTGGCTGGTATTGAACTCACAACCTTGTAGTTTATGAGTGAGTGGCTGCAGTACAGGCATTTAACCACTGCACCACCAGGACTCCTAGTATTTATTTATTCTTGTTTTCATAAAGTAACTACACATTAGAAGTAGAAAGAAGGGCCAAGATCCTGAACTGGGAAACATATTGTAAAGTTACAGATAGATAGAATTGCAGCACAATTCCTCCTCACTCCCACCCTATATTTAGCTGCTGTAGTTCCTCCTCTTTAGCATGGCCAGTGGAAAGTGAGGGGCCAAGAGGTGGCAGGGAAACAAGGGAAACAAGAATTAGGTTTCTATAGCTGGAAGCACAATAACAGGCATCTTCTGGATCTTTCTGAGGGTCTTCTGGAGGTCCCAGAGGATGTTGTCACTGTTGTGCTTCCAGCTAAGGGAACATTGCTGGACTCTCTTCTGCTGCAGTAAATGAATGTGGGGTGGGAATGAGATGGCATCAGAGTAAAAAGTGGGTTTTAGGGGGCAGTTTGTTTGTTATGTGGTTAGTAGATAAGTTCAACTCCACAATGACCAAAAAAGAGCGTTAACACATGCATAAGCTGGATTTGCACATTTGTATCTAATTAGAAGGATGTCAGACAAAGGCTAGCAAGAGGACACAGAGGCAATGTCATTATCGATAAAAAATGCAACTCGTTGGAAGAAATTTAATCCTTTGACTGGAGAGAATCTCAGGAAGAACTCAAAATTTATATAGCAACATACATTGATTATATTTGTAATATACAAATCTTTTATTTATGCTTGGATGTATTTAAATAGAGGCATGAAAAAAGTTTTCTTTAGTTTAAACTGGACAGTTTAGAATAAAATCTGGTTATCATTCCAGTTTTCTTTACAATACAATGTGCAAACATTCTAGCACAGAAATATAAACATTTTCATTTCTTTTCCCTGTTAGAGTGTCCTTTACTTCAATTCTTTAAGATTGGTTTTTAAATAAACTAGAGGTACTCCTGGTTTTATTAACAGATGAAATTGTTGCTTTTTATCCAAATGATGGTGGTGGTGGTGATGATGATCATGATGATGATTTCTATCTTGCCTTTCTCCCACTGTAGGGACTCAAGGCAGGTAACAACACATTTAAAACAGTACAAGTTAAAAACAAAAGCATTAAAATGTAGATACAAAGTTTAGAAACAAACAATTTGAAAAAGTTAAAACCATTACACAATAAAAATGAAAATGTATTAAAATTAAAATGCATTATACAAATTATTGTTGAGGATTACCACAACAATAAAAAAAAAATCTTTCATGCCCCCATCAATAGAAAGAAAGAAAGAAACAAACAAACAATAATCATAATTCCCCAATTATGATTGCCCATCATGCTTCCCAATCATGTTGAGAATTTCCAAAACAATGGGAGAACTGTAATGCTATCCTCCCCACTGTCATGAGGCCTTCCTTGCCCTTACCAAGCACAGGTTGCATGTCTGCACCAAGGAAGCTTGGAGGCATAGAGGTCTAATGCCACTGACTTCTGTGCAATTGTGAGTCCTCATCATAAGGAAATTCTATGCCAAAACAACTCTTCTTCTTTGGCAAGGTGAGCAGTTTTTTGGCCTGGAAGGCTACCTGTGGCTAGCAGATGACACCTGTACAAAAGCGTGTGTGTGCATGTGCTAGGGTTGCCAGATGAAATAAGCAACAGGGCTCTTATCCACCTAGGGGACAGAATTGCAGCAGGTGATGTTACACTTTTTAACTGACAGCCCTAGTCCACATACACACGTACTCTAACCTCTTATGCACCCCTTTGTGGTGCTGAGGGTGATCTCTTGGCAAACACAGACACTTGCACATTTTGGATAGAAAAGGACACACCTTTTATTGGTTACATTGTAGAAGGCTTGGCCCAGATGGCATTAGCTCCCATCTCTAGCCAACCCGATGCCCAATTGGAATGCTATCCCATTGCACTGCAGCTGCAACCAAACCCATAGTTCATACCACATGAGACTCAGCCAAATGTCCACACCAAATTCCAAGAGGTGTATTCCATCACCTATGAAAGATGTGATTTTGTGATGTTAATGTGGGGGCTATCAAAAGTTAGAAAAAAAGTTTCCAATTGCCTTTGTGGCCTTTCTCCTGGTCAAAATGTCATTTGAGTAGATCCAACCACATGACAGTGATGTGGTTATGTCTAGTCCCTTCACAATGACAAGCTCTGACTGGGATGTGGGTCCCCACTTTATGGGAAAGAGGGAGGCTTAATGGTTATCAGCAACTGCAGCTTCATTTTCATATAAGGGGAGGTGTTAAGTGTTGCAGTTGCATACATTGTCACTCAATTGATCACTTATCTGTTGCTCTGCTGCCTTACTGGCCATGCTGGCTGGTGCTGTGAGTGGGTGGGGAAGGACTTCCATTGCTGTCCCTGAGCTGCTGCTGGTGTGCCCTTCTGGGTGATTTCTTGGATCCCCTCCATCCATGTTCTCAGTCCTTTATTCAGAAACCCCATTAAAGGGTACTGAATCTACCCCATTAAGAGCTCCTACAAAGGGCTACTGAAGCAGCCAAGAGATGATGGGGAGGGAGTTGGTAGATCTTCTGCTGCTCCTTCCTGTGGTGTCTGGAGCCCACCTAGCTGCTTCAGTTTTCCCACCTTCCAAGTGATACACTCTTAGGTCTCATAAAGGCTGTTGGTGCTTCCTCTGTCCGCTCTTGGACCTTGTTCCATTTGCTGCCATCGTTCACCCATGCCAGTGCCACTGTTGCCACTTCTTGCTTACCTCCACTGACTCACTCACTTCCTCACTGTCACTCTTGCTGTTGCTCTTCTGCTGCTACTTCCTTGTGTCATGTGTCTTCCTGTTGCTTTTCCAAATTGCTGCGATGAAGAATGAAGCTTTTATGAATGAAAACTGCATCTGCCTCTGCTTAGGGCCTGCTTCTGAGAAACACAAAATCATAACAGTTGGAAGAGACCTTAAGGGCCATCAAGTCCAATCCCCTGCCATGCAGGAATACACAATTAAACCACTCCCATCCAGCCTCTGTTTAAAAACCTCCAAGGAAGAAGACTACACCACATATCATGAGAGTGTGTTCCACTGTTGAACAGCTCTTACAGTCAGGAAGTTCCTCCTAATGTTTAGGTGGAATATCTTTTTCTGTAGCTTGCATCCATTGTCCCATGTTATAGTCTCTGTAGCAGCAGAAAACAAGCTTGCTCCATCATCAGTATGATACCTTTTCAAATACTTAAACAGGGCTATCATATCACCTCTTAACTGTCTTTTCTCCAGCCTAAACATAGCTCCCTAAATTGTTTCTCATAGGACATGGTTTCCAGACCCTTCACCATTTTGGTTGCCCTCCTCTGGGCATGCTCCAGAAACTGTACCAATCCGATTTGGCAAGTATTCCTGCTGCTGCTGGTAACCCTCCAAAACAGTATGGGATTCTGGGAAAGGCAGAGCCACATCAGCACAGTCAATATGTTATCTTGCTTTTGCTTCCCCTCCCCAGACCACAAAATGGCCTTCCTGAGAAGTTTGAGGCTGTCTCTTCTCAGCAGGAAGGGATGAGGATTTGAATCTCCTCCTCTCCAGGCACTGAGTTCTAAGGATGGGATTGCTGTGAGGTGATAGGTTAAAGCCTCTATCATTGCCCAGCAATAATCTCACTGCTGTGGATCAGTGTGTGGTGGAGGATACTTTAATCCCCCACAGTGCTAGCTATCCCAAATGTTTCCTTCTTGCTATTTAGTGGTGGAAAAACAGTAGTCTGTGCAGATGAAAAGCCTGTTGCATATCCAGTGATTCCAACCAAGACTGCTGTTCTCCCATCTTTAATATCAGCAGCAGAAACACTGGGATCATTTGGAGGAAAGAGTCCAAGCTTTCCCTGAATATATGGGGATTGCTCAATGTGTTGTTGTCAGGGTGGCAGTGTGAAAATCCCATAGAGCTTGAGGCAGGACTAGTAACAGTGCCCTGCCTCTGCAATCCGTTCACTCATGGAAACACCTTCATGCGACTGATGTGTGAATTTTGTGAGGAGGGGGAGAATACAGTCTTTCCTTATTAGGCAACAGTTCTGCTAAATAATGAGCATACTGGAAGTGATGATTTAATTTACAAGATACTATAGTCTTCCCTCTGGATTCGCTGACTTCCTATTCACAGTCTTGAGTTTCCGTGGACGGGAAGCCAGGAGGGACAAAATGGCACGCGTGCCCAAGGCATGCACCACCATTTTATTCAATAGGACTTGAATATTTGCATTTTTCCTGATTCACGGGGGGTGGGTGGGTCCTGAACGGATCCCCTGCAAATTGGGAGGGACAACTATAGTTACATTTTTATGGGCTTCACATGCATACAGTTTAACATGGTCTACTACAGTATGCAGAATTGCGCTTAATTAGAGGCAGTGGCACTGTTTCATTGTAATTTTGTTTGGAACACATATACAATATACTTCTCTCCCCTTCTGTTTGTGTCTTAATAAAAAGCAATAGGATGGCATGAAGAGAAGAGCCTCATATATCCAGAAAACTGGACCATTCTTTTCCTTTGTCTGCACTCATTTCTTGTTAAAAAACTTTTTAAAGACATTCCTTTCTTTCTTTTTCTTCTGTTTCTTTACATTTGGCTCTGGCTCTTTTAATCCTGGGGACTGGAGATCATCAAAGCTCTTTTTAAATTCAGTTGTCCTGAGTTCAGCTTTGGCTCCTGAAAAAAGAAATGTTTTTTTTTTTCAGAGCTGAAAATGTGGATGGCAGAAATATTCTTAGATAATTATTTAAATGTTCCCACTATTGCAGATTCATAGATATGTTGCCATCACTTAATTCTACACTGACACTTCCCACTATCTCTAACAAATGTCATAACTAAAGGTCAGTGTAGGGTGTGTGTCTTGCATTAAAAGACTTTCTGGTCCCTAGTACCTACAATTATAGAATCATAAAATCTTTGGAAAGTGTTGCAAGGGCCACCTACTCCAACCTCCTGCCATTCTAAGCAACAGGATTGGAAAAGAGTTCTATATGAGATCTTGAAATATTCTGCCTATCAGCACTTCTCTGTCTTAACTGAATTCAGTGTTCCAGTATCCTTTCACTTATAGGTGTTTTGTAAACACTTATACAGGAAGCTGTTTCCTGAAAGTCTGACCAATTGTCTTTGCTCCTCAGTATTGTTCACACCAGCGGTGGATAACATGTTGATCTCAGATATTGTTGGACTCCAGTTCCCAACAGATCCATATGTAATAGACAGTGATTAAGAAAATGGTTGCTATATCTAACAATCTCTGGAGGGTTGTTGTCTGCACTGACTAGCATGGTTTGCCCCCAGCCCTACTTGGAGATGTCAGAGAATTTACTGGAATCCTCTGCATACAAAGTATAATAGCAGTGATGTAGACTTGACTTGACTGACTCAGACTCAGGTCACTTCAATGACTTGACTTGGACTCAACTCAACAATAAATGACACACTGACTCGACTCATGACTTTTATATTTTTAGCAACTAGCTTGCTAGCTTTACCTTCATCCAGAAATGTTATGGAACGGAAAATGGTTTTCCTCCTTTAAATAATACTTTCATCTCACTGCTTCTTGCCTAACAGGCATGTGATGGAAGTGATACTTTATGTTTTACTAAACAGGAAGCTGTTCCTAGGAAAAGCTTTAGAAGACTCCACCAATGTGCAGTGGGAACAGGTTGCTGAGCAGACCTCATTTTTCTAAAATGTAATCTGACCATCTTCTTGATATTCTAGTTACTGAAATTCCACCTCTTACATACACACCCTACCACCATCTCCTTTTTTCTGTTAAGGTTGACTCTCAGGCGAGACCTGAGACTTGATTTGAAAATATCTTGCAAGGACTTGATACTTGATTTAAGACTTGGAGTAAAATACTTGAATACATCACTGTATAAAAGCATTGCATAAAGGAGCACAATAGCATTATATAAAAAAGTATGTATTGCCATAGTTACTAGGAAAAACAATAATCAGTGATGAGATGCCCTAGGCCAAGCTCTATGACTGGATTTCCACTATGCCAGGAGAAGCAACAGAATATATATTGGTAGAAAGAAAAAAGAAGTCTGTAGACCTTCCCCCAAAGTATTTGCTATATAAACTTGGATTCCAGTCCAGCAGTTTTAATAGAAATTGTTATGGAACTGACATAAAATTATGTACAGTTGATTTATGGAATGCATTGCAGATTCTATGGTAGATTGGCTGGTGATTTGTCTGTGTTTCACATACCATCCAAATATAGGAATTCATGGGAGAAAGGCCAAGTGAGTAATGAGAACAATAAGGAACTTCATGCAGAGGCAGTGTAATTGGAGTCAGACTTTTTCAAGTCATTATTCCCCCCCCCCCCCAAGATTTCAGTGAAATGCCTAGCTAAGCCTCATTTCTCACTCAATTTGTCTTAATTTGGTTTCTTACATTTTTACAAATGTTTCCTATGCAAGATATCAATTTCCCAATTTCTTGGTTTACACATTCCAGCCTTTCTCAGAGATGAGCTATGCATGATGGAAGAGACTGAATTTGACTTCAATATAAGCAACACAGATATATTGGTTAAAATACTTTAGGAGCTTCATATGGGAAGGGGTGGTGAACTATGGTGATGAACACCTACATGCCTTCTTAAAACAATTTATTTCTAGAAATTTTTATTCCAGTAGGATTACTTCTGGCCTTTGGGCCTCAGTGGGTAAAAAATGACTAAGGAAATGCAGTTTCTGAGAGGAAAAAGTTGGTGGAAGAAAAGCCCAGCAGATTTTTTGTGCTTATCCTAACATTAAACTGCAAGTGTTAAATTTCATTAATGTCTAACCCAGAGTATAGGGATTCAGTAGTTATCTGATCTAGCACCATCACATTCTATTTGAGCCTTGGCTTTACTGGTGACAAAACAGCCTGGAGCATCCTTCTAAAGTTCCCAACATAGGAGTTTAGCACACGAGGGAAAATCGGGGATTTAAACAGACACTTTCCTGGGACAGTTGCACATTCACGGTGAAGATTTTCACACACATCACCATTAGAGATGACTTATCCCAGGAAGAACCAGGAATGCTCCAACAACAAATCATTCACAGGGAAACACTGTGAATGATTTGTTGTTGGAGCATTCCTGGTTTTTCCTGGGATAAGTCCTCTCTAATTGCAATGTCGTGTGAAAACCTTCATTGCGATTGGGCGACTGTCCTGGGAAAATGCTTGTTTAAACCCCTGATTTTCCCCTGTGTGATAAACTCCATAGAGAATGCAAAGTAGGAGCAATGCTGGCTGAGGCTTCGAGGTGTCTTAGCCATCTCTTGAAAGGTAAGTCACAGTCTCTCCCCTTCATCTGAGGTAAGTTAATGGTAATATCAGTTTTTCACATCATTGTGTAACCCAACAAAACAAGGCTGCTGCTGAGCAAAATAGGCAAAGGGGCACAGAGTACTCTTACCAACATGTGACAACTATAATGGCAATGCCTTATATATAAAATAAAATAGTAATGTAAACTTAAGTGTTGTTTAACCCTTTTCACAGGGCATATTTTAATGTAGGAAAATGAACTGTATGAAACTGGAAACATATTCAGAGGTATCTGTACTGGCCCAACAGCAAGTATAATATCCAAAATCCACAAAAACAGTGGTAACTTAATTGGATAACTTAAGTGCACAAAATACATGATGCAAGTTTTTGAAATTCCACTGGCTTTTTCATCAGACAAGTGTTAAAAATCATACAGGAGGGGGTGGGGAAGTCATGGATCGCCTGCTTGCCCGGATATCTCTCCATACCTTCTTAACTAATAACATCTTGACAAAATGTAGGCCTGTAACTCTAATACTGTCATCTCTCCCTCCCCCCCACCACATATGAGTTTTAACACCTTTTGGCTGATGAAGAAGCCAGCGGAGCTTTGAAAGCTTGCATCATGTATTTTGTGCATTTTGGTTGGTATCACTGTTTTATGGATTTGGATGTTCTTGTACTATATTAAACTGAGCTTAACACTAGTGCAACCATCTTTTCAAACTGATATAATTAATTAATGACTGCATTTAGTATCTGCCCCCCTTTTTGTTTTTCTGTTACTGTTACCTTGGTCTTCCTGCTCGCAGGTTTCTTTGCTGTCTTCTCTATTAGGATAAGGCTGCAATATGAGATGGCTTTGAGAGATATTTGACACACTGGGCTTCAACAAAGTTGCTGGCTCAGACTCTTTGGAAGTCATAGAAGAAGCATCTGAAATAGTTATTAATGAACTTGTGAATGGGAAAAGCTATCATCAAAACACTAGAAATAATTCTAGATTCTATTCCTTACTATTCTCTTCAAGTTACAATGACTAGAGCGCAACTGGCGGAAAACTTGACTCTTATCCGACAAGACTTGTCATAGGAACTTTCTTTGCTCCTATCGAGAGGCAATACATGCAGTGCAGAGAGCCTTCTCCTCTGCACGTATTGCATCTGCAGAGTCTCGTCCAGCAGAGCTGTTTAGGGTGGTAAGACAGATGACGCAGGTTATACCTGTGCAGAACCCGTTGCTTAACCCAACAACGGCCTGCTGTGATGCATTTAACAACTTCTTTGCAGATAAACTCTCTCGGATAAGAGCCAACTTAGACGCCAGTATTTTGACAGAAACAATTGATGAGGTGTCCAGCAACTCCGTTGATGTAAATTTACTGGACCAATTTCAAACTGTGAGTACTGAGGACGTGGACAAACTACTTGGTAGAGTGAGGAAGACAACATGCCCTCTTGATCCTTGCCCTTCATGGCTGGCAGTCCGGGGGGGGGGGGGGTTGCCTTGATGGTGTTCCTGAAGGACATCATCAATGCATCCCTCAGGGAAGGGTGTGTTCCATCCTGCTTAAAGGAAGCGGCAGTTAGGCCGCTTCTGAAAAAACCTTCCCTGGACCCCCTGGACATGAACAACTATAGGCCGGTCTCTATGTTACCATTCTTGCGCAAAGTGATTGAGAGGGCGGTTGTTCTTCAACTCCAAGTGGTTTGGGATGAAACCAATTGTCTAGACCCATTTCAAACTGGCTTTAGGATGGGATTTGGAGTTGAGACTGCCATGATTGCCTTGACCAACGACCTGCGTCTGAGCATCGACAGGGGTAGTGTGACCCTGTTGGTGCTTCTAGACCTCTCAGCAGCTTTTAATATGATAGATCATAGCATCCTCTTGGATTGCCTGAGTGGGTTAGGAATTGGAGGCAATGCATTGCAGTGGTTCCGGTCCTTCCTCTCGGGCAGGTCCCAGAGGGTGCTGCTCAGGGACAGTTGCTCCAGTAAAAAGGAGCTTACTTGTGGCATCCCGCAAGGTGCCATTCTGTCCCCAATGTTGTTTAACATCTATATGAAGCCACTAGGTGAGATTATTCAGAGTTATGGGGCTAGGTGTTATCAGTACACTGATGACACCCAGATCTATTTCTCCCTGTCTTGATCGTCGGCCTCGAATTCCAATGGAGTCTCTCCTCTTAATGAATGTCTTAAGGCAGTAATGGACTGGATGAGGAAAAACAGATTGAGATTGAATCTAGACAAAACGGAGGTGCTCATGGTAGCGGCCCCAAAATCAGGAATTGGGTTGCAACCTCCATTTTGGGGTCACACTCTCCATGAAGGACTGTGTTTGCAGTCTGGGGGTGCTCCTTGATTCGTTGCTTCAGATGACTAGTCAGGTGAATGCCACGGTCAGGAGCACCTGTTATCAGCTTCGGCTGATACGCCAGCTGCACCCTTTCCTGGAAGTAAGGGATCTTGAGACTGTGGTGGATGTGCTGGTAACCTTTCGTCTGGAATTCTGTAATGTGCTCTACATGGGGCTACCCTCGTGCTTGGTCCGGAAACTTCAGTTGGTACAAAATATGGCAGCCAGAGTGGTCTCAGGAACATCTTGGAGAGACCACATAACTCCAGTGTTAAAATCTCTCCACTGGCTGCCTATCAGTTTCCGGGCCCAGTACATGGTGTTGGTTATTACCTTTAAAGCCCTAAATGGCTTGGGTTCAGAAATGCCTCCTCCCATATAACCCTCCCCACACACTCCAGTCCTCTGGGAGGAATTTGCTTCAGCCAAAAAAATCTAGGCTGTGTGCAACCTCCCAGAGGGCCTTTTCGGTAATCACCCCCAGATTATGGAAGGGCCTGCTGGACATGATCCATCAGATGGTGAGCTTGAGCAGCTTAAAAAAGGCGCTAAAGATGGATCTCTTTTGGCAGGCCTTTCCTGATTAGATCCTGGCCTCAGGAGCTGTGCCCTTGGGCTTTTGTGTCCCTGATTTGTCTGCTGTTGATCTCTTTTCTTTTCTTTTCTTTTACGATTTATTTGGATTTTAATGGATGTTAGTTTAATATGTTTTTATAGGGGAGGCTGGGGGTTTGGGTTTTTAGATTGTATTGACGTAATTTTTAATTGCTGTATGCCGCCTCGATTGTTTTAACAGAGGGATTTTCAATTACACGGTGTTGTTGTCAAGGCAATATTGCTTCACAGTCTTTATTCTAGATGAGGCCTTCCCAATTTGTTAATATCTAAACTAAATACAGCTTTGTATGGTGTCCCACAACCCAATCTTCATTTTACTGCTGGCCTGGGATTGCATAATGAGTGGCATTACCAAGCAATTCACAGGCCACAACAAATGTCTGATGGTCACAAGTTGTACAGGTCTATTCCCCCCTTGTATTTATTTTTCCATACATCTTTCAGATTTAGTCTATCCATCATTTCAAAAAAAGATTTGGGCAGTTTCCCCTGATTTGATTTAATCTTTTTTTTCTGATCTCCTGTCTTCTGTGGGGTTAATCACTCCATTCCAGTCCCCCATCGTTTTTATAGTGTCATAATTCAACTCCTCTATTTGTTGTAAAAGTTTTTTTTATAGAATTTATCTTTCCCATCTGTGGGAGCATATATCCCCACCAACAGTATCCTTCCTAACTGGTTCTTCAATTCTGCTATTAAGTATCTCCCTTTGGGGTCATTTATAATTTCTCTTACTTCTAATCTATTATTAACATATAATACCATGCCTTTTTTCTTTTTGTCACTTGTTGTCGAAATAAATTATTTTCCTAATCTATATTTTTTTAGATTTTTTGTCTTTTTCTTTGATGTGCATTTCCTGAAGGCAAATTATATCTTTTTTTTTTTTTTTTTTGTAAATAGTGAAAAATTTTCCTTCTTTTCTGGGGTGAGTTTAAGCCTTTTACATTCTATGTTAAACATCTAATTTGGTTTATCATTTTAATTTCGTTTGGATTCTTTTGGGTTATTACTACCTTTAATTAGTTCCCTTTCAATTTGTAGCATTCAGGGTCCCATTCTAAATCCGGTTTATATGGAATTACAAATTTTAATTATATGGAATTCAGAGGACACATGTGTACTGCCTCCAGAAAATAGCTAAAATGTACATGCAGCTACTAAGAAAATATTTCCAAATGTGTATTTTATATTATTTTATGTGCCAATTCCTTACATTAAACTGTATTCAAAGTAAGAATGGAAATAATATTTTGACAATATTTTAAAAATGGATTTTTCAAGTGTTGGAAAACCTTGGAAAGAAGAATCTTAGACAAGGGTAAATTTTTGTAGCTCAGGATGACTTCTGCACAAAAATACACCTTTTGTGAAGAAAATGTAATTTTCTTCATAGAAAACACATTTTCTATACAGAAAACAGGATTTTCTTTGAAGAAAACAACATCTCCATGCAGAAAATACTGTTTCCTAAGCAACTCTCCACATTGCTTTGTATCGAATAACTACTGAACAGTGAATAGTCTTCAAAACATGTGTATTTTTGATGACTTTCTCACAGTAAGAAGAAAAATGGTAAAATTATAAGTTCTTACCTGTGAGAATGAACTTTACCAAGATTTATACCCCCAGCTCAAATTGTCTTAAAAATATACAAGAGATAAAGCAATACAAGTATTAATATTAAAACATCAGTGTTGTTCTGGTGGTCAGTGGTTAAAACAAAACTGAACTGATATCATCAAATAATTTGAGTAAGTAAAAACGCTGAACACCAGATGACAATATTTGGCAAAAGAATTTGATATACCCCACTGCATGTTTCCATTTCTATCAAATGCAATTTTGTCCCCCTTAAACATAATTTTAATAAAAGGGGAAAAGTATTACCAGAATCCTCGGACGTTTGTGCAAAGGTTACGTTAAAACCATGAGGCAATCCTTCTATTTTATGAAAACTTTCAATAGGCTTCTTTTCAAGTGCAACTTTGAATGAAGGAGTTCTCCTGTCAACAAGGAGTATAACAGAATTTAACTTTTGAAAATTTAGACATTTATTAAATTTAGATATGAATTAAAATTAAAACAATCCATCCCCTTAACTATGCTTTCAAGATAATGGAAAAAAAATCCCCTCAAACAATTAAAACAATAAGAAAACCAGAATTCACCATCTTTTATATTTTCTTTTCATAACTCCTATCTTTCAATCTGACACTTCTGAACAGCAAAAATATATTCAGTGAAACACAGTTTTTCTCATTTGTTGATGTGGGAACAGTATTATTTTTTTTACAAAGTTCTAGGTTCTTATCACCTGAAGGTAACCAGTGCTCAAACTAGCATCAGTTTCACTGGCATTTGAAGGTTACACCTATCTCTGTGCATAACAGTGAGCCTAAGACATACCTATACAGTCAAAGGCATCTAGGATATCTGACAAAAATGGGTTCGGTTCTCACTGGTGAAATAAACTCAGTTGGAGAAATTGATTCACATTTGAACTTGTTTTCCAGAAGTAAGTGTAGGTGTTAAGACAGTTGGCATCCCTGATCCTAATAAATTCCACAGCCAAATTTCACAGCAACATCTACACATTGTCATCATTTCTGATTCTCCAGGAGTGTGCGGTCATTGGCACATCCAGTTAGCCAAAGCATTTGCAAGCCATTTGACATCTTTCTGGATCAAAGTATACCTTAGAAGGAGATCTTTGGTAATCTGTCCTTCAGCAGAACTTCCAGCTGCAGAGATCCACGGTATCAGCTGAGGCCTCATTGGATTTGGTGTATCTAGAAACTCTTTCTGTGAAGAACACCAGATACTATGGTGCTCTTCAAGAAGATAAAAGTTGTAGGGATAAAAGACAATAAAGTAAGAAGCTTTCTTTTCTAAACTCAAAATGACTACACTGAGTATAGATTATCTAGAAATGTGTCAGACTGTGAGGCACATCTGTGTATTGATTCCTTTTTGCTTTTGTTCATATTTAATTAATCCGCAAGTATATTGATGCCATGTTCTAAGGAAAAAAGTGGAAGAAATTGGGGAATGAGGTAATGGAGAAATGCTTTACACACTGAACAATGTAATCCATCTAATTTACCCCACAATGCTTGCAGCCAGTCCTCCATTAGCTTCTGAGAAGGTGCGACAAAGTAGTATTCTGATCCATCACTGAGCCTGTAAGTCATACATGGAAGAAGAATGCATGTTGGAAAAAAATCACCTCCCCCTTCTTTTTTATTGCTTTTAACACAATTATATTTTGAAATTAATTTAAAAATTAAGACAGCAAAAAGAAAGAACACCACATAATAATACAAGATGACTGTTAATTTCTGAGGTTTTGCTGGAACAATGAGAGATGGCCTCCCATATATTTCTTCACATTATAAGTTGGCATTCTGCTAGGGACGCATATGTAGCATAGATCAACATGCAGATATTTAGGCTATGCTGAGGAGATGATGCTAACTAAAAGTTGTAGCTTAGCTGGAATCCAAAACTGATGGAAGCCTCCTCCTTGACAGTTGCAATGGCACTCCAAATTAGTTTTCATATTGGCACTCATGTCCTGGCATGAATAAGAGGGCTGACAGAAGCTTCACCCTTCTCCTGTGACCTAGAATAGCTGTGAGGAAATGAAATGTGCAATGCTGAGGAATAATCACTTATATTTACTAGTGATAACTGTGAAATTACACATCCTGTTTCACAATCTATGGGCATCATGTCAAACACACTGGCTACAAAATCCAACATGCTCTCAGTGTAGCATAAATATCTCCATGTAGATCTACACCATGCTGAGCCATATACCCCCTTGACTTATTATAAAGCCACCTTGCATGATTGTCTAGTGCTTTTTGGCAGGCAGGCAAGATTGGAGAAGTGACTGACTTCCTCGCCATAGCCAGATGCATAATGATTACCACAGCAACAAGATATTTGGGGACTCTAACAGATGTCAGCATGGAAGTCATCATTTTGTGTCTGGTAACCAAACTGTTATCTAATCCTGCCTGCTTGCTGTGAAACATGGAATGGGCCATGCAAGGTAGCTTTACCCTAAGTTGAGGGGTAGGGCTTTGGGGGGTGCAGAAGGAGGAATGGAATACCAGCCCCTGCAGTACACATGAAAGGACATCTAATGCATAAGAACATTTACGCATGCCTATATCCCTAACATTGGATTTTAGTGCTGATAAAGATAGTGGCACCTAGTTTCACAATACTTCCTTAGATCTACACATCCCATGTGATATCTTGAGCAAAAAAGTAGCATAACAAACATTGTGCAACAAAACAAAAACAAAACATGTCACTCACATTTTGCATACATGGTTCCTGATATGATTTACCTTAATCTGAAGGCATGTTCTTTCTCAAAATATCCCTTCAGCCTCTCACAGTTGGCTCCAGTTATGCTGACTGAGAAAATTGGAAATGTATTCTGAAAAAAAAGATAGTTACTCATCCATGTTCATGGGGGTCAGGGAACAGGACCCATATGGAAGTGGGGAAAAAACATGAATAACACTAGGCCCCCAAAACCATATTTAACACAGACAAAAAAGTGCCTGTATTGGTGAAGTGGCTGGACCTGGTGATGTAAGCTTTCCCTCACCCACTCACTAGGGCAGGAGGGGGAAAGGAGATGGAATAAGGGGGCAGAAAGAAGGAAAAAGGGGACACCTTGTGCCCTCCATCCTTACACTCCTCATCCCATCCCTTTTCCACCTGCCTGCAGGAGTGAGCCCAATTTTCTAGCTTATCTTGCACCTGCTTCTTAAGTTACACTGAATAACAAGCTTGACAATAATACCATGCTGCCCTCTATAATTCTAGCAAATGATCAGGTGCCATGATGACCAAAAGCATGCTGAAACTATACCATGTGAAAATATGAACAAATCTTACAGCAAAGCACTGCCTAGTATGCTACCATCTCACTTTTTGTAAAGTAATGATTTTTGGAATCTTGGTGTTGTAAGATCTATCTGTTGGTCAAATAATATTTGATCAGCTAAAATTAAAACAAAACAAAACAAAACATTCACCCACTGTTCCATACTCCTTTCCAAACAAACTGGAATTTCAAAAAGCAGTTGTTGTTGGTGGAGGATAAACAATAAGAGCCTTCAGGAAGCGTTAGAGGAATGTGAAACAAATTACCTGAGATGCTTCCTTTTCAACATTGTAGAACTCAAGTTTTTTTCTTCCAAGTTTAACATAGTAAGTGTTCCAAGCCTTTGTCTTTGGCTACAAAAAATATAGAACAAAGAGTCAGCCAGCTCAAGCCTTTGGGATGGATAGGTTACTAATGTTAATGTTGCAAAATTGTCCTATTACTTTATTGTCATCTTGTTGTTGTAGTTGTGTGCTTTCAAGGTGTTTCTAATCTATGGCTACCATAAGGTGAGTCTATCATGGGCTTTTCTTGGCAATATTTGTTCAGAGGGGTTTGCCTTTGCCTTCCTCTGTGGCTGAGAAAGTGTGATTTACCTAAGGACATCCAGTGGGCTTCCATGATTGAGTGGGGTTTTGAACCCTAGTTTCCAGAGTCATAGTCTAACAGTCAAACCACTGCACCCTGCTGGGTCTTGTAATCTTGTACATATTTATTTTGATTACCTTCATTTAACAACTCATACAGTTATTCACAATTTGCTACCCTTTGGATAGGAGGACAGTGGGTGCTAGGGTTTGCAAGAGCTGACCTAAACAATTCAGGTTGCTAACAGAATGTGAATTTTGGAAATGTACTAAACTTTTAAACATTTAAATATCTGTACTAAAGCTCAAAGTGTAAACACACACACACACATATCAATATCAAAATGAAAGTTAACTGTGTAGAAATAATTTTTAAAAAGCACAATGGAGCTAAATAAAGATCATCAGAGAGGAAAATGGGATTGGAAAACCTAAATCAAATAAATAAGGAAAGAAATGAGAGGGGGTGGTTAGAAAACCTAAGAAAGGTCTGTGGTTAGGCAAGCCCCCCAAGATGCTTTTTGTGCCCCCATGTGCCCAGTGCACCACATTTTTTTTCTTTAAATGACAGTGTGGATTCCCACTGAAATTCAGTGTCATGCTGTTAAATGCACTGTAGTCAATAGGACAATCAACAGCATAAACCAGGGGTCGGCAACCTTTTTGCTGGTGGGGCCGGTTGCCCTGCCCCCTGATCGTCGGCGGGCCAAAGGGGGGGAAATGGTGCTGGAGGTGTGCGCGTGCGCACGTGTGCATGCGCACTACTCCCATTGTCATGCGCATGCATGTGCGATGCAGGGCACCATTTTGGAATGCCAAATGGCGTTGTGAGTTGCGGGCGCATGCGCATGACGCCGGTGCCGTTTGGCTTTCCAAAATGGCACCTGCCATCGTGCGCATGCGTGCCCGAGCGGGGGCGCCATTTTGGAAAGGAAAATGGCACCCTGCATTGCACGCAGCAGTGGCGGCGGCGGGAGGACTGGCTACGGGCCGGTTCCAAGGCCTTGGTGGGCCGGGTTCGGCCCACAGGCTGTAGGTTGCTGACCCCTGGCATAAACAATATAATGAACAATTTCATTCCTTTTATTTCAGTGTCAACAGTCCATATAACAATGAACATTATATCAATTAAAGACAAATTAAGTATGTTTCAGGTTGATTTATATACACATATAAATGTAACATGCGGTGGTGCTGGATAAGAGTGCTGAGGATAGCCAAAAGGACAAACAAATGGGTCTTAGACCAGTTCAGATCAGATCAGACCTGAGATCTTGCTGGAAGCCAAGATGATTAAACTGAGGCTGTCATACTCTGGACACATCATGAGAAGGCATGACTCATTAGAAAAGACAATAATGCTAGGGAAGGTGGAGGGAAGGAGAGAGAGAGAGGAAGACCACACACTAGATGGATGGACTCCATTAAGGAGGTAATGGGTATGAATCTGCAAGAACTATGAAAAGTAATGGAAGATAGGGAGTCTTGGAGATGTCTCATCCACAGGGTTGCCATGACCTGAGATGGACTTGAGGATGGTTAGCAACAACAATTAAATGTAATAATAATTAATCAAGTATGAATGGGGAATTGTTTATTAATAATTAATGGGGGAAATTAAACAAATTTAAGAATCCTTTAATTTCATTTCTGTATATATAGCAAATGTAATATACCTGACCAACCTGAAAAGTTGGTCCCAGTCCTGTGGCAGTTGCTTATCTTTGATCAGGGGTGGAGTGGGGTGGAGTCAGCAAGTACAATATCTCTTAAATTGTTTAAATCGCTTTGTTGATTCTTAATTTTAGAACACCTGTTTAACTCATCTCAGAAAAGGAAAGCAAATTGTGATGTTCACTTTCATAGGATCATAGAATGGAAGGGACCACAAGTGCAATCTAGTCCAACTGCACTGCCATGAAGGAACACATAACTAAAGCACTCCTAAAAGATGCCCATCCAATCTCTGTTTAAAGACCTCCAAAAAAGGACAGCCTAAGGCACTCTATTATACTGTTGAATAGTTCCTACAATAAAGAAGTTCTTTATTAGGATCTCTGGTTGTAATTTGAATTCATTGATTTGTATTCTAGTCTCTGGTGCAGCAGAAAACAACTCACTTCATCCCATCATGTAATTAAAGGTGGCTATCATCTCCCCCCTAGTCTTCTCCGAATGAAACATACCCAGCTCCCCAATCTTTTCTTTATGAAATTTGGTTTCCAGACCTTTTACCATCTATGTCACATTCACCTGGAGATGTTTCAGTTTGTCACTGAATCTTTCTTGAATTGTGATGTCCAGAACTGGATATAGGATTCCAGGTGAGGTCTGATCAAGACAGAATAGAGTGGACTTCTACATCCTTTGCTCTGCCAAATGCTTAGAAAAATTACTTTTTTAGTCTACAAACCCCAGAAATCCTAGCCAGCATGGTAACTTTTCCAAATTCTGGAACTGCCTTTGGTATCATTCCTCAATCATTTGGTGTAGTTTCCCCCCCTCCCATCATATCACAAATGTAGTTTAACTCGTGCTTACTTGGTTTCTTCCTGGAAGGATATGGTCCATCTTTTCTAGGAACCCTTCCATGTTGTAAGGTGCTGCAGAACCCTGAAATTGACAAAGTTATTGCAGAAAACTTAAACTGGCACAATGAAATTAAGTCAAGCAGTTTGCAAAATCACATTTAAGGATAAAGGGCATATGTTAATGAATTTAGCAGCTCTCCATAAGTGCATGCTATTTAAACCCAATTTACCATTTCAATTTGAAGCAGCTATACATATTGGTTGGAACAGACAACTAATTCTTCCTTTCAGCCTATGTCATATTTGCATGTGCTCACTCATAAGTTTATTCAGTCCTGTTTTCACATTAACATGTTTTTGATTTTTATAAAACAGACATGAAAATTCATATTCAAATGCATATTGAAATTTTTATTTTCAAGTACTTTCTTACATTTTGAAAATACATTTGACATCAAATATGCATTTTAATATACATATCCAAAGGAGTGTTATTATTTAAAGCAAGAACATTAGAACATTTGGAAAGAATGAAAGCTAGAAAATAACCAAAAATAACAGCAGCAGCAACAATTATTATCAGGGAAAGTAGATTATAGCATTTGTTAAATGATAGTTTTGTTTTTTCCACTACTCAAATAACATTGACCAGCACCATTTACTGTCATTCATTCTCATATCACAAATCACGAATGAACTTGTCATCTATATAAATAATTTGCAATATATAAAAATAAGTTATGGAATTTCATCTAGGGCAGAGTAGGGCAAGTATGAACCTTGCTGGGTTGCAATTCCCATCATCCTTCCACATGGCCTATGCCAGGGGTCGGCAACCTACGGCCTGGGGACTGGATCCAGCTCCCCGAGGCCTTTGGACCGGTCCCAGGCCGGTCCTGCCACTGCCACCGCTGCTGCCGCCGCGCTTGCATTGCGGCCAGCATTTCATTTTCCAAAATGGCAGCCACAACTCGTTTGTGCATGCGCAGTATCCGCCGCATGCGCAAACGAGTCGCAGCCGCCATTTTGTTTTCCAAAATGACAGCCGTGACTCATCCGTGCATGTGCAGTATGCTGGAAGTACTGCACATGCACGAGCGAGTGTGTGTGCGCATGCACAGTACTTCTGATGTACTGCGCATGCGCGTGCGAGCGCACGCACACGCCGCCATTTCCCCCCCCCTTGGCCCACAGAAGACCTGGAGACCAGCAGACCCGGCCCAGGTAAGAATAAGTTGCTGACCCCTGGCCTATGCTATCTAAGGCTAATAGTGATTGTAGCCTAACATCTGGTGGCCCCCACTTGCCCACCCCTAATGTAGGGGTTACATGAAAACAGATGACAACTTACCTGAGAAACAGTTGTCAGTCTCTCAGTATGTAAATCAGAGTGTTCAAAAGCTGGAGAAGTGTCAAATGATTCTCTACTAAGTGCAATCTTTATATCTTTGGTTTCTATATTGGCATGTGAGATATTGCTAATATTTTCAATGTTCAGTGCCTCTAAATCATTAGATTTGCTGTCAATTTGTTCAAGTTTCAGGTTAGATGGTAATGAAGAAAGCACAGGCTTTTGGGTTTCCAGAACTGAATCCTGCAGGCCAAGCAACTTAGGTGCAGTAGTATTACAAGAGCCAGCAAAAATTGGATTTTCTCCAAGACTGAATTGGTGCGAACTCTCTTTGGATTTTTGGGTAGGGGAAACAAAATGTTCCAGGGTTATCCTCAAGGTAGATGCTGAGGACACTGATGGAAATTGTGGAGGTTTCCTTGGATCTAGCAGTTTTGTGTGTGCTGTTCTCCTGTCTGAGTATCTTCTTCTCAGAGAGGGAACTTTGTTAAATTTTCCCCTCTCTCTTTCCTCATTCTGCTCCATATCAGTTTGTTTCAGTAGCTTCAATTCCATCTGAAAGCAACAACAAAGTTACATGATTGAGAAGAGCTGTCAAATAAATTAAGAGTTGTATAAGACAGAACAGATCAGAAGCATAGAAAAAAAAATTGCAGACTGCTTAGAGTAAGTTTTGAACTATTTCAGCCTCACAAATAATTACAACAGTTTTCTCTCAGATGCAGGAGGAAACAAATATTCTCCTGCAGTGTTCTCCTTGTACTTGAAAATCCTGAACTTTTTTTGGGGCAAACCCCTGTTTTCTGCATGGAAGAAAAGGCTTCCTTTGCAGCAGCGTCCCACAGAGGAAGCTCATTCTCTATATGGAAAATAGTATTTTGTGGGGTTCTCTTTTGCAAAAAACACATTTTTATATAGAATAATTCCTCTACAAGATTTCAGGATGTTCAAATACTGTGAAAAGTTGTGCAAAATTCTTGCTGGTCTACTACCCTTCGTGACAGGGCTTCCAGACTGTTAAGAAACCCATTGTCCAACCTGGGAACAAATAATTATGAATATTCTTTCTATAGCATGCATTGGCTACTGCCTACTATGTGACATTGGCAAGACTTATGTCAAATATATTTTGCTCTCTGGATATGAACTTTTCCCAGGGTGGATGGTCATATGGTAAACTGCATCATCACAAGCAAGTTATCGCCTTGCTGTCCTCACTGTGATAAAAAAGAGAAGAATACAGCTCATGAACAGATGTACTAACCAGACCAAGATTTAAACCAGGAAATAGCAACTAATTGCTAAATCTATTTCTGCTAAAGAGAGAAAAAGGATGACACAGGATACAATCTGGCACCAATTCCACTGCTTCACTGCATTTGCTGTATTGGCTTTCCCTTGTCTATGACTTATATTTCATATCCACCTGAAGACACCTGGGGAAATGTGGTTCTCTTTATACCATTGCTGTTGTTGTTGTTTTTGTTTGTTCTTATTGTTGTGTTCTTTTTAATTGTAATCCACCTTGAGTCCCAATTTTTGAAGAAAAATGGGATACAAATATAAAAAAATAAATAAAATCACACCAGAAGTATAGCACAGCTGGGAAACAAACTAGTGTCAGTCATTTGTTTTTTGCACTTAAGGAAAACCCCCCCCCCCAACCAAATGAGGCTAGTAGAAATTAGTTTATCAACAATGAGGAACAGAAGTTTTAGTTAGTCTTCCATGAGGTGAGCAAACTTATTTTGAGTGAAGCTATGGGCTGATTCTTCAAGGAGAACAATCAAAATCCCACAAGCTTATCTCCACCTCCTGAAGCTGAATTCATACAGATGGATGTGGCCTGTTAGTTGAAGGATAATCTCATGCACAATGGATTTGTGAAGATGTTCCTCTAGCCCTGGCTCTCATATCCATGCATTAGACATTGAAATTTGGAAAGGAAAGCCCATGGGTTTAGACCTCAATGTGTCAGTTTTCCCTTGCAGATATCCATAGCTGACATGCAAATGTTGAAGGCAGTGGTACTTTACAAACTTCAGGGCAGTGCCAGAGGTGCTGTTTTATGGAGGGTCCTTCTTTTTATAAAAATTAGGATATTTTGCCCTTCCTGAACCTATCTGTGACCCAACATGTGCTTGTGCATTGAAATCTATGCTTCTCAAAGTTTTTTTTGGAAAGGCTCACAACTCAAAATTGTGCACTAAAAGGTTTATATATTAAGAGGGGAAATACATTAAAATGCACAAAGTAGGTAAAAGTAAACCACAATGGCTGGAAATCCTGTTGGTTACTTCCTACTAGAGTAGACTCATTCAATCAATTATTGAATGAGGAGTCAACATTTAGGGAAATCCTACTGAATCTGTCGTCTACTTTAGTCAGAACTAAAAACAGGATTAAGGGAAACTGTTAGGAGAAATGTGCATGAAAACATATACACATTTCTATAAAGAGTTTTTGGGCCAAATTCACAATATGATGCAGAAATGGGTCAAAACAAACTTATTGTTCAGAAAATCAGAAACTGAAATTGACAGCTTTACCATCCATATGTGGGTCGGTGGGCTTAAGAACCCATTCCCTTCTCATAGCTTCTGTGCTCTAAATCTAATGAGTCTGGACGTTGGTTTGCAATTTAAAACATTGGGATACTGGTTACACTTGTTAACAACCACAAAGAGAGGGACAATCACAATTTAAAAAAAGGCTCAGATGTGAAATCATATTGGCTCAACATTGCTTGGGAAAGATGATGAGAGCTACTGATATAGCTTGTCCTAGTGTGGCAGTGCATTTTGCCTGGATTAGCTTTTGTCCCATCACCTTTGTCTTCCTGTTCAGTTGTGCAAACTTCTCCTCTTGGGCTTGGAGCATTTTTTCAAAGTCTTGATGTTTCTTCAATAGGTGCTCAACGTCAGAGACAGAATGCTGGGAAGTAAATGGAAACAATCACTTAACATGGAATTACCATGAGAGCCCTGCTCCCTTTGTGTGTATGTGTGTGTGCTTTTAAGTCATCCACAGACAAATAGAGACCCTATAAATCAGGGGTAGGCAACCTAAGGCCCGGGGGCAGGATGTGGCCCCGCGAGGCCTTTGGACTGGCCCCAGGCTGGTCCTGCTGCCCCCCCTCCCGCCGCCCACCATGATGATATTGATTATTGTTGTTATTACTTGTTCTTGGGGTTTTCTTGGTAAAATCTCCACAGGGGTTTTGCTGTGGCTTTTCTGAGGCTGAGAGAGTGTGCATGCATTTTTTTTAAAAAATTTTAATTTTTTTTAAATTTTTTTAATTTTTATTTATTTATTTATTTATGGTTCTTCAGCCCCCCCAATTGTCTGAGGGACAGCAACCCAGCCCCTGGCTCAAAAAGGTTGCCTACCCCTGCTATAAATTTTATAGGGTTTTCTTACACAAGGAATCCTCAGAGGTGGTTTTGCCAGTTCCTTCCTCTGAAATAAAGTATAGCCTACAGCACCTGAGATTCATAGGTATTCTCCAATTCAAGTACTAACCAGGGTTAATCCTGCTCAGATTCCAAGATCAGATAGGATCTTGTGCCTTTAGCTTATTTAGGCCAATCATACAAAATGGTCAAGTGCTAAATATTCCGAACACTTAATGTCTTAATATAGGAAACTGTAATAATGCTTGGTGAGGTAGAAGGCACGAGATTTCCATTGCTAAGCTGGCATTTGAACCTGGTCTCCCAGAGTCCTAGTCCAACAAATGCTGGATCTCTATTGAATTCTACCAGGTACATATCTGTCCTGAGGCATTGTTTGCACCTCACTGTAGTTTGTAGATCCTATAGTTCTGGTAAAAACTGAATAGATTCTACAGGCCTGAAGTCTGCTTACTCCTGCATTCTGAAAGTAGAAGGTAACTGCTAAATCAAGTAAACTGTTTCACTAGGAAAGGAATATTTGTATTTAACCTTCTGTTATCCTCATTTACCCCATAGCTAGGATCTGAGACAAAGCCCTCCTTGGCAGTCAGCCAAGTTTCAGCTAGATCCAACTCTCTTCTCAGTAACTGGATCTCCCAATTTTCCTCATACAAATTCTTCTTCAGTTCCCAGGATTCCTGCACTTTTTCCATCAGCTCCAACAGTTCAGAGAGTTTCTCTTGAATCTAGAAAAATAAATTCCAAAATGTAAACTGATGGTAGTGGTGATGGAGCTGCTGATAGTTGATAAAGGGGGTGAACACTAAATAAATAAATTAAAAAAACCACTTTCACTGTGCAGACTGGATTTGTGATGTCTTTCTGGAACTGTTCTAGAAAATGTCAGTTATTCCATATTTTCAAGTTTGATTTGATATTTTGCGCAGCAACTGTGTAACCTTGCAAAAGACACTCAAAGTAATGTACAACAAAAATGAATGCAATGACAAAAATAAATAAATAAAAAGCCAAATGTAAGAGGAAACTGAAAAGCAAAGCAAAGCAGCTTCATTTATATACTGCTTCATACCGCGCTGTGGAGTGTCTAAGTGGTTTACAACTGTAAGCTCATTGCCCCCCACAGCTGGGTACTCATTTTAGTGACCTCGGAAGGATGCAGGCCTGAGTCAAGACTGAGGCCTGGCTAGTATTGAACTCGCAACCTTGGGGTTTATGAGTGAGTGGCTGCAGTACAGGCATCTAATCACTGCACCACCAGGGCTCCTGGTGGAAAAGATTAAATGTCTCTATGTTAAAATATCTGAGTCAATAAAGAATTTTTACAAGCATACCTAAAAGTAAACTGTGAGTGGACCAGTGAGCTCTGTTAGGGAAGCTGTACTAAGAAAGCCCTCTGTGCTTATCATTTTGTATGCTGGACTCTAGCTCAGAATTTCAGGATTTAATTTGCTTTTTATTAGAATCTGAAATCTACCAGCTGGAGAGAATGAAAACAACAACAACAACAGGCATCTTTTTCACTAGTTATAAGACTTAATATGTCGTTAGCTGCTGAGAATTCATGCTTGTGGTCATTAATGTTCAAACATGACCCCTAAAATCCTACCTTTTCAGTTTGCTTCACCCCAATTGAAGGCTTGCCAAGGTGTTGAAGATGGGGCATTGTGAAATGATATCTGCAGAGTAGAGGCATTGAGACACACAGGTGCAGCAGGATGTCAAGAGGTCTTTTTAGCTGCCTGTTGTTGATGCACCCTCCAAGAACGCTGCTGACACCATTTCCAAGCACATTAGTATCTGCAGCACCTTGGTAACCCTTCTGTTGGAGTGCTGCTGGCTCGAAAAGATAGGTTTTACAGGGGTGGCATTGCCAGGCATAACTACAAGGATGGAACTCAATCACCATGATTTTGTTTGATGATGCAGGTTACAAGAGGAAACTGATGACCATTGCTCTCCTCCCATTCTGTGAATTAGGCAAGGCAAACTCAATAAAAGCTCCATTTGGAAGCATGCCTAGGCTTGCAGGTTCAATACCTCTTCTTGTTATTGTATGCCTTCAAATAATTTCTGACTTATGGTGACCCTAAGGTGACCCTATCACTGGATTTCCTGTGACTGAGAGCGTGTGATGCCTAAGGTCATCCAGGGGTTTCCATGGGCAGGGTATCGAACCTAGATCTCCAGAGCTGTAGTTCAACATTCAAACCACTACACCACCCTGGTTCTCAATACCTCTTCAGGAGGTTACTTCTTGCAGGCTACAAGAACAGATGGATTTAACTTCAATACCTCTTAGCGAATACTTTCAGTGCTTGGAAATACCATAACTACTTACAATTAACAAGTCACTTGCAAGTAATTCCTGCTTACAATAACTAACACATAATTCATTAAGGAATAAGCATGTCACACCAATATTAAAATCTCTCCACTAGCTGCTCCACTGGCTGCCACTGGCAAAGTACAAAGTGTTGAGTGATACCTTTAACACAATACATGGTTTGGGTTCAAGTTACCTATGGGATCTCCTCCTTCTGTATAATCTTTCCAATATGCTCAGGTCCTCTTGGGAACATTTACTTCAGTCAGTCAAAACCAGATGGGCAAATGTCACCCAGAGGATCTTTTCATTGGCTGCCCCTATATTGTGGAGTGACTGCCAGAAGAGATTCGACAGCTAAACATGCTGTCTGGATTTAAAACAGTATTAAAAACCTATCTCTTCTGGCAGGCCTAGCCTGCCAGAATTTTAAATTGGGATATTTTATTTTTATGTTGGCTGATTTTAATATGTTCTGTTTATCTGTTTTAACTTAATGTGTTTAAATGTTTTTATGTGTTTTAATCTATGTTGTACTCCACCTTGGACGGAGGCAGATAAGAAATAACATTAACCAATTAATTAATATTACCACTATAGTGTAAAAAGGGATATCATCACTCTTTTTGGTGTGAAACTGTTTAGTTACTTTTATAGTAAAAACAAGTGTAGGATCCCTTTGTTTAGATGTGGTTTGAAATACAGGCCAGTAGTTTGTAGCATTCTAATGTTTAAAGAAGAGTAACCAAAAGTATCAATTTAAATTATTTTGAATAGCAAGACAGAAAAGATTCTTTAAAAGTGAAATATTATCAAACTATTCTGGGGTCTTGGAACTGTAGCAGTAAATAACTGCTTCAAAAGCTGATTTTCAAAGTCCTGTTTTAATTATTCTGTATAAAATAAATAAATAAATAAATAAATAAATAAATAAATACAGGCACTGTCTGTTTCACAGCAGCAATGGAATCTTTTAACAAAATCTGAAGAGGTTTCAACCCTATGATCTCCATCTCGTCTTACAAATTGAACAGAAAGCAAGCTAGGTATTAATGTAAAGGTCAGTGGATAACATTACATAGATATCAAAACCATGGGAAGCTTTTCAAATGAGTATTCCTCTCTTCTCCTTTTCATAATAGCTTTTAAATGGCCAAGTTTGAGGAATCTCTCAAGGACCTTAAGCTTGAGCTTAATCACAAAATTTAAGCTTGACAGTTTAATCACAAAATCTAAGATTGATAGATTTCTTTCTGAACCCTCACCTAAGTACTGATGTTGCTGCATCTACATTTTGTCCTCACAATAACCTTGAAAAGAGGTAAGGAGCCAGACAGGAATACATACTCAAGTCCTCTCGCACTTGAAGAGAAACCTGAACTTGGCTCTCCTTTGTCAAACAGCAGAGGCTGCTAAAACCAAAGTATGTGTGTCGACATCATAAATAAAGCACAAGAGTGACCGTTTGCCAATATTCATTGCACTCATTTTTGAAATTAGATTCAAAGTCAGATTTTGGAGCAGGAGTAAAGGAAGTTAAATTGCTTTAACAATCTAGATTAATTTGGAAGACCCCCTATGACAAATTTTGATGGTGTAGATGGCTGGATTAGGCCTACAGCCCATAGGTTCCCCACCACCACCAAGTAGAAGACAGAGATGGATGACTTCTTTTTGCATTGCCTCCCTATTTCCAGTAGAGGAGGAGTGGTTTTTTTTCCCTGAGCTTGTATCTTTGTTTTGGAGACACAGCATGAGGCCATGGATAAAACTCTAGTAACAGTGTTGGGGAAAAGGCTGTGGGACAGGATTTTGTTTTCGATAGCATTCCTCCAATCTGGGTCCTTTCACAGTACAAAATTATAGCACCATGATTCCATTTGAACTGCCATGGTTCCACCTCATGGAATTCTGGTATGTCCAGTTAATTTTAAATTCTCAGCCAGAGGCTCTAGTACTTCACCAAACCACAAACTCCAGGATTCCATAGGATACAGCCATGATAATTCAAATGGATTCATAGTGCTACAATTCTGTGGTGTCAGGAGGCACTCAGGTAAGTAACTGGCCACTTATGTGCCTTTGCTAGACATTTATAGTATTCCAAGTTGCAGTTCTCAGTTAATTTTCTTATGCAAAGTTCATTCCAATATATCTAATGGATCTGTAGCTTACCTCCATAGACATAAAATGGCCATCCATCATCAGGCTGTTTCCAGTTTGCTTCAGAGCTTCATATTTCAACCACTGCTTTTCTATGTCACACTTGTACTCCCCATGACGCTTTATAAGCAGCTCAGCACCAAGCAGATCACTTGCCAGCTCTTCAGATATAATCAGAGAATGCATCTCCTTGGCCCAGGCTCTGAAGGAGTCAACCAAAAGAAAGGCACTGAACACCAAGGTTTCCCCAGACATAACAGTGGAAATGATTAAACTAATTGAATCATTGACTCTCAAGAGTTGGAAGGGAACACAATTGCCATCTTGTCCAACCCGCTACCATGAAGGAATACTCAGCTAAAGCATTCCTAATACAGACTATTACAGATATCATTCACCTCTGAACCAAAATATTAACACAAGTATGGCTGAGTCACATTATACCAAGTTGCATGCATTTATCTCCATAGTTAAGTAGATCAATTGATTCCACTTGAAGTAAATTAGAATTTGATTTCTGTATGCCAACGCTTCACCTTTATTGCTTTAACAAGGATCTTCATAATGTAAAATGGGGACTGGAAGACCTCATCTCTCCTTATCCATACGTACATTAGTGCTCTGCAATCATTGAAGTACATTTGGACCTTTTCAGCTTGCTGCAGCTTTTGCTTTCTCTCTACAGATTTCCTCTCCAGTTTGTCCCAGCACTCATCCAGTTCAGTCAGTCTGCTCATCATGTTGTCCCTGGGCTGAGGGTACAGACGGCCAAGATGCCAGGCTTCCCCCTGTAGCCTTTCCAACTCTTTTGCAAGAGCTGCTAGTTCTCTCTGGTACAAAGAAAAGGAAATTAATGAAGGGCAACAACCAGCATTGATTTTCAGGAAATGATGATTGTTTAAACTCCCTTACTACATTGAATGAATTCAGTTCTTAATTTACTTACTTTTTCTTAGCCACAAAGGTACTTCTAGGCATGTGCTTATTACACAGCCTTGCCAAAATCATCTCGTACACATTGCTTGAGAGGAACAGAATTCAGGATAGAGAACATAACATTTAGGCAGGTGTGAGCAAGAAGAAACTCTCACTTTAGTTCAAGGTGGGCAGTGACACTTGGGGCTTGCATGTGGCCTTGCAACCTTCTAACATTTCCCCAGACTCCTCCAGACCTCCCCTTTTCTGGTACAAAAGGTAAATTGCCTCTTTTAGGAATGGACGTTCAGTTTTGGAAGAGGTTGTAGGGTTCCCCTACATTATTTAATATAAAACCCCACCTTTTTTGGAAACTAAAATTGGACTTCTGATGATTTCCCATTTTGTTTTGCTGCTCTTCCTTCCCCCATTTTGGCTGTTTGTGTGGCCACCAGAGGGGCTGAAAATTAGCTCTTGGTTTTTCCACAGTTGCCCACTCCTGATTTACTTAATCTATGATTTGAGATAGTAATCTGAATATGTAGTTAAATGCTTTATGTAAGAGATTAATAAATACATATTTCCTTAAATCAACGAATAAGCAGACACTGCTGGAAATTCTAGAAAGCAAAATACAGAATCTTTTGGATTTAAGTCCTTATGTAGTTGCTTCAAGAGGGTCACCTTGACTTACTTCTACTCCCTCATGTTGGCTGAGGAGGGTCTGCACACCTGGCAGGTCATAGCCATAATCTTCTCTGTCCAGAACAGCCTCTTTCTCTTGCATCCATCCCTTTAGATCATCGACATCACGATCATATTGGTGAACCTGATGAGCTGCCCTGAGATTCTGAGGAAGAAGACATGCCAGTAATGCTAACACATACTATAGCAGTTCCACTGGAATGTAGCAGATATGAAGACAGAAGCACTGACTTGCATGATTAAAATGATATCATCTGAGAAGTTCAGCCATTCCTGGGTCATAAGGCTACTTCCTATGGTAGAAAACTATCTTGTTGTACAAGTAGTCCTCCATAGAGACCTGTACTATGTGTACCACTCATGTAATGGATTATCAAATATGCAATATGGCAGCACTGTTTGAATGGATGAAATTGCAGGAATTGTCACAGTATCCCCAGCAGGTACATAAAGTATATTTCTCCAGATGGTCCTGCATATGGATAAGATTACTTGGATCAACTTTTCATCATAATTTTTGTCAGTATGGATTGGGTCATAGAGTACAGTTTTTGGAGCCAGCAATGGCACTACTATAATGGGTCAGTCAGGACAGCAGGAAGCTTAAAACCTTACCTCTGCTCTTGTCTCAATGGTTTGATGCAACCTTTGCCATTTGTTATTGACCTCCTGGGCTTTTTTCTGGATCTCACTTATTTGGCTGTGGCTCTTGTTCTCGAGATGGGATGCCAGGTTATTTACTAGGAGAACCTTGGCATGGCCAAGAGATCTCACCTCATTTATAAAATCTTCAAACTTTTTCTCCAGAACCTGTAGAACAGAAACAATAATCACCATACAGGTTATTCAGAAGCTCTAAAATTTGTAAAGCTCCTTGCCTGTCATTAGCACAATGCTCTCAGAATATTAAGGGATGGTAAATAGATGCTTGGGAAAGTCATATGGATTTTAAAAACCCATTCATGCTTAAATGAAAATGATTTTATTCCTGACAGTAGGAATTGCCAGGAACTGGCACCAAACTGGGTGGACCAAAGGGGGGATGTTTTTGCCACCCACTAAAAGTTTGGTCACAAGAAAAAAATCAAAAGAAAAATCTGGTTAGCCCATTACAGTCAGCCCTCCTTACCCATGGATTTTTTTATCCACGGATTCAAGCATCCACAGCTTGAAAATATTCAATAATAATAATAATAATAATAATAATAATAATAATAATATAAATTCCAAATAGCAAACTGTGATTTTCCATTTTCTATAAGGGACAACATTTTGCTAGGCCATTGTATTTAATGGGACTTGAGCATCCACTGATTTTGTTATCCACGGAGGGTCCTGAAACCAAACCCCAGTGGATAACAAGGACCCACTATATTGTCCAAAAAATATATATATATATATATATATATATATATATATACACACACACACTTTCAGACTCAGAAGACGACAAAGGCAACCCCCTCTGAACAAAGCTTGTCAATAAAACCCTATGATAGGTTCCGCTCAGGGTCTCCATACATTGGAAATAACTTGAAGGCAAATAACAACAAATCTATATGTTGTTGTGTGCCTTCAAGCTATCTTGGGGCTTTCTGGGGCTAACAGTGTTTGACTTAGCCAAGGTAACCCAGTAGGTTTCCATAGCCAAGCAGGGAATTCATCTCCAGAGTGATAGTCCAACACTCAAACTATTACACCAAGCTGCTGCTGCTGCGCTCTCTCTCTCTCTTTATACATATATAAACACACACACACACACACTCACACATACATTATGCATTATATATAAACATTACCCTACACAGTTTCTGAGAGGGACAAGCATGTGGCATCCATCCAGACCTTTCTGCAACCAAATTCTGACATTTGTTTCAGTGACTCAAGTCAGAAGTTATCAAACAGTCTATCTAAGATATTCTTCCTCCCCAAGGAGTAAAATCTACTATAACATCCAGAATTCCTCAACCAGCAAGCCCAGTAGTGATGTAGGGAGTTGTAGTCCAAAACAGTAAGCTTAAACTTTGGAATAAAATCAGTGTTACCTCAACATCCTCCAAATCCTGACCATAGTTATCAGATTCAGCCATATTCTGTTTGCTCAAAAGCCAGGTGTTCACCAGCTGGACTTCTCTCTCAAATTGATGGAGCTGAGATTGTTCTTCCAGACTTTTTCGTTGGGTCTCTGCCCTCTGCTGGAGAGAGGCATAGTCTTCTAAGATGGTCTGGAGCTTTGCAAGGACAGTTGAGCTATTTTAAAAAGAAATTAAGAGCCTTAGGAAATATCCAAACTAATTTCTATCAGAGTTATTGTACCCAACTTTTTTCACTGATACAGTGGGCCATTTGTATCTGCTGGGGTTTGGTTCCAAGAACCTGCCCCCCATGGATACCAAGATCCATCGATGCTCAAGTGCATTAAATGCAATAGCTTAGTGAAATTGTGTGCCTTATAAAAATTGTAAAATCAACTTTATTTTTGGAATTTATATCATTTTTAAATAGTTTCAAACTGTGGATGATTAAATCTATGGCTAAAGAATCTGTGGATATGGAGGACCAATTGTCCAGCCCTTGTGTGAATTTTAAATGTTGACAGTCCTAATCTGAAGGTTTATAATACATTGTGAAGTCGAAGGCTTTCATGGCCGGCATCCATAGTTTTTTATGGGTTATTCGGGCTGTGTGGCCATATTCTAGAAGAGTTTCTTTCTGACGTTTTGCCAGCGTCAGTGGCTAGCATCTTCAGAGAATACTGGAATGGAAGAGAGTGGGTATAGATATACTGTGAGACCCTGGGTAGGGAGAAGTTATTCCCATGTAAACTGTGTATTGTTCTGTTGTTGATAACATGGCTTCAGGGTGGGAGGATATGCAAACGAGGATTAGTGTCTGCTAATTGGGGATCACTGTCTGCTGGGAATGCCCCTGACCCTGGGTGATTTTCCATTTGCATTTGCTGAGTGCTGATTTTTCTATTTTGCAGGACTGGTAGCTAAACTTTGTTTACTTTAAGGGTATCTTCTTTCCTGTTGAAGTTGTCCAAGTGTTTGTGGATTTCGATGGCTTCCCTGTGCATTCTGATCTGATAGTTGTTGGCATGGTCCAGAATTTCAGTGTTTTCAAACAGCATTTTATGGTTTATAATGTGTTCTGCTACTGCTGATTTTTCTGGCTGACCCAGTCTGCAGTGTCTCTCATGTTCCCTGACTCGTGTTTGGACACTGCGTTTGGTGGTCCCTATGTAGACTTGTCTGCAGCTGCATGGTATGCAGTAAACTCCTGCAGCTGTGAGAGGGTCTCTCCTATCCGCTGAGCACAGCATTTGTTGGATTTTCTTGATTGGTTTGTAAACCATTTGGAGATTGTATTTCCTAATCACTTTCCTTATTCTTTCTGTGACTCCTTTGATGTATGGTAAAAATACCTTCCCTTTGGATGATTGGGGATGTTTAGCCTGGAAAAGAGAAGGTTAAGAGGTGATATGATAGCCTTGTTTAAATATTTAAAGGGATGTCATATTGAGGAGGGAACAAGCTTGTTTTCTGCCACCCCAGAAACTAGGACCCAGAACAATGGGTGCAAGTTCCAGGAAAAGAGATTCCACCTCAACATTAGGAGGAACTTCCTGACAGTAAGGGCTATTCGACAGTGGAACACACTCCCTCGGAGTGTGGTGGAGTCTCCTTCCTTAGAGGTCTTTAAGCAGAGGCTGGATGGCCATCTGTTGGGGATGCTTTGATTGGGAGTTCCTGCATGGCAGGGGGTTGGACTGGATGGCCCTTGTGGTCTCTTCCAACTCTATGATTCTATGATTCACTCCTCTGGGTTTTTCTGGCAGCCCTTCTGATGTCTGAGCTGGAGTAACCATTTGCCTGTACAGCCCGGTCTAGGTGCTTCAGTTCCATTTCCAAGAAGTGGGGTACACAGATGCGTTTTGCCTGGTCTACCAGTGTTTTTATTGTGCTTCTTTTTTGTCCTGGGTGATAGTTGGAATTTTATGCAGGTATCTGTATGTGTCGGTTTTCTGTATACTGTGTGGCCGAATCATTGGTTTGGATTGCGGATGACTAGTACATCCAGGAATGGCAGTGTTCCTTCCTTTTCTTTTTCCATAGTGAATTGGATGTTAGGGTGGATGTTGTTCAGGTGGTTCAAGAACACAGCCAGATCTTCTTCTCCATGGCTCCAAATGGTGAAAATGTCACCCATGGATCGGAACCAAGTTGTGGGCTTTTTCGGTGCTGTTTCCAGGGCTTGCTCTTCAAAGTGTTCCATGTAAAAGTTTGCTATCACAGGGCTTAGAGGGCTTCCCATTGCTACCCTATCTCTCTGCTTGTAGAATCCATTGTCCCACTGGAAATAGCTTGTGGTGAGCCAATGTTCAAACAGGACTGTGATGTACTCTGGAAAAATTTGTCAGATGAGTGTCATGATGTCCATTATGAGGACTTTGGTGAACAGGGAGACCACATCAAAACTGATTAGTATGTCTCCGGGTTTAAGTTCAAGGATATTGATTTTTCTTATGAAGTGAGCTGAATCCTTGATGTAATGGGGGGTTTGCTCTATATGGGTTTGTAACTGTGTGGCCAGAAACTTGGCCAAATCATATGTGGGGGATCCAATGGCACTCACTATGGGTTGGAGTGGAATGGAATCCTTGTGGATTTTGGGAAGTCCATATAGTTTTGGTGGGATAGCCTCAGATTTGCACAAACTTTGTCTTGTGGCTGGCTGAACTGAGGACTTTTTGATCAGGGTGTTCGGTCTCCTGGTGATTTTGTTGGTTGGGTCTTGTTTCAGTTTTTTGTATATTGTAGGATCCAGGAGTTCCCTGATTTTTTGTTTGTATTGCCTCACCACAAGCTATTTGCACCGGCACAAAAATGACTCCGTACTCAGTATTATGGTTGTAAAACTTGGCCACAACTTTATTTGTACAGGGTTATAATCTAATTTATTAATAATTAATTAAACTACAATTTATATATTGTTCTTGACACATGTGTTCCTATACATAACCAATCTAGCTGACCATGTAAACCAATCCCTTTACAACATGTGTCAAGAACATCAAAATCTGTTTAAACACTCATCCAAATAAATCATCTCCCCCTGACCGGAAATCACGTCATAATTTAACTCATGACGTAACTTGTCTATGACATCATCAACTTGTTTGATGATGACATAGCGAAACTTTTGTTAACCCATTGACGTATACTCTTTGTCCAAATCAACTTGAACCAATTTCTTAATTCCAATTAATTAAATTATCCCCGGGGGGGGGGGGGTGTCCCTGCCCGCCAGAAGGATTTTGACACTTTTGATAGAACATGTCCTAACCAGGACCCTGACACCCAGTTGTGACAAAATAACTTGGTACCAATTCAAATTGACCAATAGCGAATAACAATTGCTTATAGCCATAACAATACAAGCTAAAAAGTACAAGCAGACCCCATTTTATTCTCAGGGAGGGTGAAAAACCCAGGTCACAATAACTCTGGAAAAATTCCCTCCCGGCCCCATGAGGCGACCAGCCGCAGCCTGAGAATAATTAGTTAAGCATCTATTAGTGAAGGGTGGGTGGGTTGGGTCGCTTGTCTGAAGTTCTAAATGTCTGCTCCACCCGAGGCAGCCAGATGGGCTTTAAAGCCCCAAAATCTCGCTGGTAGTCTCGCGTTATATGAGACCAACAGTGAGTAGGGATCCTAGAAGATCCCTTTCCTGATTGGCTGGGTGGCGGAGGAAGGGGCAGGACTTCCCCCCCATCCAGCCAATCATGTGTCTGGCGTCATTTAAACTGGCCGGCACAACATAGAACCCCTCCTAACACGTCGGGGGGGGGGTCTTTCCAGTTGCACAATGGATTTTATGAGCAGAGAGATGGGGTAACAATGGGAAGCCTTCTAAGCCCTGTGATAGCAAACTTTTACATGGAACACTTTGAAAAGCAAGCCCTGGAAATAGCACCGAAAAAGCCCACAACTTCTCCCTACCCAGGGTCTCACAGTATATATATATATATATATATATATATATATATATATATACTCACTTTCTTCCATTCCAGTATTCTTTGAAGATACCAGCCACAGATGCTGGCGAAACATCAGAAAGAAACTCTTCTAGAACATGGCCACACAGCCCGAAAAACCCACAAAAAACTTTATAATACATGTTTTAAGCATGTGCTATCTGTATTAGTGGTACATACACATGGCTCGAAGACAGATCCATGGTTGATAGAATTGATGTCAAGTTTGGTTGTAGCTCACTAGGCAGATGTTCCAAAGGTGTCTGCATCACACTAGCCCATACACATATCTTGTGTATTTCTCTCCTCCTCTCTATTTTTTCTTTCTTCTTTTGTCTCTCTTTTCTTATAGTCATATTATTTTTCAATTCAGTTTTTTTAAAAGAGAAAATGATCAACTGTCACAAGGTTCTTTTTTTGTAAAAAAAATTGTTTTGGCAAATATAATGCTATTAACATCTATCTTTCAGTTAATCTCAAAGGTGCTGCATTATCCCCTTGCATACTGATTTTTTGAGACTAACACAGCTATGTCATTGAATACAATTCACAGTTTGTTTTCATATACTCACTATACACACTGTGCGGTATATTATTCACAAACACATTACCAACTATATCAGCCTATTTGGACACTGGTGTAAGCACTGGGGTTTCTAGATCTCTGACACAAAGAGGGTGTCTGATGTTGGTAGGATGGAGATATTGATGATGAGAGGACAAGAGCAGGTTTTAAAAAAAATAAAATTAAGAGAGATTGAGAGCCAGTCTAAGGAGGAATAAGGGACTATCCCTGGCTGTCACAGCTAGGTGTCCACATTAACATAAGTGGAACCATTTTTTTTTTGATGTGACACAGTTTTCTGCTGAAGATGGGGACATTTGTGAGGGTTTTTTCCTTCATTTTCAGTGATGTGCTATGCCAAATTATTACTTCTCATAAATTATTTAACTACTTTTATCATTGCTGCCAGACATCTTTGAAGATGTCTCAGGGGAAGGGGTGGTGTAAGTCTCTGGCAGCAAGGGTCCTCTGCTGGGATCCTCTCCCACCTGTCTACCCTACATGACATTAGGAGGGTGGGGTAGGGGTAGCAGGTGAAGATCAGGAGACTACAGTATAGCATTCCAGGATCCTTTCATGTCCCATATGGAAATGGGAGTAGGGAGATAGATCAAGAAGCTATAAACTGAGTACTAGTGTTCCCTTAGCTGGTTTATGACAAAGAAAATGCCATCGTGCACTGGCTATCACTGCACAGCATATGACAACAGTCCTTTTCACTGGGTGGCTCATTCACTCTTCTGATGTATGTATAGTTAGGAAATAGTGAGTCTAGGGTAGATGGTGGAAGTAATCCTCTGTTTGAGGAGTATGGGGGGAAATGACAAAGAAAGATTCTATTCATGGGGGTTTTCAGATATGCAAAAAGCCCCTTCAGCATTTTGCCCCTCAAGCATTCATAGACCTTTCCAATCCTTAATCAAAATGAATTTCTCAGACACTGGATGAAAGAGCACTTTCAGATGACAGCAGGGGATATATATTGATTAAATTAATTATATACTAATGATTGCCATTTACTGGAAAGGTCAGAATTTGACTTTTTTAAGATGACAGAAGCAGGATCATTTCAGGCTTCTGTAGTTCTCATTACCACATTTCATAAACAGAGAAACTGCATTTCTGTCTTCCAAAAATGACAAGGAATACAGTTATTAGAAAGACAGACAAAATTAATATGGCAAGACTTATGTGCTGGGATCCAGAGTTACTTATTTGTGCATACTGATGTATACACAGAAGAACATAATACACAGTTCTTTCAGTTTATTGGAGACAGTGTATGCAACCATATATGCAAACTTCTTGTGGGAAGGAGAATTCCTTTCCTTATTTGAGATCTACAGCTCAGAACAAACAGCTGTTTCAGTCTCATGCAGTCAATGTCTGTTTCTATAGTTTTGCAATTCATGGATTTACCATACATACAGCCAGTAAATTTTTACACAGAAGAGATTTGCTGAAGTAATGTCT